>OX451739.1:867292315-868561513 GCA_948472305.1 Vicia faba
ACCAACTTCTTTGGGGAGAAAGGACTTCTATCAAATAAATGAGGCCTTCACTGGAGAATATTTGATTGAGTCTTCATATCATACAAACCTATTCCAACAAAAGATGCCCTGGTATAGCCTTCCCGGGAAATCAAGGAGTCAACACTAATGCCAATACTGTAAAAAGAGCGATATCTTAGCACACCGAGGGAATAAAACCTTTCATCATATGAGGGAAAACTTTGCTGGGGAATCTGGGACGGAGGCTTCTGACCATGCAAACCCAAAATCAAAAGCGAACCAAGAATTGGCCGGGGATAATGGAATCACAAACCTAATACTATACCCTGCACCCACTGGTATCGTCTTCAACTATCTGAGAAACACACAAAGATTGTGCACATACCAACAAGATGACCTGAGAAAAACCTTCATGAAGGAAGTAAAACTTCTTAAAACAATCGGAGTTTGTTCATTCCTGGGATCGCCATTTTTGTTGTCATTGTTTCATCATAAATCTCAAAGTAAATTGAATTGTGAAGATCTCCCTTTTTTTTTTAAAAGTCAATTTTGCTTTTTAATCTTTTTGCTTTAAAAATTATTATCAGTAATAAATGGAGCCTTTGCAAACTAAATAAAAATAAGAACACAAAGAATTGGGTAAAAGCTCGAATTTCATTAATAGAATGGTAGTCTGCGAATGGCGAGACTCCATGGGTAATTACAAAGTTTGGGAAATGATAATATATAATGGAAAAGATACATTGAGATACAATGACCACTATTCCTCCTAACAAATTTTGAAATCCTGAGCAGCAACTTTTGTTGAAGTATGGTGAGGATCCGAGAAGATTGTTGCTTCAACGATTAAGTCTTGTCCGACGTAGTTACTTGCCAAGAAAAATCCCTAACTTTTGCCTAAGCTGCCCTTGCGGGTTTTTAACTTAGCGAGAAATTTATTCTGTTTATGTCTCTAATTTTTTCCTAGACCACCCTTTCGGGTTTTCGGCCTACCGAGACGCTCCTTTTTCCTAAGCTGCCCTTTCATATTTTCAACTTAGCAAGCTGTTCTTTTATTTATTTAGGCGAAGTATTTCTTGACTGCGTCAGCATTCATGGGACGTGGGAACTCCTCGCCATCCATAGTTTCAAGAATTAATGCACCACCAGAGAAGGCTTTCTTGACAACATATGGGCCTTCAAAATTGGGAGTCCACTTGCCCCTAGAATCAGTGTTAAAAGACATGATCTTCCTGAGCACGAGGTTTCCTTCTCTGAATTTACGAGGTTTTACCTTTTTATCAAATGCTTTCTTCATTCTTTTCTGATATAATTGCCCATGACATAAAGCTGTCATTCTCTTCTCTTCAATCAAATTCAATTGGTCAAACCTGTTCTGGACCCATTCAGCCTCTGTCAACTTGGCTTCCATTATCACACGCAACGAGGGAATCTCAACCTCAACAGGGAGTACAGCTTCCATTCCATATACCAGGGAGAACGGGTTTGCTCCTGTTGAAGTGCGAACAGATGTTCGATATCCATGCAGAGCAAAAGGGAGCATTTCATGCCAATCCTTATAAGTAACAACCATTTTTTGGATAATTCTCTTGATATTCTTATTAGCAGCTTCAACAGCTCCATTCATCTTTGGCCTGTATGGAGACGAATTGTGATGGACAATCTTGAATTCTTCACACAGATTTTTCATCATCTTGTTGTTCAAATTCGAGCCATTGTCAGTGATGATTCTACTCGGCACACCATACCGGCATATAAGATTTTTTTTATGAAACACACTGTGATATGGTGGGAGACCTGACTTGAGGTTTTGCGTTTGTGTTTGCAAATGTTTCGGTTTAGCAAGAGTCGCCACCAACTTTTTATTTTATCCTAAGGAAAGGTCAAAAAGCACAGGAAAGACCTTTGATATGTTTTCTTGGGTTCAGGGAGTAGATTATAGAAAGGGAAGGTATTAGCACCCTTTCTATCCATGGTTATATATGGGCTCTTAGTTACTTGTTTAGATCACTTGCTTTTCTTTTCAATTGTTTGAAATGGTACTCTTCAATTGTTTGAAATGGTGCTTTGTGTGTGATTTTGAAAGATGTTTTGAAAAGAAGCCTTCGTTGTGGAAACCTTTGTAATGATTCTTGTTTGAATGTATACAAAGGTGTTTTTGTCTTTTGAAATGTTTCCAATGTTTGAAAGTAGGGTTTTGAAATTGTGTTGTGAAGTGTGTTTTAAAAATAGCAAGGATGTTTTTGCAAGCTTTTGATCAAGTAACCAAGAGTTATCTACCCTATTTTACTCAAAGATCTTTCTTATGTTTTTTAACCCTTTTAACAGTGTTGCTTCACCATTGTATTTGGTGAACAACCTTGTGTTAGGATGTTAAACGGGACAGGCGCGGGTCATCGTATAGACCATGATAGAAATTGTGTCAAGTATTTTTGGCAATTTTCCTTAGGGACTTGATCATTTTGTTTAGGCAACTCAGATAGCGTCATCGAGGGACTATGATCTTTTGTTTTGTTTTTGTTTTGCCAAAGTACTTAACATGCATACCATGGCCCATTTTTGAAGGCAACAAGTGGATTGAAACCCTAGGGGTGCAAGTGTGCATTAGGTTTGTTTTTCATGCATTTTTGTCTTTGATTAGGTTAAACTATTTGTTGGTTTTGATTTTGCATACAAACCCTAATTCTAATCATGGCATAATTGAAAGCATTTAAGTGCGTAAAAATAAATCTAAGCTATTACAACTTTGATATAGGGAGGGGGTACAATTTTGAATAGGGGGTATTTGACAAGAAATATAAAACCCTAATTACTATTACATCCAAATTGAATATCAAATGCAATCAAAATTTAAGTGTGCAGTATTTAAACAAAATAAACAAATATTTAAATAAAAATGTATTATGCAAAAAAAGTTTTTATTTGTTCATGTATGCAAAAGTATTTTTTTAACGTAAAAGGTATGAAGAAATAAATAAGAGATTAATTTTATTTGTTTTTAGGGCAAAAACCCTAATTTCTTAAGAAAATAAATATGATGTATTATTTATGTACACAAATATGTATGAAAGTGAAATATATCTAAAAAGGTATTTTTTAGTATAAATAATAATAAATAAAAAAAGTAATATTTTTGTATTTTTATTTCTAAGTATTTAATAAAATAAAAGTATATATATACATATATTAAATATGTTAAGTATGTAAAAAATAAAATAAAATATTTACAAAAAACGTATATTTTCAAGAAAAGATTTTCAAATGTGAATAAAAAATAGAAATGAAAAATAGAAGTATTATTTGCATTATTTTTAAGTTTAAACAAAATAATATAAGTATTTAAACATTTTAATGTTTAGAAATAATTAAAATAAATATCTAATAAATGAAAAAAATTGTGAAAATATTTTTAGAGTATTTTTTAGATTTGAAAATAAAATACCAAAGTCAGAAAAGAAATTAAAATGTAAAAATAATGAAAATACAAAGAAATGGGCCAGGGGGTGCTGAAAGTAAGTTGAGAGGTGTTGGAAGCAAGAAGGCCAGGCCTAGCCCAGACTTCATCTTCAACCTCCAGAAATTTGAAAAACGCGCGCATGCTTGTACAAACTTGTATCTCCTGTATTTGTGATCTTTTGACAAAACTCAAAACATGAAACTTGTAGAGCATCAAACCACAAATCTAACCGTATAAAAAACTTAATCTAACTCTCAAAGACCAGAGAGAATTTCTCTGGCCCTAATTTCTAACCTAGTTTTTTCAGAAAGTTCATGGATGAAATTCTCCTAGCACGATTAATCTAAATGAAAATTGAGCATATGTATGGTTTTAGGGCAATGAGTACAACATCTTCCATTCACAAACCTAAGGCTAAATGTTCCTAAATAGAGAGATAGAAGTTCATGAAATACCTGTTTCAGCTGGACACGAGTTGGACAATGCAGCAACTTTCAATGGGGCCTAAGGTTCTTTTGAGCTTGCTTGATGTCCCCTGAACCTTTCCCAATGCTTAGATTATTTTGAAGTGGCCTGAATCGTGCTACATAACTCAACCTGCAAAGCTTCCAAACAAAAATGGTGATCACTGTAAATGGAGTTACACTATCTTGTGAATTGTCTGGACAGCTTAGGTGTATTGTTTAGGATGTGTTTGAAGTGATTTGGGACAAAATGCACGAGGGGATTTGGTTGTGGCTTGTGATTTGCAGAACCTGCCCTGTTTTGGGCAGAAATGAAGATTTAGTGCACAAGGGGGTTTGAGAGGTCCAAGACTCGTGTTTCTGGCTTACAAGGATATATCAAACTTGTTTTAAAACTTTGCTTGAGTTCAATATATCAGATGTGCAAGTTATGAGCTTTTTGCCATTTGACTTGTTTTGAAAGCAAAGATGTGAGGTGACCAAGCTATGGCCTGTACAGGCTAGCTGCAAGCATGCTCAAGTTAGTGTATTATGCCTAAGATTAGGGAACTTGTTTGCTGCAAGGAAAAAAGTCCAAGGCTCAAGAAAATGCAATTTGACATAAAGTAGTTGTCTTTATGAAAATGTAAGTGTGACCTTTATGCTCAAAATGGAAATGTTCATTGTACAATGCTCTCTTGATCAAAACAATGCCAATGTCCAATGTATTTGCATTCAATTTTTGAGTGTAAATTGGTTTAGAAGCCTGTAATTATGTATTAAGCTAGTTTGGTCAGATTTGCAACTTGGTATGAACATGTATTGGCCATGGTTACAAAGTGAGTTTTTGCCAATTTCAAGCATTTGATTCTCCCTAACCACAAAGGTGTTTGAGGAGTTCTTGGACAATTTGGAAAACTTGCAACATGTAATACAATCTATCTTTGAAAATAAACTTAAAAATCCAAGTGGAACTATGTGAAAAATGACCAAGAAGATGGGTCAAAATCCTGCCCAAACTAGGGCAAAATTTCCCTAAGTTAACAGTTTTAGGTACCCTTGTTCCAAAAATCATAACTTGAGATCCAAGCTTCTTTTGAGAAAACTTTATGAATCAAAGTTGTAGAATTTTTGATGGAATACAACTTTCGTGTTGTAAGTTTTGTTTTAATCCATTTGCATCTTGGTGAAAATATGGGACAAAGTTAGGAAAACATGAGAAAATTTTATAACTTAGAAAATTTCTAAGTTATGAAAATTTTCCATTTTGAACCCTAATTTGCAATTTTGGGTTTCTTGATGAACAAGTTTCATAATTTGACATATCTCGATGAAAAATGACCCTTGGCACTTGATTTTGACCAAAAAGTCAAAGTTTGACTTTTCAGTGTACAGTCAAATTTTGATCAGTTGACTGAAAAATTCATCTGTCAATCCTATGCATTTGAGATCTTTTGAACTTGTTGAATTGTTCAATATAATTTCATTGAGTCCTTGAGTCCATGGTTGAGCTTTATTTGCCATTGGCTAGGTCAAATAGTCAAAAATTGCCTTTGTATAGTCAAAACCCTAAAAATGACCATTTTGCCCTTTTGGTGATCTGATCAAATTTCTTGTGGAATTGTGATCCAAACTTGATCAAATGGTTCATATGAGTTCACAATGTTGATGTGGGTCAAAATTCATGAGGTTTGACTGTCAATTGGCCACAATTGGCTTTTTCCCTAATACAACTGATTTCTAGGTCAACTGTCCAATTGACTGGGCAAAAATTTGATTCAAGGCTTGAAACTTGGTATGGACAAACTTGTGAGTCCAACATGAAGTATGAAAGTCACTTTGGGCATTGTAGGTCAAAACATCCCTGTGCAAACTCAAACCCTAATTTAGGTCAACAGTGCAAGGAGGTGTCTTGAGTAGAGCAAACCCTAGCTTGATCTTGAGTTCCAAGAGTCTTGTGATGAGAAATGTTGATAAAATGAGAGGGAAAATTTTTGGGTACAAAAGTTGCCCCTGTTCAATCTTCTTGAACCTAAAGAGTTAGATTGGCAAGTTTGCCTTTCGTGACTCGAAGGTAAAAGAGGATTGGACACTAGAGTGCCCGTAAATTTGCACTCGTCGAAATATTATTGAGGGAATGGGCTTAAAGATGCCATTTGGAGATGGTAGAATCTTGCTGGAGATGGGCTTAAAGATGCCATCCAAGAATGTTTGTTGAACTGCAATGTTGTAGATCAGAAGAATGAGCATCAAAATGGTATCCGTGTCTGGAATGCATTTGAACTGTATCTGGAGACTGAGTTTGTATGAGCAAAAGAATGACGTCCATTTCTGGAGCGTATCCGAGCTGTAACTGTATTTGATCTTTGAATGGATATCAGAATGACTACTGTGTCTGGAGTGTATCTGTATTCTGAATGGGTAACAAAGAAATATATGTATATGGAGCAATTGTGTGCTGGGGATAAATTCCGAATGAGTGACAAAATGGCAACCGTGTCTGGAGCGTATCTGGACTGTATCTGAAGTTGAGATCTATATGAGTAGCAGAATGATTTTCGTGTCTGGAGTGTATCTGAGACTGTAACGGGGATCTGAATAAGTGACAGAATGATTTCTGTGGCGACTGCACAGGGGAGAATCAAGCTTCTGGTGTAAATTCTAGAATGGCATCCGTGTTTGAAGCGTATCTGAACTTGAAGTTGATAGTTGAATCTGAATGAGAGATAGAATGGCGGCCTTGTCTGGAGCATATCTAGTCTGTATCTAATTACTGAAGTCTGAATGAGTAGTAGAATGACCGTCGTGTCTGGGGTGTATTTGTACTGCATTTTGACTTGAAATCCTGAATGAGTAATAGAATGACCACCGTGTCTGGGGTGTATCCATACTGTATCTGAATAATTATTAATGATAGCCTTTTAACTTTATCCTGAAAAGGGTAAAATGTTAGCTAAAACACAAAGTTATATTGCATGATATGTATGATGCAATGAACTGTGTTTCGTCAATGTTTATGATATATGAATGTAATGGATGTGCATGTAAGCTGAGTATCCGTCTTGCTGAGGAAAATAAATCCTTGATAATTGGAGATAAATGAAATCTTTGACTGCTTCCGGGGACAGTAAATCCTTGACCGATGCTGAGGATTTAAAAATCTTTGATTGCTGAAGATGAGTAATCCTTGCTGACTGCTTGGGGATTAAAGATTTCTGATTGTTTGAGAAGGAGAAATCCTGGGACCACTGCTAGAGATTTAAAATCCTTGGCGATTTATGGGGATTAACAAGGTCTTTGACAACTTCTACGAGGAATGAGAATCCTTCATGACTTTCCTGAGAAATAAGGAAAACTCTGAAAATCTCTGTTGGGGAGTTAAAACCTGGGAGGCTTATGTTGGAGAAATGAGACCAAGAATCTTCGATCTGCTGGGAAATAACTCTGTGGGGAGAAGGTTTACTCGGCCGGTGAAATCAGGAGCTTGGGTTGTACGCCCATCTACTGGGGAAGCATCCTAGTTAGGGATAAGCCAAGAAGTTAACTGTTATCTGTTTGGTTCTCAGGCTTTTAAGACAGCCTGCTGGGGAAATAGGTTTAGAATATTCTGGCTCCGCTGGAGATATGTACTTCAGGGTTTTCGGGCTCCACTGGGGATCTTTAACTCCGTTGGGGACACATACTCTAAGGCTTTAGCTTTGTTGAGGATCTGAACGATGCACTGTAGGGGATTTCTTCTGGAATAGCACAAAGATATCTTCCTATAACTTCAACCTATCAGTAATTATCCTTTCTCAATTTCGTTTTATTTGCAAGCAGTGATTATATTCAAATGCATATGCTTATTTAATAAAACTTTGGACGTTTTCAAAATAAAACATAAGTGTATAAAGAAAGAAAGGCAAGAAAATTTCTGCACGTTGAACTATCTTTGTATTAATTTTGTAAGTATCTTTGTACAAAGGAGACAAACATCCTAGTAAGAGAATGTTGTCATAAAAATTGAGAAAAAATTTATACAAAAAGAAAGATGACTATGTGTAACAATTCCATGGTATTCCCATTCTGCTATAGCCTTCACAACTCTGAGTATCTTGTCCATTTGCTGCTTCGTCCGCCGATGACTGGATTGATCAGAAGCTTGAAGCTTGTTGGTGAAGAGATTGTCTTTAAAGTGATCCGACGAGACATAGTCATACGCTTTAATTCCATAACTTTTGCCTGGACCTCCCTTTCGGGTTTTTGATCCACCGGAAAACCCTTTTTTGCCCAAGTCGCCCTTTCGGGTTTTCAACTTGCCGGGTATACAGTTTTTTTGTTTATCCCTAATTTTTGCCTGAACCGCCCTTTCGGGTTTTCGGTTCACCGGGATGCCCATTTTTTGCCCAAGTCGCCCTTTTGGGTTTTCAACTTGTCGGGTCGTTTTATGCGTAGTATCTTTTGACTATGTCTGCGTTCGCAGGGTGCAGCAAGTCGTCACTGTCCATAGTGGTCAGAATCATTTCCCCACCAGAAAAGATGCTCTTGATCACAAATGGTCCTTCGTAAGTAGGAGTCCACTTGCCCCTGGGATCACTTTGCGGTAACATTATCCGCTTGATTACGAGATCTCCGACTTGATATACTTGACGCCTGACTTTCTTGTTGAAGGCCTTGATCATCCGTTTTTGGCACGTCTGACCATGACAAACAGCGGTAAGTCGCTTCTCATTGATCAAGTTAAGTTGATCAAGCCGGGTATGAATCTAATCGTCTTCATTCAAACTGGCATCCTTCATAATCCTCAAGGAAGGAATCTGAACCTCCATAGGTAAAACAGCTTCCATGCCATATACCAAAGAAAAAGGAGTGGCCCCTGTTGAAGTATGTGCCGTGGTACGATATCCATGCAGAGCAAACAGTAACATCTCATGCCAGTCCTTGTAGGTGACTGTCATCTTTTTAATGATCTTCTTGATATTTTTGTTCGCAGCCTCAACATCACCGTTCATCTTCGTCCGATAGGGAGATGAATTATGATGATAAATCTTGAACTGCTCGCACAGAGCGGTGATCATAGTGTTGTTCAAATTTGTACCGTTATCCGTGATGATCCTGTCGGGGATACCATACCGGCATATGAGGTTCTGCTTGATGAAGCGGGCAACCACATTCTTTGTAACAGAGGAATAGGAAGTTGCTTCGACCCACTTGGTGAAGTAATCAATAGCCACCAGGATGAAGCGATGCCCTTTGGATGTCGTAGGCTTGATTTCTCCAATCATGTCAATGCCCCACATTGCGAATGGCCAAGGAGCTGTCAAAATGTTGAGAGGAACAGGAGGAATATGTACCTTGTCGGCGTAGACTTGACATTTGTGGCAATTACGGGAATGTTGATGACAACCAACTTCCATGGTAGACCAGTAGTAGCCTGCCCTTAGAATCTTCTTAGCCATCGTATGTCCGCTCAAGTGGGTGCCAAATGTGCCACTATGTATATCAGTTATGATTAACTCTGCTTCAACCTTGTCCACACAACGAAGTAGAACACAATCATGGTTGCGCTTATAAAGGATACCATTGCTCAGGAAGAACTTGGCAGAAAATCTCCTTAAGAACTTTTTGTCATTGACGGAAGCTCCCTCAGGGTATTCTCGAGTCTGGAGATACCTTTTGATTTCATGAAACCAGGGTTGTTCCACTACTTCTTCGGTATTAATCTCATGACAGTGCACAAGTTCGTCCATTCGCTCGATGGTGCTTTGGGGAGCCTCGTTATCCCAGTTGAGTTTAAACATGGAAGACATTGTAGCCAGAGCATCTGCTAGATGATTTTCTTCTTGCAGGAAATGCTCAAAAGTAATTTGCTCGAAATGAGGCAACAATATCAGGACATGTTCTTTGTATGGGATAAGGTTAGGATGTTTAGTATCCCACTCTCCTTTGACTTGACTGATAACCAAAGCCGAGTCCCCAAATACGACCAAAGATTTGATTCCCAAGTCTATAGCAGCCTTGAGACCAAAAATTCAAGCTTCATATTCAGCCATGTTGTTGGTACAGCTGAAGCAAAGTCGGGCAGTGAAAGGTGTATGGAAACCTTCCGGAGAAATGAGTACCGCACTGATACTGTTGCCAAGTGCATTTGAAGCACCATCAAAGTACAGGGTCCATCGGGATCCTTGTTCAGGTCCGTCATACGGTCTGTTACCTTCAATGTTGTCCAATGTCATGATGTCCTCGTCAGGGAAGTCGAATCTCATAGATTGGTAATCTTCGACGGCTTGATGAGCTAGATGGTCATCTAGTACACTCCCTTTTATAGCTTTTTGTGTTAAGCTGTGTTGTCAACCAAGATGTCGATGTGTGGCAATGGAAAATCATCTTTAGGGCTAGCCCTGTTTAAGTCCCGATAGTCCACACACATTCTGACTTTGTCGTCCTTCTTAGGCATGGGCACAATGTTAGCAACCCATTGTGGATATGAAGTAACATCCAGAAAACCAGCGTTGAATTGCTTCATTACCTCATCTTTGATCTTCTCAGACATGTCAGGCCTCATTCGACGGACCTTTTGTTTAATCGGTGGACAGTCTTCTCTCGTAGGGAGACGGTGAACCACGATATCTGTGTCTAATCCCGGCATGTCTTCATAGGACTAGGCAAAGATCTCAACATAATCGTTCCATAACTGCACTAAGCGTTATTTGACACTTGGTTCCAGGTTGGCACCCACTTTTACCTCTTTCTTGTCTTCCTCTGTTCCCAAGTTGATGGTTTCTAGAACTCTTCATGGGGAAGAATAGCCTTCTCTTCTTGTTGCAAAAGTCTGGCTAACTCTCTCAGTACTTCACAATCTTTGTCAACTTCGCACTCAGCATGATTGACCAAATCCTCAGAGTCACCGAAGGCTAAAGCAAAATAGTTACCCATGGAATCCGGAGTGGATAGGTACCTGCATTTGTGAGTGTGGGTGTGTGTAAGGGATAGCCATCCTTAAACAAAACAAAATGCAAAAGGAAAGAAAATGAACACAACATTTTATAGATGAAAACGTCCAATGATTCATTAAAACATGGCATATGATGATGAAGAAAATCAAACCCTTACAAAATGACCTATATGCCCCGGGCAAGGCATAAGGATAAAATAGTGTACGAATTGTTTAAATATTACAGACCAAAATAGGAAATTGTTGAAAGATAAATTACTGGTTGATGAAAGTGGTGGGAATAAAATCCTTTGCTCCCCAGTTGCTTAAACCCCCTTCGACGGTTGGAAAGATCCAATCTTCAAAGTTGTCCTCTTCATCATCAACTTCTACAACATTAATTCCATGGTGAGTGATTTTGACGGGTGGTCCTCTAGCCTTGGAGCGACGCATAGCTTTCTAGCCAGCAATAGTAAAACCTAGTCCGAACTTGTCCATCTTATGGGGAAAATCAGGCAGTTTCCCCCACACTGTACTCTTTCCTTCTTTGATTACAGCCTCTGCGTCCTTGAGAGATGCCATCCTAGATACATGCTTTGGAATGATAGGCACATCAACCATTGTCTTCGCAACTGCGACCTCAGGAGAAACTTCCTCAAAATGTTGGAAAGGCGTTTCTATGAACTCGCCATCCAACTCCACATAGCGGAAGGAGTTCAGGTGACTTATCATGTACTCTTCCTCGTCGTGCACCGTTATAATCTTACCCTGAACAGGATATTTTAGCATTTGGTGTAAAGAGGAGGTAACTTCCCCAGCATAATGGATCCACGGTCTTCCCAACAAACACGAATATGAAGGACGGATGTCCATTACATAAAAGGTGGAGTTGAAAACTTCTGTGCCTACTTTGATAGGAATGTCAACCTCTCCATGAACCATTCTTTTGGACCCATCAAAGGCCCTAACAACGATGTTACTGGGTTTGAGGGTCAATCCTTCGCAGTCCAAACGGTCTAACGTTTTCTTCGGCATCGCATTCAAACAAGAACCGGTATCAACTAAGACATGGGCGAGGGTGGTTCCCCTGCATTCAACTGAGACATGTAACGCTTCTTTGTGTTTCCTTCCCTTGGGAGTCAAATCAGCATCAGAAAAACCAATACCATTATCAGCAGTGAGGCTGGCCATGCACTCTTGAAACTGGTCAGCCGAAGTTTCTTGAGGTACATGGGCCGCCTTTAAAAATTTGATCAGGGCCTTAGCATGGGCCTCAGAGCAGAGTAGAAGAGCCAAAATTGAGATTTTGGAAGGGGTCTGCCCTAGCTGTTCCACGACGTCGTAGTCGCTCTTTTTGATTATCTTTAAGATTTCTTCCATCTCTTTCTGGGTGGTTTCGGGGATTACCACAGTCTGAGCCTTCATCCTGACAGGCGCTTCTAGTATCCCCTTACCCTTATCAGAGGGTCTAACTTCAGGTACATCAATTTCTTCAATTATCGGGCATTGCCCAGATGGCTTAACAGGCACAGAAGCTTTCGAGGGTCCGAAGACTGCTCGAAGGGGAGCAATCTCCGGAGAAAAAATCCGACCTCTGCGAGTTATCTTGCTTGTTCCTGCAATGTTCCCTATATCAGGGGTTTCGTCATCAGAGTGCTCTTGTACTGATTCAATCTTTTTGATACCATGATAGAAGATTTCTCCTCCGTAGTTCCATGGTATCGTCTTGTTGGATTGATACGGGACAGGCCCCGGCATGGTGATTTTTAACGGCACAAACTTAGGATCAGGCGTAATCTTGACAGGCCTTTTGCAAGCCTTGGGAAGATTGTCGGAGATGGTTATTATTGCAATGTCATTGGTTGAAGTAGCAAAAGTAGCAGGAGTAACAGGAGTGAAGGTATCAACAGGAGTCTTTTGGAAGAGTATCTCTTGGGTATCCATCAGGCGTTGGATACTTGATTTCAACATTAGGCAGTCAGCTCGTATGTTTAAAAAAAGTAACAGTCTTTTCCATATCCTGGGAATATCCCGGCTCTCATCAAATTCTCTTTAATCACTAGTAACGGAGTCAAAAGGTCAGCAACAATGGTAACATGAAGGTCTTCCATAACGGCATGAACATTATGACCGTGCTTGGGCATCGAAGCAGATATCATGTTGGGCTTCTCAGGAGCATAAAACTCTACCTCCTTAGTGTCTATTAGGTCTTGGATTTTGTTCTTAAGCGCCTAACAATTATTGGTATCATGCCCTACACTGTCGGAGTGGTAAGCACATTTTGCATTGGAGTGGTAATATGGCGAAGAAGTATTAGGGTTCTTTGGCGCCTCCTTCAAATTGGTAAGATTCAGCTTTAGCAAATGAGGGAGTACTTGAGCTGGCGTCATGCTGATTCGAGTGAACTGTCGTTGTGGCCTTTCTACCCGTTGTTGATTAGATCTTGGCTGATTGCCGCGAGGTTGATCATTTGAAGAGTTTTGAATCATCACAGCCCCTACGGTTGGTCGGCACTCGGTTCTTCCTTGACTTTTCTAGGAATAAATAGAAGAAGCTTCCTTCTTAGCTGGGAAGGTCTTCTTAACAGCAGCGGACGCGGAGGTATCTTTCTGAATCTTACCACTTTTAATGTCGGTCTCGACCCTTTCGCCGGTCAAGATTAGTTCGGTGAATCCCGCGGAGGAACTCCCAATCAAATGATTGAAGAAAGGGCCAGACACGGTCCATAAAAACATGTCGACCAACTCTCTATCTGACAATGGTGGTTTCACCCTTCCAGCCAGATCACGACACTTCTGGGCATACTCTTTAAATCCTTCATTGGAAGCCATCCCCATACTTTGTAGCTGAGTATGAGTGGGCGCCAAATCAGCATTGTATTGGTATTGACGGTAAAAAGCAGCAGCTAAGTCTTCCCAGTTATGAACCTCAGATCTCTCAAGTTGATAGAACCAGTCCAATTGTGTGCCTGACAAACTGTCTTGAAAAAAGTGTACCCAGAGGTCTTTATCAGATGAGTGGGGTTGGATCTTTCTGACATAGGATCTCAGATGCATCTTTGGGCAGGACAGACCGTCATACTTAGCAAATCTTGGTACTTTAAACTTGGGAGGAATGACGATCCCAGCGACCAACCCTAGTTCTTCAAAATCTAAACCAGGTACCCATTGCAACTTCATGGCGGCCAATCGATCCTCAAGATTTTTATATTTATCATCCACCGGGGGATATTGTTGTTCAGAGTAGTCCTCATCCTCTTCCTTTTCTTCCTCTTCAACCTCAGATTCAGACGTTGAGGGGAACTCGAGAACTTTTCTAGCGTTGCTTTCAAACCTTCTTCCAAAGGTGGCTACCCCGGGCCTTTTCTTCTTTTTCTCTTTATTTTTCTCCAACAGTACTTTGAGGTCCTCTTGACCCTTTGCTAAGGTCATGAGGAGTTGCTGGAATTGAGAATTTTTTGCCTGCGGATCCTTAACTGTTTGCTCCAAATCCATCTTGCTGAAATAAACAGCAGAAAGATAAGGAAACCTGGTGTGAAGACCTATTTATGCATATGATGAATGGTATGTTATTCATGTAATGCATTCAAGGATTCAGAGATTCAAATTTGTTGCAAACAAAAAAAGAACACACGTCATATTAAGAAGAAATTGTCAGTACATAAGTGCCCCATGGGCAAAATATTACAAAATCCTTAATGTAAAAACACATTGTGCATCCTTTTTGGTGCGATGTAAGTGTTGAGAGTTTCCTCCTCATAAAGTCGACGGGTAAGCTCCAGAACCTTCTTCTCACTGGCATAGAAGCTGGCTTCAAAAGTATTTCGTTCTTCTTTGAGTTGGACCCAACTCTTTTGTAATTCTTCCCATGATGTTGGCATGTCTGGATGCAGGAGAGTGTATGGAACCTCTCCTTCCATAACAGGCTCTTTGATCACGGGGAGAATGTGAGGATATGGCATCATAAGTTTTTGGGCGCAGGTTTGTACCCACTTGAGGTAAGGTTCAAGGGGGATGGAATTCTTGTGCCCCAGTGTCTTACTGTCCACTTTGTTGGGCATCCTCAAAGCTCTGATGAACCTTTGTCGAAGTCCTTGCGGATCATTGTCGAAGTCAAAAACCAAGCCAGTGATCAGCATGTCATGAGGGCCATCCCTCCAAGCATATCCAAACTGTCTTAGAGCTAAACAGGGGTTGTAGGTTATACCTCCCCTAATGCCAAGTAGTGGGACATTAGGGAATTCCCCACAACGATCAATGATGATGACATTTTCTCTGGACCGAGAACACCAATGAACATCAGAATGTGTGAGGGTCATCAACCGTTGTGACCACCTTAAACCCTGCTCATTCTTCAAAATTGATTGGGGAATGTGAGAAATAAACCACCTTGCTAGAAGAGGAGTACAGCATATGAGAACACCTCTTTTCCTCATTGTTCGTGTGTAAAATGAGTGTAGGATGTCCCCAAGCAATGTAGGTACATGATTCTGGGATATGAAGATCTTGACAGCATTCACATTTATAAGTTGATCAGGGTTTGGGAACAAGACCAACCCATAGATGAGGAGTGCCACAATATCTTCAAAAGCTTGTAGATCTAGAGAATTCCAACAGTCTTGTGCCTTCTCAAACAGAAACTTTGCCAAGAAACCCTTGACACCACTTCTGGTTTCCCAATGTCCTTTGATGTCAGATGGTTGCAAGTGTAATTCTTGAGAAACATCTTCAAGCTTTGGTTATTTTTCCGTACCGTTGTAGGGTAGTTGATAAAGAATAGGAATTCTCAGGAGTTGAGAAAATTCCTCCAAAGTAGGTACTAGTTGGTAATCAGGGAATGTGAAACAGTGGTGTAGGGGGTCAAAGAACTAGAAGAGAACTTTCACCATGTCTTCTTCAATGTTGGAGTTAACCAAGTTGAGAAGTCTACCATGTCTTTCACTGAAGAGAGAATTCTCTGGAATCATGGATGTAAGCTCCCTGAGTTGAGGAGGTATTCTCACAAGGTTAACTTGAATTGTTTTCCTGCGAAGAGATTCCATGACCTACAAAACAAGAACAAAGATGAAGATCCAAACCCTTGAAATGGTTAGTGGATGCATATGATGCTTTATGATGTTCATGATGTATGTACAAGCACATGTACAAGCAAGTCACACAAAACCCTAGTTTCAGGCTTGCATGAGGTTTCATAGGTAAGTACCCTCTTGAAGTTAGTTGGCTCAAACCTGTCCTATAAATAGTAACCGGGTTCTAAGGATCTCAATATCACTGGATTGTTTTCCATGTTCATTGTTTTGGTTTAGCCACTTAACTAGCGACCAAAATATTCCAAGAAAACAACCCTCAATGAGTGTAGTATCGAGTACCTACCAACTTCGGACTGCACCAAAGCCGGTCATCTCACTACTCCTAATAAAAGGCCAAGATGGTCAAGTAAGGTTCTAAGAGTTCATTAGTGCTTCATGACATCACTCAGCTGCCCTGTATTCTCTTTTATTGACTCAAAGGCTACCGGTACTCACAAATATGTCGCACTGATATAGCTATTGCTTCAACCATGTTGGTATACCCCGCACAGTTTCCACAACGTATTGCTATTTACCTATGATGTTTCCCAAATCCGGGTAGAGGATTTCAAGCCCAAACAAAAGAACCAAATGTAAAGCAATCAAAGCAATCAAGATAAGCATGAAAAGGTGATCTAAGACCTAAGGTTACTCAACTTTTAAAAGATTCCCCAGTAGAGTCACCAGTTCTGTGATACGGTGGGAGAACTGACTTGAGGTTTTGCGTTTGTGTTCGCAAATGTTTCGGTTTAGCAAGAGTCGCCACCGACTTTTTATTTTATCCTAAGGAAAGATCAAAAAGCACAGGAAAGACCTTTCAGATGTTTTCTTGGGTTCGGGGAGTAGATTATAGAAAGGGAAGGTATTAGCACCCTTTTTATCCATGGTTATCCATGGGCTCTTAGTTACTTGTTTAGATCACTTGCTTTGCTTTTCAATTGTTTGAAATGGTGGTCTTCAATTGTTTGAAATAGTGCTTTGTGTGTGGTTTTGAAAGATGTTTTGAAAAGAAGCCTTCGTTGTGGCAACCTTTGTAATGATTCTTGTTTGAATGTATACAAAGGTGTTTTTGTCTTTTGAAAAGTTTCTAATGTTTGAAAGTAGGGTTTTGAAATTGTGTTGTGAAGTGTGTTTTAAAAATAGCAAGGATGTTTTTGCAAGCTTTTGATCAAGTAACCAAGAGTTATCTACCCTATTTTACTCAAAGATCTTTCTTATGTTTTTTAACCCTTTTAACAGTGTTGCTTCACCATTGTATTTGGTGAACAACCTTGTGTTAGGATGTTAAACGGGACAGACGCGGGTCATCGTATAGACCATGATAGCAATTGTGTCAAGTATTTTTGGCAATTTTCCTTAGGGACTATGATCTTTTGTTTTGTTTTTGTTTTGCCAAAGTACTTAACATGCATACCATGGCCCATTTTTGAAGGCAACAAGTGGATTGAAACCCTAGGGGTGCAAGTGTGCATTGTGTTGTTTTTCATGCATTTTTGTCTTTGATTAGGTCAAACTATTTGTTGGTTTTGATTTTGCATACAAACCCTAATTCTAATCATGGCATAATTGAAAGCATTTAAGTGCGTAAAAATAAATCTAAGCTATTACAATTTTGATATAGGGAGGGGGTACAATTTTGAATAGGGGGTATTTGACAAGAAATATAAAACCCTAATTACTATTACATCCAAATTGAATATCAAATGCAATCAAAATTTAAGTGTGCAGTATTTAAACAAAATAAACAAATATTTAAATAAAAATGTATTATGCAAAAAAAGTTTTTATTTGTTCATGTATGCAAAAGTATTTTTTTTAACGAAAAAGGTATAAAGAAATAAATAAGAGATTAATTTTATTTGTTTTTAGGGCAAAAACCCTAATTTCTTAAGAAAATAAATATGATGTATTATTTATGTACAAAAATATATATGAAAGTGAAATATATCTAAAAAGGTATTTTTTAGTATAAATAATAATAAAAATAAAAAAGTAATATTTTTGTATTTTTATTTCTAAGTATTTAATAAAATAAAAGTATATATATACATATATTAAATATGTTAAGTATGTAAAAAATAAAATAAAATATTTACAAAAAATGTATATTTTCAAGAAAATATTTTCAAATGTGAATAAAAAATAGAAATGAAAAATAGAAGTATTATTTGCATTATTTTTAAGTTTAAACAAAATAATATAAGTATTTAAACATTTTAATGTTTAGAAATAATTAAAATAAATATCTAATAAATGAAAAAAATTGTGAAAATATTTTTAGAGTATTTTTTATATTTGAAAATAAAATATCAAAGTCAGAAAAGAAATTAAAATGCAAAAATAATGAAAATACAAAGAAATGGGTCAGGGGGTGCTGAAAGTAAGCTGGGAGTTGTTGGAAGCAAGAAGGCCAGGCCCAACCCAGACTTCATCTTCAACCTCCAGAAATTTGAAAAACGCGCGCATGCTTGTACAAACTTGTATCTCCTGTATTTGTGATATTTTGACAAAACTCAAAACATGAAACTTGTAGAGCATCATACCACGAATCTAACCATATAAAAAACTTAATGTAACTCTCAAAGACCAGAGAGAATTTCTCTGGCCCTAATTTCTAACCTAGTTTTTTCAGAAAGTTCATGGATGAAATTCTCCTAGCACGATTAATATAAATGAAAACTGAGCATATGTATGGTTTCAGGGAAATGAGTACAACATCTTTCATTCACAAACCTAAGGCTAAATGTTCCTAAATAGAGAGATAGAAGTTCATGAAATACCTGTTTTAGCTGGACACGAGTTGGACAATGCAGCAGCCTTCAATGGGGCCTGAGGTTCTTTTGAGCTTGCTTGATATCCCCTGAACCTTTCCCAATGCTTAGTTTATTTTGAAGTGGCCTGAATCGTGCTACAGAACTCAACCTGCAAAGCTTCCAAACAAAAATGGTGATCACTATAAATGGAGTTACAGTAGCTTGTGAATGGTTTGGACAACTTAGGTGTATTGTTTAGGATGTGTTTGAAGTGATTTGGGACAAAACGCACGAGGGGATTTGGTTGTGGCTTGTGATTTGCAGAAGCTACCCTGTTTTGGGCAGAAATGAAGATTTAGTGCACAAGGGGGTTTGAGAGGTCCAAGACTCGTGTTTCTGGCTTACAAGGATATATTAAACTTGTTTTAAAACTTTTCTTGAGTTCAATATATCAGATGTGCAAGTTATGAGCTTTTTGCCATTTGACTTCTTTTGAAAGCAAAGATGTGAAATGACCAAGCTATGGCCTGTACAGGCTAGCTGCAAGCATGCTCAAGTTAGTGTACTATGCCTTAGATTAAGGAACTTGTTTTCTGCAAGGAAAAAAGTCCAAGGATCAAGAAAATGCAAGTTGACATAAAGTTGTCTTTATGAAAATGGAAGTGTGACCTTTATGCTCAAAATGGAAATGTTCATTGTACAATGCTCTCTTGATCAAAACAATGCCAATGTCCAATGTATTTGCATTCAATATTTGAGTGTAAACTGGTTTAGAGGCCTGTAATTATGTACTAAGCTAGTTTGGTCAGATTTGCAACTTGGTATGAACATGTATTGACCATGGTTACAAAGTGAGTTTTTGCCAATGTTAAGCATTCGATTCTTCCTAACCACAAAGGTGTTTGAGGATTTCTTGGACAATTTGGAAAGATTGAAACATTTAATACAATCCATCTTTGAAATAAAACTTGAAACTCCAAGTGTAACTATGTGAAAAATGGCCAAGAAGATGGGTCAAAATCCTGCCCAAACTAGGGCAAAATTTCCCTAAGTTAAAAGTTTTAGGTACCCTTGTTCCAAAAATCATAACTTGAGATCCAAGCTTCTTTTGAGAAAACTTTGTGAATCAAAGTTGTAGACTTTGTGATGGACTACAACTTTCATGTTGTAAGTTTTGTTTTAATCCATTTGCATCTTGGTGAAAATATGGGACAAATTTAGGAAAAAATGAGAAAATTTTATAACTTAGAAAATTTCTAAGTTATGAAAATTTTCCATTTTGAACCCTAATTTGCAATTTTGGGTTTCTTGATGAACACGTTTCATAATTTGACATATCTTGATGAAAAATGACCCTTGGCACTTGATTTTGATCAAAAAGTCAAAGTTTTACTTTTCAGTGTACAGTCAAATTTTGATCAGTTGACTGAAAAACTCATCTGTCAATCCTATGCATTTGAGATCTTTTGAACTTGTTGAATGGGTCAAGATAATTTCATTGAGTCCATGGTTGAGCTTTATTTGCCATTGGCTAGGTCAAACAGTCAAAAATTGCCTTTGTATAGTCAAAACCCTAAAAATGACCATTTTGCCCTTTTGGTGATCTAATCAAATTTCTTGTTGAATTGTGGTCCAAACTTGATAAAATGGTTCATATGAGTTCATAAAGTTGATGGGGTCAAAATTCATGAGGTTTGACTGTCAATTGGACACAGTTGGCTTTTTCCCCAATACAGCTTATTTCTAGGTCAACTGTCCAATTGACTGGGCAAAAATTTGATTCAAGGCTTGAAACTTGGTATGGACAAACTTGTGAGTCCAACATGAAGTATGAAAGTCACTTTGGTCATTGTAGGTCAAAACATCCCTGTGCAAACTCAAACCCTAATTTAGGTCAACAGTGCAAGGAGGTGTCTTGAGTAGAGCAAACCCTAGCTTGATCTTGAGTTCCAAGAGTCTTGTGATGAGAAATGTTGATAAAATGAGAGGGAAAATTTTGGGGTACAACATGCACAACCACCTGTTTGGTAACATTGGCATAAGAAGCAGCCTCTACCTATTTGGTAAAGTAGTCAATTACTACCAAAATGAAACGGTGTACATTCGAAGCTTTGGGTACTATCATCCCGATCATGTTTATACCCCACATAGAGAAAGGCCACGGGGAGGAAATCACATTGAGAAGTGTCAGAGGCATATGGACCTTGTCTGCATAAATCTGGCATTTATGGCACTTCTTTGCAAATTTGTAACAATCAGATTCCATTGTCAACCAATAGTAACCTGCCCTTAGCATCTTTTTAGCCATCGAATGCCCATTAGCATGAGTGCCAAATTAACCTTCATGAATCTCATGCATCAACATGTCTGCTTCATTTCTATCCACGCATCTGAGCAAGACCATGTCATAATTTCTCTTATATAACACATTTTCACTGAGGAAGAAACTGCCTGCCAATCTTCTCAGTGTCTTTCTATCTTTCCTCGATGCACCAATCGGGTATTCCTGAGTCTGAAGAAAATGCTGGATGTCATAATATCAAGGTTTTTCATCTGCTATCTCCTCTGTCATAAACACATGAGCAGGCCTATCCAGTCGTCGAACTGTAATACAGGGTATATCATTCCAAGTATTCACTTGGTACGTGGAAGCCAGAGTTTCCAGAGCATCCGCCATTTGATTTTCATCTCTAGGAATGTGATGGAATAACTTTATTGAAGAAGGGTAGTAATCTTCTAGCATAATATTTGTAAGGGATCAAGCCAGGGTGACGAGTATCCCATTCTCCTTTAATCTGATTTATTACCAAAGCTCAATCACCATACACATCTAGAATTTTGATTCTGAGATCAATAGCTTCCTCGAGACCCATGATGCAAGCCTCATATTCCACCATATTATTAGTGCAATCAAATGTTAACCTTGCGGTAAAAGGAATGTGCGATCCATGAGGAGTGACAATCACAACACCAATTCCTTTACCATAAGCATTCACCGCTCCCTCAAATAGCATACTTCAACGAGATTCAGGGTCGGGGCCTTCCTCGGGCAATGGTTCATCACAATCTTTCACTTTCAGGAACATCACATCCTCATCGGGGAATTGATATTCTGCAAATTGATGATCTTCCACCGGCTGGTGAGCAAGGTAATCTGCCAACACACTACTTTTGATAGCTTTTTGAGTGTGGTACTGATGGGTGTGTTTTATCTGTAACGTATAGCCTAAATGTAGTACTGCAAGTGTACAGCCTATCGAAGTAATATATAAGATTATCGAACCACAGAGACCAATTGTCAATCTATCAACTCTATTGCTAAGGTGCTTATCTAAGGCGAATAAGGATATTGATGTGAGTGCAGTGCACAAAGTAAATATGCGAGGGAAATAACAGTTTAAAAGACAGGTTGGAATGTAAATCATGTAATCAGATATTGGTCCGGTCATGCGTAGATGAACCTACTTATGGGGCAGTATTTTCTGTTGATAGCAAAGAATCAGTTTAACGGGAACCTGTAGCTTTTGACTACTAAGAACCGAGTTTACTCTTTAAATTAAATTCCTTTATTGTCACATATAAAGGGTGCCTTCCGCGTTAAAGAGGTAAACCTATTTTTAAGAAATTGATAGTTTTGACTTAACAGAAAAGTGATCTTACTCGGAAAGATTAACTTAAAGAGACTTTTGGCTTTTGACCAAGAGTCAAATTTTAAACCTACAAACGCGTCCGAAAATAGTTTCAAAATCGTTTTCTAAAAAGGTCAATGATTCCTATTTAACCAATCAACGGCTGTCGCTCTTTTTGTTTGGTTAAATAATAATCAAGTCGTATCATTAGTTTGGACGGCTTTCGATCTTACCCAATAAACATTTAAACACAATTGACTTAAGTTAGAAGCAAAACATCCCCAGAGTATTTTCACTAGCATGATAATTGGAACACAACCACGATGACAATCATTACATCCTAACCTTTATAGTTTAGCCAGACATAATAAGTGCGAGTCTATAAAACGTGTAGACTATGGTAAGAGCATTTAAAGTCTATAAAACGTGTAGACTATGGTAAGAGCATTTAAAGTCTATAAAACGTGTAGACTATGGTAAGAGCATTTAAAGTCTATAAAACGTGTAGACTATGGTAAGAGCATTTAAAGTCTATAAAACGTGTAGACTATGGTAAGAGCATTTAAAGTCTATAAAACGTGTAGACTATGGTAAGAGCATTTAAAGTCTATAAAACGTGTAGACTATGATAAGAGCAATTAAATAAATAAATGCAATAAATTAGAACCTTGCTCCGGTCGGAGACTTGAATCTGATACAAATCTACGGAAAAGTAAGGCCGGTATGATGAACTTCAACCAAAGTGCTCCAAGACTCGATTACAACTCAATCTACACCGCAATAACTCCCCGATGTGAAGAGATTATTACTTTACAGAAACTGATAGTATATGGCTTAAGATTGTACTAAGCTTGGATGAAACTAAAGAATGAGAATCGAAAGCTATTTATAGAGGAACTTTGAGGTGCGTAAGGACCAATATGCCCCTTAACTTCTTTTGAGCGGGAGCCTTTTTGTGAAGGCCGCGGGCGCGGTGAGGGTGGCCGCGGGCGCGGCGCCTGGAACCGCCACATCATGGGAACGTGGCAGTTGATCTCTGGGTGAAAGTGGGCCACGTCATCGCGTTTCCTGTAGCCAGCGCGGTGCTGAACGCCATAAGTGCAAAATATCTTGAAAAACCCTAATTTCTTGGCGTTTTGGCTCGTTTCTTCACAGAAGGCTCTGAAATGACAAGAATCCTGAAAACAAAGGAAAAAGGAACATAATACGAGAAAATGACAATAAAAACTAAGGAAAACATGTGATATTTGAGTCAGAAACATAGTGCGATTTAGTGCGATCAAATCCTCCCACGCTTAGACCTTTGCTTGTCCTCAAGCAACAACTCTTAAAAGTAGATGAAAGAAAATTTATGGTGTATACAGGTTTTGGGCAAAGAGGGCTTCTAAGTCCGAGTAAGGGTGTGTTGTCAGGCACTAACTATCTGAATCAAGGGTATCTTAATTACACTACTCGCAGAAATGCGGACATAAACCTCATAAGTATACAGATTGATCCAAATATCCTTACTATGCTAAGACTTCTTTTTGTACGAGGTCCTTTTTCATTCAGGCGCAATCACATTAAGCCCGTTATCCGTACATACTCATGGTGTAGTGACCGGTTAGTGACTCTGATCTCAAGTGATGGGATTCTGGTACAAGAGTTGGTTTAATCCCTTTTTATTTTACCCATTTGCAGTTGCGGGGGATCGGACCGTAGTCCGCCCTACCAAGTTCAGCACCAGATACCTCTGAACCAACTACAACAGATATGCCTTATATATTTTTTTCTTTGTTTTTGTTAGTGTTTACAACTTTCTTGAGTTAAGTAATCTTTGTGAGGATCACCCAACTCGTAGTCGTATTCATACTTTATTTTGTAACTTTTAAGGCAAAAATAGAGATCATCCACTTATATTCATCGATCCCACACTTAGAGCATGCTTAGGCCGGAGCTGACTGCTAAGATAAACTACTTGAAGACCTATTTGTACAGTTTTATTCAAAATCATAGCATATTGGGGAGAAAGGATCTAATCTAAATATTCAAAAAGGCTTATGGTGTAAAAATGATAACGAATTTTTCAAAAAGTGAGTGTCCGAGAAACAGACCCTATCTAGGACCTGTCTCATAGCCCAAATCCTTAAAAACAACCATAAATCTTTGAAAAATAAAAATTTTGTAAGGCTAAAAGGTGGGGGAAATGAAAGGGTACACTACGCAGAAAGACTCGCCTATCACATGCATTTTATTAACTACGAATAAAAAAGGAAAAATGCGGAAGGAAAATAAAAGCAGGAAAAACGGAAAATAAAAGCGATAAATGCTCCTCCCACACTTAAATCAGACATTGTCCTCAATGTTCCAAAATAAGGTAGGAGGAGGTACCTGAAAACACTAGTGGGGGCCACTAGGACCTTCACCATCCTGGTTGGTACGACCGGAACGACGGCTACGGCTGCGACGGCGGCTATTTCGGTCCAAAACAAGCTGCTCCAGTCTCTCTGACAAGGCGGCATTTGCCGCTTGTAGCTCTTGGGTCTGACCAATGAGGGTGCCTTGGGTTGCCTCCATCAATTGGAAGTGACGAGCGTTTGTGGTCTGGCGTAGGTGCTGTTCTCTCTGAAAAGCCAGCTGACTTTCCATAATAGTGCGCAGAGAGCTAGCATTTTGTTCTTGGGACGCTTGCATGAAGGCCATGTTGTCGGCCGCCTGTTGCTGCAAGGTAGCAAGGAGGGTGTCCCTCTGGGCCTCTCGGGCCATATGCTCACGCCACATGTCCTCAGTGACATGGAAGCTAGGAGCTGTACCTGCATGTGGGTTAGAGGTTGAAGGTGCCGTGTGTGAAGGTGAAAAATGGGGTGGTTCCTCTGTTTGGAAATCGTACTCATCATCAGTGTTGTTACCCTCATTTAAAGGTAGATTTGGGGGCAACGGACCAATAAAAGCAGGAGCGTTGAGATCGTAGGTCCAGTTACGCTCAAATCGAATATCAGTACGACGGGTGCAAGGCATAACAACACTGGGTACAGCAGCACCTCCAACCATTAGGAAGTAACCACCTTCCTTCCTCGTCTTGCATAAACGCATATCCCTGAAAAATTTAAGATTTGCAATCCGAGGAGGAAGTGGTTCTAGGGTGGCAAGTTCCGTATCCAATCCTATGGCACGGGCAATAGTGGTAATCAGTCCACCAAAGGAAATCGGCCCACCTTTTCTTAAAACATGGTGCATGTGGGCAATCATGAATGGGACGGGATTAACTTTGGTGTCTGTGAGGCAGCTCTGCATGATAATTAATTCTTTAGCATTCACCTTGTTTGGGTTTTCCCGAGCAAAGATGGTGGATGCTAAAAGAAATCTAAAGACACGAAGGGCAGGATTGTGGATGTGAGAAGCAAGAAGGCCATCAAAAGATGTTGCATTTTGTTTAGTAATTCTGGCCCAAAATGCTTCAAATGCCCAATCCGTGTCTAAAGGTGCTTCACAAATGGCACCATCCCCATAAGGCAATCCTAACATGGCGGCTAGACCGTCAGTGGAGTAATCATATTCGACATTAAACATTCTAAATTTGACTCCACCTACGGTGCTAGCAGTGTTAGGAGAGACGTTATAAATTAAAGAACTTAAAAACTCGAACGTCAGCCTAGGGTAGGTCGGTGCTTGAGTAGCAAAAATATCATGCATACCTATTTTATCTAGAAGGAAGAATACACTATGGTATATACCTAATGAATATAGACAGTTTTCATCGATATACCTGGTAGAGTGTATTGGTGTTGTCAGCAATTTTTCAAGCCGCTTTAGTTGCCTTTCTCCGGCTTGACCACCACGTAAAATGTAACCGTGACATTCCATAGGATTTTCTTGTGGATAAAAAGAGAGAAAGAATGGGATGTAGAAGTAATGAAGGTGTGAGGAAGAAAATGATATAGTAGGGGGTATTTATAGGAAGGGAAGAAAGAAAATGGTGGTTGTAAATATTTATGATGAAAATAATGGAAATAAATGTAGTGGGTTGGTATGGGTAATAAAGTGGGTTAAAATTGGAAGAAAATGGGATTGGAAATTGAAAAAGTGGTAAAATGGGGGGAAAAACGAGCTACTAGCCGTTAGGTGACCGTTGCGTCACCGCGGGCGCGGCAGGGCCTACCGCGGGCGCGGTGAGGTCGAGGTCAGTTGGGCTGGCCTGGCTTTCTTTCCATTGGGCTTTTTCTTCCTCGCCATTATCTTCAATTTCTGGAGGTGTACCTATTTTTCTTATAAATGTGCATATATGTACGTGAATACATATACACATGTTTATTTATTTTATTTTTATATTAAAACTATGGTGACCTAGAAAAACAAAAACATTAGTAAATAAATAAAACATATGCATATATATATATATGTAGATATAGGTACGGACATTGGGTCATCAAAATAAATATTAACAACTCAGGAAACAGATAATGCAAAAATAAAAATGAGTCTGAAAAGGAAATCAACATAATACTAATAATACTGAAACTAGATATCTTGTGAACAATAAAGATCTATTGCCAACCGGTAGGATGCTCTGCAGGAGTGCCTGGGCCACGCAGCTCAGTCAGCTGGCGTCGAATCTCTGCCACCTCGTGAGCTAATTCATCTAACTCACCAGCGAAGGTAACATCATTCACTTCCAACTGCAAATGAAGGTCAGCCACCTCATTGCGGAGAGTGGTTATCTCAGTGCGCATAGCAGTCAATAGAGTGCGAATATCAGGTTCCTGCAAGCTGAGGTTATTAGTAAGAACAGTAGTATGTGTAACCTCGGGTCGGGATGTGTGATCTGGAGAGGAGTCCTCGGAGGCAGGAGTGTAGTCCTGAGTGGGATCTTCAGAAGCAGGAGTGTATTCTGGAGTGAGATCTTCGGAAGCAGGAGTGTATTCTGGAGTGTACTCTTCGGAGGCAGGAGTGTATTCTGGAGTGTACTCTGATATCTCACCCCAACCTTCTACAGAATAGTTCCAATTAGCAGAGTTGGAAACACAAGTCATCTGAGGGTCTGGCATGGTGAAGGTGTAAACTGTCTGGTCATTGATAAGCAATCTGTACCGATATGGGTGGAAAGAGGCCCTCCTCATGAATCCACGATCCATGCAAAAGTCTAAATCCAGAAAAGTATATCCACAGTATGGGGTCAGCTGTGCTATCATACTGTCTAAACCCAAAGCAGAAGCTATCTGTGTCACATTCCCTCCGGAATGAATGAGCCCTACAGCGGATCGAGCAGTCTGCTCGAGGCTCTCTATCAGAAAACCTCCACTAGCTATAGGTCTGGACTGACTAGCACAGTATAAGAAAAGGGTCTCCTCAGCGGTGACCAAGTGGTCACAGTAACTCCTCCCAAAGAAAGTGTGGCATAGGATCATCTCGAAGTATCGGAAGGCCGGGTTATGGATCTTCCGGGACAGCTGGGTAGAGGGGTCAAGACTGGCTCTATCAGTAATGTCCTGCCAAAATTTGTCAATGTCTCTGTCCATGTAGCAACTCAATGGGAACTCAGTTATAGCGGTCGGTCCAGTTTGGAAACCAAGCAAATCCCCAAATTCTTTGGTGGTCAGGGTATACTCGGTGCCAAACAATCTGAAACTCAGGCGTCCTCGCTCATCTCCTTCACCTACTCGTGGATTATAGTCCATAGAGCTAAGAAACTCCAGAGTAAGGTTCCTGTAGGTTTTGTGGACATCATCGGCATAAGAATCCCAGCTAAGTTGGTTGCATAGATACCGAATACTTGGCTCAATCCCGAGTGCCTCCATGCAGCTCTGATCGGGGTACCTAGTGGGTACCATAGGTCTAGCAGATAAGGTAGCAAATCGGGCCTTTTGCGCTTCATCTCTGAAAATCACAACCATACCATCGGGGTGATGCATCCTGAAAATATAAACACAAGAAATTAGTCCAGATAAAATATATAAATTACTAAAATAAAATAAAAATAAAATAAAGAATAAACCATGGGTTGCCTCCCAGGCAGCGCTTGTTTAACGTCGTTTAGCTTGACGATTAGATCTTACTTTATGTGGGTATTGGTGGGTCTATAAGAATATGACTAGAGTAGTCAACAGGCAAATCGCCTCCTTTGTAGAGCTTCAGTCTTTGTCCATTTACCACAAATGGAGCACATGAATTGTTTTTGATTTCTACTGCTCCAGACTTTAGAACTTTTGACACTTCAAATGGACCTGTCCATCTTGAACGAAGCTTACCAGGAAAAAGTCGTAACCTTGAGTTAAATAGGAGAACAGGATCACCAATGTTGAAATCTTTCTTGATGATTTTTTTATCATGCCACATTTTGGTTCTTTCCTTATATATGATGGCATTCTCATAGGAATTCAAGCGAAGCTCTTCTAGCTTGTGAATGTCCAGGATACGTTTTTCTCCGGCTTTCAGGTAATCTAGATTCAAGGATTTAATGGCCCAATAGGCTTTATGTTCTAGTTCGAAGGGTAAATGACAGGACTTTCCATAAACCAATTGATAAGGAGTTGTTCCAATAGGGGTTTTATAAGCCGTTCTATAAGCCCATAAGGCGTCTTTAAGTTTTCCAGACCAGTCTTTTCTGGATAATGATACGGTTTTTTCTAGGATCTGCTTAATCTCCCTATTCGATACCTCTACTTGGCCACTGGTTTGCGGGTGATATGGTGATGCTACTCTATGTTTTACTCCGTATTTGCTTAGAAGCTTGTCAAATATCTTAGATATAAAATGCGATCCTCCATCACTTATGACTAACCTCGGGGTTCCAAACCTAGGGAAAATAATATTCTTAAACAGTTTGATAACTACCTTGGTATCGTTTGTGGGTGATGCAACAGCTTCGATCCACTTTGAGACATAATCGACAGCTACTAGGATATACTTGTTACCCATTGAGGAAGGAAAAGGTCCCATGAAATCTATACCCCAGACATCAAATATTTCCACTTCTTGGATGTTTCTTAAAGGCATTTCATCACGTCTTGAGATGTTCCCAGTGCGTTGGCATCGGTCACATTTTGTAATGTAAGTGTGGACATCGCGCCATACAGTAGGCCAATAAAAACCTGCTTGAAATATTTTGGCGCATGTTTTAGACGTGCTTGCATGTCCACCATAAGGTGAAGCATGACAATGTTTAATGACATTGCCTACTTCTTCCTCCGGCACACATCGTCGGAATATATTATCTATTCCTCTTTTGAATAGGAGGGGTTCATCCCAAAAGAAGTGTTTAACATCTCTGAAAAACTTCTTCTTCTGTTGGTAGCTTAAGTCGGGGGGTATGATATCAGCGGCTAGATAATTTACAATATCTGCGTACCATGGTATGTTGTTCATGGTTGAGATTTCCTCATAAGTCTCTTCTTCAGTTGAGTTTATCCCAGCTATTAATCTTTCATAAGTAGAGTGATCGTCTATAGGTATAAGTTCAGGCTTAAGGTGTTCTAACCTAGAGAGATGATCAGCTACTAAGTTTTCAGCTCCTTTTTTATCCTTAATATCCAAGTCAAATTCTTGGAGTAAAAGTACCCATCTGAGCAATCTAGGCTTAGCATCTTTCTTACTTAACAAGTACCGGATTGCTGCATGATCTGTGTATACTATTATTTTTGCTCCCACCAAATAAGATCGAAATTTATCAATAGCAAAAACTACGGCTAGCAATTCTTTTTCTGTGGTTGTATAATTTAGCTGGGCAGCGTCTAGTGTTCTACTAGCGTAGTAAATTGCATGCAGTTTTTTGTCTTTTCTTTGCCCTAGTACAGCCCCTACAGCGAAATCACTAGCATCGCACATGATTTCAAAGGGTTGGGTCCAATCAGGTGGTCTTATGATAGGTGCTGAAATAAGAGCTTGCTTTAAAACTTCAAAGGCCTCAAGACATTTTTGGTCGAATTCAAACTCGACATCTTTCATCAATAAGTTAGTTAAAGGTTTAGTTATTGCGGAAAAATTCTTGATGAAACGTCGGTAGAACCCGGCATGTCCTAGGAAACTTCTTATTTCCCTAACGGTCTTAGGTGGGTTTAAGTTTTCTATAACTTCTATCTTGGCCTTATCGACTTCTATACCTCTTTCAGAAATAATGTGTCCCAAGACTATCCCTTCACTTACCATAAAGTGGCACTTTTCCCAATTCAACACAAGGTTTACTTCCACACATCTTTTTAAGATTTTCTCCAAGTTCGAGAGGCAGTTTTTGAAATCAAACCCACACACTGAAAAATCGTCCATAAATACTTCCATAATTCCATCTAGGTAGTCTGCGAAAATTGACATCATACAACGTTGGAAAGTGGCAGGTGCATTACAGAGTCCAAAGGGCATTCGTCTATAAGCGAATGTTCCATAAGGGCAGGTAAATGTGGTTTTTTCTTGGTCCTCTGGGTGAATAGGGATTTGGAAAAATCCCGAATATCCATCAAGATAGCAGAAACATGAGTGTCTTTCTAGACGTTCAAGCATCTGATCTATAAATGGGAGAGGGAAATGGTCTTTTCTTGTTGCCTTATTCAACCTTCTGTAATCTATACACATTCGCCATCCTCCTTCTGTTCGTTTTGCCACATGCTCACCTTTCTCATTTTTTAGAACAGTGATACCTCCTTTCTTGGGTACCACATGGACTGGGCTTACCCATTCACTGTCCGAAATTTGGTATATGATACCAGCCTCTAATAACTTAAGAACTTCTTTCTTGACTACATCACTCATGATAGGGTTTATTCTTCTTTGATGTTCTCTTGAGGGTTTCGAATCTTTTTCTAGCATAATCCGATGCATGCATACGGATGGGCTTATACCTCTTAAATCTGAAACTTTATACCCTAAAGCTGAGGGATATTTTCGCAAGGTATCTAATAGTTGATTTGTTTCTATTTGGTTTAGAGTGGCGCTAATTATAACAGGTCTATTCATCTCCTCATCCAAAAACTCATATCTTAGATTCTTGGGTAGTTCCTTAAGTTCTATAGTGGTTTTCTCAGCACGTGGCATAAGGTCATGGGTAAGAGCTAAGCATTCGAAAAAGTTGTCGTCAATGTACGGTTCGATACTCTCAAATCCGTCATCCTCTAAAATAGGGGTTTATGGTAATTTGGTTAATAATTCGTTTTGTTCGAGCTCATTTACACATTCATCAATGATGTCGATGGCATAACACGCATCTCCTATCACTGGTGCCATTAGAAATTTTGATAAAATGAACTCAATCTTTTCATCTCCTACCTCGAAAGTCAGTTTCCCTTTCTTAACATCTATTATAGCTCCGGCGGTCGATAGGAAGGGTCTTCCTAAGAGGATTGGGATGTCTTCATCTTCTTTGATATCCATTACGACGAAGTCGGTCGGAATGTACAACTGACCAATCTTGACAGGTATGTCTTCTAAAATACCCATGGGATATTTGACAGATCTATCAGCTAGTTGTAAGGACATCTTAGTAGGTTGAAGTTCTCCTAATTTTAACCTCTTACAGACGGCCAGAGGCATCAGACTTACACTTGCTCCTAGGTCTAAAAATGCTTTGTCTATCATATGGTTACCTAGGATGCAAGGGATAGAAAAACTTCCAGGGTCTTTATCTTTCTTGGCGAGTTTATTTTCGGATATAAAATGACATTCTAAAGGCTTGGGATCATCGAGTCGTCGTTTATTGGTCAAAATATCTTTCAGAAACTTAGGATATGATGGTATCTGGGTTATAGCTTCAGTAAAAGGAATCTCAACATGGAGTTTCTCTATTACCTTAATAAACTTTTGGTACTGGTTTTCTACTTTGGTGTTTTTCAGCCTCTGTGGGAATGGAATAGGTGGTTTATAAGGTTGTTGAGTGTTTTTCTCTACTTCTGGTTTTGATTGCTTTCCTGGTTTCTCTGGTTCCTCCACCTGGTCTTTGGGCGTAGCATCTTCCATAGGTTTTTCTGATGTGCTTAAGTCAGGATTTCTAGGTCCTTCATAAGCGGTTCCACTTCTTAGTGTGATAGAATTTGCTTGGCCTTTTGGATTTGGTTGAGTTTGTCCAGGGAATTGTCCTCCAGGTGCAACTTGTACAGAGGTGTTTTGTGCTACTTGGGAAATCTGAGTCTCAAGCATTTTGGTGTGGGTTATTATCTGGTCAAACTTGGTTGCTAGTTGAGTAACCAGTTCGTTCGTGTGAATATGTTGGTTCATAAACTCCTTATTTTGCTGGGTTTGAGCTTGAATGAAGGTGTCTATGGTTTCTTTAAGGTTTGGTCTTGGGGGTACTATTTGCATAGGTTGGTTTTGTTTTTGCGTTTGGAATCCTTGAGGTCTCGAAGGTCCGGGATTTTGGATAGGGTTGTTGTTTTTGTAAGAGAAATTCGGGTGGTTCCTCCATCCAGGATTGTAGGTATTCGAGAAAGGGTTCCCTTGAGTATAGTTAACTTGGTCTGAGCTTGATTCGTTCAAAAGGTTACAGTCAACGGTTTGATGTCCTTGAGCTCCACAGAGTTCGCACTCCGATTGGATTGCTGCTACTGTGGTTGGGTTTTGAGACATGTTCTCGACTCTCAAGGCTAGGGCGTCCATCTTGGCATTGATCATGTCCATGCAACTTACCTCATGCTTTCCTCCATGGCTCTCCTTTTTCTCTACTGTCGCTCGTTCTAATCCCCATTGGGCATGGTTTTGGGCCATGTCCTCTATTAGGGCACAAGCGTCAGGGTAAGGTTTGTTCATCAACGCTCCGCCAGCGGCAGCGTCTATGGACATCTTTGTGTTGTAATGGAGTCCATTATAGAAGGTATGTATGATTAACCATTGCTCTAGGCCATGGTGCGGACAGGCTCTTAAAAGTTCTTTATATCTCTCCCAGGCATCAAAAAGTGATTCGCCTTGGTTTTGGGTGAAACAAGTGATCAGGTTCCTAAGAACAGCGGTCTTGCTTGGTGGAAAATACCTCGCAAGAAAAGCTCTCCTAAGGTCTTCCCAAGTTGTTATTGAGTTAGTTGGAAGGGCGTCTAACCAGTCGTGAGCTTTACCTCTAAGGGAAAAAGGAAATAGTCTTAATCGGATAGCTTCGGGCGTGGCTCCATTTGCCTTAAGGGTGTCAGCTAACTGGATAAATACCTTTAAATGTTGATTCGGGTTCTCGGTAGCGAGACCAGCGAATTGGTTTTGTTGTACTAATTGTAGTAACGAGGGCTTTAGTTCAAAGTTGTTGGTAGTTATAGCAGGGTTTACTATACTAGAACTAGGTTCCTCGTTAGATGGTTGGGCGAATTCCTTGAGCGGTCTTTGGTTACGATCTTCTGCCATAGCTCTTCTTATCTTGCGAATAAAAAGACGGGCACGAGCGTAACGTTCAGGTTCTACTAAAGGATCTATTAGGTTGCCGGTGCTACGATTTCTACGCATCTACCGGCTAGAATAGCCTTAGTCTAAACGGGATAACAATAGGGTACGAAATTTGACGAAGTTGGTCCCCGGCAACGGCGCCAAAAACTTGATGGGTGTGTTTTATCTGTAACGTATAGCCTAAATGTAGTACTGCAAGTGTACAGCCTATCGAAGTAATATATAAGATTATCGAACCACAGAGACCAATTGTCAATCTATCAACTCTATTGCTAAGGTGCTTATCTAAGGCGAATAAGGATATTGATGTGAGTGCAGTGCACAAAGTAAATATGCGAGGGAAATAACAGTTTAAAAGACAGGTTGGAATGTAAATCATGTAATCAGATATTGGTCCGGTCATGCGTAGATGAACCTACTTATGGGGCAGTATTTTCTGTTGATAGCAAAGAATCAGTTTAACGGGAACCTGTAGCTTTTGACTACTAAGAACCGAGTTTACTCTTTAAATTAAATTCCTTTATTGTCACATATAAAGGGTGCCTTCCGCGTTAAAGAGGTAAACCTATTTTTAAGAAATTGATAGTTTTGACTTAACAGAAAAGTGATCTTACTCGGAAAGATTAACTTAAAGAGACTTTTGGCTTTTGACCAAGAGTCAGATTTTAAACCTACAAACGCGTCCGAAAATAGTTTCAAAATCGTTTTCTAAAAAGGTCAATGATTCCTATTTAACCAATCAACGGCTGTCGCTCTTTTTGTTTGGTTAAATAATAATCAAGTCGTATCATTAGTTTGGACGGCTTTCGATCTTACCCAATAAACATTTAAACACAATTGACTTAAGTTAGAAGCAAAACATCCCCAGAGTATTTTCACTAGCATGATAATTGGAACACAACCACGATGACAATCATTACATCCTAACCTTTATAGTTTAGCCAGACATAATAAGTGCGAGTCTATAAAACGTGTAGACTATGGTAAGAGCATTTAAAGTCTATAAAACGTGTAGACTATGGTAAGAGCATTTAAAGTCTATAAAACGTGTAGACTATGGTAAGAGCATTTAAAGTCTATAAAACGTGTAGACTATGGTAAGAGCATTTAAAGTCTATAAAACGTGTAGACTATGGTAAGAGCATTTAAAGTCTATAAAACGTGTAGACTATGGTAAGAGCATTTAAAGTCTATAAAACGTGTAGACTATGATAAGAGCAATTAAATAAAGAAATGCAATAAATTAGAACCTTGCTCCGGTCGGAGACTTGAATCTGATACAAATCTACGGAAAAGTAAGGCCGGTATGATGAACTTCAACCAAAGTGCTCCAAGACTCGATTACAACTTAATCTACACCGCAATAACTCCCCGATGTGAAGAGATTATTACTTTACAGAAACTGATAGTATATGGCTTAAGATTGTACTAAGCTTGGATGAAACTAAAGAATGAGAATCGAAAGCTATTTATAGAGGAACTTTGAGGTGCGTAAGGACCAATATGCCCCTTAACTTCTTTTGAGCGGGAGCCTTTTTGTGAAGGCCGCGGGCGCGGTGAGGGTGGCCGCGGGCGCGGCGCCTGGAACCGCCACATCATGGGAACGTGGCAGTTGATCTCTGGGTGAAAGTGGGCCACGTCATCGCGTTTCCTGTAGCCAGCGCGGTGCTGAACGCCATAAGTGCAAAATATCTTGAAAAACCCTAATTTCTTGGCGTTTTGGCTCGTTTCTTCACAGAAGGCTCTGAAATGACAAGAATCCTGAAAACAAAGGAAAAAGGAACATAATACGAGAAAATGACAATAAAAACTAAGGAAAACATGTGATATTTGAGTCAGAAACATAGTGCGATTTAGTGCGATCAGGTACTCAATATCATATTCAGATAACAACATCTGCCAGCGGGTAATTCTCCCAGTAAGAGCAAACTTCTCAAAAATATACTTGATTGGATCCATTTTGGAGATCAACCAAGTTGTATGATTCAACATATACTGCCGCAAATGCTTTATCGCCCAGGCCAAAGCACAACACGTTTTTTCTAGCATGGAATACCGCGACTCACAATTAGTGAACTTTTTGCTGAGATAATAAATGGCGAACTCTTTCTTCCCTGTTTCATCCTGTTGTCCCATAATACAACCCATGGATTTATCTAACACTGTTAGATACATAATCAACGGTCATCCTTCTACGGGAGGGAGCAAGATATAAGGTTCAAGCAGATACTCCTTAATACTCTCAAATGCCCTTTGGCAGTCATCCGTCCACACATAACCTTGATCTTTCTTTAACAGCTTAAAGATCGGTTCACACTTTGTAGTCATGTGGGAAATGAATATGGAAATATAATTCAAGCACCCGAGGAAACCCCTGACTTGCTTTTCAGTTCTTGGTGCTGGCATCTCTTGAATTGATTTGACTTTATCAGGGTCAACTTCAATTCCTTTCTGGCTAACGATAAAACCCAAAAATTTCCCCGATCTAACTCCGAAGGTGCATTTATTTGGATTCAAGCGGAGACGATACTTCCTCAAACGCTGAAACAACTTCAACAAATCTTTTATATGCCCTTCTTCAGTTTGGGATTTTTCAATCATATCAACAACATACACTTCAATTTCCTTGTGCATTAGATCATGGAATAGGGTTGTCATAGCCCTCTGGTACGTTGCACCAGCGTTCTTCAACCCGAAGGGCATCACTCTGTAACAGAATGTTCCCCAGGGTGTGATAAATGTTGTTTTTTCCATGTCCTCTAGAGCCATTCTTATTTGATTATACCCAGAAAATCCATCCATGAACGAGAATACCTTGAATTTTGATGTGTTGTCCACTAACATGTCAATGTGAGGCAAAGGAAAATCATCTTTCGGACTAGCTTTATTTAGATCTCTGTAATCTACGCACATGCGTACTTTTCCATCTTTTTTCGGTACTTGGACAATATTGGAAATCCATTGAGGATACTTTGACGTCACAAGAAAACCAGCATTAATCTGCTTTAGAACCTCCTCTTTGATCTTTACTGCCATATCTGGGTGGGTTCTTCTCAACTTTTGTTTAACCGACGGACACTCTGGCTTCAACGGCAAATGATGCTCAACAATGTCTGTATCTAGACCAGGCATATCTTGATAAGACCAAGCGAAAATATCCATATATTCTTTCAACATCTCAATCATCCCGCTTTTCACATCAGGACACAATGATTCTCCAATCTTAATTTCCTCCGGATCTTCTTCTGAACCCAAATTAATCACTTCCAAAGGCTCCTTATATGGATGAATGGTATTTTCCTCGCTCTCAAGCAACCGTGAGACCTCTTCTGGAATCTCATCATAATCTTCTTCTTCAGCTCCAAACACAGGACAATCAAAGTTGGGAGAGGGTGCAGGTTCATTGTATTCAACAGGTTTTTTAATTAATCTGCACATATGATTCATGATTACTTTTACAGACTGACACATATAACAAGTGATCATGCAGATTAATTTTCAGTTATTATTTATTTTGAAAGGGTTTTTTATTTGATTACCATTTTCCCAAGAAAAAGTAGAAAATAAAGACATATTTTTGGAAGCAAAGACAACTTTTATTAATGATCTTAAAAATCAAAGCAAACAGATAAGCCCATATAATACTTTCACCTTGGGCAGAGTGAAAGCTTTTCAAAAGAAAGAAACAGATTAACAAAACAAATTACTTTGAAATATGTATGCAAGAAGGAACATCAATGGTGACCCAGTTTTGAACTCAGACTCCATGTGTCACATAATTCGGTACTTCCTGCTCTGCTTCATTCTCTTCAACAACATTAATTCCAGAACCAATTGGATGGAGGTAGCCTCCGCTACGGAAAACATCATGATAACTGTTCACAGAAGACCTTGACTTCAAACTTTCGCCTCTGCCATTCTTCGAAGAGAAACGCAAACCAGTTCTGTTTTTGTTCACGGGTGGATCCACAAGTTGTCCCCAAACTGCATTATGACCATTGCGTACAACCTGTTGCGCGTCCTTCAGCGAAACCACAAAATTCTCATTCCTCCTTATGTTGTCAATAGATAGGGCTTGGAAATGGGTTCCAACAGCAGCCTCATCCGCTTCTACAATGCTGAAAGAGGATAGATGGGATATCAACAACGCCTGCTCCCCATTTATGATAACCAACTTCCCTTTGCGCACAAACTTTAACTTTTGATGCAGAGTTGAAGTGACAGCCCCTGCTCCGTGTATCCATGGTCGTCCTAGCAAACAACTATATGCGGGAATAATTTCCATGACCTGGAAGGTTATCAAGAACAAATGTGGTCCTATATGGATGGGCAAGTCCACTTCATCGATGACAGATTTCCTCGACCCATCAAAAGCCTTCACAATGATGCCACTCGGGCGCATAGGTGCTCCCTGATACTTTAAATTCATGAGGGTACTCCTCGGTATAACATTCAGCGCGGATCCGTTATCAATTAGCACATTAGACAGTGAATCATTCTTGCAGTTCATAGATATATGAAGGCCCGGGTTGTGATTCCTCCCTTCATCTGGTAACTCATCATCGCAGAAACTCAAATTGTTACATTATGTAATGTTTCTAATTACGCTGTTGAATTGATCTAATGGCATGTCATTCTCCACAAAAGCCTGGTCTAGTACTCTCATCAGTGATTCTCTATGAGCAGAGGAATTCATCAACAAAGCTAGGATGGATATCTTTGAAGGAGTCTGCAATAGCTGATCTACAATTTTGTAGTCGCTCATCTTAATTATCTTCAAAATATCATCCACTTCTTTCTCTAATGTAGCTCCACTATTTTCTCCTGCAGCCTTCTTAGGCTCATCGTTCTCAGCAATTTTCTTTCCAGCAACAACATCTCTTCGAATAACCGGCGCAAACACACGACCGCTACGGGTCACCCTGCTATCATCAGCTATATTTCCAACATCTGCATTGGCTGGATGGGAATCTCCACCCCATCTTCTAAGATTGTAGTGTTGTATTTGTAAGGCACAGCCTTATCTGATTCATAGGGAACATGACCTGGCAGACTAATTACCAATGGGGTAACAACTGGTTTGCTATGGTACTCCACCTCAAGATGAGTGGGTGCACCAAAACAAGGTACAATGACGTTTACCACTTCCTCAACACAATCAGCCATCAAAAGGTCATTTCCCGCAAACAAATCTTCGTCTGAAGAGAAATACTCATATGCGGAGGCATACTCTTCCTCTGACTCTTCTTCCATCATACAAACTTCAACCATATCAATCTCATGATAATCATCTCTCTGACCTGTGATCTTGATAGTTCCATTGTCTAACAACAACTAAACACCTTCCCTCACAATTGAACATCCTCGGGGGTCTTGACAGCAAACTATGCAAGATCCATATTGGTGTTCCACCTGACCAGCAGTACGTCACAAGGTAGCATGCAACTGCACGAGATCCTCATTCAAATGATCCACATCAAAAATTATGAATTCACCCGGACATCCAGAAACCATATTCACTTCCTCTTTATATTCTGCCCTAGGCCTGATTATATGGATTAAACCTTCATCCATCATCTCCTGTAAATCAGCATTTATCTTCTCGCAACCCTGTATATTTGTACTGCAAATAGCACAACCGGCGTGGTCATGCGTATAATAACAGAATTCATAGAGGTTTGCGTGCATCTTCACCAAATCTCCTCTAACTAGATTAATGTTAAAAATTCGAAAGTCGCCTGGACAACCGGCCACCATATTTACAACATTCACTCCCCCGTGCTTGGGTAGAGGATTGTCTTTCACATTAGGTCCCACGTCTTTGAAAGATAAAATTTCAGACTTCACTAACCTTTGCACTTCAGTCCTCAAAGGATAACAATTCTAAACATTATGCCCTGGTGCTCCTTGATGAAAGGCATACGTCTAGTCTGCTTTATAATACTAAGGCAATGGTGATGGTATGGCGGGAGGTGGTCGTGTCTGGACCAACTTCTTATGAATCAATGCTGGTAGTAGCGCTGCATAGCTCATGGGAATAGGATCATAGTTCTCCCTTCTCTGATTATACCCTTGATTCCCCTGCTGGGACGGTTTCTGATAAGCAACGGTAGTCGGAGCGACATTCATAACAGGAGTAATTGAGGCGACTTGCTGATGACGCTGATAATTCTTTCTAGGAGCGTTTACCCTTCTCTCTTTCATAACAGCATTTGTATCCCCCTCTTTCTTCTTGGTAAAACCATAAGATTTCTTCTTCACACCTCCAGATCCTTCACCCTTTGTTAAACGGCCTTCTCTTACTACCTCTTCTAGGTGGACACCCATTCCTACCATCTCTATAAAATCACTTGGGGGACTTGCTACCATTCTTTCATAGTAAAAAGCGCTTATCGTCTTCAGAAAAATCTTAATCATTTCTTTCTCTTCCATGGGAGGAATCACTTGTGCAGCCACTTCGCGCCATCTCTGTGCATACTCTTTGAACGATTCTCTGTCTTTCTGAACCATGGCCCTAAGCTGGTCACGGTCAGGCGCCATGTCTACATTGTACTTGTAGTGTTTAATGAATGCTTATCCCAAATCATTAAAAGTATGGATGTTGGCACTGTCTAAACTCATGTACCATTTCAATGTTGCGCCGGTCAGACTATCCTGGAAAAAGTGAATCAGTAGACGCTGATCATCAGTGTGGGTAGACATTCTTCTTATATACATCACCAAATGAGTACGAGGGCAAGTGTTTCCCTTATACTTCTCAAATTCCAGGACCTTGAACTTAGCAGGCACTTTAACATTCGGGACCAAACACACCTCATTCACATTCTGCCCAAATAACTCTTTTCCCCTAAGAGCCTTCATCTCTCTTTGCATTCTGTCAAACTGCTCTTGGAAATCATCCATTCTGTCATAAAGACCTAAGTCTTCACTCGGCGGAGGGAAAGGACGACACATATCTTCATTAACAAACAGAACCAAATTCACCGAAGGAAGTGCAGCAGGAATAGTATGCACCACAGGAGGTGCAGGAGTAACAACATTTTAAACCACTAGAGCATCTTGAGGGCCAAGACTGAAACCTTCAGGTGCAAAATTCTCTGGCATTCCCCACGGATAACCCTGAGGCATACGGTTTTGAACAACAGACGGAGTAGCGGATACAGGAACAGTAGGAACTTCAGCATTTGCCCTTGTTGGTTGAGGTTGAACACCCGGTGGCTGATTTTGAGCAACCACCAGAGCTTCCATCAGAGTAGTCAAGTTGGCCAAGCCAGCCTTCAAAGCGGAAACTTCTTCGCGTAGCTCGCGATTCTCCTGTTCTAAGTTGTCCATCTTCTTTTTGAAATTAGCCCGAGTGTTATAGTGATGAGTCAGCTTGCTGAGTGAAGTAAAGAGGTTGGGTAAGACACCTGGATATGCATAAAAAATGCAAGAAATATGTGCAATATGATGCATGATATGCAATGCATATGATTATTTTTACTTTATCATTTAATATTTCAAGGGATTTAAGATTTATAGACACATTACAAACATCCAAGTAATAAAGCTTTTGAAATACTAAAAATTTTCATTATAATAACTTCAAAATGGATTACAAGTTTCAATGATCCCAAGTACAAGATGAAAATACAATCTAAAATCCTGAGAAGAAGAACTAATGGAGATCAATCTGTACGCTGGCGCTTCCCTGTGAGCCTGACAATCTGAGCCCTCAACCTCTGGTTTTCTTCCACATGCCTGATGGCAACCTCCTTCCAATCATCTGAAGCAGGAAGTGAGTAATCAACACCTGTTTGAGGCTTAGGAGAAAATAAATCCCCTTGCCTCTCCATAGACTCCAACGCTCGACTCTCAAGGATCTCGATCAAATCATCTTTCTCCTTCAGGTCTACTCTGTAGGAATTCTCTAAAGTCTGGAACTTGTTCTTCCAAGCATCTGTTTCCCGTTGCATCCTACCCAAAGCAAGTTGCGGATCCTCTAGATCATCTAATAAGGGAGGAGTGGTCTTCACAAACAAATCAGGCATGTGTGTCTCCCGAGTATACAACATCTTCAACAGAATGGCTCTCGATCGGACCCACTGAAGATATGGCTCCAAAGAAACAACACCTCTAGGTCCCAAATCCTTCCCACTCTTCTTATGAATGTGACGCCAGGCCTTCACAATCTGCTCCCTAGCTTCCCTGTGGTCTTCTCCTTCCTTCAGAAAGAAACTACTCAAATGAATATTGTTCGATTTATCCCTCATCGGTTAACCAAGTTGTCTCCGTGCAAGAACAGGGTTATAGTTAATTCCTCCCTTTGTACCAAGAAGAGGCACATTGGGGAAACTACCTCAACTGTCAATAATCGCCACATCCTGGTAAGCTCGATGATACCAATCAATATCCGAGTGAGTAAGTGCCATGATCTTAGGAGCCCAACGTGGTTCCTTCTTGACATCCCAAAAAGCATCAGACTGAGGCATATGAGAGATAAACCACCGGTACAACAAAGGCGTTCAACAGATAATCATTCCCCCATGATAGGAACTCTGAAGATGAACAGAGTAATAAGCATCACCCAACAGTGTAGGAACCGGGTTTCCAATCATGAAAATCCTGATAGCGTTAATGTCGACAAATTTGTCCACATTAGGAAATAAGAATAATCCATAGGCGAGTAAAGCAAAGATGGCCTCAAAAGCAATCATACTCTTCATCCTTGCAAAGTAACGAGCTTTCTCCAATAAGAACTGAGTTGGTAATCCTCTAATCCCTCCTTTGGTAGTCATATGGGCTTCCACCTTAGACTTCCCCAGATGAATCAAAGCAGCAATCTCATATGGTTTTGGCTCACCCTCCAAACCAGTAAAAGGAACACAATCGGTAACAGGTAAATCCAATAGATAGGAATACTCTTCCAGTGTTGGCATCAACTGATAATCAGGAAAAGTAAAGCAGTGATACACTGAATTATAGAACTGTACCAAAGTTGATAGAATACCCTCCTTCATCTTCAACTTCATGAGAGGAATAATGGATCCATACTTCTTCCGAAAGTCTACAGAACACTCGATCTCTGGAATTAGACTGATCAACTCATCTATATTAGGATCCTTGAAACTGTATTTTCCGGTCTTTCTCTTTCCAGAATCCATGGTTTAAGGTACCTGAGATATTCACAAATAGTCAACCTTTAAATCCCTTGAAATATTGTTTTCTTCAAAAGATGCTTATGAGTGCATGGATGCATGATGAAACAATCACACACAAAATCACACATATAGGGTTCATAGGTTCAACGTCACGAGCATGAAGTCAAAGGTACTACCCATAAGGTGTTGGTCTAAAAAGTTATCACCTTCCGAACAAGGTTCTAAGAGGTTCTCAGAGTCTACATCCTTCCTTCGGATATTACCAACTTCCCGATTAACTCGTTAATTAGTAATATTCTCAAGAAAGACTCGTCCGAGCATAGTATCGTGTGACAACTACTTCCGGATTACTCCGTCATAGCTTCCGCACTACACCTAAAAGACCAAGATGGGTTAGGTAATCTACGGTCCTCAACTTCAGCAGGCTCCCAGGTCGAAAGCAGTACATCTTCCTGATTACTCGGTAAACGACACTACAGTCAAAGGGGCCTCCACTGAGTGGGGGATATCATGCCTCCTTTTTTGGGATTACTCCCTCAAAGTTAACATGACTATACCGCCCATCCTATCTTAAAGTTTGCCCAAGTCCGGGTATATGACTTATGAGTAATCACCAAGCACCCTGTAAACCAGGAAAATCCAGACAAACATATATACAAAATATAACACATAAAAACAATAACACATATATAGATATAAACAAAGATAGGCTCAACCCACTTAAGGATGGACCAGCAAGAGGTCAATCTTTTCCCAGCAGAGTCGCCATTTTTCTGTAGCGGTATAAATGTTCAAGACTAAGCCATTTGATTGACTAGACTTTATACAAATCAATATAAAAATTGCCACCGCGCTTTATTGTTTCCAAAGGAATGGGAAAAGAGCGAATAACCCAAAAAAGGGGGAAAGATTCAAGGTAAGGGGGTTGGTTATGCAAAGGGAAGGTATTAGCACCCTAAACATCTACGGTACTCCGCAGGAACCTCTTTGAAAAATCTGTACATTTTGGCTATAAAAATGTGTTATATATAAAATGGATGGTGGAGGTGAGGAAATAAATATTTTTATGATTTTTGCACCCGCCGCGGTTGCGAACCTTTAGTGCCTACGTACCACATTTCGTGCAATAGGGGATCAGGGTACACATAGTTCCTCTTTTGAAAATTTGAAACACAAGTGTGTTGGTTAATTTTATGAGATAAGACATCATCGTCATTGTCCGTGTGGAAAACATACTTACTACCCACAATCATGAGAAAGGAGAATTTGCATCATCTCAAAGTGGAGGATATGGCTTGGATTTTAAAATCAACAATGCCTCACTTAACACCCAAGTGGAAAATATCTCTCTTTACTACATATTGTAGAAGTATAGTTGTTTGCATCACTACAAGGATTGACAAGAGTCTAATCTTTTAAGAAAAGTTTTAAAATAAAAAAGCCAAAGTGGCAAAAATGGTTTGGATTGAGATTGATTGACTTTTAGTCTTCTCACAAAAATGTCAAGGTATTATTAAATTGATTGAAATTTATTTATGAAAATGTTTTGAAAATGCATGGACCTAAGTCCAAGTTTATTATGAAAATGTTTAAAGTTTAGAAATAAGAAGAGTTTTCAAAAGGAGGGAGAAGATTTTTAAAATTAAAGAAGATGGGAGGAGAAGAATAGAGTATCCTAAAGCATAAGGTAAAAGCTAGGGATAAGAACCATCTAACCAACAAGAAGCCAATACTTGACATTAGGAGTCAATATAGAATTCCCATTCTTTGGATTGAAACCAAGCAAGCAAAGATACTAGACCTCTAGAGAGAACCAAACTTCAAGTGTATTAAGCCTTCGCAAAAAATTGGGCAGAGTAACGGCTGTATACAGGTGAATTCAAAATTACAAACAAAGTATGTAATCATAATAACCTGCACACAAAACAAACAAACAACCCAATGTCTTGAGGTAAACCTCAAGAACTCCAGACAAAATATCAAATAAAGTCACAAAGTCTCCAAGATAGGCCAAGGTTTCTAATCCTAAGTCCAAGAAGTCCAATACTCCATAATGCCAAGGATAGTAACCAAATAGTCCAAGTATCATTAATTCTTTTTATGGTTCATGTTGATTATTAGGTGTCTTTAAAAGGAAAATAAAAGCTCAAGTGAGCAAAATAAAAATGACATAAAAGTAAATGCTCAAGTGAGCAAAATAAAAAAAATGGCATGAAATGTAAATGCTTAAATTAAATGGTACATAAATTATAAAAAATAAAAGCATAAAGTAAAGTCAATTGTTAGAAATTAGTGGTTAGTTGGATGACCATCTTGAAACTTGCATTTGGAACTCATTAGAGGATTGGTAGAACCAAAGCCTCCACACAACAAGTTGCATTTGCTTTTTGTCAAGTATATCATCCATTTTGGAATCCTTAAAAGTAACATTTAATGATCAACGATGTTTAAGTGATCCGCGTTGACCAAAGGTGTTGTAGATCCATTAGAGGATTGGTAGAACCAAAGCCTCCACACAATGAATCTCAAGGTTATTGGATCAAATAGATCAAATTAACATACTTGGGCTTGCAATCATAAGTTTGGGCCACGAATGATCATTTATTCGAATCGGGATAAAATTTAACGCTACGTTAAGCAATCGTAAGTGGACTTATGTAGAAGTCCCACCTATTTTGAGGCCGGTCAATAGAAATCTATATACTTCATGTTTGGATAAATGATATAGAGATCATCATCCCTTAACATGTAGCACAATTAAAAAATAAAGGGATAAGATGAAGAGGGGGGGGGGGATGATAAGCTAATGTTGATCACCATTTCAAAATTCTTTCATCTTTAAATTTAACCACTCCTCTAGATGGATTAAAGCACTAAACATATCATTAATCCAAAGCACCAAAAATGAATTAAATAATTCACTCTTAGGTAGATTTGAATTGATGAACATTTATCCAACTTCATCTACATCACAAAGTTCATTGAGTTTAAAAACAAATTAGACATCTAAAATTGCAATCCAAGTTATCCACCAAAGAGAGTGAGCAAAAAAATATTTGAGTCAAAACAGCCCCAAAATAAGGCAGAAAAAGTATTTTCGACACTGTTGCAATCAATTGTGCTTCGACAACAACATATTGCATCAGTGCAGTTTTTTTTCAAATCAATTTTCTGTGACAAACAATTGCAATGTTACAACAATTGATTGCAACCTGTTAAAATCAGTCGAAAAACAGCATCTCAAAGATCAAATTCTTGTTCCAACTTTTCATCAAACACCTTATGATCATGGATACAAATGAGCATGAAAATTCCATCCAATTATGAGAAAATAGCACTAATGGAATCATAAAAACGGTGCTCAATGAATCGAAACCAGAAATCCACAAGAGATCACATTGTGAAATATGATGATCCAACTTACCAAAGGTAGAATTAGAGAATTATCGAACAACTTCCAGAATTTGCTTTAATTCGACCACAAGAATCAATTACCAAAGCTTGGATGTAGAGAATTGATGAAGAAAAATTATTTGGATGAAGGTTTAGCTCAAAGATTAGTAAGCTTCAATGCAAAGCTTACTAACTTGTTCAAAATGGAGCTTTGAGTGAATTTGGTAGATGGAGAGAATTAAGAGATTATTTAGCAAGATGAGTTTGGCTATCAAAAGCTTGTGATTTGAATGAAATGAGGTCTCTATTTATAGAGTTTTAGGATTGGGATTAGTGGTAATTTGGTAATTGATTCTTGGAGCCAAAAATTGAATTAATGATATAACTTTCAAATTATGCAGAAAAATTGGAGCCAAAAAGATGACAATTTGAAATTGCTGGCTTTTTTCAAAAAACACGTGCATTTTGCTGTTATGAGTCGATACATGGGTGGTATGCGTCGACACATCCTAGTTGTATAACACAGCATGTGTCGATACATGCCTCTATGTGTCAATACATACTGATATTTCAACACATTATAGAATCAAACAATCTGCATGAGTCGACACATAACATGTATGTGTCGACACATGCTAGTTATTTAAATAGGATGAGTCGATACATAACATGCACGTGTTGACACATGCTAGTTATGCTCAACAGGATGAGTCGATACATACTGTTGTACTCCAAAATTTGCCCTCCCATATTTTTCAAAGATCTACAAAGTCAAGCTTCAAAATTCCCCAAGGGTTGCACAGTGCAAAGATCTCCTATACAGTCAAAACTAGGGTTTGTATGCTGATCAAGAAAATGAAGTGTTCAAAGGTCCAATCAAGTCTCACATGCCTACAAATATGGTCAAGCATCCTCATATCAAGTTTCAAGACATTCAGCTCAAAATTGCACAGTCAAAACCCTAATTGCACTACAGTCAACTGTAGGGGCAAAATGGTCATTTGACAGTCAAAAGTTCAAATTTTTGGTCAACATATCATTTTGAAGCCACAAACATCATTTGATCAATGCTTGATCATGATTCTCAAAATTTGGCTCAGAAATCATCAAGATGCAAAAGTTTCCTTATTTGGACAGCTGAAAAAAGTCAACTGAAATTGACCAGGGCATAACTTTCACATGGATTATCAGAAAAATTCCACCCAAAGCTCATTTTGAAGAGAAATACATTTCCTACAACTCATCTTCATACTTCAAGTCCAATAAATGCTCTCACAAAAAGTTATCAATTTCAACATTATAGGTCATTTTCAAAAGTCAACAAAAAGGGACTTTAAGTCAAAGGCCATAACTTGAGATTGGTAAATCAAAATGACATGGGACCAAAGGCATTGGTTAGAGGACTCAAAGACCTTTCCAAAATGTCACAGAACATGAGAAAAGCTTAAAAATTGAGCAAGTTATGCCTTGTGGAAGTTGGGAAAGTTTTGGATATTTTGAAAAGTCAACATTACTTCAAATGACCTAAAATTGCTAATGGGCCCATTTTTCTTCCATGATTCATCATTCCAAGCATGTGCACGACCACTTGGCCCAAAGGGAAGTATTTTCTCATTTTTTATTTATTTATTTGAATTTTTATTTATATTAATTCATTTAAATCAATTAAATATGTGAAAAATATTTAATTTAATCTAACAAATCTTTTTGCACATGTTTTAGACTCAATAATTCGTGCACATTCAAATATGGGAAGATTTGGTTTGATTGGATCCTAATTGACACAAAATTGCATGGAAAAAGATATGAAAAAATCTTAAAGAATCAAATTTTCAAAAGCCATGAATGCATTGGATTTGTGCTACTTTTCTTGACCTAATTCACTCAATACAAATGCTAGAACACAACCCTAATGCAAACACACGCGCAACTGCTCAGAATACTCCATTGCAAACTTGAATTTTTCTCTAAAGAACTCAAATCTGAAAAACACTTTTTAGGTGGATTCAAGACACAAAACCTATCCCATTAGCTTCCTTGAGCAATATAGGACGTATTCTGATCAAAAACCTCAAGCCTTACGCGTTGAAACGGTATACAGAAGTCACTCTTGTTCCATTTTTTTTCATTATCGTGTTTCAATATTTACGCACATTCATGGCATTCTAATTATACATTCATGATCAGGGAAAGATTTGCAAGCTAACTAATATGATTAATTGCGTTTTTATGCTGTATACACGATTTCACCATGTTTGAGTTTTAGGGTTTTCAGAGGTTGGAATTGGGGATTTTCAAACAAGGAAAAATTGAGACTCCAAACCACCACCATTAGATTCAGCAGGTCTGGACGAAGAAGACACCATGCTCGCGCCTAATTTATGAACACTATAGGCCTAATCGCTATTTTCTCAAAAACGGCCTAAAAGAACATTCATAAAACCGTTGCTTAATATTTTATGTTTCAGGGATGATGAAGAAGATAAGTCCGTGGCACACGCTGATTGGCTTGTTCAAAAATTCGCGCGCGTTTCCAAGCATTAACCCACTTTCTTTTATATTATTTGTTTGTTTATTATATAACAAATGCGTTGTAGTGGTCCAGTGGCGAGCGAGAACGTTGGCAATGTATATGACCTGGGTTCGAGCCCCAGGTCTACGTTATTTCCATATTCTTTTCCAATTCATCATCACATGCAGGCATCATATTGAGGACCATCATGTTCCTTCATCATCCAGTCATCCACGTGCACATTGGAATCAGATCAAAGGCTGAAAATTGGAGAGCACGCTACGCCCTAGTCAACGCACCACACGTGATTCAAAAAAGTCTACCAGGCCTTGCTAAATGGGCCAGATTGCTAAGGCCAAAACCTCCATATTGGGGTCTGAACCCCCCCTGGTTTGCAATTCTCTTATTTTTCTTATGTCTTATTTTCAATTATTTTTTTTATTCTCTTTATTGTTTTTGATTTAATTAATTATTTTTACAAAATATAAAAAGTGCATAAAAATCAAAAAAGAGAAAAAATACAATAAATATTTTTGTTTTAATATTTTCATGAATAAATTGGCATGTAATTAATTAGTTTAAATTAGGGTTCCAATATTAATTCCTTTCATAAAAAATCTAAAAAATGTAGAACTAGGTTTAATAGATGTTTTATTCTTTTTTTAATTTTTCTTTTTCACAATAATGTTATTTATTTTATTTATTTTCATAATTAAAATTGTATAAAAAATTAGGTTTAATTTAGGTTAAAGTTTAATGCTTTCTTAATAAATTAAAATAAAGTAGAATTAAGGTTAGTAGTTAATTTTAATTAATTCTTTCTTTTTTCTATTAAATCTTAAAAATACCAAAAAAACAAAAACAATTTCTTTTCTTAAATTAATTAATTCATGTAATTTTAATATTTTGCAAAAGGGTCCAACGCCCTCATTTCATTCTTAATTTCTTATTAATTCGCGTATTTATTTTATTTTCGCTTAAATAATTATGTACCTCTCCCGAAGCCTTGTAATTACTTCTCGCACTTTCAATTTCTTTATTTTCCGTCAAATCGGGTCCTGGTTAATTTTGGCGATGTGGACCCGCGCCATTTGTAATAGCTTTAGATTTACTTTTCCTCGCAACTTGTAACTGTTAAAAAAAGCATGCAAGAATGAATGGTATTAAATAAAAACAAGCGTAGAACACCAATTACATGACAAGATAAATGCAAATGAAAACGACACACAAATCGCACACACCACCCCTAGGGTACGCCTCACTGTTGCCTTGCCTCGAAAGGTGATCGTCGAGTAGAGGATGTCTTAGTAAGTCCTCATGATCCGGGAACCTGGCATGAGGGTAGCTTCTAAGGTGTCTTCCCATTGCTCTGGTGATCACCATGTCCCGAATCTCGAATTGACCCGAACACCTCCAACGGTGGTGCTACCTACCTCTCAATGGTGGGATGGCACTACTTTAAAGGACATTTACACAGACGAATTCCTTAGGGTAGGTAGGTTCTCGTAGATACTTGCTCTAATTTCAAAAACAAATTCAAAAATACTTTTCACACCGACACCTTTTCAAAAAAAAGCTTTCGAAAGCAATTTTTCAAACACTCTTGAGGACCGATACAAGAGTCGAACTGAAATTTTCAAAGAAACTTTCTTAAAACCCACAGTTGAAAAGCAAACAAACCATTTTTGAAAACACAATGAGCAAGTATCTAAGAGCCCATGGATAACCATGGATAGAAAGGGTGCTAACACCTTCCCTTTCTATAACCTACCTCCCGAACCGAGAGCAATCTCTTTAAGGAATTTTTCTGTGCTTTTGTCCTTTCTATTTGGAGAAAATAAAAGACGGTGGCGACTCTTGCTTCTGCGACATTTCGCGAACCAGCGTTAAACAGTCAGTTCCAGATCCACCGATCACAGAACTGGCGACTCTGTTGGGGATCCTTTATAAAGTGAGGTGTACCTTAGGGCTAGCTCATAACTATGTTTTCAATTGTTTTCCTTGTATGCTTTAAATTGTGGGTTGCTTGGGAGTTCTATAGATCCTAACCCGGATCTGGGGGATACCTTCTTAGAAAGTAGCAACAAGGCTGTGAGGGAACTGTGCGGGGTATACCGACATGGTTGAAACAGTCTGCTACGTTGATGTGGCACTTTGGTGTGTACCGGTAACCCTTGAGTTCAGTCAAGGAGAGTACGGGGCCTCCGCGTGGTGTCATGAAGCATCAACAGACCTTAGGAACCTTAATTGAACTATCTTGGCCTCTTTAGGGTAGTGAGATAACTGACTTTGGTGCAGTCCGAGGTTGGTTGATACTCGATACTACACTCAATTGAGGGTTGCTTTCCTGGAATATTTCGGTCGCCAGTTCAGTGGCTAAATCGAAACGATGAACAATGAAAGCAATCCCGTGATATTGGGAACCTTAGAACCCGGTTACTTTGATTAGGACAGGTTGAACCCACCAACTTCAAGAGGGTACTACCCAGACCCCATGCTGGCCTCAAACCTTAAGGGCTTGTCTTGTGTGCCTTGTGTGCCTTACATGTTTGTCTTTGTAAATATCTGTGGTGTATTTAATCATAGCATCATGACATCACCCAGCATCATATGCATTGACTAACCATTTCAGGGGTTCGAATTTTCATCTTTGTTCTTGTTTTGTAGGACATGGAAACTGTTCGTAGAAAGACAATTCAAGTCAATCTTGTAAGGATCCCTCCTCAGCTTAAGGAGCTTATATCCCGGATTCCCGAGAACTCATCATTCAGTGAAAGACATGGAAGCCTCATCAGCTTGGTCAACACCAACATTGAGGAAGATATGATAAAGGTCTTGTTCCAATTCTTTGACCCTCTGCATCACTATTTCACCTTCTTGGACTATCAGTTGGTACCTACATTGGAGGAGTTCTCCCGGCTCCTAAAGATCCCTATCCTTGATCAGCTACCCTTCAACGGTACAGAAAAGGAACCTAAGCTCGAAGAGATTGCTAAAGCCTTGCACCTACAGTCATCTGACCTCAAGGGACATTGGGAAGTTAGAAGTGGTATCAAAGGGTTCTTAGCCAGGTTTCTGTTTGAAAAGGCCCTTGAATGTTGGAACTCCCTTGACTTGCAAGCTTTTGAAGAGGTTGTGGCCCTCCTTGTCTATGGTCTGGTGTTGTTCCCTAACCCAGATCAGCTTATTGATATCAGTGCTGTCCAGATATTTATGTCCAGGAATCCTATACCTACGTTGTTGGGGGACATCCTTCACTCATGTTACACTCGAACCATGAGAAAAAGAGGTGTCCTTATGTGTTGCACTCCTCTCCTGGGAAGGTGGTTTATTTCGCACCTTCCACAATCAGTCTTGAAGAATGAGCGGGGTTTGAGATGGTCACAACGGTTGATGACTCTTACGCATGCAGATATACATTGGCGCCCTAGGTCCAGAGAAGATGTCACTATCATTGATCGTTGCGGGGAGTACCCTAATGTTCCTTTACTTGGAATCAGAGGAGGTATTACTTATAGCCCATGCCTGGCCTGGAGACAGTTTGGTTATGCTCGGAGGGATGGTCCTCATGACATGTTAATTCCTGACATAGTTTTTGACTTCGACAACGATGCTCAATGACTTCGCCAGAGATTTATCAGAGCCTGGAGGAGGCCAAGTAGGATAGACAGCAAGACACTGGGGCACAGGAACTCCATCCCTTTGGAGCCTTATCTCAAGTGGGTACGCACCCGCTCCCAGAAGTTAGTGATGCCTTATCCCCATATGCTCCCAGTAATCAAAGAACCAGTCCTGGAAGGGGAAGTGTCCTACACTATTCAGCACCCTGATATGCCCACATCCTGGGAAGAGATGCAGAAGAGCTGGATCCAGCTTAAGGAGGAAAGGAATTCTCTTGAGACTAGTCTACATGCCAGTGAAAAGAAGGTCTTGGAGCTCACCCGTCTGTTGCATGAGGAGAGGAATCTCAACACTTACATAGCTCCAAAGAGGATGCGCAACATATTTTGGGATTGATTTGATTTTTGTACTTTTTCCCATGAGGCTTTGATGTATTAAACAATGATTCCTTTAATGATAACGTGTGTTCCTTTTTGTCTACAACAAAGTTGAATTTTCGAACCCTTGAATGCATTGCATGAACACATCTCATTCATCATGTGCATAGCAGGTTTTTTTTTCTTTTTTCAGGTTGCTTACAGTTCTTCGCTGTTTATTTCAGCATCATGAATCCCGACTCTGCATCAACTGAGACATCAATCAAGGCTCTTCAGGTGCAGAATGCACAATTCCAGGAATTAATCAAGGGTCTGGCCCAGGGCCAAGAAGAACTGAAGGCTATGCTCTTGAAGAAGGAGAAGAAGAAGAAGAGAAGAACTGTTCTGTTCAACTCGGGCCGAAGGTTTGGCAATACTCTGCAGCATGAAGAGGCTGGTTCTTCTGTTGGCAAGAGTCCTTCTCAGGCAGAAGCAAGGGTTCCTAGTCTGATAGTCTCTGACAACGAGACTGATTTTGATGAAGAGCAGTACCCTCCTGCAGACGACAAATACAAGCAACTGGAGGACAGGTTGAAAGCTATGGAGGTTCAACAGGTACCTGGGCTGGATTTCGGAGATCTGGGTTTGTCAACTGGTGTGATTATCCCTCACAAGTTCAAAGCACCATCCTTCTCCAAATATGACGGGGCGTCTTGTCCCAAGCTGCATCTAAGGTCCTATGTTCGTAAAATTCAGCCGTACTCTGCGGATAAGAATTTATGGATCCACTTCTTCCAGGAGAGTCTTTCAGGGACTCATCTCGAATGGTTCTATCAGCTGGATGGGACCAAAGTTCGTAACTGGGAGGAGTTGGCTACTGCTTTCTATAAGCAGTATCAATATAATGCCGAACTTGCCCCCACACATACCCAACTCCAGGGTATGTCGTTAGGTGCAAGCGAAGGTTTTAAAGAGTACGCTCAGAAGTGGAGAGACCTGGCTGGCAGGGTGCAGCCACCATTGACTGATCGGGAGTTGGTAGACATGTTCTTGGGGACCCTATCTGGGCCATTTTTCAACCATCTCATTGGGAATTCCTCTGCTGGGTTCACTGATTTGATTCTAACTGGAGAGAGAATTGAGGCTGGGCTGAAGTCGGGGAAGATTGCGAAGGGTGCATCGTCTAGTTCGGAAAAGAAAACCTTCAAGAAGGAGTCTAGTGCCGTGTATGGTTCCAGGAAATCAGAGAGACCTGAGCGCCGCCAATCTGTCAGTGCGGTAATGATTGCTAAGCCTACTGCCGCTCCCCGGCCAAATAATCCTCAAAGGACTGAAAGACCCCGGAGAGAGTTTACCCGGTTAAGCATGACCCTATCGCAGATCCTGCCACAGTTGCTATCTACCAATTTGGTGACTACCAGGGAGGCTCCGAAGTTCCCCAATACAACATCTCCCAAGTACAACCCGAATGCTCGTTGTGCTTACCATTCAGATAGCCCGGGCCACTCTACCGATGACTGTTGGGCGTTAAAGAATAAGGTGCAAGACCTTATCGACGCGAAGGAGATACAGTTCGAAGCGCCTGAGAGGCCGATGTAGTTACTGCTCCTATGCCTCAACATGGGGTAAATGCTGTTGACGAAGACGTTTATGCTATTTCTGTGGATGATCTAGCCACTCCTCTGAAGACTGTCAAGAAGAACCTACTGCAGGCCGGTTTATTTCCGGGTTGTAGTGAGGGTTGCCTGTTCTGTGCTGTGTCCCCATCTGGTTGTCCCTTGCTGAGGTTAGGCATCCAAAGCCTAATGGATAGCAAGGAGATTCTGTTTAAGAAGTCTGCTGTTCGGTTGGTTCCAGTGGAAGAAGTTTCTCTGGTGACTATCTTCAATAATCCGATCCCGGCTCTCCCGAAGAAGCCCGTTCAAATCATGACCGTTGCGCCTGTTATTATCACTGTTCCAGGGCCCCTGCCCTATGTATCTGACAAAGCTGTCCCCTGGCATTATGGGGAAGATGTATATGTAAACGGGATTAAACAAGAGTTCAACGCTGCTGCCAGCATTTGTGACATTACTGGCCCAGCCAAGGTTACCCGCAGTGGCAGACTCTTCTCGCCTGACATTGCACCGCCTGCTGCCCGAAGACCACTTCTCATAACCCCTGCAAGTATACCTGTTCCTGCTGCTGATCCGATTGTTTCTCCTGCTGCCGAGTCATCCAATGCTCGGGGCAAAGGAGTTGAAGTTGAGCCTGCCCAGATGGAGGCACCTGTACCGATAACTGCTGAGGCCTCCCAACAAGAGATGGAGGAGATTCTGAAGATTATAAAGAAGAGCGACTTTAATGTTGTGGAACAGCTTGGGCACACGCCCTCCAAAATCTCCATGCTCTCTTTATTGCTGTGTTCCGAGGCCCATGCTAAGGCCTTGATCTCGTTCCTCAAGACGGCCCACGTGCCACATGAGACATCTGCAGTCCAGTTCACTGATTGCGTAGCAAATTTGACGGCAGACAATGGCTTGGGTTTCTTAGATGCTGATCTGACTGCGAAGGGAAGAGACCATAATGATGCTCTGCATGTCTCTATTGAATGCAGGGGCACTACCTTGGCACATGTGTTGGTGGATACTGGTTCATCCTTGAATGTGCTACCTAAGAAGGCTTTGGACCGTTTAGACTGTGAAGGCCTGGAATTGAAACCCAGCAATATCATCGTCAGGGCCTTTGATGGTTCAAAGAGGATGGTTCATGGAGAGGTTGACATTCCGATTCGTGTGGGCTCTCAGGTGTTCGACTCCACTTTTTATGTGATGGATATCCGTCCATCTTACTCTTGTCTATTGGGTCGACCTTGGATACATAAGGCTGGGGCAGTGACCTCTACCTTGCATCAGAAGCTGAAGTACCCCGTCAGAGGGAAGATCGTCACTGTGCAGGGAGAGGAGGAATATATGGTGAGCCACCTGAACTCCTTCAGATACATTGAGATGGACGGGGAGTTTATTGAAACCCCCTTTCAGCATTTCGAGGAGGTGCTTCCAATTACAGCAGCAGAAACAGCAACAGAAGAAATTGTTCCTCTAAAGATGGCTTCCCTAAAGGATGCCCGGGCTGTGGTTCAGAAGGGTGAAAGTGCCGACTGGGGCAGACTTCCAGACTTTACTCAGAAGACTGATAAACTTGGGCTGGGTTTTACCACAGAAGGTCAGAAAGCTATGAGGAAAGCGAAGATCGGAAGACCTCCGGTATTTATTAAAAGTTCAGGAGTGAATGCTGTTGGGGAAGACCATGAAGTGGACGAAGCTGAATTCAACAGCTGGATCTATCCGACGACCGAAGGCGGATTGAACAACTGGATTGCTAAAGACCATACCCCTGTTACCTTTGTGACGCAGTAATATATTTCTTTGTTTCGTTATTTTGTAATAAACAATAAATAAACTCTATGGCCCGGTGTCTTACCCGAGGCACCGTGGTATCATTTGTGAGGGCATATAAATTGTCATTTCATATATCATGAATGAAAATCTTGGACGTATTTTCGCATTACAAATATTGTGCTCCTTTTCTGTCTTTCTTTCCTTTACATATATTTCAAAACAGCTGTATTTACACACACACTCACTCACACAGGTTTCAATCCACTCTGGATCTCACTGATAACAACTCTGCTACTGCCAATTATGACTTCGAAAATTCGATCAACTTAGCCGAAGACGAAGGTGAAGATGATTGCGAAGTGCCTGGCGAGCTTGCAAGACTGTTGCTTCAGGAAGAAAGGGCAATTCAACCCCATGAAGAGCCCGTGGAAACAATAAACTTGGGTACAGAGACAGACAGGAAAGAGGTAAAGATTGGTGCCAACCTAGAGCTCAGCGTGAAGCAACGGTTAACCAAGATGCTGCATGATTATATGGAGATCTTTGCCTGGTCCTACGAAGACATGCCCGGGTTGGATACCGATATCGTGGTCCATCAGTTGCCAACTAGGGAAGACTGCCCTCCAGTTAAGCAAAAGGTCCGTCGGATGCGTCCAGAGATGTCTGAGAAGATTAAGGCCGAGGTTATGAAACAGTTTGACGTTGGGTTCCTTGCAATAACTTCTTACCCTCAGTGGGTTGCTAATGTGGTGCCGGTACCTAAGAAGGACGGTAAGGTCAGAATGTGTGTTGACTACAGGGATCTGAACAGGGCCAGCCCCAAGGATGACTTCCCTTTACCCCACATTGATGTCCTTGTTGATAACACAGCTCAGCACAAGGTGTTCTCTTTCATGGATGGTTTCTCAGGTTACAATCAGATTAAGATGGCACCTGAAGACATGGAAAAGACTACATTTGTTACTCAGTGGGGCACCTTCTGTTACAAGGTCATGCCATTCGGGTTGAAGAACGCTGGGGCAACCTACCAACGTGCCATGGTTGCTTTATTTCATGATATGATCCATCATGAGATAGAAGTATATGTTGACGACATGATCGCAAGGTCCCAGACTGAGGAAGAGCACCTAGATCATCTGCAGAAGTTGTTTGACCGGTTGAAACTGTACAAGCTGAGATTGAACCCGAACAAGTGCACCTTCGGAGTAAGATCTGGGAAGTTGCTAGGCTTCGTGGTCAGTGATAAGGGAATTCAAGTGGACCCTGCTAAGGTCAAAGCTATTCAAGAGATGCCGATCCCTAAGACAGAGAAGGAAGTCAGAGGCTTTTTAGGACGCATGAATTACATTGCTCGGTTCATCTCACACCTAACTGCTACCTGTGAGCCAATCTTCAAGCTGCTGAAGAAAGACCAGGTAGTACGTTGGAATGATGAATGTCAGGCTGCTTTTGACAAAATCAAAGAGTATCTCCAAGAACCACCTATCCTCATGCCACCGGTTGAAGGGAGACCTCTGATACTATATCTAACAGTGCTTGACAATTCAATGGGGTGTGTGCTGGGGCAGCATGACGAGTCTGGCCGAAAAGAGCATGCCATTTATTACCTTAGCAAAAAGTTTACCGACTGTGAGACCCGATACTCACTGCTTGAGAAAACTTGCTGCGCTTTGGTATGGGCTGCTCGCCGGCTGAGACAGTATATGCTGACTCACACTACCTTGTTGATCTCAAAGATGGATCCTATAAAGTACATATTCGAAAAGCCTGCTCTGTCTGGGAGAGTAGCAAGATGGCAAATGATCTTGACGGAATACGACATTCAGTACACAACCCAGAAAGCCATCAAGGGAAGTGTATTGGCAGACCACTTGGCACATCAGGCCGTAGATGATTATCAATCAATGAACTTCGAGTTTCCGGATGAAAGCATTATGATTGTGACTGATTGTGAAGTACCTGGACCAGATGAAGGACCTGAACCGGGATCCCGATGGTCTATGCACTTTGACGGAGCCTCCAACGCTTTGGGAAACGGTATCGGCGCCATAATCATATCTCCACAAGGTACTCATACTCCACTCACTGCCCGGCTGTGTTTCAATTGTACCAACAACATGGCGGAGTATGAGGCGTGTATCATGGGTCTTCAAGCTGCGATCGACCTAAGGATCAAATTTCTAAGTGTCTTCGGAGATTCCGCTCTTGTGATCAATCAGATCAAAGGAGAGTGGGATACGAAACATCCCAACCTGATTCCTTACAGAGAATGTGTGTTGACCCTGATCCCCCACTTCACAGAGATAACCTTTAAACACTTTCCAAGAGAAGAGAATCAGCTGGCGGACGCGTTAGCTACAATGTCTTCAATGTTCAAGGTCAAATGGGATAATGAGGCTCCCCGGATCATCATCTGGAAACTGGACGAACCGGCATACTGTTGTGATCTCGAAACTGAGTTGGTGACTGAGAAGCCTTGGTACCATGAAGTAAAGAGATACTTGGAAACTCAGGAATACCCTGAAGGTGCCTCTGTCAATGATAAGAAGTTCCTGAGGAGGTTCGCAGCCAAATTCTTCCTTAGCAACAGCATCTTGTATAAGCGGAACCATGATTCAACCTTACTGCGTTGTGTGGACAAGACTGAAGCGGAAAGGATCATGGAAGAGCTACATGAAGGGACCTTTGGTACACATTCCAGTGGACACACTATGGCTAAGAAAATCCTACGGGCAGGATATTACTGGTCCACAATGGAAGCTGACTGCTACCAACATTCCAGGACATGCCACAAGTGCCAGATCTATGCAGACAAGGTGCATGTTCCTCCAGTTCCCCTGAATGTTCTAACTGCGCCATGGCCGTTTGCAATGTGGGGCATAGACATGATCGGCGAGATTAAACCTACGGCATCCAATGGGCATCGCTTCATCCTGGTGGCGATTGATTATTTTACGAAGTGGGTCGAAGCAGCATCCTATGCTACGGTAACCAAGACTGTTGTGGCACGGTTCATTCGGAATAATCTGATATGTCGGTACGGCGTCCCCGAACGAATTATTACAGACAACGGTACCAATCTGAACAACAAGATGATCGCTGAGCTCTGCGAACAGTTCAAGATACAGCACCACAATTCTTCTCCCTACAGACCGAAGATGAATGGAGCTGTAGAAGCAGCAAATAAGAACATCAAGAAAATCGTGCAGAAAATGACAGTGACTTACAAAGATTGGCACGAGATGTTACCGCTCGCTCTACATGGGTACCGTACCTCAGCTAGGACGTCAACCGGGGCAACTCCTTTCTCTCTGGTTTATGGCATGGAGGCAGTCTTGCCGATCGAAGTGCAAATACCCTCTCTCCGGATAATGAAGGATGCAAATCTGAACGAAGATGATTGGATCCAGACACGACTTGATCAGCTCAACCTCATTGATGAAAAGAGACTTGCTGCTATCTGTCATGGTCAGACGTATCAGAAACGGATGATCAGGGCATTTAACAAAAAGGTCAGACCACGGGAATATCAAGTTGGGGATCTGGTAATTAAGAGAATCATCCTTCCTCAGAGTGATCCAAGGGGTAAATGGATCCCTACGTACGAAGGGCCATTTGTGGTTAAGCATGTGTTCTCAGGAGGAGCAATGATATTAACCAATATGGATGGTGACGACCTTCCTCACCCCGCCAATGCAGATATAGTAAAAAGATACTACGCATAAAAAAGACCCGCTAGGCTGACATGCCTAGGCAAAAATTAGGGCTTCCCGTCGAACCAAAAGGGTTCGGGCAAAATGAAGGGATGAAAATGAAAAAATCTGTACACCCGGCAAGTCGAAAACCTGAAAAGGCGGCTTGGGCAAAAATGGGTATCCCGGTGGACTGAAAACCCGAAAGGGCGGTCCAGGCAAAAATTAGGGATAAAAGCGTAATACTATGTCTCATTGGATCTTTGCATCCAGAATCCGGTATCTACATCAAGTTCAGACGGCATCGATCAGTCAGCTTCACCTTCAACCAAGGTCATCAAGTGATGAGACGCTCGGAGTTATAAAGGCAATAGCAGAGTTGAAACCCAGTGGGATCATTCATATTTCACACAGCTGTTTTATTTTCTCTTGTACAAAATTTGTATAAACTCTCTTGTTCGGCGGCGTTCCTCTTACTAGGACGTCAGCCTCTTGTATACAAAACGCCTATTCACGGGCCATTCAAAATCAATACAAATATATTTTCAGCTAAACGTGCCAAGTGTTTTTCTTTTTCTGTTTTGTTTTACGAAGAACGTCCAAGGTTCAATTTGTGATATATGCATTGACAATAATGTGCTAACTCATAAATATTTGCATACGAAATAAAGGAATTAATTGCAGGTGACACTAGAAACAGGGGCAATAAAGAGTTGTCTGAGCGGTCTAATTGTTCTATCCTCCAAGGTACCAAGGTAGGTTCAGCTAAAGAACATAACCAGTACATCTTAATTCCCCAGAGAATAAGCCAGCAGCATACACACTCTTAACAAGCATCCCCGGCAGTCTTGGTCTAAAAATTGTTCCCCGGCGGCATATCAACATTCAAAGGAATCACTTCCCCAGCATATCAAAACTTCCCCAGGAAAGTCCAATCTAGTTCCCCAGGAAATTTGGAATTCATATCCCCAAGCAATAAGCTTATCCCCAGTATATTCTGGAAGCTTATCCCCTCGCAGAGCACGAACGCGTCGTCCGGCTTGATTTAAAGAGTTATTTCCTTAACTGGATATAACTGGGTTATCCTCAGCCAAAAGCCACTGAAAGAGCGTTCTCGACGAAGTCTTCTTACCCCAGCAAAGTCCATCAACACTTCCCAACAACAAAGACATCCCCAGCAAATTATTATCAACAATTCAACGAAGTATCTCTCTCCCCCACAGAGTATTGCTTCCCATCATGATCACCGAAGTATCTCTCTCCCCCACAGAGTATTGCTTCCCAGCATGATCACCAGAGTATCTTTTCCCCTCATAGAATCTTCCATTTGCCAAGTTTATTCCGCAACAGAGTCATCTTCTCCTACCGGTATTCTTGCAGTTATCATCCCCAGCGGAAGCAAAATCTATTCTCCAACATCAGCCCAGGAGTGACTTCCCGGCACCCGTCAAGGATTTAATTTCCTAGACGAAAACATACGTTCATAAAACATCACATACATCATTATAGCATGCATAGACGCATTATATCATACAAATCTCATTTATGTTGAGAACATCATTGCTTGACCCATATCATGCATTGCATATGACTGACCTTTACCTTTCAGGAAAGATGCAGTTGAAATTCTCAAACATATTTCAAGACCTAGACCGGGTCAGTTAATCAACTCAAAAGATTTCTTATCCAGTCCAAGGCCTTCTCTAGTCCAGCTAAATCGACTCCCAACAGATTTTTCTGATGAAGACTCAGTAGAAGTTATCCCAGATGGTTCCCTCTCCGACGGTGAGTGAGGCGATCATTCCTTTTCAAGATGGTCCCCTCTCCGACGGTGAGTGAGGTGGTAATTCCTTTCCTTATGGTTCCCTCTCCGACGGTGAGTGAGGTGATAATCTCCCATGGTCCCCTCTCCGACAGTGCGTGAGGTGGTAAGTCCTTTTCAGATGTTTCCCTCTCCGACGGTGAGTGTGAGGTGGTAAGTCCTTTTCAGATGTTTCCCTCTCCGACGGTGAGTGAGGTGATAGTCTCCTATGGTTCCCTCTCCGACGGTGAGTGTGAGGTGGTAATTCCTTTTCAGATGTTTCCCTCTCCGACGGTGAGTGAGGTGATAGTCTCCTATGGTCCCCTCTCCGACGATGAGTGTGAGGTGGTAATTCCTTTTCAGATGTTTCCCTCTCCGACGGTGAGTGAGGTGATAGTCTCCTATGGTCCCCTCTCCGACGGTGAGTGTGAGGTGGTAATTCCTTTTCAGATGTTTCCCTCTCCGACGGTGAGTGAGGTGATAGTCTCCTATGGTTCCCTCTCCGACGGTGAGTGAGGTGGTAATTCCTTTTCAGATGTTTCCCTCTCCGACGGTGAGTGAGGTGATAATTCCTTTCAGATTATAATTTCCTATAGTTCCCTCTCCGGCGGTGAGTGAGGTGATTCCCTTTCAGATTATAATTGCCTATGGTTCTCTTCCCGATACTGCAAAGATGGTAATTCCCGCTAAGATTTTTTCTCAACGAGCGTTGTTGAAGTTAAAGTCACCCAAGGTTCTCTTACCGTTCATGCTAAGGTAGTAATCATCCCTGGTTCATTCATCATCTTTTGAAGCTCCAGATCCAGCTCCTGTAACCAGTCAGGACATATCTATATCAAGCATCTGAAATCAGCTCCTGCAACGTGTCAGGTACTCATTGTTTCTTTTGCAGGAATGCAGGTTCTCGCTAAGGAATCTCTTACGCGATCAACATCCAGATGGCATCTATAAGCCCATCATCCTATCCAGCAACCTCTAAATGGCATCCATAAGCCCATTCCACCATCACTGCTACTGTGTGAGCGCAAATTTCTGGGCACTCTAGTGTTCAATCATCTTCTACCCTCGGATTACGAAAGGCACGTCAGCCAATCTGCATCCTCGGGTCCAAGAAGATTGAACAGGGGCAACTTTTGTACCCCAAAATTTGCCCTCCCATATTTTTCAAAGATCTGCAAAGTCAAGCTTCAAAATTCCCCAAGGGTTGCACAGTGCAAAGATCTCCTATACAGTCAAAACTAGGGTTTGTGTGCTGATCAAGAAAATGAAGTGTTCAAAGGTCCAATAAAGTCTCACATGCCTACAAATATGGTCAAGCATCCTCATATCAAGTTTCAAGACATTCAGCTCAAAATTGCACAGTCAAAACCCTAATTGCACTACAGTCAACTGTAGGGGCAAAATGGTCATTTGACAGTCAAAAGTTAAAATTTTTGGTCAACATATCATTTTGAAGCCACAAACATCATTTGATCAATGCTTGATCATGATTCTCAAAATTTGGCTCAGAAATCATCAAGATGCAAAAGTTTCCTTATTTGGACAGCTGAAAAAAGTCAACTGAAATTGACCAGGGCATAACTTTCACATGGATTATCAGAAAAATTCCACCCAAAGCTCATTTTGAAGAGAAATACATTTCCTACAACTCATCTTCATACTTCAAGTCCAATAAATGCTCTCACAAAAAGTTATCAATTTCAACATTATAGGTCATTTTCAAAAGTCAACAAAAAGGGACTTTAAGTCAAAGGCCATAACTTGAGATTGGTAAATCAAAATGACATGGGACCAAAGGCATTGGTTAGAGGACTCAAAGACCTTTCCAAAATGTCAAAGAACATGAGAAAAGCTTAAAAATTGAGCAAGTTATGCCTTGTGGAAGTTGGGAAATTTTTGGATACTTTGAAAAGTCAACATTACTTCAAATGACCTAAAATTGCTAATGGGCCCATTTTTCTTCCATGATTCATCATTCCAAGCATGTGCACGACCACTTGGCCCAAAGGGAAGTATTTTCTCATTTTTTATTTATTTATTTGAATTTTTATTTATATTAATTCATTTAAATCAATTAAATATGTGAAAAATACTTAATTTAATCTAACAAATCTTTTTGCACATGTTTTAGACTCAATAATTCGTGCACATTCAAATATGGGAAGATTTGGTTTGATTGGATCCTAATTGACACAAAATTGCATGGAAAAAGATATGAAAAAATCTTAAAGAATCAAATTTTCAAAAGCCATGAATGCATTGGATTTGTGCTACTTTTCTTGACCTAATTCACTCAATACAAATGCTAGAACACAACCCTAATGCAAACACACGCGCAGCTGCTCAGAATACTCCATTGCAAACTTGAATTTTTCTCTAAAGAACTCAAATCTGAAAAACACTTTTTAGGTGGATTCAAGACACAAAACCTATCCCATTAGCTTCCTTGAGCAATATAGGACGTATTCTGATCAAAAACCTCAAGCCTTACGCGTTGAAACGGTATACAGAAGTCACTCTTGTTCCATTTTTTTTCATTATCGTGTTTCAATATTTACGCACATTCATGGCATTCTAATTATACATTCATGATCAGGGAAAGATTTGCAAGCTAACTAATATGATTAATTGCGTTTTTATGCTGTATACACGATTTCACCATGTTTGAGTTTTAGGGTTTTCAGAGGTTGGAATTGGGGATTTTCAAACAAGGAAAAATTGAGACTCCAAACCACCACCATTAGATTCAGCAGGTCTGGACGAAGAAGACACCATGCTCGCGCCTAATTTATGAACACTATAGGCCTAATCGCTATTTTCTCAAAAACGGCCTAAAAGAACATTCATAAAACCGTTGCTTAATATTTTATGTTTCAGGGATGATGAAGAAGATAAGTCCGTGGCACACGCTGATTGGCTTGTTCAAAAATTCGCGCGCGTTTCCAAGCATTAACCCACTTTCTTTTATATTATTTGTTTGTTTATTATATAACAAATGCGTTGTAGTGGTCCAGTGGCGAGCGAGAACGTTGGCAATGTATATGACCTGGGTTCGAGCCCCAGGTCTACGTTATTTCCATATTCTTTTCCAATTCATCATCACATGCAGGCATCATATTGAGGACCATCATGTTCCTTCATCATCCAGTCATCCACGTGCACATTGGAATCAGATCAAAGGCTGAAAATTGGAGAGCACGCTACGCCCTAGTCAACGCACCACACGTGATTCAAAAAAGTCTACCAGGCCTTGCTAAATGGGCCAGATTGCTAAGGCCAAAACCTCCATATTGGGGTCTGAACCCCCCCTGGTTTGCAATTCTCTTATTTTTCTTATGTCTTATTTTCAATTATTTTTTTTATTCTCTTTATTGTTTTTGATTTAATTAATTATTTTTACAAAATATAAAAAGTGCATAAAAATCAAAAAAGAGAAAAAATACAATAAATATTTTTGTTTTAATATTTTCATGAATAAATTGGCATGTAATTAATTAGTTTAAATTAGGGTTCCAATATTAATTCCTTTCATAAAAAATCTAAAAAATGTAGAACTAGGTTTAATAGATGTTTTATTCTTTTTTTAATTTTTCTTTTTCACAATAATGTTATTTATTTTATTTATTTTCATAATTAAAATTGTATAAAAAATTAGGTTTAATTTAGGTTAAAGTTTAATGCTTTCTTAATAAATTAAAATAAAGTAGAATTAGGGTTAGTAGTTAATTTTAATTAATTCTTTCTTTTTTCTATTAAATCTTAAAAATACCAAAAAAAACAAAAACAATTTCTTTTCTTAAATTAATTAATTCATGTAATTTTAATATTTTGCAAAAGGGTCCAACGCCCTCATTTCATTCTTAATTTCTTATTAATTCGCGTATTTATTTTATTTTCGCTTAAATAATTATGTACCTCTCCCGAAGCCTTGTAATTACTTCTCGCACTTTCAATTTCTTTATTTTCCGTCAAATCGGGTCCTGGTTAATTTTGGCGATGTGGACCCGCGCCATTTGTAATAGCTTTAGATTTACTTTTCCTCGCAACTTGTAACTGTTAAACAAAGCATGCAAGAATGAATGGTCTTAAATAAAAACAAGCGTAGAACACCAATTACATGACAAGATAAATGCAAATGAAAACGACACACAAATCGCACACACCACCCCTAGGGTACGCCTCACTGTTGCCTTGCCTCGAAAGGTGATCGTCGAGTAGAGGATGTCTTAGTAAGTCCTCATGATCCGGGAACCTGGCATGAGGGTAGCTTCTAAGGTGTCTTCCCATTGCTCTGGTGATCACCATGTCCCGAATCTCGAATTGACCCGAACACCTCCAACGGTGGTGCTACCTACCTCTCAATGGTGGGATGGCACTACTTTAAAGGACATTTACACAGACGAATTCCTTAGGGTAGGTAGGTTCTCGTAGATACTTGCTCTAATTTCAAAAAAAAATTCAAAAATACTTTTCACACCGACACCTTTTCAAAAAAAAGCTTTCGAAAGCAATTTTTCAAACACTCTTGAGGACCGATACAAGAGTCGAACTGAAATTTTCAAAGAAACTTTCTTAAAACCCACAGTTGAAAAGCAAACAAACCATTTTTGAAAACACAATGAGCAAGTATCTAAGAGCCCATGGATAACCATGGATAGAAAGGGTGCTAACACCTTCCCTTTCTATAACCTACCTCCCGAACCGAGAGCAATCTCTTTAAGGAATTTTTCTGTGCTTTTGTCCTTTCCATTTGGAGAAAATAAAAGACGGTGGCGACTCTTGCTTCCGCGACATTTCGCGAACCAGCGTTAAACAGTCAGTTCCAGATCCACCGATCACACATACCTTTATGGGTCGATGCATACCTTTATGGGTCGATGCATGCTGTCTTTCACCACAATACATAATTGATTTCTTTGCATGAGTTCGACACAAGCCTCTATGGATCAATACAAGCAGAAATCCTCATTTGTCAGATGCTTCGACTTGGTACCTACAAAACAAAAAATATACAAAGACAAAAACAAATATTTTTTTGTATTTTGATTAGAGGTTAATTATCGACACATATACAAAATACACAACCAAGGTGCTTGGATATTCCTCAAGAGAAAACTTAAAGATAGGAGATAGAAAAAAGGAAGAACCAACCCTAATGTGATTTTGTTATGATCAAATTGACATGATATGATAGGGGAATCTTAGGGGGGGGGGGGGAAATTAGGGTACAACACATACTCCGCCATATTGTTGGTACAGTCGAAACATAATTTGTCCGTGAAGGGAGTATAATATCCTTCAGGAGATATGATTACAGCACCAATGCCATTGCCAAGTGCGTTGGAGGCTCCATCAAAAACCATAGTCCATCGGGATCCTTCTTCAGGTCCTTTATCCGGTCCAGGTTCTTCATAGTCAGTCACTAGCATAATATTCTTGTTCGGGAACTCAAAATTCATGGACTAGTAGTCATCCACAGCCTGATGAGCCAAATGATCTGCTAGTACACTTCCCTTGATTGCTTTCTGGATCGTGTATTGGATAATGTATTCGGTCAGGATCATTTGCCATCTTGCTATTCTTCCGGAGAGAGCGGGCTTCTCGAAGATGTACTTGATCAGATCCATCTTAGATATCGACAAAGTGGTGTGGGTCAACATATACTGTCTCAGCCGGCGAGCAGCACATGCCAAAACACAACAATTTTTCTGGAGCAGTGAGTATCTTGTTTCACAGTCGGTAAACTTTTTGCTAAGGTAGTATATTGCGTGCTGTTTTCGACCGGACTCGTAATGTTGCCCCAGCACACACCTCATTGAATTATCTATCACCGTTAAGTATATTATCAAAGGTCTTCCTTTAATCGGAGGCATCAAAATTGGAGGCTCTTGAAGGTATTCCTTGATTCTCTCGAAGGCAGTCTGGCATTCGTCATTCCATTTTACCACTTGATCTTTCTTCAGAAGTTTGAAGATTGGCTCACAAGTAGCTGTTATATGGGAAATGAACTTGGCAATATAATTTAAGCATCCCAAGAAACCTCTAACTTCCTTCTCAATGTGAGGAGCCAGCATCTCTTGTATAGCCTTCACCTTTGCAGGGTCTACCTAAATACCTTTGTCACTGACAATGAAGCCTAGTAGTTTACCAGACCTTACCCCGAAGGTGCACTTGTTCGGATTTAACCTCAGCTTGTACGTCTTCAATATATCAAACAGTTTTTGTAGATGATCAAGGTGTTCTTCCTTATTTTGAGACCTAGCTATCATGTCATCAACATAGACCTCTATCTCATGGTGAATTATGTCATGAAACAAGGCTACCATGCCTTGCTGATAGGTTTCCCCAGCATTCTTTAATCCAAACAACATCACTTTGTAGCATAAAGTGCCCCATTATGTGACGAAGGTTGTCTTATCCATGTCTCCGGGTGCCATCTTGATCTGATTGTAACCAGAGAACCCGTCCATGAAGGAAAAGATCTTGTGTTGCGCGGTGTCGTCAACTAGAACGTCAATGTGGGGAATCGGAAAGTCATCCTTGGGGCTTGCCCTATTCAGATCTCTATAGTCCACACACATTCGTACCTTGCCGTCCTTTTTAGGCACCGGGACTATGTTAGCAACCCATTGGGGATAAGAAGTGACAACTAAGAACCCATTGTTGAACTGCTTCATAACTTTTGCTTTGATCTTCTCTGACATTTCAGGGCGAATACGTCGGATCTTCTGCTTTACCGGAGGGCAATCCTCTTTAGTTGGTAGACGATGAACCATAATATCTGTGTCTAGTCCTAGCATGTCTTCATATGACCAGGCGAAGATCTCGACATAATCATGCAACATCTGTATCAACCGTTGTTTAACATTAAGCCCGAGATTTGCACCAATCTTGACTTCTTTTTTGTCTTCCTCTGTGCCCAAATTTATTGTCTCAACTGGCTCTTCATGGGGATGTATAGCCCTCTCTTCCTGTTGTAATAGCCTAGCAAGTTCTCCATGTACCTCACAATCTTCCTCACCTTCGTCCTCGGCTTGGTTGATCGGATTTTCAAAACCAGAACTGGCAATAGCAGAACTGTTATCAATTGGATCCAGAGTGGATATGGATTTGCAGTTTAATACATGAGTGTGTGTAAGAGCATAGTTGTATAGACAATTTAAAAGCAGAAAAGAAAAACAAAGAGCGCAAAATTTATATGCATAAACGTCTAATGCTTTATTAATGGCATATAAAAATGAAACATGATAACCCTCACAAATAAACCAATGTTCCCCAGGTAAGACACATGGCTATAAAGTTTATATTGTTTATTACATATCCAAAAAAACAAGAAAAACAATTACTTATGAACAAAAGTAATCAGTACAAAGTCTTTTTCCCTCCAGTTACTGGGTCCACCGTTGGTAGTAGGGAAAATCCAGCTATCCACGTCATACTCATTGTCAGCATATTCCGTGGTGGAGACAACATCAACAACATTGATTCTCGAGCCGTGCTTGGGCATGGGTGCAGTTATGACGTTGGGAGTCTCAGGGGGGTCAAATTCAATCTCCTTTTCCTCGATCAGATCCTGCACCTTGTTCTTCAAAGCCCAACAATCGTTCGTGTCATGCCCCAGAGTCTCAGAATGGTAGGCGCATCGCGCATTTGGATTGTAGCAGGGAGAGGCAGTGTTAGGATTCTTCGGGGCTTCCTTCAAAGTTACCAGATTGGACTTCAATAGTTGTGGCAAAACTTAAGACAGAGTCATATTTATCTAGGTAAACTGTCTTACCGGCCTTTCCGCTCTAGGTTAATTATTCCTTTGTTGAGTAGGTCCAGGTTTAGAGATCATAACAGCGCCTACCGCTGGACGGAGGCCAGTTCTGTCCTGATTCCTTTGATTATACACAACACTAACCTCTTTCTATCCAGCAAATTTCTTCCTTACTGCACTAGAGGATGCATCTTTTTGGATCTTCCCACTCCTAATTCCAACTTCCACTCTTTCTCTTGTCAAAATCAATTCAGTGAAGCCGACCGAGGAGCTTCCAATCAGGTGATTGAAAAACGGACCAGATAGGGTACCCAGAAACATATCCACTAGCTCTCTATCCAATAAGGGAGGTTGGACTCTTCCTGCTAAGTCCCTCCACTTCTGAGCGTAGTCTTTAAAGTCCTCGCTCAAACCCATATCCATACTTTGGAGTTGAGTACGGGTGGGAGAAAGGTATGTGTTGTACTGATACTTCTTGTAGAAAGCAACAACCAGGTCTTCCCAATTATGGATGTTGGTCCTTTCCAGCTGGTAGAACCATTCTAGTTGAGTTGCGGATAGACTATCTTAAAAGAAGTGGGCCTATAAGTCCTTGTCAGCAGTATGAGGCTGGATCTTCCTCACATATGATCGGAGGTGAATTTTGGGACATGAGACCCCATTATACTTTACGAACACAGACACCTTGAACTTTTGTGGGATAACAACCCCAGAAACCAAACCCAACTCTTCAAAATCCAGCCCCGGTACCTTATGGATTTCCATTGCACTCAGACACTCTTCTAGCTGTTTGTACTTTTTATCGGTCGAAGGATACTGCTCTTCATTGTAACCAGTATCATTATCAGATTCCCTTGGATTGGGGTCTTCCTCACTTGTCTCCCCTTCTTGATTATCACCTTCTTTGGAGGAAGATGTCAGCTCAACCACTTGCCTTAGCGGTCCTTTGAATCTCCTTCCCAGATTTACCGCACCAGCTGTCCTCCTTGGCTTCTTAGTCTTCTCTTTTACAATCAGGGCTTCCAGTTCCTCTTGTCCCTTGGCTAGGACCATGATCATCTGTTGAAACTGTGCATTCTGAGTCTGTATCTCCTTCACTGTTTGTTCTAGAGCCACTACTGAAATAAACAGCGCAGAAGATGAGAAACTTGTTATGACACCTGCTTATGCAATGATATGTATGATATATGTATGCAATGTTTTCAAGGATCTCGCGGGGTAAACAAAATGTCAGAATTTGCAGCTTCGATTGAAGAACTTCGTATCATTGAGTGTCCTTCTATGAGAGTCAAGCTCACCATATCAAGTGGTTCATAGCCCCTGACTCAAGTTGTTTTGATCTTTTGATGACATTGGCTAGAGGAAAGTAAATCCCCTTTTCCCCTTGCTAGATGTCTGATTTACCATAACTTGCATCACAAACCCTTGAGATCCTTGAAATGGTTAAGGAAATGTTGTGGCATGATGTTATGATGCATATGATTATGCTAAGAAATCATAGATATAGAAAGCACAAGCAAATCACACAAAGACCTTAGGTTTAAGGCTTGCATGGGTTTTAAGGTCATACCCTCTTGAAGTTGGATTGGTTCAACATGTCCTATAAATAGTAATCGGGTTTTAAGGGATCTTAATATCACTGACCTTTCCCATAAGCTTCGTTCGATAGGCGATTGACTCGTAATCAAACAAAACTCAGGAGTTAAGTTTTAATGAGTGTAGCATCGAGTATCTGCCAAATTTTGGAATACACCAAAGACGGCCATCTCACTACGTCCTAATGGCCAAGTTGTTCATTTAAAGGTTCTAAGGTCAGTTGACACTTCATGACACCACGCAGTGGCCCCGTATTCTCCTTGATTAACTCAAGGGCTACCGGTACTGTTGTACCCCAAAATTTTCCCTCTCATTTATCAATATTTTCTCACAAGATCTCTTTAACTCAAGGCTGGATTAGGATTTGATCAACTCAAGACATCTCATCTTGCACTGATGATCCAAAATTAGGGTTTAAGTTTGCACAAGGATTTTTGGACTATCAATGCTTCATATGACTTTCAAGTATCATCATGGACCCCTAAGATTACTCATGTCAAGTTTCAAGCCTTGAATCACATTTTTGACCAGTCAATTGGACAGTTGACCTAAAAATCAGTTGTATCGGGGAAAAGTCAACCATGTCCAATTTACAGTCAAACTTCATGATTTTTGATCCACATCAACATTTGAATATTAGGTTTTAAAATTGGAAATTTTCTTAACTTAGAAATGTTTCTAAGTATAAAAAATTTTCTTTTTTTTCCTCAACTTTAAGCCAAGTTTCCACCATGTTACAAGGTGATTCAAGGAAAGTTCCCAACATAAAAGTTGTAGACCTCCATGAAATCTACAAATTTGCTTCACACATTTTTCCCTAAATATGCTTGGACCTCAAGATATAATTTTGTGAATACATGCTCATGAACTAAATAACTTAGTGAAATTTTGCCCTAATTTAGGCAGGTTTTTGACCTAACTTCATGGCAATTTTTCACCTAGTTCCAAGTGGAATCTTGAAATGAATTTCAAAGATGAGTTATAGAGCACATGGCAAGCTTTCCAAAATGTCTAATAACTCCTTGAGATCATTTTTTAGTAGGGAGAATCAAAGAGATGAAGTTGGCAATTTCTGACTTTGAATTCAAGCCATTTCATGAAGAACAAAATTCAAATTTGAACCTATGTTGCCTAATCCTTGCTTTACAGGTCTCTAACTTATTTCTCACTTCATAATTTAATGCTTACTCAGTTGACAAAGCTTTAATTCAAGCTCAAGAGCCTTTGTCCAAGTTGTAATTCCATAAATGGCATAAAGTGGCCATTGCCATTTTAAAAAAGCTTCACTTTTGCAACTTTCCAATTCTTGAGCATTGAACCTGTCTTCTCTGCACACACAAGTCCTACAGACCTAAAGAAACTTGTACAAAGCTTATACCAACTCCCAATAGGCCGGTACAAGCATGAGAAGACTTGTCTCTTCACTTTGCTTCAATAGCAAGAAAGTGTGCAAAAAGGCTACAGCACACAAATCTGTTGGGGAGTTGACTTGAAACCTTTTCCATACTAATACACAAACACATTACAACAGAAAACACGATTGCAAAAGGCCTGAAACACTCAAACACTCCATATCACCAAAAAAATTTCAAAACTTGCAGTTTGAGCATAAGCATAGCAATCCACAAATTGGCTCGTGCGTTTCAAGTTTTAATGATCGAAACACTTTACCTACTTCATATCTAACTGACCTAGACCATCATCCCTGCTCTATAACTCCTCCTTCTTCATCTGCCATTTTTGTTTTCCAAGCTTGCAGGTTGACTTGGATAGAGAGTTCCAGGCACTTCCAGAGCAAGGCAAGGATTGGAACACACTCAGGGAGGTTTAAGCAAGCTCAAGCAATCATCATTCCTTCACAAATATCACTCGAACTACATTCACGATCTCAGTTGAAAGACGTAAGAATCCCAACTTCTATCTCTTCATACATGCATCCATTGGCCACGATTTGTGAAGATAAAATGTAGATATTATAGTGTTGAAGCTAACCATGTGCATAGATTTCATTTCTGATCATTATGTATAGAGAATTTTGAAGTTCAAATTCCTGTAAAAATTAGGTTTAAAATTAGAGCTTTTAAAATTCGTTTTAATCTTTGATTGTTAGTTTCCATAAGTTACATGGTTGAGATCGTGGGAATGAGTACTATCATTTTCATGTTGGAAGTTTCCATTTTCATGGAGAGATGAGAAAGATACAGAGCTTCTGGCTTGCTAGAGGAAGAAGACGAAGTACATGGCCATGGAAGCATTTTATGTTATGTTTTTCTTGTATCACATAAACTAACGGATGTACAGCCACCCCAGTGGCAAGGTAGCACGCTGAAAATGCATAGGTCGTGAGTTTGAACCTTGGCGCTACCTTTTGTTTTTTTTCATATTTTTCCAATTTCATTTTTTGCTGTTTTGCAGGATGGGCTTCAACATTGGGCCTAGCATTTTTTCTAACATAACACATCCTAATTACTCAGGATACCCCCTGGCCCATACATTTCATTTATTTATTTTATTTTCATTTTTGTTTTATTAAATATTTTCTTTAATACATAAAAATAATGAAAAATATAAATATGATAAATATTGCATTTTGTTTATTTTATTTTTGCATAAAAAATATTTTTATTAAACTATATATATATATATATATATATATATATATATATATATATATATATATATATATATATATATATATATATATATATATATATATATATATATATATATATATATATATATATATATATATATATATATATATATATATATATATATATATATATATATATATATATATATATATATATATATATATATATATATATATATATATATATATATATATATATATATATATATATATATTAATTATTTTCTTAAATAAACTTGTGAACATAAATAAAATAGATTTAGGCTAATTTCTTATTTCCTTTTCATTCCATACTTGTAAATATTTATTTTGGCATATAAAAACTAAATATTTTCATAAAATATTATTTATTATTTTTAATACAAAAAATATATAAAAATAATACCTAAAGAACTTTATTTTCCCTTTAATTAGAAATTAGGGTTAACTATTTTTCTCAAGAAATAATTTCCTTTTTATATATGTTTAGGATTAGGTTAAAACTCTTTTTCACATAAAAAATAAAACAAAAAAATATTTTCTAGCATATACATGCCTTTGTACATTTAATTCATATTGTATCTTATTATTTCAAATATTCGTTCAAATTCGATTTGGTTGTAATAGCTTATTTAGATTTACATTATTGCAAATCTCCATTCACAATTTGTATTCCCCCCTCCCTTAAAATGTTGTAATAGTGTAGTAATCTTTAAATTATGCAATTTACCGCTTTTACATACCATGCTAGTAATTAGGGTTTGTATGGCAAGATCAAAAACAAATCAAATAGAAAACCCTAAATCCAAGACCAAATCAAGCATGAAAATAACAAATTTGCACACAAGAATCCTTAGGGTTTCTCCACTTGGTTGCCTTATACAAAAATAGCCATATTACACTTGCGAAGTATCTTGGCAAAACAAACAAGTATAAGATCCTAGTCCCTCGATGACGCTATTCTAAGTTGCCTTACAAAAATGATCTTGGTCCCTCAAAAATGCTAAGATAATTTGCAACATTGCTAATCATGGTTATACGATGACCCACGCCCGTCCCGTTAACATCCAAAGATAGGGTTGCTTACCAAATCAATGGTAAAACAACCATGTCAAAGGAATAGAAAATGAACAAGAAAGACATTTGAGTAGATAGATTACTTCTAGTTACTTGCTCTATTTCCAAACAACTATCCTTGCTATTTTCAAAACAAACACACACATTTACAAACATCTTACAAATATTGAAAACATTTTCAAAAAGACAAACATCTTTGTATACATTCTTACGAATGAGAATCATTACAAAGATCTCCTAAACAAATGGCCTCTTTTACAAAATACTTTCAAAACCATACAAAAGCATAATTTCAAACAAAAGCAAGTGATCTAGCAAGTAACTAAGAGCCCATGGAAAACCATGGATGAAAAGGGTGCTAGTACCTTCCCTTTTCATAATGTACCCCCCAAACTCAAGAAAACATCTCAAAGGTCTTTCTTGTGATTTTTCACCTTTCCTTTTGGATAAAAGAAAATTCGGTGGCGACTCTTGCTAAACCGCAAAATTTGCGGTAAAACGCAAAACCCTCAAGTCATTTCTCCCACCGTATCACAGAACTGGCGACTCTGTTGGGGATATTTATAAAAGTGGGGCTAACTTAAGTCTAGATCACATTTATTTACTTACATTATTTGACTTGTTTTCTTTACATTATGGTTCTTTGTTTGGGTTTGAATCCTCTACCCGGATTTGGGATACATTATAGGTAAATAGCAATACGTTGTAGAAACTGTGCGGGGTATACCGATATGGTCTAAATAATAGCTATGTTAGTGCGACATATTTGTGGGTACCGGTAGCCTTTGAGTTAATCAAAGAGAATACGGGGCCGCTGAGTGATATCGTGAAGCACTAATGAACTTCTAGAACCCTTTACTTGACCAACTTGGCCTTTAGGATGTAGTGAGATGACCGGCTTTGGTGCAGTCCGAAGTTGGTAGATACTCGATACTACACTCATTGAGGTTTGGTTTCTTTGGATATTTCAGTCGCCATTAAAGAGGCTTGAGCTGAAACAATGACCAAGGAAACAATCCGGTGATCTTGAGCTCCTTAGAATGCGGTTAATTTTACTAGGACATGTTTAAGCCAACTAAACTTCAAGAGGGTACTTACCTATAAAACCCCATGCAAGCCTAAACTAAGAACTTGTTTGCTTTGCTTGTATATGCATACTTGTACATAACATCATGGACATCATAAGCATCATATGCATTCACTAACCATTTCAAGGGTTTTGGAGGTTCATCTTTGTTCTTGTTTTGTAGGATATGGATTCACTCCGCAGGAAAACTATCCAAATCAACCTTGTAAGAATTCATCCACAACTCAAAGAGCTAGCTTCAAGGATCCCTGAGAACTCTCCATTCACCGAGCGGCATGGTCGTCTACTCAACTTGGTCACCTCTAACACAGATGAGGATATGATGAAGGTGCTCTTTCAGTTCTTTGATCCTTTACACCATTGCTTCACATTTCCTGACTATCAGCTTGTGCCTACTTTGGAAGAATTCTCTCAACTCTTGAGGATTCCCATTCTCAATCAACTACCTTTCAACGGTACAGAAAGAGACCCAACGCCAGAGGAGATTGCTCAAGCTCTGCACTTGCACTCATCTGATGTCATAACTCATTGGGAAACTAGGAGTGGTGTTAAAGGCTTCTTAGCAAAGTTCCTATTTGAGAAAGCCCAAATTTGTTGGAATTCCTTAGACTTGCAAGCCTTTGAGGAAATTGTGGCTCTTCTTATCTATGGGATGGTCTTTTTCCCCAATCCTGACCAACTCATAGATATGAGCACCGTCAAAATCTTCATGTCACGCAACTCGGTGCCTACATTGCTTGGAGATATCCTACACTCTTTTCACACTCGTACAATGAGGAAAAGAGGTGTCCTTATGTGTTGCACTCCTCTCCTGGAAAGATGGTTTATTTATCATCTTCCCCAATCAGTCTTAAAGAATTAGCAAGGTTTTAGGTGGTCACAAAGGTTAATGACACTCAAACATTCAGACATTCATTGGTGCTCCCAACCCAAAGAGAATATTATCATTGTTGACCATTGTGGAGAATTCCATAATTTCCCTCTACTTGGAATTAGGGGAGGCATCACCTATAACCCATGCTTAGCTTTAAGACAGTTTGGATATGCCCGAAGAGATGGCCCGCACGAGATGCTGATTCAAGGTTTGGTATTCGACTACGACAATGACGATCAAGTTCTTTGCCAGAGATTCATCCGAGCTTGGAGGATGCTAAACAAGGTAGATAGCAAGACTTTGGGGCACAAGAATTTTATCCCTCTTGAGCCTTACCTCAAATGGGTATGAACCCGTGCTCAAAGTCTTATGATGCCTTATCCTTCCATCCTCTCGGTGATCATTGAGCCTGTTAAGGAGGGAGAAGTTCCATACACTATCCTACATCCTAAAATGCCCACATCTCTTGAAGACCTACAAAGGGATTGGATACAGCTCAAAGGAGAGCGTGATACTTTTGAAGCCCAATTCTATGCAAGCAAGAAGAAGGTTTTGGAACTCACTAGGCTACTTCATGAGGAGCAGACTCTAAATGCCTACATTGCACCAAAGAGGATGCACACTACTTTTTTATCTTAGAGTTTTGTATTATTTTGCCCAAGGGGCATTGAGGCACTCAAACTTTATCTTATTAATATAAGGTGTGTTTCTTTTTGTCTAAAACGAACTTGAATCTTCGAAATCCTTGAAAACATTGCATATGCACATATCATTCATCATAACATAAACAGGTCTTTTGCAATAAGTTTCCTCATCTCTCTGCTGTTTATTTCAGTAAGATGGATCTCGAACAAACAGTCAAAGACCTCCAAACTCAGAACATGCAGTTTCAACAGTTGCTCACAACCCTAGCCAAGGGGCAAGAGGAGTTGAAGACTCTGTTGGCTAAAGAGAAGAAGAAAGTGAAGAAACCAACCGGTGTTGTAATTATGGGGAGAAGGTTTCAAGGACAGACTAGAAGAAACTTGAATTTCGCAACAACATCTGATGAAGGAGAAGGGAAAGGAAAGGAAACAGCGGTTCCGTCAGAATCTGAAGAGGAGGAAGAAGAGGAAGACTACTCTGAGGAACAATATCCTCCAGCTGATGATAAGTACAGACACCTCGAAGAGCGTTTGAACGCAATGGAAATGCAAAGGGTACCGGGCCTATATTTTGAAGACTTGGGACTAGTATTTGGGATTGTGATTCCCCCGAAGTTCAAAGTACCTTTGTTTGCAAAATATGATGGAGTGTCATGCCCTAAGATGCACCTCCGATCATATGTGAGAAAAATCCAACCATACTCCGCTGATAAAGACTTGTGGGTGTACTTTTTCCATGATAGTCTATCTGGAACACAACTTGACTGGTTTTACCAACTAGAAAGAGCCAACGTCCATAATTGGGAAGATCTCGCTACAACTTTCTACAAGAAATGTAAATATAATGCCGATTTGATGCCTACTCGTACTCAACTTCAGAGTATGGCTATGGTTTCCAATGAGGGTTTCAAGGATTACGCACAGAAGTGGAGAGATCTGGCGGGGAGAGTCCAACCCCCTCTATCTGAAAGGGAATTGGTGGAAATGTTCTTAGGAACTTTATCAGGCCCTTTCTTCAACCATTTAATTGGAAGCTCATCTGCAGGATTTACTGAGTTAATACTGACCGGAGAGAGGGTGGAAGCTGGCATAAGAAATGGAAAGATTCAGAAGGATTCATCTTCTTCTACAGCTGCGAGGAAGCCTTTTATCGGTAAGAAAGAGGTATATGTTGTTTATCCACAAAGAAACCAAGAGAGAGTCGAGCGCCGACCAATGGTAGGGGCTGTTATGATTCCAAAGCTTACGTTTGATCAACAAAGAAGTAACCAACCAAGGGTGGAGAGGCCAGTCCAGCAATTCACCAGAATCAACATGACTCAGTCTCAAGTATTACCGCATTTGTTGAGATCCAATTTGGTAACCCTGAAGGAAGCTCCGAAAAATCCCAACACAACAGCCCCTCATTATCACCCCAATGCCCGTTGCGCATATCACTCTGAAAGTCCTGGGCACGATACCAATAAATGTTGGGCCTTGAAAAACAAAATACAAGATCTCATTGAAGCAAAGGAAATTGAGTTTGATGCGCCCGAGAAGCCAAATGTTATCTCTACTCCCATGCCCAGACATGGTCATAACACGAATGCTATTGAAGAAGATTTATTTGTTACCACAGTTGATGAATTTGTGACTCCACTTCCAATCATTAAGATAAATTTGTTGAAAGTCGGTGTGTTCCCGGGCTATAATGAAGTTTGCCACCTCTGCTTGTCCTCACCAACTGATTTCCCTTTGTTGAAAATAGGCATTCAACGCTTGATGGATAACAACGAGATTCTGTTTGAAAGTACTCCTGTTTCACTTGTTTCTGTTGAAGATGTTTCAATCATTACCATATCCGCCAATTCTTCTAGTGTTTCCAAAAAAACCCGTTAGAATTACATTGGTTCCGAAAGCAACTCCTGTCATAATCATAATGCCTGGGCCAGTTCCATATGAATCAGACAAGACTGTGTCGTGGAATTACGGTGGGTACATTTACTACCATGGCATCAAACAAGATGGGCTGGCCGCCGAAGAGATAAACTCCGAAGAAGAAGATTCTGACATTAGCAATATTTCCGGAACCAGTAAAATTACCCGAAGTGGTAGAATCTTTTCTCCAGAGATTGCCCCCCCAAAGGCAGTTTTTGGACCCGTGGTTGCTCCAAAGGTTACTTCCGTATCCATAATCATCTATGCAAGTGCTTCTATTGATGAAGTCGACACAACCCCTACTGTTATTCCTACCAATACTCCTGCTGCTGAAACCCGAGGAAAAAGTATTCAAGAAGAGCCTGTCCGAATGAAGGATCCATCACTGACTGTTCCCGAGGCTTCCAAGAAAGAAATGGAGGAGATCTTAAAAATTATAAAGAGGAGCGACTACGACGTAGTTGAACAGTTGGGGAAAACACCCTCCAAAATCTCCATGCTAGCATTACTACTGTGTTCTGAGGCACATGCGAAAGCCTTGGTGAAGTTACTAAAAATAGCCCATGTGCCTCAAGAGACGTCTGCTGATTAATTTCAAGATTGTGTGGCCAGTCTGACGGCGGATAACGACCTAGGCTTCTCGGATGCTGATCTGACACCAAGGGGAAGAAAGAACAACGAGGCATTACATGTATCTTTGGAATGTAGGGGCACAACTCTGGCCCATGTCTTGGTGGACACTGGCTTATCTTTAAATGTTTTACCGAAAAAACTCTTGACTGCTCTTGACTGACGTTAAAGCCAAGTAACATAGTAGTAAGAGCATTTGATGGCTCGAAGAGGATGGTACACGGGGAGGTAGATATCCCCATAAAGGTTAGAACTCAAACTTTCAATTCAACCTTTTATGTAATGGACATCTGCCCCTTTTACTCCTGTCTGCTAGGACGACCATGGATCCATAATGTTGGCGCTGTCACCTCTACATTGCACCAGATATTGAAATATTTGGTTCAAGGAAAGATCATAATTGTCCACGGAGAGGAAGAATACATGATTAGCCATCTTAATTCCTTTCGGTATGTGGAATTGGACGGTGAGTTCATTGAAACTCCTTTTCAACACTTCGAAGAGGTCCCCCCAAGAGATTGCAGTGACCAAGACTGTGTCCCAGATTCTCAAGTTTACAAGACCTCCACTCTGGATGTCATCTCTGAAGGACGCCAAAGCTTTAGTAGAGGAAGGAGGATGCACCATCTGGGGGAAACTTCCAGACATCCCGTATAAGTCAGATAAGTTTGGCTTAGGTTTCACTTCAAGTGCTCAAAAGGCTGTACGTTGTGCCCGTGCTGGAGGGCCACCCTTGGAGATTAGCAACTGAGAGGTCAACGCGATAGAAGATGGTGAAGAGGATTGCTGCTTGGAGGATTGGATCTTTCCGACTATCAATGGAGGACTTCGCAATTGGGAGGCCAGAGACTTTGTCCCAATAAATTTCATCCCTCAGTAATTTATCTTTTCTTTTTGTTGTTGGATCTGTAATATTCACAAACAATTCGCACTCCTAAAACCTTGTGTCTTTCCCGAGGCATAATGGTCCATTTGTAAGGGTTGTTATTTTCATATCCATATGACATTCAATGAATCATGGACGTTTTTCCGCATGCAAACTCTTGTGCTCATTGTTTTTCTTTTACATGTTATTTTCTTTTAAAGGTGGCTATACCCTTACACACACCCACACTCACAAATGAAGGTACCCATCCACTCTAGATCCCATGGGTAACGATACTGCTATGGCCATTTGTGACTCTGAGGATCTAATCTACTAAGCCGAAGACAAAGGTGAGGAAGATTGTGAGGTACCAGGGGAACTTGCCAGACTGCTGCAACAAGAGGAAAGAGCCATTCAGCCTCACGAAGAACCTATGGATACAATCAACTTAGGTACCAAGGAGGATAAAAAAGAGGTCAAGGTGGGTGCCAATGTGGAACCCAGTGTCAAAGAGCACCTGTTTCAGTTGTTACATGACTATGTTAAGATCTTTGCCTGGTCATATGAAGACATGTTGGGGCTTGATACAGACATCGTGGTACATCGTCTGCCTACAAGAGAAGACTGCCCGCCAGTAAAGCAAAAGGTTCGCCGCATGAGACCTGATATGTCATAAAAGATTAAAGTTAAGGTCATGAAGCAATTCAATGCTGGATTCTTGGCTGTCACTTCCTATCCTCAATGGGTGGCTAACATTGTTCCCGTACCTAAAAAAGATGGCAAAGTACGAATGTGCATGGATTATAGAGATTTAAATAGGGCGAGCCCTAAAGATGATTTTCCATTCCCCCATATTGATATCCTGGTTGACAACACCGCACAACACAAAGTTTTTTCCTTCATGGACGGATTCTCAGGTTATAACCAAATCAAAATTGCACCTGAGGACATGGAGAAAACTACATTTGTCACATAGTGAGGCATATTCTTCTACAAGGTGATGCCATTCGGATTGAAGAATGCTAGGGCAACCTATCAACGCGCCATGGTAGCTTTATTTCACGATATGATACATCATGAAATAGAGGTCTACATAGACGATATGATAGCCAGATTGCAAACGGAAGAAGAACGCCTTGATCACTTACAAAAGTTGTTTGAGAGACTGAAGAAGTATAAGCTGAGGTTGAATCCAAGCAAGTGCACATTTGGAGTATGGTCCGGTAAACTCCTAGGTTTTGTCGTCAATAACAAAGGTATTGAGGTCGTTCCTGCCAAAGTTAAAGCAATACAAGATATGCCTGCTCCTCGTACTGAGAAGGAAGTCAGAGGATTCTTGGGACGCTTGAACTATATTTCCAGATTCATTTCTCACTTAACAGCTACTTGTGAGCCAATCTTCAAACTATTGAAGAAAGATCAAGTAGTCAAATGGAATGATGAAGGCCAAGTTGCTTTTGACAAAATCAAAGAATAATTACAAGAGCCTCCTGTGTTGATACCACCAGTCGGGGGAAGATCGTTGATCATGTATCTGACTGTTCTAGAAAACTCAATAGGGTGTGTATTGGGGCAGCATGACGAGTCTGGCCTAAAAGAGCATGCTATTTATTACCTGAGCAAAAAGTTTACTGACTGTGAAACCAGATATTCACTGCTCGAGAAAACTTGCGGCGCTCTGGCATGGGCTGCTCGCTGGCTAAGACAGTATATGCTAACTCATACTACCTTATTCATATCTAAGATGGATCCGATAAAATATATCTTCGACAAGCCTGCTCTTTCTGGGAGAATAGCTAGATGGAAGATGATCCTAACGGAATACGACATACAGTATACTACCCAAAAAGCTATAAAGGGCAGTGTATTTGCCGATCATCTTGCTCACCAAGCTGTAGAAGACTATCAGTCCATGAAGTTTGAATTTCCGGATGAAGACATCATGACATTAGACAACTGTGAAGAAATCAGGCCATATGACGGACCTGAACAAGGATCCCGATGGACCCTGTTCTTTGATGGGGCATCCAATGCACTTGGTGTAACGCCCAAAAATTCATTAAATTATTTAAATAAATTATTGAGGATTTAAATTGTTGGAATTTAGTCGAAGAAGGAATTATCAGAATAATTATAAGGAGCATTATTGGATTAAATATATATTGTTAGAATTGATGATCGAATAATTAGTCAATTTAGTCAAGAGAAATTAATATTGGAAATAATGTTGAATTTAATAGAATATTATTTTATTAGTTGGGTCAAGTGGGGTGTGTGAATTAGCAAGATTATGAATAGAATTAATAGGCCCATTAAAGTTACTAGTAGACCTATTATTATATTAGGTTAGGATATATAGAAGATAGAAGACAAAAACCAAAAGAAAAACAATTATCATGTAGCAGTAGAAGAAGCAAGGGTTTGGAGGCACCAAGTGGGAGGCAAGCAAATTTAGAGAACTCGCCGTCAAACCAGTTGTAGTTTCAACCGGAGAATTCGACCGACCGAAAAAGAAAAAGGTAAGGGTGGGGTTCAGATTTTATAACAGAGAATATGATGGTTAGTATGTAAGGGTGGGGTTCTAGCTTTATAATTGGGTTCATGATGTTTGATATAAGGGGTTAGATGTAATTACTGTTTTTGTTATTGAATTGAATGATGTATGATGATGATTGATGAATTCTTGATGAATAATGATGTTATGATGTTGTGTAAACGATGTAGTATTATAGGTTAATGATAGGTGATGATTCATCATGACGATAATAAGATTTGTAGGGATGTAGTATGATTCCAGTAGTGAAATTACAGAAAAAACGCAGAAAATTATGCAGAAAATCGCAGAATGCGTCGACCTCAAACTGGATGAGTCGATGCAAGAAGGCTGTTAGACTCAGGACGAGTCGATTCATGGAGGGTTTGCATCGATTCCTGGTGAGTATAAGACTCAGGATGAGTCGACGCGAAGAGAGGTTGTGTCGACACATGAGTGTGTGAGATTCAGGATGAGTCGACCGGTGCAATGCATGTGTCGATACATGCTGCGTTTTGAAGTCAGGATGAGTCGATCGGTAAGTGCATGTGTCGATACATGCTGTGATTTGAAGCAGGATGTGTCGATCCAAGGAGTTTTGTGTCGATACATAATGCTGGATTTTTGACAGAATTGATTTTTAATTGCTGTAACTTGAGTTGTATGATGCTGTTTGAGATGTTGTTCGAAGCGTTGATTAGTTAACGCGATGAACTCTATTCTAGAGGATTAAAATGATGACTAAGAAGTGTAATCCCAGTAACTAATTAAGGATTTAGAATTAATTCCCGTAGATGACAGTTACGTTGGATTTTGGACAGAATGATGAATTTTGAGATGTTAGAGGCTGCTGTTAGAATTATGACAGTAGGATTAGTGACAGTAACAATATAAATTAGCAGAATAACAGGATGGGTTACTGTACTATTATTATACAGTTGAGTATTAGTGAGATTTTATTGATGAAGTTGTGTTCGATGACTTCTGTGATAATAAATGATGTTTAATAAATTATTTTGATGTTATGAGATGTTGTTAATTGAGATGTTTGAGATAATTGAGATGTGATTGAATATGTGAAGTGTTAGGCTTATTGCCAGTGATGCAGGGATGTAGGTGAATGCCTCGTAATGAAGTTTGTGGTGAATGATGAAGCTATGATGTTGTATGTTACATGAGTCTCATACATTTGCATTTTGTGAAGGCCTGTATTGGCAGATTTGTGAAGAAGGCTTATGCCTTGTGCCTCTATTAATTAGCAATTAGTGAATAGGGTTGAAGCCTTGTTGGTACCACATGCATATGCACAGTTGTGTCGCATTCGAATTGCATTTTGAATCGCTAATGATAATTGTGAATGTTTATTGATTGTTGTGTGTTGTTGAGAAGCGGTGAAGTTTATAATGATCATGTCTAATATATTAATTATCATAATCTTATTTATATTATTCGATGTCTCACCCCTTTATTTGTTTCGTCGTTGCCTTTATACTGGTAACGTGCAGGTAACGAGGAGTAGAGACTTAGTAGCTTGTTGGTGTCGTCGCTCTGATACTTGCACTCTTGGGGGGGGGGGGGGGGGGATGAACGCTTATTTAATTTTATGATGTTTGAAGTTTAATTCAAGTTGTTGTTTTAAGAAGTTATTTTCTTTGAATTAAGTTGTTTAAAATATGCTATGCTTCCTTTGAAGTTTTAAAGCTATGAATCTGCTGCATATTTATGGAATCAAGTTGAAATACTTTTGAAGACTAATAAATTGTTATAAGTTATTTGGATCTATATGTGCTATGTATCCATTATGATAGGTTTTTATGTTGTTGGTTTTTGGAATGAGAATGTAATGCCCCATGTTTGCGGAAATTTTGACACTCTGATTTTAATACATTTGTGGGGTAGATTTGGGGTGTTACATTAGTGGTATCAGAGCAGGTCGGTCCGTCCGGCCAAAGTTGTTGAGTCTTTAACAATCGAGTATTATTGATTATTCTTTACCATTGTTTGTGTTTGCGTTGGTGGAATCTCCAACGGGAAACGAGGATAGAGGTACCAGAGGTACGTGTTTCGTCGATAGAACTTCGTTAGTTGTTATTATTATTGTTGGATGAGTTGAAATAGAATTGCACGTGTGAGTTAGATTTTAATTTTAGTAAGTTGTGATTATATCAGAAGGCTAGAGGTGGAGGCGAAGTTAAGGGAAGTGGTGTCGGATGAATTTTCGAGGACGAAAATATTCTAAGTGGGAGAGAGTTGTAACGCCCGGAAATTCATTAAATTATTTAAATGAATTATTGAGGATTTAAATTGTTGGAATTTAGTCGAAGAAGGAATTATCAGAATAATTATAAGGAGAATTATTGGATTAAATATATGTTGTTAGAATTGATGATCGAATAATTAGTCAATTTAGTCAAGAGAAATTAATATTGGAAATAATGTTGATTTTAATAGAATATTATTTTATTAGTTGGGTCAAGTGGGGTGTGTGAATTAGAAAGATTAGGAATAGAATTAATAGGCCCATTAAAGTTACTAGTAGACCTATTATTATATTAGGTTATGATATATAGAAGCTAGCAGCCAAAAACCAAAAGAAAAACAATTATCACGTAGCAGTGGAAGAAGCAAGGGTTTGGAGGCACCAAGTGGGAGGCAAGCAAATTTAGAGAACTCGCCGTCAAACCAGTTGCAGTTTCAACCGGAGAATTCGACCGACCGAAAAAGCAAAAGGTAAGGGTGGGGTTCGGATTTTATAACCGGGAATATGATGGTTAGTATGTAAGGGTGGGGTTCTGGCTTTATAATTGGGTTCATGATGTTTGATATAAGGGGTTATATGTAATTGTTGTTTTTGTTATTGAATTGAATGATGTATGATGATGATTGATGAATTCTTGATGAATAATGATGTTATGATGTTGTGTAAACGATGTAGTATTATAGGTTAATGATAGGTGATGATTTATCATGATGATAATAAGATTTGTAGGGCTGTAGTATGATTCCAGTAGTGAAATTATAGAAGAAATGCAGAAAATTATGCAGAAAATCGCAGGATGCGTCAACCTCAAACTGGATGAGTCGATGAAAGGAGGCTATTAGACTCAGGATGAGTCGATGCATGAAGGGTTTGCGTTGATGCATGATGAGTATAAGACTCATGATGAGTCGACGCGAAGAGAGGATGTGTCGACACATGAGTGTGTGAGACTCAGGATGAGTCGACCGGTGCGATGCATGTGTCGATACATGCTGTGTTTTGAAGTCAGGATGAGTCGATCGATAATTGCATGTGTCGATACATGCGGTGATTTAAAGCAAGATGTGTCGATCTAAGGAGTTTTGTGTCGATACATAATGCTGGATTTTTGACAGAATTGACTTTTAATTGCTGTAACTTGAGTTGTAGGATGCTGTTTGAGATACTGTTCGAAGCATTGATTAGCTAACATGATGAACTCTATTCTAGAGGATTAAAATGATGACTAAGAAGTGTAATCCCAGTAACTAATTTAGGATTTAGAATTAATTCCCGTAGATGACAGTTACGCTGGATTTTGGACAGAATGATGAATTTTGAGATGTTAGAGGTTGCTATTAGAATTATGACAGTAGGATTAGTGACAGTAACGATATAAATTAACAGAATAACAGGATGGGTTACTGTACTATTATTATACATTTGAGTATTAGTGAGATTTTATTGATGAAGTTGTGTTCGATGATTTCTGTGATAATAAATGATGTTTAATAAATTATTTTGATGTTATGAGATATTGTTAATTGAGATGTTTGAGATAATTGAGACGTGATTGAATATGTGAAGTGTTAGGCTTATTTCCAGTGATGCAGGGATGTAGGCGAATGCCTTGTAATGAAGTTTGCGGTGAATGATATATCTGTGATGTTGTATGTTACATGAGTCTCATACATTTGCATTTTTTTAAGGCATGTATTGGCGGATTTGTGAAGAAGGCTTATGCCTTGTGCCTCTATTAATTGGCAATTAGTGAAGAGGGCTGAAGCCCTGTTGATACCATATGCATATGCACATTTGTGTCGCATTCGATATGCATTTTGAATCGCTAATGATAATTGTGAATGTTTATTGATTGTTGTGTGTTGTTTAGAAGCGGTGAAGTTTATAATGCTCATGTCTAATATATTAATTATCATAATCTTATTTATATTATTCGATGTCTCACCCCTTTATTTGTTTCGCCATTCCCTTTATACTGGTAACGTGCAGGTAACGAGGAGTAGAGACTTAGTAGCTTGTTGGTGTCGTCGCTCTGATACGTAGCACTCTTGGGGGGGGGGGGGGATGAACGCTTATTTGATTTTATGATGTTTTAATTTTAATTCAAGTTGTTGTTTTAAGAAGTTATTTTCTTTGAATTAAGTTGTTTAAAAGATGCTATGTTTCCTTTGAAGTTTTAAAGCTATGAATCTGCTGCATATTTATGGAATCAAGTTGAAATACTTTTGAAGACTAATAAATTGTTATAAGTTCTTTGGATCGATATGTGATATGTATCCATTATGATAGGTTTTTATGTTGTTGGTTTTTGGAATGAGAATGTAATGCCCCATGTTTGCGGAAATTTTGGCACTCTTATTTTAATACATCTGTGGGGTAGATTTGGGGTGTTACACTTGGTAATGGTATCGGCGTCGTACTCATATCTCCAGAAGGGTGTCATACTCCCTTTACTGCCATACTTTGCTTCAACTGTACGAACAATATGGCGGAGTACGAAGCATGCATCTTCAATCTCAGAGCTGCCATAGACTTGGGAATCAAATCTTTAGATGTGTTTGGAGATTCAACTTTGGTCATCAGTCAGATCAAAGGAGAGTGGGACACTAAGCACCCAAACCTTATCCCTTACAAAGAACATGTTTTGACATTGTTACCACATTTTGAGAAGATTACATTCGAGCATTTCTCGCGAGAAGAAAATAAGCTAGCAGATGCTCTAGCGACAATGTCATCTATGTTTAAACTTAATTGGGATAACGAGGCTCCCCAGATCACCATCGAACGAATGGATGGACCAGCACATTGTCACGAGATTAATACTGAAGAAGTAGTGGACCAGCCTTGGTTTCATGAAGTCAAGAGGTATCTCGAGGCTCAAGAATATCCAGAAGAAGCTTCAATCAATGATAAGAAGTTCTTAAGGAGATTCTATGCTTAGTTCTTCCTTAGTAACGACATCCTGTACAAACGCAATCATGACTCCATTTTTCTTTGGTGTGTGGATAAGGTTGAAGCTGAAAAGATTATGGCTGAATTACATGAAGGTACTTTTGGCACCCACTCTAGTGGGCATACGATGGCAAAGAAAATCCCACGGGCAGGCTATTATTGGTCTACCATAGAGGCGGATTGCTATCAACACTCTCGGACCTGTCATAAGTGCCAAATTTATGCTGACAAAGTGCCGTGCCTCCGGTTCCTATGAATGTCTTGACGGCTCCTTGGCCCTTTGCTATGTGGGGAATTAATATGATTGGAGATATCAAGCCTACAGCCTCCAATGGACACTGCTTCATCCTAGTGGCCATTGACTATTTTACCAAATGGGTCGAAGCAGCTTCTTTCGCCTCTGTTACCTAGAATGTTGTTGCCCGCTTCATTAAGAAAAACCTTATTTGCTGGTACGGTATCCCGGAAAGGATCATCACTGACAATGGTACAAATCTTAACAAGACTATAATCACCGCCTTGTGCGAGCAATTCAAGATCCAGCATCATAATTCTTCTCCCTATCAGCCAAAGATGAATGATGTTGTCGAAGCTGCAAATAAAAACATTAAGAAGATCATACAGAAAATGACATTCACATATAAAGACTGGCATGAGATGTTACCATTCGCTCTCCACGGGTACCATACCACGGCTCGCACCTCAACTGGGGCAACACCCTATTCTTTGGTTTACGGCATGGAGGTTGTCTTGCCTATTAAGGTTCAGATTCCCTCTCTGAGGATTATGAAAGATGCAGGGTTGAATGAAGACGATTGGATCCAGACTTGACTTGATCAACTGAACTTGATTGATGAAAAGAGACTTACTGCTGATTGCCATGGTCAGATGTATCAAAAGCGGATGATCAAGGCCTTCAACAAGAAAGTCAAACGTCAAGTATATCAAGTTGGGGATTTAGTGATCAAGCGTATCATCTTGCCACAAAGTGATCCCATGGGAAAATGGACTCCTACTTATGAAGGACCATTTGTAATCAAAAACATCTTCTACGGTGGAGCAATGATCTTGACAACCATGGATGGTGACGACCTGCCACACCCTGCAAACGCGGACATAGTCAAAAAATACTACGCATAAGAGACCCGCTAGGTTGACACACCTAGGAAAAACAAGGGCATCCCGGTAAACCAAAAGGTTCTGACAAAAATTAGGGATAAAATAAAAAAATCTGTACACCCGGCAAGTTGAAAACCCGAAAGGGTGACTTGGGCAAAAAATGGTTTCCCAGTGGACTGAAAACCTGAAAGGGCGGTCTAGGAAAAAGTTAGGGAATAAAAGCGTATGACTATGTCCCGTCGGATCATTTGACAGACAACCTTTGGCTTCTGCTGACAAACTCAAAATTTCTGACCAATTCAATCATCTTCATACAAGGCAAATAGAAAAAGATACTCGGAGATACGAAGGCTATAGCAGAATGGGAACCCCATGGGATTATTACACATAGCTATCTTTCTTTGTATTAAACTTTTCTTGTTTACGACGATATTCTCTTACTAGAATGTTTGTCTCCTTTGTACAAAATATTTATTCAAAGTCAATACAAAGATGTCCCTTCGAAAGTGCAAAAACTATTTATCTTTTTCTTTACATTTGTGTTTTGTTTACGAAAAACGTCCATTAATTCATTAATGAACATATGCATTTGAACATGATTACTGTTTACAAATGAACAAAATGAGAAAGATAACTACTGATAGTTTGAAAGAGTAGGGAAATGTCTCTAGGATATTCCATGAGAAATCTCCTACAGTACGTTATTTTAAATCCCCAAGCAGAACGAAACTTCAAGTTTTTAATCCCTAGTAGAAATCGTCAAAATTTTTGGGATTCCCCAAGCATATCTTACAAGTAGTACATGGCATTGCCCTCACAACAGAACTTATTTCTCTCAACAAACATTTATCAGTACTTCAACTTCATAACATAAAAATTCAACATGTCCTCATCAGCATTCAGGGATTTATCTTCCTCAAGCAGACAGCAGTACAACAAATCAGCTCACATGTGCATACATTACATCCATAAATCATAAACATTGTTAAAGCAAAATACACTGCATCATACATTTCATACAACATAAACTTTGTGTTTTAGTTAACATTTTACCCTTTTCAGGATGAGATTAGCAGTTACCATTGACAAATATACTTTCAGATACAGTACAGATATGCTCCAGACACGGATGCCATTCTGATACTTATTCATACTTCAAATTCAGATACAGTTCAGATACGCTCCATACACGGATGCCATTCTGATACTCATTCAGACTTCAAATTCAGATACAGTTCAAATACGCTCCATACACGGATGCCATTCTGATAATCATTCAGACATAAAATTTAGATACAATACAGATACACTCCAGACACAGATGTCATTCTTATACTCATTCAGATTCAGACTTCAGATACAGTTCAGATACGCTCCAGACACGGATGCCATTCTGATACTCATTCAGATTCAGACTTCAGATACAATTCATATACGCTCAAGACACGGATGCCATTCTGATACTCATTCAGATTCAAACTTCAGATATAGTTCAGATATGCTCCAGACACTGACGCCATTCTGATACTCATTCATATTCAACTTTCAGATACATTACGGATACGCTACAGACACGGACGCAATTCTGATACTCATTCTTTCAGCTTACAACTTAAAATTCAACAAACATTCTTGGATGGCATCTACAAGCCCATCTCCAACAAGATTCCATAACTTCTCCAAATTGCATCTTTAAGCCCTTTCCCTCAACTACACATTGTCGAGTGCAAATTTCTGGGCACTCTAGTGTCCAATCATCTTTCACCTTCGAGTCACGAATGGCAAAACTCGCCAATCTAACTCTTCAGGCTTAAGAAGATTGAACAGGGGCAGCTGTTGTACCCTAAAATTTTCCCTCTCATTTATCAAGATTTTCTCACAAGATCTCTTTAACTCAAGGCTGGATTAGGATTTCATCAACTCAAGACATCTCATCTTGCACTGATGACCCAAAATTAGGGTTTAAGTTTTCACAAGGATTTTTGGACCATAAATACTTCATATTACTTTCAAGTATCATCATGGACCCCTAAGATTACTCATGTCAAGTTTCAAGCCTTGAATCACATTTTTGACCAGTCAATTGGACAATTGACCTAAAAATCAACTGTATCGGGGAAAAAGTCAACCATGGCCAATTTACAGTCAAACTTCATAATTTTTGATCCACATCAACATTTTAAACTCATATGTATCATTTGATCAAGTTTGGACCATAATTCCTCAAGAAATTTGATCAAATCATCAAAAGGGAAAAATGGTCAAAATTAGGGTTTTGACTGAGAAAGGGCAATTTCTAATTTTTGACCCAACAAATGACCAATTGGTTTGAAGAATGATTTCAAGGGTTCAATTTTATCATCTTGACCTAATTACATGATTCAAAGCATTACAATTCCATTGGATAGACAAATGAAATTTGTAGTCAACTGATCAAAAGTCAACTGTATACTGAAAAGTCAAACTTTGACTTTTTGGTCAAAGTCAAATGCCAAGGATCATAATTCATCAAAATATGTCAAAATGTGAAACTTGTTCATAAAGAAATCAAGGATTGAATATTAGGTTTTAAAATTGGAAATTTTCTTAACTTAGAAATTTTTCTAAGTATAAAATATTTTCTTATTTTTTCTCAACTTTTAGCCAAGTTTCCACCATGTTACAAGGTGATTCAAGGAAAGTTTCCAACATGAAAGTTGTAGACCTTCATGAAATCTACAACTATGATTCACACATTTTTCCATAAAGATGCTTGGATCTCAAGATATAATTTTGTGAATACATGCTCATGAACTAAATAACTTAGTGAAATTTTGCCCTAATTTAGGCAGGTTTTTGACCTAACTTCATGGTAATTTTTCACCTAGTTCCAAGTGGAATATTGAATTTCATTTCAAAGATGAGTTATAGAGCACATGGCAAGATTTCCAAAATGTTCAATAAATCCTTGAGATCATTTTTGAGTAGGGAGAATCGAAGAGATGAAGTTGGCAATTTCTCACTTTGAATTCAAGCCATTTCATGAAGAACAAAATTCAAATTTGAACCTATGCTGCCTAATCCTTGCTTTACAGGTCTCTAACTTGTTTCTCACTTCATAATTTAATGCTTACTCAGTGGATAAAGCTTTAATTCAAGCTCAAGAGCCTTTGTCCAAGTTGTAATTCCATAAATGGCATAAAGTGGCCATTGCCATTTTGAAAAAGCTTCACTTTTGCAACTTTCCAATTCTTGAGCATTGGACCTATCTTCTATGCACACACAAGTCCTACAGACCTAAAGAAACTTGTACAAAGCTTATACCAACTCCCAGAAGGCCAGTACAAGCATGAGAAGACTTGTCTCTTCACTTTGCTTCAAAAGCAAGAAAGTATGCAAAAAGGCTACAGCATACAAATCTGTTGAGGACTTGACTTGAAACCTTTTCCATACTAATACATAAACACATTACAACAGAAAACACGATTGCAAAAGGCCTGAAACACTCAAACACTCCATATCACCAAAAAACTGTCAAAACTTGTAGTTTGAGCATAAACATAGCAATCCACAAATTGGCTCGTGCGTTTCAAGTTTTAATGATCGAAACACTTTACCTACTTCATATCTAACTGATCCAGACCATCATCCCTGCAATGTAACTCCTCCTTCTTCATCTTCCATTTTTGTTTTCCAAGCTTGCAGGTTGACTTAGATAGAGAGTTCCAGGCACTTCCAGAGCAAGGCAAGGATTGGAACACACTCAGGGAGGTTCAAGCAAGCTCAAGCAATCATCAGGCCTTCACAAATCTCACTCAAACTCCATTCACGATCTCAGCTGAAAGAGGTAAGAATCCCAATTTCTATGTCTTCATACAGGCATCCATTGGCCATGATTTGTGAAGATAAAATGTAGATATTATTGTGTTGAAGCCAACCATGTGCATAGATTTCATTTCTGATCATTATGTATAGAGAATTTTGAAGTTCAAATTCCTGTAAAAATTAGGTTTAAAATTAGGGCTTTTAAAATTCATTTTAATCTTTGATTGTTAGTTTCCATAAGTTACATGGTTGAGATCGTGGGAATGAGTACTATCATTTTCATGTTGGAAGTTTCCATTTTCACGGAGAGATGAGAAAGATACAGAGCCTTTGGCTGGTTAGAGGAACAAGACGAAGTACAGGGCCATGGAAGTGTTTTATGTTATGTTTTTCTTGTTTCATATAAACTAACGGATGTACAGCCACCCCAGTGGCAAGGTAGCGCGCTGGAAATGCATAGGTCGTGGGTTCGAACCTTGGCGCTACCTTTTGTTTTTTTTCATATTTTTCCAATTTCATTTTTTGCTGTTTTGCAGGATGGGCTTCAACATTGGGCCTAGCGTTTTTTCTAACATAACACATCCTGATTACTCAGGATACCCCCTGGCCCATACATTTCATTTATTTATTTTATTTTCATTTTTGTTTTATTAAATATTTTCTTTAATACATAAAAATCATGAAAAATATAAATATGATAAATATTGCATTTTGTTTATTTCATTTTATTTTTGCATAAAAACATTTTTATTAAACTATATATATATATATATATATATATATATATATATATATATATATATATATATATATATATATATATATATATATATATATATATATATATATATATATATATATATATATATATATATATATATATATATATATATATATTAATTATTTTCTTAAATAAACTTGTGAACATAAATAAAATAGATTTAGGCTAATTTCTTATTTCCTTTTCATTCCATACTTGTAAATATTTATTTTGGCATATAAAAACTAAATATTTTCATAAAATATTATTTATTTTTTTTAATACAAAAATATATAAAAATAATACCTAAAGAACTTTATTTTCCCTTTAATTAGAAATTAGGGTTAACTATTTTTCTCAAGAAATAATTTCCTTTTTTATATATGTTTAGGATTAGGTTAAAACTCCTTTTCACATAAAAAATAAAACAAAAAAATCTTTTCTTGCATATACATGCCTTTGTACATTTAATTCATATTGTATCTTATTATTTCAAATATTAGTGCAAATTCGATTTGGTTGTAATAGCTTATTTAGATTTACATTATTGCAAATCCCCATTCATAATTTGTATTCCCCCCTCCCTTAAAAATGTTGTAATAGTGTAGTAATCTTTAAATTATGCAAGTTACCGCTTTTACATACCATGCTAGTAATTAGGGTTTGTATGGCAAGATCAAAAACAAATCAAATAGAAACCATAAATCCAAGACAAAATCAAGCATGAAAATAACATACTTGCACACAAGCATCTTTAGGGTTTCTCCACTTGGTTGCCTTATACAAAAATAGCCATATTACGCATGCGAAGTATCTTGGCAAAACAAACAAGTATAAGATCCTAGTCTCTCGATGACGCTATTCTAAGTTGCCTTACAAAAATGATCTTGGTCCCTCAAAAATGCTAAGATACTTTGCAACATTGCAAATCATGGTTATACGATGATCCACGCCCGTCCCGTTAACATCCAAAGATAGGGTTGCTTACCAAATCAATGGTAAAACAACCATGTCAAAGGAAAAGAAAATGAACAGGAAAGACATTTGAGTAGATAGATTACTTCTAGTTACTTGCTCTATTTCCAAACAACTATCCTTTCTATTTTAAAAACAAACACACACATTTCCAAACATCTTACAAATATTGAAAACATTTTCAAAAAGACAAACATCTTTGTATACATTCTTATGAACGAGAATCATTACAAAGATCGCCTAAACAAACGACCTCTTTTACAAAATACTTTCAAAATCACACAAAAGCATAATTTCAATCAAAATCAAGTGATCTAGCAAGTAACTAATATCCCATGGAAAACCATGGATGAAAATGGTGTTAGTACCTTCCCTTTTCATAATCTACCCCCCGAACTCAAGAAAACATCTCAAAGGTCTTTCCTGTGCTTTTTCACCTTTCCTTTTGGATAAAAGAAAAGTCGATGGCGACTCTTGATAAACCGCAACATTTGCGATAAAATACAAAACCCTCAAGTCAGTTCTCCCACCGTATCATAGGTACCAACCAAAGTGACGCATCAACGTAGCCATCACTTCTACCGTGTGGGTATACCCCGTACAGTTTCCATTATCTATTGCTACTTACCTAAAAGGTTTCCCTAGATCCGGGTGTAGGATCTATAATAACCCAAACAATCCCTTAAAAGTAAAGAAAACAAACAAGCAAACAATTTAGAAATGATCTAGACCCTAAGGTAAACCCCACTTTTATGTACTCCCCAACAGAGTCGATAGTTCTGTGATACGGTGGCAGAACTGACTATTTAATATTGGTTTGCATTTTGTATTCGTAAATGTCGCAGTAAGAAAGATTCGCCACCGACTTTTCTTTTATCCAATAAAGGAAAGGGTGAAAATAACAGGAAAAAGACCTTTTTCGAGATTTTCTGAGTAAGGGGGTAGATTATGGAAAGGGAAGGTGTTAGCACCCTTTCCATTCGGGGTTTTCCACGGGATCTTAGGTACTTGCTAATTTTTTGAAAACTATTTTCATGTTTGTGTGTTTTGAAAGATCTTGTTAGCTTTATGATAACTCTTGTATCAGTCCTCAAGAGTGTGATAAAACGTTTTTTTGAAAAGAAGTTTTGAAAGTGTATAAGTGTAAAAAGATTCAGATTTTGAGCAAGTACTTAAGAGTCATCTACCTACTCGAAAAAGGGTGTTCTTTTTCTCCTACCCTTTAGATAGTATTATCCTACTATCAGTGAGTAGGTAGCCCTATCGTCGGATGTTGAGGGACTATCGAAAGGGACGTTACGGTCACTAAGGAAACTGGGCAAGAACTCTTAGTAATTATCCTAAAGCCCTATGATCACTTTTTTAACCGAGGCAACAATCGAGAGGGTCATCGAGGGACTAGTGATCTCTTAGACTCAAGGACAACCACTAAGGATTCTCACGTTTTGAGAATTGTGACTGTATTCGAAGGCAACCAGAGTGGAAGATACCCTAGGGGTGAGCATGTGCAAGTGTGCTTGATTTTGTTCATTTATCTTGCGCATTTATGGTTATCTATGTTCAATTAATTGTTATATTTCCATACAATCCTATTAGCATACATCTAAGCAGTTTATCATACGGAAAGTAAATTGCGGAAAAATAAAGTTCCTAACTATTACAGGGCCATGGGGCAGTTACATAATTATAGACAGGAATTTAAATCTAATTTAATTATTACAAACCAGGAACAATTATATAATTGGAAAATAATATGTCAAAAATAATAAATACGTGAAGCGTCTAAATCCTAAAGCGCGCATAAGTTAAAAGAAAAGTATTTTTTATTGTTTTTTATTTGAAAAAAGTTAAATGCTGAAAAAGTAATTAATTGGACAAGTTATGAATTAAAAAAAATTAAATCTGAATAAAAAATATTTTTTATATTTTTTTAAGAAAAATATTTGAAATTTAAACCTAGATTCTAATTGATTTTATTTTAAAGAAACCAATCAAAAAATAATTAAGTCAAATTCATTTACAAAATTAATTTTAATAAAAAAAACCTAAATCCTATTTTTTTATGATTTTACTGATTTTATGATTAAACAATAAAAATTGATTTTTTAAATTAATTAAAATAACAAAGAAATTAAATTAGAAAAAATAGTAAAAAGTAAAAGAAGAATGAGCCTGATATTGAAGCATTTTGGGGGGTGCAAAGTTGAATTTGCAGATCCGATATCAGCCAGCCAAATTTTCCTTTGCATGTGATTTGGTGTTGCTGCCTCTTGGAGGTCCATGGTGGGGATTGCCTGTTGAGAGCGTTGGATCTGGCGCCATGCAGATCTGATGGCATGAATTGATGGTGCAATGTGTATGCGTAGGCAAGCAGGCGCATTGGGTCTGAAATAAACATGTGAGAAAACATAAAATGTTGGACCTGGGACTCGAACCCAGGTCCTTCCCCTTCCAACGCGCTTTGTTTACCGTCTGAGCCAATGTATTCATTCGTTATGTAAACAACAACAAAATAATATAACCCAGAAATAAATGATCAAAATTTATTTAAGAAAAACGCATGCTGCATTCAAATGGCCCAACCAGATCACTCCATGTCGTCATCTTCTTCATATGTCCGTCGTTTTAGCCCAACACCTTTTACCTACGGACAAATTCGTCACTAAAGCACCTGCAAATCTCTAAAATCTGCAACAAGTAATATAAATTCAATTCAAATATATGAATTAATTGGGTTTGATCCCCTGAGGATGATGGTATCCATTGTTAGGTCCAATTTTGCCTGCATCTTAAAACCCTAAAACAAAGGTTAAAACCCTAACAATGGCAGTTTGTCATATACGTATCAAAACTGGAAATTAGGTATTCAAATACATTCTAAATGCTCATACAAATAGTAATGCATAATTAAAACCTATTTATAATGCGTCTATGATCAAAATCAAATTTAGAAAAATATGTGTAAACCGTGATGATGTATGTGGTGATTCTGGATGCTTTGATGCGTGAGAATGATGTTGTTAGCTTCAGAACATCCCCAGGAATGGATTGCAAACGTCAAAGCTCCTTGAAACCTTCTACAAATATCAATTTGATTGTCACTTTTTATCAAAAATTTGGAACATCTTATGTGTATTCTATGCGTCAAAACTTCTCCTTTTTTGGTCTGGTAATGTTGTACATATATATGAGAATGCATTAGGTTAACAAAATTGGATATAATCTTGAAGATTTGTGAAACAAAGATTTGATTTGAAATTTGGATTTTTTGTTTCTAAACATGGCCAAAACATGCTTTTTTTTCTTCCAATAAACCCTTTCATGAAATCTTGACTTGATCATCTGATTCTAGACCTATGATATGATCCTAAAACAAATCTTTGAATTTTATTTCATTATTTCACTGTTTTATTTGATTTATTTTGATTTAAATGAATAAAAATTCAAATAAATAAAAAAAAATATCATAAAAATAAAATAATGGATTTAAATATCCTAAATAAGTTCATGGATATGCTTGAGATCCATAACCCACGTCCATTAGTCCAAAAGATCCAATTTGCTCACATTGACTTTTATGCATTTTCATAAAATTGGTCAACTTTAGAAATGCATATCTTTCTCAATTTTAACCCTATGAGGGTGTTCTTGGACTTTTTAGAGAGCTTAGGATATCCCCTAGACAACCCTTTGTTTTCACCTCAATTGGATCTTCCATGTTCGTGTAAGGAGCTTTAACCCAAAAGGTGTTTTTGTTGACTTTTTGAAAGGACCTATAATGTCTTAGCTTGTATCTTTTGATTGAGGCATTTCTTGAACTTTAGGGCTGAAGAGAAGTTGTAGGGTATTGGATTCTGTTCAAAATGAGCCTTGGAGGAAAAATTTCTGATAAAGTATGAGAAAGTTTCATGATGAACAAGTTCCAAAATGAGCCTTGGAGGAAAAATGAGCCTTAGAAATTTTGACTTAAAATGAAATCTTGACTTTTTGATTTCTTGATGAACAAGTTTCATATTTTTACATGTCTTGATGAATTGTAATCTTTGGAACTTGATTTTGATCAAAAAGTCAAAGTTTGACTTTTCAGTGTAGAGTTGACTTTTCATCAATTGACTGAAATTCATCTGTCAATCAATTAATCTTGAGATGTTTTGAGTAATACCATTAGGTAAAAATGAATCATTTTAATTCTTGAGATCATGCCTCAAACCAACAAGTCATTTGCTAGGTCAAAAATCAGAAATTGCACCTTCTCAGTCAAAACCCTAATTTTGACCATTTTGACCTTTTGATGATCTGATCAAATTTCTTGTGGAATTATGGTCCAAACTTGATAAAATGACATATATGAGTTCATGATGTTGATATGGATAAACAATTATGAAGTTTGACTGTAAATTGACCATAATTGACTTTTTCCCCAATAAAGTTGATTTTAGGTCAACTGATCAATTGAGTGAGCAAAAATGTGATCCAAGACTTGAAACTTGACATGAGAAATCTTGAGGGTCCAAAATGATCCATGAAAGTCATTTGGGGCATTAAAAGTCCATTTGTCCATGTGCAAACTCAAACCTTAATTTTCAGTTATCAGTGCTTAAGGAGGTGTCTTGAGCTGATCAACCCTTGTGCAGTCTTGAACCAAAGAAGATCTTGTGAGAGATTACTTGAGAAATGATAGGGCTAATTTTGAGTACTACAACTTCCCCTATTCAATCTTCTTAAACCTGAAGAGTTAGATTGGCGGATCTGTCATTCGTGACTTGAAAGTGGAAGATGATTGAACACTAGAGTGCCCAGAAATTTGCACTGGAAGATGTATTGTGAATGGGCTTATAGATGCCATTTGGAGGAATGTTGGTAAACACTGGAAGAAGTATCAGCACAAATCTTTGGTCGATTTAGACTAAAACTTGATGTTTTACCTGTTGGAAAAAGGGTTAGTCAAATGCAGATGTATGTATGATGTTCATAAGATGAATGAGATTGTGCTAAATGCGTTTCGTATGTATGTGCTATGATGTATGAATGTGAGATGCATCTTTGTACGAGAAAATAAATCCATGACTACTGCTGAGGAGTTCTTCGGAAGTTGAATCCCGGATTGCTGTTGGGGATGAAGAATATACATATCTTCAAACTTTGTTGGCAGAATGCTTCCGCTGGGGAATATCTCTTGCATGTTAGCTGTTATCTGGTTGGGTCCACGCTTCACAACTTGCTGAGGATGAGGAAGTGAACTGCTATATTGTAGGATTCACGGTAACTTACTGCGGAAGAATAAATTAACTGTTATTTGGTCGAGTTCCAGGCTTAACGGAAAATTTCTTGGGGAGAGTGAAGTTAGTCTGTTATCTGGTTGGATTCCCAGCTTCACAACAACTTGCTGGGGATAAGGAAGTTAACTGTTATTTGGTCGGGTCCAGGCTTCACAATAAACTTGAAGTGGTAACTACTATCTGGTCGGGTCCAGGCTTCATGGTTTTTTTTAAAAGTTATACTATTATCTGGTCGAGTCCAAGCTTGCTGGGGATTATAGTTAGTTGTTATCTGGTCGGGCTCAAGGCTTCATAATAACTTGCTTGAAAACTGATATTTGGTCGGATCTAGGATTCACAGATTTTGAGGTGGATGAAGTTAGTTACTATTTGGTCGGCTCCAGGCTTCACAATAAACTTGTCTGAAGAGATAGAGTTGAACTGTTATCTGGTCAAGTCCAGGCTTTACAGTAACTTGCTTGGAACTTAGTTGTTATCTGGTCAGATTCCAGGTTTCACAACAAATTTCTGAGGGGAATTGCTATCTGGTCAGATCTTGGCTTCACAATAACTTATTTGAAAAGATGAAGTTGAACTGATATCTGGTCGGATCCAGGCTTCACAGTAACTTGCTAGGGTAGAGGCGAACTCTACTGGGGAAAAGAAGTTAAACCATGGTCTGGTTGAGTCAAGGTTCTACAATATCTCGAAGAGTTGAACTATTATCTGGCCAGGTCTAGGTTTCATAGTATCTCGCAAAGTTAACTATTATATGGTCGGATCCAGTCTTCATAGTTAGTTGAAAGTGTACACTATTATCTGGTCGGATCTAGGCTCTATAGTGACTTGAGAAGTTGACTACTATCTGGTCGGGTCCAGGCTTCATAGTAGTTTGAAAGTTGTACTAATATCTGGTCGGGTCCAGGCTTCATTGTATCTTTTAGAGGTAGTAAAGGTTTTGTTGATGACTTTACTAAGGATTAGGGGTTGTGGCCCTATGATTTGTAATAGTCTGAAAGGAAAACTCAAGTTGGGGAGTGTGGACTCAGTCAGGGAAGACAAACTCAGTTGGGGAAGATAGGCTATGCCGGGGGAATTTGCTGATTGTTATATGTTGGGGAAATAAACCCTGTTGATGAATACTTTATGAACTGTTGACGAGGTGAGTTCTTTAAGGAAGAGATCCACAAGGCTTTTACTTGTAGGATCAACTTAGCAGGGGAGAGAGCTTCCTAGAGACTGAGACTCTGGTTGGAGATTAACCTGTGCAAAGAAACTTTGTGGGTAACTTTGTTGAGGGGAAGGGTTTATTGTAGCGGTCTTGTGGGGATAATATTAATGAAATAACTTTGTGGGGATATTCCATATACATTAAAGATATGTTGGCTACTTCTTAGCAGGAAACATGTGACAAATAGTTTTAATTATGTTCATATGCATATATTCGTTCAGTTTTAGTCATTGGACAAGTTGGCATTCAAAATAAAGATAAATAGTTTGCACTTCAAAGTATATTTGTATTGATATTTTGCCCATGAATAGGCGTTTTGTACAAAGAGACGGAGATCCTAGTAAGACGAAATCGTCAAAAGGAAAACAAAGATTGAAAACAAAAAACAAATAGCCATGTGAAATAATCTCATGGCATTCCAACTCTAATATTGCCCCAATGTCTTCGAATGCCCCTTGCGGTTGACAGAAGTTGATTGGATTGATCTTGGACCGTTTGAACTTGGATCTTGGTGATAGAGTTGACTGTGGTGATTCCACGGGACATAGTCATACGCTTTCAATCCTTAACTTTTTCCTAGACCTCCCATTCGGGTTTTCAGCCCACCAGGATACCCATTTTTGCCCAAGTCTCCCTTTCAGGTTTTCAACTTGTCGGGTGTATAATCTTTTACATATATCACCAATTTTTTCCCAAACCTTTTGGTTTGCCGGGATGCCCTTATTTTACCTAGGTGTGTCAACCTAGTGGGTCTCTTATGTGTATTATTTTTTAACTATGTTCGTGTTTATAGGATGTGGGAAGTCTTCACCATCCATGGTAGTCAGCATCATGGCACCGCCAGAGAACACTCTCTTGACAACAAATGGCCCTTCGTAGGTGGAAGTCCATTTTCCCCTGGGGTCTCCTTGTGGCAGAATGATGCGCTTTATCACCAAATCACCAGCTTGATATACTCGAGGCTTGATATTTTTGTTGAAAGTATTAATCATGCGTTTTTGGTACGTCTGACCATGACAAACAACAGCTAGTCGCTTTTCATCGATTAAGTTCAACTTATCCAATCTCGTCTGAATCCAATCGTCTTCGCCCATGCCTGCTTCATTCATAATCCTTAGTGAGGGAATCTAAACTTCCACTGGTAAAACAGCTTCCATGCCATAGACTAAAGAAAAGGGAGTTGCCCCAGTTGATGTTCTGGCTGAAGTACGGTAGCCATGTAGAGCAAACGGTAACATCTCATGCCAGTCCTTATAGGTTACCACCATCTTCTGCATAATCTTCTTAATGTTTTTGTTGGCCGCTTCAACTGCGCCATTCATTTTAGGTCTATATGGAGAAGAATTGTGATGCTTGATTTTGAACTGAGGCAAAGCTCGGTAATCATAGCATTGTTGAGGTTAGTCCCATTGTCGATGATGATCCTTTCGGGGATACCATAGCAGTAGATGAGGTTATGTTTGATGAATCTAGCTACCACATTCTTTGTGACTGAGGCAAAAGAGGCGGCTTCGACCCACTTGGTGAATTAATCAATAGCGACCAGAATGAAGTGATGTCCATTAGAAGCGGTGGGCTTGATCTCCCCAATCATGTCAATGCCCCACATTGCAAATGACCGCGGATCGGTCATGACGTTTAGAGGGATAGGAGGAACATGGACCTTGTCAGCATAGATTTGGCATTTGTGGCAAGTCCTTGAGTGTTGATGGCAATCAGTCTCCATTGTTGACCAATAGTAGTCAGCTCTCAGGATTTTCTTGTCCATTGTATGTCCGCTTGAGTGAGTGCCAAAGAGACTATCGTGCATGTCTTCCATAATTTCCTCTGCCTCCTTCTTGTCCACACATCGGAGTAGAGTAGAATCATGGTTGCGCTTGTACAATATTTCATTGCTTAGGAAGAATGTGGCTGAAAATCTTCGTAAGAACTTCCTTTCATTGATGGATGCCCCCTCAGGGTACTCTTGTACTTCAAGGTATCTCTTCACCTCATGGTACTAAGGCTTTTCTGTATCAGTGTCAAGCTCACAGCAGTGCACCGGTTCGTCGAATCTCTCAATGGTAATCATAGGAGCTTTGTTGTCCCATCTGACCTTGAACATTGAATACATGGTAGCCAAGACATGGGCTAGCTAATTTTCTTCCCTAGGGAAGTGTTCAAAGGTAATCTCTTCGAAGTAGGGAATCAAGGATAACACAAGTTCTTTGTAACGGATGAGATTAGAATGTTTAGTGTCCCAATCTCCTTTTACTTGGCTAATCACTAGAGCGGAATCGCCAAACACATTTAAATGCTTGATCCTCAAGTCAATGGCTGCTTTCAGACCCGAAACACACGCTTCGTACTCAGCCATATTATTTATGCAATCGAAGCATAATCTGGAAGTGAATGGAGTGTGGCAACCTTCAGGGGATATGATCACAGCACCAATTCTGTTACCCAAGACGTTAGAAGCCCCTTCGAAGACCATAGTCCATCAGGATCCTTGTTTAGGTCCGTCATACGGTCCAGGCTTTGCACAGTCGGTCACTAGTATGATGTTCTCATCAGGGAAGTCGAAGTTCATAGACTGATAATCATCAACAACTTGATGGGCCAAATGATCTGCTAGTACACTTCCTTCGATGGCCTTTTGCATTATGTATTGAATTTCATACTCAGTCAAGATCATTTTCCATCTTGCTATCTATCCGGAAAGAGCAGGTTTCTCGAAGATGTACTTGATTGGGTCCATCTTAGAAATCAACAAAGTGGTATGAGTTAACATATACTGTCTTAGAAGACGAGTAGCCCATGCCAGAGAGCAGCAAGTTTTCTCGAGCAGTGAATATCTGGTTTCACAGTCGGTAAACTTTTTGCTCAGGTAATAAATAGCATGCTCTTTTCAGCTAGACTCGTCATGTTGGCCCAAAACACACCCCATAGAGTTCTCTAGTACTGTCAAGTACATGATCAAGGGTCTTCCTTCAATTGGAGGCATGAGAATAGGAGGTTCTTGCAGATATTATTTGATTTTGTCGAAGGCGGCTTGGCATTCATCATTCCATCTGACTACTTAATCTTTCTTCAAGAGTTTGAAGATTGGCTCAAAAGTAGTAGTCAAGTGAGATATGAAGTGGGTGATGTAATTGAGACGACCCAAGAATCCTCTGACTTCCTTTTCAGAATGAGGGACTGGCATTTCTTGGATGGCCTTTACCTTGGCAGGATCAACTTCAATGCCTTTATTGCTGACAACAAAACCTAGAAGCTTTCCAGATTATACTCCAAATATGCACTTGTTAGGGTTTAACCTTAACTTGTACTTTTTCAGCCTTTCGAATAGCTTGTACAGGTGATCGAGGTGTTCCTCTTCAGTTTATGATCTGGAAATCATATCGTCCACATATACTTCTATTTCATGATGAATCATATCATGAAACAAAGCTACCATAGCCCTTTGATATGTTGCCCCTGCATTCTTCAATCCGAACGGCATGACCTTATAGCAAAAGGTGCCCCATTGCGTAACGAAAGTTGTCTTCTCCATGTCTTCGGGAGCCATCCTAATTTTATTATAGTCTGAGAAGCCATCCATGAAAGAGAAGACTTTATGCTGAGCAGTGTTATCGACCAAGACGTCAATGTGTGGTAGACGGAAATCTTCCTTCGGGCTTGCCCTATTCAGATCCCTATAGTCTACGCACATGCGAACTTTTCCGTCTTTCTTTGGTATTGGCACCACATTTGCAACCCATTGGGGATAAGATGTCACAGCTAGGAATCATGCATCAAATTGTTTCATCACTTCAGCTTTTATCTTTTCAGACATGACATGCCTCATGCGATGAACCTTTTGTTCGACAGGAGGACAATCTTCTTTTGTCGGCAGACGATGAACTACGACGTCGGTATCTAACCCTGGCATATCTTCATATGACCAAGCAAACACTTCCACGTAGTCATGAAACATTTGAACCAACCTGCTCTTGACATTGTCTTCTAAGTTAGCGCCAATCTTGACTTATTTCTTGTCTGTCTCAGTACCCAGATTGATGAATTCAACTGACTCTTCGTGTGGTTGAATAGCTTTTTCCTCTTGTAATAGAAGTCTGGCTAGTTCTCCCGGTATTTCACAATCTTCCTCACCTTCGTCTTCGGCTTGGTTAATTGGACATTTGAAGTCATAGTCGGAAATAGTAGAGTCATTGGCAATATGATCCAGAGTGGATGAGGATCTGCAAGAGTGTGTGTGTGTGTGTGCATGTAAGATACATGGTTATTTTGAAAAATGTATTTGAAGAAAAAGAAAGATAATGAACATGAAGATTTGAATGCAAAAGAGTCCAATGATTTGTATTGAATGATCATATGATAATATGAACATAAATAAAACCCTTGTCAAATGAACCATAGTGCCCCGGGCCAGGCACATGGTATAAAAGTCATTGTTAAATATTACAGACAAAACGTTCTTTAATTGAAAAAAAGTAATAAACAAGTAGATTACTCCTCAATGAAGGAGATGGGCACAAAGTCCTTTGCATGCCAATTCTTTAGCTCCATTGTAGTAGGATACACCCAATCTTCAAATGCAACTTCATCATCAGAATCACCTACAGTGTTGACCTCGTGGCTTCCAATACAGAGAGGTGGCTTTCCTACACGGGCACGCCTCACTTCCTTCTGAGCCTTGATGGTGAAACCCAAACCAAATTTGTCCGCTTTGAATGGTATCTCAAGGAGTTGCCCCAAGTATCACAACTTCCTTCTTCAATTGCAGCATGAGCATCTTTGACTGAACCATCTTCGGCATGATCTTAACAGCTTTGGACACATCAAAGGAACATTTGGTAGCAGTAACCATTGGTGGAACAACTTCAAAGGCTTGACACGGGGTCTCTATGAACTCTCCATCCATTTCTACGTATTTGAAAGAGTTGAGGTGGCTTACCATAAACTCTTCCTCTCCACAGATAGTGACAATTCTTCCTTTGACCGGATATTTGACTTTTTAATGGAGAGCTGAGGTTACTGCCCTAGCTTTATGGATCCAAGGGCAACCCAACAAACAAGAATAGGTGGGACGGATATCCATGATGTAGAAGGTGGAATTGAAAATTTGTGATCCCACCTTGATTGGAAGATCTACCTCTCCATGAACTGTTCTTTTTGATCCATTGAAGGCCCTCACAATGATATCACTTGGTTTCAAGACTAAATCTTTACAGTCTAGACGGTCTAACTCCCCCTTGGGTAGCACGTTTAAAGAAGAACCAGTGTCGACCAGAACATGTGTTAGGGTGGTTCCCTTTCACTCGACAGAAACATGTAGAGCTTTATTGTGGTTCTTCCCAAGTGGCATCAGATCAGCGTCTAAGAACCCCAAACCATTATCAGTCGTCAAGCTTGCCACGCAATTCTCAAACGGGTACGTTGTGGTCTCATGAGGGATATGAGCCTTATTCAAGAATTTTATTAATGTCCGAGCATGGGCATCTGAACAGAGTATCAAAGACAACATAGAAATCTTAGAAGGGGTTTGCCCTAACTGCTCCACGATCTTGAAGTCGCTCCTTTTTATGATTTTTAAGATCTCATCCATTTTACGAACGGAAGGTTCTCCATCAGCAACGTCCTTTGCGGGTACTTCCGTCTCAACAGGTTCAACAACCTTCTCTTTCCCTCTTGTATCAGTACTTGTCCTAGCAGCAATGATGCGGACAGGTGCCTTTATAATAACTGGTGGTGAGATGTTGGGTGAAAAGATTCTCCCAGTTCGGGTTACCTTACTTGAGCCAGTTATGTTACTAATGTCATCAGCTTTGTCTTCTTTGATCCAAGCGTCTTGTTTTATCCCATGATAAAACACCTCAGCACCATAGTTCCATGGCACTGCCTTGTTTGAAGAGTAGGGAATTGGTCCGGGATTGGTAATTATTAGGGGAGAAATAGTTGGTTCATTTGAAATCCTGATAGGACCCTAGGACGAGATCCTAAGAGGCTTGTTTGAGATGGTGATAATGGAGAGATCTTCACATTTATTAGTCAAACTTTTGGCAAGCGGGTTCTTCTCAAATAGGATCTTGTGGCTATCCATCAGGCGTTAAATGCCTTCCTTCATCCCTTCGCATCCATTGAGTTATTTGGCATAGCAAACACAGTCCTTTACACAGCCATGGAAAATCTCGGCTTTCAACAGGTTCTCTTTGATGATATTCAACGGAGTAGTCAAGTATTCGACAGAGGCAACGAAAATGGTATCTTCAACAGCATTGACACCCTTGCCATGATTTAGCATAGGTGTAGTGATTACATTCGGAGTTAGAGGAGGATTGAATTCAATAGTCTTGTTATCGATCAAGTCCTGAATTTTATTTTTCAAGGCCCAGCATTGGTCAGTCTCATGCCCGGGGCTACTTAAGTGGTAAGCACATTTGGCGTTCAGTTGTACTTTGGTGAAGAGGTATCTGGGTTGGTCGGAGGATCGTGCAATGTCACCGAATTAGACTTTAGTAAGTGTCGTAAGGCTTGAGATAGTGACATTCCTAACCTCGTGAACTGTCTTCTCGGAGTTTCAAACTGTTTGGTGATTAGTAGATGGTCTTTGAGCAGGAGTTGGATTGGAGATTCAGACAACATTAACAGATGGATGGTCATTCTACTTGGTACGGGCCCTTTCCCCGTACACAACATTGATTTCTTTCTTCGCGGAAAAAGGTTTCTTTATAGGATTGGAAGTGGAGGCAGATGCCATGTGAATCTTCCCGCTTTTGATGCCGCTTTCAACTTTTTCACCGATTAAGATTAATTCGGTGAAATCGGAAGAAGAATAGCCAACCAATAGATTAAAGAATGGACCAGATAAAGTTCCCATAAACATGTCAATGTTCTCCCTATCAGTCAAAGGTGGTTGGACCCTATTGGAAAGGTCTCTCCATTGTCATATCTTGCAACTAAAATTTGTTGGCGCCAAGTCGGCGCTATACTGGTACTGATGGTAGAAAGCGGTAGCTAAGTCTTCCCAAGTATTCATGTGGCAACCATCCAACTGGTAGAAGCATTCTAGTTGTGTTCCGACCAAGCTCTCTTGAAAAAAGTGAACCCAGAGTTTTTTATCAGCAGTGTGGGGCTGTATCTTGCGCACATAAGATTTCAGGTGAAGTTTTTGACAAGAAACTCCATCGTACTTTGCAAAGACTAGTATTTTTAATTTTTGAGGAATAACAACCCCAAAGATCAAACCCAAATCATCAAAATATAAATCGGGGACGGCTTGGATCTCGACGGCCTTCAATATGTCTTCTAACTGCTTGTACTTGACATCGGCTGGTGGATATTGCTCGTCAAAATAATCATCATCAGACGCTTGATCATTAATACAGTCATCCTGGGTACTTCTAACTTCACCAATTTGATTCTCATCTTCTTCATATGAGTCTTCCACTACCGGGATCTGACGAACCGACTCTTTGAACCTTCTACCCATGTTGATCAGGGATTTCTTTCTTGGGTTTCTTCTTAACTGCCAGCAATGCCATCATATCTTGTTTCCCCTTGGCTAGGGCCACTAGAGTCTCTTGGAATTGAGAGTTTTGTGCATGAAGATCCTTCACAGTTTTCTCTAGATCCATCTTACTGAAATAAACAGCAAAAAGATAAGGAAACTTGTTGTGTGAAAACATGTCATGTTATGATGCATGGAATATGTATATGCAAATGATTTCAAGGATTTATGAAATTTAAATTTGTATAGACAAAGCATGAACAAACGTCAAATTTCATTAATTAGTTCAAAATGATTACATCATGCCTCTTGGGCATACAAAATAACGCTCTAAGATAAAAATATTGAACGCATCCTCTTTGGCGCAAGGTAGGCGTTCACACTTTGCTCTTCTTGTAGCTGCTTTGTAAGCTCCAAGACCCTCTTCTCTCTAGCATAGAATTGAGCTTCGAAAGTATCTTGTTCTTCCTTTAGATTAATCCAACCTTTTTGCAAGTCTTCAAGAGAAGTTGGCATGTCAGGATGGAGGATAGTGTAGGGGACATCTCCTTTGACCACAGGTTCCATGATAACTGGTAAGATGGAGAGATAAGGCATCGCAAGTTTCCGAGCACGAGCTCGTACCCACCTAAGGTAAGGCTCGAGGGGAATGAAATCCTTGTGTCCCAGCGTCTTACTATCCACTTTGCTTACCATCCTCCAAGCTCGTATAAACCTTTGACGGTAGCTTTGATCGTCACTTTCATAGTCCAATACCACTCCTTGGATGAGCATCTCACGCGTACCATATCTTCGGGTGTAACCAAATTGTCGTGAGGCTAAGAAAGAGTTGTAAGTGATACCTCCCCTAATGCCAAGCAAAGGGACATTAGGGAATTCCCCACAAGGTCGACAATAGTAACATTCTCCAAGGATCGAGAACACCAATGAACATCCAAATGTCTGAGCTTCATCAACCTATGGGACCACCTCAAACCTTGCTCGTTCTTTAACACAGATCAGGGAAGATGCGAAATAAACCATTTTGCCAAGAGAGGAGTGCAACACATGAGGATTCCTCTCTTCCTCATAATGCGAGAGTGAAAATAATATAGGATATCTCCCAACAAAGTAGGCACCGGATTGCGAGACATGAAGATTTTGACAGCATTTACATCTATGAGTTGGTCAGGGTTTGGAAACAAAACCATCCCATAGATGAGAAGGGCCAAGATTTCTTCAAAAGCTTGTAAGTCCAAAGAGTTCCAGCAATCTTGAGCTTTCTCGAACAAGAACATTGCTAAGAAACCTTGGACACCACTCCTTGTTTCCCAATTAGTTGTGATATCAGATTGTTGCAAGTTATAGCCGTAGAAATGTTCAATACTAAGCCATTGGATTGACTAGACTTTATACAAGTCAAAATAAAAATCGCCACCGCGCTTTATTGTTTCCAAAGGAATGGGAAAAAAGCGAATAACCCAAAAAGAGGGGGAAATATTCAAGGTAAGGGGGATGGTTATGCAAAGGGGAGGTATTAGCACCCTAAACATCTACGGTACTCCACAAGAAACTCTTTGTAAAATCTGTATATTTTGGCTATGAAAAAAATGTTGTATATAAAAAATGGATGGTGGAGGTGAGAAAAGAAATATATTTATTTTATAATTTTTGCACCCGTCGGGGTTGCGAACCTTTAGTGCCTATGTACCACCTTCCGTGCAATAGGGGATCAGGGTACACGTAGTTCCTCTTTTAAAGAATTGAAACACAAATGCATTGGTCAATTTTATGAGATAAAACATCATCGTCATTGTCCGTGTGGAAAACATACCTACTACCCACAATCATGAGAAAGGAGAATTTGCATCATCTCAAAGTGGAGGATATGACTTGGATTTTAAAATCAACAATACCTCACTCAACACCCAAGTGGAAAAAATATCTCTTTACTACATATTGTAGAAGTATAGTTGTTTGCATCACTACAAGGATTGACAAGAGTTCAATCTTTTGAGAAAAATTTAAAGATAAAAGCCAAAGTGGAAAAATGGTTTGAAATGAGATTCATTGACTTTTAGTCTTCTCACCAAAAAAAATGTCAAAGTATTATTAAGTTTATTGAAGTTTATTTATAAAAATGTCTAAAAATGAATGGACCTAAGTCCAAGTTTATTATGAATGTGGTTCAAGTTTAAAATAAGAAGAGTTTTCAAAAGGAGAGAGAAGATTTTTGAAATTAAAGAAGATGGGAGGAAAAGAAGAGGCTATTCTAAAGCATAAGGTAAAAGCTAGGGATAAGAACCATCTAATCAACAAGAAGCCAATACTCGGCACTATGAGCCAAGATAGAATTCCCATTCTTTGGATTGAAACCAAACAAGCAATGATACTAAACCTTTTGATAAAAACCAAACTTCAAGTGTATTAAGTCTTCATAAAAATTGGGCAGAGTAACGGCTGTATACGGATGAATTCCAGATTACAAACAAAGGGTGTAATCACAATAACCTGCACACAAAACAAACAAACAACCCAATGTCTTAAGGTAAACCTCAAGAGCTCCAGACAAAATAATCAGATAAGATCACAAGGTTTCCAAGATAGGCCAAGGTTTCTAATCCTAAGTCCAAAGAGTCCAATGATCCATAATGCCAAGGATAGTAACCAAATAGTCCAAGCACCATTAAATATTTTTTAGGGTTTATGTTGATTATTAAGTATCTTAAGAAAGGAAAAGAAAAGCTCAAGTGAGCAAAGTAAAAATAGCAATAAAATAAATGCTCAAATGAGCAAAGATCAAAATGGCATGAAATGTAAATGCTAAAAGTAAATAGTACATAAAGCATAAAAAAGAATAAAATCATAAAGTAAGACAGGTCAATAATTGTGGTTAGTTGGATGACCATCTTGAAGCTTGCATTTGGAACTCATTAGAGGATTGGTAGAACCAAAGCCTCCATACAACAAGTTGCATTTTCTTTTTGTCAAGTATATCATCCATTTGGAATTCTCATAAGTACCATTTAATGATCAACAATGTTTAAGTGATCCGCGTTGACCAAAGGTGTTGTAGATCCATTAGAGGATTGGTAGATCCAAAGCCTCCACACAATGAATCTCAAGATTATTGGATCAAAGAGATCAAATTAACATACTTGGGCTTGCAATCATAAGTTTGGGCCACGAATGATCATTTATTCGAATCGGGACAAAATTTAGCACTATTTTAAGCAATCGTAAGTGGACTTATATAGAAGTCGCACCTATTTTGAGGTCGGTTAATAGAAATTTATGAACCATTTGTTTTGAGACATGATATAGAGATCATGCTCCAATAACACCTAGTGCAATAAGAAAGGGATAAGATGAAGAGGGGATGGAAAAATGAATAAACCACTTTTGAATCAAAAATTTAATCAAACTATTGTTAAAATCATTCATCCATTTTGGTGGAGTTGAACTCAACACCCAAGATCCAATGATGTTAATAAAGTCATGATCAAAAAATCAACTCAAGACAGCCAGAAAATAATCACAAAATAATATTATATTTAATATATACATTAAAAGGGTTTAAATTTGTTTTAAAAAAAAGAATAGAGGAGAAAAATATCAACTATGTTCAAATTAATCAAGAAAGAAAAAGTAAGGCCATAGAAAAATCAGAAATGGATCCAAATATTTTTATAAAATTTTTGGTAATTTTTAAAAGTCAGGAACTATTTTTAAACTATTTAAAATTGCTCAAACAAATATAAAATAGGTCAAAAATAGTAAACCTCGATATAAAATTCTATAAAATTTTCAAAAAGTCAAAAAATATGCAAAATAATATTTATGAATTTTTTCAGAATTAAAAAATGTCAAAAAGTATTTTTTTAAGTAATAAAAAGAAAGCAAATAATTCAAAAAATATAAAAATATCAAATATCAAAATAAAAATGTGAAAAAATAGTCATGAGATCACAAATAATTCAAAGTATTTTTGTGAATTTTTTCATAATTTTTGGATAAATAATAAAAGAGTTATGAATTTTTGAAAATTTAATCAATAAAAATATCAAATCAGAAAATAAAATAAAACCAAAAAGATGTGGACCATCAGATCATAGTCAAAACGCGTTAGTAAGCTGATCAAGTGGACCAGACGTGTTGTGCTTGATATGGACCTTAGTGAGATGCACATAGGATCAGAAAAAGGGCAACCAATGAAGTTAAAACGTTTGGCACGCTATCATTGACTGAGACGAGACATGTCATCGTCTTCATCCTCCAGACACCCGACAATGGGGATTTTGTGAGATCCTTCAAATGGAAAAATTAGGATCCCGGGCTAGTATCATTGAACTCGTCTCTTCAAGACGATTCTAACACCACCATCGCACTAAATTTATATAAGGTATGGAGAGAGAAATGAATCAAAAACCCAGAAAATAGCGAGCACCTTCAATTTTAGATTTCTCTCTCAATTCTCAATGGATTTAAAAATTGTAAGCAGCATTGTAATTAGGAGAAGGAGTAGAATAAATTAGTGCTTGATTTGGATCCAAATGGTGGAGAATTCTACCTTTTCGAAGTTCAAGGAAGAAGCTCTGAAACTGGACATCTATAGCTTGAATTATGGCTCGTTTTGATTGGTTTAAGTGCTGGAGAGTTTATATGATGCTTAAGGATGATGAATGCGCAAAGAATTTTGGAAAGGGAGCTTAAATCTGATAAACTGAATTCAAAAAAGATGGGTTCGTGTGAAGTTTTGGCAGGGTGTTTTTGGCTCTCAAAGCTTGAAGAAATGAATGGGGAATAACCCTCTATTTATAGGGAAGTGAATGGGAATGAAAATTGGAAGAAACAAGGAAGTTTGGAGGGAAATCGAGTGAAGGTCGAGCACGACTGAAGTGTGATTTCATTTCCATCAAAACTCAACCAAATCTTGTGTTTTGGGGTGCTAATCACTTCTGGAAAGTTTGCTAATCAAGTTTAAATCAAAAACACGCATAAATCTTGTGTTTAGAAGTCACATTATGGATTTCAAAATTCTGACTTTGTGGAAAATTCAGTTTCAAGTTACCAAATTCAAATCCATGGCATTTCCAACTCAAGGGGTCTTAGGGCATGATTCTTGATGCTTTAGAAATATGAGGTTATAAGCTTTTCAATGGAAAAAGAATGGAATCAAATGGATTCTTGAGCTGAAAGTTGCATTGAGTCAAAGTTGAAGAAAAAGGGTTGACTTTCCATACTTAGAAATATTTCAAATTCTTCTTCAAAAATGACCTATAATCGTTTGCTTCCAAACATGGCGTTCCACTTGGAATTTGCTCTTGACCAAAAAAGATGGAATTAAGTAGATCTCTTAAATGACATTTGGATACTTGAAACACTCAAAATCTCCAAAAATTAAGCAAGTTATGACTTGTTGAAGTTGGCCAAAAATCATGAAATGACCTATAATCTTTTGCATATTTAAGGCAGCCTCCATCCATTTTCCAACTTTGCACATAAAATAAGGCATAAAGTTCACATCTTCAAGATCATTATGGAAAAATAATGGACTCGAGGTGATGAAAATTTACCAAGTTATGATCAATTGAAGTTACTTATGTAAAATTGTGGATACATCTGGATGACTTATAATCTTTCTTCTTCACCAAGTTTCTTCCATATGAAAAATCTTTGGAACTTTTGAAGTTATTTAATGATAAACCTTTGAAGAGAAGGAAGTATTTGGAATCACTCAAAAATACCAAAAGGTGAGCAAGATATGCTCCTTTGAAGTTCAAAACCCTAGCTTCTAGATCAAGAGAATGCCTTGAGGAACTTTGACAAGTTTGAACAAACTTCTTGTACCAATATTCTTGCTTTGTGAATAAAAGTTGTTAGGGATGATAATGAAGACTCATAGCCACCAAAACCACTTCCATGTCTTGAATTTTGAGAGATATATTCTCTTGTGACCAATAGGAACAAGGCCTTGTCCAAACATAACAGCTTCTCCAATCAACCCCTTGTACTTTTGAGTCAAATCTAATAACCTTGAAATGTGATGAACCAAAGAAACCTTGCCATGCTAATTCTTCCAAAACCAATCCATTGGTGAGGTTTGAACTTCTCAAGCTATATTGACTAGGGCATGGAAATAAACTCATGAACCCATGGAGTAACTTGTTAAATCTCATTGCCCTTACCTACATGGATAACAAGCAAGACAAGCCAACATTGCATTTTATTAGTTAAATGAAGAAAATAAAACAACATTCATGATCACAAAAGGAACATAAGTCAAGGTGCTTGGTAATCCCTCAAAAAGGAAAAATTAAATGTAGGCAGGGGAACCAAGAATCCTAGTGTGATCTTGTTGTGAGTGAATCAACATGGTATGATGGAGGGATCTTAGGGGCAATAATTTGGGTACAACAGTTGCCCTTATTTAATTTTATTCTATCCGGAGATACGAAGGTTAAAAATCTTCGTGTCGACGCGATCGAAGATAGTTAAATATAAAATAAACCCTATTTTTGGCCCTAAGATACCATGTGAATGCTTATGATCATGAATTCATATGAACAGGACCAAAGAGACGCAAAGTATCACTGGGGATGCAACAATAATAAAGAAATAGAGGAGCAACCCCACCAGGAAAATAAGTCACTGGTGGACGAAAAGAACTGAATCGGAGAGGATGTTGGGATGGTCAAAGGACACACCAACTTCTACTGAAGGTGAAGCTACCGACATTTACTGAAGGCATAGAGAAAGATAACAAACATAGACATTCACTGGCGATGGTCTACTAACTTTCACTGAAGGTGGAAAGAGAAAATATCATATCACCGCCGTTCACTGACGATGAGCTACAAACGTTCACTGAAGGTAGCAAAAAGATAACAAATACCGACGTTCACTGCCGATGTCCTACCAACTTTCACTGAAGGTAGAAAGAGAAATGATCATAGCACCTCCGTTCACTGACGATGAACTACCAACGTTCACTGAAGGTAGCAAAAAGATAACAAACACTGATGTTCACTGCCGATGTCCTACCAACTTTCACTGAAGGTAAAAAGAGAAATATATCATATCATTTCCGTTCACTGACGATGAACTATTAACATTCACTGTTTGTAGAAAAAAGATAACAAACACCGATGTTCACTGCCGATGTCCTACCAACTTCCACTGAAGGTAGAAAGAGAATATATCATATCATCACCGTTCACTGACGATGAACTACCAACGTTCACTGAAGATAGCAGAAAGATAACAAGTTTCCCCAAGATTCTGGTGTTTCTCCTAGAACGGGTCTCAACTTCTTCTTTAACCAAGGCACACCGCCTGGAAAGGATAAAACATAAGCTGCCTCAAATAAAGAGACTTGCTATTTATGGTCACCGAGGATTGTAAAATGAAATGATTTTTTTGCAAGAGGTATGACTTCCTGGGGAGATACCATGATATTCTCGCTAATGGGATAAAGTCTTCTTGTGCAAAATAAATGCACCACCCAAAGCTTGGAGTTTTTCAGGATTCCAAAGTAAATAACATTGCCAGGGGACCACAGATCCAAACCAGAAATAAACTGGAATGAAACAGTCAACCAGAATACATCCTTTGAGAAATAAACTCAAGAGGGAAAACAAGATCCATCCAAATAAGGAACTGTACCGGAAGGCTAAGGCAGAAATCTTCTATGAGGGAAAACTCAGTAGGTAAATTGAAAGAATGTACCTTATCTGCTTAAGACCAATGCTCTAATGAAAAGAGGGTAACTTATCTCTGCAAAACAGGGTAATATGTCAACAAAAATATTAACAAATGTCAATGAACAATGATTTGTCAATTTTAGCTATGCATGATGCATGTATGAATGTATGAGTGTTATCGTGTGCATATTGACAAAACGGATACACAACATTGAGAACAACCAATCAAAACCGCCTCGGGCACTACAATACTCGGCTAAACTTCAACCAAGATGATCATTCCAAGAAAGGTAAAGGCCAACTGCGGAAACCAAACCTACTGCCTGTTTTAGCTTTATTAAGGAGAAGCATAATCCGGAGGTAGACAAATCAAACAAATACTGGGGTAGAACATCCTTCTTCAGGCTTCATCGGGGAAACCAGTGTTTTTCAAAAGTAACATGCCTACTGGAGATTGCAAGACTAGTCTCAAATAAAGAAGACTGACACCGAAACAATCAAACTTCGCTGGGGAATTCAAGCCTTCTTCACTAGAGAAAAATGCGGATTGAACCTTCACATCATGAAAACTCAGAAAAGAGGAGAAATGAATCGAAACTTGACAGAGGATACCGGAACCATAAACCTAATACAGCGAAAATAACCCGAGAATACCTTCCCGAGGGGAACAAAACTTCTCAAAACAACCGGAGTTTGTCCATTCCTAGGATCACCATTTTTGTTATCATTGTTTCATCACAAATCTCAAAGTAAAAGTAAATTGTAAAAATCCTTTCTTTTTTTTTTGAAAAATCAATTTTTTTTATTTAGTCTCTTTGCTTTGAAAGTTATTATCAGTAATAAATGGGGTCTTTGCAAGCTAAATAACATAAGAAACATAAAGAATTGGGTAAAATCTCGAATTTCACTAATAGAATGGTAGTCTGCGAATGGCGAGACTCCATAGATGATTACAAAGTTTTGGAAATGGTAATACATAATGGAAAAGATACATTGAGATACAATGACCACTATCCCTCCTAACAACTTTTGAAATCCTGAGAAACAACTTTTGTTGAAGTATGGTGAGGATCTAAGAAGATTGTTGCTTCAACGATCAAGTCTTGTCTGACGTAGTTACTTGCCAAGAAAATCCATAACTTTTGCCTAAGCTTCCCTTGCGGGTTTTCAACTTAGCGGAAAATTTATTCTGTTTAGGTCTCTAATTTTTGCCTAGACCTCCCTTTTGGGTTTTCGGCCTACCGAGATGCTCCTTTTTTGCCTAAGCCGCCCTTTCGGGTTTTCAACATAGCGAGCTATTCTTTTATTTCTTTAGGCAAAGTATTTCTTGACTGCGTCAGCATTCATGAGACGTGGGAACTTCTCTCCGTCCATAGTTTCAAGAATTAATGCACCGCCAGAGAAGGCTTTCTTGATAACATATGGGCCTTAAAAATTGGGAGTCCACTTACCCCTAGAATCAGTGTGAAAGACATGATCTTCCTGAGCAAGAGGTCTCCTTCTCTGAATTCACGAGGTTTAACCTTTTTATCAAAATCTTTCTTCATTCTTTTTTTGATATAATTGGCCATGACACAAGGCTGTCATTCTCTTCTCCTCAATCAAATTCAATTGGTCAAACCTGTTCTGGACCCATTCAGCCTCTGATAACTTGGTTTCCATTATCACACGCAACAAGGGAATCTCTATCTTGACTGGGAGTACAGCTTCCATTCCATACACCAGGGAGAACGGGGTTGCTCCTGTTGAAGTGTGGACAGATGTTCGATATCCATGCAGAGCAAAAGGGAGCATTGCATGCCAATCCTTATAAGTAATTACCATCTTCTGGATAATTCTCTTGATATTCTTATTAGCGGCTTCAACATCACCATTCATATTTGGCCTGTATGGAGATGATTTGTGATGGACAATCTTGAATCCTTCACACAGTTCTATCATCATCTTGTTGTTCAAATTTGAGCCATTGTCAATGATGATTCTGCTCGGGACACCATACCGACATATAAGATTATTCTTGATGAAACGCACGACCACATGTTTAGTAACATTGGCATATGAAGCAGCCTCCACCCATTTGGTGAAGTAATCAATTGCTACCAAGATAAAACGGTGCCCATTCGAAGCTTTGGGTTCTATCATCCCAATCATGTCAATACCCCATATAGAGAAAGGCCATGGGGTAGAAATCACATTGAGAAGCGTTAGAGGCACATGGACCTTGTCTGCATAAATCTGGCATTTATGGCACTTCTTTGTAAATTTGTAACAGTCAGATTCCATTGTCAGCCAATAATAACATGCCCTTAGCATCTTTTTATCCATCGAATGTCCATTGGCATGAGTGCCAAATGAACCTTCATGAATCACATGCATCAACATGTCTTCTTCGTGTCTATCCACGCATCTGAGCAAGACCATGTCATAATTCCTCTTGTATAACACATTTTCATTAAGGAAGAAACTGCCTACCAATCTCCTCAATGTTTTTCTATCTTTCCTCGATGCATCAATCGGGTATTCCTGAGTCTGAAGAAAACGTTTGATATCATAATACCAGGGTTTTTCATATGCTACCTCCTCTGCTGTAAACACATGCGCGGCCATGTCCAGCCATCAAACCGTAATTCGGGGCATCTCATTCCAAGTATTCACTTGGTACATAGAAGCCAGAGTATCCAAAGCATCTGCCATTTGATTTTCATCTCTAGGGATGTGATGAAATTCAACTTTATTGAAGAAGGGTAATAATCTTCTAGCATAATCTTTGTAAGGGATCAAGCCAGGGTGACGAGTGTCCCATTCTCCTTTAATCTGGTTTATCGCCAAAGCTGAATCACCATACACATCTTTAATTTTGATTCTGAGATCAATAGCTTCCTCGAGACCCATGATGCAAGCCTCATATTCTGCCATATTATTAGTGCAATCAAATGTTAACCTTGCAGTAAAAGGAATGTGCGATCCATGAGGAGTGACAATCACAGCACCAATTCCTTTACCATAAGCATTCACAGCTCCATCAAATATCATAATCAAACGAGATTCAAGTTCAGGGCCTTCCACAGGCAACGGTTCATCATAATCTTTCACTTTCAGGAACATCACATCCTCATCGGGGAATTCATATCCTGCAGACTGGTGGTCTTCCACTGGTTGGTGAGCAAGATAATCTGCCAACACACTACTTTTAATAGCTTTTTGAGTGCGGTATTCGATATCATATTCATATAACAACATCTGTCAGCGGGCAATTCTCCCAGTAAGAGCAGGTTTTTCGAAAATGTACTTGATTGGATCCATTTTGGAGATCAACCAAGTGGTGTGATTCAACACATACTACCGCAAACGCTTTGCCACCCAGGCTAAAGCATAACATGTTTTTTCCAGCATGGAATATCGTGACTCATAATCAGTGAATTTTTTGCTGGGATATTAAATGGCGAACTCCTTCTTCCCTGTTTCATCCTGTTGTCCCAGAATACAACCCATGGATTGATCTAACACTGTTAGATACATAATCAAGAGTCTTCCTTCTATGGGAGGGAGCGGGATAGGAGGTTCAAGCAGATATTCTTTAATGCTCTCACATTCCCTTTGGTAGTCATCCGTCCATCCACAACCTTGATCTTTCTTTAACAACTTAAATATCGGCTCACATGTTTCAGTCATGTGGGAAATGAATCTGGAAATATAATTCAAACGCCCGAGGAAACCTCTGACTTGATTTTCAATTCTTGGTGCTGGAATTTCTTGAATTGCTTTGACTTTATCAGGGTCAACTTTAATTCTTTTCTGGCTAACAATGAAACCCAACAATTTCTCTGATCGAACACCGAAGGTGCATTTATTTGGATTTTCTGCGGAGATGATACTTCCTCAAACGCTGAAACAACTTCAACAAATCTTCTATATGCCCTTCTTCAGTCTGGGATTTGGCAATCATATCATCAACATAAAATTTGATTTCCTTGTGCATCAGATCATGGAATAGGGTTGTCATAGCCCTCTGGTACGTTGCACCAGCGTTCTTCAACCCGAAGGGCATCACTCTGTAACAAAATTTTCCCTAGAGTGTGATAAACACTGTTTTTTCCATGTCCTCTGGAGCCATTCTTATTTTATTATACTCGGAAAATCCATCCATGAACGAGAATACTTTGAATTTTGTTGTGCTATCCACTAACATGTCGATGTGTGGCAATGGAAAATCATCTTTTGGACTAGATTTATTTAGACCTCTGTAATCTACGCACATGAGGACTTTTCTGTCTTTTTTCGATACTGGGACAATATTGGCAATCCATTGAGGATACACTGACGTCACATGAAAACCAGCATTAATCTGCTTTAGAACCTCCTCTTTGATCTTTACTGTCATATCTGGGTGAGTTCTTCTCAACTTTTGTTTAATTGGCGGACACTCTGGCTTCAACGACAAATGCTGCTCGACGATATCTATATCTAGACCAGGAATATCTTGGTAAGACCAAGCAAAAATATCCACATACTCTTTCAACAGCTCAATCAACCTTCTCTTCACATCGGGATGCAACGATGCTCCAATCTTGACATCCTTCGGATCTTCTTCTGAATCTAAATTGATCATTTCTAAAGGCTCTTTATATGGCTGAATGGTATTTTTCTCGTGCTCAAGCAACCGTGAGACCTCTTATGGAATCTCGTCATAATCTTCTTCTTCAGCCCCAAACACAGGACATTCAAAGTTGGGAGAGGGTGTAGGGTCATTGTATTCAACGGGTTTTTTTAATTAATTTGCACATATGATTTATGATTGCTTTTAGAAACTGACACATATAACAAGTGATCATGCAGATTGAGTTTCAGTTATTATTTATTTTGAAAGGTTTTTTTTATTACCATTTTCCAAGAAAAAACAGAAAATAAAGACATAATTAGGGAAGCAAAGACAACTTTTATTATTGATCTTAAAAGTCACAGCAAACATATAAGCCCTACAACATTAATACTTCCACTTTGGGCAGAGTGAAAGCCTTTAAAGAAAAAAAGATTAATCAAATCAAATTACTTTTAAACATGTATACAAGAGGGAACATCAATGGTGACCCAGTTCTGAACCCTGACTCCACGAGTTACATAATTAGGCATTTCCTGCTCTGCTTCATCCTCCTCAACAGCATTAATTCCATAATCAGTTGGATGGAGGTAACCTCCGCTGCGGAAAACATCATGATAGCTGCCCATAGTAGACTTTGACTTCAAACCTTCGCCTCTGCCATTCTTTAAAGAGAACCCCAAGCCAGTTATGTTCTTGTTCAAGAGTTGATCCACAATTCGTACCCAAACTGCATTATGACCATCGCGCACAACCTAATGCGCGTCCTTCAGCGAAACCATGGAATTCTCATTTCTCCTTATGTTGTCAATGGATAGGGCTTGGAATTGGGTTCCAACAGCAGCCTCATCCTCTTCTACAATACTGAAAGAGGACAAATGAGATATCAACAATGCCTGCTCCCCATTTATGATCACTACCTTCCCTTCACGCACAAACTTTAGCTTCTGATGTAAAGTTGAAGTGACAGCCCCTGCTTCGTGTATCCATGGTCGTCCTAGAAAAAAACTATAATCGGGAATAATGTCCATGACCTGGAAGGTTATCTGGAACAAATGTGGTCCTATATGGATAGGTAAGTCCACTTCACTGATGACAAATTTCCTCGACCCATCAAATGCTTTCACAATGATGCCACTCGGGCGCGTAGGTGTTCCTTGATATTTCAACTTCATGAGAGTACTCCTCGGTATAACATTCAACGCGGATCCATTATCAATTAGCACATTGGATAGCGAATCGTTCTTGTAGATCATAGAGATGTGGAGGGCCAGGTTGTGATTCCTCCCTTCATCTAGTAATTCATCATCGCAGAAACTCAAGTTATTACATGACGTAATGTTTCCAATCACGCTGCTGAATTGATCTATTGGCATGTCACTCTCCACAAAAGCTTGGTCCAATACCCTCATCAAGGATTCTCTATGATAAGAGGAATTCATTAATAAAGCTAAGATAGATATCTTTGAAGGAGTCTGCAGTAGCTGATCTACAATTTTGTAGTCTCTCATCTTAATTATCTTCAAAATACCATCCACTTCTTTCTCTAGCGTAACTCCACTAGTCTCTCCTGTAGCCTTCTTAAGTTCATCACTCTTAGCAATTTTCTTTCCAGCAGCAACATCTCTCCGAACAATCGGCGCAAACACACGGCCATTATGGGTCACCCTGTTATTTTCAGTTATATTTCCAACATTGTGCATTGGCTGGATGGGAATTTCCACCCCATCTTCTAGGATTGTAGCGTTGTATTTGTAAGGCACAGCCTTATCTAATTTGTAGGGGATAGGACCTGGTAAACTAATCACCAATGGGGTAACAGTTGGCTTGCTGTGATACTCCACTTCAAAATGAGCGGGTGCACCAAAATAACGCACCATGACGTTTACCCCTTCTTCAACATAATCAGTCATAAAAAAGCCATTTCTGGAAAACAAATCTTCGTCTGAAGAGAAATATTCATCCGCGGAGGCATACTCTTCCTCTGACTCTTCTTTCGTTAAACAAACTTCAACCATATCAACCTCATGATAATCATCCCTCTGACCTGTGATCTTGATAGTTCCATTGTCTAATAATAACTGAACACCCTTCTTCACGATTGAACATCCTCGGGGATCTCGACAACAAACTAGGCAAGATCCATATTAGTGTTCCACCTGACCAGTCGTACGGCAGAAGGTAGCATGCAACTGCACGAGATCCTCATTCAAATACTCCACATCAAAAATTTTGAATTCACCAGGACATCCAGAAACCATATTCACTTCCTCTTCATATTATGCCCTAGGCCTGATTATATGGATTAAGCCCTCATCCATCATCTCCTGTAAATCAGCCTTTATCTTCTCGCAACCCTGTATATTTGTACTGCAAGTAGCACAACTGGCATGGTCATGCGTATAGTAGCTAAACTCACAGAGGTCTGCGTGCATTTTCACCAAATTTTCTCTGGCCAGATTAATGTTAAAAATCCGGAAGTCACCTGGACAACCGACCACCATATTTACAGCATTTACTCCCCCGTGCTTAGGTAGAGGGTTATCTTTCACATTAGGTCCCATGTCCTTGAAAGATAGAACACCAGTCTTTACCAATTTCTGCACCTCATTCTTCAAAGGATAACAATTATCAACACTATGCCCTGGTGCTCCTTGATGAAAAGCACACGTTTGGTCTGCCTTGTAATACCAAGGCATAGGTGATGGTACGGCGGGAGGTGGTCATGTCTGGACAAACTTTTTATAAATCAATGCTGGTAGTAACTCTGTATAGGTCATGGGAATAGGGTCATAACTCTCTCTTCTCTGATTAGACCCTTGACTCCCCTGCTGGGACGGTCTCTGATAAGCAATGGTAGTTGGAGCGGCATTCATAATAGGAGTCACTGAGGCAACTTGCTGATGATGCTGATAATTCCTTCTAGGAGCGTTTACCCTCCTCTCTTGCATAACAACATTTGCATCTCCCTCTTTCTTCTTGGCAAACCCTTACGATGGCTTCTTTACACCTCCGGATCCTTAACTCTTCGTCAAACGGCCTTCTCTTACAGCCTCCTCTAAGCGGATACCCATTCCCACCATCTCAGTAAAGTCACTTGGCGCACTTGCTACCATCCTCTCGTAGTAGAAAGCACCCAGCGTATTTAAGAAAATCATAGTCATCTCCTTCTCTTCCATGGGAGGAATCACTTGGGCGGCTACCTCACGCCACCTCTATGTATACTCTTTGAATGATTCCCTGTCTTTCTGAACCATGGCCCTAAGTTGGTCACGGTCAGGCGCCATGTCCATATTGTACTTTTATTGTTTGATGAATGCTTTTCCCAAATCATTAAAAGTATGGATATTGGCGCTGTCCAAACTCATATACCACTTCAGCGCAGCACTGGTCAAACTTTCCTAAAAGAAGTGAATCAGAAGACGTTGATCATCAGTATGGGTAGACATTCTCCTCACGTACATCACCAGGTGAGCAAGAGGGAAAGTGTTTCCCTTATACTTCTCAAATTCTGGGACCTTGAACTTAGCAGGTATCGTAACATTCGGGACCAAACATAGCTCATTCACATTCTGCCCAAATAGCTCTTTTCCCCTAAGGTCCTTCATCTCTCTTTGCATCTTGTCAAACTGCTCTTGAAAATCATCCATTATGTCATAAAGACCCAAGTCTTCACTCGGTGGAGGAAAGGAAGACACACATCATCATTAACAAATGGAACCATATTCACCGAAGGAGGTGCAGCAGGAGCAGTATGCACCATAGGAGGTGTCGAAGTAACAATTGTCTGAACCATTGGAGTATCTTGAGGACCAAGATTGAAACCTTCAGGTGCAAAATTCTCTAGCATTCCCCATGGATAACCTTGAGGAATGTGATTCTGGACAACAACAGGAGTAGCAGATACGGGAACAGTCGGAGCTTTAGTAGTTGCCCTTGTTGGTTGAGGTTGAACACTCGGTGGCTTATTCTGAGCAGCCACCAGAGCTTCCATTAGAGTAGTCAAATTGGCCAAGTCGGCCTTCAAAGAAGAAACTTCTTCATGCAGCTCGCGATTCTCCTATTCTAAGTTGTCAATCTTCTTTTTGAAATTAGCCCGAGTATTGTAGTGATGAGTCAGCTTGCTGAACAAAGTAAAGAAGCTGGGTAAGACACCTGGATATGCATAATAAATGCAAGAAATATGTTCAATATGATGCATGATATGCAATACATATGATTATTTTTTCTTCATTATTTAATATTTCAAGGGATTTAACGTTTATAAACATATTGCGAACATCAAAGTAACAACGCTTTTGAAATACTGGAAATTTTTATTATAATAACTCCAAAATGGATTACAAGTTTCAATGATCTCAAGTACAAGATGAAAATAAAATCTAAAATCCTGAGAAAAAGAAATTATGGAGATCACTCTACACGCTGGCGCTTCCCCGTGAGCATGACAATCTAAGCCTTCAACCTCTGGTTTTCTTCCACATTCCTGATGGCAACCTCTTTCCAATCATTTGAATCAGGAAGTAAGTGATCAACACTTGATTGGGGTTTAGGAGAAAATAAAACCCTTGCCTCTCCATAGACTCTACCGCTCGACTCTCAAGGATCTCAATCAAGTCGTCTTTCTCCTTCAGGTCTTCTCTGTAGGAACTATCTAAAATTTGGAACTTGTTCTTCCAAGCATCCTTTTCTGTTGCATCCTAACCAAAGCAAGTTGCAGCTCTTCTAGATCATCTAATAAGGGAGGAGTGGTCTTCACAAATAGATCAGGCATGGGTGTCTTCCGGGTATATGGCATCTTTAACTGAATGGCTCTCGATCGGATCCATTGAAGATATGGCTCCAAAGAAACAACACCCCTAGGTCCCAAATCCTTCCTGCTCTTCTTATGAATGTGACGCCAGGCCTTTGCAATCTGCTCCCTAGCTTCCCTATGGCCTTCCCCTTCCTTAAGAAAGAAACTACTCAGATGAATATTATTCGATTTATCCCTCATCGGATAACCAAGTTATCACCGTGCAAGAACAAGGTTATAGTTAATTCCTCCCTTTGTACCAAGAAGAGGTACATTGGGGAAACTACCACAACTGTCAATAATCTCTATATCCTGGTAAGCTCGATGATACCAATCAATATCCGAGTGAGTAAGTGCCATGATCTTAGGAGCCCAACGGGGTTCCTTCTTGACATCCCAAAAAGCATCAGACTGAGGTATATGAGAGATGAACAACTGGTACAACAGAGGCGTGCAACAGATAATCATTTCCCCATGATAAGAATTCTGAATATGAATAGAGTAATGAGCATCACCCAACATTGTAGGAATTGGGTTTCCAATCATGAAAATCCTGATAGTGTTAATGTCGACAAACTTGTCCACATTAGGAAATAAGAATAACCCGTAAGCAAGTAGAGCAAAGATGGCCTCAAAAGAAATTGTACTCTTCATTCTGGAAAAGTAACGAGCTTTCTCCAATAAGAACTGAGTTGGTAATCCTCTAATCCCTCCTTTAGTAGTCATATGGGCTTCAACCTCAGACTTCCCCAGGTGAATCAAAGCAGCAATCTCATGTGGTTTTGGCTCACCCTCCAAACCAGTAAAAGGAACACGATCGATAACAGGTAAATCCAATAGATAAGAATACTCCTCTAGTGTAGGCATCAACTGATAGTCGAGAAAAGTAAAGCAATGATACATCGGATCATAGAACTGGACCAAGGTCGAGAGAATACCCTCCTTCATCTTCAGCTTCATGAGAGGGATAATGGATCCATACTTCTTCCGAAAGTCTGCAGAACACTCGATCTTGGGAATTAGACTGATCAACTCATCTATCTTGGGATCCTTGAAACTTTATTTCCCGGTCTTTCTCTTTCCAGAATCCATGGTTAAAAGTACCTGAGATATTCACAAATAGTCAACCTTTAAATCCCTTGAAATATGTTTTTGTCAAAAGATGCTTATGAGTGCATGGATGCATGATGCAACAATCACACACAAGATCACCCATAAGGTGTTGGTCTAAAAAGTTATCACCTGCCGAACAAAGTTCTAGTGGTTCCCAGAGTCTACATCCTTCCTTCGGATATTACCAACTTCCCGATTAACTCGGTAATTAGTAATATTCTCAAGAAGGACTCGTCCGAGCGTAGTATCGCGTGACAACTATTTTCGGATTACTCTGTCATAGCTTCCACACTACACCTAAAAGGCAAAGATGGGTTAGGTATTCTACGGTCCTCAGTTTCAGCAAGCTCCCAGGTCGAAAGTAGTACGTCTTCCCGATTACTCGGTAAACGACACTACAGTCAAAGGGGCCTCCACTGAGTGGGGGATCTCATGCATCCATTTTTTGGATTACTCCCTCAAAGTTAACATGACTATACCGCCCGTCTTATCTTAAAGTTTGCCCAAGTTCGGGTATAGGACTTATGAGTAATCACCAAGCACCCTGAGAACCAGGAAATTCCAGACAAACATATATACAACATATAATCACAAAACAGTAATAACACATATACAGATATAAACAAAGATAAGCTCAACCCACTTAGGGATGGACCAGCAAGAGGTCAATCTTTCCCCAGCAGAGTCGCCATTTTTCTATAGTGGTAGAAATGTTCAAGACTAAGCCATTGGATGACTAGACTTTATACAAATGAAAATAAAAATCGCCACCGCGCTTTATTGTTTCCAAAGGAATGGGAAAAGAGTGAATAACCCAAAAAGAGGTGTAAAGATTCAAGGTAAGGCGGTTGGTTATGCAAAGGGAAGGTATTAGCACCCTAAACATCTACGGTACTCTGTAGGAACCTCTTTGTAAAATCTGTATATTTTGGCTATGAAAAAAAATGTTGTATATAAAAAATGGATGGTGGAGGTGAGAAAAGAAATATATTTATTTTATAATTTTTGCACCCTCCACGGTTGCAAACCTTTAGTGCCTACGTACCACCTTTCGTGCAATAGGGGATCAGGGTACATGTAGTTCCTCTTTTAAAGAATTGAAACACAAATGCGTTGGTCAATTTTATGAGATAAAACATCATTGTCATTGTCCGTGTGGAAAACATACCTACTACCCATAATCATGAGAAGGGAGAATTTGCATCATCTCAAAGTGGAGGATATGGCTTGGATTTTAAAATCAACAATTCCTCACTCAACACCCAAGTGGAAAATATCTCTCTTTACTACATATTATAGAAGTATAGTTGTTCGCATCACTGCAAGGATTGACAAGAGTTCAATATTTTGAGAAAAATTTAAAGATAAAAGATAAAGTGGCAAAATGGTTTGAAATGAGATTGATTGACTTTTAGTCTTCTCACAAAAAAAATGTCAAAGTATTATTAAGTTTATTGGAGTTTATTTATGAAAATGTTTGAAAATGAAAGGACCTAAGTCCAAGTTTATTATGAATGTGGTTCTAGTTTAAAACAAGAAGAGTTTTCAAAAGGAGGGAGAAGATTTTTGAAATTAAAGAAGATGGGAGGAGAAGAAGAGGCTATCCTAAAGTGTGATACGGTGGCAGAACTGACTGTTTTGGAAAATGCTGGTTTGCGTTTTACGTTTATGTTCGCAAAATGTCGCGGTAAGCAAGAGTCGCCACCGACTTTTATTTTATCCAACTGGAAAGGACAAAAGCACAGAAAAGTTCCTTTTTCGAAATTTTGAGTACTGGGGGTAGATTATAGAAAGGGAAGGTATTAGCACCCTTTCTATCCATGGTTTTCCATGGGCTCTTAGGTACTTGCTCATCTTTTAAAATTGCTTGTGTGTGTTTGTTTTGAAAAGTTTTGTTTTACTTCGTTTTAACCCTTGCTTATGTCTTCAAGAGTGTTACGAAGTTGTTTTTGAAAACTTTGTTTGAAAAGTGTATGGTGTGAAAAATATTGTTTTGAGCAAGTACCTAATAGCATCTACCTACTCAAAAAAATATAGTTTATGTTCTTGTTTCCTTTAGACAGTGCTATCCCACTATTGAGAAGTAGGTGGCACCGTTGTTGGAGTTGTCAAGGGTCAATTCGAAAGGGACGTACGATCACTAAAGCAATGTTAGGACGTCTTAGTAATAAACCTAATGTCTTAAGATCATATTCGAGGCAACATTTCTTAGGCAACATTTCTGAACGGGACTTTTGATCTTTGTTAGACAAGAGGGCAACCACTAAGACACCCTATACTTAATGATCGTTTACCGAAGTCAACCGAAGTGAGAGTATACCCTAAGAGTGCGCATGTGCAAGTGATTTGATTTCAGTTATTATCTTTGCACATTAGGGTTTTCTAGCCGTTTTAAATTATCATGCAATCTTGTCATACAATCCTATTAACATACATCTAACAGTTAATATTTGCAAGAATTAAAATGCGAGAAATAAAACCTACGCTATTACAAGGCTTCGGGGTAGGGATTAATTACATAGCCAAAAAACCCGTAAAAACGATAAATAAAATAAAATCCTAGATTAAACTATTACATACCGTAAGCAGTTACATTAATATTGTAAAAATACTAAACGCGCGCGATAAATCGAAAACGAGAGATTTAGGGTTTTGACCCCGACTAAGCCTAATTGAAAGAAACATTATTGTTCTTGTGCTTTTTTGTGTTACTTGATAAAAATAGAGTTTAATTGAATAAAAAAAAACCTAATGACTAATTAATTTTACTTAAGAAAAATAATTAAATTAACTTATTTTTGTATTTTGTATTTTGAGAAAGAAATAAAAATTAAATCACATGCTAACCCTAGTTTTTTCCAATTGATTTTAAATATATGAAAAAGTTAGAATTAATCCTAAATTAAATTAAACTAACATTAAATTAAAATTTGATAAAATAAAAAAACCTAATTCTAAATTTGTGAAAATTGATTTTATGATTTTTTGAATAAAAAAGAATTAATTTTGTGTTAGAAAATATTTTAAACAAATTAAATAAAATAAAATAAAAAGAAATAATAAGTGGGCCTGGTGGTAAATAGCAAAGGAGGGGGGTGCCAATTGCAATTCTGGGCCCAATAAATCCTGGCCCGTTTGACTCTCTAGATCCTGTGTGGGCGCTTGACTCATGCATATGGTGGACTCTCAAGGGGAAGGCCTTGGATCTAGCCTGTTGATGACTTGGATGCCCAGATTTGGAGAGTGCATGATGGACTTCATGGGGTATCAACAAACCTGAATATGCAGGAAATAATAATATGAAATAATGTGAGGACATGGGAATCGAACCCAGGTCCTTTAGCACTCATCCATTACGCGCTTGCCAGCTGGGCTGGTTGTGTTAGTTGTAACAATAATTAACAACGAATATCATATGCTAAAACATATGGCTAAGCTCAAAAAATGCGCGAAATTAAAATGGCCCAGTCATGGAGCGCCACGTTACTTTCTTCTTCCTCCCACCGTCGCTGTAAATTATATGGCTTTTACCTACGGACACCAAGCGTAGGTATAGCCCTGTGCATCTCAAAAAATCTTATCCCTTCATGATAAATCAATACCAGTGGTACCAATCAACTCGTTGCAACCTCACGAGCATCATGGTACCACTATCCATGGCCAATTGTCCCTGTACAAGAAAACCCTAAAAACGAAGCAAGAACCCTAACTATGGCAACTTGTTGTATAGTCAATGAAAACGCAATTAAATATCATTAGCTTGCAAACATCATAAGGTTTCAGAATATATCAATGAATCATGTTAAATGTGCCAGAATTATGATATGCGAATTCAAGAAAGTATGGAAATCGTGTGACTCTTACAGTGAGTTTCTAGGTGTTAAGAAGCTTGCTAGTGGTTGAATCTTGATCCTTGGGTGTCCAGCAAATGATTGGTGTGCCTGGAATGGCTTGAGGAAGCCTGGAACTGGGAAATCAGATTGCAACTTTTCCTCGAAATTTTGAGATTTGTTCTCTTCTTTGCACGTCTCTAGCCTCTGTATTTTTGGTCTGCAAATGTTCCTTATGTACCCTAGAACGAATTAGGGTTGCAAACTTGTATCAAATCTTCTCCAATTATGATCATTAATTCAAGATTTGATCCTTGTGCAAATCTTTCCAAATCAAGCAAAAATGCAATCTTTTATATCCATTTGAGCCTTGCATGATTTTATTCCATCTCCAACTGTATAATAGGCCTAAACATGCACAAAATCTCAAGCTTTGATTAGTTTTTGATATTTTCATGATTTTATTTTGATTTTATTTGATTTAATTGAAATAAAATTAAAATAAATGACAAAAATAAAATAATGACAAGTGGAAGGGATCATGGATCGTGGGTCACATTACAAACTCAGTGCAAGCATAAAAAGTTGGGGCCATTTAGCAAAAATTGCAATTTTGGCCATATTTGACTTTTGGCAATTTTGCAAAAAAAGTCAACTTTACCAATGCATAACTCTCTCAATTTTGACCCTAGAGAGGTGTTCTTAGACTTTTTAGAAAGCTTAAGGTGTCCTCTAAGCAAACATTTTGGTCTCATCTCAATTGAGTCTTCCATGTTCATGTATGAAGCTTTTACTTAAAAGGTTTTTTTGTTGACTTTTCAAAATGACCTATAATGTCCAAACTTATATCTTCTTGTGAGTGCATATTTTGAACTTGGGAGTTGAATATGGATCGTAGGGAATTGCATCCTCTTCAAAATGAGCTTTGGATGGGTCATTTCTGATAAAGTATGAGAAAGTTATGCTTGGTCAAAGTTGAGTTGACTTTTCCTACAAAACCCTAATTTAGCAACTTTTGGGTTTTGATGAATTGTGAGCAATCCTTGAGGAATCATGATCTACCCTTGATCAAATGATGAATAATACTTCAAAATGGGAATGTTGACCAAAAATCTTGAACTTTGACTATATGTGGGCCACAGTTGACTTTTGCCCTAGCACAGTCGATTTTCAGGCATTTGAGTAGTTGACTGAGCAAACTTCCTCTGCAAGGCTTGAAACTTGACATGGGTGATCTTGAGAACATATTAGGACAATGGTGAGCATTTGGGATCCTTTGGACTCAAACATCTTGATGCAAACTGAAACCCTAATTTGAGGTAGCGTGCCTTAGGAGAGAGTTTGTCTGGTCAACTCTTGGACTTCCTTGAGCAATTTGAAGACCTCACTTGACATGTATTGAGAAATATGGGAGGGAAAATTTTAGGGTACAACAACTTCCCCTGTTCAATCTTCTTAAACCTGAGGATGTAGATTGGCTTGTTTGCCTTTCGTGATCCGAAGGTGGAAGATGATTGAACACTAGAGTGCCCAGAAATTTGCACTAACATGAAGTGGTACTCATCTTGAGATGTCGGGAATGGGCTTATAGATGCCATCAGAAGAAGTGTAAATCTCATAAGAGATTCCTTTGCGAGAACCTGTATACCTGTTGTTGAGGAGGACTTCGCTGGGGAATGTTGGTCTCTATCTTGAGAGAAAAATAGAGTTTTATGAGCTTCAGTTGTCCGTTACTCTACTAGGGAATCATCTCTTAGTCGAGGAGGTGAAAATGAACTGCTATCTAGTTGTGCTCCAGGCTTTACAGTGTTTTGCTGAGGAAAATAAGACTGACTGTTATCTGGTCGTGCTCCAGGCTTCACAGCGACTTATTGGGGGATGAGATTAAACTTGCTATCTGGTTGTGCTCCAGGCTTTGCAACTCAATTCTTATATGGTCGTGCTCCAGGCTTCAGAATAAATTAGGTGGTTATCCGGTCGCATCCGGGCTTCTATCTGATTTTAAGGCATACTAATATCTGGTCGATTCTGGGCTTCATAGTAATTGGCCGAGTGAACTATTATTTAGTTGAATTCCAAGCTTCGCAGTGCCTTATACTGTTATCTAGTTGTGTCCCAGGATTCAGTGTCCTTTGCTGTTATCTAGTTGTAATCCAGTCTTCACAACGTCTTATACCATTATCTGGTCGATTCCAGGCTTCATGGTATCTTCTATTGTTATCTGGTCAATTTCCAGGCTTCACAATAACTTGCTATTTTCCGGTCGATCTCCGTGCTTCATAGCTTGTATTTAAGATATACCACTATCTGGTCGATTCCAGGCTTCGTAGTATTTTGGGGAAATCAAGACATTATCCAGTCAATTTTCGGGCTTCATAGCTTGAATCTGAGATATGCCACTATCTGGTCGATTCCAGGCTTCGTAGTATTTTGGATAAATCAAGATATTATCCGGTCGATTTCTGGGCTTCATAGCTTGAACTGGTATAGAAATCTTAGTATTGATTTGACTGAAACAGGGGAAAATTGTGAGAACTTCAACTGGGAGAGAAATCTTAGTGTCGATTTGACTGGTCCCTGGAGAGGTCTCAGATTAACTTTGACTTGCATAGAAATCATGGGAATCTTAGCGACGATTCGGCTGACCCAGACGAAAGTCTTAGAACATCTTCAACTATAATAGAAACCTTAGTGTCGGTTTGACTTAACCAGAGAAAACTTGTCCGAACTTGATTGCATCTTTCCCTGAAAGGTGAAGAGTTAGTCGTATGTAGTGTCATGATGTATGAAATGTATTGATTAATGATGTTCTCAAAATAATGAGATTATGTTGTATGATGCATATGCCCATGCCATGATGTATGGATATGCAATGTTCTCGTGATATTCTCTGGCTAGGGAGAATAACTCCCGGGCTTCTGTTGGAGAATATAAGGAGGTGAGTTCTTCGTTCTCGCTGAGGATAGTGACCGAAGATGATTAGCTGGAGACTTGCGTCTGTTCTGCTTGAGAACAACCTGCCATGAGAGACCCTATTTGAGAATAACTCTGTGGGGGAATGACTCTGAGGGGAAGAGAGATGCTCTGTTGAAAGGTCTGCTGTCTTGGAGAAACAACTCCACGGGGATGAATTACCGTTGCTGGTGATAATGAACTCTGTCGGGGATTAAATTTCTGCCTGTGGGAGAAATAAACTCAGCAGATGGTAATCTTCTATTGTTGGTGATAAATAAACTCTGCTTGGGGAGAATTTTGCCGACTTATTCGCGATTATGAACCTTGGCTGGGGAGAGCTAACACCACTGTCTTTGGATACTCCCTACTCTGCGGGGAGTGTATGTACCTTTAGTCATATCCTCAAGCTGGTTCTATCCCGATACCTGGTGGGTAAAGCAACTGTAAGGTTTGGAGGCTTCTTGTTTACCCCTGTTCCTGGAATTACAAGTAATTGTCTTTTGTTTTTCATGTAAACATTTATGAGCAGCAATTATGTTCGAATGCATATATCAAAAATGAATCATTGGACGTTCTTGCAAAATAAAACAGAAAAAAGAAAAATAATTTGGAATTTCTTGTGAAAAGGAATTGTATTGATTTTGAAGTTAGCTTGTAATAGGCGTTTTGTACAAGAGGCTGACGTCCTAGTAAGAGAACACCGCCGAAGAATAGAAATTATACAATTTGTGTAAAAGAAAAAGAAAAACAGCTATGTGAATTAATCCCATTGGGTTCCAACTCTGCTATTGCCTTTATATCTTCGAGCGTCTCATCACTTTGCTACTTGGTCGAAGATGGATTACATTGATTGGCGTCGTCCGAGCTTGATAGTCGATACCGAAGTCTGGTTGCAAGATGATCCAATGAGACATAGTGTTACGCTTCAATCTCTAATTTTTGCCTGGACCGCCCTTTCGGGTTTTCAGTCCACCGGGATACCCTTTTTTGCTCAAGCCACGTTTTCAGGTTTTCGACTTACCGGGTGTACTTTCTTTTTTCATCCCTTACTTTTGCTCGAAACCTTTTGGTTCGCCGGGAAGCCCTTATTTTTGTCTAGGCCAGTCAACCTAGCGGGTCTTTGATTAGGCGAAGTATCTTTTCACTATGTCTGCATTGACGGGGTAAGGAAGGTCGTCACCATCCATGGTAGTTAGAATCATAGCTCCTCCCGAGAAAATGTTCTTAACCACAGATGGCCCTTCATACTTGGGGGTCTATTTGCCCCTGGGATCACCTTGTGGCAGAATGATGCGTTTGATCACCAGATCCCCAACTTGATATTCTTTTCATCTGACTTTCTTGTTAAAAGCCTTGATCATTTGCTTTTGATACATCTGACCATAACAAATAGCAGTAAATCTCTTTTCATCAATTAAATCCAGCTGATCAAGTCGGGTTCGGATCCAGTCGTCTTTGCTCAAACCCGCATCCTTCATAATCCGAAAAGAGGGTATCTGGACTTCGATGGGTAGGACTACCTCCATGCCATATACCAGAGAGTAGGGTGTTTCCCCTGTCGACGTCCGTGTTGAGGTACGGTACCCATGAAGAGTGAATGGTAACATCTCGTGTCAGTCTTTGTATGTCACCGTCATCTTCTGCACAATCTTCTTGATGTTCTTGTTAGCCACTTCAACAGCCCCATTCATCTTTGGCCAGTAGGGAGAAGATTTATGATGATGTATCTTGAACTGTTTGCAGATTCGGTGATCATCGTATTGTTGAGATTTGTACCATTGTCCATGATGATCCTCTCCGGTACACCATATCGACAGATCATATTGTGTCAGATAAACCGCGCCACGACGTTCTTAGTTACTGTAGAAAAGGAAGCTGCTTCAACCCACTTTGTGAAATAATCAATTACTACCAGAATGAAGCGATGCCTGTTAGACGCAGTAGGTCTGATCTCTACAATCATGTTGATGCCCCACATTGCAAAGGGCCAAGGAGCTGTCAAAACATTCAGAGGAACTGGAGGTACGTGCACCTTATCAGCATAGACTTGGCACTTATGACAGGTTCGAGAATGCTGATAACAATCGGCTTCCATAGTGGACCAATAATATCCAGCCCGTAGGATCTTCTTTGCCATGGTATGTCCACTGGAATGAATTCCGAAGGTACCTTCATGTAATTCTGCCACGATCCTTTCTGCGTTGCTTTTGTCCATGCATCGCAGTAAGGTTGAATCATGGTTATGCTTGTAAAGGATACCATTGTTGATGAAGAACTTCGTGGCGAACCTTCTTAAGAACTTCTTATCATTAACAGATGCACCCTCGGGGTATTATTGATCCTCAAGGTACCTCTTTTCCTCGGGAAACCAGGGTTTATCCGCTACCTCTTCAGTCTCAATGTCACGGTAATGTGCGGGTTCGTCCAACCTCTTGATGGTAATCTGGGGAGCTTCACTGTCCCACCTGACTTTTAACATAGAAGATATGGTAGCTAGCGCGTCCGCTAACTGGTTCTCTTCTATGGGGAAGTGTTCAAAGGTTATCTCCTCAAAGTGTGGGAGCAATGTCAATACATACTCTTTGTAAGGAATAAGATTTGGGTGCTTCGTATCCCACTCGCCTTTGATCTGACTGATCACTAGAGCAGAATCTACGAATACACTCAAGAACTTAATTCTCAGGTCAATAGCAGCTCGAAGACCCAGGATACACGCTTCATACTCCACCATATTGTTGGTGCAGTTGAAACATAATCGAGTGGTGAATGGAGTATGACAGCCCTCAGGAGATATGATCACAGCACCAATGCCATTACCCAACGCGTTTGATGCTCCGTCAAAATACATAGACCATCGGGATCCCTCCTCGGTTCCTACATCCGGTCTAGGTTCTTCACAGTCGGTCACCAACATGATGTTCTCATCTGGGAACTCGAAACTCATGGACTGGTAGTCATCCATGGCCTGGTGCGCCAAATGATCTGCCAATACACTCCCCTTGATTGATTTTTGGGTTGTGTATTGGATGTCATACTAGGTTAAGATCATCTGCCATCTTGCTATTCTTCCGGATAAGGCAGGCTTCTCGAAGATATACTTGATTGGATCCATCTTTGATATCAATAAGGTGGTGTGAGTCAGCATATACTGTCTCAGCCGGCGAGCAGCCCATGCCAAAGCGCAGCAAGTTTTCTCAAGCAATGAGTATCGCGTCTCACAGTCAGTAAACCTTTTGCTAAGGTAGTAAATGGCATGCTCTTTTCGGCCAGACTCGTCATGCTGCCCCAGCACGCACCCCATTGAATTATCCAGTACTGTCAAGTATAAGATCAAAGGTCTTCCTTCTACTGGAGGCATTAGAATTGGCAGTTCTTGAAGATATTCTTTGATTCTCTCAAAAGCGGTCTGACATTCATCATTCCATTCTACCACTTGATCTTTCTTCAGCAGCTTGAAGAGTGGCTCACAAGTAGTGGTTAGGTGTGAAATGAACCTGGCAATGTAATTCAGACGTCCCAAAAAGCCTCTAACTTCCTTTTCTGTGCCGGGAGCCTGCATCTCTTGTATAGCTTTTACCTTGGCAGGGTCCACCTGAATACCCTTATCACTGACGACGAAACCCAGCAGCTTACCAGACCTTACTCCGAAGGTGCACTTATTCGGGTTCAATCTCAGCTTGTACGTCTTCAACCCGTCGAACAGTTTCTGGAGATGGTCAAGGTGCTCTTCTTCAGTCTAGGATCTGGCTATCATGTCATCAACATAAACCTCGATCTCATGGTGAATCATGTCGTGGAACAAAGCGACCATGGCACGCTGATAAGTTTCCCCAACATTCTTCAACCCAAAAGGCATTACCTTGTAGCAAAAGGTGCCCCACTGTGTAACGAAGGTTGTCTTCTCCATATCCTCAGGAGCCATCTTGATCTGGTTGTAGCCATGAAAACCATCCATGAAGGAGAAGATCTTATGTTGCATGGTGTTGTCGACCAAAACATCGATGTGAGGCAGTGGGAAGTCATCTTTGGGGCTTCCCCTGCTCAGATCTCTATAGTCTACACACATACGTACCTTGCCATCCTTCTTAGGCATGGAACAACGTTGGCAACCCACTGCGGATAAGAAGTGACAACTAAAATCCCGCGTCGAACTGTTTCATGACCTCAGCTTTGATTTTCTCAGACATCTCAGGGCGCATACGACGAACCTTCTGCTTTACCGGAGGACAGTCTTCTTTAGTCGACAGGTGGTGTACCATAATATCAGTGTCTAAACCAGGCATATCTTCATAGGACCAAGCAAAGATCTCAACATAGTCGCGTAGAATTTGTATCAACCTCTGCTTGACACTAGGCTCCAGATTCACACCTATCTTAACCTCTTTCCTGTCTTCCTCTGTACCTAAATTCACTGATTCAACTGGCTCTTCATGGGGCTGTATGACCCTTTCTTCCTGCAGTAACAGTCTAGCAAGTTCTCCAGGAACCTCACAATCATCCTCACCTTCGTCCTCAGCTTGGTTGATCGGATTTTCAAAGTCATAACTGGCAGTAGCAGAGTTGTTATCAATGGGATCCATAATGGATATGGATCTGCATTATGATACGTGAGTGTGTGTAAGAGCATAGCTGTTTTAATAGAGTGAGACAAAAAAGAGAAACAAAGAGCGCAAATTTTGTAATGCAAGAAACGTCCAATGCTTTATTAATGATATATGAAAATGACAAATAATAAGCCCTCACAAGCAAAGCCAAGGTGCCTCGGGCAAGGCACCGGGCCGTAAAGTCTCAAACTGTTTATTACAACTCTTAAAACAAAAGTCAATTACTGTGGAATAAAAGAAACAGGTATGAAGTCCCTCGCTGTCCAGTTGTTCAATCCACCATTGGTTGTAGGGTAGATCCAGCTGTCGATATCTGAATCTTCTTCATCATCTTCAATTGCATTTACTCCCTGATTGCTGATATGCAGAGGAGGTCTTCCAATCCGTGCGTGCCTAACAGCCCTTTGAGCCCCTGTAGTAAAGCTCAAACCAAATTTGTCAGTTTTGTGCGTGAAATCAGGGAGCCAACCCCAATTGGTACACCCACCTTTTTCAATTACAGCCCTGGCATCCTTGAGAGAAGCCATCTTCATTGGAGGTTTGTCAGTAGCAACTTCAGTTGATGCTAAAGTCTGAGGGACCTCTTCAAAGTTTTGACAAGGAGTTTCGATGAATTCCCCATCCATCTCCATGTAGCAAAAGGAATTGAGATGACTCACCATGTACTCCTCTTCACCCCGTACTATGACAATCTTCCCCTTTACTGGATATTTCAGCATTTGAGGGAGCGTTGAAGTCACTTCCTCAGCCCTATGAATCCAAGGACGGCCCAACAAGCAAGAGTATGATGGTCTTATATCCATCACATAGAAGGTGGGTCCAAAATTCTGAGAGCCAACTTTAACAGGGATGTCCACCTCCTCGTGCACCATTCTTTTTGACCCGTCGAAAGCCCTGACCACAATATTGCTCAGCTTCAGAATCAAATCTTCACAATCTAGACGGTCTAATGCTTTCTTTGGCAGAACATTCAATGAGGACCCGGTATCCAACAATACATGGGACATAGTATTGCCCTTACACTCGATCGAGACGTGCAGAGCATCATTGTGATTCCTTCCTTTAACAGTCATATCTGCATCTGAGAAACCCAACCCATTGTCGGCAGTCAAACTAGCTACGTAGTCTTTGAATTGATCGGCTGAAGTTTCCTGCGGCACATGCGCGGTCTTAAGGAATGCAATTAGAGCCTTCGAATGGGCTTTAGAACATAACAATAAGGATAACATGGAGATTTTTGACGGGGTCTGACCCAACTTCTCGACTACGTTGTAGTCGCTCTTCTTGATAATCTTCAAAATTTCTTCTATCTCTTGTTTAGAGGTTTCTACAATGATCTTCTTAGGTGCCTCCGTCCGGGAAGGCTCACCTGTGATTTCTTTGCCCTGAGTCCCAGATGGCTCAGCAACAGGAGTAATAACTGGAGTAAGAACTAGAACAGTAGTTGACATACCAGTAGATGGAATGACAACAGGTTTGTGGATAGTCGGAGGAGAAATCTCAGGAGAGAAGAGTCTTCCGCTTTTGGTGACCTTGTTGGCCCCGGCAATATTGCTGACATCAGCATCAGCTTCTTCACTTTAAAAGTCTTGTTTAATACCATGGTAATACACATCAGCACCATAGTGCCATGGGACAGCCTTGTCTGAAGTGTATGGGATAGGACCAGGGACACTAATTATTAATAGAGTAATTCTTTGGACGGATGTAATCCTAAAAGGCTTTATCAAGGAAAACTTGAAAGGATTGGCGGAAATGGTTATGATGGCAACATCTTGAATTGGAACCAACGGAATCAAAGTCTTTTCAAACAGGATCTCTTTATTATCCATCAGGCGCTGCACACCCGATTTCAATAAGTGGCAACCAGCAGGAAGAATTGAACACCTATGGCAACCTTCACCATAGCCCGGAAATAAACCGGCTAACAGCAAATTCTTCTTTACCTTCATCAAAGGAGTAGAAATTTCTTCCACGGAGGTCACAAATAAATCATCGTCCACAGCATTTACTCCATGACCATGTTTAAGAATGGGAGCAGTTATAACGTTGGGCTTCTCCGGAGCGTCAAACTCAATCTCTTTGGCTTCGATCAAGTCTTGCACCTTGTTTTTCAAAGGCCAACTGTTGTTTGTATCATGACCTGGACCTTTGGAGTGATAGGCGCAGCGAGCATTCAGGTTATAGTGAGGAGAAGTGGTGTTGGGTATCTTCGGGGCTTCCCTCAGAGTTACCAGATTTGTCTTCAATAATTGTGGTAGAATTTGAGACAAGGTCATATTGAGCCGAGTGTACTGACTTTGTGGTCTTTCCACCCTTTGTTGATTGTTGTGTTTTGGAGCAACTGTGGGTCTCGATATCACTACCGCATTCACTTCTTGACGGTGATCAGGTCTACTTTGACCCCTCGGGCCGTAGACTGCACTAGCTTCTTTCTTACCGGTGAAAGGATTCTTCACTGCACTTGATGAAGTATCCTTCTGCATTTTACCACTTCGGATACCAGCTTCTACTCTCTCTCCAGTCAAAATCAACTCAGTAAGCCCAGATGATGAACTGCCGATCAAATGATTGAAAAATGGACCAGATAGCGTCCCTAGAAACAAGTCAACCAACTCCCTATCGGAAAAAGGGGGTTGGACTCTTCCAGCCAAGTCTCTCCACTTTTGAGCATAGTCCTTAAAACCTTCACTTGCACCCATAGACATACCCTGGAGCTGAGTACGAGTGGGAGCAAGGTCGGTGTTATACTGATACTGTCTGTAAAAAGCAGCAGCAAGGTCTTCCCAGTTTCGGACATTGGCTCCTTCCAATTGATAAAACCATTTAAGTTGAGTTCCTGACAGACTATCTTGAAAGAAATGCACCCACAAATTTCTATCAGCAGTGTGGGTTGGATTTTCCTGACATACGAGCAGAGATGAAGTTTTGGACAGGATACTCCATCGAACTTGGCAAAAACCGGAGCTTTGAACTTATGATGGATCACCACTCCCGATACCAATCCTAGTTCTCCGGAATCCAAACCGAAGATCTTTTGAATCTCCATAGCACTCAACCGGTCTTCTAGCTGCTTGCATCTATCCTCGGCAGGAGGATATTGTTCATTATCATAATCTGTATCATTATCAGAAACTGCAGGACTGGGGCCCTTTTCTTCTTCTTGGTTTTCCCCGTCCTTGGACGAGGAGATCAGATCAACTTGTTGTTGCAACCTATTGCCAAACCTTTTGCCCATACTCAGAAGAACCACCTTCTTCTTCTTTTTCTTCTTTTCCTTCAGAATGAGAGTCTTCAAATCCTCTTGTCCTTTAGCCAAGCGCAAGAACATCTCTTGGAATTGGGCATTATGTGCCTGAAGATCTTTGATGGCTTGATCAGAAGACATTTCTGCTGAAATAAACAGCGAAGGAGATGAGAAACCTGTAATGGTACCTGTAATGATGTGCATGATAATGGGATGCGTATGTAATGATTTCAAAGACTTTGGGAGATTTAAATTTGCAAACCAAAAGTGAACAAACTTTATTAGAATAACTTGTAAAAGGTTCAACAATGCCTTCAAGGCGTTACAAAGAAGTAAATGAAAAACAAATCTAAAACTAAAAAAGAAAAAATCAAAAACCCCGTGGACGCTTCCCCTTCGTGCTGACGTAGTCATTGATCACTTTTTATTTCTCGAGCTGCCTGGTGAGCTTCAAAATCTTCCTTTCTTGCTCATGGTACTTCTCCCAATAAGTATCCCTTTCCTCTTTCAGCTGAATCCAAGACCTCTTCAATGCCCCAAGATCAGTAGGCATGTAAGGATAAAGAACCGTGTAAGGAACGCCTTCTTCATTATTGGGCTCCACAATCACTGGCAATACGGCTTCATAAGGCATCCCAAGCTTTTAGGCACGAGCTCGGACCCATTGGAGGTAAGGCTGCATACGAAGGGAAGTCCTTGGTCCCAACTCTTGGGGGTCAGATCTGTTCACCATGCCCCAAGCTCGTATAAACCTCTGGCGATGCTCCTTAACGTCTTCCTTGTAGTCAAAGGCAATATCCACAAGAAGTAACTCATGGGGACCGTCTCTATGAGCACGACCAAATTGTCGCAAATATAAAAAAGGATTATAGGTTATGCCCCCTCTGATTCCGATCAAAGGGACATTAGGGTATCACCCACAACGATCAATGACAGCAGTGACTTCTATAGCCCGAGAACTCCAAAGAATATCTGTATGGGCAAGTGACATTATTATGTAAGACCAACCCAAACCTTCTTCGTTCTTCAACACAGACTTAGGGAGGTTCGAAATAAACCACCTTGACAGCAATGGCATACAACACATAAGAGTCCCTCTTCTTCGCGCAGTACGAGTGTAGAGGGCATGCAAGATATCACCCAGTAGAATAGGCACAGGATTGCGAGAAAGGATAATCTTGACAGCGTGCACATCTATAAAGGAATCTGGATTCGGGAAGAGAACCAAACGATAGATAAGGAGAGCCAAGATATCTTCAAAAGCCTGAAAATCCAAATTATCCTAGAATAGTGAGCCTGATCTATCAAAAAAATTTCTAAGAACCCTTCGACCCCGCTTCGTGTTTCCCAATTGGATACTACATCAGCCCGTGTCAAATGCAGAGTTGAGGCAATGTCTTCTTGTCTGGGAGTCTCTTCCATACCTGTGAAGGTCATCTGCTCAAGGATGGATATTCCCAATAAATGAGAGAACTCTTCTAAAGTGGGAACCAGCTGGTAATCTGGAAAGGTAAAGCAATGATGCACAGGATCGAAGAACTGGAAAAGCACACTCATCATCTGCTCATCAAACTTTGAGGTGACCAGGCTAAGAAGCTGACCATGTCTCTTAATGAACCTAGAAGTCTTAGAAACTCTTGAGGCTAACTCTTTGAGTTGAGCAGGTATTTGCACAAAGTTAACTCGGATGGTATTTCTGCGCACGGAAGCCATAATCTGCAAAACAGAACAAAGATAAATCCCCTCGGTCTTTGAAATGGTTAGCATAATGAAGTATGCATGCTATGTTATGATGCATGATGTCATGATAAAAGAACTACAGGCATAGCAGATAACAGGCATGGTAAAGGCAAACAAGTCACACAACAGCCCTTAAGTTTAAGGCTTGCATGGAATCAAAGATACTACCCTCTTGAAGTTCAGTTGGTTTCAACCTGTCCTAGCAAAAGTAACTGGGTTCTAGAGGTTCTCAATAGCACTGACCATCCTCCATCGGTCATGGTTTCAGCTCACGCAATCTTTTCTTGCAGCCGGAACTATCTCGAGAGTATGGTCTCAATGAATGTAGCATCGAGTATCAACCAGTTCTCAGCTTTATACCGTGGCCGGCTATCTCACTACTTTCTAATGGCCAAGTTGGTCGATTAAAGGTTCTAAGGTCAATTGATGCTTAACGACACACATAGCAGCCCCGTATTCTCCAAGTTTCTCCACAAGGTATACCGGTACCAACCAATGTGCCACATCAACGTAGCTACTGCTTCAACCGTATCGGTCTACGCCGTACAGTTCCCTCACAGTTTATTTCTACTTACCTAAAAGGTGTCCCCAGAACCGGGTTAAGATCTATAGTAACTCCCAAACAAAACCCTTAAAAGTAAAGCAACCAAAACAAACAAGAGAAGCAATTTATGATGAACTAAGTCCTAAGGTATACCCCACTTATATATATCCCTAGCAGAGTCTCCAGTTCTGTGATACGGTGGCAGAACCGACTGTTTTGGAAAATGATGGTTTGCGTTTTGCGTTTATGTTTGCAAAATGTCGCGGTAAGCAAGAGTCGCCACCGACTTTTATTTTATCCAACTGGAAAGGACAAAAGAACAGAAAATTCCTTTTTCGAGATTTTGAGTACGGGGGGTAGATTATAGAAAGGGAAGGTATTAGCACCCTTTTTATCCATGGTTTTCCATGGGCTCTTAGGTACTTGCTCATCTTTTAAAATTGTTTTTGTGTGTTTGTTTTGAAAAGTTTTGTTTTACGCCGTTTTAACCCTTGCTTCTGTCTTCAAGAGTGTTACGAAGTTGTTTTTGAAAACTTTGTTTGAAAAGTGTATGGTGTGAAAAAGTTTGTTTTGAGCAAGTACCTACTAGCATCAACCTACTCGAAAAAAGATAGTTTATGTTCTTGTTTCCTTTAGACAATGCTATCCCACTATTAAGAAGTAGGTGGCACCGTCATTGAAGTTGTAAGGGTCAATTCGAAAGGGACGTACGATCACTAAAGCAATGTTAGGACGTCTTAGTAATAAACCTAATGTCTTAAGATCATATTCGAGGCAACATTTCTGAGGCAACATTTCTGAACGAGACTTTTGATCTTTGTTAGACAAGAGGGAAACCACTAAGACACCCTATACTTAATGACCGTTTACCGAAGGCAACCGAAGTGAGAGTATACCCTAAGAGTGCGCATGTGCGGGTGATTTGATTTCAGTTATTATCTTTGCACATTAGGGTTTTCTAGCCGTTTTAAATTATCATGCAATCTTGTCATACAATCCTATTAACATACATCTAACAGTTAATATTTGCAAGAATTAAAATGCGAGAAATAAAACCTACGCTATTACAAGGCTTCGGGGTAGGGATTAATTACATAGCCAAAAAACCCGTAAAAACGATAAATAAAAGAAAATCCTAGATTAAACTATTACATATGTAAGCAGTTACATTAATATTGTAAAAATACTAAACACGCGCGATAAATCGAAAACGAGAGATTTAGGGTTTTGACCCCGACTAAGCCTAATTGAAAGAAACATTATTGTTCTTGTGCTTTTTTGTGTTATTTGATAAAAATAGAGTTTAATTGAATAAAAAAAACCTAATGACTAATTAATTTTATTTAAGAAAAATAATTAAATTAACTTATTTTTTTATTTTTTTATTTTGAGAAAGAAATAAAAATTAAATCACATGCTAACACTAGTTTTTTCTAATTGATTTTAAATATATGAAAAAGTTAGAATTAATCCTAAATTAAATTAAACTAACATTAAATTAAAATTTGATAAAATAAAAAAACCTAATTCTAAATTTGTGAAAATTGATTTTATGATTTTTTGAATAAAAAAGAATTAATTTTGTGTTAGAAAATATTTTAAACAAATTAAATAAAAGAAAATAAAAAGAAAGAATAAGAAGTGGGCCTGGTGGTAAATAGCAAAGGAGGGGGTGCCAATTGCAATTTTGGGCCCAACAAATCCTATCCCGTTTGACTTTCCAGATCCTGTGTAGGCGCTTGACTCATGCCTATGGTGGACTCTCAAGGGTAAGGCCTTGGATCTAGCCTGTTGATGACTTTGATGCCCAGATTTGGAGAGTGCATGATGGACTTCATGGGGTATCAACACACCTGAATATGCAGGGAAAAATAATATGAAATAATGTGAGGACCTGGGGATCGAACCCAGGTCCTTTAGCACGTATCCATTGCGCGCTTGCCAGCTGGGCTTGTTGTGTTTGTTGTAACAATAATTAACAACAAATATCATATGCTAAAACAGATGGCTAAGCTCAAAAAATGCGCGAAATTCAAATGGCCCAGTCATGGAGCGCCATATTACTTTCTTCTTCCTCCCACCTTCGCTGTAAATTATATGGCTTTTACCTATGGATACCAAGCGTAGGTATAGCCCTGTGCATCTAAAAAAAATCTTACCCCTGCATGATAAATCAATACCAGTGGTACCAATCAACTCGTTGCAACCTCACGAGCATCATGGTACCACTATCCATGGCCAATTGTCCCTGTATAAGAAAACCCTAAAAATGAAGCAAGAACCCTAACTATGGTAACTTGCTGCATACTCAATGAAAATGCAATTAAATATGATCATTACCTTGCAAACATCATAAGGTTTCAGAATATATCAATGAATCATGCTAAATGTGCCAGAATTATGATATGCGAATTCAAGAAAGTATGGAAATCGTGTGACTCTTACAGTGCATTTTTGGGTGTTAGGAAGCTTGCTAGTGGTTGAATCTTGATCCTTGGATGTCCATCAAACGATTGGTGTGCCTGGAATGGCTTGAGGAAGCCTGGAACTGGGAAATCAAATTGCAACTTTTTCTTGAAATTTTTAGATTTGTTCTCTTCTTTGCACGCCTCTAGCCTCTGTATTTTTGGTCTGCAAATGTTCCTTATGTACCCTAGAACGAATTAGGGTTGCAAACTTGTATCAAATCTTCTCCAATTATGATCATTGATTCAAGATTTGATCCTTGTGCAAATATTTCCAAATCAAGAAAAAATGCAATCTTTTGTATCCATTTGAGCCTTGCACGATTTGATTCCATCTCCAACTGTATAATAGGCCTAAACATGCACAAAATCTCAAGCTTTGATTAGTTTTTGATATTTTCATGATTTTATTTTGATTTTATTTGATTTAATTGAAATAAAATCAAAATAAATGACAAAAATAAAATAATGACAAGTGGAAGGGTTCATGGGTCGTGGGTCACATTAAAAACTCAGTGCAAGCATAAAAAGTTGGGCCCATTTAGCAAAAATTGCAATTTTGGCCATATTTGACTTTTGGCAATTTTGCAAAAAAGGTCAACTTTACCAATGCATAACTCTCTCAATTTTGATCCTAGAGAGGTGTTCTTGGACTTTTTAGAAAGCTTAATATGTCCTCTAAGCAACCCTTTTGGTCTCATCTCAATTGAGTCTTCCATGTTCATGTATGAAGCTTTGACTTAAAAGGTGTTTTTGTTGACTTTTCAAAATGACCCATAATGTCCAAACTTATATCTTCTTGTGAATGCATATTTTGAACTTAGGAAAGGCCATCGACTTTTCTTTTATCCAAAAGGAAAGGCTGAAAATATCAGGAAAGACCTTTGAGATTATTTATTGAGTTCGGGGGGTAGATTATGAAAAGGGAAGGTGTTAGCACCCTTTTCATCCAGAGTTATCTATGGGCTCTTAGTTGTTTGCTAGATCACTTGCTTTTGTTTTAAAATTGTGCTTTGTGGTGGTTTTGAAAGTATTTTGAAAAGGCGCCTTCGTTTAGGCAAACTTTGTAATGGTTCTCGTTCGTAAGAACGTATACAAAGTGTTCAGCTTTTGAAAATATTTCATGTTTGGAAAGTGTTTTGAAAGTGTTTGGTGTTTGTTTTGAAATTGAGCAAGGATGTTTGTTTTGAAAGTGAGCAAGCAACTAGGAACAATCTACCTACTCAAAAGTCTTTTATTCATTTCTTCCTTCCTTTGATATTTCTAACTTACCATAGATTTGGTAAAAATCCTTATCTTTAGATGTAAAGGGACAGGCGTGGGTCATCGTATAGTCATGATAGAAATGTTGAAAGATATCTTAGAATTTCTCTTTTAGGGACTAAGATCATTTGAAAGGCAACATTTGTAGCATCATCGAGGGACTATGATATTATATTTTTGATTGCTTTTTGCTAAGATATCCCACATGCATAACATGGCCATTTTTGTAAGGCAACAAAGTTGAATTACCCTAAGAGTGAAAGTGTGCAAATGTGTTTGATTTACATGCATTGTTTATCTTGAATTAGGGTTTGCTACTTGTTGATTTTATCTTTCCATACAAACCCTAATTACTAGCATTTATATAAAGCGGTAAATTACGGAAAGTAAAATTACTACACTATTACATCATTAGGGGAAGGGGTATATAAATTTACAAATGGGGATTTGCAAGAAAATTAAACCTAATTATCTATTACAACCATATTGAATAATGTACAAGAATTGAAAATAAAATAATATAAGAATGTAAATGGAAAAAGAAATGATTTTTGTTTGGTTTTTGTAAAGGGTTTTAACTTTGACCTAATTAAGGAAAATGATTAATAAAAAATTAAACAAAATTAAACTTAAATTAATTAAGAAAATAGATTAGGTTAAAAAGTATTTTTTTTAGGGTTTCTTTGTGAAAGGTTTTAAGTTAATAATAATAATAATAATATGAAAATTAAATAATTAAAAGAAACCTAAATTCTAAGTTAATTTTAATTTTTAAAAAAATAAAATAATAATTAAACCTAAATCTAAATATTAATTATTTAAGAAAAATGAAATTAATTTGTTTAAGAAAATGTTTTTGTTCTTTTTGTTTTATAAAGAAAATAAACATATAAATGTGAGAATAATAAATAAAATATTTTTTTGTATTTTTAATAAAAATAATAATAATAATGATAATAGTAATAATAAAAAAATATAAAAAAAATATAATATAATATAAAATATAAAAGAAAAGGAATTAAATAAAAATAAGGTTTGGGTCAGGTGTGCAAAAGTAACTGGAAGGGTGAGAAGTTAGCAAAAAATAAAGGCCCAACAGCTTGAAGGCCCATGCGCCTGTTTGACAAAAAAGGGGAAATGTTGAAAATTTTAACAAAAGGTAGCGTTGGGACTTGAACCCCTGACCCTCAGCATACACGTGTGCTTCCTTTGCCACTGGAGTGGTTGTACATCCGGTAACATAAAACAAAATAACAAATATATAAAACAAGTCATGTCCTGAATATGACTTCATCTTCAACCTCCAGCCATGGTTCTTGTAACTTGCTCATTTCTCAACAAAAATGAAATATGCAAACATGAAAGTTGCTCCATTTTTCCATACGAATCCAACCATATAAATATCATAAGTTATAAATCAAAGATGAATGAGAATTTCTAAAAGTACCAAATTCTGACCTAATTATTTTCAGAGATTCAAACCTAAAATTCTCTAAGCTCAATCAATATAAATGAAATATATGGACATGTACAGTTTTAGGGCAATGATGTCTACATTTTATCTTCCCAAATGCAAGCCTAATAATGCCTATATGTAAAGATAGAAGTTCAGAAAATGTACCTCAAAACTGGAAATTGTGAAATATAAATGAGCTTGATTCAAGGTGTTGCAGTGATCAGGTTAGCTTCCTCAAGTCCCCAGGAAGCTAATGCAATGATTAGCTTGAGCAATGGATGGCCGAAATGGTCTGGAGAAGTCAACTTGCAGTACTCTATTTTTGGTTATGGAGGATGATGGAAATTGAGTTACAGTTATGAAATAGGGTCATGGATGGACTATGCTTGATGTATAGGATCTTTTGGAAGTGAAAAGCCAAGAAACGCACGAGGGAAATGTGAGTTACAAGTTCAAAGTCAGAAAATGTGCAACAATGATGTTTTTGGGCAATTTCTGGCTTGAGGGAGTTTGAGAGAGTTTCAGGGTGCTTCAGCTCGTGTCTTAGCTCACAAATAGTACCTATATTTATAAGCAACAAGTTTGGAGACTTGTATCTGATCAGAATTCAAAATCACATGTTTAAGCTCAACATGTGAATTTTGAGAAATCAAGTTTCAATGCCTTATGTAGTTGCTAATGTAGAGTGGTTATGATTTAAACAAAATTACTTTTGACTTTGTAGATGGAGTGTGATAAGAGGGAACAAGTGAGAGGCTCAAGAATTGACTTTATGCATAAATCTTGCTTTTCAAGAATGGCATTCTTCACTTTCTTCCCAAAATGGCAATTTAAGTTGGACAATGCTTAAACCACTTGGATTATAGTTCAAAATTTTATGTAATCCATTAATGATGGATAGATACACAAGTTAGAAGGCCTGCAAAGCAAGATTATGCAGCCTAACATTGAGATTTAATTATGTGTTCATCAAGAAATGACTTGTAATTCAAGAATGAAACCCTAACTTCTTGCCTTTGATTATCCTTGCTCAAGTATAATATCAATGAGTTCTTTGACATTTTTGAAAGCTTGTAACATCCTATACAACCTCTATGTTGTAAAAAATTTAAGATTCATCTTGGAACTATGTGAAAAATGGCCATGAAGTTAGGTCAAAATCTTGCCTAAACTATGGTAAAATTTCACTAAGTTTTTCAAGTTTCGTGAACATGTCTTCTTATAAAAATAACTTGAAATACATGAATTTATAGAAAAAGTTGTGTTCTACAATGTTTTAGATCTCATTTAGATCTACAACTTTCATGTTGTAAGTTTCCTTTGAATCATCTTGCATCATGGTGTAAATTAGGCACAAAGTTATGAAAAAAACATGAATTTTCAACACTTAGAAAAAATTCTAAGTTTAGAAATTTTGACTTAAAATGAAATCTTGAATTTTTTATTTCTTGATGAACAAGTTTCATATTTTTACATGTCTTGTTGAATTGTAATCTTTGGAACTTGATTTTGATCAAAAAGTCAAAGTTTGACTTTTCAGTGTACAATTGACTTTTCATCAGTTAACTAAAATTCATTTGTCAATCAATTAATCTTGAGAGATGTTTTGAGTCATGCCATTAGTTAAAAATGAAGAATTTGAATCCTTGAGATCATGCCTCAAACCAACAAGTCATTTCCTAGGTCAAAAATCATAAATTGCACCTTCTCAGTCAAAACCCTAATTTTGACCATTTTGCCCTTTTGATGATCTGATCAAATTTCTTGTGGAATTGTGGTACAAACTTGATCAAATGACATATATGAGTTCATGATGTTGATATGAATAAAAAATTATGAAGTTTGACTATAAACTGACCATATTTGACTTTTTCCCCAATACAGTTGATTTTAGGTCAACTGATCAATTGACTGAGCAAAAATGTGATCCAAGACTTTAAACTTGACATGAGAAATCTTGAGGGTCCAAAATGATCCATGAAAGTCATTTGGGGAATTAAAAGTCCATTTGTCCTTGTGCAAACTCAAACCCTAATTTTCAGTTATCAGTGCTTGAGGAGGTGTCTTGAGCTGATCAACCCTTGTGCAGTCTTGAACCAAAGGAGATCTTGTGAGAGATTACTTGAGAAATGAGAGGGAAAATTTTGGGGTACAACATCATGCAAGAACGGTATTGTAATTAATTCCTCCCTTTGTACCAAGAAGAGGTACATTAGGGAAACTACCAAAACTATCGATAACCTCCATATCATAGTAAGCCCGATGATACCAAACAACATCTGAATGAGTGAGTGCCATAATCTTCGGAGCCCAACGAGGTTCCTTCTTGACATCCCAGAAAGTGTTATACCAAGGTAAGTGAGAAATAAACCACTGATACAACAACGGTGTGCAACAAATGATCATTCCTCCATGATAAGAATCTCGAAGAAGAATGGAGTAATAAGCATCTCCTAATAATGTAGGTACTGGATTCCCTATAAAAAAGATCTTGATGGAATTGATATCCACAAAGTTGTCAACGTTCGGAAATAAGAACAACTTATAAGCAAGTAGAGCAAAGATAGCCTCAAAAGCAATTGTACTCTTCATCCTAGAAAAATAGCGAGCTTTCTCCAATAAAAACTAAGCGGGTAATCCTTTAATTCCTCCTTTGGTAGTCATGTGGGCCTCAATCTCAGACTTCCCCAAATGAACCATAGCATCTATCTCATGGGACTTAGGCTATCCCTCCAAACGGGTGAAAGGAACACGATCGGTGATAGGTAAACCCAGTAGATAAGAATAATCCTCCAATATAGCCATTAACTGATAATCAGGAAAGTGAAACATCGATACATCGGATCATAGAATTGGACCAAAGTCGAGAGAATACCCTCCTTCATCCTGAGCTTCATCGAATGATCTATCTTAGGATTCTTGAAACTATACTTCCGAGTCTTTCTTTTTCCATAATCCATGGTCAAAAGTACCTGAGATATTCGTAAAAAAACCACTTTAAGTCCCTTGAAACACATGTTTTAAAGGATGTTCATGGGTGCATGAATGCATGATGCAACAACCACACACAAGATCACAAACATGGGGTTCATAGGTTCGACGTCACGAGCATGAAGTCAAAGGTACTACCCACAAGGTATGGTCTAATATTTTATCACCTTCCGAGTAAGGTTTTAAGAGGTTCCCAGAGTCTACATCCTTCCTTTGGATATTACCAACGTCCCGATTGACTCGGTAATTAGTAATATTCTTAGGAAAAACTCGTCTAAGTGTAGTTTTGCATGACAACCATTTCCGAATTACTCTGTCATAGTTTATGCACTACACCTAAAAGGCCAAGATGGGTTAAAGGTTCTACAATCCTCAATTTCAGCAGGCTCCCAAGTCAAAAGCAGCACGTCTTCCGGATTACTCGGTAAACGACACTACAGTCAAAGGGGCCTCCACTTAATGGGGGATCTCATGCCTCCTTTTTTGGGATTACTACCTCAAAGTTAACATGACTATACCGCCTGTCCTATCTTAAGTTTGCCAAGTCCGGGTAGAGGACTTATGAGAAGTCACCAAGCATCCTGAAAACCAGGAAAATCCAGACAAACATATATACGACACATAATATAAAACAAACAATAGCACATACACAAATAAACAAAGATAGGCTCAACCCACTTAGGGATGGACCAACATTTGGTCGATCTTTCCCCAGTGAAGTCGCCATTTTTTGTAGCGGTAGAAATGTTTAGATTAAGCCATTTGATATACTTGACTCACACAGATCAAATAAAAATCACCACCGTGCTTTATTGTTTCCAAAGGAATGGGAAAAGAGCGAATAATCCAAAAAAAAGGGGGAGAGAATCTAAGTTCAGGGGTTGGTTATGCTAAGGGAAGGTATTAGCACCCTAAACATCTACAGTACTCCACATGAACCTCTTTGAAAATTTGTGTATTTTGGATATAAATGTTGTATAAAAATAGATGGTGGAGATGAGAAGAGAAATATTTTTTACAATTTTTGAACCCGCCACGGTTGCGAACCTTTAGTGTCTACGTACCACCTCCGTGCAATAGGGGATCAGGGTACTCGTAGTTCACCTTTAAAAATTTTAAAACACAAGTGTGTTGGTTAATTTTAAGAGACGAGACATCATCGTCTTATCCGAGTGGAAAACATACTTACTACCCACGATTATGAGAAAGGAGAATTTGTGTCATCTCAAAGTGGAGGATATGGCTTGGATTTTAAAATCAACAAAGCCTCGCTCAACACCCAAGTGTAAAATATCTCACTTCACTTTATATCGTAGAAGTATAGTAGCTCGCATCACTACAAGGATTGGGAAGAGTCTAATCTTTTGAGAAAAGTTTTAAAGTAAAAAAGCCAAAGTGGCAAAATAGTTTGAATGAGATTAATTGACTTTTAGTCTTCTCACAAAAAATCTCAAAGTATTGTTAAGTTGTTTAAAATTTTATTAAAGAAAATATTTTTGAAAATGCATGGACCTAAGTCCAAGTTTATTATGAAAGCGATTCAAGTTTAGAAAACAAGAATAATTTTGAAAAGGAGGGAGAAGATTTTGAAATTAAAGAAGATTAGAGGAGATGAAGGGATTATCCTAGAGCATGAGTAAAAGCTAAGGAAAAGAACCATCTAACCAACAAGAAGCCAACACTTGACACAATGAGTCAATGTATAATTCTCATCCTTTGGATTGAAACCAAACAAGCAAAGATAATAAACCTCTTAAGAAAACTAAGCTTCAAATTCATTAAGTCCTCACAAAAATCGGGTCAAGTAACGACAGTATACAGATGATTCCTGATAAAACGCATAATAAGAATAACCTACACACAAAGAAAACAAATAATTCAATGTCTTGGGATAAACCCCAAGAACTCCAGACAAAATAACAATAGAAGTCACAGGGTCCCAAGGTAGGTCAAGGTATCTACTCCTAAGTCCAAGAAGTCCACAGCTCCATTATGCTATGGATAGTAACCAAATAGTCCAAGTAACATTAAAGTTTTTTTATTGTTCAAGTTGGTTATTAGGTATCTTCAAAAAAAGAAAATGAAAAGGTCAAGTGAGAAAAATAAAAATGACATAAAGATAAATGCTCAAGTGAGCAAATATGGAAATAGCATGAAATGTAAATGCTAAGATATATAGTGCTTAAAGTAAAAGAAAAAAGTTAAATCATAGAAATAAAAGTCAATTGTTAATGAGATAGAAATTATAGGTTAGTTGAATGACCATATTGATTCTTGCATTTGAAAACTCATTAGAAGATTGATAAAATCAAATCCTCTCAACAACAAGTTTCATTTTCTTTTTATCAAGTATATCATCCATTTCAAAATCTCAAGGCAACAACAAATGATCAACGATATTTAAATGATTCACTTAGTCTAAAATTTATGATGATTCATTAGAGGATTGATAAGACCAGAGCCTCCTAACAATGAACCTCAAGGTTATTAGATCAATGGTTTCAAATTAAACATACTTGGGTTTGCAAACATAGGTTTGGACCACGAATGATCATTTCTCAAATTGGGACAAAATTTAGCGCTATATTAAGCAATTGTAAACGGACTTATATAGAAGTCACACTTATTTTGAGGCCGATCAATATCAATATATGTGCCATATGTTTGGAGAGATGATATGTAGATCATCCTCTAACAAAATGTAACACAATGAGAAAGGGATAAGATGAAGAGGGAGGGGAAATATTTGAATCAAAAAATTTAATCAAACTATCATTAAAATCATCCATCCATTTTAGTGGAGTTAAACTCAACACTCAAGATCCAATGATGTTAATGAAGTTTATGATCAATAATCACATAGTCAGAATAAAAAAACTAAATTGCATTTAATGGACAAAATAAAAGGAAGAAAAATGATTTTTTTTTAATTGTTTTTAAATGGAAATAAAAGCAAAAATATCAAACTATATTCAAAGTACCAAAGAAAAATTATAAGAGACCATAGAAAAGTCAGAAATGATCTCAAATATTTTTATAATTTTTTTTTTGGTAATTTTTTAAAACAGAAAAGTTTTTTTAAACTAATTAAAATCACTCAAATAAGTGAAAAAAAGATCAAAAATAGTATAAGTCAAAATAAAATTCTAGAAAAAATTCAGAAAAGTCGAAAATAGAGAAAGTGACCTTGATAAAAAAAATTTAGAATTTAAAAAATGCCAAAAGTATTTTTAAAATAATTAAAATAAGGCAAACAAAACAAAAATTATGAAAAATATCAAACATTAAAATAAAAATATGACAAAATATTCACAAAATCATAAATAATTCAAAGTATTTTTGTATATTTTTTTCATAATTTTCAGATAAAAATAAAAGAGCTATGAATTTTTAAAGATAAAAGAAATTTAAAAATAACTTTGTAAAATAAAAACAAATCAGAAATAACCACGCGCGTTGGATCTCTCTCACTTATACACGCTGGCAGATCTAATGGATCTGAGGTGGGGGAGTATCATAGACCCAAGTTAGGCGCGCGCATACAACACAAGAAAGTCCACCCAATTAAAATAAAACAATTAGCTGAGTGTCATTGGTTGAAGAACTACATGTAGGTCGTCTTCAAGCTCCAGCCTCCTGCAAGTAGGGAAAATCTAAGATCCTTGAATCTGTAAATTTACGCATTCATAGTGGTACCATTAGATGCGTCTAATTGAGACGATCACAACCATATGCTCGCGGAAAATTTATATAAAGCACATTGTAGTAGATTTGGGAAAACCCAAAGATGTTTAAAAATGTTAAAATCGAAAATCAGAAGTATCAAATGCATTGTTTCATCAAAATTGAGTTAAGAGCAAGTATCCGTGAACATCATAGACCATTCCAATAATTAGAGTTAGAGAATTTGGTGCGTTAAACTACCTTAACAAAGTCAGATGAACTTGCTCTATAAATGGACTTGGCTAGCACGATTTAAGGCATCTCAAGGCTTGATTCTTCTTCTGTTAGCTTCAGGGAAGTTCAAGGACGAAGGATCAATGAAGAAATTGGATTGAAAAGTGGAGAAAAGAGGAATTTGAAATCTCAGAAAATGTGAGTTATGGAGGGAGTTTGATAGAGTGATTTTGGATGTTCAAGCTTGAGAAAATGAGAGGAGTGAGGTCCTCTATTTATGGGGAAGAAAATGGTGCAAAGAATTCAGAGGAAATTTGAAGTTTGGAGGGAAATTGGATCAAGCTCGAAAGTGAAAAAAGTGTAACCCCATGTGCATCAAAACTCAATCAATTCCTGCATTTTGATCCTTAATTCAACTTTGGGAACTTTGTTAAACATGTTTAAATCAAAACCGTGTGCTAAATTGGTGATTAGAAGCCATATTATGAATTTCAAATTCTGACTTTGGAGAAAACTTCAGTTTCAAGGTACCATTTTGAATCCATGGTGTTCACAGTTCAAGGAGTCTTAGGGCATGATTCTTGAAGAATTTGAAAGATAAGGTCACAAAATTTACAATTTGAAAATAGTGAGATCAATTGGATGCTTGAGCTAAAAGTTGTGATGATTCAAAGTTGAGAAAAAGATGTTGACTTTTTGTACTTAGAAAAATTCTAACTTTTTCTTCAAAAGTGACCTATAATGTTTTAATTTGAAACAAGGCCTTCATCCAACTTGAGCTTTTATAATTGATTCTAGATTGAAGTAGACTTCCAAAAGAGAATTGTGAAACTTGAATCACTCAAAAATACCAATTATTGAAAAAGTTATGGCCTTGTAAAATTGGTGAAAATTCATGAGGTGACCTATAATCTTTTGAGTTCTTAGGGCATCTTCCACTTATTTTCAAGATTTGCACTTAAAAGAAGAGTTGAAGTTCACTTTCTTAAGATAATTTTGGAAAAATATTAGGCTCAAGGAGATGAAAATTGACCAAGTTATGATCTTTTAAAATTACATAAGGAAATTTGATGGCCTATCTAGAAGACTTGTAATCTTTCTTCATCATTAGGCATCTTCCACACTAATTTTCTTGAAACTATTGAAGTGATTAGTTGATAACCCTTTAAAGAAAAGCATGTATTTGTAATTACTCAAAAATCTCAAAATATGAGCAAGATATAGCCCTTAGAAGTTCAAAACCCTAGCTCTTCAAGCATCAAAATGACTTTGAAACCCTTTTCAATTTTGATAAACTTTCTTGCATGATAACTTTTTCCATGTGAATAGAGGTTGTTTTGGATGATAATAAGAACCCATAGCAACAAAAGCCACCTCTAAATATTAAAGATTGAGAGAGTTATGTACTTGTGATCAAAGAAATCAAGAACTTGTCCAATTAGGTCAAACTTCTTCAATCAACCTTTGTATCTTTTGACTTTATTTGACAAATTGAGGGATGATGAATCATAGTAGACCTTGTCATGATATTACTTTAAATCATCTTCAATGATGAAGCTTGAATCTAAATGAAGCTTTGTTGGAGAAGGCATGGAAGTAAACTCATGAACCTATGAATTCACCTGATGAAATGTGTTGTGCCCTTAGATATAATATCATCAATTAGAGAAAAAATTCATTGTATTTATTAGTTAAAAGTTAATCAATACAAAACATATATCATCACAATATACAAATAAAGGTGCTTGGTGATTCCTCATGAGCAAACCTAAAGATAGGGAGAAGAGCGAAACCCTAGTGTGATCTTGTTGTGATTGCGTTGATATGAGATGATAGAGGAATATTAGGGGAAAATATTTGGGTACAACACACATCTACTATGGATCTCATTGATAATGATTCTGCTATTATCGCTTATGCCTTTGAAAATCTGATCTACCAAGTTGAGGACGAGGGTGAAGAAGATTGTGAAATACCTGGAGAACTTGTCAGACTCTTAATACAAGAAGAAAAGGATATCCAACCACGTGAAGAGCCAGTCTAAGTGGTAAACTTGGGTTCTGAGACAGACAAAAAAGAGGTCAAGATAGGCGCCAACTTAGAGAGCATTGTCAAGAACAGTTTGATTCAGATGTTGCACGACTATGTTGAGGTATTTGCTTGGTCATACGAAGACATATCAGGGCTCGATAATGATATTGTGGTTCACCGTCTGCTGATGAAAGAGGGTTGTTCTCCGATTAAGCAGAAAGTTCATCGCATGCGTCTCGAGATGTTAGAGAAGATCAAGGCCGAGGATATGAAACAATTCAATGTGGGGTTCTTAGTAGTGACATCATATCCTTAATGGGTTGCTAATGTTGTTCCAGTACTGTTGTACCCCAAAATTTTGCCTCCTATTTTCTTCAAGACATTCTTCTAAGATTCTCAAATACTCAAGGTTTCTTAAGAGTTGATTAGACAAGCTCACCTCCTAAGCATTGGGTCCACAACTAGGGTTTCATCTTGTACAATGAAGATTGGGTTGAAAAGGTCTCAAATGACTTTCATGGTTCATCATAGGTCCTCAATAATGCTTATGTCAAGTTTCAAGTCTTGCCTCACATGTTTGCTCAGTCAATGGCTCAGATGACTGAAAATCAACTACATTAGGTAAAAAGTTAATTGTGGTCAACATACAGTCAAACTTCAAGTTTTTTTGTCAAAATCAACATTTTTAGGTGGTATTCACCATTTTATCAAGGGTTGATCATGATTCCTCAAGGAAAACCCTCAAATCATCAAAGATCAAAAAATTCTCAAAATTAGGTTTTGACTGAAGATGGCTGATCATTGATTGTTGGCCTAGTACATGACCTAATAGCTTGAAGCATGATATTAAGGACTCAAATATAACATATTGACCTAATTGCATGGCTCAATACATTTTCAAAGATGCAAGTGATTGATAGTTGAAATTTTGAATCAATTGATGAAAAGTCAACAATCACACAAAAGTCAAACTTTGACTTTTTGGTCAACATTGGAATTTAAAAGTCAAGAATCATCAAGATATTCAGAATTATCAAACTTGATCATCAAGAAATCAAAAATTCAACAAAATTCAAATTTGGAAAATTTTCTAACACTTAGAAAAATTCTAAGTGTTTTTGTTCTTAACAAAACCCTAACTTCACAAGCAAGTTTCCTCAAGATACAAGTTGATCCAAAGAAAACTTTCAACATGAAAGTTGTAGGGATTGATGAATTCTACAACTTTTTCAATGTGGGATGAACCTCAAAAAGTTCTTAGATTAAGAGATATAAACTCATAAAATTAGGATGTTTTTTATCCAACACTTAGAATTTTTTTATAAGTTTTGATCAGTTTTTTGTCCTAACTTCATGGCCATTTTCCACTAAGATCCTAATTGATTTAGCCAAAACTCATAGCATGAAAGTTGTAGACAATATTTCAAGCTTTCCAAAATGTCCAAGAACACAATTTTATTATACTTGAGCAAGGAGAATCGAAGACATGAATTTGGCATCCCATTCTTGAATTATAGGTCATTTTTGTGATGAATTCATAATCAAATATTCAAGCCATGCTGCATAATCCCACTTTGCAGTCCTATAAACTCCAAATATATCCATAATCAGAAGATTACACACACTTTTGAGCCATGATCCAAGTGATTCAAGCATTTTCCAATGCATCACTCCATTTTTAGTGAAAAAGATCACACTTCCAGTGCCATAAAGCATGCTTTATGAAATTGTCAACCCTCCTTAAGCCCATACATTGTTTCCTCTGTACACACTCAACTTAAAAGGTCATATAAGCTTGCTTAAAGTATCTAACAACTCTATGAGACAAGGTACAATTCCTTGGAACCATGATTTTTCAAAGTTACTTCAAAGCTAAGCAACCAAGCCATTACTTGTTATCTTGCAAACCTGGTTACTTCAGCTCCTCAAACCCTTTGCCTATAAATATAAGGGTCATTAGCAAGCCATAGCACGAGTTTGCAAGCCCTTTAACCCTCTCAAACTCTCCCAAGTCAGAATTGGCCAAAACCTCTATTTTTGAGCTTTTTGAAACCTTATCTTCGAATCTCTCAAACCTTACAACTTTTGTCCAAACCAATCATCCAAACACTTTATATACTTCATATATAACTTATCCATACCCATGTTTCCTCACTGTAACATCATCTTCATCACCCACCATTTTCCCTTTCCATCTGTGCAACTTGACTTGGTTAGAGTGATTCAGTCACTCTCAGCACCAAGTGAGCATCCAAATAACCTCCTCAGGGTCCAAGCAAGCTCACCAAATCATCATTTCACCTCTGGAAGTCATGTAGAGAGCATTCAGATTTCGTATCAAGAGGTAAGTTTTCCAAACTTTGAAATCTCTGTACAAGCATCATTTGCATTTATTTTCTAAAGATAAAATGTAGATATCATGTCTATGAAGCTAATCATGTCCTTAGTTTTCATTTATATTGGTTGTGTGATGTGAATTTTGGAATTGAAGTTTTTGAAAAAATTAGGTTTCAGTTTGGTACCAAACAAAATTCATCCTAACCACTGATCTATAGCTTTTGAAAGTTACATGGTTGGATTTGTGGTTAAATTTCAAGCAAGTTTGATGTTCATATTTTTTAAAATGATTGAGAAATGAAGCTTTTACATAATCAAGAACGTTGTTGTTTTGGTATGGCGCGAGAAAGAAGAAGAAGTGGAAATTTCACATTTGAAAATTGAGTTGATAATATATTTATTGGTGGTTGTTTCATAACCATATGAAATAGCCACCCCAATGGCAAGTATGTGTGTGTGTAAGGCGTTAGTGTGCTGGGGCAGGGGTTCGATCCCTGCCTCGGGCATTTTATTTTTAAATATTTCTCCTGTGGATTAGGTAAATGCAAATCATACGCGCTCATCATGCAACCTCACATCAACACCATTAGATCATCATACAATCGGGTCAAACACACCATATACGTGCCCTGTGATACACCTTCTGAACAATGTCCTCACTAGATTACAAAGAGTAACCTGGACTCCCTTTTGAGCTTTTTTTTGCTTATTCATACCCCCCAATTTCTTTTTGCAACGCATGCCCACTCTATTACTCTTTTTTATTTTTTCTATTTCAAACAAAAATTGTTGTTGGGCAAGGATATTTTTGCTTCTTTCTCACCCCCGATTTGCTTACATTGCTGGCCCATTTTAATTTTCCTTATTTTATTTTAATTAACATTTCTTTTTTAATTAGTTTTATTTTAATCAACAAAATCATAAAATCATGAAAAAATTAGATTTAGCTTTTTAATTAATTAATTTAATTTTTGATAAATAAAAATTAATTTAATCACTTTGATTTTATTTAATTAGAATTAGGTTTATACTTCAAAAATCTTTTCTAAATAAAACTCCAAAAAATATTTTCTAAATACTTAGAATTCTTTAGGTTTTTTTAATTAATTAGTTTAATTTTCATAAATAAAATTAATTAATTTAATTATGTTTTGTCTTATTTTAATTTGTAAATTAAATTAGAATTAGGTCTAATTTTTTATTTCAAATATTTTCTAAACAAAGAAATAACAAAATATTTTCTGAAAATACTTAGAATTGTTAGGGTTTCTTAAAAAACATCTTTTCTCTTTTCACCACTTTTGCGCACTTTATTTTCACATTAATATTTTCCAATATTGTAATTGCTCAAAGCTTATAATAGACAAATTAGGGTTTACTTCTTTTTCATCCCCATTCATAAACTTGTACCCCCATCCCCGAAGCATTATAATAGCGTAGGACATTTAATTTCTGCAATTTACCGCTTTCCTTATTACTATTAGTAATTAGGATTTGTATGGCAAGACTAAAAGCAAACATTAGAAAACCAAATCTCAAAGATAAGTACTTGGAATCAAAACACTTCGCACACGTGCACCTCTAGGGTAACCTCACTTGTTGCCTCGGATTTAAACAGTCATGTCCCTCGAACGTGAGATGCTTTGGAAATGACCCTTAGTTAAAAGATCGTAGTCCCTCGATGACCCTTTGATGTTGCCTTCAGTAAATGATCTTAGTCCCTTACGACATTTGCTAAAGCATTTTACAAGTTGCCTTCTATGACTGTATGATGACCCACGCTTGTCCCTTACATCCAATTATGTGGCTTCCTACTAACTAATGGTAGGATAGCACTATCTAAATGAGGAGGAAAAGAATAAATACCTTTTAAGTAGGTAGATCGCTCGTATTCGCTTGATCACAAACTAAAAAAATCTTTACACTTCACACTTTCAAATCAACTACTTTCAAAACACTTTATAAACAGTCTTGAGGACTGATACAAGGGTTATTATAAAGCAAGTTGTCTTTGGATTTATTTTTAAAACAACACTCTCCTTCATAAATATTTTCAAAAATTAAACATTTTGTATACATTCTCAACGACACGAGAATCATTATAAAATTGCCGCACTTAGGCAACTTCAAAATATTTGCAAACATACACAAACATAAATCATTTCAAAGTGAGCTAGCAATTAAGAGCCCGTAGATAAATATGGATAAAAAGGGTGCTAACACCTTCCCTTTTCATAACCTACCCCCCGAACTCAAGAAAATTCTCAAAGGTCTTTCCTATTCTTTTCACCCTTTCCTTTATTGGATAAAAGAAAAGTCGACGACAACGCTTTTTATCCGCAACATTTGCGATAAAACACAAAACATCAAGTCATTTCTCCCACCGTATTACAGGTACCAAAGAAAGATGGGAAGGCACGTATGTGTGTAGATTACAGGGTTCTAAACAGGGCAAGCCCCAAATCACTTCCCGCTGCCACATATTGATGTCTTGTTCGATAACACCACTTAGCACAAGGTATTATCCTTCATGGATGGTTTCTCGGGTTATAATCAGATCAAGATGGTGCCTGAAGACATGGAGAAAACTACCTTCGTCACACAATGGGGCACTTTCTGTTACAAGGTCGTGCCTTTTGGATTGAAGAACGCCGAGGCAACTTATCAGTGTGTCATGGTAGCTTTATTCCATGACATTATTCATCATGCGATAGAAGTCTACGTCGATGACATGATAGCAAGATCATAGACTGAAGAAGAGAACATTGATTATTTGTATAAATTATTTGAAGGATTGAAGAAATACAAGTTGAGGTTAAACCCAAACAAATGCACCTTTGGGGTGAGGTCTGGAAAACTCATGGGTTTCGTTGTCAGTGGTAAAGGTATTGAAGTTAATCTCGTAAAAGTTAAAGCTATTCAAGAAATGTTGGCTCTCCATACTGAGAAATAGGTCATAGGTTTCTTAGGACGACTTAATTACATTGCTCGATTTATTTCTCATTTGACTGCTACCTGTGAACCAATCTTCAAGTTGCTGAAGAAATATCAAGTTGTAAAATGGATCGACAACTTCCAAATAGCCTTCAATAAAATTAAGGAGTACCTACAAGAACCTCTAATTATGATGCCACTAGTTGAAGGAAGACCTCTAATCATGTACCTAACAGTGCTAGAGAACTCAATGGGGGTGTGTACTGGGGCAGCATGACGAGTCTGGTCTAAAAGAGCATGCAATATACTACCTTAACAAAAAATTTACCGACTGTGAGACAAGATATTCACTGCTCAAGAAAACTTATTTCACTTTGGCAAGGGCTTCTCTCCTACTAAGATAGTATATATTGACCCATACTACTTTGTTGATCTCTAAAATGGATCCCATTAAATACATATTTGAGAAACCATCCCTCTCTGGAAGAATAGCCCGATGGCAAATGGTCTTAATAGAATACGACATTCAGTACACCACTGAAAAAAGCAATCAAAGGAATTATACTGGCAGATCATTTATCACATCAAGCTGTAGACGACTATCAGTCTATGAATTTCGAATTCTCGGATGAGAATATTATGCTAGTTACGAATTGTGAAGAGCTTGGACCGTATGAAGGACCTGAGCCAGGATCCCAATGGACTATGGTTTTCGATGGAGCTTCTAACGCACTTGGCAACGGGATCGGTGATGTAATTATCTCTCCCCAGGGTTGTCATACGCCCTTCACGTCCAGACTTTGCTTTGACTGCACCAATAATATGGCTGAATATGAAGCGTGCATCATGGGTATTAAAGCTGCTATTGACCTAAGAATCAAATTCCTGAGTGTATATGGGGATTCAGCCTTAGTAATTATTCAGGTTAAGGGAGAATGGGATATGAAGCGTCTGAATCTTATCCCTTACTGAGAACATGTGCTAAGCTTGATTCCATACTTCGAAGAGATTACTTTTGACCATATCCTAAGAGAAGAGAATCATATGGCGGACGCATTAGCTACCATGTCATCCATGTTCAAGATCTGAGGCGACAACGAGGATCCTAGAATTACCATTGAAAGATTCGACGAACCAGTACATTGCTACGAAATTGATACTGATGGAGTAGAAGAAAAATCTTGGTTTCATGAAGTGAAAAGGTAAATTTAAGCTTAAGAATACCCTGAAGGGGCATCAATCAATGACAAGAAATTCCTACGGAGGTTCTCGGCTAAGTTCTTCTTGAGTACTAGAATTTTGTACAAATGTAATCATGATTCAACTCTGCTTTGATGTGTATACAAGAAGGAAGCAGAGAAAATTATGGAGGCTATGCATGAAGGCATATTTGGTACTCACTCCAGCGGGCATAATATGGCTAAAAAGATTCTGAGAACGGGTTACTATTGGTCGACTATGGAAACTGACTGTCACCACCACTAAAGAACTTGTCATAAGTTCCAGATCTATGTTGATAAAGTTCATGTGCCTCCAGTTCCTCTGAATGTTTTGACTGCTCCTTGGCCATTCTCAATGTGGGGTATTGATATGATCGGAGAAATCAAGCCTACTGCTTCTAACAGACATCGCTTCATTCTCGTCACCATTGATTACTTCACAAAATGGGTTGAAGTAGCCTCGTTTTCCTCCATTACCAAGAACATGGTAGCTCGATTCATTAAGAATAACCCCATATGTCGGTATGGCATCCCCGAGAGAATCATCACGGACAATGGTACTAACCTCAATAACACTATGATCACTGAACTTTGTATGCAATTCAAGATCAAGCACCATAACTCTTCTCCGTATCAACCAAAGATGAATGGCGCAGTGAAAGCCGCCAACAAAAATATTAAGAAGATCATACAGAAGATGGTTGTGACTTATAAAGACTGGCACGAGATGTTACCATTTTCTCTTCATGGCTATCGCACTTCAGCACGAACATCAACTAGGGAAACCCCATTATCTCTGGTCTATGGTATGGAAGTTGTTCTACCTATCGAAGTTCACATTCCTTCTCTGAGAATTATGAAAGATGTAGACTTAGACGAAGATGAGTTGATTCAGGCTAGGCTATACCAGTTGAATCTAATTAATGAAAAGAGGCTTGTGGCTGCTTGTCACTGTTAGATGTATCAAAAGCGTATGATCAAGGCATTTAACAAAAAGATCAGGCATCACGTGTATCGGACTGGTGACTTGGTAATAAAGCATATTATTCTACCGCAAGGTGATCCCATGGGAAAATGGAATCCCACATATGAAGGGCCATTTGTTTTCAAGAATATATTTTATGGCGGTGTTATGATACTAACCACCATGGACGGCGAAGATTTTCCACACCCTGTGAACGCGGACATAGTCAAAAGATACTATGCATGAAAACGACCCACTAGGTTGACTGGCCTAGGCAAAAATAAGGGCATCCCGGCGAACCAAAAGAGTTCAGGAAAAATTAGGGATATATACAAAATATTGTACACCCGGCAAGTCGAAAACCTGAAAAGGCGGCTTGGGCAAGATAGGGTACCCCGGTGGATTGAAAACCTAAAAGGGCGGTCTAGGAAAAAGTTAGGGATTTAAAGCGTATGACTATGTCCCGTTGGATTACTTACAACAAGCTTTATTACCAAAGTCAAAAGTTCAAATGGTACAGATCATTTTAATCAACTTCTTTCGACAGCAAGAGCTGAGATGTTCGAAGACATAGGGGCAATAGTAGAGTTGGAACCCAACGAGATCATTTCCACATAGCTATATGTTTTGTTTTCACCTTGTACCCTTTTCATTTCATGACAATTTCCTCTTACTAGGATTTATGTCTCTTTGTACAAAATCGCCTGTTTATGGGCAGACTATCAATACAAATACACCGTAAATTCAAACTTTTTATTTTTTAATTTTTCAGTTTTGTTTGCAAAAATGTCCAATGACTAAAATTGAATGCACATATGCATATGAACACGATTAACGGTTAACAAATATATGTATAAGAATAGGAATGAGCATTTACTTAATACTCTAGGAGTTGGGATGACATTTAAGCTTTCCACAAATCCCCACAGAGCCACTTCCATGGGATTATCCCCACAGAGTAAGTTTCACAAATTCATCTTCAATGAAGATACATTCCCTGCAATTTCCCCGGCGGACCTCTCCAATCGATAAAATAATATTATTGTACCCCAAAATTTTCCCTCTCATTTTATCAAGATTCTCCTCACAAGACTTGTTGGGCTCCAGACCAGATTAGGGTTTGTTCAACTCAAGACACCTCCTTGCACTGATGACCTGAAATTAGGGTTTGAGTTTGCACAAGGATTTTTGGACTTCCAATGCCTCATGTGACTTTCATGCTTCATGTTGGACCTCTAAGATTGCTCATACAAAGTTTCAAGCCTTGAATCAAATTTTTGCCCAGTCAATTGGACTTTTGACCTAAAAATCAGTTGTATTAGGGAAAAGTCAAATGTGGCCAATTTACAGTCAAACCTCATGATTTTTGATCCACATCAACATTATAGACTCATATGAACCATTTGATCAAGTTTGGACCACAACTCCTCAAGAAATTTGATCAGATCACCAAAAGGGCAAAATGGTCATTTTTAGGGTTTTGACTGTAGAAGGGCAATTTTTGATTTTTCACCTAGCCAATGGAAAATTGGGTTCAAGCATGGTTACAAGGACTCAATGGCACTATCTTGATCTAATCATAAGGTTCAAAAGATCTCAAATGCATTGGATTGATAGATGAATTTTCCAGTCAACTGATCAAAAATCAACTATACACTGAAAAGTCAAACTTTGACTTTTGGGTAAAAATCAAGTGCCAAGGGTCATTTTTCATCAAAATGTGTCAAAACATGAAACTTGATCACCAAGAAACCTAATTTTGGAAATTAGGGTTTAAAATGGAAAATTTTCATAACTTAGAAATTTTCTAAGTTGTGAAAATTTCTTATTTTTTCCAAACTTTTTCACCATGATGCAATTGGATTCAAAGAAAACTTCCAACATGAAAGTTGTAGTTCTCCACAAAATCTACAACTTCTATTCACAAAGTTTTCCCAAAATATGCTTGGATCTCAAGTTATGATTTTGTGAATAAGGGTCCATGAAACTTTTAACTTAGTGAAATTTTGCCCTAGTTCCAAGTGGAATCTCAAAATTCATTTCAAATATGGATTTTAGAGCATGTTACAAGATTTCCAAAATGTCCAAGAACTCTCCAAGATCATTTATGGTTATGGAGAATCGAAGAAAAGAAAATGGCCATTTCTCACTTTTGTCCATGGCATTTTGCACAAGGTTACAACTTGCAAATCAGTTTGGATCATGCTTGTACTTGCATTACATGTTCTAATTCTTTTTACACTCCAAAATTGAATGCAAATACATTGGACAATGGCATTATTCTGAGCATTGGAGCATTATACATTGATTTATTCCAAAAATGGCATAAAGGTAGCAATACCATTTCCATAAAGCATACTTTTTGCAATTTTGTTTATCTTGAGCATTGGACCTGATCTCTTGATACAAACAACATCCACAAACTTCAGGAAAAGTGTACCAACTCTCCTCAGGCCTTGAGCTAGCCTATACAGGCTTTGGCTTTGTCAACTCAACTTTTACTTCAAAAGCAAGTAAGCTTGCAAAAAGTCCATAACTCTTCCATCTGATAAAACCAAGTCTTGTAACATTTTCAAACAACCTCAGCATTTGTAGCAAGCCAGAAACACGATTTTCCAAACACCCTAAAACACAAAATCACAAGTTCTTATCAAAACAGGGCCATATCTGCAGAACCACTTCCAAAACCAAACTGCCTCGTGCGTTTTGTCTTGAACCACTTCAAACACATTCCCTACAACCCACCTAAACTATCCAAGCATCTGTCCAGCAACTGTAACCTCATTTTCACACTTTACCATTTTCATTTTGAAGCTTTGCAGGTTGACTTCTACAGGGACATTCAGGCAAGTTCAAGGCAAGCTAAGCATTGGGAAAGGTTCAGGCAACTTCAAGCAAGCTCACGAGTACTTCAGACCTCACTCAAAGCTGCTACATTGCCATAGCCAAACTTAACTGAACAAGGTATTTTCTAAGTTTCTATCTCTCTATTTAGACATCCTTAGGCTTAGGTTTGTGAAGCAAAAATGTAGTCATTAATGTGCTTGCGTTGTACATATGCATAGTTCTTATTTATATTAACTGAGCTAGGAGAATTTGGATGATGAACTTGCTGAAAATTTTAGGTCAGAAATTAGGGCCTCTAAAATTCTCTTTGATCTTTGAGAGTTAGGTCAAGTTTTTTATTTCAATGGAATCGTGACTAAAAATGCTACAAGTTTCATGTTGCAAGATTATGTATTTAAGCACGTATGCAGGAGATACAGTTTGAGCTGAACAGGGTGCGCGCGTGTTTGTTCCAAGGTCAGAGACGAAGCTAGTTGAGCCTGGCGCTTGGGCTTTGTTCTTTTGGCACCCCTGTTTAATTTTTGCACCCCCATGGCCCATTTGTTTTATTTTTGTATATTTTTTATTTCATTTATATTTTCTGGCTTTATTTTATTTTTTCTAAACATTGAAAAATCTGAAAAATATTTTCTTATTTTTTTGCATTTTTATTTTATTATTTTTTGGCATAAAAATAGTTTATTAATAATAATATAACTTATTTTTTAAAATAAAACTTGTAAATAATACAAAAATATTATCTATTTTTATCTTTATTATTTATGCACTTAAATTAATATTTTCATACAATATTTAATTTTTTTAACATTTTTGTATATTATTATTATTTTTCTTAAACAAAAAAAAATGAATAAATAAATAATATTAGAATATATTTTCCATTAAACAAAAATTAGGGTTTTTACCCTTTCAAAAATAATCATTTTATTTTTTTATTTTTAAGACATAAATAAATTTATTTTACATACATAAAATAAATACAAAAAAACATTTGTGCATATTTACATTTTATTGTACATTTAAATATTTGCTTATTTATTTATTGTACATTTAATTCAATTGGGTTGTAATAGTAAACTAGGGTTTTATTTTGTGCAAATATCCCCCTATTCAAACTTGTATCCCTCTCCCCATAATAATGTTGTAATAGTCTAGATTTACTTTACGCATTTTATTGCTTTCATATACCATGATAGTAAATTAGGGTTTTGTATGAAAGACCAAAAATCAAACAAATAGCATGACCTAACACAAGACAAAAATGCATGAAAAATGACAACATCTTGCACACAAGCACCCCTAGGGTTTCATCCACTTTGTTGCCTTAAAATGGCCATGGTATGCATGCTAGGTATCTTGGCAAAATCAAACAAAATAAAAAGATCATAGTCCCTCGATGACGCTATCTTGGTTGCCTAAACAAAAATGATCTTAAGTCCCTCAAAACTTGCTAAAGATACTTGGCAATATTGTTATCATGGTCATACGATGACCGACGCCTGTCCCGTTTAACATCCAAAGATAGGATTATTTACCAAATACAATGGTAAAACAACCATGTCAAAGGGTTAAAATGCACAAGAAAGACTTTTGATTAAGGTAGACAACTCCTAGTTACTTGATCAATTTGCAAACATCCTTGCTATTTTCAAAAACACACAACACATTTCAAAACAATTTCCAAACAAACTTTCAAACATTGAAACATTTTTCAAAAGACAAACATCTTTGTATACATTCTTCAAACAAGAATCATTACAAAGATTGCCAAAACGATGGCCTCTTTTCAAAATACTTTCAAAACCACACAAAGCACCATTTCAAACAATTCAAAAAGCAAAGCAAGTGATCTAAACAAGTAACTAAGAGCCCATGGAAAACCATGGATGAAAAAGGTGCTAGCACCTTCCCTTTTCATAATATACCCCCCGAACCCAAGAAAACATCTCAAAGGTCTTTCCTGTGCTTTTTGAACTTTCCTTTGGATAAAATAAAAAGTCGGTGGCGACTCTTGCTAAACTGAAAAATTTGCGAACACAAACGCAAAACCTCAAGCCATTTCTCCCACCGTATCACAGAACTGGCGACTCTGCTGGGGATAATAAGAAAAGTGGGGTTACCTTAGGGCTTTAGATCACCTTTACATGCTTATCTTGCTTGACTTGTTTGCTTTACACTTTGGTTCTATTGTTTGGGTTTGAATCCTCTACCCGGATTTAGGAAACATTCATAGGTAAATAGAAATACGTTGTGGAAACTGTGCGGGGTATACCGACATGGTCTAAGTAATAGCTATATTAGTGCGACGTATTTGTGGGTACCGGTAGCCTTTGAGTCAATCAAAGAGAATACGGGGCCGCTGAGAGATGTCATGAAGCACTAATGGACTTTTAGAACCTTTACTTGACCATCTTGGCCTTTTAGGATGTAGTGAGATGACCGGCTTTGGTGCAGTCCGAAGTTGGTAGATACTCGATACTACACTCATTGAGGGTTGTTTTCTTGGAATATTTCGGTCGCCAGTAAAGCGGCTAAACTGAAACAATGAACACAGAAAATAATCCAGTGATATTGAGCTCCTTAGAACCCGGTAACTATTTATAGGGCAGGTTGAGCCAACTAAACTTCAAGAGGGTACTTACCTATGAAACCCCATGCAAGCCTGAAACTAGGAACTTGTGTGATTTGTTTGTACATATATACTTGTGCATAACATCATGAACATCATGAAGCATCATTTGCATCCACTAACCATTTCAAGGATTTTGGATCTTCATCTTTGTTCCTGTTTTGTAGTTTATGGATTCACTTCGCAGGAAAACTATTCAGGTCAACCTTGTGAGAATTCCTCCTCAACTCAAGGAGCTTGCTTCCAAGATTCCAGAGTATTCTCCATTCACTGAGAGACATGGTCGACTTCTCAACTTGGTCAACTCCAACACAGAGGAAGACATGGTGAAAGTTCTCTTCCAGTTCTTTGACCCCCTACACCACTGCTTCACATTTCCTGATTACCAGCTGGTGCCTACTTTGGAGGAATTTTTTCAACTCTTGAGAAGTCCTATTCTCCATCAACTACCTTTCAATGGTACGGAAAGAGATCCAAATCCTGAAGATGTTGCTCAAGCCCTGCACTTGCAACCATCAGATGTCATAAGTCATTGGGAAACCAAAAGTGGTGTCAAGGGTTTCTTGGCAAAGTTCCTGTTTGAGAAAGCTCAAGAGTGCTAGAATTATATAGACTTACAAGCTTTTGAGGAGATTGTAGATCTTATCATCTATGGGTTGGTCTTGTTTCCAAACCCTGACCAGCTTATAGATATCAATGTTGTAAAAATCTTCATGGCTCGCAACCCGGTGCCTACATTGCTTGGAGATATCTTGCCCTCTTTCCACACTCGAACAATGAGGAAAAGAGGTGTTCTCATGTGCTGCACTCCTCTACTGGCAAGATGGTTTATTTCTCATCTTCCCCAATTAGTCATGAGGAATGAGCAAGGTTTTAGGTGGTCACAACGATTGATGACTCTTACACATTCAAATGTTCATTGGTGTTCTCGATCCAGAGAAAATGTTATCATCATCGATCGTTGTGGGGAATTCCCTAATGTCCCTCTACTTGGCATTAGGGGAGGCATTACCTACAACCCTTGCTTGGCTCTGAGACAGTTTGGGTACGCCCGAAGGGATGGCCCACATGACATGCTGATTCCAGACTTGGTTTTTGACTTCGACAACAACGATAAAGGACTTCGACAAAGGTTCATCCGAGCTTGGAGGATGCCCAACAAGGTGGACATTAAGACCTTGGGACACAAGAATTACATCCCCCTTGAGCCTTACCTCAAGTGGGTACGAACCCGCGCCCAAAGTCTTATGATGCCTTACCCCTCCATTCTCCCTGTGATTATGGAGCCTGTTATGGAAGGAGAGGTTCCATACACCCTCCTACATCCTGACATGCCAACATCACTCAAAGATTAGCAAAGGAGTTGGATACAGCTCAAAGGAGAATGCGATACTTTTGAAGCCCAATTCTACGCAAGCGAGAAGAAGGTTTTGGAACTCACTCGTCAACTTCACGAAGAGTAGACTCTCAACACCTACATTGCACCAAAAAGGATGCGCAACGTCTTTTTACCTTAGAATTTTGTATTATTTTGCCCATGGGGCATTGATGTACTAACAATTCTATCTTATTAATATGACGTGTGTTTCTTTTTTTGTTTAAAACAAATTTGAATTTCTGAATCCTTGAAAGCATTACATGAATACACATCATTCATCATATGCATAAACAGGTCTTTACACCAAGTATCCTCATCTCTCTGCTGTTTATTTCAGCAAGATGGATATTGAACAAACGGTCAAAGACTTACAAGCTCATAATTCACAATTCCAACAGCTGCTCATGACCTTGGCTAAGGGTCAGGAGGAGCTCAAAGCTCTGTTAGAGAAGGAAAAGGAGAAAAAGAAGAAGAAGAGAGGTTGTGTGGATACCTTGGGCAGAAGATTTGAAGGTCAAGCCAGAAGGGTCCTGGATTTCCCATCAACATCTGAAGAGGGTGAAGGAAAGGGTAAAGGATTTGCAGTGCCTTCTGATTCTGAAGTTGAAGAAGAGGAAGATGAGGATTACTTAGAACAATAGTATCCTCCTGCATATGAGAAGTACAAAAATCTGGAAGAACGTCTGGAAGCTATGGAGATTCAGAGAGTGCCTGGGCTGGACTTTGAAGAGTTGGGGTTGGTTTCTGAAATTGTAATCCCTCCCAAGTTTAAAGTGCCTCTTTTTGCTAAATATGATGGGGTGTCTTGCCTAAAGATGCACCTACGGTCTTATGTCAGGAAAATTCAACCATATTCTTCTGACAAAGACCTGTGGGTCCACTTCTTCTAGGACAGTTTGTCGAGGATGCAGTTAGATTGGTTCTACCAGTTAGAGAGGTCTGATGTGCATAATTGGGAGGATTTGGTTGCTGCCTTCTACAATTAGTATCAATATAATGCGGACTTAGCACCAACTCGTACTCAATTACAGAGTATGGGCATGGTCTCAAATGAAGGCTTCAAGGAGTATGCCCAGAAATGGAGAGACTTGGCGGGACGAGTGCAACCACCTCTATCTGAGAGGGAACTAGTAGATATGTTCTTGGGGACTCTGTCAGGGCCTTTCTTTAATCACTTGATTGGAATTTCGTCTACGGGGTTCACCGAGTTAATTCTAACTGGTGAGAGGGTTGAATCCGGAATCAAGAGCGGGAAAATTCAAAAAGATGCATCTGCTTCCGCTGCCATCAAAAAGCCTTTTCCAGCAAAGAAAATGGTCTCAGTTGTCTACACTCAAAGAGGTCAAGGAAGAGTTGAGCGCCAGCCAGCGGTGGGGGCCGTAATGATTCAGAAGTCTGTAGTTGATCAGCCCAGAAACAATCAACCCAGAACCAACCAAGCAAGGGTGGAAAGGCCTGTGCGGCAATTCACCCAGATAAACATGACTCCCGCTCAGGTTCTACCCCATCTCTTGAAGTTAAACCTTACAAGTCTGAAAGAGGCCCCGAAGAATCCGAATAGAACTTCTCCTTACTACCATTCAAACGCCAAGTGTTCTTATCATTCAGTGAGTATAGGGCACGACACCAACAATTGTTGGGCCCTCAAGAATAAGATTCAGGATTTGATAGATGCTAAAGAAGTTGAATTCGACGCCCCTGAAAAGACGAATGTGATCTCTGCTCCAATGCCGAGGCATGGCCACAATGCCCATGTTATTGAAGAGGATCTTTTTGTTGCTATTGTTTTATGATTTGATAACTCTGCTACCAATAATCAAGCTGAATTTGTTGAAGGCTGGGATTTTCCCAGGATGTGAAGAAGATTGCTGCCTTTGTTCATCCTTACCAACTGACTGTCCATTGTTGAAGTTAGGTATCCAACGCCTAATGGATAACCAAGAAATACTTTTTGAAAAGACTCTTGTTACACCGAGTCCTGTCAATGATGTTTCAATAATAACCATATCCGCCAATCTTTCAAAGGTCTCCAAAGACCTGTTAAGATTACATCCGCTCCGAAAATTGCACCTTTGAAGATAACCATGCCCGAGCCCGTCCCGTACAAGTCTGACAAATCGATATCGTGGAACTATGGTGGAGAGATCTATTATCACGGTATTAAACAAATTGAATCGACTGAAGAGAGTTCTGATGAAGAGACTTCCGGCATTGGAAACATTGCTAGAACGAGCAAAATTACCCGCAGTGGAAGGATTTTCTCTCCAGAGATTGCCCCTCTAAAGGCAATCTTTGGACCCTCGAATGCTCCTAAGGTTACCCCTGTGTCGGTCAACATATCTGCAAGAACTCCAATTATTGAAGAAATTGTCACTCATGTGGTTGTCCCCTCTGCTGCTGTTGATGATAGAGGGAAAGGGATCCAAGAAGCGCCCGTCAGGATGAGGGCTCAACCATTGGTCATCCCTGAGACCTCTCAAAAAGAAATGGAAGAGATTTTGAAAATAATCAAGAAAATTGATTATGATGTTGTGGAACAACTGGGGTAAACCCCCTCAAAGATCTCTATGTTGGCCCTACTGCTTTGTTCAGAGGCTCATGCTAAAGCACTGATCAGATTCTTGAAGACGGCCCACGTGCCACAGGAAACCTCCGCGGATCAGTTCCAGGAATGTGTAGCTAGCTTAACAGCTGACAATGCTCTAGGATTCTCCGATGCCGATTTAACATCAAAAGGGAGAAAACATAATGACGCTTTGCATGTCTCGATGGAATGCAGAGGGACTACCCTGGCACACGTTCTGGTAGACACTGGTTCGTCTTTAAATGTCTTGCCGAAGAAAGCCTTGGATAGATTGGACTGTGAAGGCTTAACCCTGAAGCCCAGCAACATCATTGTCAGAGCCTTTGATGGTTCTAAAAGGATGGTCCACGGGGAGGTGGACATCCCGATCAAAGTGGGAACTGAAACCTTCAACTCTACATTCTATGTAATGGACATCTGTCCTTCCTATTCTTGCTTGTTGGGAAGACCCTGGATTTACAATGCTGGAGCCGTCACTTCCTCTCTGCATCAAATGCTCAAGTACCCTATCCAGGGGAAAATTATAACTATTCATGGCGAAGAGGAATACATGATAAGCCATCTAATTTATTTCCGCTATGTAGAATTGGATGGTGAATTCATCGAGACCCCTTTCCAACACTTTGAAGAGGTTTCTCCTGAAATTGCGGCAACCAAGATAGTGACTTCTGTACCCATGATTACCAAACCTGTGCCTCGGATGTCATCTCTCAAAGATGCAAAGGCTGTGATTGAAGAAGGAGGAGGCTCAATCTGGGGGCAACTTCCAGATTTTCCTTTCAAATCAGATAAATTCGGCTTGGGGTTCACTTCTTCTGCTCAAAGGGTTGTCCGTCGCGCCCGTGCTGGAGGGCCACCAGTGAAGATCACCCATCATGGAGTCAATGCTCTGGAGGATAGTGAAGAGGAGAGCAACTTTGAAGACTGGATCTTTCCAACTATTGACGGAGGACTGTGCAACTGGGAGGAAAAGGACTTTATTCCGATTACTTTCGTAAATCAGTAATTTATCTTTCAAACATTTCCGTTGGTTTGTAATAATTCTCAAACAATTCATACACTTTTAGCCTTGTGCCTTACCCGAGGCATATAGGTCCATTTGTAAGGGTTTGATTTTTCATCTTCATATGCCATTTTAATGAATCATGGACGTTTTCACATATAAACTTTTGTGTTCATTGTCTTTCTTTTTACATTTATTTGTTTAAAGGTGGCTATCCCTTACACACACCCACACTCACAAATGCAGGTACCCTTCCATTCTGGATTCCATGGGTAACAATTTTGCTATGGCCTTTAGTGACTCTGAAGATCTAGTCTACCATACCAAATACGAAGGTGATGAAGACTGTGAAGTGCCGGGAGAATTGGCTAGACTTCTACAACAGGAAGAAAGGGCAATTCTGCCTCATGAGGAGTTGTTAGAGACAATCAACTTGGGTACTGAGGAAGATAGAAAAGAAGTCAGAGTGGGTGCCAACCTAGAGGCAAGTGTCAAAGAGCGCCTAGTTCAACTATTGAATGAATATGTTGAGATCTTCGCCTGGTCATATGAAGACATGTCGGGACTCGATACAAATATTGTGGTACACCGTCTACCCACAAGAGAAGATTGTCCACCAGTTAAACAAAAGGTCTGCCGCATGAGGCCCGACATGTCTGAAAAGATTAAAGTAGAAGTTATGAAGCAATTCAATGTTGGGTTCCTTATTGTTACTTCCTATCCACAATGGGTTGCTAACATTGTGCCCGTGCCTAAGAAGGACGGCAAAGTGAGAATGTGCATGGATTACAGAGACTTAAACAAGGCTAGCCCTAAAGATGACTTTCCACTATCGCACATTAACATCTTGGTTGACAATACAGCTCAGCACAAGGTATTTTCTTTCATGGACGGATTTTCAGGTTACAACCAGATCAAAATGGCACCTGAAGACATGGAGAAAACTACTTTTGTTACACAGTGGGGTACGTTCTGCTACAAAGTGATGTCATTCGGACTGAAGAATGTCGGGGAACCCTATCAACGCGCCATGGTAGCTTTTTTTCATGATATGATACATCATGAGATAGAGGTCTACGTAGACGACATGATAGCCCGATCACGGACGGAAGAAGAACACCTCGACCATTTGCAAAAGTTGTTTGTCAGGTTGAAGGAGTACAAGCTCAGATTAAACCCTAACAAGTGCACTTTTGGAGTCAGGTCTGGTAAGCTCTTGGGTTTCATTGTCAGCAACAAAGGCATTGAGGTTGATCCTACCAAAGTCAAAGCTATACAAGAAATGCATGCCCCTCGCACAGAGAAGGAGGTCAGAGGTTTCTTAGGACGCCTAAACTACATTGATAGGTTCATTTCTCACCTAACATCTACCTGTGAGACAATCTTCAAGCTGTTGAAGAAAGATCAGGTGGTTAAATGGAATGGTGACTGTCAAGTTGCTTTCGATAAAATCAAGGAGTATCTGCTAGAACCTCCTATCTTGATGCCACCCGTCAAAGGAAGACCGCTAATCATGTATCTGACCGTCTTAGAGAATTCAATGGGGTGTGTACTGGGCCAACATGACGAGTCTAGCCAAAAAGAGCATGCCATTTATTACCTTAGCAAAAAGTTTAAGGACTGTGAGACCCAATACTCACTGCTCGAGAAAACTTGATATGCTTTGGTATGGGATGCTCACCGGCTAAGGCAGTATATGTTGACTCATACCACTTTGCTGATATCTAAGATTGATCCGATCAAGTACATCTTTGAGAAGCCTGCTCTATCTGGAAGAATAGCTAGATGGCAGATGATCCTGACAGAATACGATATATAGTACACGACCCAAAAAGCTATAAAGGTGAGTGTGCAAGCTGACCATCTGGCTCATCAAGCTGTCGAAGATTACCAATCCATGAAGTTTGACTTCCCCGACAAAGACATTATGACATTGGATAACATTGAAGACTTCAGACCATATGACGGACCTGAACAAGGATCCCGATGGACCCTGTACTTTGATGGTGCCTCCAATGCACTTGGCAACGGTATCGGTGTTGTACTCATCTCCCCACAAGGTTGGCATACACCTTTCACCGCCAGAATTTGCTTTAACTGTACTAACAACATGGCCGAGTATGAAGCTTTCATCTTTGGTCTCAAGGCTGCAATAGACTTGGGAATCAAATCTTTGATTGTATTTGGGGATTCAGCTTTGGTCATCAGTCAGATTAAAGAAGAGTGGAACACTAAGCATCCCAACCTCATCCCTTACAAAGAACATGTCTTGACATTGTTACCTCATTTCGAGCAGATTACCTTCGAGCACGTCCCACGAGAAGAAAATCAGCTAGCAGATGCTCTAGCTACAATGTCATCCATGTTTAAACTTAATTGGGATAATGAGGCTCCCCAAATCACCATTGAGCGGATGGACGAACGTGCATATTGTCACGAGATTAATACCTAAGAAGTAGTGGACCGACCTTGGTTTCACGAAGTCAAAAGGTATCTCGAGGCTCAAGAATATCCTGAAGGAGCTTCGGTCAACGACAAAAAGTTCTTGAGGAGGTTCTCTGCCAAGTTCTTCCTGAGCAATGGTATCCTGTACAAGCGCAATCATGATTGCATTCTGCTCCGTTATGTGGACAAGGTTGAAGCTGAGAAGATCATGGCTGAAATTCACAATGGTACCTTTGGCACTCACTCTAGCGGGCACACGATGGCTAAGAAGATTCTACGGGCAGGCTATTACTAGTCTACCATGGAAGCTGACTGCTATCAAGACTCCCGTACTTGCCATAAATGTCAAATCTATGCGGACAAGGTACATATACCTCCAGTTCCTCTCAATGTCTTAACATCTCCTTGGCCATTTTCTGTGTGGGGAATCGACATGATTGGAGAGATCAAGCCTACAGCATCCAATGGACACCACTTTATTCTAGTGGCCATTGATTATTTTACCGAATGGGTCGAAGCAGCTTCCTTTGCATCCGTCACAAAGAATGTTGTTGCCCGCTTCATCAAGCAGAACCTCATTTGCCGGTACGGCATCCCCGAAAGGATCATCACTAACAACGGTACAAACCTTAACAATACTATGATCACCTCCTTGTGAGAGCAGTTCCAGATTCAACATCACAATTTATCTCCCTATCGGCCGAAGATGAACGATGTTGTCGAAGCTGCGAACAAAAATATCAAGAAGATCATACAAAAGATGATAGTCACCTACAAGGACTGGCATGAGATGTTACTGTTTGCTCTCCACGGGTACCGTACCACGGCGCGTACATCAACTGGAGCAACACCCTATTCTTTGGTATACAGCATGGAAGTTGTTTTGCCTATCGAAGTTCAGATTCCCTCCTTGAGAATCATGAAAGATGCTGGTTTGAGTGAAGACGATTGGATTCAGACCCGGCTTGATCAACTTAACTTGATTGACGAAAAGCGACTTACTGCTGTTTGCCATGGTCAAACGTATCAAAAACGGATGATCAAGGCTTTCAACAAGAAAGTCAGGCGCCAGGTATATCAAGTTGGGGATCTTGTAATCAAGCGGATCATCTTGCCGCAAAGTGATCCCAGGGGAAAATGGACTCCTACCTACGAAGGACCATTTGTGATCAAAAACATCTTTTCTGGTGGGGCAATGATATTAACCACCATGGACGGCGACGACCTGCCGCACCCTGCGAATACAGACATAGTCAAAAGATACTACGCATAAATGACCCGCTAGGTTGACACCCCTAGGCAAAAAAAGGGCATCCCAGTGAATCGAAAACCCGAAAGGGCGGTTCAGGCAAAAGTTAGGGATAAACAAAAAAATATATGTACACCCGGCAAGTTGAAAACCCGAAAGGGCGACTTGGGCAAAAAAGGGTTTCCCGGTGGATCAAAAACCCGAAAGGGCGGTCCAGGAAAAAGTTAGGGAATTAAAGCGTATGACTATGTCTCGTCGGATCACTTTAAGGACAATCTCTTCACAGACATGCTCTGGGCTTCTGATCAACTCAATCATCTTGGAACGAAGCAACGAATGGACAAGATATTCAGAGTTACGAAGGCTATAGCAGAATGGGAACCCCATGGAATTTTTTACACATAGCCATCTTTCTTTGTATAAATTTTTCTCAATTTTTATGACAACATTCTCTTACTAGGATGTATGTCTCCTTTGTACAAAATACTTACACAAAGTTAATACAAAGATACTTCAAAGTGCAGAAAACTATTTGCCTTTTCTTCTTTTTTTTACACTTGTGTTTTATTTGAAAACGTCCAATGATTTATTAATGAGCATATGCATTGGAAAATAATCACTGCTTACAAATAAACAAAATGAGAAAGAATAATTACTGACAGGTTGAAAGTATAGGAAAATGTCTTTAGGCTATTCCAGTAGAAATCCCCTGTAGTACATCATCTGAATCCCCAGCGGAGCTAAAACCTTGAAATACATATCCCAGGCGGAGTCATAATTTCAAAATCCCCACCAGAGTTAAAACTTCAAGCGGAGCTAAAACTTTGAATTACAGACCCTCAGAAGAGATGAAACCGTCTTCCCCAACGGAGTCAAATTTCCAACTACCAATCCACAGCGAGAACCATTCAGTTTCCCCAAATTCCCAGCAAGTTGTCTTGAAGCCTGGAAGTCAACCAGATAAAAGTTAACTTTTGTCTTATCCCCAACCTAGGATAACTCCCCAGTAAAGTGGTATACAACCCAAACTCCTGAACTTTTTCCAAATAGGAATAAGCTTTTCCCCCAGAGTCCTGAACTTACTCTCCAGCAGTATAGCTACTCCCCACAGAGTTCTTACTCCCCAACAGAATGAAGATTCTCATTCTTGATTCCCCAGTGAAGTTGCCTGAGTCTTCATTACTCCCCAGCATGAATCTGTCAGAATTTTTAATCCCCTGCAGATCGAAGATTCTCACTCTTGACTCCCCAGCATGGAATCCCCAAGGATTCAAATTCCCCAAGAGATTGCAGATTCTCATTCTTAGTTCCCCGCAGAAATCATCAGAATTTTCCCTATTCCCCAGCCGAGTAAGGATTCCCATTATTTAACCCCCAGTAGAAGTCTTCAAAGTTCTATGGACTCTCCAACTAGATTTCTCAGGCAGTACATGGCATTACTTCCCCTAACAGAATGTTTGTCATCCTCCAACTACAAGGACTTGAAGGATCCCTATATCCCCAGGAAAGTCGTGAAGGATTCTCACATCCCCACAGAAGTTGTCAAGGATATTTAATCCCCAAGCAGTCAGCAAGGATTTCTCATCCTCAGCAATCAAAGATTTTGAATCTCCAACAGCGGTCAAGGATTTATTTTCCCCGGCAACAGTCAAGGATTTTCTTATCCCCAGCCGTCAAGGATTTGTTTTCCTCAGCAATATAGCAAATCAGATTACATGCTCAAACATTACATTCATATATCATAAACATTGATAAGACACATTTTATTGCATCATACATTTCATGCAACATAACTTTGTGTTTCAGCTAACATTTTACCCTTTTCAGGACAAAATTAACAGCTATCTTTAACAAATATTCAAAGATTTCAGATACAGTACGGATACACTCCAGACACGAAATTCATTCTGCTACTCATTCAGATCTCTTATTCAGATACAGTATAGATACACCCCAGACACGAAGGTCATTCTATTACTCATTCAGAATTTCAAGTCAAGATACAATACGGATACGCTCCAGACACGGAAGCCATTTTGTCACTCATTCAAACTTCAACAATCAGATACAGATTAGATACGCTCCAGACACGGAAGCCATTCTATTTCTCATTCAGATTCAACTATCAATTTCAAGTTCAAATCCCAATTACAGTTCAAATACACTCCAGACACAGAAGTCATTCAGCTACTCATACAGATCTCAACTTCAGATATAGTCCAGATACGCTCCAGACACGGTAGCCATTCTGTCACTTATTCTGACTTTTTCCCCAGCACAGGGATACTCCAGACACGGATGCCATTATGTCGCTTATTCAGATCTCAACTTCGGATACAGTCCAGATACGCTCTATACACGGTTGCCATTCTGCCACTTATTCTGACTTTTTCCCCAACACAGAGATGCTCCACACACGGATGTCATTCTATCGCTTATTCAGATTTCAGATTCAGATACAATACAGATACACTCCAGACACGGCATTCATTCTGTTATTCATTCATATTCAAATACAGTTACATCTCGGATACTCTCCAGACACGGACTCCATTCCATTGCTCATACAGATTCAGTCTCCAGATACAGTATAGATACGTTCTAGACACGGATACCATTCTGATACTCATTCTTTTGACTTACAACATATAGTTCAACAAACATTCTTGATGCCATCTACAAGCCCATCTCCGACAAGATTTTGTCACCTCTCCAAATGGCATCTTTAAGCCCATTCCCTCAACTATAATTTGACGAGTGCAAATTTACGGGCACTCTAGTGTCCAATCATCTTTTACCTTCGAGTCACGAACGGCAAAACTCGCCAATCTAACTCTTCAGGTTCAAGAAGATTGAACAGGGGCAGCTGTTGTACCCCAAAATTTTCCCTCTCATTTTATCAAGATTCTCCTCACAAGACTTCTTGGGCTCCAGACCAGATTAGGGTTTGTTGAACTCAAGACACCTCTTTGCACTGATGACCTGAAATTAGGGTTTGAGTTTGCACAAGGATTTTTGGATTTCCAATGTCTCATGTGACTTTCATACTTCATGTTGGACCTCTAAGATTGCTCATACCAAGTTTCAAGCCTTGAATCAAATTTTTGCCCAGTCAATTGGATAGTTGACCTAAAAATCAGTTGTATTGGGGGAAAAGTCAACGGTGGCCAATTTACAGCAAACCTCATGATTTTTGATCCAAATCAACATTATAGACTCATATGAACCATTTGATCAAGTTTGGACCACAACTCCTCAAGAAATTTGATCAGATCACCAAAAGGGCAAAATGGTCATTTTTAGAGTTCTGACTGTAGAAGGGAAATTTCTGATTTTCACCTAGCCAATGGCAAATTGGGTTCAAGAATGGTTACAAGGACTAAATGGCACTATCTTGATCTAATCATAAGGTTCAAAAGATCTCAAATGCATTGGATTGACAGATGAATTTTCCAGTTAACTGATCAAAAATCAATTATACACTGAAAAGTCAAACTTTGACTTTTTGGTCAAAATCAAGTGCCAAGGGTCATTTTTCATCAATATGTGTCAAAACATGAAACTTGTTCACCAAGAAACCTAATTTTGGAATTTAGGGTTTAAAATGGAAAATTTTCATAACTTAGAAATTTTCTAAGTTATGAAAATTTCTTATTTTTTCCCAACTTTTCCCAACTTTTACACCATGATGAAATTGGATTCAAAGAAAACTTCCAACATGAAATTTGTATTCCTCCACAAAATCTACAAATTTGATTCACAAAGTTTTCCCAAAATATGCTTGGATCTCAAGTTATGATTTTGTGAATAAGGGTCCATGAATCTTTTAACTTAGTGAAATTTTGCCCTAGTTTAGGCAGATTTTTGACCTAACTTCATGGCAACTTTTCACCTAGTTACAATTGGAATATCAAAATTCATTTCAAATATGGATTGTAGATAATGTTACAAGCTTTCCAAAATGTCAAAGAACTCTCCAAGATCATTTATGGTTAGGGAGAATCGAAGAAAAGAAAATGGTTATTTCTCACTTTTGTCCATGGCATTTTGCACAAGGTTACAACTTGCAAATCAGTTTGGATCATGCTTGTACTTGCATTACAGGTTCTAATCCTTTTTACACTCCAAAATTGAATGCAAATACATTGGAAAATGGCATTATTCTGAGCTTTGGAGTATTATACATTGATTTATTCCAAAAATGGCATAAAGGTAGCAATACCATTTCCATAAAGCATACTTTTTGCAATTTTGTTTATCTTGAGCATTGTACCTGATCTCTTGATACAAATAACATCCACAAACTTCAGGAAAAGTGTACCAACTCTCCTCGGGCCTTGAGCTAGCCTGTACAGGCTTTGGCTTTGTCAACTCAACTTTTGCTTCAAAAGCAAGTAAGCTTGCAAAAAGTCCATAACTCTTCCATCTGATAAAACCAAGTCTTGTAACATTTTCAAACAACCTCAGCATATTATAGCAAACCAGAAACACGATTTTCCAAACTCCCAAACACCCTAAAATACAAAATCACAAGTTCTTGTCAAAACATGGCCATATCCGCAGAACCACTTCCAAAACCAAATTGCCTCGTGCGTTTTGCCTTGAACCACTTCAAACACATTCCCTACAACCCACCTGAACTATCCAAGCATTTGTCCAGCAACTGTAACCTCATTTTCACACTTCACCATTTTCATTTTGAAGCTTTGCAGGTTGAATTCTACAGGGACATTCAGGCAAGTTCAAGGCAAGCTAAGCATTGGGAAAGGTTCAGGCAACTTCAAGCAAGCTCACGAGTACTTCAGGCCTCACTCAAAGCTACTACATTTCCATAGCCAAACTCAACAGAACAAGGTATTTTCTAAGTTTCTATCTCTCTATTTAGACATCCTTAGGCTTAGGTTTATGAAGCAAAAATGTATTCTTTAATGTGCTTGCGTTGTACATATGCATAGTTCTTATTTATATTAACTGAGCTAGGAGAATTTGGATGATGAACTTGCTGAAAATTTTAGGTTAGAAATTAGGGCCTCTATAATTCTCTCTGATCTTTGAGAGTTAGGTCAAGTTTTTTATATCAATGGAATTGTGACTAAAAATGCTACAAGTTTCATGTTGCAATATTTTGTTTTTAAGCATGTATGCAGGAGATACAGTTTGAGTTGAACAGGGAGCGCGTGTGTTTGTTCCAAGGTTAGGGACGAAGGTAGTTGGGCCTGACGCTTGGGCTTTGTTCTTTTGGCACCCCTTGTTTACTTTCTGCACCCCCATGGCCCATTTGTTTTATTTTTGTATATTTCTCATTTCATTTATATTTTCTGACTTTATTTTATTTTTTCTAAACATTGAAAATCTGAAAAATATTTTCTTGATTTTTTGCATTTTTATTTTATTATTTTTATTATTTTATTGGCATAAAAATAGTTTATTAATAATAATATAACTTATTTTTCTAAATAAAACTTGTAAATAATACAAAAATATTATCTATTTTTATTATTTATGCACTTAAATTAATATTTTCATACAATATTTAATTTTTTAACATTTTTGTATATTATTATTGTTTTTCTTAAACAAATAAATGAATAAATAAATAATGTTAGAATATATTTTCCATTAAACAAAAATTAGGGTTTTCACCCTTTCAAAAATAATCATTTTATTTTCTTATATTTAAGACATAAATAAATTTATTTTACATACATAAAATAAATACAAAAAAACATTTGTGCATATATACATTTTATTGTACATTTAAATATTTGCTTATTTATTTATTGTACATTTAATTCAAATGGGTTGTAATAGTAAACTAGGGTTTTATTTTGTGCAAATATCCCCCTATTCAAACTTGTATCCCTCTCCCCATAATAATGTTGTAATAGTCTAGATTTACTTTACGCATTTTATTGCTTTCATATACCATGATAGTAAATTAGGGTTTTGTATGCAAAGACCAAAAATCAAACAAATAGCATGACCTAACACAAGACAAAAATGCATGAAAAATGACAACATCTTGCACACAAGCACCCCTAGGGTTTCATCCACTTTGTTGCCTTAAAATTGCCATGGTATGCATTCTAGGTATCTTGGAAAAATCAAACAAAATAAAAAGATCATAGTCCCTCGATGACGCTATCTTGGTTTCCTAAACAAAAATCATCTTAAGTCCCTCAAAACTTGCTAAAGATACTTGGCAATATTGTTATCATAGTCATACGATGACCGACGCCTGTCCCATTTAACATCCAAAGATAGGATTGTTTACCAAATACAATGGTAAAACAACCATGTCAAAGGGTTAAAATGCACAAGAAAAACTTTTGATTAAGGTAGACAACTCCTAGTTACTTGAATAATTTGCAAACATCCTTGCTATTTTCAAAAACACACAACATATTTCAAAACAATTTCCAAACAAACTTTCAAACATTGAAACATTTTTAAAAAGACAAACATCTTTGTATACATTCTTCAAACAAGAATCATTACAAAGATTGCCAAAACGATGGCCTCTTTTCAAAATACTTTCAAAACCACACAAAGCACAATTTCAAACAATTGAAAAAGCAAAGCAAGTGATCTAAACAAGTAACTAAGAGCCCATGGAAAACCATGGATGAAAAGGGTGCTAGCACCTTCCCTTTTCATAATCTACCCCCCGAACCCAAGAAAACATCTCAAAAGTCTTTCTTGTGTTTTTTGACCTTTCCTTTGGATAAAATAAAAAGTCAGTGGCGACTCTTGCTAAACCGAAACATTTGCGAACACAAACGCAAAACCTCAAGTCAGTTCTCCCACCCTATCACAAATATGATCTTTTTCCTGGCAATGTCACCCACCTACATAGTTCCAATCAGTACATTTCATGAAAGTTCTCTTCCCCAGCTGAGTTTATTCCCCCAAAACTGTAAAAACCCCTGCAAATTTCTTCTCTCCAATAGAGCTCATTTCCTCAACAAGGGTTTTTCCTCAGTGGAATATTTCTCTGTCAACAGGGATTATTTCCTCAATAGGGTTGATTTCCCCAAAAGATTACTGTCTCCCTAGCTTGAGTCTATTCCTCAGATGGCTGCAAATCACCGGCAAAATTTCTCTCCCCTGTGAAGTTGCCATTATGCCTAGAGACTTGCTACAAAACCTGGATTTGGACCAGATATCAGTCAATTTTATCCTCCCCGGACGAGTCATAAGGTTATCCATCTCTTTTATCCCCAATCAGGGTATATAAGAATTAAACTCCCCAGACGAGTTAGAAGGTTATCCATCTCTTTTATCCCTAGTCGGGATAAGAATTAAACTCCCCATTAGAGCGATGAACGACTAATGTTCCTGAACTCTTCTCCCCAAACAGAAGTCAACATTCCCCAGTGGAGTTTACTCAAACAGAAAGCAGGAATCCCCAACATAAGCATTCTGAACAAGGTTGAAGATTACATATGTTCTTCATCCCTAGCACCAACCAGGGATTCATTTTCCCCAGCAAGATATCATACAGAATTGTTGATACATTTCCAACAACATTTCATATTCATACATTGTTTACCAATATCATTGTTTGTATCAACAAATAAACATCATCAATTACTTATATGACCCGATAGTCTTCTCCAAGGCTACATTTGACAAAGGGCTATTTCAGCAATTTCCTCAGAGGATCATTCTCAAAAAAGACATCTTCTGGCTCAGATTAAATCTACCATAGATTTATTCTGATACTTCTTCCAGTAGACCTTTTCTGGCTCAGATTAAATCAACCAGACATTTATTCTGATACTCCTTCCAGTTAAAGACAAAAAGACCTCTTCTGGCTCAGATTAAATCAACCATAGATTTATTTTAATACTTCTTCTAGTTAAAGACAAGTGTAGACATCTTCTGGCTCAGATTAAATCAAATGTAGATTTACTCTAATACTTTTCCAGTAGACATTTTCTAGCTCAGATTAAATCAACCATAGATTTATTCTGATACTTCTTCCAATTAAAGACAGACGTAGACATCTTCTGGCTCAGATTAAATCAAACATAGATTTATTCTATACTTCTTCCAGTAGACATTTTCTGGCTCAGATTAAATCAACCATAAATTTATTCTGATACTTCTTCCAGTTAAAGACAAAAAGACCTCTTTTGGCTCAGATTAAACCGAGTGTAGATTTATTCGGATACTTCTTCTAGTTAAAGACAGACGTAGACATCTTCTGGCTCAGATTAAATCAAGCATAGATTTATTCTGATACTTCTTCCAGTAGACATTTTATGCCTCAGATTAAAGCGATCATAGACTTATTATGATACTTCTCCCAGTTAAAGTCAGGCATATACATCTCCTGGCTCAGATTATATTAGGCGTAGATTTATTCAGATACTTCTTCCAGTAGACATTTTTCTGACTCAGATTAAATCAAACATAGATTTATTCTGATACTTCTTCCATTCGAAGCCGAGCGTAGACGTAGTCTAAGTTCTATCAACAGTTACTTTGGATGGAATCTATAAGCCCATCTCTGACAACCTTCCATCACCTTTCCAAATGGCATCTTTAAGCCCATTCCCAATATAATCAATCAACAGCGTTACTTCATACACCGGGGAGTGCAAATTTCGGGGCACTTAAGTGTTCAATCATCTTCTACCTTCAGGTCACGAATGGCGGACATGCCAATCTAACTCTTCAGGTTTAAGAAGATTTAACAGGGGCAGTTGTTGTACCCCAAAACTTTCCCTCCTATTTTCTTCAAGACATTCTCATGCGGTCTCAAATACTCCAAGCCACTCAAGAGTTGATTGGTCAAACCTCCTCCTAAGCAAGGGTCTTCAATTAGGGTTTGGTGCTTCTTAAAGAAGATTGGTTTGCAAGGGTATCAATTGAATTTCATTATTCATCATAGGTCCTTAATAATTCTTATGTCAAGTTTCAAGTCTTGCATCACATATTTGCTCAGTCAATGGCTCAGAAGATTGAAAGTTAACTATATTGGGTAAAAAGTCAACTATGGTCAATATACAGTCAAACTTTAAGATTTTTTGTCAACATCAACATTTTGAGGTAACATTCAGCATTTTATTAAGGGTTGATCATGATTCATCAAGGAAAGCCCTCAAATTATCAAAGGTCAAAAATTGCCAAAATTAGGGTTTTGATTAAAGATGACTGATCATTGACTTTTGACCTAATGCATGACCTAATGGCTTAAAGAATGATCTCAAGGGCTCAAATACAACATCTTGACCTTATTACATGGCTCAATATATTTCCAAAGATGTAAGGGATTGACAGATGAAAAATTGAATCAATTAATAAAAAGTCAACAGTCACACAAAAGTCAAACTTTGACTTTTTGGTCAACATTGGAATTCAAAAATAAAGAATCATCAAAACACTCAAAATTATCAAGTTTGATCATCAAGAATTACAAAGATCAATAAAGTCAACAAAATTCAACGTTGGAAGATTTTCAAGTACTTAGAAAAAATTCAAGTATTTTGTGCTTAGAAAACCCTAACTTCACAAGCAAGTTTCCTTAAGATACAAGTTAATTCAAGGAAAACTTTTAACATGAAAGTTGTAGGGATTAATTAATTCCACAACTTTGTTAATGTGGGATGATCCTTAAAAAGTGCTTAATTTAAGAGATATGAGCCCATGAAGTTGTGATATTTTTTATCCAACACTTAGAAAAAATTTCAATAAGTTTTGATCAGTTTTTTATCCCAACTTCTTGGCCAATTTCCACCAAGTTCCCATTTGATTTAGCCAAAGTGGTCAGCATGAAAGTTGTAGACAATGTTTCAAGCTTTCCAAAATGTCCAAGAACACAAATTTATCATGCTTGAGCTAGAAGTTTCGAAGAGATGAAGATGGCATGTCAAACTTGAATTATAGGTCATTTTTGTGATGAACTCATAATCAAATCTCATAGCTATTCCTTGTAATATGCCTTTGTAGGCCTCTAAACTTGTAAATATATCTCTAATCAGAAGATTACACAAAGTTTTGAGCTATGGTCTATTTGATTCAAGCATTATCCAATCCATTTTGCCATTAAAGGGAAAAGGATCACACTTCCATTCCCATAAAGCACGCTTTACGCAATTGTAACCTCTCCTTGAGCCTCTCACTTGTTTCCTTTGCACACACTCAATCCAAAAGATTAGATGAGCATGCTTGAAGTATCCAACAACTTTATGAGACAAAGTACAGTGCATTAGAACCATGTTCTTCAAGGTTACTTCATAACTAAGCTTCCAAGCCATAACTTGTTATCTTACAAATATGGTTACTTCAACTTCTCAAACCTTTTGCCTATTAATATAGAGTTAATTTGCAACCCAAGGAACGAATTCACATCTCCAAAAACACCCTCAGTCTCTCTCAAATCAGAATTGGTTAAAATTCTCCATTTTTGAGTTTTGAAATCCATTTCTTCGAAACTCCTAACTCTTGAAATATCTTTGCAAGTTAACCATCATAACACTTCATAAACATCATATAGAAATCATCCATACCCCTGTTACACTTCTGTAATCACTCCATCATCATACACCATTTCCACTTTTCACCATTGCAACTTGACTTGGTTAGAGTGATTCAGCAACTTTTAGCATAAAGTAAGAATTGGAATAGGTTCCTGAAAGTCCAAGGATGCTTAATAAATCATCACATTACACTGAAAGGCCATAGAAGAAGCGTTGTAGTTTCTCCAATTTGGTAAAATTTTCAAACTGTGATATCCATATACATGCATCATTTGTGTTTGTTTTCTAAAAATAAAATGTAGATATCAATATCCTGAAGCTAACCATATCATTAGTTTTCATTAATTTTGCTTGTGGAGTGAGAATTGAAGCTCTGACCAGTTAGGGTTCATTTTTGGTACTGAGTAAAAATCTTTTTATTCTTTGAGTGTTAATTAAAGTTAATGGCATGGTTGAATTCGTGGTGAAATTTAGAACAACTTTCATGTTTACAGTTTTTAAAATGGTTGAGAAATGAAGATTTTAAAAAATTTGAAAATGATGTTGATGTTACTGGAGCGAGGAAGAAGATGAAGTTCATTTTTAAATTTTTGGAAACTATTTCATCTTATATTTAATGCAACATTTTTATAACTGAATGTAACAGCCACCCCAGTGGCAGCGTGCTTGCTCTTAAGTCATAATTATCCCTGGTCCTGGGTTCGATCCAGGCGTGGGGCATTTTATTTTATAACATTTTCATTGTAGATTTAGTGCAAGCCAGACATACGCGCACATCATGCAACCTCATATCTTGACCATCAGATCTCATCCAGGACAGATCCAACGCACCAAATGCGTGTCCCATGATGCACCTTCTGAAAACTATCCCCACTGGATCTCAAACAGGCGTATGGGCTTCTCTGTTTTAGGCCTAACATGTTTGCTTCTTCTCACCCCCACTATTACATGTTTACACCCAGGCCCATTTTACTTCCTTTTTTTATTTTAATTAACTTTTCTTTTTTAAACCATTTTTATTTAATCAGAAAAAAATAATAAAATCACAAAAAATTTAGATTTAGGTTTTAAATAATTAATTTAATTTTCATAAATAAAAAATAATTTAATCACTTTGTTTTATTTTGTTAATTAATTTGTAAAATAATTAGAATAAGGTTTTGTTATTATTTTACACTATCAAATATTGTTCTAAACAAAAATAACAAAATATTTTCTTAAACACTTAGAAATATTTTAGGGTTTCTTAAACATCTTGGTCAGATTACAGTGAGGTATCTAATGATTCAGACTGCAAGTGCACAGTCTTATCGTGTAGTTTTAAAAGATATTGAACCACAGAGACTGATGAATCGAACTACCGTCTTCTATTGTTACTTTGCAAATCTAAAGCTAATGAACTTTTGATTAGGTTGTAGGGAAAATAAATATTAAATTAAGTCTAATTTTAATTATCAGTAAGCGGAACTACAAGTATGTAATGGTCGGACCTCGGGAACTAGCAATCGGTTGGGTGTCTTTGTTATTTTCAAAACAACTTTCAGTAAAATCTATTTAGTTTAAAATCCCTCGTCTCACACTATCGTTTTATTGATCTAGGCTATGCAGTTAAATTCTAACGTACGCTTCCGCCATCCCGCAGGAGTTAAAAACACCTTTTGAAAACGAAATAAAATCTTAATTAACTTTAAAGTGCTTCCGCTGTATTTTAAGCCAATGCCTAACTACTATTGTCCAGTTGAAAGATCTCAAACTTCCGCTTTGTTGACCCTAACCTCTATTTGTTCTTTACTTTCGTAACAAAACAATTTATCGATTAAAAATAGTAACTTAGACTAGAAAAAGGTTTTGTAGTAAAAATTACCCAACTGAGTCACTTGATCCCTTGGTTATGTGACCTTACATACCGGTATACAAATTCTAGCCTAGCATAATATCAGACCAAATCACAGAACAATTCCAAAGACAAAACAAAATAAACATGATTATATTAATTAAAAGCAATAACAATTCATAAAAATAAACCTGAGGATAATAACTCTGGATACGGGTACAATTACTTCTAACTCTTGACTAGAAGCACTCCTCCACAGGACTGGTAGGCTTTGCTTTGATCAGGAATGGAGACAATCGTACAGAATACAAATGCTAGAGGAAATAGAAATTTGCAGGAAAAAAATGCTCAAAGAAAAAAATGCTTAAGGAAAATGAATTCTCAAAAATATCAAAAGGTCGACCCCCTGGTTGTTGTGTCCAGAATTCTATTTATAGTCCTTTGTGCGATACGTAGGTTTGAGAAAATATAGGAACACTTCGAGTTCGTTTGAGAAAAAATAGGAACACTGAGTTGGTTACATCCTTCATGTGTTGACTGAGTGGAGCTTAAAAATAGGATGGTCGTTGGATTGGTGCTTGAACTTTCCTCTTACGTTGGATTTGCAGATTACATGGTCAAAGAAGGAAAAGGTGGGCTTGTGGCGTTCGTCAAGTCCAAGTGACGATGGTCACTTGGTCCATTATGCCCGTGAAGACCGGCAGCATGCCTTGACGATCGTCAAGGTCCTTTTGCTAGTGCGCCACGTGCTCACGCCTTGTGATGGGCTTATACTTTCTTCTTCTTTTATTCTTTGGCCCTTTTGCTATTTTTGCACCCTTTTTCTTCATTTCTTCCAAAGTCTTTAACTTAACATTTATCTGCAAAACAAGTGAATACCCGCGTAATACCTATATAAAATAATACAATTAAAATAAAATAATGGAAATAATTTATGTAAATCAAGCTAAAAATACCATATATTTGTGTGTTATCAAACTCCCCCATACTTGAACTTTGCTTGTCCTCAAGCAAATGCTCAGTATGATGTTTTTCTAAACATGGTCAGATGCACATATATGACTCGAATCAACTCATATACGGATGCGTTGTGTTTTTGTCAGAAAATTGAAAGCTTGATTCATGCTCCATTACTATGGTAATGACACTAGATAATCCCATTTTACGTAAACTAGTTATAGATGTTGTCATAGCCTACCTCGAGTATTTGTCTCGTTTCTTCCCTTTCATTCTAGCGCAATCACATTAAGCCATTTATCCTTGCACGCACATAGAAGAACAGTCGGTTAGTGGTTATGATCCCTTTTTTAGCACTTAGGTTTCTGGCATAGTAATGTGGCAAGCTTTTTCTATCCAATTGCAAGATGCGGGGGATCATACTGTAATCCTCCCTACCAAGTTCAGTACCAGACGCTCCTGAACCATCTAACAAAGGATTTTTAATGTTACTTTGTAAGCTTACATCCTTTGGATTAAACGATCGGGTAAGGATCGCCCAATTTAATTGGTGTATTACCTATCTTCTTAAAGCTTGTAACATTTTTCTGAAATAATAAATTAGATCATCCACTTATATTCATCGACTTCCTGCGTAGTTTGTGTTTAAGACGGTGTTGACTGCTAATATAAACTACTCAGGGTTAATACAAAAACTAAACTCAGGGTTTTGGAATAACAGGTACTTGAACTAGTCTATCATACTCTGGGGTTGTAGAATGTCTAGACGGTAGTAATTTTGCTTAATCTTGCCACAATTCCTAACTATTAAAGATCTTGCAGCCTATGTACTTGTCAAGTGAGTCAAGTTATGCATAAAACTCTAAAAAAAAAATTGATAGGGCTCAAAAAGATAGGGGAATCAGAAAAACAGCACAAATGCTTCAATAGATAACTTGATAACAAAAAATGTATTGAATTAGAAATGACAGAAGGGAAATTACAAAGAAAATAAAAATTACTTAGGAAAGGGAAATACTTCCTCCCCCATACTTGAATCATACATTGTCCTCAATGTATTGAAAGAAGATGGAAAAGGGAAGTTGAAACTAGACAACTATTCTTCCTCCTCTTGCCTTCAAAATCTGCCACGTGTCCTTGCTCTTCTATGTGCTTGCTCACTGCTTCTGGAAGATTTGACTCCATTACCACGAGAAATAACGTTATGCAAGTCTTCGACACGAAGTGTTAAAGCTCGCATATCTTCTGTCATTCCTGCGGTGAATTCCAGCATACTTTGATCGTGCATGTGAGCATAGTCGCTTTGGTCTCTCTGCATTTGTTGCATGAGATTCAACATCTCAATTTGGCGTGTCTCAAGGCTTTGGTAGCATTGAGTGGACAACTGGTTATGCTGCATTATTATGGCATAAATTGCATCAATGGTGGCAGGATTGTTGGCGTGCTGTGGTTGGGGCTCTTGCTGCTCTAATTCTTCTTCAATTTCATCAACAGCAACATTGTTAGCCTCACCTTGATTTCCTTGCTCATTTACTCTAAGTTCGGGTGCATTCAGGTTGTAAAGCCAATTATCAGGATTGCCCAAATTTGTACGACTGTGATTTGGAAAGATGACGCTACAAACTTTTACATTCTTCACCATTAGATAGTAACCTCCAGCTTCTCTTACCTTGATTAGGCGGCCAGCTCTATAATTATCAATGTCCATATAAACTGCTGGCAGCGAAGGTAGGAGTTGAATCCTTTCCCCCCAGTTCAGGTGAACTGCGATGGTGGTGACAATGCCTCCAATACAAAAAGGTGTAGTCCCATCTCTCGTGACAAGGTTTTGAATATGGTCCATCATTAATGTAATGGGATTAAGATGGATATCTTGTGAAAAGGAACAGTGAAGAGCATACAACTCCTTAGTGTTGACTTTGTTGTTGTTTGCCCTTCCAAAAACCGTGTTGGCCATAATGCGGTGTAAGAAGCGAATATTTGGGTTGTGAATGTGAAAGGCGTAGCGTGCTTCAGGTATAACATTGATTCCAATCTATCTCCGGGGGAATACGATATTGCACATCATTTCCATGGGGAAAACGAAACATTTCGCTCAAATTTTCATGGCTAAGCGTGTATTCTCGGTTGAACATCCAAAATTGAGTGGCTCCAGTTAGGTGTTCATCAGCATCGTCACGAGTGTGGTAAGCGTAGGAACCCAAGAATTCCAACGTCAGAGCCTCGTAGGTTGGTGTGTTCAACGTTCTTATAAAGCTCAGGCCTACTTTGTCGAGCAAGCCTTGCATATTGTTTTGTAACCCCAATTCTTGCAAGCAGTTGTTATCGACAAATCTTGTGGATGTCAAACCTCGACGATAAAATTTTATGTATCGTTCTCTTTGAAGTTTGCCTATTTCCCCTTGCCGTAACATGAGATGGATCATGTCGGGTTCTTCTTGGTTTGTTGGGTTTCTTCCGCGGGGTGGATTCCTTCGGGCGGCCATGATTGTGATTTTAACAAAGAAGAAAATGTAATGGTGATGAAGGAATGGAAGGAAGGTGGGTGGTAGTGGTGAAAACTAAAGAATGGAAGAAGGGTTTAAATAGATGGATTTTATGAGTGGGAAATGAATGAGGTTCATGAGAAATTTTGAATATGGGAGGTTATAGAAGTTATGGATGAATGGAGTAATGGGAGTTTTTAGTGGGGTGTTAAAGAATAATGAAGTAGTGGGAGTAAAATGAATGGGTGAGGTTCTTGGTCAAATTTTCGTTTAATGGTTCAAACGGTCACAGGAAGGAATCGTGAGAGACAGGGACTGAAAGTCGTCACGCGTTTCCTGACGTTCGTCAGGGTCAAAGGGACAAGCTTCCTGACGCTCGTCACATGCTTCCTGACATTCGTCAAGGTCAAAGGCGCGTGTTGTCTGACCATGTGCATGTTAAAGCATTTTTTTATTTTTATTTATTCATATAGTTTAAATAATGTTACATGGTTTATATATTTATATGAATAGCTAGTGGCACACAATTTGTTAGGTATATGATAGGAATTATTATTGATACATTAAGAAAAAAAAATATAGATAATACGTCTATTCGATAATATTTAGTGCATACAATCGAGTGTTAGTATTATAATCAATATTTCATGGAATTAGTGTAGGTGTATCAATGTGATGCTTCGATTCGAATCGGAGGAATGATAATCGAATAGAATTAAAAATTAACTAAAAATAGAAATTAACCAAAAGTGAAAAATATAGAAATTAACCAAAAACGAAAAAAATATAAATATGAAATGCAAAATGAAGTAAATAAATAAATACTATTGAATGAAATAAATATCCAAAAAATTTAGAACTGATCGTAACAAAATATCTGAAAAATATAAGCGTCAAAATAATAATGTAAACCCCCCCCCCCCCATACTGAGAACAAACAGTGTCCTCATTGGGGAGGCACAGGAACAAAACTAGTGATCACGTGGGCCTCCTGGAGGTGGAGCAGTAGAGTGAAAATGCTGATAGATATGGTCAAACAGTGACGACATCCATGAAATAAAAGAAATCACGGCGAAATGTGTCGATGTCGTCTCTAACAGCGGTGAGCTCTCCTCGGAGTGCAGTAACATCATAATGCAATGTCTCGATAGTATGTGCATGATCTACCATAGGAACGTCGACAGCTTCGGTAACAGGTGAAGGTGTAGGTTCGTCTAGTGGAGTGCACTCATGGTAACCAGGAGGTGTGGAAGGGTCGCTCTCCTCTCTCTCAGGGTCATGCTCAGCAGTCTTCTCGAGGTTATACAGCCAGTTTTTCTTATTATGGAAGCTCGTGTTCTCTGGGCTAGGCAAGGTAAAGTAGTAGACAAGATCATTTCGCACTAGAAGCTGAAAGTGAGGTGGGTCTAGGTTACCTATGAGAGTAATGTTAAAACAGAATGGTAATTCCATGGTATGGTATCTGCCATATGGTGTAAGGCGTGATAATGATAATCTCAGGGATAATGCCTCGGTTATCATGGCGACTAGCCCACCGACACAGATAGGTCCATGGGTACACTGGGCTATGGCAAACATATTGGCGATCATAAATGATACACCAACTACGGGTCTAGACTGGAAAGCACAGTATATAATAAATAGCTCATCCCTAGAAACAGAGTGATGGTTTATAAGTTTTCCGAACAGGGTAAAAGCTAAGATGTGGTGGAAATACCTAATGGTTGGGTTATGGATATCAGTCACATCCAGGAGGTCAGGGTCCTCAGGGTACTGGCTAGCTATATCCCTCCAAAAATGGTTTAGCTCGAAATCAAGGTAGTCGTCTTCCTGGGTCTCCATGTAAGCATCTATGGATCTAGGAAATCCTAGCAGCTCAGCAAGACGACGAACAGTGAAATGGTGGGTAAAGCCGAATAGTCTGAAGGACATTTGTCCTCTACTATGCCTTAATCCTCGGGTAGGTTTATAATGGAGTGAGCTCAGGAACTCTAGGGTAAGGTTTCGATAGGTGGGGTACTTATGGTCAAGGAATCCTTCCCAACCTATCTGGTTAAACAAAAAATAAACACTCTCCCTAATACCTAGAACTGTTAACGTGGGATCATACACATAAGTCATCAAATTCATCTGGCGCTGAGCTAGTATCTCATAACGCCTCTGCTGGGTCCCAGTAGCGAAGGTGATAGTATCCATAAGTTAGTCTAGCTAGTTAGTGCCTGTGAGTCGGTACTAAAATTAGTAAATAAAGAAAAAAAACAAATAAAATATGAAATGATAATAATCTAGGAATCGTAATAATAATCAGAATAAAAAATAAAGAGATTTTAAAAGAAATTAAATAATACATGAAAAACTTGTGGGTTGCCTCCCACACAGTGCTTGCTTAATGTCGTTAGCTTGACATCGTTTCAGACGTGAATTAGTCTCCTATTTTGGGCGGTAGCTCTATAAGCGTTAAACTCGCAGCGTAGTCTTTATTTTCAATGATGTGATAATGTTTTAAACGTTGGCCATTTACTATGAATGGGTTTGTGGACTTTCCTTTGATCTCGATGGCGCCACTTGGAAAGACTTTGGTCACTTCGAAGGGTCCAGACCATCTTGAACGGAGTTTCCCGGGAAAGAGTTTTAAACGGGAGTTGAATAAGAGAACTACATCTCCTTCATTGAACTCCTTCCTAGAGATTCGTTTGTCATGCCACTTCTTCATCCTTTCTTTGTAGATCCTCGCATTCTCATATGCGTCTAACCTTAGATCTTCCAGTTCATTTATGTTGAGGTTCCTTTTCTCACCTGCTGCGGTGTAGCTTAGGTTTAGGGTTTTAATTGCCCAATAAGCTTTATGTTCTATCTCCACTGGCGGGTGACATGACTTACCATAGACGAGTTTAAAGGGTGTTGTTCTGATTGGTGTCTTTAATGTTGTCCTATAAGCCCATAGTGCTTCAGGTAACTTGGCCAACCAGTCCTTCCTTGACATGGCGACATTTTTTTTCTAATATTTGTTTTATTTCCCAATTTGAGACTTCCACCTGCCCGCTTGTTTGGGGGTGGTATGGTGTTGCTACGCGGTGTTTCACCCCATATTTGGTTAGGAGTTTATCAAAGATTTTGGATATGAAGTGTGAGCCACCTTCACTTATGACTTGTTTGGGTACACCAAATCTTGGGAAGATAATATTCTTGAAGAGTTTAATCACTACTCGAGTGTCATTTGTTGGAGAAGCTTTTGCTTCGATCCATTTTGAAACGTAATCTACAGCCACGAGTATGTATTTATTTCTGAATGATGACGGAAATGGTCCCATGAAGTCTATTCCCCACACATCAAAGACTTTGACTTGTAGAATTCCAGTCTGAGGCATCTCATTGCATCTGGATATGTTTCCAGTGTGTTGGCATCGATCGCAGTTAAGAATGGCTATGTGCACATCTTTCCATAGATTTGGCCAATAGAAACCAGACTGCAGAATTTTAGTGCATGTCTTAGATGTGCTTGCATGGCCTCCATAAGGGGCGTCATGACAATGAGAAATAATGTTTTCAATTTCGCTCTCTGGAACACATCTTTAGAAAATACCGTCGACACTTCTCTTGAATAGTAAAGGTTCATCCCAAAAGTAATGTTTCAGATCGTGAAAGAACTTTTTCTTTTGTTGATAGGTAAGATCAGGGGGTAGGATTTTAGCGGCTAAGTAATTTTCTATATCTGCATACCATGGTAAGGTCTGATTTGTTCAGACAGTGTTCACAATTTCGTTCATATCATTATCTATTGCTTCTTGGCTTTCTTGTAAATCATGGCTAACGGCACGTGTGTCAAGTTCTAAAAGTAATTGGTTTGGATTTGATTCAGGGTTTTCTACGTTGGCACCTCCTAAGTCCATCTGAGCTAACAGACGTTCATACGGGAAGTCATCGTTAATGGGCACCTCCTCTAGTTTCAGGCTCTCCATTCGATATAAATGGTCGGCTACTATGTTCTCGGTACCTTTCTTGTCTTTAATCTCTAAATCGAACTCTTGTAGAAGTAGAATCCATCTCAATAGTCTTGGTTTCGAATCTTGCTTGGTTAGCAGGTATCTAATAGTTGCATGGTCTGTATAAATGATTATTTTTGCACCCACGAGGTAGGAGCGAAATTTGTCCAGCGCAAAGACTACAGCTAAAAGTTCCTTTTCTGTGGTCGCGTAATTCATATGTGCAGGGTTCGACTTGCATAGTATATCTCATGAAGCTTCTTATCTCTTCTTTGTCCCAGGACTGCACCTACGGCGTAATCACTCGCGTCGCACATGATTTCAAATGGTAGTCTCCAATCGGGTGGTTGCATGATTGGTGCAGATATAAGAGCTACTTTTAATTGGTTAAATGCCCTTAGGCATTTGTCATCGAAATCGAATTCAACGGCTTTCATAAGGAGGGTAGTTAGAGGTTTGGAAATTTGCGAGAAATCTTTTATGAATCATCGGTAGAAACCGGCGTGTCCTAAGAAACTGGGTATTTCTCTTACTGTTTTAGGGGGTTGTAAGTTTTCTATGACTTTGATGTTTGCTTTATCGACTTCAATCCCCCTCTCAGAAACGACGTGTCCTAGCACAATTCCTTGTTTGATCATAAAGTGGCATTTTTCCCAATTCAGAACGAGGTTCACTTTATCGCATCTCTCCAAAACTTTCTCTAAATTTATTAGACAATCTTCAAAACTCTCTCCACATACAGAGAAGTAATCCATAAAGACCTCCATGATATTGTCTATGAAATCAGCAAAAATTGCCATCATGCATCTCTGAAATGTGGCGGGAGCGTTACATAATCCAAACGGCATTTGTCTGTATGCGAAAGTTCCATAAGGACATGTGAATGTTGTTTTCTCTTGGTCATCGGGGTGAATAGGAATTTGGAAAAATCCCGAGTAACCATCTAGGTAACAGTAATGAGAGTGCTTATCCAATCGCTCAAGCATTTGATCGATGAATGGTAGAGGAAAATGGTCTTTACGAGTGGCTTTTTTTAGCTTCCTATAGTCAATGCACATTCTAGCTCCGCTTATGGTTCGTTCCGCTATAGCTTCGCCTGCTTTGTTTTTCGTGACTGTTATACCTCCTTTCTTTGGTACACAATGGAATGGGATTACCCATTGACTATCAGAGATTGGGTATATGATTCCTGCATTCAGAAGTATTTTTACTTCGTCTTTAACTACGGTACTCCATATTGGGTTAATTCTTCGTTGATGTTCTCTAGAAGATTTGCAGTCATTTTCCAACATAATGCGATGCATACAAATGGAAGGACTTATTCCTTTGAGATTCATAATGTTATATCCCAAGGAAGATGTGTATTTTCTTAAGACTTGTAATAATTTGTCTGTTTCTTGTTGTCCTAAGTCTGCATTGACAATTACTGGTCGTTTAAGCTTGGTGTCGAGGATTTCATATCTAAGGGTCTTAGGTAATGGCTTAAGATCCAAGGGTGGTTTTCTCGGACAAGGCATGTGGTCAGGTGTCAGAGCTAAGAATACGCTTAGATTGTCGTCTCGGTATTCGGGACACCATTCGTTATCTTCAAACATTAGAGGTGTGGGAATCTTCATGGTTTCAGAACAAGGTATCGGTTCCCATTCAATTTCCCTCACATATTCGTCCATGATGTCTACCAGGTAACATGTGTCATCTATGGCAGGCACTTGTAGGAACTGTTTCAGAATAAATTCGACTTTCTCTTTACCTACTTCAAAAGTTAGTTTGCCTTTCTTTACATCTATGATGGCTCTAGCGGTAGCTAAGAATGGTCTTCCTAAAATGATAGGTGTACTTTCGTCTTCTCTAATGTCCATGATTATGAAATCTGTAGGGATGCAGAACTGGCCTATTCGTACGGGAATGTTCTCTAAGATTCCTACTGGGTATTTAACAGAGTGTTATGCCAATTGAACGGACATCTTTGTTGGTCTTACTTCTCCCATTTCAAGTCTGTTGCATATGGACAAAGGCATAATGCTAATACTAGCTCCTAAATCACACAGGTCTTTGTCTATGACAAACTTTCCTATATGACAGGGTATAGAGAAGCTTCCAGGATCTTTCAGCTTAGGAGGCATCTTGTTTTGGATAATTGTGCTACACTCGGTAGTAAGTGTGACTGTTTCGTTATCTTCTAGCTTTTTCTTGTTAGATAAGATTTCCTTGAGGAATTTGGCATAGGAGGGCATTTGAGTTATGGCTTCTGTGAAAGGAATTTTTATATTAAGTTGTTTCAGAAGTTCAACGAATTTTTTAAATTGCCCTACGTTCTTAAGTTTTGCTAGTCTTCCAGGAAATGGGATTTGGGGTTTATAAGGCGGTGGAGGCACATAAGGTTTTTCTTTTTCTTCGGCCTCTCCTCCTTTATCTTCTTTATCCTCCTCCTCCTTCTTCCCGGGTTGATTCTCCTTCTTAGTTGGTTCTTCGAATCTTTGGTACATAGCTGGATTTGTAAGTCTTGGGTCAGTCGGTCCGTCTAACTCAGTTCCACTTCTTAATATGATGGCATGAGCATGCCCTTTCGGGTTAGGTTGTGGTTGACTAGGAAATGTATCAGTTGGTGCAGCTATAGGTGCTTGTTGTTGAGCCACTTGAGAGATTTGGGTTTCTAACATTTTATTATGGGTGGCCAAAGCATCTATTTTATTCGCTAATTGTTTTATCTGCTCGTTAGTGTGTATGTTTTGATTTTGGACGTCTTTGTTTGTTTGCGCTTGGGTAGCTATGAAGTTTTCCATCATCAATTCTAAGTTTGATTTTCTAGGCACATTAGGAGTGTTTTCAGGAGGTTTCTGATATCCAGGTGGCACAACAGGTGTTTGGTTTGGAGCATACAACGCATTGGGGTTTTTATACAAGAAATTTGGATGATTTTTCCATCCTGGGTTGTATGTGTTCGAGTAAGGGTTTCCTTGAGCATAACTTACTTGGTCGGTTGGATTTCCTGCCAAGATCTTACATTCGGTAACTGCATGTCCAGGCAATCCGCATATCTCGCAATTTGGAGTTATAGCAGCCACGGTGACTAGAGGTATTGCGGTCAAGTTATCTATCTTAAGGGTGAGGGCGTCTACCTTAGCATGGACGCTATCTAGATCACTTATCTCGTACATGCCTCCTTTCGTCGGTGTTTTCTCTGCGGTAGCTTTGTCTACTTGTCCTCTTTCACTTCCCCACTGATAGTGGTTTTGAGCCATACTTTCTATGAGAGCATAAGCAGCGGTATAGGATTTATCCATAAGTGCACCTCCTGCAGAAGCGTCTATCGTTAATCTTGTATTGTACAGGAGACCATTATAGAAGGTATGGATAATTAACCATTCTTCCAAGCCATGATGTGGGCCAAGTCTCATCAGATCCTTGTATTGTTCCCAAGCATCGAAAAGGGACTCGTTGTCCTTTTGTCTAAAATCACTTATTTGAGATCTTAGCATAGCTGTTTTACTTGGCGGGAAATACCTTACAAGAAAAACTTTCTTCATCTCATCCCATGTGGTAACAGAGTTTGCGGGTAGAGATTGGAGCCAATCTAGGGCTCTGTCTCTTGGAGAAAAAGGGAAAAGACGAAGTCTTATTGCCTCTTGACTGACCCCATTGTTCTTAATCGTATCTGCGTACTGCAGAAATATTGATAAATGAACATTAGGGTCTTCCATTGACCCACCAGAAAACTGGTTCTGTTGTACAGCAGACAACAAAGAAGGTTTCAGTTCAAAGTTGTTAGCCTCAATTGGAGGAGCAGCAATGCTATTATGCGGTTCATCTTGCGAAGGAATAGCATATGATTTGAGCGGACGTGGAGCAGGTTGTGCGACCATTTATTCGGTTGGTTGAGGAATAGGAGATTCGAGTGATTCACGAGTTGGAGTATTATGCAAGAGATGATACTCTTGAATGCAGCGTCTAAGTCTGAGATACCGCTCGATATCATTGATTTGTATGTATAACGGCTCACCTTGCGAACAAGTGTTTGGCATACAATAAGAAAAGAAGTAGAAAATAAATAGAGAGGTTTTGCTCTAGTCTCTACTGCGTAACAAAAGAGTAGAGATATCGACTTAAATCAGTCCCCGGCAATGGCGCCAAAAACTTGATCGGATTACACTGAGGTATCTAATGATTCAGACTGCAAGTGCACAGTCTTATCGTGTAGTTTTAAAAGATATTGAACCACAGAGACTGATGAATCGAACTACCGTCTTCTATTGTTACTTTTCAAATCTAAAGCTAATGAACTTTTGATTGGGTTGTAGGTAAAACCAAATACTAAATTAAGTCTAATTTTAATTATCAATAAGCGGAACTACCAATATGTAGTCGGACCTCGGGAACTAGCAACCGGTTGGGTGTCTTTGTTATTTTCAATACAACTTTCAGTAAAATCTATTTAGTTTAAAATCCCTCGTCTCACACTGTCATTTTATTGATCTAGGCTATGCAGTTAAGTCCTAACGTACGCTTTCACCATCCCGCAGGAGTTAAAAACACCTTTTGAAAATGAAATAAAATCTTAATTAACTTTAAAGTGTTTTCGCTGTATTTTAAGCCAATGCCTAATTACTATTGTCCAGTTGAAAGATCTCAAACTTCCGCTTTGTTGACCCTAACCTCTATTCGTCCTTTACTTTCGTAACAAAACAATTTATCGATTAAAAATAGTAACTTAGACCAGAAAAAGGTTTTGTAGTAAAAATTACCGAACTGAGTCACTTGATCCCTTGGTTATGTGACCTTACATACCGGTATACGAATTCTAGCCTAGCATAATATCAGACCAAATCACAGAACAATTCCAAAGACAAAACAAAATAAACATGATTATATTAATTAAAAGCAATAACAATTCATAAAAATAAACCTAGGGATAATAATTCTGGATACGACTATAATTACTTCTAACTCTTGACTAGAAGCACTCCTCCACAGGACTGGTAGGCTTTGCTTTGATCAGGAATGGAGACAATCGTACAGAATACAAATGCTAGAGGAAATAGAAATTTGCAGGGAAAAAAATGCTCAAAGAAAAAAATTCTTAAGGAAAATGAATTCTCAAAAATATCAAAAGGTCGACCCCCTGGTTGTTGTGTCCGGGGTTCTATTTATAGTCCTTTGTGCGATACGTAGGTTTAAGAAAATATAGGAACACTTCGAGTTCGTTTGAGAAAAAATAGGAACACTGAGTTGGTTACATCCTTCGTGTGTTGACTGAGTGGAGCTTAAAAATAGGATGGTCGTTGGATTGGTACTTGAACTTTTCTCTTCTGTTGGATTTGCAGACTACGTGGTCAAAGAAGGAAAAGGTGGGCTTGTGGCGTTCGTCAAGTCCAAGTGACGATGGTCACTTGGTCCATTATGCCCGTGACGATCGGCAGTGTGCCTTGACGATCGTCAAGGTCCTTTTGCTAGTGGGCCACGTGCTCACGCCTTGTGATGGGCTTATACTTTCTTCTTCTTTTATTCTTTGGCCCTTTTGCTACTTTTGCACCCTTTTTCTTCATTTCTTCCAAAGTCTTTAACTTAACATTTATCTGCAAAACAAGCGAATACCCATGTAATACCTATATAAAATAATACAATTAAAATAAAATAAGGGAAATAATTTATGTAAGTCAAGCTAAAAATATCATATATTTGTGTGTTATCACATCTTTCCCCTTTTCACCACCTTCGTGCACTTTATTTTTGCATTAGTATTTTCCAATTTTATAACTGCTAGCGGTCTGTAATAGATAATTAGGTTTACTTTACTTTTCATCCCCATTCATAAATTTGTATCCCCACTCCCGAAGCTTTGTAATAGCGTAGGACATTTAATTTCGGCAATTTATTGCTTTCCTTATTACTGTTAGTTTAATAGGATTGTATGGAAAGATTTAAAATCAAACATTAGAAAACCTAATCTCAAGATAAACACTTGAACTCAAATCACTTTGCACACACACACCTCTAGGGTAACCTCACTTGTTGCCTTCATATAAAACAGTCATGTCCCTCGAACGTGTGATGCTTTAGCAAAGACCCTCAGTTAAAAGATCATAGTCCCTCGATGAACCTTCGATGCTGCCTTCGGTAAACGATCTTAGTCCCTTACAGAAATTGCTAAAGCATCCTACAAGTTGCCTTTTATGACTGTACGATGACCCGCACGTGTCCCTCACATCCAATAATAGGGATTCCTACTAACCAATGATAGGATATAACTATCTAAAGGAGGAGGAAAAGAACAAAAAACTTTTTGAGTAGGTAGATCGCTCGTAATCGCTTGCTCACAAACTAAAACAATTTCCACACTTCACACTTTCAAAACAACTACTTTCAAAACGCTTTATAATCACTTTTTAGGGATGATACAAGGGTTATTATAAAGTAGACTACCTTACATTGGCATCTTTAATACACTTTCATAAGCAACACTTTCTTTCATTAAATATTTTCAAAACAAACATTTTGTATACATTCTCAATGATACGATAATCATTACAAAATTTCCGCACTTAGGCATTTTAAAAATATTTTCAAGCATACACAAACACAAAGCATTTTCAAAGTGAGCTAGCGATTAAGAGCCCGTAGATAACTACGGATGAAAAAGGTGCTAAAACCTTCCCTTTTCATAACCTACCCTCCTTACTCAGAAAATTCTCAAAAGGTCTTTCCTTTTCTTTTCACCCTTTCCTTTATTGGATAAAGTAAAAGTCGGTGGAGACTCTTGCTAACTGCAATATTTGAGATAAAATGCAAAACCCAAAAGTCAGTTCTCCCACTGTATTACAAAAGGTATGTAATAATATTAAAGAATATTTCTAAATAAGGAGACTTTTTAGAAAAGATTTGATTGAAGACTTATTTTGTTGCAGAATCTTCTGCATATTTGTAACAACTAATATGTTGTGTTTTAAAGCCCAAATGCAGTTTGGAGATAGGTTATAAATAGAAGCATTGTAACCTAGAAAAAGGCTCGAGCCGTGAAGGAGAAAGATGTAATCATTAGGGCTGAGTTTGTGTACATTCTCTAGGAGAGTTGGTCTATGTTACAGAGTTATAGTCTCTGTTATTGTTCTCCTCGAAGTTATGAAGCAAGAGTGAGTATTATTCTTGGAGGAAGCTTTTAAGCAACTCCAAGTTGTGTTTTTAGTCATGATTCTTGGCTAGGTATTTCCATGGATGTGTGTCTTCTAGTTTTGTTGTCATGGAAGTGTGTCTTCTTGTTTTGTCTAATCGTTGTCTGTGATTGATGACGGATTAAGGAGGACCTCATATCTAGGTGATTCTTAGATAGAAGTATATCACGGGTAGGGATTAAGTGAGTAGATCTTAAACTAGTATGTTTGTTGTAGGGTCTATGAATTGATATTATCATAGTGGACTTATCCCTGGCTTGGTACTCCTCTAGAGTAGGATGGTTGCTCCGAACTGGGTTAACAATTTTGGTGTTTTATTTATGCTTTTCAGTACTGTTTTAATATGTTTATACATTTCCATGTTGTTTTGTTCAGATCAAATGTCTCTACATGACATAGGACATATGAGTTCTGTTATACCAGAATTTCAATTGGTATCAAAGCAGGCATTATGTTATGTTTCTGGGTGAGATCCTGGAATGATACTTTATGGTTCATGGGAAAGGAAGGGGGTATCTACTGCAAAGTTGTTTAAACTTGGATAGCTTATATTGTTGTTTGAATGGTCCCTTGAAGTGGAGGATGGACTATTCGTGACAAGGTGTGTATTGGACTTGTCAGTTGTTTTCAGGAATGTAGCTTTGGTGGTGAGCTGCTGTATTAGGGTTTGATTTATTTTCAAACCTATGTTGACCTGTTACACCTGGAGTGTGTTGTGTTTGTGCAAGGGTTATTAAGTTTTTCATGGAGATTATTAAGGAGTTTTTGTTTGTTCCGCTGCATCTGATAGAAAACTCCTAGTGGTTTGTGTGTCTCTGGTGTTGAGAATATATAAAGGTTTGTACCTTTATGAAGATGCATCTTATGATGTTATGTTACGCAGAAGACAATTTCAATCTATTTATTGAATTATGAAAGATACTTGAGATCTTTCTCAAGTTCACTCATAAAGGCACTTATCAATAAGTTTGGTGAGAATCTGTAGAGAAATTGATCAAGATTAGAGAGAAATTGTGATTATTCACATCTGCGTGGTTATTCCTAATTAATGGCTAAATTAGGAAAATGGGTTTAACCCTGTTGTTTACTGATGATATGGAAGATGGAAGCCTACAGAAGACCTTGAAGGTGATCAAGGTATATTTTGATTTTCTGGGAGAAGTAAGGACTTCAGTACCAATCTTAACAATGTGTTTATTGGGTATAGGAATGATGTTCTACCAAATGTTGGAACATCTCATCGGCAATTTGAGCAGAATCCTGTTGGACAAAGGATTGGCTTAGCATATGCTTTGGATGCTAAACAAATGTGTAATGATCACATGTGTTTGAAACCTACTCATGATTTGGAAGAGGAGGAATTTGGTTTATGTATCTAAGATGTTTTATGCAGGAAACATGTCTTAGATAAGTGGGTTTGTTGAATGATGAGTAACCTATTTATTGCTTCTTGGTTTAGTTTTTTTCTGATCCAAGCAAGTAAGAGTGCAGAGGTTGAGCTCTAGTGTCCAGTAGAGATTTGTTATCTCAGCTAGATCTCTTGAATATGAATGTCACATTCATATGTCAAGGACATTCTCTCTAACATCTGGAAGATCCTTCTGATTAAAGGAACCAGATTTATGGAATCTTGTTTTTGGTCTTGGAACATATTTTGTTTGAATTGAGAGAGGTTTGTGTGAGTGTGCACTAACCACATGTTGTGCTACTATTAAAGGAAGATAATGTATGATTCTTAAGGTATTCCTAGCATTTGGTGAAGAAAAATATTTGATCTGGAGTCGGAGATTCTTTAAGAAACATCAGACATAATGCCTTGACATTTTTGTATTGAGAATTTATTTTTCTCAAGGTATCTGGCTAGTGTTTCTCATAAACAGAATGGAGGTTGTTTGCTCAAACTTGATATCATTTGTCAAGTCTATGAGAACATGGAACTCTTGTTCTATTTTAGTGAAGAAATCACCCAAGGTGTATCAACTTGAGTGGTTGATTGATGTTTGCATGTTTGGTGTGCCATCCAAAATATTTGGGATGAGCTCTTCCAATTTTTGAGGTAGCATACTAGTTGTGGTATATTGATTCCTTGTTTATTGAAGTCTTATCCAGATACCTATTAGAGGGAATATTCTCTTTAGGTGCAGAAGAATGGCATATATCACCTCAAAGTCAGACAATAGGTATGGGCATTGTACGTATAAGAAGAAGTTTCTTGAGGTGTGCATGCTCTGCATGCATTTTAATCTGTTCTTGAAGGTTGATCAGCTACTGATGGTTAATCCTCTTGTGTCCCTTATACGAGTTGTGTATGGACTTTCATGGGTATTATCTCCAGAACCATAGTAAATGGTGGAATCTATGTGACTGAGATTGATGTCTAAAAAGATGTTGGAACATCATCTCAGGTGTTTGTTTCTTCAGAGAAGGAAGCTTATTTTAAATATCATGGTGTTAGTATTTCTTATCACCATTAGATTCCAAAAAAGGAATATCTGGCCATGATGGAGTGTGAAGTCAAGTCTCTAACCAATTCTAGAGATATCTGTGTTGTAGATATCTTTCATGTTTTCTTGATATGAGGAAGGATCCACTTGTGTTTTTGTTGCTCAACCATTTATGATAAGGGAGTTCTATCTGCAAGCGTGTACCTCTAAAGGATGTTGTGAAGGAAGAAATATGAGGAAATTTTTCTCTGATGACAAATACCTTGTCGGGAGCTGGGTATAGGTTTGATCTGACGAAGATGTGCATATGACTGATGGTAAAAGCCTTGTCAGGAGTTGGGTACTTATCTGACTGTGGATTCAAATCTGCTTTCTGAACTCCTTACTTCAGAAACTGTGTGAGAGTTTATTTCTCTCCATGGTGTTCAGGTGTTTGTGAGAACCTGATTGAGCTATAGAAGGTGTGATCTTTTTATATCTTCTTGTGTTTGTTGGGAGCTTCTTGTAGGACGTATGTGCATAATTGATCACAACTTTACGAGTCTATCGGATTTACTAACTGCAAGTGCATAGTATAATCGTGTAGTTTTAAAATATATCAAACCCAATGGACTGATAATTAAACTAATGCTATCTAATGTTACTATGTAAATTTAAGGCTAATGATTAATCTTGGGTTTTGAGTAAAATGGGAAATACATTCTAATTTAATAAAAATATTCAATGACGGGACACCGGTAAGAAACTCATTATACTTCGGGGATTCGATAAAATGTTGGCGTGTTAAAATACTTTTCTATGGAAAACATTGATTTAAAAGACTTTATCTCACATTGTCGTGCTATTGACTCTGACTATACTCTTAAGACAAAATGTTTTGCTATCACTCACTCATTTAAATTAAAAGTATTTTTTGAAAATCAATAATTTCTAATTAATCCTAAAGCACAATCGTTGTGTTTAGGATTAATGCCTAATTTCCACTATCCGGTTAAAATCTCAAATTGTCGCTCTATTGATTCTAACCTTTATTGGCTTTTTACTTTCGTAGAAAAATTGTTTTTATTTTTAAATTGAAAACCAAAACCAAAAAAATTACTTATAACGGTTAAACCCAATTATCGTCGAATCCTATTTGGACGACTGTTTTTACATACCGGCATCTAATTACTTAGTTGGACATGGTTCTAAATACTAACATGCTAGTATGATTATTAAAATCTAAACTAAACATGATTCTAAAACAGCTAAAATTAAGTTGAAACAATTCTAGAAAATAACACTAAAACAATAAAGGAAAAAAATTCATAAACAGTAGAATAAGCAATTAAATTGAACCTGGAAATAATGAAAACTGAATAACTCTACAATTCGGTTCTTCGTATAAAATAAAAACTCAACCTTGATTATGCCGACACGCTTTGCATTCGATTACAAAGATCAATGGAAAAAACTAAAAACTAAGAATTTCTGCCTAAAAATAAACTACTGGAAGAATAAAAGTCTTTGCGTAATAGAAAACCCTTGCTCGTCGAAAACTGCTCCCAAAACTGCTCTCCAAAAAATTCTCTCCCTTCAACTGAAGATGAGCTTCCTATTTATAATAGAGTTCATCCCTTGAAAAACTCATAGTTGGTGTGGAATCAGGAGAAGTTGGCTGAACGAGAAAGACGGGGTCATGAGAAAATCCAGGAAACGAGGATGGCGAGAACTCAGGCGTGCGAAAGGGAACGAGAAGTGGAAGGCGTGCGAGTGAGCTGGAGGGGGCCACAAGGGAGTATGGTAGACACCATTCTTTGTTTGTATGGACGTGGCAGGTGACACAAAAGCAGGTGGTGGGCACCACCTTCATGTGTGGCAAGGGCCACATGTGAAGTGATGGGTGCCACCTTCATGTGTGGAAGTTGCCACATGTGAAGTGGTGGGCGCACTTTCTTGTAAGTTGGGCCTGGGCTTCATAATTTTCCTTTTTTTGCTAATATTGCACCCTCTCTTTACTCTTTTACCACCTTTCTTACATTTATTTATTTATTTTCTTCTTTTATCTCAAATCTCCAACTTGCTCGATATACTGAAATAAGACAATAATACCGACATAATAAGGTATAAAAAAAGGGGAAATAAACTAAAAATTCATGCGAGTCAAGTCAAATATACGATATAATTTTATGTTATCAATAATGAGTCCTTTGAATGGTGTTTTAAGAACCATGGTGTTTGGGTTCATTGTTATGAAGCTGATGTCCTAAATGATGTTGTAACATCATGTTGTGTTATGTTTGGAGGATGCTTGGGTTTGGGCATATGGAGTTAGATGCTCAAGAATAATTGTTCGAAGTGGCATTTCTGACTATGGGGATTAGAATATGTAGATTATGATCCTGTCTGCAGTAGTATGCTTGATGAACGTGTGACTACTGTGTTGAAGACCCCACTAATATCAGCAATTACTAGTGGATGTAAGGGAAGAATAATGTTGTCAGATATTGTTATTAGATCAGGATGTTTTTGAGGAAGTGTTTTCTTCTGCTCCCGTTTACTCTACAAAAGATTGGGTTTATCTGGATCTCAGTAAAACTTTTAAGCAAATTGAGAATTTATGGAGAAGTAGTTTCTTGTGAAGCAAGGAAACTATGTGTTTTGACATGTGAGTAATGTCAAACCAAGTATGCATGACAACCTGAAGGTCATGATATTGTGTGGATCTAAGAGGAAATTTTTTAGTCATGTCCTGGTTAAGATGAAGAAGTCAGAAGACATGGAGGTGGATTATTTTGTTCGGATTATTTTCACAGGGTTGTGGTTATGGTTCATTTTGTGTGTAAAGTAGTAGCTCTTATTTATGAGAATATGAAGTCTTTATGTGACTTTATCTGGTGCTCAAATGATTAATCTTCAGCAGGAGCATTATTTATCCATGACAGGTAGAATTAGTACTTGTATATGGGATATTACTGCAATAAGACCGGATTTTTGAAGCTTGCGTGATGTTCAAGCTTATGGAGTATTTATCCCTCTTGTGAGGTAATGATGTCACACATGTGATATTTTGGGTCTTGATTTTTTTATGAGTGTTTCCCTGAAAGGAGTAGGATCAGAATCCAATGAAGCATCTTTGACTGATAGTTGAAGAAGTGTTGGTCACGTTTTTTTAAGAGAAAGTAGATAATGTCTAACTGGATGTCTGAACATTTTTTAGGACATGTTTTCTCCTTGATCCATACAAGGAAGTATTATGGACGGTGTTGTCAGTAAAATGTGTAAAACATGATTTGTGTCTCTGCATGTGCATTTATTGGAATTAGGAAGATAATCATAATCTGTCTTGGATGGTGCATTGTTATTTGGTGATCTCCCTCAAATAACGTTATTTTTTACCAAGACTGTTATTTCCTAAGTATACTACTTGGATATTTAAATAGGTCATTACTTTACCTCTTTTATCTTGTAATGGTTACCCCTTCTCTATTCTTATGGAATATGTCCGGGTATGGATGAGTACATCTTTGGGTCTGGTCATGTGAGGGTCTTGTTTGTCAATTTTTGGCCAAAAAGGGGGAGAGAAGTTTTGTTGTTCAGCTATTGAGTCTAAACTTAGTAATTGAATCAGTTTCACAAGGATGTCATAGAGAATGTTCTGTTCTGAGTCTCTTATTGTTATACCCCAAAATTTTCCCTCTCATTTCTCAAGAAATCTCTCACAAGATCTCCATTGATTCAAGACTACACAAAGTTTGATCAGCTCAAGACACCTCTTCAAGCACTGATGACTCAAATTAGGGTTTGAGTTTTCATAAGTGCAATTGAACTTTCAAAGCCTCAAATTACTTTCATGGATCATTTTGGACCCTCAAAATTTCTCATGTCAAGTTTTAAGTCTTGGATCACATTTTTGCTCAGTCAATTGATCAGTTTACCTAAAATCAATTGTATTGGAGGAAAAGACAAATATGGTCAATTTACAGTCAAACTTCATAATTTTTATCCATATCAACATCATGAACTCATATATGTCAATTGAACAAGTTTGGATCATAATTCCTCAAGAAATTTGATCAGATCATCAAAAGGGCAAAATGGTCAAAATTAGGGTTTTGACTGAGGAGGTTCAATTTTTGACTTTTGACCTAACAATTGAATTATTGGTTTAAGACATGATCTCAAGGATTCAAATGCACCATTTTGACCTAATGGCATGGCTCAGAACATTTCTCAATATCAATTGATTGATAGTTGAATTTCAGTCAACTGATGAAAAGTCAATTGTACACTGAAAAGTTAAACTTTGACTTTTTGATCAAAATCAAGTTTCAAAGACTACAATTCATCAAGATATGTACAAATATGAAACTTGTTCATCAATAAATCAAAAAGTCAAATTTTATTTTGAAAAGTCAAAATTTCTAAAACTTAGAATTTTTTCTAAGTGTTGGAAACGTTCACTTTTTCATAACTTTGAGCCAAATTTCCACCATGATGCAAGGTGATTCAAGAGAAAATTCCAACATGAAAGTTGTATATCTCAATGATTTATAAAACATTGTAGGGAAGAACTTTTCCTATAAATGCTTAGATTTCAAGTTATGATTTTGTGAAGACATGTTCATGAAACTTAAAAGACTTAGTGAAATTTTGCCCTAGTTAGGCAGGATTTTGACCTAACTTCATGGCAATTTTTAACCTAGTTCCAAATTGAATTTTCAAAAATTTCCAACATGAAGGTTGTAGAGGATGTTACAAGCTTTCCAAAATATCCAAGAACTCATTGAGATTATACTTGATCTAAGAGAATCAAAGGCAATAAGTTAGGGTTTCAAACTTGAATTACAAGTTAATTTTGTGATGAAAACTTGATCCAATCTTCAAGCATGCTATAGAAATCCTACTTTACAGGATTCTAACTTGAATTTCACTCCATAGTTAAATGTCTACACAACTGTTAGAGCTTTAATCCAAGCATTTAATGCATTATCCATGCTTAATACCATTTTAGGAAGAAAGGCAACATTGCCATTTTGGAAAAGTGGCTTTAATCATAAAGTCCACTCTTCTTGAGCCTCTAACTTGTTGTTCTGGACACACACAACATGTATGCTCAGAAGCAACATGTTTAAAGCTTCTAAGCCAACCTATAAACCAGGTACTTGTGCATTGTGTTGTACCCCAATTTTTGCCCCTAAGATCCCTTCATCATACCATATTGTTTCAACCACAACAAAATCACATTAAGGCTTTTGGTTCTTCTCCCTATCTTTAGCCTGGCTCTTCTGAGGAATTACCAAGCACCTTAACTTGTTTTCTTTCGTGATCGTGGATATTTTTATTTGATTTTCTCTCTAATTAACAAAATGCAATATTGGTTTGTCTTACTTGTTAATAATGTAGGTAAAGGCAATGAGGTTTAGCAATTTGCTTCATGGGTTCATGAGTTTATTTCCATACCCTAGTCAATAGCTTGAGAAATTCAAACCTCGCCATTTAAGTTTGTTTTGAAGTTGGTATGGAAGTGGTTTTGGTGGCCATGAGTCCTCATCATCATCCTCAACAATCTCTATTCACAAAGGAAGAATCTTGGCACAAAAAGTTTCTTCAAACTTGGCAAAGTTCCACCAAGCATTCTCTTGATCTAGAGGCTAGGGTTTTGGACTTCAAAGGGGCATATCTTGCTCATCTTTTGGTATTTTTGAGTTATTCCAAAAACATTCTTCTCTTCAATGAGTTACCAACAAATCACTTCAAAATTTACAAGGAGTTTTCATGTGGAAGGAACTTGGTGAAGAGGAAAGATTACAAGTCATCTAGATGAATCCCCAATTCTCCAAATGTGACTTCAAATGGTCATAACTTGGTCAATTTTTATCACCTTGAGCCCATTCTTTTTTTCATGATGATCTTTAAGATGTGTACTTCATGCCTTCTTTTATGTGCAAAGTAAAAAAATGGATGGAAGTTGCCTTAAGAATGCAAGAGATTATAGGTCATTTCATGATTTTTGGCCAACTTCAAGAAGTCATAACTTGCTCAATTTTTGTATATTTTGAGTGGTTCAAATTGAAAAATGTCATTCAAGAGATCTACTTCATTCCATCTTTTTTGGTCAAGAGCAAATTCTAAATGGAAGGCCATGTTTGGATGCAAGAGATTATAGGTCATTTTTAAAGAAGAATTTGAAATATTTCTAAGTATGGAAAGTCAACTCTTTTTCTTCAACTTTGACTCCATGTAACTTTCAGCTCAAGCATCCATTTGTTTCCATTCTTTTTCCATTGCAAAGCTTGTTACCTCATCTTTCCAAAGCATCAAGAATGTTTCCCTAAGACCCCTTGAGGTGGAAATGCCATTGGATTGAACTTGGTAACTTGGAACTGAAGTTTCTCCATAACTCAGAATTTGAAATTCATGTTTTGGCCTTTGAACATCAAATTAGCACGCGTTTGTGATCTAAACATGTTTAACCAAGTTGCCAAAGTGGATTAGAGCCTTGAAACGCAAGGATTAGATGAGTCTTGATGCAAATCAGATCACACTTTGCTCGTGCATCAGGTTCACATGATTTCCCTCCAATTTGCATCATTCCACACGCTTGAACATTCCATTTGATTCCCTATAAATAAAGGGTCATTCCCCATTCAATTTCCCAAGCTTAGATAGCCAGAATCGCCCTGCCAAACTTTCTTCACAACTCAGAATTCAGCTACTTCGAATCCTATTCTCAAGCCTTTTTCAATCCATTTTTTTATCAATTCACCTTCCTTGATCTTCCCTGAAGCTAACCATACAATCACATTCAAGAATTGTGCCCTATATTGCTCCATAGAAGTCCAGTTTCAGAGCTCTGCAACTCAACTTCAATAGATAGATTCCTTCATCAATTCTTCAAAACTTTGGTATCATTGTGTTTCTCTCATTTCCCTGGTTCTAGTTGCAACACTTACTTTCATCTGGAAGCACGTTTTGACCATGAATTTTCAAATCCCTTTTCAAAACTTTCTTTCCAAATTGCTTGAGTTACAGTTTATATAAATTTGGCGCGAGGGTGTGGTTGTCTTTGTCTTGAAGAGACGAGGCGAATGGCATAGGTATGAGCTTCTGATTTTACAGTTTGAGAGTCCTGCAATTCGTGAAGGCTGGAGGTTGAAGATGACCAACGTGTCATCTTCTAACCAATGAAAGCGTGACATTTGTTATTTTCAAATTCTTATTTTATTAATGATTATGTACATTATTCATTAAAGACCATGATATGCACAGCATGCCAGATCCCTTGGATTTGATTACTAACGCGTTTTGACTCTCATCCAATGGTCCACATCTTTTTCTTTTATTTTCTTTTTCTGATTTTTATATTTTAATTGTTTTAAATTTCAAAAAATCATAGAAAATTCATTTTTAGTCCAAAAAATCTGGAAAAAATATGAAAAATATCTTTGATTATCCTCTTTTTAATTTTTATTTTTTCACAATTTAATTTTGTGTTTTGGTATTTTTTTATGAATTTTACACTTATTTGATTTGTTTAAAATGTTTAAAAATACTTTTACACATTTTTAAATTCTGAAAATATTATGGAATGATCCAATGAGAATGTGACAAATAATGGTGACCTTATTTTATTTTTGTTTCTGACTTTACTATTTTTTTAATTTTTTTTTATTTTACCCATTTATTTTAATTTTAAAAAATAGTTTCTGACTTTTAAAAATTCCCAAAAATTTTATAAAATCACTTGGCACCTTTTCTAATTTTTCTATGGTCTTATTTTTCATTTCTTCATTAATTTTAATATAATTGGAATTTTCTTCATTATTTTCCATTTTTTTAAACATTTTTAAACTCTTTAATGTATATGTTAATTATATTATTATTTTGTGAATATTTTTTGGCGGTCTTGGGTTGATTTTTTGGTCATGGATTTATTAACATCATTGGATTCATGGTGTTGAGTTTAACTCCACAAAAAATGGATGAATGATTTTAATAATAGTTTGATTAAATATTAATTCAAATGTGGTTTCTCTTTTTACCCTAATTCCTCTTCATCTCATCCCCTTCTTATTGCACTAAATGTTGTTGGAGCATGATCTCTATATCATGTCTCAAAAAAAATGGTGCATAGATTGCTATTGACCGGCCTCAAAATAGGTGCGACTTCTATATAAGTCCACTTACAATTGCTTAACATAGTGCTAAATTTTGTCCCGATTCGAATAAACGATCATTCATGGCCCAAACTTATGATTGCAAGCCCAAGTATGTTAATTTGATCTCTTTGATCCAATAACCTTGAGATTCATTGTGTGGAGGCTTTGGTTCTACCAATCCTCTAATGGATCTACAACACCTTTGGTCAACGCGGATCACTTAAACATCGTTGATTATTAAATGGTACTTATGAGAATTCCAAATGGATGATATACTTGACAAAAAGCAAATGCAACTTGTTGTGTGGAGGCTTTGGTTCTACCAATCCTCTAATGATTTCCAAATGCAAGTTTCAAGATGGTCATCCAACTAACCACTAATTATTGACTTGTTTTATTCTATGCTTTTATTCTTTTATGCTTTATGCACTATTTATTTTTCAGCATTTTCCATTTCATGCCATTTACATCTTTGTTCATTTGAGCATTTATATTCTTGTCATTTTTACTTTGCTCAATTGAGCTTTTCTTTTTATTTTCCTAAGATACTTAATAATCAACTTAAACCCTAAAAATCTCTTAATGGTACTTGGACTATTTGGTTACTATCCTTGGCATTATGGAGCATGGGACTTTTTCTTGGACTTAGGATTAGAAACCTTGGCCTATCTTGGAGACCTTGTAATCTTATCTAATTATTTTGTCTGGAGTTCTTGAGGTTTACCTCAGGATATTGGGTTGTTTGTTTGTTTTGTGTGCAGGTTTTTGTGATTACATCCTTTATTTGTAATCTGGAATTCACCCGTATACAGCCGTTACTCTGCCCAATTTTTGTGAAGACTTAATACACTTGAAGTTTGGTTTCTCTCAAGAGGTCTAATATCTTTACTTGCTTGGCTTCAATCCAAAGAATGGGAATTCTATCTTGGCTCATAATGTCAAGTTTTGGCTTCTTGTTGGTTAGATGGTCCTTATCCTTAACATTCACCTTATGCTTTAGGATAGCCTCTTCTTCTCCTCCCATCTTCTTTAATTTCAAAAATCTTCTCCCTCCTTTTGAAAACCCTTCTTGTTTTGAAACTTAAACACTTTTATAATAAACTTGGACTTATGTCCATGCATTTTCAAAAAACATTTTCATAAATAAACTTCAATCAATTTAATAATACTTTGACATTTTTTATGAGAAGACTAAAAGTCAATCAATCTCATTTCAAACCATTTTGCCACTTTGGCTTTTACCTTTAAACTTTTCTCAAAAGATTAGACTCTTGTCAATCCTTGTAGTGATGCAAACAACTATACTTCTACAATATGTAGTGAAGCGGGATATTTTCCACTTGGGTGTTGAGTGAGGCATTGTTGATTTTAAAATCCAAGCCATATCCTCCACTTTGAGATGATGCAAATTATCCTTTCTCATGATTGTGGGTAGTAAGTTTGTTTTCCACACGGACAATGAAGATGATGTCTTATCCCATAAAATTAGCCAACACACTTATGCTTTAAACTTTTAAAAGAGGAACTACGTGTACCCTGATGCCCTATTGCACGAAAGGTGGTACATAGGCACTAAAAGTTCGCAACCACGGTGGGTGCAAAAATCATAAAAAATATTTCTCTTCTCACCTCCACCATCCATTTTATATACAACACATTTTTTATAGCCAAGATATACAGATTTTATAAAGAGGTTCCTACGGAGTACCGTAGATGTTTAGGGTGCTAATACCTTCCCTTTGCATAACCAACCCCCTTACCTTGAATATTTTCCTCTCTTTTGGGTTATTCGCTCTTTTCCCATTCCTTTGGAAACAATAAAGCGCGGTGGCGATTTTTATTTTGATTTGTATAAAGTCTAGTTAATCCAATGGCTTAGTCTTGAACATTTCTACCGCTACACATTGGAACCACATTTTTCAAGCTTTCTTCAAAAACAAGCAAAAATCCACAAACATGTGAATTTGAATTATGATCAATTACAAGTCTCAAAACCATTTTCTTATAAATAGAGAAACTATTTATGAGCTAAGGCACGAGCTCAAACACCCTAAAAATCTCCTAAACTCCCTCAAATCAGAACTTGCATCAAAACTCCATCTATGTGCACATTCTTACTTTGAAACCTAAACTCACATTTCCTTCGTGCATTTTCATTCATCAGCAATCACAAAGCTTCTATGCATCAAATATAGTCCATCTCCATCCCTGTTTCACAACTGTAACTCCATCTCCATCATCTTCCAAACTCAAAAATAGTGCTCTGCAACTGGACTTCTCCAACACGATTCAGCCATCCTTATTCCAAACTAATCATTGCATTAGCTTCCTGGAGGTTCTCTGAAGCTAACCTGATCATCACAACTCTTTGAAAGCAGCTCATTTTCAAAACATGAATTCCATTTTTGAGGTAAGTTTTCTGACTTTTGAAATCTTCATATAGGCATTGTTAGCTTTCCATTTTCAAAGACAAAATGTAGATATCATAGCCCTGAAGATGACCATGTCCTTAAAATTCATTTATATTGCTTGAGTAGTGAGAATTTTAAGTTTGAACTTTCTGGAAAAGTTAGGTCAGAATTTGGTACCATTAGAAATTCTCATTCATCTTTGATTTATAGCTTATGATATTTATATGGTTGGATTCGTATGGAAAAATGGAGCAAGTTTCATGTTTATATTTTTTATTTTGGATGAGAAATGAGTAAGTTACAGGAACCATGGCTGGAGGTTGAAGATGAAGTCATTTTCAGGACTTGATTTATGTTATGTATTTATTGTTTCATTTAAGTTAACGGATGTATAGCCACCCCAGCAGTAAGGCAGCGCGCGTTTCATGTATAGGGCGTGGGTTCAAGCCCTAGCACTGCCACTTTTTTGTTGTTTTTTCAACATTTTCTTTCTCCTTGTTGCAAGTCAGCGCGCCTGGGCCATGTCTCACTGGGCCTTCACCTTTTTACTTGTGCTAACCCCATGTTTCCATCTACAACACACGCCAACTCCCTTTTTTATTTTGTTATTTTTTTCTGATTACAAAAATCTCATTTGGGCGAGATTCAAAAACTATTTTTCTAATAAACTCCCAAATCCAATTTCAAACCCCCTGACTTTTATTTTTATATTTTCATTTATTTTATTTTTCTTTATTATTTTTATCATTATTATTATTATTATTATTATTATTAATAAAAAACAAAAAATATTTTTATTTATTATCTACACACTTATATTTTAATTTTCTTTATAAAACTAAAAAAGACAAAAAAAAATATTTTCTTAACAAACTTAATTTCTTTTTCATTAATAAATTAATAATTAGATTTAGGTTTAGTTATTTCTCTTTTTATTAAATTAGAATTTAGGTTTATTTTAATTAATTAATTTCAATGTTATTTTTATTAAACTAAAAACCCTTTCTTAAGAAAACCCTAAAAAATGCTTTCTAATTTAATTTCTTTTCTTAATTAGTTTAGGCTTAATTTTCTTAATTTAACTAATCATTTTCTTTTAGATAATTAGGTTAAAACCCTTTCCTCAAAGATCCAAACAAAAAACATTTCCTTTTCATTTACATCTTTGCACATTATATTATTTATTCAATTCTTATACAATATTCAATATGGTTGTAATGGATAATTAGGTTTAATTTCTTACAAATCCCCATTTGTAAATTTGTATACCCATACCCCTAATGATGTAATAGCGTAGAATTTTACATTTCCTCAATTTATCGCTTTCAATATAAATGTTAGTAATTAGGGTTTGTATGGCAAGTCTAAAATCAACAAGTAGCAAACCCTAATTCAAGATAAACAATGCATGCAAATCAAACACACTTGCACACTTACATCTCTAGGGTTAACTCCACTTGTTGCCTAAAAAATTGTCATGTTATGCATGTGATACGTCTTAGCAAAAACCATCAAAAATACAAGATCATAGTCCCTCGATGACACTTCAAAAGTTGCCTTTCAAATGATCTTAGTCCCTCAAGAGAAATGCTAAGATATCTCACAACATTGCTATCATGACTATACGATGACCCACACTCGTCCCTTTTACATACAAAGATAAGGCTTCTTACCAATTGTTGTACCCCAAAATTTTCCCTCTCACTTATCAAGAATTTTCTCACAAGATCTCCTTGGGCTCAAGACTGCACTAGGGTTTGATCAGCTCAAGACACCTCCTTAAGCACTGATGACCAAAATTAGGGTTTGAGTTTGCACAAGGATTTTTGAACTTCCCATGCCCCATATGACTTTCATGGATCACTATGGACCCCCAATATTGCTCATGTCAAGTTTCAAGCCTTGGATCACATTTTTGCTCACTCAATTGAGCAGTTGACCTAAAAATCAATTGTATTGGGGAAAAAGTCAACTATGGTCAATTTACAGTCAAACTTCATAATTTTTATCCCCATCAACATTTTAAACTCATATGTATCATTTTATCCAGTTTGGACCATAATTCCTCAAGAAATTTGATCAAATCTCCAAAAGGGCAAAATGGTCAAAATTAGGGTTTTGACTAGGAAAGGGCAATTTCTAATTTTTGACCTAGAAAATGTTCAATTGGTTTAAGGCATGATCTCAAGAGTCTAATTTCATTATTTTGATCTAATGACATGGTTCAAAACATTGCAAGTCCATTAGATTGACAGATGAATTTTTCAGTCAACTGATCAAAAGTCAATTGTATACTGAAAAGTCAAACTTTGACTTTTTGGTCAAATTCAAGTGCCAGAGATCATAATTCATCAAAACATGTCAAAATATGAAACTTACTCATCAAGAAATCAAAAAGTCAATATTTCATTTTGAAAAGTCAAAATTTCTAAACTTAGAAATTTTTCTAAGTGTTGGAAATTTCATATTTTTTTTATAACTTTGAGCAAAATTTTCACCATGATGCAAGATGATTCAAAAGAAACTTCCAACATGAAAGTTGTATATCTCCATGAAATATACAACTTTTCTTTACACAAATTCTTCCAAAAATTCTTGGATCTCAAGTTATAATTTTATGAACATGTGGTCATGAAACAAAAACACTTAGTGAAATTTTGCCCTAATTTGGTCAGGATTTTGACCTAACTTCATGAAACTTTTTCATATAGTTCCAATGGGAATATTCAAAATAAATTCAAATATGGGTTATAGATCACATTGCAAGCTTTCCAAAATGTCTAATAACTCCTTGAGATCATTCTTGAGTAGGGAGAATCGAAGAGATGAAGTTAGGGTTTTATCACTTTAATGACAAGTCATATTAGTGATGAACAAAATTCAAATTCAAACTATGCTGCATAAACACTACTTTGCAGGCCTCAAACTTGTTAGGCACTCCATAATTAATGGTTTACACAACTGTTAGAGGCCTCACTTCAAGCATTCAATGCATGCACATGCTTTATATCCATTTTTGGAAGAAAGGTTACATTGCCATTTTAATAAAGTGACTTTTTGTACAAAACTTGTTCTTTAGCCTTGCACTTGTTCTCTTCTGATCAAACAAGTCTTATAACTCATGAGAAATGCTTCAAACACTTATAATCACCCATCCCATGCTTGTACATCTTCTTGAAACTTCTTTCCCTCTTTTCTTCAAAATCAAGTAACCTAGCCAAAAGCTAGAAACTTGTACTTCTGATGGTCAAAAGCTCTCAAACACTTTTGTTTATACATACACAAACCTTGGACCACAAACACACGAATGCTTGACCATTGAAAAGAGCTAGAACTCATAATCACACTTCATACTTCCATTTTCACACAAACTGACCAAAAACTTGAAACTCATAATCTACTCGTGCATTTCTTGGCCTTTTGGTTTCTAAAGTTTCTAAATATCACATAGAATCAATCGCACACCCTGTTATAGAACTATAACAGCATTAACACCATCCTCCATTTTCAAAAACAGAGCTCTGCACATTGACTTCTCCATACCATTTCAGCCATCCATTGCTCAAGCTAATCATTGCATTAGCTTCTTGGGACCTCAAGGAAGCTAACCTGATCATCACCATCACTTGAAACAGGCTCAAACTCAAAACACGATTTCCAGTTTTGAGGTAAGTTTTCTTAACTTTGAACTCTTGATACAGCCATCATCAATGATTTATTTGTGAACAAAATATGTAGATATCATTACCTTAAAGCTAACCATGTCCATAGTTTCCATTAATTTTGCTTGAGCTTAGAGAATTTTGAAACTGAAATTTCTGAGATTTTTAGGGTTCAGATTAGGGCCATTAAAATTCATGCTTATCTTTGATCTATAGTTTTAATGCTTTACATTTCTGAAACCGTGAGAAAATTTGCTACAAGTTTCATGTTTACATTTTTCATTTTTGATGAGAAATGAGCAAGTTACAGTTGGTCTGGCTGGAGGTTGAAGATGAAGTCATCAGGGCGCGTTCTGCCTTGTATATTTATTGATTTTCCTATGTTAACAAATGTATAGCCACCCAGTGATAGAAGCGTGTGCCAGTAACCTTTGGGACCTAGGTTCAAGCCCCAGTGGTACCCTTTTGGATTTTTCACATTTTTTGTTTTCTGATTTGTCTTTTTGGCAGGCGCTGGGCCTCTTTGGGCCTGGCTTGTTTTATTTTTGCTAGATAACCCTCTGCAGGCTGTTTGCGCCCCTGGCCCAAGTTTATTTATTTTTATTTATTTCATTTTTATTTTCTTAAATATTTTCCTAATATTAAAAAATCACCAAAAATACCAAAAAATACTTTTCTTAAACTTATTTTCTTTTGATCAATTAATAGAACTAGGGTTTTATTTAAAATATTTTCTTAATAAATTTAAGTTTAATTAATTATTTTCTTTAATTAATTAGGTTAAGACAATTTCCCTTTTTCTCATGAAAACCAAACAAAAATTCATTTTCTTTACATTTTGCATTTTTGTACATTTATTCATTTTGTACTTTGTATTTATTTATTTCCTTGTACATTAATGCCAATTCAATATGGTTGTAATAGACTAACTAGGTTTACATTTTTGCAATCCTCATTCAATTTGTACACCCCCCCCCCCCCCCTCCCACAAATGTTGTAATAGCGTAGTAACTTTAAATTCCGCAATTTATCGCTTTTATACATAATATGCTAGTAATTAGGGTTTGTATGGAAAGACTAAAACCAATACTTAGAAAACCCTAATTCAAGACAAAAACAAGCATGAAAATAATACACTTGCACACAAGCACCCCTAGGGTTATTCCACTTGGTTGCCTTATACAAAATGGTCATATTACGCATGTGAGGTATCTTAGCAAAAACAAGCAAATACAAGATCATAGTCCCTCGATGATGCTATCTAAGTTGCCTTTCAAATGATCTTAGTCCCTAAAAAAAATGCTAAGATACCTTGGAACATTGCCAATCATGGTTATACAATGACCCACGTCTGTCTTGTTTACATCCAAAGATAGGGTTACTTACCAAATCAATGGTAAGATAACAATGTCAAAGGAAAAGAAAATGAACAAGAAAGACTTTTGAGTGGGTAGAATGCTCCTAATTACTTTCTTAATTTCAAACAAAACATCCTTGCTATTTTCAAAATAAACACCTACACTTTCAAAACCTCTTACAAACTTGAAAATATTTTTCAAAAGTCCAACACTTTGTATACGTTCTTACAAAACGAGAACCATTACAAAGTTTGCCTAAATGAATGCGCATTTTCAAAAATACTTTAAAAAACCACCACAAAGCACATTTTCACACAAAGCAAGTGATCTATCAAGCAACTAAGAGCCCATATATAACTATGAATGAAAAGGGTGCTAACACCTTCCCTTTTCATAATCTACCCCCCGAACTCAAGAAAATAATCTCAAAGGTCTTTCCTGTTCTTTTCAGCCTTTCCTTTTAGATAAAAGAAAAGTCGGTGGCGACTCTTGCTAACCGCAACATTTGCAATCAAATGCAAAACATCCTAAGTCAGTTCTTTCACCGTATTACAGAACTGGCGACTCTGCTGGGGGATAACTTAAAAGTGGGGTTACCTTAGGGCTAGATCACCTTTACTTGCTTTCATTGTTTGACTTGCTTGCTTTACATTTTGGTTCCTTGTTTGGGCTTGTTTTAATCCTCTACCCGGATTTGGGATACCTTATAGGTAAGTAGCAATACATTGTGGAAACTATGTGGGGTATACCGACATAGTCTAAGAAATAGCTATGTTAGTGTGACACATTTGTGGGTACCGGTAGCCCTTGAGTAGTCAAGGAGAATACGGGGCCGCTGTGTGGTGTCATGAAGCACTAACTGACTTTAGAACCTTTACTTGACCAACTTGGCCATTAGGAAGTAGTGATATAGTTGGCTTTGGTTCATTCGGAAGTTGGTTGATACTCGTTACTACGCTCATTAAGATCGGACTTCTCGTGATATTTCGGTCGCCATGAAAGAGGCTTGCACTGAAACAATGCCCGATAAGAAAGATTAGTGATATTGAGATCCCTTAGAACTCGGTTACTATTTCTAGGACATGTTTTAGCCAACTAAACTTCAAGAGGGTACTTACCTATAAGACTCCATGCAAGCCTAAACCTAAGGATTTGTTTTCCTTGTTTGTATATGTTTACTTGTATATAACATCATAAACATCATAACATCATACTCATTCTCAATAACCATTTCAAGGATTATTGGGATTTATCTTTGTTCAGTTTTGTAGGACATGGCTTCCATCCGCAGGAATACTATCCAAGTCAATCTCGTAATAATTCCTTCTCAACTCAAAGAGTTAGCATCCAGGGTCCCTGAGAATTCTGCATTCACCGAAAGACATGGTCGCCTACTAAACTTGGTTACCTCTAGCACTGGTGAAGATATGATGAAGGTTCTTTTCCAATTCTTTGATCCTCTACACCATTACTTCACTTTTCTCGATTATTAGCTTGTGCCTACTCTAGAAGAATTCTCTCAACTCTTGAGGATTTCCATTCTCAATCAACTACACTTCAATGGTATGGAAAGAGATCCAAGACCTGAAGAGATTGCCCAAGCACTACACTTGTAACAATCTGATGTCACGAATAATTGGGAAACAAAGAGTGGTGTCAAAGGGTTCTTAGCCAAGTTCTTGTTTAAGAAAGCTCAAGATTATTGGAACTCCTTGGAATTACAAGATTTTGAAGAAATCTTGGCCCTTCTCATCTATGGGATGGTTTTGTTTCCAAACCCTGACCAACTTATAGATGTAAATGCTGTCAAAATCTTCATGTCTCGCAATTCGGTGCCTACTTTGTTGGGAGATATCCTACATTTTTTCACTCCCTCACTATGAGTAAGAGAGGGATCCTCATGTGTTTCACTCTCCTATTATATAGATGGTTTATTTCATATCTTCCTCGGTCTGTGTTAAAGAGCGAGCAAGGTTTGAGGTGGTCCCATAGGTTGATGACGCTCAGACATTCGGATATTTGTTGGTGTTCTCGATCCTTGGAGAACGTTACTATCATCGACCATTGTGGGGAATTCCCTAATGTCCCTTTGCTTGGCATTAGGGTAGGTATCACTCACAACCCTTGCTTAGCCTTGAGACCATTTGGTTATGCCCGAAGGGATGGTCCTCATGACATGCTCACCCAAGAAGTGGTAGTCGACTATGAGAGTGACGATCAGAGTTACCGTCAGAAGTTTATACGAGCTTGGAGGATGGTAAGTAAAGTGGATAGTAAGACACTGGGACACAACAATTCCATTCCCCTTGAGCCTTAACTTAGGTGGGTACGAGTTCATGCTCAGGAGCTCGTGATGCCTTATCCCTCCATCCTACCGGTTATCATGGAGCCTGTGGTTGAAGGAGATGTCCCATACACTGTCCTCTTTCCCGACATGCCTACTTATCTTGAAGGGGTTGGATTCAGCTAAAGGAAGAATGAGATACCTTTGAAGCTCAATTCTACGCTAGTGAGAAGAGGGTCTTGGAGCTTACAAAGCAGTTACATGAAGAACAAAGCTTGAACGCCTACATTGTGCCAAAGAGGATGCGTTCAATCTTTTTATCCTAGAGATTTATTTTGGAAGCCCAAGAGGCATGATGTAATCATTTCGAACTAATTAATGAAATTTGACGTTTGTTCATTCTTTGTCTATACAAATTTAAATTTCATAAATCCTTGAAATCATTTGCATACACATCTTCCATGCATCATAACATAACAGGTTTTCCATGACACATTTCCTTATCTTTCTGCTATTTATTTCAGCAAGATGGATCTCGAGAAAACAGTAAAGGACTTACAAGCACAAAACTCTCAGTTTCAAGAGACTCTGCTGACCCTAGCCAAGGGGCAACAAGATATGATGGCGTTGCTGGCAGCCAAAAAGAAGCCAAAGAGGAAAGCCCTAGTCAACATGGGTAGAAGATTCAAAGAGTCGGACCGTCAGATCTCGGTAATGGAAGACTCATCTGAGGAAGACGAGAATCAAATTGGAGAAGCTAGGAGTACCCAGGTTGGTGTATTAATAATCAAACGTTTGATGATGATTATTATTTTGACGAGCAGTATCCTGCTGCCGATGTCAAGTACAAGCAGTTAGAAGACAGATTGAAGGCCGTTGAGATTCAGGCCGTCTCCGGTTTGGATTTTGAAGATTTGGGTTTAATATCTGGGGTTTTCATTCCCCACAAATTCAAGATACCCGTCTTTGCAAATAACGATGGGGTTTCCTACCCAAAACTTCACCTAAAGTCTTATGTGCGCAAGATAAAACCGCACACCGCGGATAAGAAACTTCGGGTTCACTTTTTTCAAGAAAGCTTGGTCGGGACACAACTAGAGTGGTTTTACCAGTTGGATGGTTCCCGTATCAATACATGGGAAGACTTAGCCATCGCTTTCTACCACCAATACCAGTATAATGCCGACTTGGCACCGAAAAGAGTTCAGTTGCAAGACATGACAATGGGGAAGAATGAAGGGTTCAAAGAATACGCCCAAAAGTGGAGGGACCTTGCCAGTAGGGTTCAACCACCTTTGACTGATAGGGAGCACATTTATATGTTTATGGGCACTTTATCTAGTCCATTCTTTAACTTATTGGTTGGATGTTGTTGTGCCCCAAAATATTCCCTCCCATATTTCTCAATACATTTCAAGTGAGGTCCTTAAATTGCTGAAGGAAGTCCAAGAGTTGACCAGACAAACTCTCTCCTAAGGCAGTCTACCCCAAATTAGGGTTTCATGTTGCATCAATATGCTTGAGTACAAAGGGTCCCAAATTCTCACCATTGTCCTAATATGTTCTCAAGATCATCCATGTCAAGTTTCAAGCCTTGCAGAGGAAGTTTGCTCAGTCAATTGCTCAAAGACCTGAAAATCGACTATGCTAGGGCAAAAGTCAACTGTGGCCCACATACAGTCAAACTTCAAGATTTTTGGTCAACATTCTCATTTTGAAGTATTATTCATCATTTTATCAAGGGTTGATCATGATTCATCAAGGATTGCTCACAATTCATCAACACCCAAAAGTTGCTAAATTAGGGTATTGTAGGAAAAGTCAACTCAACTTTGACCAAGCATAAATTTCTCATACTTTATGAGAAATGACCCATATAAAGCTCATTTTTAAGAGGATGCAATTCCTTACAATTCATCTTCAGCTCCCAAGTTAAAAATATGCACATACAAAAAGATATGAATTTTGACATTATAGGTTATTTTGAAATGTCAACAAAAACACCTTTTTTTCAAAGCTTTATACATGAACATGGAAGACTCAATTAAGATGAGACAAAAAGGGTTGCTTAGAGGACATCTTAAGCTTTCTAAAAAGTCAAAGAACACCTTCAAAGAGTCAAAATTGAAGAAGTTATGCATTAGTGAAGTTGACCTTTTTTGCAAAATTGCCAAAAGTCAAAAGTGCCTCAAATTGCAATTTTTTGTCAAATGGGCCTAACATTTTGCACTTGTTTTGATTTGGTAGCATGGACCACGAGACCTAGCTCTTCCCACATGCCTTTGTTTTATTTTTTCCATTTATTTTTTTTTCATTTCAATTAAATCAAAATAAATCATGGAAATATCAAAATCATTTAAGTCTTAAGATTTGATGCATGTTTCGGGTCCCTTATACAGCTAGCAACAAAATCAAATCGTGAAAGGCATGGTTGTGCACAAAAATATTGGTTTTGGCTTATTTTTAGAAATATTTTCATGGAAATCAAATCATGATCAAAGATCATAATTGACAAAGATTGAGAGCACATTTGTAACCCTAATTCGATCCTTGGTATATAGTGGATGAAAGCAGATCAAAAGGACAAGGTTTGGAGGCGTGGAGAGGAAGAACAAAACTTGAAAAAACTCAAGAAAAGTGGTGATCTGTTTTCATACTTCTAGGCTGTTTCAATACTCCCAAGCCATCTCATTCGCTTCCTGGGAGTACAAGGAAGCTATACCAATCAAAAGCAAGTGTCCTCGTGCCCAGAATCTGGTTCCATGACCCCCACGGTTTATCACTATTTTCAAAATCGAATGTCTCTATTCTTGCATCTTTATCATGTTTCAATAGTATATTTATAATCCCTAATGTGTTTGCAAGCTCATGGTGACAATTAATTGCATTTTTGTTGGCTATATTGAAATCCACCATGGCTAGTGTTGTACCCCAAAATTTGCCCTCCCATATTCATCAAGAATTGTCAAAGTCAAGGTCACAAAATTCCCCAAGGGTTGTGCAGCTCAACTGTCTCCTATATAGTCAAAACTAGGGTTTGAGTTCTGGTCAAGCAAATGAACTTTTCAAAGGCCCAATCAAGTCTCATATGCTTACAAAGATGGTCAAGTATCCTCACATCAAGTTTCAAGGCATTCAGTTCAAAATTGCACAGTCAAAACCCTAAATTGCACTACAGTCAACTGTAGGGGCAAAATGGTCATTTGATAGTCAAAAGTTCAAATTTTTGGTCAACATATCATTTTGAAGCCACAAACATCATTTGATCAATGCTTGATCATGATTCTCAAAATTTGGCTCAGAAATCATCAAAGATGCAAAAGTTGCTATATTTGGACAGCTGAAAAAGTCAACTGAAATTGACCAGGGCATAACTTTCACATGGATTATCAGAAAAATTCCATCCAAAGCTCATTTTGAAGAGAAAGACATTTCCTACAATTCATCTTCATGTTCCAAGTCCAAGAAATGCTCTCACAAAAAGTTATCAATTTCAACATTATAGGTCATTTTCAAAAGTCAACAAAAAGTGACTTTAAGTCAAAGGCCATAACTTGAGATTGGTAAATCAAAATGACATGGGACCAAAGGCATTGGTTAAAGGACTCAAAGACCTTTCCAAAATGTCCAAGAACATGTGAAAAGCTTAAAAATTGACCAAGTTATGCCTTGTGGAAGTTGGGAAATTTTTGGAAATTTTGAAAAGTCAACATTGATGCAAAAGGCCTAAATTTGCTATTGGGCCCATTTTTCTTCCAAGTTTCTTCATGCCAAGCCTATGCACGACCACTAGGCCCAAAGGGAAGTATTTTCATATTTTTTAATTATTTATTTGAATTAATATTAATATTAATTCATTTAAATTATTTTAATATGTGAAAAATATAAAATTGACCTAAACAAATCTTTTTATGCATGATTTGAACTTGAGATTTCGTGCACATGCTAATATAGAAGGTTTTGGCTTGATTGAAACCTAATTGACACAAAAACCATGAAAAAAGATTTGGAAAAGATCTTGTAAAATCAAATATCCAAAAATCATCAAAGCAATGGATTTTATTCAATCTTTTTAACCTAATTGCTTCCATACAAGTATGAGATCACAACCCTAATGCCATTAGACTGCAAGCTGCGCTCAAAAGTAAAAACACAAACTTGAAAATTGTCCAAAAAATTGAAAACTGATTTCAAGGTTATAGGCAGATTCAAGCCTCCATTCCTTTGGCAATAGCTTCCTTGTGTGATTCTGAACGTGTGTCAATCATAAACAACAAGCAAAACGCCTTGAACTGGTATCAGGAACTCAAACTGTACCAAGAAAATATTGAAATCGCATAGCATGATTTAAGCATCTTTTTGCATTTTTGTTTGTATATTCTTACTCCTTATGAAGTTTGTGAACTAACCATCATAATTAATTGAGTTTTTGTGGCATAAACATGATTTCACCATGAACGACATTAGGGTTTGGCAGGTTTCAAAATTAGGGGTTTCTTAATCAAGGAAAATCAGAGCTCCAGATGACCACCAATGGATTCAGGGATTGAAGACGAAAAGGTTGGCACCCTCGCGCTCAATTTATGAGCGACGAGGGGCTAGTCGCTATTTTCCTCTAGGTCCCCTAAAGCAACGATCAAAAAACCGTGGCCATCGTCCTTCATGTTTCAGAAAACGAAAGAGACGATGAGTTGTCACACGGAGACAGGCCAGTTTGAATTTACGCGCGTTTTAACAATTATGCGTTGATCTTGCTTTTTCTTATTTGTTTGATATTATATGTTAAATGAAGCGCAAGTGGCACAGATGGCAGGCGAAGGCATGGATAATCCACAAGACCTGGGTTCGAGTCCCAGGTCTTCAACAATTTCATATTATTTTTCCTTTGGTAATTGCGTGCAGGTCTCACATGAAGGTTCACCCTACACACTCAATATTCATCGCCCACGCGTCCCAGGAGATCTAATCAAGGGTCAGATTGAAGGCATACTATGGAGGCTGGTCAACGTGCCATACAAGATCAAGGAAAGTCAGCGAAATCAAGCTTAATGGGCCTTAAATTACCAGGCCTTACCTCCTAATTTGGGGCTACCCCCCCTGGTTTGCTTTATCATTTTTATTTTTTATTCTTTCTTTAATTTTTCTTTTTATTACTTTTATTCAATTATGTTTATTTAATTAATTATTTTTAACAAAATATAAAAACACTTAAAAAATCAGAAAAGGCCAAAAATTAATATAATTTTTATTTTAATTATTTTCTAAATAAATGCATGTAAATATTTAGTTTAATTAGGTTATAGTTTTAATTTTTTTTAATAAAAAACACCAAAAATAGAATTTAGGTTTAATATCTTTTTTGATTTCTCTTTTAATTTTTCCTTTTTTCAGAATAATATTATTTATTTATTTATTTTCTTATTTAAATTGTACATAAACGAATTAGGTTTAATTTAGGTTTTATTTTAATTCTTTCATAATAAACTTAAAAAAACATTAGAACTAGGGTTTAGCATTTTAATTTTAATTAATTGTTCCTTTTTCTTTTAAATCTAAAAAACACAAAATATCAAAAAAATATTTAATCATTTAATTCTAATTCTCATTAGCTTTTAATTTTTTGCAAACGGGTCCAACGCCCATGGTTAATCATTTAATTTTGCGCATTTATTTTATGTCGTTTAATTATAATTTTGTATCTCTCCCAAAGCATTGTAATTTTACTTTTCGCACTTTTATTTACTTCGCATTATTTATTTTTCGCTAAATCGGGTCCGGTTTAATTTTGGCGATGTGGACCCCCGCCTTTGTAATAGCCGTAGATTTATTTTTCCGCAAGCTTTATAACTGTTAACCAAGCATGAAAGAATGAATGTCCTAATTAAAATCAAGCGTAGAACACGACGAACATGACAAGACAAATAACTGAAACATGACGCACGATTCGCACACACCACCCCTAGGGTACGCCTCACTGTTGCCTCGAAAGGTGATCGTCGAGTAGAAAACGTCTTAGTAAGTCCTCATGATCCGGGAACCTGGCATGAGGGTAGCTTCTAAGGTGTCTTCCCATTGCTCTGGTGATCACCATGTCCCTCAAAATCGAATTGACCCGAACACCTCCAACGGTGGTGCTACCTACCTCTCAATGGTGGGATGGCATTACTTTTAAGGACATTTACACAGACGAATTCCTTAGGGTAGGTAGGTTCTCAAGGATACTTGCTCTAATTTCAAACAAATCAAAAATACTTTTCACACCGACACATTTTCAAAAGCTTTCAAAACAAACTTTTCAAACACTCTGACGTATGAGTCGATATGAAAATTTTCAAAGAAACTTTTTAAACCCACATTGAAAAGCAAACAAACCATTTTGAAAACACAAATGAGCAAGTATCTAAGAGCCCATGGATAACCATGGATAGAAAGGGTGCTAACACCTTCCCTTTCTATAACCTACCTCCCGAACCGAGAGCAATCTCTTTAAGGAATTTTTCTGTGCTTTTGTCCTTTCCATTTGGAGAAAATAAAAGACGGTGGCGACTCTTGCTTCCGCGACATTTCGCGAACCAGCGTTAAACAGTCAGTTCCAGATCCACCGATCACAGAACTGGCGACTCTGCTGGGGATACTTTATAAAGTGAGGTGTACCTTAGGGCTAGCTTATAACTATGTTTTCAATTGTTTTCCTTGTGTGCTTTAAATTGTGGGTTGCTTGGGAGTTCTATAGATCCTACACCCGGATCTGGGGGATACCTTTCTTAGAAAGTAGCAACAAGGCTGTGAGGGAACTGTGCGGGGTATACCGACACGGTTGAAACAGTCTGCTACGTTGATGTGGCACTTTGGTGTGTACCGGTAACCCTTGAGTTCAGTCAAGGAGAGTACGGGGCCTCCGCGTGGTGTCGTGAAGCATCAACAGACCTTAGGAACCTTAATTGAACAATCTTGGCCTCTTTAGGGTAGTGAGATAACTGACTTTGGTGCAGTCCGAGGTTGGTTGATACTCGATACTACGCTCAATTGAGGGTTGCTTTCCTGGAATATTTCGGTCGCCAGTTCAGTGGCTAAATCGAAACGATGAACAATGAAAGCAATCCCGTGATATTGGGAACCTTAGAACCCGGTTACTTTGATTAGGACAGGTTGAACCCACCAACTTCAAGAGGGTACTACCCAGACCCCATGCTGGCCTTAAACCTTAAGGGCTTGTCTTGTGTGCCTTGTGTGCCTTACATGTTTGTCTTTGTACATATCTGTGGTGTGTTTAATCATAGCATCATGACATCATCCAGCATCATATGCATTGACTAACCATTTCAGGGGTTCGAATTTTCATCTTTGTTCTTGTTTTGTAGGACATGGAAACTGTTCGTAGAAAGACAATTCAGGTCAATCTTGTAAGGATCCCTCCTCAGCTTAAGGAGCTTATATCCAGGATTCCCGAGAACTCTTCATTCAGTGAAAGACATGGAAGCCTCATCAGCTTAGTCAACACCAACATTGAGGAAGATATGATAAAGGTCCTGTTCCAGTTCTTTGACCCTCTGCATCACTGTTTTACCTTCTTGGACTATCAGTTGGTACCTACATTGGAGGAGTTCTCCCGGCTCCTGAAGATCCCTATCCTTGATCAGCTACCTTTCAACGGTACAGAAAAGGAACCTAAGCTCGAAGAGATTGCTAAAGCCTTGCACCTACAGTCATCTGACCTCAAGGGACATTGGGAAATCAGAAGTGGTATCAAAGGGTTCTTAGCCAGGTTTCTGTTTGAGAAGGCCCTTGAATGTTGGAACTCTCTTGACTTGCAAGCTTTTGAAGAGGTTGTGGCCCTCCTTGTTTATGGTTTGGTATTGTTCCCTAACCCAGATCAGCTCGTTGATATCAGTGCCGTTCAGATCTTTATGTCCAGAAATCCCATACCTACATTGCTGGGGGACATCCTTCACTCATGTTACACTCGAACCATGAGAAAAAGAGGTGTCCTTATGTGTTGCACTCCTCTCCTGGGAAGGTGGTTTATTTCGCACCTTCCCCAATCAGTCCTGAAGAATGAGCGGGGTTTGAGATGGTCACAACGGTTGATGACTCTTACACATGCAGATATACATTGGTGTCCTAGATCCAGAGGAGATGTCACTATCATTGATCGTTGTGGGGAGTACCCTAATGTTCCTTTACTTGGAATCAGAGGAGGTATTACTTATAGCCCATGCCTGGCTTGGAGACAGTTTGGTTATGCTCGGAGGGATGGTCCTCATGACATGTTAATTCCCGACATAGTTTTTGACTTCGACAGTGATACCCAAGGACTTCGTCAGAGATTTATCAGAGCCTGGAGGATGCCTAGTAGGATAGACAGCAAGACACTGGGGCACAGGAACTCCATCCCTTTGGAGCCTTATCTCAAATGGGTGCGCGCCCGCTCTCAGAAGTTAGTGATGCCTTATCCTCACATGCTTCCAGTAATCAAAGAACCTGTCTTGGAAGGGGAAGTGTCTCATGTTATTCAGCACCCTGATATGCCCACATCCTGGGAAGAGATGCAGAAGAGCTGGATCCAGCTTAAGGAAGAGCGGAATTCTCTTGAGACTAGTCTGCATGCCAGTGAAAAGAAGGTCCTGGAGCTCACCCGTCTGTTGCATGAGGAGAGGAATCTCAACACCTACATAGCTCCGAAAAGGATGCGCAGTGTATTTTGGGATTGACTTGATTTTTGTATCTTTTGCCCATGAGGCTTTGATGTATTAAAACAATGGTTTTCTTTAATGATAACGTGTGTTCTTTTCTTGTCTACAACAAATTTGAACTTTCGAACCCTTGAATGCATTGCATACGCATTTCATACATCATGTGCATAGCAGGTTTTTCCCCTTTTCAGGTTGCTTACAGTTCTTCGCTGTTTATTTCAGCATCATGAATCCCGGATCTGAATCAACAGAGACATCAATCAAGGCTCTCCAGGCGCAGAATGCGCAGTTTCAAGAGCTAATCCTGGGTCTAGCTAAAGGCCAAGAAGAACTGAAGACTATGCTCCTAAAAAAGAAGAAGAAAAGAAGAACTGTCCTATTCAACTCGGGCCGAAGGTTGGGTAATACTCTGCAACATGAAGAGGCTGGTTCTTCTGTTGGCAAGAGTCCTTCTCAGGCAGAAGTAAAGGTTCCTACTCCAGTGGTCTCCGACAACGAGACGGATTTTGATGAGGAGCAGTACCCTCCTGCAGATGACAGGTACAAACAACTGGAGGACAGGTTGAAAGCAATGGAGGTGCAACAGGCACCTGGGCTGGATTTCGGAGATCTAGGTTTATCGACTGGTGTAATTATTCCACATAAATTCAAAGCACCAACCTTTTCCAAGTATGACGGGGCATCCTGTCCCAAGCTGCATTTGAGGTCCTATGTTCGGAAGATTCAGCCGTACTCTGCGGACAAGAATCTATGGATCCACTTCTTCCAGGAGAGTCTTTCAGGGACTCATCTCGAATGGTTCTATCAGCTGGATGGGACCAAAGTTCGTAACTGGGAGGAGCTGGCTACTGCTTTCTATAAGCAGTATCAGTATAATGCCGACCTTGCCCCCACACGTACCCAACTCCAGGGTATGTCGTTAGGTGCAAGTGAAGGTTTTAAAGAGTATGCGCAGAAGTGGAGAGACCTGGCTGGCAGGGTGCAGCCACCTTTGACTGATCGAGAGTTAGTGGACATGTTCTTGGGGACCCTGTCTGGGCCATTCTTTAACCATCTCATTGGGAATTCTTCTGCTGGTTTCACTGATTTGATCTTGACTGGAGAGAGAATCGAAGCTGGGTTGAAGTCTGGGAAGATTGCAAAGGCTGCATCATCATCTAGTTCGGACAAGAAACCGTTTAAAAAAGAGTCTAGTGCCGTGTATGGTTCTAGAAGATCAGAAAGAAATGAACACCGCCAATCTGTCAGTGCGGTCATGATTGCTAAGCCTGCTGCCGCTCCTCGGCCAAACAATCCTCAAAGGGCTGATAGACCCCGGAGAGAGTTTACCCGGTTAAGCATGACCCTATCGCAAATCCTGCCACAGTTACTATCCACCAATTTGGTGACTGTCAAGGAGGCGCCAAAGTTCTCAAACACGACCTCTCCTAAGTACAACCCGAATGCCCGTTGTGCTTACCATTCAGACAGCCCGGGGCATGCCACTGATGACTGTTGGGCGTTAAAGAATAAGGTGCAAGACCTTATCGATGCTAAAGAGATACAATTCGAGGCGCCTGCAAAGCCGAATGTAGTTACTGCCCCTATGCCTCAGCACGGGGTAAATGCTATTGATGAAGATGTTTATGCTGTTTCTGTGGATGATCTAGCCACTCCTTTGAAGATCATTAAGAAGAACCTACTGCAGGCCGGTTTATTTCCGGGTTGTAGTGAGGATTGCCTGTTCTGTGTTGTGTCCCCATCCGGTTGTCCCTTGCTAAAGTTAGGCATCCAAAGCTTAATGGATAGCAAGGAGATTCTATTCAAGAAGTCTGTTGTTCGTATGGTTCCAATGGAAGAAGTCTCTGTGGTGACTATCTTCAACAATCCGATCCCGGTTCTCCAGAAGAAGCCTATCCAAATTCTGACCGTTGCACCTATTACTATCACTGTTCCTGGGCCCCTGCCCTATGCATCTAACAAAGCTGTCCCTTGGCACTATGGGGCAGATGTATATATAAATGGAGTTAAACAAGAGCTCAACGCTGGCGCCAGCATCTGTGACATCACTGGCCCGGCCAAAGTTACCCGCAGTGGCAGGCTCTTCTCGCCTGACATTGCGCCACCTGCTGCCCGAAGACCGCTCCTGATAATTCCTGCAAGTACACCTACTCCCGTTGCTGACCAAGTTGTTGTTCCTGCTGCTGATCCGATTGTTTCTCCTGCTGCCGAGTCATCCAATGCTCGGGGAAAGGGAATTGAAACTGAGCCTGCCCAGATGGAGGTACCCATACCCATAGCTGCTGAGGCCTCCCCACAAGAGATGGAGGAGATTTTGAAGATTATAAAGAAGAGCGATTTTAACGTTGTGGAACAGTTGGGGCATACGCCCTCCAAGATCTCCATGCTCTCTTTACTGCTGTGCTCTGAGGCCCATGCAAAGGCCCTCATCTCATTCCTCAAGACGGCCCATGTGCCACATGAAACCTCTGCAGTCCAGTTCACCGATTGCGTGGCAAGTCTAACGGCAGACAATGGCTTGGGTTTTTCAGACGCTGATTTGACCACGAAGGGGAAAGATCATAATGATGCCCTGCATGTCTCAATCGAATGCAGGGGCACCACCTTGGCACATGTGTTGGTTGATACTGGGTCATCTTTGAATGTGCTACCCAAGAAGGCTCTGGATCGTCTAGATTGTGAAGGCCTGGATTTGAAGCCCAGCAACATCATTGTCAGGGCCTTTGATGGTTCAAAGAGGATGGTCCATGGGGAGGTGGACATTCCGATTCGTGTAGGCTCTCAGGTGTTCGACTCCACTTTTTATGTGATGGACATCCGTCCATCTTACTCTTGTCTGCTGGGTCGACCCTGGATACATAAGGCTGGGGCAGTGACCTCTACCTTGCATCAAAAACTGAAGTACCCCGTCAAAGGGAAGATCGTCACCGTGCAAGGTGAGGAAGAATACATGGTGAGCCACCTAAACTCGTTCAGATACATTGAGATGGATGGGGAGTTCATTGAGACCCCCTTTCAGCATTTCGAGGAGGTGTTTCCAATCGCAGCAGAAACAGCAGAAGCAGGTGGTCCTCTGAAGATGGCTTCCCTAAAGGATGCCAGGGCTGTGGTGCAGAAGGGTGAAGGTGCCAACTGGGGCAGACTTCCAGACTTCACCCAGAAGACTGATAAGCTTGGGCTGGGTTTCACCTCAGAAGGGCAGAGAGCTATGAGGAAAGAGAAGATCGGAAGGCCTCCGGTATTTATCAAGGGTTCAGAAGTGAATGCTGTCGGGGAAGACCTTGAAGTGGATGAAGCCGAATTCAACAGCTGGATTTATCCGACGGCCGAAGAAGGATTGAACAATTGGAGTGCAAAGGATCATACCCCTGTTACCTTTGTGACACAGTAATGAATTCCCATGTTTTGTTATTTTGTAATAAACAATGATAAACTCTATGGCCCGGTGTCTTACCCGAGGCACCGTGGTTCTATTTGTGAGGGCATATGAACTGTCATTTTATACATCATGAATGAAAATCTTGGACGTACTTTTCGCATTGCAAATATTGTGTTCCTTTTCTATCTTTCCTTTCCTTTACATAATTTTCAAAAAAAAAACAGCTGTATTTACACACACACTCACTCATACAGGTTCCAATCCACTCTGGATCTTGCTGATAACAGCTCTGCTAACGCCAATTATGACTTCGAAAATCCGATCAACTTAGCCGAAGACGAAGGTGAAGATGATTGCGAAGTGCCTGGCGAGCTTGCTAGACTGTTGCTTCAGGAAGAGAGGGCAATTCAACCCCACGAAGAGCCAGTGGAAACAATAAACCTGGGTACTGAGGCAGACAGAAAAGAGGTAAAGATTGGTGCTAACCTAGAGCTCAGCGTGAAGCAACGGTTAACCAAGATGCTGCATGACTACATGGAGATCTTTGCCTGGTCCTACGAAGACATGCCAGGGTTGGATACCGATATTGTTGTCCATCATTTGCCGACTAGGGAAGACTGCCCTCCAGTTAAACAAAAGGTCCGTCGGATGCGTCCAGAGATGTCCGAGAAGATTAAGGCCGAGGTGATGAAACAGTTTGATGCCGGGTTTCTTGCAGTGACTTCTTACCCTCAGTGGGTTGCTAATGTGGTGCCGGTACCTAAAAAGGACGGCAAGGTCAGAATGTGTGTCGATTACAGGGATCTGAACAGGGCCAGCCCCAAGGATGACTTCCCCTTACCTCACATTGATGTCCTTGTTGATAATACGGCTCAGCACAAGGTATTCTCTTTCATGGATGGCTTTTCAGGTTACAATCAGATCAAGATGGCTCCTGAAGACATGGAAAAGACTACATTTGTTACTCAGTGGGGCACCTTCTGTTACAAGGTCATGCCGTTTGGATTAAAGAATGCTGGGGCAACCTACCAACGTGCCATGGTTGCCTTATTTCATGATATGATCCATCATGAGATCGAAGTGTATGTGGACGACATGATCGCTAGGTCCCAGACTGAGGAAGAGCATCTAGATCATCTGCAGAAGTTGTTTGACCGGTTGAAACTGTACAAACTGAGATTGAACCCGAACAAGTGCACCTTCGGGGTAAGATCTGGGAAGTTGCTAGGCTTCGTGGTCAGTGATAAAGGTATTCAAGTGGACCCTGCTAAGGTCAAAGCTATTCAAGAGATGCCAGTTCCTAAGACAGAGAAAGAGGTCAGAGGCTTTTTAGGACGCCTGAATTACATCGCTCGATTCATATCTCATCTGACTGCTACCTGTGAGCCAATCTTCAAGCTGCTGAAGAAAGATCAGGTAGTACGTTGGAACGATGAATGTCAGGTCGCTTTCGACAAAATCAAAGAGTATCTCCAAGAACCACCCATCCTTATGCCACCAGTTGAAGGAAGACCTCTGATCCTATATCTGACAGTGCTGGACAACTCAATGGGGTGTGTGCTGGGGCAGCATGACGAGTCTGGCCGAAAAGAGCATGCCATTTATTACCTTAGCAAAAAGTTTACCGACTGTGAGACCCGATACTCACTGCTTGAGAAAACTTGCTGCGCTTTGGTATGGGCTGCTCGCCGGCTGAGACAGTATATGCTGACTCACACTACTTTGTTGATCTCAAAGATGGATCCGATAAAGTACATATTTGCAAAGCCTGCTTTGTCTGGGAGAATTGCAAGATGGCAGATGATCTTGACAGAATACGACATTCAGTATACAACCCAGAAAGCCATCAAGGGAAGTGTATTGGCAGACCACTTAGCTCATCAAGCTGTAGATGACTATCAGTCAATGAACTTCGAGTTTCCGGATGAAAGCATCATGATTGTAACTGATTGTGAAGTACCTGGACCGGATGAAGGACCTGAACCGGGATCCCGATGGTCTATGCACTTTGACGGAGCCTCTAATGCTTTGGGAAATGGTATCGGCGCCATAATCATATCCCCTCAAGGTACTCATACTCCACTCACTGCCCGGCTGTGCTTCAACTGTACCAACAACATGGCGGAGTATGAGGCGTGTATCATGGGTCTTCAAGCTGCGATCGACCTAAGGATCAAATTTCTAAGTGTCTTCGGAGATTCCGCTCTAGTGATCAATCAGATCAATGGAGAGTGGGATACGAAACATCCAAACTTGATTCCTTACAGAGAATGTGTGTTGACCATGATTCCCCACTTTACAGAGATAACCTTTGAGCACTTTCCAAGAGAAGAGAATCAGTTAGCGGACGCGTTAGCTACAATGTCTTCAATGTTCAAGGTTAAATGGGATAATGAAGCTCCCCGGATCATCATCTGGAAACTGGACGAACCGGCATACTGTTGTGACCTCGAGACTGAATTGGTAACTGAGAAGCCTTGGTACCACGAAGTGAAGAGATATCTGGAAGCTCAGGAATACCCCGAAGGTGCATCCATCAACGATAAGAAATTCCTGAGGAGGTTTGCAGCCAAGTTCTTCCTAAGCAACGGCATCTTGTACAAGCGAAACCATGATTCAACTTTACTACGTTGTGTGGATAAGACTGAAGCGGAAAGAATCATGGAAGAGTTACATGAAGGGACCTTTGGTACGCATTCCAGTGGACATACTATGGCTAAGAAAATCCTACGGGCAGGATATTACTGGTCCACAATGGAAGCTGACTGTTACCAACACTCCAGGACATGCCACAAGTGCCAGATCTACGCGGATAAAGTGCATGTTCCTCCGGTTCCCCTGAATGTTCTGACTGCGCCTTGGCCGTTTGCAATGTGGGGCATAGACATGATTGGCGAGATCAGACCTACGGCATCCAATGGACATCGCTTCATCCTAGTGGCGATTGACTATTTTACAAAGTGGGTTGAGGCAGCATCCTATGCTACAGTAACCAAGACTGTTGTGGCACGGTTCATTCGGCACAACCTGATCTGTCGGTACGGCGTCCCTGAGCGAATTATTACAGACAACGGTACCAATCTGAACAATAAGATGATTGCTGAGCTCTGCGAACAGTTCAAGATACAGCACCATAATTCTTCTCCTTACAGACCGAAGATGAATGGGGTTGTAGAGGCAGCTAACAAAAACATCAAGAAGATCGTGCAGAAAATGACAGTAACTTACAAAGATTGGCACGAGATGTTACCGTTCGCTCTGCATGGGTACCGTACCTCAGCTAGGACGTCAACCAGGGCAACTCCATTCTCTCTGGTTTATGGCATGGAGGCAGTCTTGCCGATCGAAGTACAAATTCCCTCTCTCCGGATAATGAAGGATGCAAATCTAAATGAAGAGGATTGGATCCAGACACGACTTGACCAACTCAACCTCATTGACGAAAAGAGACTTGCTGCTATCTGTCATGGTCAGACGTATCAGAAACGAATGATCAGGGCATTTAACAAGAAGGTCAGACCACAGGAATATCAAGTTGGGGATCTGGTTATCAAGAGAATCATCCTTCCTCAGAGTGATCCAAGGGGCAAATGGACCCCTACATATGAAGGGGCATTTGTGGTTAAGCATGTGTTCTCAAGAGGAGCAATGATATTGACCAACATGGACGGTGACGACCTTCCTCACCCCGCCAATGCAGACATAGTTAAAAAATACTACGCATAAAAAATGACCCGCTAGGCTGACATGTCTAGGCAAAAATTAGGGCTTCCCGTCGAACCAAAAGGGTTCGGGCAAAATGAAGGGATGAAAATGAAAAAAATCTGTACACCCGGCAAGTCGAAAACCTGAAAGGGCGGCTTGGGCAAAAATGGGTATCCCGGTGGACTGAAAACCCGAAAGGGCGGTCCAGGCAAAAGTTAGGGATAAAAGCGTAAAACTATGTCTCATTGATCACTTTGCATCCAGAATCCGGTATCTGCATCAAATTCAAAACGGCATCAATCAGTCAGCTTCACCTTCAACCAAGGTCATCAAGTGATGAGACGCTCGGAGTATAAAGGCAATAGCAGAGTTGAAACCCAGTGGATCATTCATCTTTCACACAGCTGCTTTATTTTTCTTTTGTACAAAACTTGTATAAACTCTTTTGATCGGTGACGTACCTCTTACTAGGACGTCAGCCTCTTGTATACAAAACGCCTATTCAGGCCATTCAAAAATCAATAAAAATATATCTTCAGTTAAATGTGCCAAGTGTTTTTCTTTTTTTCTGTTTTGTTTTGCGAAGAACGTCCAAGGTTCAATTTGTGATGTATGCATTGACAATAATTTGCTAACTCATGAATATTTGCATACGAAACAAAGGAATTAATTACAGGTGACACTAGAAACAGGGGCAATAGAAAGTTGTCTGAGCAGTCTAATTGTTCTATCCTCCAAGGTACCAAGGTAGGTTCAGCCAAAGAACATGACCGAGTATCTTAATTCCCCAGAGAGTAGTTCAGTAAAACAATACATGTCTCTCCAAGCAAAATCATCAAATATCAAGGAAATTGAGTATCCCCCTGTAGATCTCAATACCTCCCCAGCAGCACGCATTCTTAACAAGCATCCCCGGCAGTCTTGGTCTAAAGGTTGTTCCCCGGCGGTATCTCAATATTCAAAGGAATCACTTCCCCAGCATATCAAACTCCCCAGAAGAGTCCAATCCAGCTTCACCAACAAAGTTGGAAATCATATCCCCAAGCAATAAGCTTATCCCCAGTAGATTCTGGAAGCTTATCCCTCGCAGAGCACGAACGCGTCGTCCCGGCTTGATTTAAAGAGTTATTTCCGTAACAGGATATAACTGGGTTATCCTCAGCCAAAAGCCACGGAAAGAGCGTCCTCGGCAAAATATCTTCCTACCCCCAGCGAAGTCTATCAACACTTCCGACAACAAGGATATCCCCAGCGGAGTTATCTTCATCAACTCAGCAAAGCATCTCCCCACAGAGTATTTCTTCCCAGCATGGTCGCCAGAGTATCTTTTCTCCCGCAGAATTATTTCATTTGCCAAGTTTATTCCGCAACGGAGTCATCTTCTCCTACCGGTATTATTGCAGTTATCATCCCCAGCAGAAGCAAAATCTATTCTCCAACAGCAGCCCAGGAGTGACTTCCCGGCACCCGTCAAGGATTTATTTTCCTAGACAAAAACATACATGAATCATCACATATATCATTATAGCACGCATGTACGCATCATATCATATAAATCGCATCCATGTTGAGAACATCATTGCTTGATCCATATCATGCATTGCATATAACTGACCTTTACCTTGCAGGAAAGACGCAGGTGAAATTCTCAAACATATTTCAAGGACTTCTCTAGTCCAGTTAAATCGACTCCAAACAGATTTTTCTGATAAAGACTCAGTAGAAGTTCTCTTATGGTCCCCTCTCCAACGGCGTGTGAGGTGGTAATTCCTTCTTCAGATGTTCCCCTCTCCGGCATGAGCGTGAGGTGATATTCTCTTATGGTCCCCTCTCCAACGGCGTGTGAGGTGGTAATTCCTTCTTCAGATGTTCCCCTCTCCGGCATGAGCGTGAGGTGATATTCTCTTATGGTCCCCTCTCCAACGGCGTGTGAGGTGGTAATTCCTTCTTCAGATGTTCCCCTCTCCGGCATGAGCGTGAGGTGATATTCTCTTATGGTCCCCTCTCCAACGGCGTGTGAGGTGGTAATTCCTTCTTCAGATGTTCCCCTCTCCGGCATGAGCGTGAGGTGATATTCTCTTATGGTCCCCTCTCCAACAGCGTGTGAGGTGGTAATTCCTTCTTCAGATGTTCCCCTCTCCGGCATGAGCGTGAGGTGATATTCTCTTATGGTCCCCTCTCCAACGGCGTGTGAGGTGGTAATTCCTTCTTCAGATGTTCCCCTCTCCGGCATGAGCGTGAGGTGATATTCTCTTAGGGTCCCCTCTCCAACGGCGTGTGAGGTGGTAATTCCTTCTTCAGATGTTTCCCTCTCCGGCATGAGCGTGAGGTGATATTCTCTTATGGTCCCCTCTCCAACGGCGTGTGAGGTGGTAATTCCTTCTTCAGATGTTTCCCTCTCCGGCATGAGCGTGAGGTGATATTCTCTTATGGTCCCCTCTCCAACGGCGTGTGAGGTGGTAATTCCTTCTTCAGATGTTCCCCTCTCCGGCATGAGCGTGAGGTGATATTCTCTTATGGTCCCCTCTCCAACGGCGTGTGAGGTGGTAATTCCTTCTTCAGATGTTTCCCTCTCCGGCATGAGCGTGAGGTGATATTCTCTTTTCAGATTATAATTTCCTATAGTTCCCTCTCCAACGGTGAGTGAGGCGACTCCCTTTGAGATTATAATGTCCTTTGGTTCTCTTCCTGACACTACGAAGATGGTAATTCTCACCAAGATTTCCTCAACGAGCGTTGTTGAGGTTGAAATCATTCAGGATTCTCTTACCATTCACGCTAAGGCAGTAACCATCCCTGGTTCATTCATCAGCGTTTGAAGCTCCAGACTCAGCTCCTGTAACCAGTCAGGACACATCTATACCAAGCATCTAAAATCAGCTCCTGCAGCGTGTCAGGTACTCATTTTTCTGTTTTGCAGGTATGCAGGTTCTCGCTAAGGAATCTCCTACGCGATCAATGTCCAGATGGCATCTATAAGCCCATCATCCTATCCAAGCAACATCCAAATGGCATCTATAAGCCCATTCCCTCATCATCACTGTTATTATGTGAGCGCAAATTTCTGGGCACTCTAGTGTCCAATCATCTTCTACCCTCGGATTACGAAAGGCACGTCAGCCAATCTGCATCCTCAGGCCTAAGAAGATTGAACAGGGGCAACTGTTGTACCCCAAAATTTTCCCTCCCATATTCATCAAGAATTGTCAAAGTCAAGGTCACAAAATTCCCCAAGGGTTGTGCAGCTCAACTGTCTCCTATATAGTCAAAACTAGGGTTTGAGTTCTGGTCAAGCAAATGAACTTTTCAAAGGCCCAATCAAGTCTCATATGCTTACAAATATGGTCAAGTATCCTCACATCAAGTTTCAAGGCATTCAGTTCAAAATTGCACAGTCAAAACCCTAAATTGCACTACAGTCAACTGTAGGGGCAAAATGGTCATTTGACAGTCAAAAGTTCAAATTTTTGGTCAACATATCATTTTGAAGCCACAAACATCATTTGATCAATGCTTGATCATGATTCTTAAAATTTGGCTCAGAAATCATCAAAGATGCAAAAGTTGCTATATTTGGACAGCTGAAAAAGTCAACTGAAATTGACCAGGGCATAACTTTCACATGGATTATCAGAAAAATTCCATCCAAAGCTCATTTTGAAGAGAAAGACATTTCCTACAATTCATCTTCATGTTCCAAGTCCAAGAAATGCTCTCACAAAAAGTTATCAATTTCAACATTATAGGTCATTTTCAAAAGTCAACAAAAAGTGACTTTAAGTCAAAGGCCATAACTTGAGATTGGTAAATCAAAATTACATGGGACCAAAGGCATTGGTTAAAGGACTCAAAGACCTTTCCAAAATGTCCAAGAACATGTGAAAAGCTTAAAAATTGACCAAGTTATGCCTTGTGGAAGTTGGGAAATTTTTGGAAATTTTGAAAAGTCAACATTGATGCAAAAGGCCTAAATTTGCTATTGGGCCCATTTTTCTTCCAAGTTTCTTCATGCCAAGCCTATGCACGACCACTAGGCCCAAAGGGAAGTATTTTCATATTTTTTAATTATTTATTTGAATTAATATTAATATTAATTCATTTAAATTATTTTAATATGTGAAAAATATAAAATTGACCTAAACAAATCTTTTTATGCATGATTTGAACTTGAGATTTCGTGCACATGCTAATATAGAAGGTTTTGGCTTGATTGAAACCTAATTGACACAAAAACCATGAAAAAAGATTTGGAAAAGATCTTGTAAAATCAAATATCCAAAAATCATCAAAGCAATGGATTTTATTCAATCTTTTTAACCTAATTGCTTCCATACAAGTATGAGATCACAACCCTAATGCCATTAGACTGCAAGCTGCGCTCAAAAGTAAAAACACAAACTTGAAAATTGTCCAAAAAATTGAAAACTGATTTCAAGGTTATAGGCAGATTCAAGCCTCCATTCCTTTGGCAATAGCTTCCTTGTGTGATTCTGAACGTGTGTCAATCATAAACAACAAGCAAAACGCCTTGAACTGGTATCAGGAACTCAAACTGTACCAAGAAAATATTGAAATCGCATAGCATGATTTAAGCATCTTTTTGCATTTTTGTTTGTATATTCTTACTCCTTATGAAGTTTGTGAACTAACCATCATAATTAATTGAGTTTTTGTGGCATAAACATGATTTCACCATGAACGACATTAGGGTTTGGCAGGTTTCAAAATTAGGGGTTTCTTAATCAAGGAAAATCAGAGCTCCAGATGACCACCAATGGATTCAGGGATTGAAGACGAAAAGGTTGGCACCCTCGCGCTCAATTTATGAGCGACGAGGGGCTAGTCGCTATTTTCCTCTAGGTCCCCTAAAGCAACGATCAAAAAACCGTGGCCATCGTCCTTCATGTTTCAGAAAACGAAAGAGACGATGAGTTGTCACACGGAGACAGGCCAGTTTGAATTTACGCGCGTTTTAACAATTATGCGTTGATCTTGCTTTTTCTTATTTGTTTGATATTATATGTTAAATGAAGCGCAAGTGGCACAGATGGCAGGCGAAGGCATGGATAATCCACAAGACCTGGGTTCGAGTCCCAGGTCTTCAACAATTTCATATTATTTTTCCTTTGGTAATTGCGTGCAGGTCTCACATGAAGGTTCACCCTACACACTCAATATTCATCGCCCACGCGTCCCAGGAGATCTAATCAAGGGTCAGATTGAAGGCATACTATGGAGGCTGGTCAACGTGCCATACAAGATCAAGGAAAGTCAGCGAAATCAAGCTTAATGGGCCTTAAATTACCAGGCCTTACCTCCTAATTTGGGGCTACCCCCCCCTGGTTTGCTTTATCATTTTTATTTTTTATTCTTTCTTTAATTTTTCTTTTTATTACTTTTATTCAATTATGTTTATTTAATTAATTATTTTTAACAAAATATAAAAACACTTAAAAAATCAGAAAAGGCCAAAAATTAATATAATTTTTATTTTAATTATTTTCTAAATAAATGCATGTAAATATTTAGTTTAATTAGGTTATAGTTTTAATTTTTTTTAATAAAAAACACCAAAAATAGAATTTAGGTTTAATATCTTTTTTGATTTCTCTTTTAATTTTTCCTTTTTTCAGAATAATATTATTTATTTATTTATTTTCTTATTTAAATTGTACATAAACGAATTAGGTTTAATTTAGGTTTTATTTTAATTCTTTCATAATAAACTTAAAAAAACATTAGAACTAGGGTTTAGCATTTTAATTTTAATTAATTGTTCCTTTTTCTTTTAAATCTAAAAAACACAAAATATCAAAAAAAATATTTAATCATTTAATTCTAATTCTCATTAGCTTTTAATTTTTTGCAAACGGGTCCAACGCCCATGGTTAATCATTTAATTTTGCGCATTTATTTTATGTCGTTTAATTATAATTTTGTATCTCTCCCAAAGCATTGTAATTTTACTTTTCGCACTTTTATTTACTTCGCATTATTTATTTTTCGCTAAATCGGGTCCGGTTTAATTTTGGCGATGTGGACCCGCGCCTTTGTAATAGCCGTAGATTTATTTTTCCGCAAGCTTTATAACTGTTAACCAAGCATGAAAGAATGAATGTCCTAATTAAAATCAAGCGTAGAACACGACGAACATGACAAGACAAATAACTGAAACATGACGCACGATTCGCACACACCACCCCTAGGGTACGCCTCACTGTTGCCTCGAAAGGTGATCGTCGAGTAGAAAACGTCTTAGTAAGTCCTCATGATCCGGGAACCTGGCATGAGGGTAGCTTCTAAGGTGTCTTCCCATTGCTCTGGTGATCACCATGTCCCTCAAAATCGAATTGACCCGAACACCTCCAACGGTGGTGCTACCTACCTCTCAATGGTGGGATGGCATTACTTTTAAGGACATTTACACAGACGAATTCCTTAGGGTAGGTAGGTTCTCAAGGATACTTGCTCTAATTTCAAACAAATCAAAAATACTTTTCACACCGACACATTTTCAAAAGCTTTCAAAACAAACTTTTCAAACACTCTGACGTATGAGTCGATATGAAAATTTTCAAAGAAACTTTTTAAACCCACATTGAAAAGCAAACAAACCATTTTGAAAACACAAATGAGCAAGTATCTAAGAGCCCATGGATAACCATGGATAGAAAGGGTGCTAACACCTTCCCTTTCTATAACCTACCTCCCGAACCGAGAGCAATCTCTTTAAGGAATTTTTCTGTGCTTTTGTCCTTTCCATTTGGAGAAAATAAAAGACGGTGGCGACTCTTGCTTCCGCGACATTTCGCGAACCAGCGTTAAACAGTCAGTTCCAGATCCACCGATCACAGCTAGGTCTTCTTGTTGCATTTTGGGATCTTTTTATATAGGCAAAATTAGTCCACAAGAAGGGCACCACAATGCTCACCAGGCCAAGGCGATTTGATCCACAGCATTATATTTTATTTATCGTGCTTGTATGTGATTTTGAAATGTGTAGGAATTATAGCTACGGACCTTTGTCCGTAGGTAAAAGCCATTGGACCTTTTAGCAACGGAGAGAGGTTAGGGACGATGGCGTGGCAAGCCTTGATTGCTCCATTTGAATTTCGCGCGCAGGAAATTATAAAATTTTGTTTTCTTAATAAAATATTTGTTTGTTTCGCTATGTACAAAGAAGCGTGCCAGCTCAGTTGGCCAGAGGGACAGAGAAAAGGCTGAAGGGCCTGGGTTCAATTCCCAGGTCCCCTTATTTCTTCAAATATTTTTTCTATACATATTCCTATACGCATGTTTCCATGACACCCCACCATGTGCCACCAGCTTCCAACCACTAGATCTGAAGCAGATTTAATCCAAAGGTCATCATGTGATGATCCATCATGCATCCTAGTCAAAGTGCAGCGCTGGATCCAGGAAGTCAACGTGGACCAGGGTTCTTGGGCCCAAAAAGTTGCTAATGACACCCCTCCAATTTGCTGATTACAGGCCCAATATTCTTTTTCTTTATTCTTTTATAGTTTCTTTTATTTAATTTATTTAAATTATTTTCACTAACAAAAATTAATTATTTTTTTAATAAAATCATAAAATCAATTTTTCATCAAAATTAGATTTAGGTTTTATTTTTATAAAAAAAATTAATTTAGTTAGTTAATTTAATTTATTAGGTAACTTTAATTCTTTTTATAAATAAATTAAAATCAATTAGAAGAATTAGGGTTTTTGTCTAATTTAATTGTTATTTCTCTTTTCTTAAAAAATCACAAAAATACAAAAATAGGTCAAATTTAATTAGTTTTTATTAATTTAATTTAATTAGTAATTAGGTTTGTACATATTAAATTTAAAACCTTATTTTCTCAAATATAAAAAACAACCAAAAATAATTTTTCTTTTAATTAGGTTAGACGGGGTCAAAACCCTAATTTCCTTTCTTTCTCGATTCATCGCGCGTTTATTCATTTTTACAATATTAATGTAACTGCTCACAGGATGTAATAGATTAATTAGGACTTTTTTCCTTTCATTTATCGTTTTGACGGGTTTTTTTGGCTATGTAATTAATCTCACCCGAAGCCTTGTAATAGCGTAGCTTTATTTCTCGCATTTTAATTTCCGCAAATATTAACTGTTAGATGTATGATAATAGGGTTGCATGACAAGAATGTATGTTAAAATTAAAACAATTAGCAAACCCTAAATGTGCAAAGACAATAACTTGAAATTGAATCACTCGCACATGCGCACTCCTAGGGTATACTCCCACTTCGGTTGCCTTCGGTAAATGATCATTAAGTATAGGGTATTTTAGTGGTCACTCTTTTGTCTAAAAGATCAAATGTCCCGTTCGGAAAGGTTGCCTCAGAATTGTTGCCTCGAATATGATCTTAAGACATTAGGGTTATTACTAAGACGTCCTAGCATTGCTTTAGTGATCGTACGTCCCTTTCGAATTGACCCCTAAAACTCCAACGACGGCGCTACCTACTCATTAATAGTGGGATAGTGTTGTCTAATGGAAACAAGAACATAAACATTATTGTTTCGAGTAGGTAGATGCTAGTAGGTATTTGCTCAAAATCAAACTTTTCCACACTTACACTCTTTTCAAACAAAGATTTCAAAACAACTTCGTAACACTCTTGAAGACAGAAGCAAGGGTTAAATCGAAGTAAAACAAAAAAAATTCAAACACAGAAGCAATTTTTTAAAATGATGAGCAAGTACCTAAGAGCCTGTGGAAAACCACGGATAGAAAGGGTGTTAATACCTTCCCTTTCTATAATATACCCCCCGTACTCAGGAAATCTCGAAAAAGGAATTTTCTGTGCTTTTTTCCTTTCCTTGTTGGATAAAATAAAAGTCGGTGGCGACTCTTGCTTACCGCGACATTTTGCGAACACAAATGCAAAACGCAAACCAGCATTTTCCAAAACAGTCCGGTTCTGCCACCATATCACAGAACTGGCGACTCTGCTGGGGACTAATAAGTGGGGTATACCTTAGGATTAGTTCATCATATTGCTTATATTGTTTGATTTGATTGCTTTATTTTCGAGGGCTTTGTATTGGGAGTTACTATAGATCCTAACCCGGATCTGGGGGACACCTTTTAGGTAAGTAGCAATAAACTGTGAGGGAAATGTACAGCGTAGACCGACACGGTTGAAGCAGTAGCTACGTTGATGTGGCACATTGGTTGGTACTGGTATCCCTTGTGGAGAAACGAGGAGAATACGAGGCTGATATGTGTGTCGTTAAGCATCAACTGACCTTAGAACCTATAATTGACCAATGTGGCCATAGGAAGTAGTGAGATAACCGGCCTCGGTATAAAGCTGAGAACTGGTTGATACTCGATACTACACTCATTGAGACCATACTCTCGAGATAGTTCCGGATGCAAGAAAAAATTGTGTGAGCTGAAACCATGACCGATGAAGGATGGTCAGTGATATTGAGAACCTCTAGAACCCGGTTACTATTATTAGGACAGGTTGAAACCAACTGAACTTCAAGAGGGTAGTAGCTAGACCCCATGCAAGCCTGAAATTTAAGGGCTCTTGTGTGACTTGTTTGCCTTTACTATGTCTGTTATCTGCTATACTTGTTGTGTGTTTTATCATGACATCATGCATCATAACATAGCATGTATATTTCATTACACTAACCATTTCAAAGACCGAGGGGATTCATCTTTGTTCTGTTTTGCAGACTATGGCTTCCATGCACAGAAACACCATCCGAGTTAACTTTGTGCAAATACCTGCTCAACTCAAAGATTTAGCCTCGAGAGTTTATGATACTTCATCATTCATTAGGAGACATGGTCAGCTCCTTAGCTTGGTTACCTCAAAGCTTGATGAGCAGATGATGAGTGTGCTTTTCCAGTTCTTCGATCATGTGCATCATTGTTTCACCTTCCCGGATTATCAGCTAGTTCCCATTTTAGAGGAGTTTTCTTATTTACTGGGCATATCCATCCTCGAGCAGAAACCCTTCACAGGTTTGGAAGAGGTTCCTAGACCTGAGGACATTGCTTCAGCCTTACATCTAAAAATGGCTGATGTAGTATCCAATTGGAAGACACAGAGCGGAGTTAAAGGTTTCTTGGCTAAGTTTCTGATGGATCAAGCTCAACAGTTCTGGGATAACTTGGATTTTCATGCTTTTGAAGATATCTTGGCTCTCCTCATCTACGGTTTGGTTCTTTTCCCGAATCCAGATTCCTTCATAGATGTGAATGCAGTTAAGATCTTCCTGTCCCGCAATTCCGTGCCTACTCTTCTGGGTGATATCCTACATGCCCTCTATACTCGTATTGTGCAAAGAAGAGGGACCCTCATGTGTTGCATGCCGCTGCTAGTGAGGTGGTTTATTTCGCACCTCCCCAAGTTTGTATTGAAGAATGAGGAAGGTTTAGGTTGGTCCTACAGGATAATGTCCCTTGCCCATACAGACATTCTTTGGAGTTCTAAAGATATGGACAAGGTTGTTGTCATTGATCGATGTGGAGGATACCCTAATGTCCCGTTGCTTAGAATCAGAGGGGGAATAACCTACAGTCTTTGTTTGGCTTTACGACAGTTTGGTCATGCTCGGAGAGACGGTCCCCATGAGCTACTTCTTGAGGATATTGCCTTTGACTACAAGGAAGACACTAAAGAGCATCGCCGAAGGTTCATACGAGCTTGAAGCATGGTGAACAGGTCTGACCCTCACAAGCTAGGACCGAAGACTTCTCTCCTTATGCAACCTTATCTCTAGTGGGTCCGAGCCCGTGCTCAGAAGCTTGGGATGCCTTATGAAGTTGTGTTGCCAGTGATTGTGGAGCATACCAACAAAGAGGGTGTTCCTTATACGGTCCTTTATCCATACATGCCTACTGATCTTGGGGAATTTAAGAGATCCTGGATTCAGTTGAAGGAAGAAATGGATACCTACCGGGAGAAGTATCATGAGCAAGAAAGGAAGATCTTGAAGCTCACGAGGCAACTTGAGAATGAAAGGAAAATCAATGATTACATCAGCACGAAGGGGAAACGACCATGGGATTTTTGATGTCTTTTATTGTTTCTAGTTTAGATTTGCTTTTCGGTTATTTCTTTTGTAACGCCTTAAAGGCATTGTTAAACATTTTTACAAGTTAATCTAATAAAGTGTGTTTTATTTTGTTTTACAAATTTAAATCTCCCAAAGTCTTTGAAATCATTTCATACGCATTCCATTATCATGCACATCATTACAGGTGCTATTACAGGTTTCTCATCTTCTTCGCTGTTTATTTCAGCATAAAATGTCTTCTGAAATACCTGCCAATCAAGCCATGAGAGCTCTTCAGGCACAGAATGCCCAATTCCAAGAGATGTTCTTGAACTCGGCTAAAGGGCAAGAAGATTTGAAGACTCTCATCCTGAAAGAGAAGAAGAAGAAGAAGAAGAAGAAGAAGAAGAAGAAGAAGAAGGTGGTTCTTTTGAATATGGGTCACAGATTTGGGAATAGGTTGCAACAGGAAGCTGATCTGTCTCATTCATCCAAAGGAGGAGAGAATCAAGAAGAAGAAAAGGGTCCTAGTCCTGTGGTCTCTGATAATGATACTGACTTTGATGATGAACAGTACCCTCCTACTGAGGATAGGTACAAACAACTTGAGGACCGTCTAAGTGCTATGGAGATTCAGAAGGTTCTTGGGTTGGACTTTGGAGAGTTGGGACTAGCATCGGGGGTGGTAATCCCTCATAAGTTCAAAGCTCCAGTTTTTGCTAAGTACGATGGAGTATCTTGTCCAAAACTCCATCTCCGCTCATACGTCATAAAAATCCAACCTTACACTGCTGATAGGAATTTGTGGGTAAATTTCTTTCAAGATAGTCTGTCAGGGACTCAGCTTGAATGGTTTTATCAATTGGAAGGAGCTAATGTCCACAACTGGGAGGACCTTGCGGCTGCTTTCTATAAGCAATACCAGTATAATGTCGACCTTGCTCCCACTCGTACTCAGCTTCAGGGCATGTCTATGGGTGCAAGCGAAGGCTTTAAGGATTATGCTCAGAAGTGGAGAGATCTGGCTGGAAGAGTCCAACCCCCTTTGTCTGACAGGGAGTTAGTTAACATGTTTCTAGGGACATTGTCTGGTCCATTTTTTAATCATTTGATCGGCAGTTCGTCATCTGGGTTTACTGAATTGATTCTGACTGGGGAGAGAGTGGAAGCTGGTACCAGAAGTTGTAAGATACAGAAAGGTACTTCATCAAGTGCATAAAAGAAGTCCTTCACTAGTAAGAAAGAAGCTAGTGCAGTCTACAGCTAGAGGAGCCAAAACCAACCTGAACACCGTCAAACAGTGAATGCAGTAGTAATATCAAGACCCACAGTTGCCCCACAACGTAACAATCAGCAAAGAATGGAGAGGCTGCAAAGACAGTACACTCGGCTTAATATGACTTTGTCTCAGATTCTACCACAATTGTTGAAAACCAATCTGGAAACTCTGAGGGAAGCCCTGAAGAATCCCAGCACCACATCTCTGCTACATAATCCGAACGCCCGTTGTGCCTATCACTCTGATAGCCCGAGTCATGATACAAACAACTGCTGGGCTTTGAGGAATAAAGTGAAAGACTTGATTGAAGCTAAATAGATCCAGTTTGACGCTCCAGAGAAACCCAATGTCATAACTGCTCTTATGCCCAAGCATGGTCATAGAGTAAATGCGGTGGACGATGATTTGTTTGTGACCTCTGTGGAAGACATCTCTACTCCTTTGATGACAGTGAAGAAGAATCTATTGTTGTCCGGTTTATTTTCGGGTTGTGGCGAAGGTTGCCACCTATGTTCAATTATGCCTTCTGGTTGCCACTTACTGAAATCAGGTGTTCAATGCCTGATGGATAACAAAGAGATCCTGTTCGAGAATACTTTAATTCCGTTAGTTCCGATTGAAGATGTTGCCATCATAACCATTTTCGCCAATCCTTCCAAGGCTTCCTCGAGAAAGCCTTTTAGGATTACATATGTTCCAAGAGTCACTCTGTTAATCATTACTATCCCTGGTCCTATCCCATACACTTCGGATAAAGTTGTCCCTTGGCACTATGGGGCCGACGTGTATTACCATGGAGTTAAGCAAGACTTAAAGATTGAAGAAGTTGATGCTGATATCAGCAATATTGTCGGGTCTAGCAAAGTCACCAGAAGTGGAAGACCCTTTTCTCCCAAGATTTCCCCTCCGACTGTTCAAAAGCCTGTTGCCATTCCATCTGCCAGTACATCGTCTACTATTCCAATTCTTACTCCAGTTACCACCCCTGTCGTCGAGTTATCTGACACTCGGGGCAAAGAAGTCACAGGTGAGCCTGCCCGAACGGAGGCGCCTAAGAAGATTATTGTAGAAACCTTTAAGCAGGAGATAGAGGAAATTCTGAAGATTATCAAGAAGAGCGACTACAACATAGTCGAACAGCTGGGGCAGACCCCGTCAAAAATCTCCATGTTATCCTTGTTATTATGCTCGGAAGCCCACGCAAAGGCTTTAATTGCTTTCCTAAAAACTACACATGTGTCGCAGGAAACCTCTGCTGATCAATTCAAAGACTGTGTAGCTAGTTTAACTGCCGACAACGGTTTGGGTTTCTCATACGCAAATCTGACTGCTAAAGGAAGAAATCACAATGATGCTCTGCACGTCTCGATCGAGTGCAGGGGCACTAATTTGGCTCACGTGCTGGTGGATATTGGGTCCTCATTAAATGTTCTGCCAAAGAAAGCATTAGACCGTTTGGACTGTGAAGGTTTAGTTCTGAAGCCGAGTAATATTGTGGTTAGGGCTTTCGATGGGTCGAAAAGGATGGTGCAAGGGGAGGTGGATGTCCCTGTTAAAGTTGGATCTCAGACTTTTGCATCTACTTTCTATGTGATGGATATCCGACCATCTTATTCTTGCTTGTTGGGTCGCCCTTGGATTCATAAGGTTGGGGCAGTGACTTCTACGCTCCATCAGATGTTGAAATATCCAGTAAAAGGGAAGATTGTTACGGTACAAGGTGAAGAGGAGTATATGGTGAGTCATCTTAACTCTTTCCAGTATGTGGAAATGGATGGAGAGTTCATCGAAACCCCGTGTCAGAACTTTGAACAGGTTCCCCAGACTTTAGCGTCGACTGAAGTTGCTGCTGAGAAACCTCCGATGAAGATGGCTTCCCTCAAGGATGCCAGGGCTGTAGTTGAAAAGGTGGGTGTGGAAATTGGGGTCAGCTCCATGACTTCTCACACAAAACTGACAAGTTTGGTTTGGGCTTTACTACAGAGGCTCAAAGGGATGTTTGGCACGCGCGGAATGGAAGACCTCCTCTGCACATCAGTAATCCGGGAGTGAATGCAATTGAAGATGATGAAGAAGAGTCAGATATCGACAGGTGGATTTACCCGACTACCAACGGTGGCTTGAACAACTGGACGGCGAAGGACTTCGTGCATGTTTCTTTTATTACACAGTAATAGACTTTTGTTTTGAGATTTGTAACGAACAGTTTGAAACTTTACGTCCCGGTGCCTTGCCCGAGACACCTTGGCTTTTGTTTGTGAGGGCTTATTATTTTTCATTTTCATATGTCATCAATAAAGCGTTGAATGTTTTCTTGCATTACAAATTTTGTGCTCTTTGTTTTTCTTTTCTATCTTGCACTTAATCAAAACAGCTATTGTCTTACACACACTCACATATCATAATGCAGATCCACATCCACTCTGGATCCCATTGATAACGACTCTGCTACTGCCAGTTATGACTTCGAAAATCCGATCAACCAAGCTGAGGACGAAGGTGAGGATGATTGTGAAATGCCTGGGGAGCTTGCTAGATTGCTGCTACAGGAAGAGAGGGCCATACAGCCTCATGAAGAGCCATTGGAATCAGTGAATTTGAGTACGGAGGAAGACAAGAAAGAGGTCAAGATAGGTGAAAATATGGAGCCTAGTGTCAAGCAACGGTTGATACAGATGCTACGCGACTATGTTGAGATCTTCGCTTGGTCTTATGAAGATATGTCTGGTTTAGACACTGATATTGTGGTACACTGCCTGCCAACCAAAGAATATTGTCCTCCGGTAAAGCAGAAGGTTCGTTGAATGCGCCCTGAGATGTCTGAGAAAATAAAAGTTGAGGTCATGAAGCAGTTTGACTCCGGATTTCTAGCTGTTACTTCTTACCCGCAGTGGGTTGCCAACGTTGTTCTGGTGCCGAAGAAGGATGGTAAGGTACGTATGTGTATAGACTATAGAGATCTGAACAGGGAGAGCCCCAAGGATGATTTCCCTCTGCCTCATATCGATGTTCTGGTCGACAACACCGTACAGCATAAGGTCTTCTCCTTCATGGATGGTTTTTCTGGCTACAACCAGATCAAGATGTCTCCCGGGGATATGGAAAAGACAACTTTCATTATGCAGTGGGGTACCTTCTGTTTCAAGGTGATGCCTTTCGGTTTGAAGAATGCTGGGGCAACTTATCAGCGCGCCATGGTCGCTTTGTTCCATGACATGATTCACCATGAGATTGAGGTCTACGTTGATGACATGATTGCAAGGTACTAGACCGAAGAAGAACACCTCGACCATATTCAAAAGCTATTTGACAAGTTGAAGATATACAAGCTGAGGTTAAACCCGAACAAATGCACCTTCGGGGTAAGATCTGGTAAGCTGTTGGGTTTCGTTGTTAGTGATAAAGGTATCCAGGTGGATCCTGCAAAGGTGAAGGCTATACAGGAGATGCCAGCTCCCCAAACAGAAAAGGAAAACAGAGGCTTTTTGGGACGTCTGAATTGCATTGCCCGATTCATTTCACATCTGACTACTACTTTTGAGCCGATCTTCAAGCTGTTGAATAAAGATCAAGTGGTAAAGTGGAATGATGAGTGTCAGGCCGCTTTCGATAGGACCAAAGAATATATCCAAGAGCCACCAATTCTGATGCCTCTAGTTGATGGAAGACCGTTGATCTTATACTTGACTGTACTGGATAATTCAATGGGGTGCGTGCTGGGGCAGCATGACGAGTCTAGCCGAAAAGAGCATGCTATTTACTACCTTAGCAAAAAGTTTACCGACTGCGAGACCCGATACTCGTTGCTCGAGAAAACTTGTTGTGCTTTGGCATGGGCTACTCGCCGGCTGAGACAGTATATGCTGACTCACACTACCCTATTGATATCAAATATGGATCCAATCAAGTATATCTTCGAAAAGCCTGCCTTGTCCGGGAGAATAACAAGATGGCAGATGATCTTAACTGAGTATGATATCCAATATACAACCCAAAAAACAATCAAGGGAAGTGCGTTGGCAGATCATTTGGTGCATCAGGCCATGGATGATTACCAGTCTATGAATTTCGAGTTCCCGGATGAGAACATCATGTTGGTGACCGACTGTGAAGAACCTGGACTGGATGAAGGACCTGAAGAAGGATCCCAATGGTTTATGTATTTTGACGGAGCCTCAAATGCATTGGGTAATGGCATTGGCGCCGTGAACATATCTTCTGAAGGCTGTCATACTCCATTCACCACCCGTTTATGTTTTAACTGCACCAACAATATGGCGGAGTATGAAGCATGCATCATGGGTTTTCGAGCAGCTATTGACCTAAGGATTAAGTTCTTGAGTAGGTTCGGAGATTCCGCTCTCGTGATCAGTCAGATCAAAGGCGAGTGGGATACGAAACACCCAAATCTTATTCCTTACAAAGAGTATGTGTTGACATTACTTCTGCACTTCGAGGAGATAACCTTTGAACACTTCCCCGGAGAAGAGAACCAGCTAACGGACGCGCTACCTACTATGTCTTCTATGTTCAAGGTCAGGTGGGATAATGAAGCTCCCCGGATTACCATCGAGAGGTTGGATGAACCCGCACATTGCTGTGACATTGAGACTGAAGAGGTAGCAGATAAACCCTGGTTTCACGAGGTAAAGAAGTATCTTGAGGCTCAAGAATACCCAGAGGGTGCATCTGTTAACGATAAGAAGTTCTTAAGAAGGTTTGTTGTGAAGTTCTTCATCGGTAATGGTATTCTTTACAAGCGTAAGCATGACTCGACCTTACTGCGATGTGTGGATAAGAACGAGGAAGAAAGGATTATGGCAGAGTTACATGAAGGTACCTTCGGAACTCACTCCAGTGGACATACCATGGCAAAGAAAATCCTACAGGCATGATATTATTGGTCTACTATGGAAGCCGATTGTTATCAGCATTCTCGGACTTGTCATAAGTGCCAAGTCTATGTTGATAAGGTGCATGTACCTCCAGTTCCTCTGAATATTTTGACGGCACCTTGGCCTTTTGAAATGTGGGGCATCGATATGATTGGCGAGATCAGACCTACTACGTCCAATGGGCATCGTTTCATTCTGGTAGGAATTGATTATTTTATAAAGTGGGTTGAAGCAGCTTCTTTTGCTACAGTAACCAAGAACGTTGTAGCGCGGTTCATCCGACACAATATGATCTGTCGATATGGTGTACCAAAGAGGATCATTACGGACAATGGTACAAATCTCAACAATACAACAATCACCAAGCTCTGCAAACAGTTTAAGATACAGCATCACAACTCTTCTCCTTACCGGCCGAAGATGAATGGGGCTGTCGAAGCGGCTAATAAGAACATCAAGAAGATTGTGTAGAAGATGACGGTGACATACAAAGACTGGCATGAGATGTTACCATTTTCTCTTCATGGGTACCGCACCTCGGCACGGACGTCAACAGGGGAAACACCCTACTCTTTGGTGTATGGCATGGAGGTAGTCTTACCCATTGAAGTCCAGATACCCTCTCTCCGGATTATGAAGGATGCAGGTTTGAACAAAGACGACTGGATCCAAACCCGGCTTGATCAGCTGAATCTAATCGACGAAAAGAGACTTACTGCTATTTGTCATGGTCAGACGTATCAAAAGCGGATGATCAAGGAATTTAACAAGAAAGTTAGACGTCAAGAATATCAAGTCGGGGATATGGTGATCAAACGCATTATATTGTCGCAAGGTGATCTCAGGGGCAAATGGACCCCCACTTATGAAGAGCCATTTGTGGTTAAGAACATTTTCTCAGGAGGAGCTATGATCCTAACCATCATGGATGGTGACGACCTTCCTCACCCCGTCAATACAGACATAGTGAAAAAATACTACGCATAATCAAAGACCCGCTAGGTCGATTGACCTAGGCAAAAATAAGGGCTTCCTGGCGAACTAAAAGGGTTTGGGCAAAAGTAAGGGATGAAAATGAAAAATTTGTACACCCGGCAAGTCGAAAACCTGAAAAGGAGGCTTGGGCAAAAAAGGTTATCCCAGTGGACCAAAAACCTGAAAGGGCGGTCCATGCAAAAATTAGGGATCAAAGCGTAACACTATGTCTCATTGGATCATCTTGCAACCAGACTTCAGTATCGACTATCAAGCTCGGACGGCACCGATCAATCTAATCTACTTTCAACCAAGTAGCAAAGTGATGAGACGCTCGAAGATATAAAGGCAATAGCAGAGTTGGAACCCAGTGGGATTGTTCACATAGCTGTTTTTCTTTGCTTTTACACAAATTGTATAAATTCTATCTTTTGGCGGCATTCTCTTACTAGGACGTCAGCCTCTTGTACAAAAACGCCTATTACAGGTCAACTTCAAAATCAATACAATTCATTTTCACAAATAAATTTCAAATTTGTGTTTCCTTTTTTCTATTTTGTTTTGCAAGAGCGTCCAATGATTCATTTTTGATATATGCATTTGACAATAACTGTTGTCTATAAATATTTACATGCGAGACAAAAGACGATTACCGGTAATTTCCGGAACAGGGGCAAACAAGAAATTTCCAAACCTTACAGTTGCTCTATCCACCAGGTATGGGGATAGACCCAGCTGAAGAATATGACTAAAGGTACATACACTCCCCGCAGAGGTAAAATACATCTAAAGACAGTGGTGTTAGCTATCCCCAGCCGAAGTTCACAATCACGAATGAATCGGCAAAATTTCCCCCAAGCAGAGTTTATCTATCACCAGCACTAGAAGACCATCCCCAGTGGAGTTTATTTCTTCCACAAACAGAAATTTTATCCCCGACAGAGTTCATCATCGCCAGCAACGGTAATTCATCCACAGCCGAGGTTATTTCTCCAAATCAGCAGATCTTCTGACAGAGTATCTCTCTTCCCCATAGAGCCATTCTCTCACCAGTTTATTCTCCAGCAGAATTATCCTCCGGCCAATGTATTCTCAAATCATCTTTGGTCGTTATCCTCAGCGAGCAAAACTCCTTTTATTCTCCAGCAGCAGTCCGAGATTTATGTTCCTTAACTAGAAAACATCACGAGAACATTACATACATCATGACATGCGCATACGCATCACACAGCACAGTCTCATTTATTTTGAGAACATCATTGCTCAATACATTTCATACATCATGACATTACATACGACTAACCCTTTACCTTTCAGGGAAAGATACAATCAAATTCTCACAAAGTTCAAGCTATGAAGCCCGGATCCGACCGGATAACATCTTGATTCCTCCATCATATTGTGAAGCCCGGAGAAAGACCGAATAACAGTATCAGAATACCGTGAAGCCTGGAATCAACCAGATAGTGGTTTATCACAAGCTATGAAGCCCGGATTCGACCGGATAATAGTTTAATCTCTAGCAAGTTATTGTGAAACCTGGATTACGACCAGATAGTAATACAAAGACACCATGAAGCCTGGATTACGACCAGATAGTGGTATATCATAAACACAAGCCGTGAAGCCCGGAGTTGACCGGATAACAGCCTAACAAGTTATTGTGAAGCCTGGATTACGACCAGATAGTAATACAAGACACCATGAAGCCTGGACTCGACCAGATAATGGTAGAAGACATTGTGAAGCCTGGATTACGACCAGATAGCAGCCAAGAATACTACGAAACCTGGATTGCGACCAGATAGTGGTATATCTTTAATGCAAGTTATGAAGCCCGGATTCGACCGGATAATACCTTGATTTCCCCGAACACCATGAAGCCTGGATTCGACCAGATAATGGTATATTACATCATGAAGCCTGGATTACGACCAGATAACAGTATGAGACACTGTGAAGCTTGGATTTCGACCAAATAGCAGTTTTACCTGGACAATTACTAAGAAGCCCGGAGTCGACCGGATATTAGTGTGCCCTAAAGTCAAGTTGAAGCCTGGATAACGACTTAATTCCTTATGAAGCCTGGATTACGACCAGATAAGAATTGAGAAATTGCAAAGCCCAGATTACGACCGGATGGCAAGTTTAATCTCATCTCCCCAGTAGATCACTGTAAAGCCAGGATTACGACCAGATAGCAGTCAATCTTATCACTATGAAGCCTGGATCACGACCAGATAATAGTTCATTTTCACCTCTTCAACCAAGAGACTCTTCCCCAGTAGAATAACGGACGACCGAAGCTCCTAAAATTTAACTTTCTCTCAAGACAGAGACCAGCATTCCCCAGCGGAATCCTCCTCCACAACAAGTATACAAGCTTTCGCTAAGGAATCTCTTATGCGATCGACACTCCTTCGGATGGCATCTTTAAGCCCATCTTCCGTCATCAATCTCCAAATGGCATCCATAAGCCCATTCTCGATGTCGCAAGACAAGTACCACTTCATGCGAGTGCAAATTTCTGGGCACTCTAGTGCTCAATCATCTTCCACCTTCGGATCACGAAAGGCAGACAAGCCAATCTACATCCTCAGGTTTAAGAAGATTGAACAGGGGCAGCTTTTGTACCCCAAAATTTTCCCTTCCATATTTCTCAATACATTTCAAGTGAGGTCCTTAAATTTCTCAAGGAAGTCCAAGAGTTGACCAGACAAACTCTCTCCTAAGGCAGTCTACCCCAAATTAGGGTTTCATGTTGCATCAAGATGCTTGAGTCCAAAGGGTCTCAAATGCTCACCATTGTCCTAATATGTTCTCAAGATCATCCATGTCAAGTTTCAAGCCTTGCAGAGGAAGTTTGCTCAGTCAATTGCTCAAAGACCTGAAAATCGACTGTGTTAGGGCAAAAGTCAACTGTGGCCCACATACAGTCAAACCTCAAGATTTTTGGTCAAAATTCTCATTTTGAAGTATTATTCATAATTTGATCAAGGGTTGATCATGATTCATCAAGGATTGCTCACAATTCATCAACACCCAAAAGTTGCTAAATTAGGGTTTTGTAGGAAAAGTCAACTCAACTTTGACCAAGCATAACTTTCTCATACTTTATGAGAAATGACCCATACAAAGCTCATTTTGAAGAGGATGAAATTCCCTACAATTCATATTCATCTCCCAAGTTCAAAATATGCACATACAAAAAGATATGAATTTTGACATTATAGGCCATTTTGAAAAGTCAACAAAAACACCTTTTTTGTCAAAGCTTCATACATGAACATGGAAGACTCAATTGAGATGAGACCAAAAGTGTTGCTTAGAGGACGTCTCAAGATTTCTAAAAAGTCCAAGAACACCTTCAAAGAGTCAAAATTGAAGAAGTTATGCATTGGTGAAGTAGACCTTTTTTGCAAAATTGCCAAAAGTCAAAAGTGCCTCAAATTGCAATTTTTGTCAAATGGGCCTAACATTTTGCACTTTTTTTGAGTTGGTAGCATGGCCCACCAGCCCTAGATCTTCCCACCTGCCTTTGTTTTATTTTTTCCATTTATTTTTTTATTTCAGTTAAATCAAAATAAATCATGGAAATATCAAAATCATTTAAGTCTTAAGATTTGATGCATGTTTCAGGTCCCTTATACAGCTAGCAACAAAATCAAATCGTGCAAGGCATGGTTGTGCATAAAAAGATTGGTTTTAGCTTATTTTTGGAAAGATTTTCATGGAAATCAAATCATGATCAAATATCATAATTGACAAAGATTGAGAGCACATTTGTAACCCTAATTCGATCCTTGGTATATAGTGGACAAAAGCATATCAAAAGGACAAGGTTTGGAGGCGTGGAGAGGAAGAAAAAAAATTGAAAAAACTCAAGAAAAGTGGTGATATGTTTTCATACTTTCAGGCAGTTTCAAGACTCCTAAGCCATCCCATTCGCTTCCTGGGAGTACAAGGAAGCTATACCAATCAAAAGCAAGCGTCCTCGTGCCCCGAATCCGGTTCCACGACCCCCACGGTTTGTCACTATTTTCAAAATCGAATCTCTCTTTTCTTGCATCTTTATCATGTTTCAATAGAAAATTTATAATCCCTAACGTGTTTGCAAGCTCATGGTGACAATTAATTGCATTTTTGTTGGCTATATTGAAATCCACCATGGCTAGGTCTTCTTGTTGCATTTTGGGATCTTTTTATACAGGCAAAATTGGTCCACAAGAAGGGCACCATGATGCTCACCAGGCCAAGGCGATTTGATCCACAGCATTAGATTTTATTTATCGTGCATGTATATGATTTTGAAATGTGCAGGGGTTATAGCTACGGACCTTTGTCCATAGGTAAAAGCCATTGGACCTTTTAGCAATGGGGAGAGGTTATGGATGATGGCGTGGCAAGCCTTGATTGCTCCATTTGAATTTCGCGCGTAGGAAATTATAAAATTGTGTTTTCTTAATAAAATATTTGTTTGTTTCTCTATGTACAAAGAAGCGTGTCAGCTCAGTTGGCCAGAGGGAGAGAGAAAAGGCTGAAGGTCCTGGGTTCGATTCCCAGGTCCCCTTATTTCTTCAAATATTTTTTCTATACATATTCCTATACGCAGGTTTCCATGACATCCCACCATGTGCCACCAGCTTGCAGCCACTAGATCTGAAGCAGATTTAATCCAAAGGTTATCATGTGATGGTCCATCATGCATCACAGTCAAAGTGCAGCGCTGGATCCAGGAAGTCAACGTGGACCAGGGTTCTTGGGCCCAGAAAGTTGCTAATGACACCCCTCCAATTTGCTGATTACAGGCCCAATATTCTTTTTCTTTATTCTTTTATAGTTTCTTTTATTTAATTTATTTAAATTATTTTCACTAACAAAAATTAATTCTTTTTTTTATAAAATCATAAAATCAATTTTTCATCAAAATTAGATTTAGGTTTTATTTTTATAAAAAAAAATGAATTTAGTTAGTTAATTTAATTTATTAGGTAACTTTAATTCTTTTTATAAATAAATTAAAATCAATTAGAAGAATTAGGGTTTTTGTCTAATTTAATTGTTATTTCTCTTTTCTTAAAAAATCACAAAAATACAAAAATAGGTCAAATTTAATTAGTTTTTATTAATTTAATTTAATTAGTAATTAGGTTTGTACATATTTAATTTAAAACCTTATTTTCTCAAATATCAAAAACAACCAAAAATAATTTTTCTTTTAATTAGGTTAGACGGGGTCAAAACCCTAATTTCCTTTCTTTCTTGATTCATCGTGTGTTTATTCATTTTTACAATATTGATGTAACTGCTCACAGGATGTAATAGATTAATTAGGACTTTTTCCTTTCATTTATCGTTTTGACGGGTTTTTTTGGCTATGTAATTAATCTCACCCGAAGCCTTGTAATAGCGTAGCTTTATTTTTTCGCATTTTAATTTCCGCAAATATTAACTGTTAGATGTATGATAATAGGGTTGCATGACAAGAATGTATGTTAAAATTAAAACAGTTAGCAAACCCTAAATGTGCAAAGATAATAACTTGAAATTGAATCACTCGCACATGCGCGCTCCTAGGGTATACTCCCACTTTGATTGCCTTCGGTAAACGATCATTAAGTATAGGGTATTTTAGTGGTCACTCTTTTGTCTAAAAGATCAAATGTCCCGTTCAGAAAGGTTGCCTCGGAATTTTTGCCTCGAATATGATCTTAAGACATTAGGGTTATTACTAAGACGTCCTAGCATTGCTTTAGTGATTGTACGTCCCTTTCGAATTGACCCCTAAAACTCCAACGACGGTGCAACCTACTCAATAATAGTGGGATAGTGCTGTCTAAAGGAAACAAGAACAGAAACATTCTTTTTTCGAGTAGGTAGGTGCTAGTAGGTACTTGCTCAAAATCAAAATTTTCCACACTTACACTCTTTTCAAACAAAGTTTTCAAAACGACTTCGTAACACTCTTGAAGACAGAAGCAAGGGTTAAATCGAAGTAAAACAAAAACTTTTCAAACACACAAACACAGAAGTAATTTTTTAAAATGATGAGCAAGTACCTAAGAGCCCGTGGAAAACCACGGATAGAAAGGGTGCTAATACCTTCCCTTTCTATAATCTACCCCCCGTACTCAGGAAATCTTGAAAAAGGAATTTTTCTGTGCTTTTTCCTTTCCTTGTTGGATAAAATAAAAGTCGGTGGCGACTCTTGCTTACCGTGACATTTTGCAAACACAAACGCAAAATGCAAACCAGCATTTTCCAAAATAGTCCGGTTCTGCCACCGTATCACAGCTGTTCTTCTTCAGGTTTCACCGAGTTGATCTTAATCGGTGAAAGAGTTGAAAGCGGTATCAAAAGCGGGAAGATTCCCATGGCATCTACCTCCACTTCCAATCTTGTAAAGAAACCTTTTTTCAGGAAGAAAGAAATGAATGTTGTGTATGGGGCAAGGGCCCGTACCAAGAAGGATGACTGCCAGTCCGTTAATGTCGTCCGAATTTCCAATCCAACTCCTGCTCAAAGACCATCTGCTAATCATCAACGGTTTGAGACTCCACGAAGATAATTCACAAGGATAGGCATGTCACTATCCCAAGCCTTACAACACCTTCTAAAGGCTAATTTGGTGACATTGTGTGATCCTCCGGCTAATCTAGATACATCTTCACCAAAGTACAATCCGAACGCCAAATGTGCATATCACTCAAGTAGTCCCGGGCATGAGACTGACCAATGCTGGGTATTGAAGAATAAAATTCAAGACTTTATAGATAACAAGACCATTGAATTTGATCCTCATCCAACTCCGAATGTAATCATCGTGCCTATGCCAAATCATGGCAAGGGTGGCAATGTTGTTGAAGATACAATTTTTGTTTCCTCCATCGAAGACTTGACTACTCCGTTAAACATCATCAAAAAGAATCTGTTGAAAGTCGGGATTTTCCCTGGTTGTTCTAAGGATTGTGTTTATTATGCCAAACAACTCAATAGATGCGAAAGGATGAAGGAAGGCATTCAACGCCTGATGAATAGCCATGAGATCCTATTTGAGAAGACTTCGTCCGCCAAAAGTTTGACCAATAAGTGTGAAGATCTCTCCGTCATAACCATATCTAACAAGCCTCTTAGGATATCCTCCAAGGGTCCTATCAGGATTTCAAATGAACTAATTGTTGCTCCTCTGATAATCACCACTCTCGGGCCAATTCCGTACTCTTCTAACAAAGTAGTGCCATGGAACTATGGTGCTGAGGTGTTTTACCATGGGATAAAACAAGACGCTTGGATTGAAGAAAACAAAGCTGATGACGTTGGTAACATTACTGGATCAAGTAAGGTAACCAGAACTGGGAGAATCTTTTCACCCAACATCTCACCACCAGTTGTTACAAAGACACCTGTCTGCATCACCACTGCTAAGCCCAGTACCGATACAAGGGGAAAAGAGAAGGTAGTTGAGCCTTTTGAGACATAAATACCCGCAAAGGACATTACTGATAGGGAACCTTCTGCTCAAGAAATGGATGAGATCTTGAAAATTATAAAAAGGAGCGATTTCAAGATTGTGGAGCAGTTGGGGCAAACCCCTTCCAAGATTTCCATGTTATCTCTGCTACTCTGTTCTGATGCTCATGCTTGGGCGTTAATCAAATTCTTGAAGAAGGCTCATGTCCCTCATGAGACCACGACATACCAGTTTGAAAATTGTGTGGCAAGCTTGATGGCTGATAATGGTTTGGGGTTCTCGGATGTTGATCTGACACCACACGGAAAGAACCGTAATAAAGCTCTACATGTTTCTGTCGAATGCAAGGGGACCACCCTAGCACATGTTCTGGTCGACACTGGATCTTCTTTAAACATGCTACCCAAGGGGGCGTTAGACCGTTTAGACTGTGAAGGTTTGGTTTTGAAACCAAGTGATATTATTATGGGGGCTTTCGATGGGTCCAAAAGGACAGTTCATGGAGAGGTGGATCTCCCGATCAAGGTGGGCTCACAGATTTTTAACTCTACTTTCTATATTATGGATATCCGTCCTGCCTACTCATGTTTGTTGGGTCTCCCTTAGATCCATGGAGCTGGGGAAGTAACGTCAACTCTTCATCAAAAGGTCAAGCATTCGGTCAAGGGAAGAATTGTCACTGTCTGTGGTGAGGAGGAGTTCATGGTAAGCCACCTTAACTCTTTCAAATACATAGAGATGGATGGAGAATTTATAGAGACCCCGTGTCAAGCTTTTGAAGTTGTGCCACCAATGATTGCTACTTCCAAATGTTCCTCTGATGTGTCCAAAGTTGTTAAGGTCGTGCCAAAGATAGTTTCATTCAAAGATGCACGTGCTGCGTTCGAAGAAAGAAGTTGTGATACTTTAGGGAGACTCCTCGAGATCCCATTCAAAGGGGACAAATGTGGTCTGGGTTTCACCGTCAAGGCTCAAAAAGAAGTGATGCACGCTCGTGCAGGGAAGCCCCCTCTCCGTATTGGAAGCCATGAAGTTAACGCCGTAGGTGATTCTGATGATGAGTGTGCATTTGAAGATTGGGTATATCCTACTACAACGGAACTCAACAATTTGCAAGCAAAGTACTTCGTTCCCATCTCTTTCATTGAGGAGTAATCACTTGTTTATTGCTTTTTATTAATTCAAGAATATTTTGTCTGTAATATTAAACAATGACTTTTATGCCATGTGTCTGGCCCGGGGCACTTTGGTCCATTTGTCAAGGGTTTTATTTATGTTCATTTTATCATATAATCATTCAATACAAATCATTGGACTCTTTTGCATTCCAAATCTTTGTGGTCATTGTCTTTCTTTTCTTCAAATACATTTTTCAAAATAGTCATGTGTCTTACATGCACACATCCACACTCTTGCAGGTTCTCATCCACTATGGATCTCATTCCCAATGACTCTACTATTGCCGACTATGACTTTGAACGTCCAATTAACCAAACCGGAGACGAGGGCGAGGAAGATTGTGAAATACCAGGAGAACTAGCCAGACTTCTATTACAAGAAGAAAAAGCTATTCAGCCGCACGAAGAGTCGGTTGAAGTCATCAATCTAGGTACCGAGACAGACAAGAAAGAAGTCAAGATTGGCGATAACCTGGAAAACAATGTCAAAACCAGATTGATTCAGATGTTTCATGATTATGAGGAAGTTTTTGCTTGGTCGTATGAAGATATGCCAGGGTTAGATACCGACATTGTAGTTCATCGTCTGCCGACAAAGGAAGATTGTCCTCCTGTCAAACAAAAAGTTCATCGCATGAGGCCTGACATGTCTGAAAAAAATAAAAGCTGAAGTGATGAAATAGTTTGATGCAGGATTCTTAGTTGTGACATCTTATCCCAAATGGGTTGAAAATGTGGTGCCAATACCGAAGAAAGACGGAAAAGTTCGTATGTGTGTAGATTATAGGGATCTGAATAGGGCAAGCCCCAAGGATAACTTCCCTCTACCTCATATTGATGTCTTGGTTGATAACACTGCTCAGCATAAAGTCTTCTCTTTCATGGATGGTTTCTCTGGCTATAATCAAATTAGGATGGCTCTGGAAGACATGAAGAAGACCACTTTCGTTACGCAATAGGGCATCTTTTGCTACAAGGTCATGCCATTTGGGTTGAAGAATGCATGGGCAACATATCAAAAAGCTATGGTAGCTTTGTTTCATGATATGATTCATCATGAAATAGAGGTCTATGTGGATGATATGATTTCCAGGTCACAAACTAAGGAGGAACATCTGGATCACCTGTACAAGATATTCGAAAGGTTGAAAAAGTACAAGTTGAGGTTAAACCCTAACAAGTGCACATTTAGAGTACGACCTGGAAAGCTTCTAGGTTTTGTTATCAGTGATAAAGGCATCGAAGTCGATCCTGCCAAGGTAAAGGCCATCCAAGAAATGCCAGTCCCCCACTCTGAAAAGGAAGTTAGAGGATTCTTGGGTCGTCTCAATTACATCGCCCGCTTCATATCTCACTTGACTGCTACTTGTGAGCTAATATTCAAACTCTTGAAGAAAGATCAAGTAGTCAGATGGAATGATGAATGCCAAGCTGCCTTTGACAAAATCAAAGAATATCTGCAAGAACCTCCTATTTTCATGCCTCCATTTAAAGGGAGACCCTTGATCATGTACTTGACGGTACTAGAGAATTCTATGGGGTGTGTTTGGGGCCAACATGACGAGTTTTGCCGAAAAGAGCATGCTATTTACTACCTGAGCAAAAAGTTTACCGACTGTGAAACCAGATATTCACTACTCGAGAAAACTTGTTACACTCTGGCATGGGCTGCTCGCCGTCTAAGACAATATATATTGACTCATACCACTCTATTGATTTCTAAGATGGAGCCAATCAAGTACATCTTCGAGAAACCCGTTCTTTCTGGACGGATAACTAGGTAGAAAATGATCTTGACTGAGTATGACATTCAATACACAATGCAAAAGGCCATCAAAGAAAGTGTACTAGCATATCATTTGTCCCATCAAGTTGTTGATGATTATCAGTCTATGAACTTTGACTTCCCAGATGAGAACATCATGCTAGTGACTGATTGTGTGAAACCTGGACCGTATGACGGATCCGAACAAGGATCCCGATGGACTATGGTCTTCGATGGGGCTTCCAATGCTTTGGGTAACGGAATTGGTGCTATGATCATATCCCTTGATGGTTGCCATACTCCTTTCACTTCCAGACTATGCTTCGATTGTACGAATAACATGGCTGAGTACGAAGCATGTATTTTTGGTCTGAAGACTGCCATTGATTTGAGGATCAAGCATTTGAATGTGGTTGGGGATGCCACTATAGTGATTAGCCAAGTAAAATGAGATTGTGACACTAAAAACCCTAATCTTATTCCTTACAAAGAGCTTATGCTATCTCTGATTCCTTACTTCGAAGAAATCACCTTTGAGCACTTCCCTAGGGAAGAAAATTAGTTAGTCGATGCTTTAGCTACAATGTTTGTGATGTTCAAGTTCAGATGGGACAACGAAGCTCTTATGATTACAATTGAGAGATTCGACGAACCTGCGCACTGCTGTGAGCTCAAAACTGATACAGAAAAGCCATGGTACCATGAGGTGAAGAGATACCTTGAAGCACAAGAGTATCCCGAAGGAGCATTCATCAATGACAGAAAGTTCTTACGAAGATTTCCAGCCAAATTCTTCCTAAGTAATGGAATCTTGTATAAACGCAACCATGACTCTACTCTACTCCGATGTATGGACAAGAAGGAGGCATAGGAAATTATGGAAGACATGCATGATGGTCTCTTTGGGACCCACTCTAGTGGATATACCATGTCCATGAAGATCCTGAAAGCTGGTTACTATTGGTCAACAATGGAGATTGATTGCCATCAACATTCAAGAACTTGTCACAAATGCCAAATATATGCTGACAAGGTCCATGTGCCTCTTATCCCTATGAACATCATGACCGCTCCATGGCCATTTGCAATGTGGGGCATTGATATGATTGGGGAGATCAAGCCCACTGCTTCTAATAGACACCGCTTCAATCTTGTCGTTATCGATTATTTCACCAAATGGATCGAAGCCGCCTCATTTGCCTCAGTCACCAAGAATGTGGTAGCCAGATTCATCAAACATAACTTCATCTGCCACTATGGTATCCCTGGAAGGATCATCACCGAAAATTGGACTAACCTTAACAATGATATAATTACCGAACTTTGCACTCAGTTCAAAATCAAGCATCACAATTCTTCTCCTTATAGACCTAAAATGAATGGCGCAGTCGAAGCGACCAACAAAAACATTAAGAAGATTGTTCAGAAGATGGTAGTAACCTACAAATACTGGCATGAGATGTTATCGTTTGCTCTTCATGGATACCGTACTTCAGCTAGAACATCAACTAGGGCAACTCCCTTTTCTTTGGTCTATGGCATGGAAGCTGTTTTGCTAGTGGAAGTTCAGGTTCCCTCACTAAGGATTATGAATGAGGAAGGCCCAGGCGAAGACGAGTGGATTCAACAATATTGGATCAGTTGAACTTGATTGATGAGAAGCGACTGGCTGCTGTTTTTCATGGTCAAATGTACCAAAAATGTATGATCAAGGCTTTCAACAAAAAGATCAAGCCTCGAGTATATTAAGCTGGTGACTTGGTGATAAAGCGCATCATTCTACCACAAGGCGACCCCAGAGGCAAATGGACTCCCACCTATGAAGGACCATTTGTTATCAAGAGAGTGTTCTCTGGTGCCATGATGCTGACTACCATGGATGGTGAAGACTTCCCACATCTTGTGAACACGGACGTAGTTAAAAAATACTATGCATAAGAGACCCTCTAGGTTGACACACCTAGGAAAGATAAGGGCATCCTGGCAAACCAAAAGGTTTGGGCAAAAATTAGGGATATATGCAAAATATTTTACATCTGGCAAGTTGAAAACCCGAAAGGGAGACTTGGGCAAAAATGGGTATCCTGGTGGGCTGAAAACCCGAAAGGACTGTCCAGGCAAAAGTTAAGGATTGAAATCGTATGACTATGCCCCATGGAATCACCATAGTCGACTCTATTACCAAGGTCCGAGTTCAAATGGTCCAAGATCAATCCAATCAACTTTTGTCAACGGCAAGGGGCATTCGAAGACATTGGGGAAATATTAGAGTTGGAATGCAATGAGATTATTTCCACATGGCTATTTGTTTTTGTTTTCAATTTTTTTTTCTTTCCGACGATTTCCTCTTACTAGGATCTCTGTCTCTTTGTACAAAAACGCCTATTTACGGGCAAAATATCAATACAAATATACTTTAAAGTGCAAACTTTCTGTTTTTGTTTTGAATGCAAAGTTGTCCAATAACTAAAATTGAATGAACATATGCATGTGAATATAATTAAAACTATTGGACACATGTATCTTGCCGAGCAATAACAAGCATCTCTTTAATGTATATGGAATATCCCCATAGAATTATTTCATTAGCATTATCCCCACAAGGACTGTTACAATAAACCATTCCTCAATAGGGTTTCCCACAAAGTCTCTTTGCATAGACTGATCCCCAGCCAGAATCTCAATCTCTTGACAGCTCTCTCCCCAGCTAAGTTAATCCTATAAGAAGAAGCCTTGTGGATCTCTTCCTAAAAGAACCCACCTCGTCAGCAGTTCATCAAGTATTCATCAACAAGGTTTATTTCCCCAACAAACAACGAATAGCAAAATTCCCCGGCATAGTCTATCCTCTCCAGTTTAAGTTTGCTTTTCAGACAATTACAAATCAGAGGGCCACAACCCCTAATCCCCAGTAAAGTCGTCAACAAAACCTTTACTATCTCCAAAGATACTATGAAGCCTGGATCCGACCAGATGATAATACAATTTTCAAGCTACTATGAAGCCTGGACCCGACCAGATAATAGTCAATTTCTCAAGTCACTATAGATCCTGGACCCGACCAGATAATAGTGTAACCTTTCAAATACTATGAAGCCTGGACCCGACCAGATAATAGTTAACTTCTCAAGATACTATGCAACCCTGGCTCGACCAGGTAATAGTTTAGCTCTTCGAGATATATAAGAACCTGGACTCAACCAGACCAGGGTTTAATTCTTTTCCCCTGTGGAGTTTGCCTCTACCCCAACAAGTTACTGTGAAGCCTGGATCCGACCAGATATCAGTTTTCAACTTCATCTTTTCAAGCAAGTTATTGTGAAGCCTGGATCCGACCAGATAGCAATCCCCCTCAAAAGTTTGTTGTGAAACCTGGAATCCGACCAGATAACAACTAAGTTCTAAGCAAGTTACTGTAAAGCCTGGACCCGACCAGATATCAGTTTAACTCTATCTCTTCAAACAAGTTTATTGTGAAGCCCGAACCCGGCCATATAGAAATTAACCTCATCCACCTCAAAATCTATGAAGCTTGGATCCGAACAGATATCAGTTAAACTCCGTCTATTCAAGCAAGTTTTTGTGAAGCCTGGAATTCGACCAGATAACAACTAGCTACAATCCCTAGCGAGACACTATGAAACCTGGACCCGACCAGATAATAGTTTAACTTTTCAAAGAAGAAACTATGAAACCTGGACCCGACCAGATAGTGGTTACCACTTTAAGTTACTGTGAAGCCTGGATCCGACCAGATAACAGTTCAATTTCAAAAAAATTCTGCAAAGCCTAGAAGCCGACCAGATAACAGTTTAATTTATCCTTCCCTAGTAAGTTACTGTGAAACCTAGAATCCGACCAGATAGCAGTTGACTTCCTCATCCTTAGCAAGTGGTTGTGAAGCCTGGACTCGACCAAATAACAGCTAACATTCAAGAGATGTTCCCCGACGGAAGCATTCTGCCAACAAAGTTTGAAGATATGTATATTATCCATCCCCAACAGCAATCTGGGATTCCGCTTCCCAGAACTCCTCAACAGTAGTCAGGGATTTATTTTCCATGACAAATACGTATCCCACATTCATACATCCTAGAATATACATACAAAATGCATTTAGCACAATCCCATTCATCTTGTGAACATCATGCATACATCTGCATTTAACTAACCCTTTTTCCCACAGATAAAACATCAAGTTTTAGTATAAATCAACCAAAGATTTGTGCTGATACTTCTTCCAGTATTTACCATCATTCCTCCAAATGGCATCTATAAGCCCATTCTCAATACATTTTCGAGTGCAAATTTCTAGGAACTCTAGTGTTCAATCATCTTCCACCTTCAAGTCACGAATGGCGGATCCGCCAATCTAACTCTTAAGGTTTAAGAAGATTAAACAGGGGAAGTTGTTGTACCCCAAAATTTTCCTCTCATTTCTCAAGAAATATCTCACAAGATCTCTATTGATTCAAGACTACACAAAGTTTGATCAGCTTAAGACACCTCTTCAAGCATTGATGACTCAAATTAGGGTTTGAGTTTGCATAAGGACAATTGAACTTTCAAAGCCTCAAATGACTTTCATGGATCATTTTGGACCCTCAAGATTGTTCATGTCAAGTTTCAAGTCTTGGATCACATTTTTGCTCAATCAATTGATCAGTTGACCTAAAATCAATTGTATTGGGGGAAAAGTCAACTATGGTCAATTTATAGTCAAACTTCATAATTTTTATCCATATCAACATAATGAACTCATATATGTCAATTGATCAAGTTTGTATCACAATTCCTCAAGAAATTTGATCAGATCATCAAAAGGGGAAAATGGTCAAAATTAGGGTTTTGACTGAGGAGGTTTAATTTTTTACTTTTGACCTAACAATTGACTTATTGGTTTAAGACATGATCTCAAGGATTCAAATGCACCATTTTGACTTAATGGCATGGCTCAAAACATTTCTCAAGATCAATTGATTGATAGTTGAATTTCAGTCAATTGATGAAAAGTCAATTGTACACTAAAAAGTCAAACTTTGACTTTTTGATCAAAATCAAGTTTCAAAGATTACAATTCATCAAGATATGTCAAAATATGAAACTTGTTCATCAAGAAATCAAAAAGTCAAATTTAATTTTGAAAAGTCAAAATTTCTAAAACTTAAATTTTTTTTGTGTTGGAAAAGTTCACTTTTTTCATAACTTTGAGCCAAATTTCCACCATGATGTAAGGTGATTCAAGAGAAACTTCCAACATGAAAGTTGAAGATCTAAATGAGATCTAAAACATTGTAGGGCAGAACTTTTCCTAGAAATTCTTAGATTCCAAGTTATGATTTTGTGAAGACATGTTCATGAAACTTAAAAGACTTATTGAAATTTTGCCCTAGTTAGGCAGGATTTTAACCTAACTTCATGGCAATTTTTCACCTAGTTCCAAATTGAATTTTCAAAAATTTCCAACATGAAGGTTGTATAGGATGTTACAAGCTTTAAATGTCCAAGAACTCATTGAGATCATACTTGAGCTAAGAGAATCGAAGGCAAGAAGTTAGGGTTTCAAACTTGAATTACAAGTCAATTTTGTGATGAACACTTGATCCAATCTTCAAGCATGTTGTACAAATCCTACTTTACAGGCTTCTAACTTGCATTTCACTCCATAATTAAATGTCTATACAGCTGTTAGAGCTTTAATCCAGACATTCAATGCATTATCCATGCTTAATACCATTTTAGGAAGAAAGGCAACATTGCCATTTTGGAAAAGTGGCTTTAATCACAAAGTCCACTCTTCTTGAGCCTCTTACTTGTTGTTCTGAACACACATAACATGTATGCTCAGAAGCAACATATTTAAAGCTTCTAAGCCACCCTATAAACCAGGTACTTGTGCATTGGAACCACATTTTTCAAGCTTTCTTCAAAAACAAACAAAAATCCACAAACTGTGAATTTGAATTCTGATCAACTACAAGTCTCAAAACCATTTGCTTATAAATAGAGACATTATTTATGAGCTAAGACACGAGCTCAAACACCCTAAAAATCCCCCAATCTCCCTTAAATCAGAACTTGCATCAAAACTCCACCTATGTGCACATTCTGACTTTGAAACCTAAACTCACATTTCCCTCGTGCGTTTTCATTCCTCGGCAATCATAAAGCTTCTATACATCAAATATAGTCCATCTCCATCTCTGTTTCACAATTGTAACTCCATATCCATCATCTTACAAACTCAAAAATAGAGATCTGCAACTGGATTTCTCCAGCACGATTCAGCCATCCTCATTCCAAACTAATCATTGCATTAGCTTCCTGGAGGTTCTCTGAAGCTAACCTGATCATCACAACTCCTTGAAAGCAGCTCATTTGCAAAAAACGAATTCTATTTTTGAGGTAAGTTTTCTGACTTTTGAAATCTTGATATAGGCATTATTAACTTTCCATTTTCAAAGACAAAATGTTGATATCATAGCCCTGAAGATGACCATGTGCTTAAAATTCATTTATATTGCTTGAGTAGTGAGAATTTTAAGTTTGAACTTTCTGGAAAATTTAGGTCAGAATTTGGTACCATTAGAAATTCTCATTCATCTTTGATTTATAGCTTATGACATTTATATGGTTGGATTCGTATGGAAAATGGAGCAACTTTCATGTTTACATTTTTCATTTTGGATGAGAAATGAGTAAGTTACAGGAACCATGGCTGGAGGTTGAAGATGAAGTCATTTTCAAGACTTGATTTATGTTATGTATTTATTGTTTCATTTAAGTTAACGGATGTATAGTCATCCCAGTGGTAAGGCAGCGCGCGTTTCATGTACAGGGCGTGGGTTCAAGCCCCAGCGCTGCCACTTTTTTGTTATTTATTCAACATTTTCTTTCTCCTTGTTGCAAGTCAGCGCGCCTGGGCCATGTCTCACTGGGCCTTCACCTTTTTACTTGTGCTAACCCCCTGTTTCCATCTACAACACAGCCCACTCCCTTTTTTATTTTGTTTTTTTTTTCTGATTACAAAAATCTCATTTGGGCCAGATTCAAAAACTATATTTCTAATAAACTCCCAAATCCAATTTCAAACCCCTTGACTTTTATTTTTATATTTTATTTCATTTTATTTTTCTTTATTATTTTTTTTTATTAATAAAAAAACCAAAAATATTTTTATTTATTATTTACACACTTATATTTTTATTTTCTTTATAAAACTAAAAAAGACAAAAAATATCTTCTTAACAAACTTAATTTCTTTTTCATTAATAAATTAATAATTAGATTTAGGTTTAGTTATTTCTCTTTTTATTAACTTATAATTTAGGTTTCTTTTAATTAATTAATTTCAATGTTATTTTTATTAAACTAAAAACCTTTTCTTAAGAAAACCCTAAAAAATGCTTTCTAATTTAATTTCTTTTCTTAATTAGTTTAGGCTTAATTTTCTTAATTTGACTAATCATTTTCTTTTAGATAATTAGGTTAAAACTCTTTCGTCAAAAATCCAAACAAAAATCATTTCCTTTTCATTTACATCTTTGCACATTATATTATTTATTCAATTCTTGTACAATATTCAATATGGTTGTAATAGACAATTAGGTTTAATTTCTTGCAAATCCCCATTTGTAAATTTGTACACCCCATCCCCCTAATGATGTAATAGCGTAGAACTTTACATTTCCGCAATTTATCGCTTTTAATATAAATGTTAGTAATTAGGGTTTGTATGGCAAGACTAAAATCAACAAGTAGCAAACCCTAATTAAAGATAAACAGTGCATGCAAATCAAACATACTTGCACACTTACACCTCTCGGGTTAACTCCACTTGTTGCCTAAAATGGTCATGTTATGCATGTGAGACGTTTTAGCAAAAACTATCAAAAATACAAGATCATAGTCCCTCGATGACGCTTCAAAAGTTGCCTTTCAAATGATCTTAGTCCCTCAAGAGAAATGCTAAGATATCTCACAACATTGCTATCATGACTATACGATGACCCACGCCCATCCCTTTTACATCCAAAGATAAGGCTTATTACCAATCAATGGTAATATAGCAATATAAAAGGAAAGGAGGAAATAAACAAAAGACTTTTGAGTAGGTAGAAACGTTCTTAGTTGCTTGCTCACTTTCAAAAACCAAACACTTTCAAAACATGAAATATTTTCAAAAGTCCAACACTTTGTATACGTTCTTACAAAACGAGAACCATTACAAAGTTTGCCTGAACGAAGGCGCCTTTTCAAAAATACTTTCAAAAACCACCACAAAGCACATTTTCACACAAAGCAAGTGATCTAGCAAGCAACTAAGAGCCCGTAGATAAATATGGATGAAAACGGTGTTAACACCTTCCCTTTTCATAATCTACCCCCCGAACTCAAGAAAATAATCTCAAAGGTCTTTCCTGTTCTTTTCAGCCTTTTCTTTTGGATAAAAGAAAAGTCGGTGGTGATTCTTGCTAACCGCAACATTTGCGATCAAACACAAAACATCCCAAGTCAGTTCTCCCACCGTATTACACTTAGTCTTGATATTTGTGACTTGTGATCTGAGTTATGAACACAGTTGTGACCTATGTTATGAGTTACCCAGGGTGATGGTTGGATACTTCTTAAGTTTCATCTTATGCCACAGGTTGACTGGTGGTTGCTTCATGGTTATCTTATGCCTTCATTTGAGAGGAAGACTTATTCATCTATGACAAGAATAGGTTCATGGGTTGAGAAGGAGTGTTACCTATCTTTTTCCTCGTGTGCACCAAATGACTTCATGACTTTATGTTCTCCTATCTTGAGGTTTCTGTTATTTGGTGTTGAGTTTAATATGATGTATTGGAGCTCATTTAGGATAATGTAAAAAAGAAATCGAGCAGATTGAGAATTTTACTTCTCCATGTGACCTTTGTCATATTCTAGCTAAAAGGAGGGATATGTGTTGGACAATCATGAAGATGTCCTATTGGTGAGTATGTGTAGGATTTTCATGAAGAAGTCCTGACAAGATGTTGTTACATCATGAGTGAAGACAGTAAAGACTAAAGATTGTCGAAGACGTGAAGACTGAAGATTGACTGCTTTGATGTTTCCATTTTATGGTTCTGCTGATTTGTATTGTTTTACCTTTGATTTAAGTTCTTGTTTATGTGTGCAAAGATTATGTAAATTAGTTTTAGCCAAAATAAGCCAAATGGGGAGATTGTTAATTCGTTGTTTTTATGATTGTCATTATGTTTGGTAAAACTAATATAGCAGCAATATGTTAAATAGGATGTGTTAACTTGCTATGAAGAACATGTTAAGCAAGAAGTCCTATTTTATGAAGAACATTTTGAGTTGAAATGTTTCAACATCTGGAGTAACATGTCGGATAAGATGTCTTATGCAGGGTCATACGACATCGCCCCTGAGCTGAGCTGAACAGTTGGATTCTATTATGATTTAACAGATGCAAAATATTTTGGGAATATTATGCAGTCCTATGTGGCATTGATTTAAAGATCTGCAAGAATATTGAAGAATATTGACTTTCTAAATAAGGAGACTTTTTAGGAAAGATTTGATTGAAGACCTATTTTGTTGTAGAATCTTCTACAGATTTGTAATAACTAATATGTTGTGTTTTGAAGCCCAAATCCAGTTGGGAGATAGGTTATAAATAGAAGCATTGTAACCTAGGAAAAAGCACCAGCCATGAAGAAGAAAGATGTAATCATTAGGGCTGAGTTTGTGTTCCACTATCTAGGAGAGTTGGTATGTGTTACAAAGTTGTAGTCTCTGTTATTATTCTCCTTGAAGCTATGAAGCAAGAGTGAGTATTGTTCTTGGAGGAAGCTTTTAAGCAACTCCAAGTTGTGTTCTTAGTCAAGCGCCTTGGCTAGGTATTGTCATGGAAGTGTGTCTTCTAGTTTTGTTGTTATGGAAGTGTGTCTTCCTGTTTTGTCCAATCGTTGTCTATGATTGATGAGGGATTGAGAAGGGTCTATATCTAGGTGAGTCTTAGATAGAAGTATAACATGGGTAGTTATTAAGTGAGTAGATCGTAAATTAATATGTTTTCTATAGGTTACATGAATTGATACTATCATAGTGGACTCGTCCCTAGCTTGGTATGCCCCTAGAGTAGGAGAGTTGCTCTGAACTGTGTTAACAATTCTGCTGTGTTGTTTATGCTTTTTAGTATTGTTTTAATATGTTTATACCTTGCCATGTTGTTTTGTTTAGATCACATATCTCGACATGTCATAGGACATCTGAGTTCTGTTATATCAGAATTTCAAATTGAATTAGGTTTTGAGGTTTACGTTGGGATAAGAGGTCTGATAGAAGACTCGCCTTTTTAGAATTAAGAAGAAGGTCCTACGATCTGCGCAGACTTGAGGAGATTTGAATGTAATGGAGTGTTTACATCAACTTGATCCATGTCGCCTTGAGGAGGAGGCGATGAATCTCTTGTGGCTTGAGTGGTTGTTTCACGTAAGGCAGGGGATGGATTGACTTTAGAACTAGCCATTTATGAAAGACCTGGAGACAAGAGGTTGGGAATTCTGAAATTCATAGTGGATTCGCTACCGGAATAGGTCGAGAACAACATATATATATAAAGTTTAACCACATGAATTATAATTTGATAGGTTGAGAGAGCTTCAAAGCGATGAATTAAAGTGAGGATGTACAATTGTGGAAACGCGGGAATCAAAAGTCAATTCCCACAAATAGAGCCACTAATGTGTTATGAAACTAGAATTGATCAGAAAATTGTGGTTGTAGAGTTCAACAGTGGTCTTGAACTTTAGGTACAGTGATAGAAGGACTGACCTGCAAGGTTAGCACTCTAACGCTTAAGTCATTATATGAAGAAGAAGAGTTAATAAAATTTGAATTTAAGAATTTTGTACCATAGAGTGATTCTCTTTTCATTTATAAAAAGGAGTGGTTGTAACCACTTGATGCTTTTAAAAGGAGCGAAATACGGGGAGCCACTGGATGTATCTTGCCACTTGATCTCCTATTCTCTTTTCCATTTAATACGCCTACGTTGCAGGCGATTCAAATGAATCATTAATTCCTCTGGGATGAACCTAATAATTGTTTCAGTCGGTCCAAAAATAGAATGTTATATAGGGGGTCATGGGATTTATCTCCTTGAATTTTAGGGAAACAACAACTTATTCCCAAAGTGGTTGTGGTATCCTAGAATAATGGGGATTCAGACTCATGGGGTTATGAATACCTTATTAATGTGACAAATAAGGGAGGATAAGGAAAATATACAAAGATAGTAGTTTGTCATCTCACGTGAGCTAACTCTCACTACTATAACAACTTTAAAGCCTCTAACACCCCTTAATCACTAGGGATTGTCAAATATTTGTACATTTAGCAAGTGTGTCTTTGTGTGTGTGTGTGTGTGTATATATATATATATATATATATATATATATATATATATATATATATATATATATATATATATATATATATATATATATATATATATATATATATATATATATATATATATATATATATATATATATATATATATATATATATATATATATATATATATATATATATATATATATATATATATATATATATATATATATATATATATATATATATATATATATATATATATATATATATATATATATATATATATATATATATATATATATATATATATATATATATATATATATATATATATATATATATATATATATATATATATATATATATATATATATATATATATATATATTAAATTAAATTATTGTTAATTTTTTTATGAAAATACACAACGAATATAAAAAATATGTTCTTTCTTATTTTAAATTTAATTAATTTTCTCTCTCGCGTTTTCATTCAAAATGATGATGTGTCCAGTTTTTAATAACGCGGTGCATATATTATTGATCTGACGTGTTCTAAAAAATTTATATTTGTTAATTTGTCAGTGACATATCATTAAAAATTGAATATGTCATCAATTTGAGATTTTGAGTGAAAATATAAAAAATAATTGAATTTAAAATCAAAACTAATTTCATGAATGAGATAATTAAGTGAATAAAACTGAATTAAATAAAATATTTAATATTATTATTATATTTTAAACTTTTTTTTTAAATTACAATAATTATCAATAATAACTCAATAAAACATATGGTATATGTTAGAATAATTAGGGTTTTCAAGAAAGACGAGGAAGAAGATTGAAAAGAGAAAGGAGAGAATTAGAAAACTATATTGTGTAGTTGTTAAAATTGTTAAGTATTTAAAACTATACAATGTCGTTCCTATTTATAGGCGATCAAGGTTCAATCCCAAAACATACAACTCAAGCCCAAATCATACAAAGTTATATTTTGGTTCTGTCATAACAGCTATATGTTGTATTTGACTATGTTTAATACATCTGAGTTTTACTAATTTGACTAGGTCGAATACACCTATGTCGAATACAGACTTTTCTACAAAACAATAAATTATAACTTCTAACACACCGCCTAATTCATTTTTTCAAGACTTCTCATCCCAATGTTTTTCTTCAACTCATCGAATATGACTTTATTCAGGGGTTTGGTGAGTATATCAGCTAGTTGTCATTCTATCTTGCAATGTTTAAGTTTAAGCTTCCCTTTATTCACTTGAACCATAAGGAAATGATACCTCCTCTCTACGTGCTTACTTTGACCATGATATGTATGGTTATTTTCTAGGTCAATAGTTGACTTGTTATCGACAAACAACTCCATTTTCTTAGGTTCCATGATCTTGAGCTCTTCGAGCAACATCTCTATCCATACTACTTGACAAGCTGCATACATTGCAGTCACGTACCCAGCTTCACAAGATGACAAAGACATAATGCATTGTTTCCTTGAGCTTTAAGATATTGGAGCGCCTTCTGTCATGAATATGCATCTTTCAATACTCTTCTTCTCGTCTTGATGTCCGTTGAAATATGAATTAGTACTACTACAAATAATGCTTGTAACTTCGGACGTGAAAATGATATAATCTTGATAACACAAGCAAGGTATGGAAGGGGCGACATGAAAACTCGCCACTTTTCCTCTCGGTTATTAAAAAACCGAGGGGAAAGTGGCACTGGTCATGGGTTCGATCCCCAGCTATCGTATTTTTTTGAATTTCAAAACTGCGTAATTTTTTACCTTGGATTTTAACAATAACTGAGGGGGTAAAGTCTTGTTTGCAAAAAAAAATTACCTATTTTTACTCGTTTTAATTTTCAAAGCATCAAATTTATCGATAAATTATAAATCTTCCTCATCAATAACAATAACAATAAATAACAAAAACAAAATCAGTAAAATCCTTAAGTATTAAATCTCAACAGCAACAACACAATAGCCATAATAACAACAACAATAAAATTCATGGATTCTTTAAATATTAAATCTCAACAACGACAGCAGCAACAACAACAACAACAACAATAACAAATAAACAAAATCAATAGAACTGTTAAATACTAAATTTCAACAACAGCAATATTAATCATTTTACTTGATACAACTGCAACTAACATTAATAAGTTACTTTCATGCTTTCCTAACTAGAGAAAAAACTAAACATTAAGAAACCAACCTTGAAAATTTTTCCTACTCTTGCTTTCATTTTCATTGTTTTGAATATGTTAAGTTTAAATTCCAGCACTTTGCATCCAAGATGACCAGTTGTGGCATTCACGTTTTGATTGGCTAGTGAGAGTTTCACGCGGATCACTAATGTTTCATGTGGATTGATGAGTTGGAAATATCTTGACCGTTGTTACTTTATAAATGGACGGAAAAGATTTGTTACTTAATTTGTCATCAAATGTGTTATAAAGAAAAAAATATTAAAAAATGTGCTACTTTACCCCTCGATTTTCAACAAAACCGAGGTAATAGCTCATAAAAAAAATTAAAAGGTGATAAAATGTAGTTGTTGGGATTCGAAGACGTGACCCTCTAGCTACATTACGCCTCAGTTTTTAGCAAAACCGAGGTAATAGGTCATAAAAAAATTCTAAAAAATTTAAATATGTTAAAAAGTAGTTGTTAGGAATCGAAGGCGTGTCCTCTAAATACTTTACCCCTCGGTTTTCAGTAAAATCGATGGAATATATGGTATTTTTTCCAAAAAAAAAGTGGCGCGTCTTTGGTTTATACTTCAGGTTTTTTTGACGTGAGGTGTAAGTTCCGTCATAAAAAGCTTTATTTGTTGTAATATAGTGTAACCATGTACCTTTGCATTTGTACTGATCTTCTTTTGTCTTGGCATCAACACACTGTGACCAATCATACCCTTTATGTATCTCAACACCCTCTTGACTGTAATGAGATGACATTTTTGGGGTTTCTCCATGAAAATCTTCTCAATAAACCGACATTTTGACATATATCTAGCCTGGTATTGAAAAGATACCTCAAGGATCCGATGATTAGTTTTTACAGTGTTACACTTACAAACTCTTCATTTGTATCCTTCTTCAATTTTGCTCCAGTTTCTAATGGCGTGGCAATTGTATTACATTTGCTCATCTTGAACCTCTTAAAGATATCTTGGGCATACTTCTTTTGGTGCAAGAACACTCCTTCACTCGTGTTTTTGAACTCCACCCCTAAGAAATATGACAAGTTCCCCAGGTTGGATATTTTAAACTCTTACATCAACTTTGACTTGACTCTTCTTATCTCTGCTTCATCTACACCTGTAATCAACAATTCATCTACATACAAGTATAAACCGATTCTACTGGCCCTGTCAGTATCATTGACATACACTCCATGTCCAGAGACATACTTTGTGAAACCAGCTTCGATCATGAAGCTATTTATTCTTTTATTCCAAGCCATTGAGGCTTGCTGCAGACCATATAAAGCCTTCCTCAATTTGCACACCTTCGACTCTTGCCCTTTGATTTCAAATCCTGGTGGTTGGCTAGCATAAACTTCTTCTTTCAAAGGTCCATTCAAAAATGTTGACTTCAAATCCAACTCATGTATCTTCCACCCTCAATATGTTGCAGTTGACACAATAATTATGATTGTTTCCAACCTTGCAACAGGTTCATAAACTTCTTCAAAATCAATACTAGGTTTTTGCAGAAAACCTCTCGCCACTAGTCTTGCCTTATGCTTGGCAATTTCACCATTTGACCTTTGTTTCAACTTGTAAACCCATTTCATATCAATTGGCTTCTAACTAGATCTTTCGACAAGCTCCTAGGTCTCATTCTTCTCGATTGTCCTGAGTTTTTTTTTCATGGCTACTAACCAATTTGAATCACTCGTGGCTTGATCCAAATTGATTGGTTCTGATTCAGCCATATCATCACTTCTTCTATTAAGTCACCATATGCATTGACTACTTGATTTGGAAATCTCTCATATCTAGCTAGCCTTGTCGACTCAGTTTTTGCTATAATCAATCTTGACATTCTGCTCAGGTGGTTCTTCATTTCGATTGGTGGTAACTTCAATTTTTTGGTCTTCTTCAAGCACAATTGGGATTATCTCTTGCATATGTCGACCCGACTCTTGAGTCAAATTCCACCATTTACTTTCGTCCACCTGAACATCTCTACTGATTACTAGTTTATCATCATTTGGAGAATATAACTTGTCATACCCCAATTTTTCTCAGACACTTCCTTCATATATTTTTCAATATCATTTTATTTCGAATTAATGAATTGACACAATTGGTATAGAGGTAAGACTTGCAAACATAGGGTCTTGAGTTCAAATTCCACCTTTCTCACTTTTTATATGTTTTCATTTTACTTGTAACTAACTTTATTTCCAAAAAATCTCAAAATTGTATTTTTTTTATTATTATTTAAATTGAATATTCGTTTTTATTTTAGGCATTTTTTAAAAATATATTACTTTAATTTTAATTCATTATTTTATGTTCTTTTTAGCCAAAATTCAAAAAAAATAATTTAAAATTGGTTTGATATTTCTAGCATTTTTGTTATCTTAATGAGAAAGCAAAGACAGTTTAGAAATTGAATCAATTTAAATTAAAGTTTTTATTATAATTATTTTTTCCTTTTTTATATTTAGGTCTACTGTTTGTTACATTATAAATAGATTATATTTTTTTATATTGAAGAAGCCAATTTTCTAACCCTTATCCCACATTCACGATCCACACCATGTAAATAAGTTCCATTCACAAACTTTTTATACAAAAAAACACGTTCACGATTCACATGCATCATTGATCATCCACAATTGACTAGTCATCTCCTAAATTGTTTATGTGGATTTGTTTTGCTTTACAGTATGAGAACGGGGAAGTGATAAGTTTGGTCTCTCTCTACGTGGGTATTGTGCTGTTTTTTTGTTTTATTTTTAATTAAATATGACACATGTCAATTGCTTATAGGATGTCACGAATGTTGAATTGGTCAAATTTAGTATTGCTTCTAATTCCTTTTCATTGTGTGTTAACTGTTTAGTATGTAAGGGCATGTTACATTAACAAGTTTGTTTCATTATATATATTACTAAAGGTTAATAACGATTTTTTTTCTAGGCATGAGAATGATAATAATATGTGAACTAATCATGTATGAATTTTGCAGTAAGAATGTCTTTTTTTCATTATATGAAGAAAACAAAGCATTATTCTGTATATTAGTGTATATAAAAAGAAAACTAGTTCTTTTATTTATAAATTCAAATAAATAATATAAATTCCAAAAAACAAAAACAATAAAAAATGTAAAAAGTACTAAAAATATGTTTTATTATATTTAGTTTTAATAAAAATACTAACAAAATGCAAAATATAAAAATGTTTTTATTATTTATTATTAGCTTATTTCATTACTAAGAAAATTAGAATAAATATGTCTTTAATTGATATAAATAATTAGTTTGCGTATTATTAAATTCTCTCGATTAAAATACTTATCATCTGTAAATAAATTTAAATTTCTTTTTCAATTAAATTAATTATATTTTTGTAAATAATCGGATGGGTAGATGCACGTCCACCATATTTTCGAATAATCGATTGGTTAGTTTAACGCTCTACCGATTAATTATTCAAATCAAAACATCTAAAAGTCTAAAAGTCATAATCACTCAAATCTCTCTTTTTCACTCCGTGCAATAATCAAATTCTCTTTCGCCTTTGTGCGATAAATCAAGTCAATTTCTTTGCCCCGCGTGATTTAATTCTAATCAAACTCAAACACTTTTCATAATCTAAAATCAACCAACCAAACATATTCGAACTACGTAGGACTCTGATTTTTCGAATCCCCTGATGAGAGATACACACACAGTTGCGAAACTAAGGCGAGTCCATTAATAATTTCTTCCCATTTTCACCCTTGTATATATATATATATTCCTTTTTATTAATAAATGAATAAATAAAAGCCGAATAAGAAATAAGAAACCAAACACCTAATAACCCTAAGACTATAGAAGGTTCCCCTTGAGTACAAGGGAGGTGAGGGGTGCATAACATCTTCCCCTCGCTTAATTGACTCTTGAACCTTTAATTTGGTTAAAACAATCGCCTTATCCATATCATTAGGGTTTTCTCATTAGGTTCCCTGCCCTTATGACAAATAAATAATGGTGGCGACTTCATTGAGTTTTTTCAGCTGCGACACAACTTATATGCACTAGTCAATGATATCATATGAGCATCATGGTCTGACTTCGATCATCTAGTTTCTTTCTTAATTGCTCAGGTACATGCTTGAAGCACATTAATCCAAACACTCTAAGATCACTAACATTTGGTTTTTATCCTATCCAAGCCTCATAAGGTGTCTTGTCGATCTTGGTTGGACATCTATTAAGTATGTACACTGCTTTCGAAACTACTTCTCCCCAAAATCTCTTTGGAATTTCTTTAGCTTTCAACAAACTTCTGGCCATGTTCAGTATACTTTGATTCCTTCTCTCGGTTATAGCATTAAGTTGAGGAGTACAGGGTGCAATGAACTCATGTTATACACCTTCCTCATTGCAAAACTTAGCAAATTCTCTAGAGGTGTATTCACCACCACCATCAGTTTTCAGTTTCTTTAACTTGCATCCACTTTGTTTCTAGACATGTAATTTAACCTTCTTGAACTGTGTGAATACCCCACTCTTCTTTTTGGTCAGATAAATCCATATTTGTCTGGTGAATTCATCTATGAAGGTTAGTAAATAGCATTTATCTCCATTTGACCTTACTTCAAAAGGTCCATACACATCAGTGTAAACTAGCTCCGGCTTTTCCTTCAACCTCATGGGTAAGCCATGCATGAATGCTTTCCTAGCTTGCTTTGCTTTGTAACATTCCTCACACACCTGAGATGGTTCCTTCATCTGAGGTAATCCATACACCATCTTCTTTTGGTTGAGAATATCTAAACTTCTAAAGTTTAGATGTCCATATCAGTGATGCCATAGCCAATTCTTGTCTTCTTCTACAGTCGAAGCAAGACACTTGTGATCAACCGTGTTGATCTCTACTTTGAAGATCTTGTTGTTTGTCAATGGTGCTTTCATAATCAATCTTTCATCACCATCATACACCTTCGTATGATTCTTTTCTAGTTTAATGTTATACCTTTTTGCAAGTAATTGACTTATGTTTATCAAGTTACTTGTCATCGAAAGTACATACAACATGTAAGAATAAGATTTGGTTCTGCATCTAGCCTTGAGTTTTGATGATAACATTACATGGGTGATTAGATAACAATTCTAAAGACAAGGTTTTGTTGAACAAGTTCTTAAGATTCTGAAGACCAACGGTTATCTAGACCAACTTTTGAAGACTCTGAAAACAAGGTTCTATTGAACGATATTCTGATGACTCTGAAGAAAAGGTTGTAAAGACTCTAAATACCAAGTGTTAAAAGACTCTGAAAATAAGGTTCAGGTTGAACAAGCTCTGAAGACTCTGATGACATGTTCTAGAGACTTAGCTTTAATCCTTCTACGCATGCTTCAACCATTATACATCTAAAAGCCTCTAAATATTAGAAGAGAAGATCAAAAGGTTTCACATGAATAATAGTACAAGGTACAATGTCACCTCGCCTTCACTACGCTATTTTTATGGTGCAAGGATAATACTTTTGTACTAGGTTATCTATCACTCTCACTGACTGTTGCAAAAAGACAACTGAAATTTTGGTATTCCTATTCTATCCTCCAACAGATTTCTTTTTAGCTATAAAAGAAAGACTTGGAAGAATTGGAATTGTTGAATAACTTTGAAGAAACTCATGCTGATTCAAGTTGCCGAAATGCTGCCAGAATAACTCTATAATTTTTGTAAAGCAAGGATTTGTTGCTCATTAACTTGCTAGCAAGGAACTTTTGTTTGCTAACTTGCTTAACACGTTTGTATTATTATCTGTACTTCAATATTGTGTAATTTGCTTTTGAGAAGCAATATCATAAACACAAAATTTGTATTCAATAGTGAGTCGGTTGTTCCTTGAGTGACTAAGTGTTAGTTTGTATACTCAAGAAGTCATTGACAATTTATCTTTGAGGTTTAGTTCCTTAAGTGACAAAGTGTTAGTATTTATACTCAAGAAGACATTAACAGTTGGTCTTTGTGGTTTGCAACAATGACGGTTAGTCTTGTTATGGTTTTGTAATCAGTTTGGTTATAGTGGATTAAGTCCTTATTGAGAAGGCGGAACCACCTTGGTGTGTGGAATGGATTAACTTAGTTAACAGTGAACCAGGATAAAAATAATTGCGTTCATTTATTTTTATTCTTCTGTCAAGTTTTGGTGTTTGAGTTTCGAGAAATTTTATTTTTGAGAAACCCAATTCAAACCCCTATTTCTTGTGTTTCTTGCACCTTCAATTGGTATTAGAGCTTCGGTTCTGGTATTGATATTATCAAACACTTAACTGTGTCAGGTAATTATCCAGATGTTTTAGAAACACTATGGTCACTTCACCACCGGAAGTTGTTCAAGTTCCAAATAATAAAGACAACTATAATGCTAAACCTCCTATCTTTGATGGTGAAAGGTTTTATTATTGGTCCGAATGATAGACTATAAAGTTTATTTCTAGGTCGTGATGTTGATTTTTGGGATTTAGTTGTTGATGTCTACGAGCATCCCACAGATGCAAGTGGAAATAAGCTTAAAATAAGAGATATGAATGAACAACAAAAGAAAGATTATAAGAATCATCATAAAGCAACAACTATTTTGCTGAACGTGATTTCTTATACTGAGTATGAGAAGATAACAAATAAAGACTCAGCTAAGTCTATATTTGATTCTTTAAGAATGACTCACGAAGGCAACACTCAAGTTAAGGAGATCAAAGCCTTGGCTTTGATTTAAAAATATGAAGCCTTCAAGATGGAATAAGATGAAACAGTTGAGACCATGTTCTCAAGGTTTTAAATTTTGGTTGCAGGACTTAAGGCTCTGAACAAAGGATACTCCATTTCATATCATGTGAAGAAGATTATCAGAAGCTTTCCAAGAAGATGGAGGCTTATGGTAACTGCTCTTAAATTGGCTAAAGATCTGAACAACACTTCTCTAGAAAAACTGGTGAGTTCTTTGAGAAGTCATGAGTTTTAACTAGAACAAGACAACCCTCATAAGAGAGGTAAATATGTTGCTCTTAAATCCATCAGAAGATCTAATAAGACTAGAGATCTTCAAGCATAAGATATCTAGGATTCAGAAGAAGATTCTGATGAAGATGAAGATGAGTTTTCACTACTGTCCAGAAGGGTCAACAAACTTTGGAAGAGAAAGCAAGGCAACAAGTTCAGAGGAACTAGAAGGACCGATGATCGCTTCGAGTCTACTTCTGGACAAAGGAAGTTAGGTAGCAATAAAGATATCACTTTCTACGAGTGTAATGAGCCATGCCATTATAGAAATGATTGTCCCAAGCTCAAGAAGGACAAGCCTCAAAAGAAAGCTTTCAAAGGAAAGAAGAAAGAGCTAATGGCTACTCGGGATGCCTCTAATTCCTCAGGAGATGACTCTGAAGAAGAACAAGCTAATGTGGCACTGATGGCAAGCATCAGAGCTTCTGATGAGGTGATTCACCCTGAAGCAAATGCAGACTCTGATTCAGACATAGAAGAGGTATTTTTGGATCTTACTCATTTTGAATTAACTTCTTCTTTACTTGAAATTCTGGAAAAACATGAGTTTCTTAAGAACGAATTCAAGGAATTTAAAAAGGTTTTTCTTCAAAAGAACACGGCAAACTTAGGGAAGAATTTCCATTAAGAGAAGAAAATTATATTCTTAAGATTGATTACTCTGTTCTCAAAAGAAATAGTTCCAGTCTTGAGAAGGGGATTCTTTCAGAAGTTTTTGTGAGCACTCATGATGTCATAAAGAAATATGATAAATCATTCTAGAAATTTCTTGCTATAAGCCTAGGTAGAAGCGTCGTGGCTTCAATGATCTATGACGTAATCAAAAACGATACAAAAGGTATTGGTTATGACTCTTATGAAGAATCTAATTCTGAAAAAGAAGATAAACTAAATACTCTTCACTCTTATTTTGTCTTTGTTGGTTCTGAGCCTAAGGTAAAAGGAAAAGGTAAAACTCTTTTGTTCCTAAGGCTAAGCCTAAAGCCAAGTCCTGTTTTAAAAATGCTATTAAATATGTTTATCCTTCTCCTAAGCCCAAAGTTATGAATAACTCTGGGAATACTAACAAAAAAGGACCCAAGAAGCTATAAGTACCTAAGAAGGAGATAATATATGTTACAGATATACTTAGCAACAAAGTCAAGACGTCAATCATGGTACCTAGGATCTGGATGCTCGCGACACATTATGCGAAGAAGGCATGTGTTCCAAAGCTTGGAACTTAAGCTTGGATGTGTTGTAGGTTTCGGAGGTGATCAGAAAGGGAAGATCATAGGATTTGGAACAATTGGTAACAGTTCTCTCCCTTCTATAAATAATATTTTGCTTGTTGATGGATTAATGCATAACTTATTGTCCATAAGTCAATTAAGTGATAATGATTATGATATAATCTTTAATTAAAACTCCTGTAAGGTTGTTAGTCAGAAGGATGGCTCAATCCTTTTCAATGGAAATAGCAAGAACAACATCTATAAGATTAGACTTTCTGATCTTAAAGAGAAAAACATAAAATTCCTTTTGTCTGTTAATGAAGAGCAATGGATGTGGAATAGACGTTTGGGCCATGTTAGCATGAGAATAATCTCTCAGTTAAATAAGCTTGATCTTGTCAATGGGATTCCAAAACTGAAATTCTCTTTAGAAGCTCTTTGTGAAGCATGTCAAAAGGGTAAGATTTTAAAAACTTCTTTTAAAGTAAAGAATGTTGTTTCTACTTCTAGGGCATTGGAGCTTCTGCATATTGACTTGTTTGGACCAGTGAAAATTTCTTATGTCAATGGAAAGAAGTATGTATTAGTCATTATTGTTGACTTTAGTCATTGGACATGGGTTAATTTTCTTAAACATAAGGATGAGTCACATTATGTGTTTACTACCTTCTATTCTCAAGTGCAAATGAGATGAATCTCAGGATTGCCAAAGTCAGAATTGATCATGGTGGCGAGTTTGAAAATAAAAACTTTGAAAAGATTTTTGATGAGAATGGCATTTCCCATGATTTTTCCTGCCCTAAAACTCCACAGCAAAATGGAGTTGTAGAGAGGAAGAATATGAATTTTCAAGAAATGGCCAGAACCATGATCAATGAGACTAACATGGCAAAACACTTATGGGCAGAGGAAGTCAACATAACATGTTACATTCAAAACAGAGTCTCTATAAGGCCTATTATGGGTAAGACTCCATATGAATTGTGGAAGAACATAAAACCCAACATTTCATATTTTTCACCCTTTTGGATGTGATTGCTTTATGTTGAACACTAAAGAGAATCTTAACAAGTTTGATTCTAAAACACAAAAGTGTATCATGATAGGATATTCTAAACGCTCAAAAGGCTATAGAGTTTATAACATTGAAACTCTTATTGTTGAGGAATCTCTTCATGTTAGATTTAATGGTAAGCTTGACCCTGAAAAGTTAAATCTAGTTGAAAATTTTGTAGATCTGGAGATCATCTTTTCAGACTCAGAAGGTGATGATGTTGCTAAAAAGGATCCAAAGAAGAAAGCCTCATAAGGAGCTCAACCAAAAGTGGTTAAAGTTCATAGTCCTCTGAGTAAGCACAGAACCAGGTCCTCACATTCTGAAGAATTGATTCTGGGCGATAGATCTGAATCAGTTAGAACCAAATCCTCCTTCAAACCTTTAGAAGAGACGCTTTTGGGTTTGGTGTCCCTTGTAGATCCTACATCTGTTAATGAAACGCTTCTGGATACAAAATGGATTTTGGCTATGCAAGAAGAGCTGATTCAATTCTCCATCAATGATATATGGTATCTTGTGCCAAGACTCAAAGGAACTCATGTGATTGGAACCTAATGGGTCTTCAGAAACAAGCTCAATGAAAAAGGAGATGTGGTAAGAAACAAGGCTCGACTGGTTGCACAAGGTTATAGTCAGCAAGAAGGGATTGACTATATAGAAACCTTTGCACCAGTTTCCAAGTTAGAGTTTATTCATCTCTTAGTTTCATTTGATGTTAATCATAATATCATCTTATATCAGATGGATGTTAAGAGTGCATTTATGAATGGCTATATAACTGGAGAAGTGTATGTTCACCAACCTCCTGGTTTTGAAAATCATAAAAATTCATATTTTATTTTGAAACTTAAGAAATCATTGTATGGTCTGAAACAAGATTTTAGAGCTTGGTATGAAATACTAAGCAATTTTCTATTAGAAAATAATTTCACCAGAGGAAAGGTTGATACCACCTTGTTTTGTAAGTCCTTCAAAAACGACATTCTGGTAGTTCAAATATATGTTGATGATATTATATTTGGTTATGATAATGCCACTTTGTGCAAGGAATTTTCTAAGTCTATGCTGACTGAGTTTGAGATGAGCTTAAAGGGAGAACTCATGTTATTTATAGGAATTCAAAGCAATCAAGGTCCAGAAGAGATGTTCTTCCATCATAGTAAGTACACCAAAGAACTTCTGAAGAAGTTTGACTTGTATGAGTGTAAGACATCAAAGACACATGTGCATCCTACTTGTGTTCTAGAGAAGGAAGAAGTAAGTGGTAAGGTATATCAGAAGTTTTACAGAGGTATGATGTGTTCTCTATTATATTTGATTGCTTCTAGGTCTGATATTTTATTCAGTGTCTGCTTGTCTGCTTTCTTCCAATTAGATCCTAGAGAATCACACTTAATCGTTGTTAAGAGGATTTTTAGGTATTTAAAAGGTACTACTAACATTGGTTTGTGTTATAGGAAATCAAATGAATACAAGTTAGTAGGCTATTATGATGTTGACTATGTTATACATAGATTCGAAAGGAAAAGCACTTCTGGAAGCTATCAATTTCTGGGAGATAATTTGATCTCATGGTCTAGCAAAAGGCAATCAACAATAGCGCTCTCAACCACAGAAGTCTAATACATTTATGCTTCTGGATGCAACACCCAGATTCTCTGGATGAAGAGTCAACTAGAAGATTATCAAATATTTGAGAGTAACATTCTTATCTTCTATGACAATACTTCTGCAAATTTTTTGTCTAAGAATCCAATTTTGCATTCTAGGGCTAAACATATTGAGATTAAGCATCATTTTGTAAGACACTATGTTTAGAAGGGAATTTTATCTTTAAACTTCATAGATACAAACCGTCAATGGATTGATATATTTACAAAACACCTTGCTGGAGATAGGCTTATTTTCATTTTGAAACATTTAAAAATGGTTTCGTGCCCAGAATGAAAAAGATGCAATCTCATAGTGTTGGCTTTCCAGAATGTAAAATTAGACTCTAAGGCGTGATTGTTGTTTTTGTTGCTTATGGAATATGAGGCTTCTGATGAGTGAAGTTCTCATGTATCATAAGTATCAAAGGTTAGAATCTTCTCTCTACAATGCTTTTGTCTGTTGGAAACTAAAGAGTTTACTTTATTAAGGAAGTGTCAGGATAGTGAAAGGTTGGTGATTCAAACTAAGACAGTTGTCTTTTCTCAAGCACACCTAGAACTTGATGTGACTCATCGGGAGACGAGATCTTATTGGGATTAGGTAAAAATCTTCACGCTTTACCTCTTGTCAAAATTTTTACAGTTTTCAATACTTTTTAAATCATTAAGAAAACTATTTTTAAAACCCACTCACTCCACTTCACACACTTTCACTGCCACTATCCCACAATTTCTCTCTTTTAAAGCCAAGTTCTCCAAAACCCTAAAACCCTTTTTGGTTCCTGTTCGTGGTTCATCAATGTCTTCTCAACAATAATAAAATGCTCAATAAGATGTTCAACACTCTTTGTCTCTTTAGAAACAACAACATCAAGTTCAAGATCTTAATGTTCATTGCTCCATTTCTGTTTCTCAACTATTTGTTCTTGCTAAACTAATAGCGTCAAATGGCGTCGATCTTTCTGGGGTTGCAAACTTTCAAGGATGGGAAACCTAATTTGATCGCTTGAAGAGACCAGTTTATGTTGACCTGGTAAAAGATTTATGGGTACATGCATGTGTATCTGATCGTACCTGACTAAAATGGACCGTCACAGCTTACGTCGAGCAGAAGTTGAGAGTGAGGCTGGGGGTACCTGCAAGACACTCTGATGCCAAAGTGAGATTCGGAATGATGCAAGCAAGTAAAGTGAGTAAGAAGTGATCAATACCTGACCCTCTCAAGTGAGAGGGTATTTATAGCCCTCAGCGTTGGGCTAAGGTCCCCTCATTGGGCTGGGCAAGCAGGCCCAAAGTGGAGACTACCAAGTTCTACGTGACTAGTAGGGACCAGCACTTGGTCCCCTGCCTGAATGGATTCTTCCGCATGACCAAGAGAATATGGATGCAGTTTTTATGGGGTCAAGTAGACTCCGTGATGTTCGGAGGCATTGATAGTTAACCCTACAAGGAGGATGCTCGTGGGGTACTTCTGTCTGTCGGGCAGGATCCCCGCCGGCCCGAGGCCATATGAGAGGAACAATCTTGCTCGAGGAGAAGCAATGAGGATACTCTCGAGGTCCTCTTTCCCGGTGATGCTCCTTCTCGCGTCTTTCTGGGTCCATTCCCATATGGCGAAGCAGCATCTTCTCGAAGAGTGGGGATTATTGCCTGACACCGTCGAGGGAAGATCTGGTCAGGTGATCTTAAATAGCGCGACTGGGTTGGGCCTTACATGAACTTGGCCCAAGAGCAGGCCCATTCCAGAACAGAAGCCCCCCAAGTCGTTTCTCCTGATGAAGGAGTTACGACTTAAGCCCGCCTTTGCCTTTACGAGAAGCGCATAACTCAACCGGGGATCTTTTATTGTATCGATGGAAATCATCATGGGTACGTGTGAGTACTCGAGCAGAAGCCGAAATAGGCTTGATGGGGAATGTTCCAGTTGTTCCTCGACTCGCAGGGAGAGAAAAGTTGGCAAGGTGCTGCCACGTGGTGTGACCTTTAGGACTGTAATGATGGCCTAAAAGTAGGGGTCATTATTATATGAGCGTGTAGATGTTGAGGAGAAGGGCGGGTGGTTGGCTTCCCGATGTGACGCTTCTCCTTTCACGTCAGCTCTATATATAGCGCCTTAGAGCTCATTTTCCACATTTCAATTTTTCTATTCACTTTTTCGCGCTCTCCACTCTCTCTGTTCCCAAGACTGTTTGCTTCTTTTCCCAATAGTTACCGCTACAAAGTCTGATGTGAATTCTTCAATCTACTTTGTTCAAGTAAGTGTTTTCCGTAGTAATCATTGTTTAGATTGGATTTATTCATGATTATTTATATAGTTTCGCGACAGGGGGGGTTGCTTGGGTCGTTCATATATTTGTGCGTAGCATTTACGGATGAGCCCGTAATATTCATCTGTTCCCCGCGAAATTCATAAATTCTATGCGGGGGATTATTATGCTCCCCGATGAATTCATGAGTTTTTCCGGTAAATTCATATGTTCCTCGAAGCACCCACGGATTTGCCCGCTATATTTATCCTTAGCTCGAGTTACCCATTAAACATGTATTTTGTTATTATCATCTTCGTGCGATTTTATGAGATTTGTATAGGTTCTACGTGTTGACTGTGGGTCGTGTACGAACCTTGTTGCTTGAGTCATCAGCGACCTACTCTGGGCGTAGCCATCCCCTTTTCACTCGTGTTGCGATGGAGGGTTGGATGTGATTTTGCTGTCGAATTCACTGGTTGCCTCTACTTTACAGGTGAAATGGCCGATACTCTATAGTCATCTGAGCACATAGATGTCGAAGAGACAAGTACTTTCGAGGAAGGACTTCATCTAGTCGACACGTTTGATGACCCCACGCTGTCTTGGGTCAGGCCAGAACCTCGAGGGATAGCCTCAGTTTACAGCTATAGTAGAAGGGAAGCCTATACTGTCATCGAGCATGGCAGCAACATGGAAGGGTTTCGTCGTAACTTCATGATCACACGACCAACTCCTACGGTAAGGATATGCTTGGAGTTCGAGGAGGATCGCTTCCCGATGTATGAGGTTGGTTTCAAAGACTTGGGGCTTCATTTTCCCTTCAATGATTTTCAAATGGGCGTGCTCAACCACTTGAACCTGGCATCCTCTTAACTATATCCTAATGCGGTCGCCTTCCTCTGGGGTTTCGAAATCACGTGTCGGTTCTTGAGGATCGAGGCGACCATTCCTCTGTTTTTTAGGGTTTTTCACCTCCAACGTCAATCTAGGGGTGGGAAACATAGTTGGGTTTCCTTGAAGCAGTCGAAGAGGCTGTTTAAGATGTACATGGATTTTGTCTACGACTTTAAGGATAGATGGTATGTTATGTAACCATCGTCTCAGGCGGCCATGGATGCCGTGTTCGACCTAGTTCAAGTAGTGGATGAAGACGGGGAAGTATGTCTCAACGAGGAGGGTAATCTAGAGATTGGGCAACTTTCGAAGTTCCTTATCCATTGGTGCTCGGGTTACTATGAGCACAGTCCTGGCCATTACCACACCCCTCCTAGCAGTATGAGTGTTAAGGATGAAGAGTCATATGGTATCCACACTCGGTTCATCAACGGGTTCTTTCCTTTGAGGTGGGTTACGAGGGAAGGACATGACATTCTCGATGAAGACAGCGAACTGACGTTCGAGACGCGACCGATCAATACCAAGGCACTCGTTGAATGTCGAACCTACGAGCAGGAAGTGAACCTTCTAGGTTTATGCCCGTGTAATTTATTGCTTTATATTTCTTGAGATATTTGTTTAAGTCCTTCTAACGAGACTAACCTGGGGATACCGTTTTTGTTTTTGCAGGTAACATGGCGGAGCATCGTGAACGACTGCTGAAGCTCACTCAGGAAAAGAAAAATTATAAGAGGTTGGTGAAGTCACACCAACCCACACGCCTTGGCCCGGACTTAGAGCCGGTCAGGGATGGTTCGAGTGGGTCATCGGATACCCGCGACACCATGCAGCCCACGGCTGTCCCGAGCAAGAAGAGAAGGTCAGAAGGTGGACCTGCAAGTGCATTCGAGGAGGGGGTGACTTCTCGGGCCTTCAACCCTCCACCTTGTTTTGTGGAAAAGGATTTCTTCGAGGGTTTCCCTCTGACTGTGTCCGATGCTGAATCCGACATTATCAGACGCCCTGATGATGAGGGTCGACGGAAGCACTTGGCTTTCGGGATGGTCGATTTAATGAAGATCGCAGAGATGGTTGTAGTCCTTGTAGGTGAAGGGTCTCGCTCCTCTATACTGGTGAAGGAATTGGAGTCAGAGAAGGAGACTCTTCAAGCAAAGACACAGAAGCTGAAAAGTTCCCTCGAGCAGAGCGAGAAGAAGTTTCGTATGCAGGCCGATGAGTTAACAAGGGAGAAAGAATAAAATGCCAAAGCTCATGAAGAAAGAGATTCTTAATGCTCGAGAAAGAACAATTGTAAAAGGAGATGGCTAATTTGAAAGTTACAATGTTACCCATTGTGATACGGTGGCAGAATCGATTGTTTGACGCTGGTTCGTGTTTTGCGTTTTGTGTTCGCAAAATGTCGCGGTAAGCAAGAGTCGCCATCGACTTTTATTTTATCCAATCAGGAAAAGGAAAAAGAACTGAAAAAACCTTTTTCGAGAATGTTTCTGAGCACGGGGCGTAGATTATAGAAAGGGAAGGTGTTAGCACCCTTTCTATCCATGGTATTCCACGGGCTCATAGGTACTTCCTCATCTTTTTAAAATTGCTTGTGTATGTGCTTTGTTTTGAAAAGTTTGACTTCGTGATAACCCTTGTATCAGTCCTCAAAGGTGTGACGAAGTTGTTTTGAAAATTGTTTTGAAATGTGTAAGTGTGAAAAGCTTTGATTTGAGCAAGTACCTACTAGCATTTACCTACTCGAAAAAAGATCGTTTATATTCTTGTTTCCTTTAGACGGTGCTATCCTACTATTGAGAAATAGGTAGCACAGTCGTAGGAGTTGTAAGGGTCAATTCGAAAGGGACGTATGATCACTAAAGCAACGTTAGGATACCTTAGTAGTAACCCTAGAGTCTTAAGATCTTTCTCGAGGCAACATTTCTGAGGCAGCATTTGAACGGGACATTAGATCTTTTTAGACAGGAGGGCAACCACTAAAGCATCCTATACATAATGATCATTTACCGAAGGCAACCGAAGTGAGAGTATACCCTAAGAGTGATATATGCGAGTGATTTGTTTTCAGTTATTTATCTTTGCACATTAGGGTTTTCTAACCGTATTAATTTGTCATGCATTCTTGTCATACAATCCTATTAGCATACATCTAAACAGTCAAATATTTGCGGGAATTAAAATGCGAGAAAGTAAATCTACACTATTACAAGGCTTCGGGGAGGGGGATTAATTACATAGCCAAAAACCCAGGAAAAAGCGATAAGTAAAAGCCCAAAATTAACTATTACAAGCCATGAACAGTTACAGAAATATTGGAAAAAATAATTAACATGCGCGCGATGAATCAAATACGAGACAATTATGGTTTTGACCCTTGACTAAACCTATTGACGATTGATTTTAAAAACGTTTTTTGTCATGTTTTAAGAAAATAATGAAATAGTTACATAAAAGGAGACCTAATCACTAATTAATTTTAATTAAGAAAAATAAATTAATTCAATTTAAAAAGCTATTTTTTTGTATTTTTATTTATTTGAGAAAAAGAGAAAATAAAATTAAATCAAGAGTTTTAAACTAATTTCTATTTGATTTTATTTATGAAAATAAATTACAATTTCCCTAAGTTAAACTAAATTAAATTAATTTTGATAATAATAATTAAAAAAAACTAATCCTAATTTTTTATGAAGTCTTGATTTTATGATTTTATGGAAAATAGTTAATTTGTCAATTAAAATGATTAAAAGAAAATTAAAATAATTAAAGAAAAGAAATAAATAATAAAAAAAAGTTAGAGATAAGCCTGATATCATTTAGCAATTCTGGGGGTGGCAATTGAATTTCTGGGCCCAATGAGGCTAAGGACTGTTTGACTTTGCTGGATCTGGTGTGTAGGTTGACTTGAGGAGCATGGTAGGCCTCCAAGGATGGCACGTTGGATCTGGGCTAGAGATGTGTTTGATGGCCAGATGTTGATGGTATACGATAGACCTCCTGATAAGCAGCATGCCTGATCTCCTATTGAAAAATAATATGAAACGAATATGGGACCTGGGGATCGAACCTAGGTCCTTATGCACATTTCCAATACACACTTGCCAACTGAGCTTCTTGGCTTGTTTGTACATATAATAAGAATAAACAATATAATCAAATCACGTGGTGCATTAAAAAAAACGCACTAACATTCAAACCACCCAACCAGTGAGTGCCACGCATCGTCTTCTTCCCCAAACCGTCGTTTTAGCCTAAGGTACTTTTACCTACAGACGCTTCGCTAAAGCTACAGACATGTTCATCTCAAAAATTCTCTACAAGCAATATAAATGAAATTCAAAGGTACCAATCAACTTGTCTCATCCTCACGAGTATCATGGTACCAGAATCCAAGTCCAATTTAGCCTATACTACAAAGCCCTAAACAAGAACACAAAACCCTAGCCATGGCAGTTTCACATACAGTCATCAAAAATGCAATTGAATAGAATGATTAGCTTGCAAACACAATGATAAACGTGAGTATGGCAATCAAAAGCACTAAAGATACGTGGATTAGTGAAATCATAATCAAATTTTTGGACAAACTGTGGGAGGCGTATAACACGATTTTGGGCGTTTCAAGACCTGGGAGTGATTGGAATCGCTTCCTGGGATGTCTGGGAAGGGATTGGTACTCTTGAAATGCCTTGAAACTTCTTGTAGGATGAAAGCCGGTTCCCACTTTTCTTGAAACTTTTAGCTTTTCTTTTGGTATTTTCACGACTGCTTAACCTCTCTTCTTGCCTTGGATACCTTTTGTATATGTAATGCAACACATTAGGTCAACAAAAACGAACTGAATCTTGCCCATTATGAATATTTGATTTGGTCTTTCATGGCATATGATATCCTTTCAAATTTGGCCTAATCATGCTCTTTTTGTTCCAATTGCCATTGATTCGAATTGATCTTGCAAGCTTATCAAATCTTGGTTGCTAACCTGTCAAAAAAACCAATCAAATCAAATCTTTGATGATTTTCATCATTTATTTGATTTAATTCACTTTTTAATTAATAAAAAATCAAAATAAATTGAAAAATGAAGCAAACAATTGGTGGATAAGCATTTGAGTCGTGGACCACGTTATAATTGAGGTGCAAGCATAAAAAGTTGGGCCCATTTAGCAAAAAATGCAAATTTGAGCACATTTGACTTTTGGCAATTTTGCAAAAATGGTCAACTTGGCCAATGCATAACTCTCTCGATTTTGACCCTAGAGAGGTGTTCTTGGACTTTTTAGAAATCTTAGTATGTCCTCTAAGCAAATCTTTTGGTCTCATCTCAATTGAGTCTTCCATGTTCATCTATGAAGCTTTGACCCAAAACGTGTTTTTGTTGACTTTTCAAAATGAGCTATAATGTCAAAAATCATATCTTTTTGTGACTGCATATTTTGAACTTGGGAGATGAATATGAATTGAGGGAATTTCATCCCTTTCAAAATGAGCTTTGGATGGGTCATTATTTATGAAGTATGAGAAAGTTATGCTTGGTCAAAGTTGAGTTGACTTTTCCTGCAAAACCCTAATTTAGCAACTTTTGGGTTTTGATGAATTGTGAGCAATAATTGATGAATCATGATCAACCCTTGATCAAATGATGAATAATAGTTCAAAATGAGGATGTTGACCAAAAATCTTGAAGTTTGATTGTATGTGGGCCACAGTTGACTTTTGACCTAGCACAGTCGATTTTCAGGCCTTTTAGTAATTGACTGAGCAAACTTCTTCTAAAAGGCTTGAAACTTGACATGGATGATATTGAGAACATGCTATGACAATGGTGAGCATTTGGGATCCTTTGTACTCAAGCATCTTGATGAAAAATGAAACCCTAATTTGAGGTAGACTGCCTTATGAGAGAGTTTGTCTGGTCAACTTTTGACTTTCCTTGAACAATTTGGGGACCTCACTTGCCATGTGTTGAGAAATATGGGAGGGAAAATTTTGGGGTACAACATCTGCCCCTGTTCAATCTTCTTAAACCTGAGGATGTAGATTGGCTTGTCTGCCTTTCGTGATCTGAAGGTAGAAGATGATTGAACACTAGAGTGCCCAGAAATTTGCACTCGCATGAAGTGATATTTGATTTGTGATATCGGGAATGGGCTTATAGATGCCATCTGGTAGTTACTAGAGAATTGTAGGAGATGGGCTTAAAGATGCCATCCGAAGAAGTGTTGAACGCATAAGAGATTCCTTTGCGAGAACCCGTATACCTGTTATTGAGGTAGACTTCGCTGGGGAATGCTGGTCTCTGTGTTGGGAGAAATAGAGACTTATGAGCTTCAATTGTCTGTTACTCTACTGGGGAATAACTCCGGTTTAGGGAGCGGAAGTGAACTGCATGTCTGGTCGGGGTATATGATGCGCCGCGACTTTCTGGGGAAATGCGAAATCAATTGTGTTTGATTGGGTCCTGGTCTTACAGTGCTGTGGACTGTCATCTGGGGATAAGAGAGGAAGAACTCGGATAGTAAGGTTATAAGAAGGAACCTGGATAACAGGGTTACTTCGATATGAAATCCTGGATAGTAGGGTTGTGGGAAGGAACCTAGATAGTAGGGTTACTTCAATACGAAAGCCTGGATAGTAGGGCTGCGAGAAGGAAACCTGGATAGTAGGGTTACTTCGAGATGAAAACCCTGATGGTAGGGATGGGAGAAGGAACCTGGATAGTAGGGTTACTTCGAGATGAAAGCTTGGATGGTAGGGCTGCGAGAAGGAACTTGGATAGTAGGGTTAATTCGATATAAAAGCCTGGGTAGTAGGGCTGTGAGAAGGAACCTGGATGGTAGGGTTACTTCGACATGAAAGCCTATATAGTAGGGCTGTGAGAAGGAACATGGATGGTAGGGTTACTTTGATATGAAAGCCTGGATAGTAGGGTTGTGAGAAGGAACCTGTATGGTAGGGTTACTTCGACATGAAAGCCTAGATAGTAGGGTTGTGAGAAGGAACCTGGATGGTAGGGTTACTTTGATATGAAAGCCTGGATAGTAGGGCTGTAAGGAGGAACCTGGATGGTAGGGTTACTTAGATATGAAAGCCTGGATAGTAGGGTTGTGTGAAGGAACTTGGATGGTAGGGTTACTTCGATATGAAAGCCTAGATAGTAGGGCTGTGAGAAGGAACCTGCATAAGGTTGCATTTGTCGCCGATGATTACTCTGTTTAGCTTCGAGTGTTGATCATGTACCTGCTGGAAATTGTTGATAATAAATGTCTTTCCTGAAAGAAATACAGGGTTATTTATGCACGATGCATGAGATGCATTGTGACGAGGTTCTCAAAATAACTGAGATTATGTTATATGTAATGTATGCACATGTCATGATGTATGAACATGAAATGCTGACGTGACAATCTGAGTCCAGGAAAATAAATCCCTGACTGCTGTTTGGAGAGTATGAGAAGTGGTATTCTTGACTGCTGTAAAAACCATAGTTCCTCTACTTCTGTTGGGGATGGTGAACAGAGATGACTATGCTGGGGATTTGCCCCTTGTTTATGGATAACTCTGCGGAGAATGACTCTGTTGGAGAGGAGATACTTTGCTGATAGATCGCTAATTTGGAGAAATAAACTCAGTCGGGGATGAATTTTCCTTGCTGGTGGTAATGAATTCTGTTGGAGATTGAATTTCTGCTTGTGGGAGAAATAAACTCTACTTGAGGAATAATTTACTGACTCACTCGCGATTGTGAACCTCAGCTGGGGAGAGTCATGTCCTGCTCGGGGAAGCTGACATCACCGTCTTTGGATATTTCTTACTCTGTGGGGAGTGTATGTACCACTACTCATGTTCTCAAGTTGGCTCTACCCCGGTACCTGATGGTCAAAGTAACTGTAGGGTTTGGGCACTTCTTGTTTTCCCTGCTCCTGGAATTACGAGTAATTGTCTTTTGTTTTTCATGTAAATATTTATGAGTAGCAATTATTTTCAAATGCATATATCAAAAATGAACCATTGGACGTTCTTGCAAAATAAAACAGGGAAAAGAAAATAAATCAAAGCTTTGTGAAAATGACTTGTATTGATTTTGAAGTTGGCCTGTTATAGGCGTTTTGTACAAGGAGGCTGACGCTCTAGTAAGAGAATGCCGCCGAAAGATAGAAATTACAATTTGTGTTTAAGAAAGAAAAACAGCTATGTGGAATGATCCCATCGGGTTTCAATTCTGCTATTGCCTTTATATCTTCAAGCATCTCATCACTTTTCTGCTTGGCCGAAGGTGGATCTGATTGATTGGCGCCGTCCAAGCTTGATAGTTGATACCGAGGTCTGGTTGCAAGATGATCCAATGAGACATAGTATTACGCTTTAATCCCTAATTTTTGCCTGGACCGCCCTTTCGGGTTTTCAGTCCACCGGGATACCCCTTTTTGCCCAACTCGCCTTTTCAGGTTTTTGACTTATCGGGTGTACAGTTTTTTTTTGTTTTCATCCCTTACTTTTGCCCGAACCCTTTTGGTTCGCCAGGAAGCCCTTATTTTTGCCTAGGCCAGTCAACCTAGCGGGTCTTTGATTATGCATAGTATCTTTTCACTATGTCTGCATTGACGGGGTGAGGAAGGTAGTCACCATCCATAGTGGTTAGAATCATAGCTCCTCCCGAGAAAATGTTCTTGACCATAAATGGACCTTCGTATGTGGGGGTCCATTTTCCCCTGGGATCACCTTGCGGTAGTATGATGTGCTTGATCACCAGATCCCCGACTTGATATTCTTGACGCCTGACTTTCTTGTTAAAAGCCTTGATCATTCACTTTTCATACGTCCGACCATGACAGATAGTAGTAAGTCTCTTCTCATCGATTAGATTCAACTGATAAAGTCGGGTTTGGATCCAGTCGTCTTCGTTCAAACCCGCATCCTTCATAATCCTGAGAGAGGGTATCTGGACTTCGATGGGTAGGACTGCCTCCATGCCATATACCAGAGAGTAGGGTGTTACCCCTGTCGACGTCTGTTCTGAGGTACGATACCCATGAAGAGCGAATGGTAACATCTCATGCCAGTCTTTGTTTGTCACCGTCATCTTCTGCAAAATCTTCTTGATGTTCTTGTTAGCTGCTTCAATATCCCCATTCATCTTTGGTCGGTAGGGAGAAGAGTTATGATGTTGAATCTTGAACTGTTTGCAGAGCTCGGTGATCATTGTGTTATTGAGATTTGTACCATTGTCAGTAATAATTCTCTCTGGTACATAATATCGACAAATCAGATTGTGTCAGATGAACCACGCCACGACGTTCTTGGTTACTGTAGCAAAGGAAGTTGCCTCAACCTACTTTGTGAAGTAATCAATTACTACCAGAATTATGCGATGCGCGTTAGATGCAGTAGGTCTGATCTCGCTGATCATGTCGATGCCCCACATTGTAAAGGGCCAGGGAGTTGTCAAAACATTCATGGGAACCGAAGGTACATGCACCTTATCAGCATAGACTTGGCACTTATGACAAGTTCGAGAGTGCTAATAACAATCGGCTTCCATAGTAGACCAGTAATATCCGGCCCGTAGGATTTTCTTCGCCATGGTATATCCACTGGAATGAGTTCCGAAGGTGCCTTCATGTAACTCTGTCATGATCCTTTCTGCTTCGCTCTTGTCTACGCACCACAGTAAGGTTGAATTATGATTACGCTTATAGAGGATACCATTACTAATGAAGAACTTCACAGGGAATCTTCTCAGAAACTTCTTATCATTAACAGATGCCCCCTCGAGGTATTCTTGAGCCTCAATGTACCTCTTTACCTCGTGAAACCAGGTTTTGTCTGCTACCTCTTCAGTCTCAACACCACAGCAATGTGCGGGTTCGTCCAACCTCTCAATAGTAATCTGGGGAGCTTCATTGTCCCACCTGACTTTGAACATAGAAGACATGGTGGCTAGCGCGTCCGCCAACTGGTTCTCTTCTCTTGGGAAATGTTCAAAGGTTATCTCCTCAAAGTGTGGGAGCAATGTCAGTACATATTCTCGGTAAGGAATAAGATTCGGATGTTTCGTATCTCACTCGCCTTTGAACTGACTTATCACCAGAGCGAAATCTCTGAATACACTCAAGAACTTAATCCTCAGGTCAATAGCAGCTCAAAGACCCATGATACACGCTTCATACTCCACCATATTGTTGGTGCAGTTGAAACATAATCGGGCGGTGAACAGAGTATGACAACCCTCAGGAGATATAATTACAGTGCCAATGTCATTCCCAAAGAGTTTGAGGCTCCATCAAAATACATAGACCATCGGGATCCTTCCTCAGGTCCTTCATCCGATCCTGGTTCTTCGCAGTCGGTTACCAACATGATATTCTCATCCGGGAACTCGAAATTCATGGATTGATAGTCATCCACGACCTGATGCGCCAAATGATCCGCCAATACACTCCCCTTGATTGCTTTTTGGGTTGTGTATTAGATATCGTACTCGGTTAAGATCATCTGCCATCTTGCTATTCTTCCGGATAAGGCGGGCTTCTCAAAAATATACTTGATCAGATCCATCTTTGATATCAACAAAGTAGTGTGAGTCAGCATATACTGTCTCAGTCGGCGAGCAGCCCATGCCAAAGCGCGGCAAGTTTTCTCGAGCAATGAGTATCGGGTCTCACAGTCGGTAAACGTTTTGCTAAGGTAATAAATGGCGTGCTCTTTTCGACCAGACTCGTCATGTTGCCCCAGCACACACCCCATTGAGTTATCTAGCACTGTCAAGTATAATATCAAAGGTCTTCCTTCAACTGGAGGCATCAGAATTGGTGGTTCTTGAAGGTATTCCTTGATTCTCTCGAAAGCAGTCTGGCATTCATCATTCCATTTTACCACTTGATCTTTCTTCAGTAGCTTGAAGATTGGCTCACAAGTAGCAGTCAGATGTGAAATGAACCGGGCGATGTAATTCAGACGTCCCAAGAAACCTCTAACTTCCTTTTCTATGCGGGGAGCTGGCATCTCCTGTATGGCTTTTACCTTTGCATGCTCCACCTGAATACCTTTGTCACTGACAACAAAACCCAGAAGCTTACCAGACCTTACCCCGAAGGTACACTTGTTCGGATTCAACCTCAACTTGTACGTCTTCAACCTGTCAAACAGTTTCTGGAGATGATCAAGATGCTCTTCCTCAGTCTTGGACCTGGCTATCATGTCATCAACATAAACCTCAATCTCGTGGTGAATCATATCGTGGAACAAAGCGACCATGGCACGCTGATAAGTTTTCCCAGCATTCTTCAACCCAAAAGGCATTACCTTGTAACAGAAGGTGCCCCACTGTGTAATGAAGGTTGTCTTCTCCATGTCCTCAGGAGCCATCTTGATCTGGTTGTAGCAGGAAAAACCATCCATGAAGGAGAAGATCTTGTGTTGCGCGGTGTTATCGACTAGAACGTCAATATGAGGAAGTGGGAAGTCGTCCTTGGGGCTTGCCCTGTTCAGATCTCGGTAGTCCACACACATCCGTACCTTACCGTCCTTCTTAGGTACCGGAACGACGTTGGCAACCCACTGCGGATAAGAAGTGACAGCTAAGAATCCCGCATCAAACTGTTTCATAACCTCTGCCTTGATTTTCTCTAACATTTCGGGGCGCATACGGCGAACTTTCTGCTTTACCGGAGGGAAGTCTTCTTTAGTCGGTAGGCGATGTATCACAATATCAGTGTCCAAACCAGACATGTCTTCATAGGACCAGGCAAAGATCTCAACGTAGTCGTGCAACATCTGTATCAACCTTTGTTTGACACTAAGCTCCAGATTCACCCCTATTTTAACCTCCTTCCTGTCTTCCTTTGTACCCAAATTCACTGACTCAACTGGCTCTTCATGAGGTTGTATGGCCCTTTCTTCCTGCTGTAATAGTCTAGCAGGTTCTCCAGGCACTTCACAATCATCCTCACCTTCGTCCTCAGCTTGGTTGATCGGATTTTTGAAGTCATAGCCGGCAGTAGCAGAGCTGTTATCAATAGGATCCAGAGTGGATATGGATCTGCAGTATGATACGTGAGTGTGTGTAAGAGCATAGCTGTTTTGATAAAGTGAGTGACAGAAAAGAAAAACAAGGATCACAAAATTTGTAATGCAGGAAACGTCCAATGCTTTATTAATGATATATGAAATGACAAATAATAAGCCCTCGCAAGCAAAGCCAAGGTGCCTCGGGCAAGGCACCGAGCTGTAAAGTTTCAAATTGTTTATTACAAATCTTAAAACAAAAGTCAATTACTGCGGAATAAAAGAAACAGGTATGAAGTCCTTCGATGTCCAGTTATTCAGTCCACCGTTGATTGTTGGGTAGATCCAGCTGTCGATGTTTGAATCTTCTTCACTGTCCTCAATTGCATTAACTCCCCGATTGCTGATGTGTAGAGGAGGTCTTCTGATTCGCGCGTGCCTAACATCCCTTTGAGCCCCTGTAGTAAAGCCCAAACCAAATTTGTCAGTTTTGTGAGTGAAATTAGGGAGCTGACCCCAATTGGTACACCCACCTTCTTCAACAATAGCCTTGGCATCCTTGAGAGAAGCCATCTTCAGCGGAGGTTTGTTGGTAGTAACTTCAGTCGATGCCAAAGTCTGAGGGGCCTCTTCGAAGTTCTAACAAGGAGTTTCTATGAACTCCCCGTCCATCTCCACATAACGGAAGGAATTGAGATGACTCACCATATACTTTTCTTCACCTCGCACCGTGACAATTTTCCCCTGCACTGGATACTTCAGCATTTGATGGAGTGTAGAAGTAACTGCCCCAGCCCTATGGATCCACGGACGACCCAGCAAGCAAGAATATGATGGCCTGATATCCATTACATATAAGGTGGACCCAAAGGTCTGGGAACCCACCTTGACAGGGATGTCCACCTCCCCGTGCACCATTCTTTTTTATCCGTCAAAAGCCCTTACCACAATGTTACTCGGCTTTAAAGTCAAACCCTCACAGTCCAAATGGTTCAATGCTTTCTTTGGAAGAACATTCAGCGAAGACCCGGTATCCACCATCACATGAGCCATAGTGGTGCCCTGCACTCAATTGAGACATGCAGAGCATCATTATAATTCCTCCCCTTAGCAGTCAGATCTGCATATGAAAATCCTAGCCCATTGTCAGCAGTCAGGCTAGCCACATAATCTTTGAACTGATTTGCAGAAGTTTCCTGCGGCACATGCGCAGTCTTGAGAAATGCAATCAAAGCCTTCGCATGAGCTTTATAACACAACAGCAGAGACAACATGGAGATCTTTGATGGGGTTTGCCCCAGCTGTTCGACCATATTGTAGTCGCTTTTCTTGATAATTTTCAGTATTTCCTCTATTTCTTGTTTAGAGGCTTCCAAAACAATTTTTCTAGGCGCCTCCGTCCGGACAGGCTCACCTATGATTTCTTTGCCCCGAGTCCCAGATGGCTCGGCGACAGGGGTGATAACTGGAGTGAGAACTAGAACAATAGTTGATGTACTAGCAGATGGAATAACAATAGGTTTGTGGATAGTCGGAGGGGAAATCTCAGGAGAGAAGAGCCTTCCACTTCTGTTAACCTTACTAGCCCCGACAATATTACGGACATCAGCATCAGCTTCTCCATTCTTCAAATCTTGCTTAATGCCATGATAATACACATCAGCACCATAGTGCCATGGGACAGCCTTGTCTGAAGTGTACGGGATGGGACCAGGAATAGTGATTATTAGCGGAGCAATTCTTTGAACAGGTGTAATCCTAACAGGTCTTCTCGAGGAAACCTTGGAAGGATTAGCGGAAATGGTTATAATGGTAACATCTTCATTTGGAACAACAGGAATCATAGTCTTTTCGAACAGAATCTCTTTATTATCCATCAGGCACTGAACACCTGACTTCAACAAGCAGCAACCAGAAGGTAGAATCGAGCACATGTGACAACCTTCATCACAACCCGGAAATAAACCGGCCAATAGCAAATTCCTCTTAATGGTCATAAGAGGAGTAGAAATTTCTTCAACAGATGTCACAAACAAATCAGTGTCAACAGCATTAACCCCACGACCATGTTTGGGCATAGGAGCAGTTATTACATTCGGCTTTTCTAGAGCATCGAACTCTATCTCCTTAGCTTCTAGCAAATCTTGTAATTCGTTTATCAAAGCCCAGCAGTCATTGGTATCGTGGCCAGGACTCTCAGAATGGTAGGTGCACCGCGCATTGGGATTGTATCTAGGAGAGGTAGTGTTTGGATTTTTGGGAGCCTCCCTCAATATGGTCAAGTTGGATCTCAGTAGGTGAGGTAACACTTCAGCCATTGTCATGCTAATGCGGGTAAACTGTCGTTGTGGTCTTTCCACCCTCTGTTGATTGTTGCATTGTGGAGCAACTGCGGGTCTTTGTATCACTACAACATTTACCGTTGGACGGTGTTCAGATCTGTTTTGGCCCCTCAGGATATAAACTGCACTGGCTTCCTTCTTACCAGTAAAAGGTTTCTTTATCAAACTCGAAGAGGAATACTTCTGTATTTTACCACTTCGAATTCCAGCCTCCACTCTTTCTCCAATTAGAATCAACTCGGTGAAAACAGATGACGTGCTGCCGATTAAGTGATTGAAAAATGGACCAGACAGCATCCCCAGAAACATATCAACCAACTCCCTATCAGACAAAAGGGGTTGAACTCTGCCATCCAAATCTCTCCATTTTTAGCGTAATCTTTGAAACCTTCACCTGCACCCATGGACATACTCTGGAGTTGAGTACGAGTGGGAGCAAGGTCGGCATTATACTTGTAAGTGTTTAGATGTTGGCATGTTTTTTGGTAAAACCAGTTGTGTAAATGTCGTGACTGATGTCATAACATTCTGGACACAAGGCACATTCTGCAGAAAAAGAATGTCATACAGGAGCTGCTCAATATAAGTGTTTAGCTTATCATTATGCAATGATCATATTTATTGCATTCTACCAAAATCTGTAAACAGGATTCTTGTTGTCATAACCAATGTTAAGACATCCTGTACTGAACTAACACTTATGCAGATTTATTATTTTCTGAGAAGTTTCAGGAATCTGGTTATTCAGTCCAGATCAGATTCTCACGTGGACTTAGGTTAACTTTGCTTAACCCTAATCTGGTTGTTAAAGTCCCATGACCAAGTCTTGAGGTTAAACCTAATTAACCCTAGCTATTTTCGTGGAAACCCTAACTGAAGAATAACAACCTATATATTCCTCATGAAGACTGTTGGTGGAACTCACTTTTTGACAGAAGATCAATAAGGGATTGTATAGTTGTAACTACTGTAATCCAAGCAATTGTCATTGTGATAAGTGACTTGGAGTAGGATTTGATTGTAAGAGTTGTGTATCACTCAAAGCTTTGAAGCACGAGTGTTTGTGTCACTTGATTAAAGCTTTGAAGCAAAGTCAAGTTAGTGTTGTGTATCACTCAAAGCTTTGAAGCACGAGTGTTTGTGTTACTTGATTAAAAGCTGTGAAGCAAAATCAAATGTATGTTCTGAAGAGTGTCTTCATAATTTCATTAGTCAATTGTTTAAAGTCACTGCTGTGATTGAGGGGGGGTGAGTAGGAACTCAGGTTTAAGGTGAACTTAGATTGCAGTTGCATTGGGTAGGTCTTAAGTGAAGGAGATAAATTGGTTGGTTTATTCCTGAATTAATATCTCTTATAGTGGATTTCCTCCCTGGCTTGGTAGCCCCCAGAGTAGGTGTTGTTACACACTAAACTGGGTAAACAATTGACTGTGTTATTTACTGCTTTTAGTTTTACTGTCTTGAAGAGTGTCAGATACGGTGTCATAACATTCACTTTGACATTAAGTATCTGCAGCCATAATTTCAATTGGCATCAGAGCGGGCACCCTGCCTGTCTTACTGGGTGAGATCTAGGGATATTATTTTCTGGCGCTATGGACAAAGAAGGAGGTTTTGGAAACAGACCACCCATTCTGGATGGATCAAATTATGACTACTAGAAACCTCGTATGATTGCCTTCTTAAAATCACTGGACAAAAAGGCTTGGAGAGCTGGTGACAAAGGATGGAACCATCCCACCATAACTGGGAAAGATGGGACAATCAGTCTGAAGCCTGAGGAAGAATGGAGCAAAGAAGAAGATGAGTTAGCCCTGGGTAACTCCAAAGCTTTAAATGCCTTGTTAAATGGAATTGATAGAAACATATTCAGACTAGTACATCAATGTAAATTGGCCAAGGAGGTTTGGGACACTCTCAAAACTACCCATGAGGGCACATCCAAAGTAAAAATGTCAAGGCTTCAGATGCTGACTACCAAATTTGAGAACCTAAGGATGATGGAAGATGAGACCATTCATGAGTTTCACATGAACATCTTGGAAATTGCCAACACCTCAGGAGCATTGGGAGAAAAGATGTCAGAAGAAAAGCTGGTGAGAAAGATTCTCAGGTCTTTGCCTAAAATATTTGCAATGAAGGTGACTGCTATAGAGGAAGCTCAGAATATCTGCAACTTGAAGGTGGATGAACTCATTGGGTCTCTTCATACCTTTGAGATGGGGATCAGTGACAATGTTGACAAGAAATTCAAGAGCATAGCACTTGTATCTAATACTGAAGATGAAAACAAGGAGGATGAAGAAGAAAATATTTCAGAAGCTATAGCCATGCTTAGAAGACAATTCAACAAACTCATCAAGAGAATGGACCCAAAGTCAAGGTCAAATGTTAAGAACATCCCTTCTGACATCAACAGATCTTATCACTCCAGCAGAAGACCAAAGTCTGAAAAGAAGGGAAATCAAAGCAAAGGAATTCAATGCCATGGATGTGAAGGATATGGGCACATTTGAGCTGAATGTCCAACCTTTCTGAAGAAACAAAAGAAAGGAATGTCTGTTACTTGGTATGACTGTGACTCAGAAAGTAATTATGAAGAAGAATCTGCCAAACTAGTTACTGCACTAACTGGTATTTGTGACTTTGATAGTGACTCTAGTAATGAGGAAGTGACATTTGAAGAACTGGCTGACTCCTACAAGAAGTTATGTATCAGAAGTGCTGAAGTCTGTCAGCAAAATGAGAGACAAACAAAACTCATAGTAAATCTGGAGGCTGAGAAGAAGGCAGGCGTTGATACTATAAGTCATCTAGAAGAGGAAGTTCAAATGCTAAACTCAAAACTTGACCAGATGACCAAATATGTCAAGATGTTGACAAATGGAACTGACAAATTAGAAGAAATCCTTCAGGTTGGACAAAATATGGGAGACAAGTCTGGTCTGGGATTTGTGGAAGCAAAGAAATCTATTGTAGACAAGAGGAAGATCAGGCCTGAGAAACAAATGTCAAAGCAGATGTCACAACATAGCACTCAACATCACGAACAGAGAAATATGAAGAAAAAGTATCAAAGATGGAGATGTCATCATTGTGGGAGGTTTGGTCACATAAAGCCATTCTGCTTCAAATTATATGGATATCCTAATCAGACCCCAGTTGTCAAACCTAAATCTAACAAGACACCATATACTCAACAGTGGAAGAAAAAGGCTACTGCCCTGATAGCCCACGCCTCCCTTAGAGTCTATGCAAAGGAAGACTGGTACTTTGACAGTGGGTGTTCTAAACACATGACTGGAATCAAGAATCTTCTCAATAATGTTAAACCTCACACTACTAGTTACATGACTTTTGGAGATGGTGCTAGAGGAGAAATCAAAGGAGTTGGAAACTTGGACTTCCCTGGAGTTCCAAACCTAAATGAAGTATTGCTAGTAAAAGGCTTGACTGCTAATCTTATAAGTATCAGTCAATTATGTGAACTAGGATTCAAGGTCAACTTCACCAAGTCAGAATGCCTTGTAACTAATGAGAAACAAGAAGTTGTAATGAGAGGTGTCAGATCTAAAGACAACTGCTACTTATGGGAGTCTGAGAACACTAATTATTCTTTTGTGTGCTCTATTGCCAAAGAAGAAAAAGAAGTGAAACTGTGGCACCAAAAACTTGGTCATTTACATCTAAGAGGAATGAAAAGGATTATATCCATGGAAGCAGTCAGAGGGATTCCAAGGTTGCAAATTGATGAAGGGAGAGTCTGTGGTGAATGTCAGGTTGGAAAGCAGACTAGAATGTCACATCCAAAGTCAAGACATCTGACTACCTCTAAGGTGTTAGAACTTCTACACATGGATCTGATGGGACCAATGCAGGTAGAAAGTCTTGGTGGAAAAAGATATGCCTATGTTGTTGTGGATGATTTTTCCAGATTCACCTGGATTAACTTCATTAGAGAAAAGTCTGATGTATTTGAAGTTTTTAAGGAACTGTGCAAAAGAATTCAAAGAGAGAAAGAAGGATGCATTGTCAGAATCAGAAGTGATCATGGCAAGGAATTTGAAAACATTAAGTTTGATGAGTTCTGCTCCTCAGAAGGAATTAATCATGAATTCTCTTCACCCATAACTCCTCATCAAAATGGAGTTGTGGAAAGGAAAAATAGAACTATACATGAATCTGCCAGAGCAATGATACATGCCAAAAGACTTCCGATTCATTTTTGGGCTGAAGCTATGAATACAGCCTGTTATGTCCATAACAGGGTCACCTTGAGAAAGGGAACATCATCCACCATTTATGAACTTTGGAAAGGAAGAAAGCCTACAATGAAGTACTTCCATGTATTTGGAAGCAAATGCTATATTCTGACAGATCGTGAACAAAGGAGAAAGATGGACCCTAAAAGTGATGAAGGAATATTCCTAGGATACTCTACCAACAGCGGAGCTTATAGGGTATTCAATTCCAGGACCAAAGTTATGATGAAATCTATAAATGTCATAGTTGATGATTACCATGAGGAAACAAATGTCCCATATGATGTTGAGACATTCTTTGAAACTTCAACTCAAAAGGATGATATTCCTAAAACTACTTCATCAGAATCTGAATCAAAGGAAGCTAACAAAGACCCTTCCATCAAAATTCAGAAAGATCATCCTAAGGAACTCATCATAGGAGATCCTAACAGTGGAATCATTACAAGATCTAGAGAAATCATCTCAAACTCTTGTTTTGTATCTAAGATTGAACCAAGAAATGTTAAGGAAGATTTAACTGATGAATACTGGATTGGAGCTATGCAAGATGAATTGAACCAATTCAAGCAACATGAAGTATGGGAGTTGGTTATTAGACCAAGAGGAACAAACATAATTGGAACAAAATGGATCTACAAGAACAAATCAGATGCTGAAGGAGTTGTCACCAGGAATAAGGCAAGACTTGTTGCTCAAGGATACACTCAAGTTGAAGGGGTTGATTTTGGTGAGACGTTTGCTCCTGTAGCCAGACTGGAATCAATCAGACTCCTATTGGGTATTACGTGTCTCCTCAAGTTCAAGTTATTTCAGATGGATGTAAAAAGTGCCTTTCTAAATGGGTACTTAAATGAGGAAGTTTATGTGGAACAGCCTAAAGGATTTGTGGATCCAAACTGCCCTGATCATGTCTACAAATTGAGGAAAGCTCTATATGGCCTGAAACAAGCTCCTAGAGCATGGTATGACAGGTTGACAAAATTCCTCTCTAACAAAGGATACAGGAAAGGAGGCTTGGATAAAACTCTTTTTGTCAAAAATGAAGGAGGAAAGATAATGGTAGCTCAAATCTATGTTGATGACATAGTGTTTGGGGGAATGTCAGATAAAATGGTTAAACATTTTGCTGACCAGATGCAAGCTGAATTTGAAATGAGCCTCACGGGAGAATTTACCTACTTTCTTGGACTGCAAGTCACACAGATGCCACTCAGAATGTTGAGACACCAGATGATAACATTAGGAAATCTCCTGAAAATCTTGATGATCACCAGAACCCTAATGAGAAGGATGTTGAACCTCCGATTATTGATGTTGATGAAGAATACTCTGATAATGACTTAATTGCAAATATCAACCCTAGCATAGCTAGAAGAATGATGAACAGAAAAGGAAAGCAGGATGCTGCCAAAAGCATCTCCGAAGAAAAGACTGTTGATATTGTTCGTAAGAAAACCAGGTCTGAGAACAAGACTGGAGTAGAAACTGTGAAGGCTGGAGTGTCAAAAGGGAAGGTGAAAACACGAGTACCTGCTGGTAGTCTCTCAAAACCTGTGAGACAACCATTAGCAAAGAAAAGGAAAGAACCTGAACCCTCTGAATCTGATGAGGAATCAGAATTTGAATTTGATGTTGAAGACATTACTCTCAAAAGGAAACTCTCCTCAAGCAAAATGCCTAAAGTCCCTGAAGTCCCCACTGACAACATTTCCTTTCACCATCCTGAGAATGCAAACAGGTGGAAGTATGTAAGTTTGAAAAGGATAGCCTTGGAAAGAGAACTGAACACCAGTGCCATGGAATGTAAAGAGATCATGGATCTAATCAAAACTGCTGGTCTAATAAATACTGTGGTAAAGTTTACCAACTGCTATGAAGTTCTTGTCAAAGAATTCATAGTGAATTTATCTGAAGGGTGTGCTGATGGAAAGTCAGCTGACTTTAAGTGTGTATATGTGAGAGGAAGGAAGGTAAAATTCTCTCCCTCTGAAATAAACAAATTCCTAGGAAGACCAGATGATGCTTGCCTTGAGCTAGAGGTTACTGACAACCAAGTGTGCCAAACCATCACTGCAAACCAAGTCAAGAGCTGGACCTTAAAAGGGAAACTGAATGCAAGCAAGCTGGGCATGAAATTTTCCATTCTGCACAAAATTGGTGCAGCTAACTGGGTTCCCACCAACCATAAATCAACCATCTCCACAGGCTTGGGAAGATTCATTTATGCTGTTGGAACCAGGACAAACCTTGACTATGGCAAGTATATCTTTGATCAAACTTTAAAACATGCTAGAAGCTATGCTATTTGTGATCGGTGGAAATAGAACTGAATGTTTTAAAGCTGGTTTCGCGAAATGTCGCGGTAAGCAAGAGTCGCCACCGTCTTTTATTTTCTCCAACATGGACAGGACAAAAGCACAGCAAAATTCCTTATGAGATTGTTTCTCGGTTCGGGAGGTAGATTTATAGAAAGGGAAGGTGTTAGCACCCTTTCTATCCATGGTTATCCATGGGCTCTTAGATACTTGCTCTTATGTTTTCAAAATGATGTTTTTCAAAATGTGAGTGGGTTTGAAAAAGTTTTATTGAAAGATTTCTGAATAACTCTTGTATTTGTCCTCAAGAGTGTTTGAAAAATTTGTTTTGAAAGCTTTTGAAAGTGTCAGTGTGAAAAGATTTTTGATTTGTTTTTTAGAGAGAGCAGGTATCCATGAGTCATCTACCTACCCTAAGGAATTAAGCTGTGTAGAAGTCCTTAAGGTAGTGCCATCCCACCATTGAGAGGTAGGTAGCACCACCGTTGGAGGTGTTCGGGTCAATTCGATTTTAGGGACAGTGTGGTCACCGAAGCAATAGTAGGACACCTTAGAAGCTACCCTTATGTCCTAGATCCTTTTTAATCCGAGGCAACCGTTTCGAGGCAACTGGATCATGGACATAAGAGCGACCGCTAAAACGTCCTATACTTGACGACCACGTTTCGAAGGCAACGAGTGAGGCGTACCCTAGAAGTGGTGTGTGTATTGTGTGTTGTATTCAGTTAATGTTTGTCTTTGTAATTAGTGAGCTACGAGTTATTTTTATTTACATACATTCTTTCATGCAAGTTTAGCAGTTAAGGGGGTGCGGAAAGTAAATTGCAGAAACATAAATCCTACGCTATTACAAGGCGCGGGTCTATACATCGCCAAAATTACAAAGACCCGTTTTTGGTAAATAAGTACGGAAAGTAAATAAAAACAGTAAAAGTCCTAATTACTATTACATGTCTTGGAAGCAATTACATAATAATAAACTGTGCGCGAATAAAAATTAAATCGGAATGTTCTAAGGGTGTTGACCCTTTTAAGAAAAGAAATTGATTTTTTTTGTCTTTTTGTAATTAAAATGAAATTAAAACTAACTAATGACTAATTAATTAATTTAATTAAAAGAAAATATTTTTTTGGTTTTTATGGAATAAAATAAAAATAAAAAGAAACAAAATTAAAAGTTAACCTAAATCTAAGTTATTTTAATTGTTAAAAGAAAAGTCAAATTTTGCCTAATTAAACTATTTCAATTAATGTTTATTTACAAAATAAACTAATAATAATAATAATGATGTTAATTCTATTTTTTTGATTTTTTATGAAAATATGTTAATTAAATTAATTGTTAATAATAATTATAATTAAATGGTTAATAGTTAAAAAATAAAATAATGACAAAACAAAATAAAAAGAAGAAGTAAAACCAAGGGGGTGGGCTGAAATGGAGGGTGCATTGTTGGAATTATGGCCCATTAAGCTTCAGCTCGTTTGACTTTCTTGGATCGCCTACGCATGCGCTGACTCCAGAGTATGGTGTTCTAGCCTTCTGGACCTTTGGATCTACCTCCAATGACACTTGGCTTGTTGGACGCGTGAGGTGCATGGTGTTCAGCGCTTTGGAAACTGCACAAGAACATTTAAGAAAAAATAGCATTGGAAATATGGGGGACCTGGGAATCGAACCCAGGTCCCAAAGATTGCAAAGTACACAGCCAACCAACTGAACCAAGCGCACTAGTTGTAAACATAATAGAAACAAAAGAATAAATGGAATAAGCGCCCTATATGCTGAAACACACGCGTGAATTTGAACTGACCACTCATGCGCTGCCACGCCTTTCGTCTTCAAGCTTTTCTGCAAACATAAAAACACATAGCGGGGGTTTTAAACCCCCACAAAACGCAAGCCTGTAAAAAATAGCGATTAGACGCTCATTAGATATAAATTAGGCGCGACATGTCCGTCTTGTTCGTCTTGTCACACTGATTTTGGCCATGTACATTTGGAATTCTAATTTTACAGCATGACAAAACCCCTAATTCGAAACTCTGAAAAACCTAGAAATTGCTAATGGTAACTTTCAATCCAGGGCGCCATTCTCAAATTAAACCATGTGGAACGCTTTGTATTGATCCTGTGAGTATAATGATATCAACAAAAAGTGTTAAAAATGCATGGAATGTGATATGTAATTTTGGAAATGTATGCAAACCGTATGGCTTAGTGGGGATGATTCTGATGGTATTAAGCCTCGTTCTTGATTGCAATGGCTTCCTGGAAGGGTCAGGAGTGTGTTTGGATTGAAAGGGAAGGTTGAATTGCACTGTGAGATGGTTTTCAGTTTATGATTTTCCTCTTGAAAAGTGAAATTTGCTTTTTTCGTTTTTGATGTTTCTAGGTCGTGAATTGTATTGCGAAAGCCTGCATATGTATCCTTGAATGAGAATCAAACAATATAATGCACCTTTAACCTTTGCACTTATGTTTGAGACTTTGCCATAACCTCCATTAAAGCAACTTACCATTCTTGTCAAAATTTGAATTTCTTGCTTGGAATAGGCCTTGCACGAATTTGGAAGGTGAATGATGGTGTATCAAAGCTATTCAAACTCAAAGATATCCCTCCATTAATTTTCTTGATTTTTATTTGAATTTTAAAGATTTAAAATGATTTAAATCAAATAAAATTAAATAAAAATGGAAAAATTAATTTTTAATCTTGAAATAAATTGTGGGACACGTGGGAGGCATGGCAAAGCTGAACCAAGTGGAAAAAGTGGGCCCCTTTTGTCAAAAATGAAGTTTCAAGGATAGTTGACTTTGGCCATTTCACAAAAATTTCCCAACTTCTCCAATGCATATCTTGCTCAATTTTGAAGCTATGAACATGTTCTTGGACATTTTGGAAAGGTCTTGAAGTCCTCTAACCAATGTATTTGGTCCCATGTCATTTTGATTTACCAATATCAAGTTATGGTCTTTGACTTAAAGTGCCTTTTTGTTGACTTTTGAAAATGACCTATAATGTTGAAATTGATAACTCTTTGTGAGAGCATTTCTTGGATTTGGAATGTGAAGATGAATTGTAGGAAATGTCTTCCCCTTCAAGATGAGCATTGGATGGGATTTTTCTGATGAACCATGAAAAAGTTATGCCTTGGTCAAGTTACAGTTGACTTTTTAGCTGTCCAAAAATAGAAACTTTTGACACCTTGATGATTTTTGAGCCATTCTTGTGAAATCATGGTCAAGACTTGACCAAATGATGATTGTGGCTTCAAAATAAGATGTTGACCAAAATTTTTGACTTTTGACTGCCAAATGACCATTTTGCCCCTGCAGTTGATTGTGAAGCAATTGGGGTTTTTGATTGTGCAACTTGACCTTGTGAGCCTTGAAACTTGACATGTAGATGCTTGACAATGTGTATAGGCATGTGGTACTTGATTGAGCCCTTGGAAACCTCAACTTCCTTGCAAGAATCAAAACCCTAATTTGACTGGCTTAGGAGGGTGTTTTGAACTGTGCAACCCTTGAGTGGACTTGAGATGATGCTTGCCAAAACTTTGGAGAATATGGGAGGGCAAATTTTGGGGTACAACAGTTGCTCCTGTTCAATCTTCTTAGACCTGAGGATGTAGATTGGCTTGCGTGCCTTTCGTGATCCGAAGGTGGAAGATGATTGAACACTAGAGTGCCCAGAAATTTGCACTCACATAGTAGAGTATCAGCAGTGTGATAGCGGGAATGGGCTTACAGATGCCATTTGGAGAGATGGTGGATAGGAGGATGGGCTTAAAGATGCCATCTGGAAGTGTGACAGAACCTTGTCGGGAATGGGCTTATAGATGCCATTTGGAGACTGTGAATGGTTGAATATGAGTAAGAGATAGAATAGCTTCCATGCCTGGAGCATATCTAGTCTGTACCAAATTGCTGACGTTTGAACGAGTAGTAGAATGACCGTCGGGTCTGGGGTATATCCCTACTGCATTTGAATGAGTGACAGAATGTCATCCAAATCTGGATCGTATCTGGACTGTCTTTTGAATGAATCTGGACTAAACAATAGAATAGCATCTGGGCTGGAGCATCTCTGAGTTGTCTTTAGAAGCTTGAATCTGAATAAGCAATAGAATAGCGTCCGGGCTGGAGCATCTCTAAGTCATCACTGGAGAGGAATCTGAATAAGCATCAAAATGTCACCATGTCTGGGTCGCATCTGAACCATCTCTAGAAGGAAATCTGGAATAAGCAATAGAATAGCATCCGTGTCTGGAGCACTTCTAAGCTATCTCTAGAAGGGAATCTTTGAATAAGCAATAGAATGACAGCCGGGTCCGGAGCATCTCTGAGCTATATCTGAAAGGAAATTTGAATAAGTATCAAAATGTCTCCATGTCTGGGTCGCATCTGAACCATCTCTAGAAAGAATCTCTGAATAAACAATAGAATAGCATCCGTGGTTGGAGCATCTCTAAGTTATCTCTGAAAGGAATCTCTGAATAAGCAAAAGAATAGCGTCCATATCTGGAGCATTTCCCAGCTATGTCTGAAAGGAAACTCTTGAATAAGCAAAAGAATAACATCCATCTCTGGAGCATTTCTAAGCTATCTCTGAAGAGAAAAATCTGAATAAGCAAAAGAACAGCATCCATATCTGGAGAGTTTCCCAGCTATATCTGAAACTTTGGATAAGCAAAAGAATAGCATCCATATCTGGAGCATCTCTAAGCTATCTCTGAAGAGAAAATCTGAATAAGCAAAAGAATAACATCCATGTCTGGAGCATTTCCCAGCTATTTCTTTAATCTCTTTAATGTAGATATGCCCTGGCTAGATACAGGTATCGAATCTGGAATTGCGACAGTCGATAGTAACCGTCTTTGGATTGACCTTTTTCCTGAAAAGGCAAAACATTAGTTGTATGCAATGTCATGATGCATGAACTGCATGATTTTAAGATGTTCTCAAAAATAAATGAGATTTGTGTTGTATGATGCGTATGCATGCTATAATGTATGAAGATGTGATATGTTTATGAATGTATTTTCGTCTAGGAAAATAAATCCTTGACGAATGCCGGGAAGTTGGATCCTGGGCTGATGTTTGAAGAGTAGAGTTCTTCATTTCCGCTGGGGATGATGGTTGCAAGAATAAACCGGTAGGAGAAGATGACTCCGTTGGGGAATAAACTTGCTGGAGAGATTACTCTGCGGGGAATACTCTGTGGGAAGAGATGGTTCGCTGAGGTTTGATGATAACTCCGCTGGGGATACCGTTGATGAGTTATGTTGGAAGATTTGATGAACTCCACTGGGGGATAGGAAGAACTTCGCCGAGGACGATCTTTCTGTGGCAATTGGCTGAGGATAACCCAGTTATACCCTGGCGGGGAAATAACCTTTGAATAAAGCCGGGGAGACACGTTCGTACTCTGCAGGTGATCAGCTTCCAAAATCTACTAGGGATAAGCTTCTAGAATCTACTGGGGAGATGGTTCAACTCTCCTGGGGAGACTTTGGACTGTACCGGGGAAGTGGCTCCACTGGGGTGTCTGGTATTCCGTCGGGGAACAATCTTATATTAAGACTGTCGGGGATGCTTATTTAGGAATAGTTGTATACTCCGCTGGGGAATATTGAGATTTGCTGGGGATACCCAACTTCCATAAGGCTGACTGTAGGCTAACTCTGCTTGGGGAGAGTATTACTGGCTTGCTGGAGATATTGTGCCTTGTAGGGCTTATGGGAGACCAACTCTGCTTGAGGAGAGTATTGCTGAGTCTTGTCTTACTCTGCGGGGAGTGAAGGTATCCTGGTCGTTCTTCAGCCGAACCTACCTTGGTACTTTGGTGGATAGAGCAACTAGATTTCTTGGACAATTCATATTGCCCCTGTTTCTGTGGGAGAAGATACCTGTGGAGGCGCTTGATGACTGCCGGCTGACAAATCTTCTTCTGGTAGGCAAGTGACGAGATGACGGGACATAGTCGTACGCTTTTGATCCCTAACTTTTGCCTAGACCGCCCTTTCGGGTTTCAGTCCACCGGGATACCCATTTTTGCCCAAGCCGCCTTTTCAGGTTTTCGACTTGCCGGGTGTACAGATCTTTTCATTTTCATCCCTTATTTTTGGCCGAACCCTTTTGGTTCGCCGGAAAGCCCTTATTTTTGCCTAGGTGTGTCAACCTAGCGGGTCTTTGATTATGCGCAGTATTTTGTCGACTATGTCCATTCTCTCAGAGAGGAGGGAGTTGCCACTGTCAGTAGTGTTGCGTTGTCATACCACCAGAAGATTTTCGTTTGATCGTGCAAGATTCGCAGCTGGAATTCATGTCCAATGCCCCAAGTGACTCAGGCGGAGATTTTCCCCTGGTATTTGGCATTTGAGAGATTCCCTGAATCTTGACCTGACTGCCCCAGATGATATACAATGATCATGTCGGTCCCCTGGATTGGAAGTGCTTTTGTTCATCAGATATTCTTCGTGCGAATTTCTATGCTGTTCAAACAAATAGTCATATGCAAACAAAGTTATGTTAAAAATGCAAAGCTTATGTCTGTCTTGAAGTTTTTGAAAATGAATTTTTCAGTAAAAACAAGTGAATTTTGTAAACTGTGATGTCAATTCGTTATTTTACCGCAAACCTTAAGGAGTCAGGATACCTTTCGTAACAGTATGCTTTCGAACTAACCCATGCTTCAGCTAGGACTTTTAAGGGTTGTAACATGGCCTGGTTCACAGTTTAAGAAACAAAGGAAAAGGCTCAAATTATATTTGTACCCACCCGCTCTTCGTGATGTTCTTCAAACCTAAACTTAGTTGATTGTGCGTTAGACCTTGTTTGAGTCTTTGCTCGGATATTCCAGTGATGGTTCGGATATTGACAGTTTATTGGGAATAGGCAGTCATTCTTTTTTTTGGTTGAGGGTTTGTAGGACCTCTTTCTTTTTTGATTTCGTTATCCCTGTTTTTTGCCTGAACTGTTTCTTTCATGATCACAGTCAGCGGGATGCCCCAGTTTTGTAAGTCTCCTTCATAGGTTTTGACTTAATGGGCTTTTATTTTGAGATAATGACTGTTTGTCCTTATGATTGTTTGGAACCATCACTGTCTTTTTATTTTGTAAGGACTTCTTTGGTGCCATTCGTTGTGCACTTGGATCAACTGAGAGAACTACCCTGCCCCAGGTTATGATTAAGGGTTTTAATTTTCGAAAAGAAAAACTCCTACTTCTTTGGCCCGAAGGGGTTGACTAGGGATTATCTGCCTTATAACTCCAGTGTTTAGGAATTGAAATAATGCTTGTACCTCATCAGCGGGGTCTGTTCAAAAGCATACTGTAAAGATCGTCTGTAAAGATCGTGGTATCATTTTCGTCATCCTCCCTCAAGAGGCTTAGAATTTTAAATCGAGAGTTTGACATCACAAAAATATGAAAGCAATTTGAATATAGTGAAAATAATTGGATTAATTCAAAAACAGACATACGCAGTACATTAATGAAATAAAAGAATTTGCTATGACATTGATTGTTTGTATAAGCAAAGATTACAACTCGGAAATTCAAATAAACAAAAGCCTTCAATGATTGGGCAAAGGAGCAGTGATTATGTTTGGAGTCTCTGGTGCTTCAAACTGAATCTCTCCGGCATCAATCATGTCTTGGACCTTGTTCTTCAGAGCCCGACAGTTGTCTGTAGTATGGCCAGGGCTATCAGAATGGTATGCGCACCTATCGTTGGGATGATAGTTAGGAGCAGAAGTGTTTGGATTCCGGAGAGGAGCCCTTAAGGTAATCAGCCATGCCTTCAACATTTGCTGTAGCGCTTGATCCAGTGACATGTTGATCTTAGTGAACTGTCTCTTGGGTGCGACCTCCTTACGTTGCTGCCCCTGTCCTTGTTGAGCAGGCCTAGGATTAAAGATCTGGGTTGCCCCTACATGTTGATCATGGCGACCCTTTTTACTATGCACAGCATTGGACTCCTTCTTCCCATTGTAAGGCTTTTTATGAGCATCAGCAGGTGCAGCTTCTTGAATCTTTCCAGCCTTGATACCAGCTTCAATCCTCTCCCCGGTCAAGATCAAATCTGTAAACCCAGCAGAAGAATTCCCAATCAGATGGTTGAAAAAAGGACCAGACAGGGTCCCCAAGAACATGTCAACGAGCTCACGGTCAGTCAACGGTGGCTGCACCCTGCCAGCTAGGTCTCTCCACTTTTGCGCGTACTCTTTAAAACCTTCACCCGTCCCCAGTGACATACCCTGGAGTTGGGTACGTGTAGGAGCAAGGTCGGCATTATACTGATACTGCTTATAAAAAGCAGTTGCCAAGTCCTCCCAGTTACGAATAGTGGTTCCATCCAGCTGATAGAACCATTCGAGTTGAGTCCCTGAAAGACTCTCCTGGAAGAAATGGATCCAAAGATTCTTGTCTGCCGTGTAGGGCTGGATCTTCCTTGCGTAGGAACGGAGGTGCAACTTAGGACAGGAAGCCCCGTCGTACTTTACAAAGGCAGGTGCCTTGAACTTGTGAGGGATCACCACCCCAGAAGATAAACCTAGGTCCCCAAAGTCCAACCCAGGCACACGTTGAATCTCCATAGCATTTAACCGGTCCTCCAGCTGTTTGTACCTGTCCTCAGCAGGAGGGTATTGTTCATCATTGAAATTTGTCTCGGTGTCAGAGACTATGGGACTAGGAACCCTTCCCTCTTGGTGACTGCCTTCCCCAACAGATGGAGTAGTCCGTTCAGCTTCATTCTACAATGTATTCCCAGATCTGCGTCTAGGGTTGAACAAAACAGTCCTCTTCTTCTTTTTCTTCAAAAGCAGAGTCTTCAATTCCTGTTGTCCTTGGGCTAAGCTCATGACCAGCTCCTGGAACTGGGCGTTCTGGGCCTGGAGGGCCTTGATAGCTTGTCCATTGGATGATTCAGGATTCATGATGACTGCTGAAATAAACAGCGAAGAAGGTAAGTGACCTGCAACAAGTGTACCTGTAATGCAATGATATGTATGTATGCATGCAATGTTTTCAAGGATCTCGTGGGGTAAACAAGAAACTTGTTAGAATTTGAATTTGGGTAGCTTGATTGAAGGAACTTCATGTTACTGAGAGTCCTTCTTCAAGAGTCAAGGCTCACCATATCGAGTGGGTCATAGCCCCTGACTCAAGTTATCATGTTATGATCTCCACACAACCTTGGCTAGAGGAAAATAAATCCCCTTTGCCCCTTGCTAGACATTTGATTCATCATGACCTGCATCACAAACCCTTGAGATCCTGGAAATGGATTAGTCTTTATGCAAGATGTATGCAATGGTATGATGTTATGCTATGCATGGAGTGATGTAAGTAGGCCCTGTAATGAGTCCAGATTAAGGATCGTAAACAAACCCTGCAAGAAACTCATGTGTCAGATAACAAGCATGCAAGTAGTCAAATTTGAAGGCACACAAGTCACACAAAAGAGCCCTTAGAGTTTAGGCCAGCATGAAGTTTGGGGTACTACCCTCTTGAAGTTGGTGGGCTCAAAATACCTGTCCTATCAAAAGTAACCGGGTTCTAAGGAGCTCAATATCATTGGGTTGTTTTCTGTGTTCATTGTTTCGATTTAGCCACTAAACTGGCGATCAAAATATTCCAAGAAAACAACCCTCAATGAGTGTAGTATCGAGTATCAACCAACTTCGGACTGCATCAAAGTCAGTTATCTCACTACCCCTAAAGAGGCCAAGATGGTTCAATTAAGGTTCCTAAGGTCAGTTGATGCTTCACGACACCACGCGGTGGCCCCGTACTCTCCTTGACTTGACTCAAGGGTTACCGGTACTCACCAAAGTGCCACATCAACGTAGCAGACTGCTTCAATCGTGTCGGTATACCCCGCACAGTTCCCTCACAGTCTTGTTGCTACTTTCTAAGAAGGTATCCCCCAGATCCGGGTTAGGATCTATAGAACTCCCAAAACAGGCCCAACAATATTAAAGCAAGCAGATCAAGCAATTGAAAACATGATGATGAACTATTCCTAAGGTACACCTCACTTTTAAAATCCCCAGCAGAGTCGCCAGTTCTGTGATCGGTGGAAATAGAACTGATTGTTTTAAAGTTGGTTTCGCGAAATGTCGCGGTAAGCAAGAGTCGCCACCGTCTTTTATTTTCTCCAACATGGACAGGACAAAAGCACAGCAAAATTCCTTATGAGATTGTTTCTCGGTTCGGGAGGTAGATTTATAGAAAGGGAAGGTGTTAGCACCCTTTCTATCCATGGTTATCCACGGGCTCTTAGATACTTGCTCTTATGTTTTCAAAATGATGTTTTTCAAAATGCGAGTGGGTTTGAAAAAGTTTTATTGAAAGATTTCTGAATAACTCTTGTATCTGTCCTCAAGAGTGTTTGAAAAATTTGTTTTGAAAGCTTTTGAAAGTGTCAGTGTGAAAAGATTTTTGATTTGTTTTTTAGAGAGAGCAGGTATCCATGAGTCATCTACCTACCCTAAGGAATTAAGCTGTGTAGAAGTCCTTAAGGTAGTGCCATCCCACCATTGAGAGGTAGGTAGCACCACCGTTGGAGGTGTTCGGGTCAATTCGATTTTAGGGACAGTATGGTCACCGAAGTAATAGTAGGACACCTTAGAAGCTACCCTTATGTCCTAGATCCTTTTTAATCCGAGGCAACCGTTTCGAGGCAACTGTTTCGAGGCAACTGTTTCGAGGCAACTGGATCATGGACATAAGAGCGACCGCTAAAACGTCCTATACTTGACGACCACGTTTTGAAGGCAACGAGTGAGGCGTACCCTAGAAGTGGTGTGTGTATTGTGTGTTGTATTCAGTTAATGTTTGTCTTTGTAATTAGTGAGCTACGAGTTGTTTTTATTTACATACATTCTTTCATGCAGGTTTAGCAGTTAAGGGGGTGCAGAAAGTAAATTGCGGAAACATAAATCCTACGCTATTACAAGGCGCGGGTCTATACATCGCCAAAATTATAAAGACCCGTTTTTGGTAAATAAGTACGGAAAGTAAATAAAAACAGTAAAAGTCCTAATTACTATTACATGTCTTGGAAGCAATTACATAATAATAAACTGTGCGCGAATAAAAATTAAATCGGAATGTTCTAAGGGTGTTGACCCTTTTAAGAAAAGAAATTGATTTTTTTTGTCTTTTTGTAATTAAAATGAAATTAAAACTAACTAATGACTAATTAATTAATTTAATTAAAAGAAAATATTTTTTTGGTTTTTATGGAATAAAATAAAAATAAAAAGAAACAAAATTAAAAGTTAACCTAAATCTAAGTTATTTTAATTGTTAAAAGAAAAGTCAAAATTTGCCTAATTAAACTATTTCAATTAATGTTTATTTACAAAATAAATTAATAATAATAATAATAATGATGTTAATTCTATTTTTTTGATTTTTTATGAAAATATGTTAATTAAATTAATTGTTAATAATAATTATAATTAAAAGGTTAATAGTTAAAAAATAAAATAATGACAAAACAAAATAAAAAGAAGAAGTAAAACCAAGGGGGGTGAGCTGAAATGGAGGGTGCATTGTTGGAATTATGGCCCATTAAGCTTCAGCTCGTTTGACTTTCTTGGATCGCCTACGCATGCGCTGACTCCAGCGTATGGTGTTCTAGCCTTCTGGACCTTTGGATCTACCTCCAATGACACTTGGCTTGTTGGACGCGTGAGGTGCATGGTGTTCAGCGCTTTGGAAACTGCACAAGAACATTTAAGAAAAAATAGCATTGGAAATATGGGGGACCTGGGAATCGAACCCAGGTCCCAAAGATTGCAAAGTACACAGCCAACCAACTGAACCAAGCGCACTAGTTGTAAACATAATAGAAACAAAAGAATAAATGGAATAAGCGCCCTATCTGCTGAAACACGCGCGTGAATTTGAACTGACCACTCATGCGCTGCCACGCCTTTCGTCTTCAAGATTTTCTACAAACATAAAAACAGATAGCGGGGGTTTTAAACCCCCACAAAACGCAAGCCTGTAAAAAATAGCAATTAGACGCTCATTAGATATAAATTAGGCGCGACATGTCCGTCCTGTTCGTCTTGTCACACTGATTTTGGCCATGTACATTTGGAATTCTAATTTTACAGCATGACAAAACCCCTAATTCGAAACTCTGAAAAACCTAGAAATTGCTAATGGTAACTTTCAATCCAGGGCGCCATTCTCAAATTAAACCATGTGGAACGCTTTGTATTGATCCTGTGAGTATAATGCTATCAACAAAAAGTGTTAAAAATGCATGGAATGTGATATGTAATTTTGGAAATGTATGCAAACCGTATGGCTTAGTGGGGATGATTCTGATGGTATTAAGCCTCGTTCTTGATTGCAATGGCTTCCTGGAAGGGTCAGGAGTGTGTTTGGATTGAAAGGGAAGGTTGAATTGCACTGTGAGATGGTTTTCAGTTTATGATTTTCCTCTTGAAAAGTGAAATTTTCTTTTTTCGTTTTTGATGTTTCTAGGTCGTGAATTGTATTGTGAAAGCTTGCATATGTATCCTTGAATGAGAATCAAACAATATAATGCACCTTTAACCTTTGCACTTATGTTTGAGATTTTGCCATAACCTCCATTAAAGCAACTTACCATTCTTGTCAAAATTTGAATTTCTTGCTTGGAATAGGCCTTGCACGAATTTGGAAGGTGAATGATGGTGTATCAAAGCTATTCAAACTCAAAGATATCCCTCCATTAATTTTCTTGATTTTTATTTGAATTTTAAAGATTTAAAATGATTTAAATCAAATAAAATTAAATAAAAATGGAAAAATTAATTTTTAATCTTGAAATAAATTGTGGGACACGTGGGAGGCATGGAAAAGCTGAACCAAGTGGAAAAAGTGGGCCCCTTTTGTCAAAAATGAAGTTTCAAGGATAGTTGACTTTGGCCATTTCACAAAAATTTCTCAACTTCTCCAATGCATATCTTGCTCAATTTTGATGCTATGAACGTGTTCTTGGACATTTTGGAAAGGTATTGAAGTCCTCTAACCAATGTATTTGGTCCCATGTCATTTTGATTTACCAATCTCAAGTTATGGTCTTTGACTTAAAGTGCCTTTTTGTTGACTTTTGAAAATGACCTATAATGTTGAAATTGATAACTCTTTGTGAGAGCATTTCTTGGATTTGGAATGTGAAGATGAATTGTAGGAAATGTCTTCCCCTTCAAGATGAGCATTGGATGGGATTTTTCTGATGAACCATGAAAAAGTTATGCCTTGGTCAAGTTACAGTTGACTTTTCAACTGTCCAAAAATAGAAACTTTTGACACCTTGATGATTTTTGAGCCATTCTTGTGAAATCATGGTCAAGACTTGACCAAATGATGATTGTGGCTTCAAAATAAGATGTTGACCAAAAATTTTGACTTTTGACTGCCAAATGACCATTTTGCCCCTGCAGTTGATTGTGAAGCAATTAGGGTTTTTGACTGTGCAACTTGACCTTGTGAGCCTTGAAACTTAACATGTAGATGCTTGACAATGTGTATAGGCATGTGGGACTTGATTGAGCCCTTGGAAACCTCAACTTCCTTGCAAGAATCAAAACCCTAATTTGACTGGCTTAGGAGGGTGTTTGAACTGTGCAACCCTTGAGTAGACTTGAGATGATGCTTGCCAAAACTTTGGAGAATATGGGAGGGCAAATTTTGGGGTACAACACTATTAAAGGCCCTATTGCCTTTCCCTCTCTCCTATGTGGTATAGTCCTTGCTCAGTATCCTGACATTCTAGTTGAAAAAGATATTGTATGCAAAAGAGCCCCTGCTCTTAGGTTGCACTATAAACTATTTCAGGGAACACATGTTCCTGACATTGTCATGACATCAGCTGAGACATCAACTGTGAAATCTCATTCCAAGAAAACTGATGTTATAGTTGTGCTGAAGGAAACCTACAAAGAGCTTGACACAAGGAAAAGGACTCTTGAGGACCTGATTGCTAGACTAGAACAGGAGGAGATTGAAGGACAAAGAAGGGAAGAGGATGTTGTTGAAGACCAGCTTCATGCTGAAGATAGGGCCTCCTCTGAAGATGACAGTACTTGAAGATCATTATGGTTGAAAAGTTTGCTGCTGGTACCTGATGCTGCAAATGACTTTTGATTTTTTTTTGTGTTTTTATTATTCTTTTTGGATGACTGTATAACCTAAAAGTACAAGTATCTTTGGCCTATTTATGGCTAAAGAGGGGGAGAAGAATTTGTGGGATAATTTTGGTAGAATTAGACTTGGTGGATATTATTAATTCTGCTGCTTTCTAATCTCTGATTGTTTAGGGGTTTTAGCCAAAAATTTGCCAAAGGGGGAGTTTGTAAGTGTTTAGATGTTGGCATGTTTTTTGGTAAAACCAGTTGTGTAAATGTCATGACTGATGTCATAACATTCTGGACACAAGGCACATTCTGCAGAAAAAGAATGTCATACAGGAGCTGCTCAATATAAGTGTTTAGCTGATCATTATGCAATGATCATATTTATTGCATTCTACCAAAATTTGTAAACAGGATTCTTGTTGTCATAACCAATGTTAAGACATCCTGTACTGAACTAACACTTATGCAGATTTATTATTTTATGAGAAGTTTCAGGAATCTGGTTATTCAGTCCAGATCAGATTCTCATGTGGACTTAGGTTAACTTTGCTTAACCCTAATCTGGTTGTTAAAGTCCCATGACCAAGTCTTGAGGTTAAACCTAATTAACCCTAGCTATTTTCGTGGAAACCCTAACTGAAGAATAGCAGCCTATATGTTCCTCATGAAGACTGTTGGTAGAACTCACTTTTTGACAGAAGATCAATAAGGGATTGTATAGTTGTAACTACTGTAATCCAAGCAATTGTCATTGTGATAAGTGACTTGGAGTAGGATTTGATTGTAAGAGTTGTGTATCACTCAAAGCTTTGAAGCACGAGTGTTTGTGTCACTTGATTAAAGCTTTGAAGCAAAGCCAAGTTAGTGTTGTGTATCACTCAAAGCTTTGAAGCACGAGTGTTTGTGTTACTTGATTAAAAGTTGTGAAGCAAAATCAAGTGTATGTTCTGAAGAGTGTCTTCATAATTTCATTAGTCAATTGTTTAAAGTCACTGCTGTGATTGAGGGGGAGTGAGTAGGAACTCAGGTTTAAGGTGAACTTAGATTGAAGTTGCATTGGGTAGGTCTTAAGTGAAGGAGATAAACTGGTTGGTTTATTCCTGAAGTAATATCTCTTATAGTGGATTTCCTCCCTGGCTTGGTATCCCCCAGAGTAGGTGTTGTTACACACTGAACTGGGTAAACAATTGACTGTGTTATTTACTGCTTTTAGTTTTACTGTCTTGAAGAGTGTCAGATACGGTGTCATAACATTCACTGTGACATTAAGTATCTGCAGCCAGAATTTCAATACTGATACTACTTGTAGAAAGCAGCAGCAAGATCTTCCCAGTTTCGGACACTGGCTCCTTCCAACTGGTAGAACCATTCAAGCTGAGTCCCTGATAGACTATCTTGAAAGAAGTGCACCCACAAATTTCTATCAGTAGTGTGGGGTTGAATTTTCCTGAGATAAGAGCGGAGATGGAGTTTTGGGAAGGACACTCCATCATACTTAGCGGAAACTGGAGCCTTGAACTTTTGAGGGATGACCACTCCCGATACCAGTCCTAGTTCACTGAAATCTAAACCATGTATCTTTTGAATTTCCATAGTACTCAGACAGTCTTCTAGCTGCTTGTACCTATCATCGGCATGAGGATATTGCTCATCATCATAATCGGTATCATTATCATAGACTGTAGGACTAGGGTCCTTTTCCTCTTCTTGGTTCTCCCTGTCTTTGGATGAAGAGATCAGATCATTTTGATCCTTCAACCTTTCTCCAAACCTTTTGCCCATATTCAGAATACCAACCTTCTTCTTCTTATTTTTCTCTTTTAGAATGAGGGCTTTCAGATCCTCTTTCCCCTTTGCCAGACTGGTGAACATCTGTTGGAACTGGGCGTTCTGTGCCTGGAGATCTTTGATGGCTTGATCGGAAGACATTTATGCTGAAATAAACAGCGAAGAAGATGAGAAACCTGTAGTGGTACCTGTAATGACGTGTATGATAATGGGATGCACATGTAATGATTTCAAAGACTTTGGGAAATTTAAATTTGCAAACCAAAATAACCAAAACTTTATTAGCTTAAATTTGAAAGGTTCAACATGCCTTTAAGGCATTAAAAAGAAGTAAATAAAACAAATCTAAAGCTATAAAAGCAAAATCAAAAGTCCCATGGATGCTTTCTCTTTGTACTGATATAATCATTGAGCACTCTTTCTTCCTCGAGTTATCTGGTGAGCTTTAAGACCTTCCTCTCTTGCTCATGGAACTGCTCCCTGTAAGTATCTCGCTCATTCTTCAGTTGAATCCAAGACCTCTGTAACTCCCCAAGATCAGTAGGCATGTAAGGATAGAGAACCGTGTAAGGAATTTCGTCTTCAGTAGTGGGTTCGACAATCACTGGTAACACTGCCGCATAAGGCATCATAAGCTTCTGGGCACGAGCTCGGACCATTGGAGGTAAGGCTGCATAGGAAGGGAAGTCTTTGGTCCCAACTCATGGGGGTCAGATCTATTCACCATGCCCCAAGCTCGTATGAACCTCCGGCGATGCCCCTTAACATCATCCTCATAGTCGAATACAATATCCTCAAGAAGTAACCTATGGGGACCGTCTCTTAGAGCACAACCAAATTGTCGCAAAGCTAGACAAGGATTGTAAGTTATACCCCCTCTGATACCAAGTAATGGGACATTAGGGTACCCCCCACAACAGTCAATAACAGCAACATCTTCCATAGCTCGGGAACACCAAAGAATATTTGTATGAGCGAGTGACATTATTCTATGCGACCAACCTAATCCTTCTTCGTTCTTCAGTATAGACTTAGGGAGGTGAGAAATAAAACACCTTGACAACAACGGAATGTAGCATATAAGAGTCCCTCTTCTCCTCGTGGTACGAGTGTAGAGAGCGTGCAAAATATCTCCAAGCAAGATAGGCACAGGGTTGCAAGAAAGGAAAATCTTGATAGCATTCACATCTACAAAAGAGTCTGGATTAGGGAAGAGAACTAGACCGTAGATAAGAAGAGCCAAGACATCCTCAAAAGCCTGAAAATCCATATCATCCCAAAATAGTTGAGCCTGGTGTGATACGGTGGGAGAACTGACTAGGGTTTTGCGTTTGTTTTCGCAAATGTTTCGGTTGAGCAAGAGTCGCCACCGACTTTTTATTTTATCCTAAGGAAAGGTTTAAAAAGCACAGCAAAAACCTTTGAGATTTTTCTTGGGTTCGGGGAGTAGATTATAGAAAGGGAAGGTATTAGCACCCTTTCTATCCATGGTTATCCATGGGCTCTTAGGTACTTGCTTAGATCAACTTGCCTTGGTTTTCAATTGTTTGAAATGGTGCTTGGTGTGTGATTTTGAAAATGTTTTGAAAAGATGCCTTGTATAGGCTACCCTTGTAACAATTCTTTACTCGAATGTTTTACAAAAGGTGTTTTGTCTTTAGAAAAGATGTTTCAAGGTTTTTTTTGAAAGTTGGTTTTGAAAGTGTTTGTGAGGTGGGTTTTGAAAATAGGCAAGTGTTTTCTTGGCAAATTGAAAAGTACTTAAGAGTTATCTACCCTAAAGTTTTCTCAAAGATTTTTGTTATGTTTTAAACCTTTTGACAATTTTGTTCCACCATTGCATTTGGTGGACAATCTTGTCTTAGGAGGTGAAAGGGACAGGCGCGGGTCATCGTTTAGACCACAATTGCAATAGTGTTAAATGTCTTTGGGCAATTTTTCTTTAAAAGGGACTTAATCATTCATTTAGGCAACATTTTGAGGGACTATGATCATTTGATTGTTTGTTTTACCCAAAGAAGTTCAACATGCAACATGGCCCAATTATTTGAAGGCAACAAAGTGGGATTACCCTAGGGGTGCAAGTGTGAAATGTGTTGTCCATTTTCATGCTTATTTCTCTTGAGATTAGGTCCAACTATTTTGTTCGTTTTATTCGCATTCAAACCCTAACTCTAGCATGGTAGGTTTAGAAAGCGTTAAAGTGCGAAATTTAAATTCCTACGTTATTACAACACAATAATATGGGGAGGGGGTACAATGTTTCAAATGGGGAGATATTTAGACAAGAAATTGAATCTAAGCTATTACATCATTTTCTTTGAATATTTGCAATATGATTAAAAGCATAAATAAAATAGAAATAAAACAAATATGCAAGAATGCAAAAATGAATTTTTATATGTATGAAAAAAAAGTATTATTTATGTAAAATAACAAAGAAAATAAAAAGGTATTATTTTTGGAGTATTTTTAATTTTAGGGCAAAACCCTAATTTTAATCAAATTGGTATTAATCAATTAATTCATATAATATTTATTATTTACACACAAAAAATAAAATAAAATATTGTATATTTGTAAAAAGGGCATTTTTTAGTATTAAATATTAAAAAATAAAATATGTACATTTTTTGGTATTTTTATCCTAAGCACATTAATATATACCTATATATTCATATTATTTACAAAATATGTTATATATATTAATTCATAATATTTAATATTTAAATAAAAAAGGTATTTTTCTATAAAATATTTTCAAGAGGTAAAAATAAAATAAAAATGTATAAAAATATATTTGTGCTCTTTTTTGTATTTTTAAACAAAAGGTATATATTTATTCATTTATGTTTAAACTAAAGAAATAATCAAATAAATACTTAATAAATTCAAAAAATGATGAGAAAAATATTTTTATATTTTTAATATGCTGGGAAAAAATAAATGAGTCAGTTAAAAAAGGAAAAAAGTCAAAAACATTAAAAATGAAGCAAATGGGCTCAGGGGGTATGAATCACAAAACATGGTGCAAAAAGCAGAACCAAAGTTGGCCCAGCCCATGAGACATCTTCTTCAACCTCTGAACAAAACTTGTTCAAAAACGCGCGCAAGAAGCTTCATTTGAATATCCTAATTCTTTGATTTTTTGAACAAACTTCCAACATAAGAAATGTTAAGCATTGAATCACGATTCCAAATATATAAAAAACTCATCCTAACTCTCAGAAATGAGAGAGAATTTTAACAATCCCAAATCTTGACCTAAGTTTTCTGCCATTTTCAAACCTCAAATTCTCACAGCTCAAGCAAAAGAAATGAAAAGTAAAAACATGTACATGTTCAGTGGCATGAATAGAACATTGTTAATTCACAAACTTAGAGCTAATGATGCTTGCTAAGAGAGATAGAAGTTCACCAAGATACCTGTTCAGCTGAAGTTCTATCTGGCAATGAGGGAGCTTTCAATGCAAGGTGATGATTGGAAAAGCTTCCTTGAGGTCCAGGGATGCTATTCCAATGTTTACTTTGTCTTGAGAGCTTCTGAATCGTGCTAGAGCACTTCACCTGCAAAACAAGAAACTGAAAATGGTGGAAGTGGTTAGAGGGATTACAGGTCGTGTTTCAAGGCATGGTTAGCTTGCATAGGTGCTAGGGAATGTATGTGAACTGGTTTGGGCAAGAGAGCTCGAGAGAAATGGAAGATGACACTCAAACTGCAGGCCTGACCCTGTTTTTGCAGTTTTAGAGTGATTATGGCTATGGGAGTGTTTGAGAGGTGTTAGGGTCGTGCAAAAGCTTGGTTGGGATGTTTGGAATGTGTCTACAATATTTGCTTCTGTGTTCTAATGCTGAGATGAAAGATGTCCTATGTTATGGCACTTTTCTTCACACTTAAGCAAGCAAAACCAACTTGGTGTTTTAGGCAAGTAGGGGACCCCTAATGAGCTGCATAATCTCTCCTTGATCAGAGTGATTTGCCTATAATCTTGTGCCAATTGGATTTGGTTTGTACTTGTGGATTTGCATCATGACATAAAGTGAAACTTTTGCAAAAATGGAAAGAATGCTTTATCTAATTTGGGATTAATCCATCATACAATGCCTTAGCTCATGAAACAAGGTCTTAACACAATGAACATGCATTAAATTATTGAGTGTTGGATGGTTTTAGGACCTGTAATCAAGGGGCATGCTGAGTTTTGAAAATGCATAGTGTTATGAACATGTAACTTGGCCTAATCAAAAGTGAGTTTTTGCTATATTGTGAAATTTGATTCTCCCTAACCATGAGGTTGTTTGAGAAGTTCTTGGACATTTTGGAAAGCTTGGAATGTGTAATACAATCAATCTTTGAAATGCAATTTGAAATTCCAAGTGGAAGTGTATGGAAAATGGCCTTGAAGTGGGGTAGAAAACCTTGTCAAAATAGGTCAAAAACTCACTAAGTTAAGAATGGTTTAGTGCCCTTATTCAAAAATTTGTAACTTGAGATACAAGCCTTAAATGGGAAAACTTTGTGAATCAAAGTTGTAGATTATGCAACAAGCTACAACTTTCATGTTTTGACTTTTGTTTGAATCCAAATGGATCTTGGTGAAAAAGTGGGGCAAAGTTAGGAAAAAATTAGGGTTTTTTATAACTTAGAAAAATTCTAAGTTATGAAAAATTCTAATTTCTAACCCTAATTTGCATTTTGTGATTTCTTGATGAAAAAGTTTCATGATTTGGCATGCTTTGATGAAAAATGAATCTTGACTCTTGATTTTGACCAAAAAGTCAAAGTTTGACTTTTCAGTATACAGTCAAAATTGATCAATTGACTGGGAAATTCAACTGTCAATCTTGTGTACTTGGGATCTTTTGAGTTTGTTGAACATGTAAAGATAATTCCATGGGGTTCTTGAGTCCATAGGTGAGCTTGGTTTGCCATTGGCTAGGTCAAACAGTCAAAAATTGCCTTTGTGCAGTCAAAACCCTAAAAATGACCATTTTGCCCTTTTGGTGATCTGATCAAATTTCTTATGGAATTATGATCCAAACTTGATCAAATGGTCCATATGAGTTCATAATGTTGATGTGGGTCAATTTTCATGAGGTTTGACTTTCAATTGGCCACAGTTGACTTTTCCCCAATACAGCTGATTTTTAGGTTAACTGTCCAATTGACTGGGCAAAACTTGGAATCAAGGCTTGAAACTTGGTATGGATAAACTTGAGAGTCCAATATGAAGCATGAAAGTCATTCTAGGCAATTTAGGTCAAAACATCTTTGTGTAAACACAAACCCTAATTTGGTTCAACAGTGCAAAGAGAAGTCTTGAGCAGATGAAACCCTAACTGGATCTTGAGCTTCAAGGGCTTAGTGATGAGAAATCATTGAGAAATGGGAGGGCAAATTTTGGGGTACAACAGTTGCCCCTGTTCAATCTTCTTGAATCCGAAGAGTTAGATTGGCAAGTTTGCCTTTCGTGACTCGAGGGTTAAAAGGAGATTGGACACTAGAGTGCCCGGAAATTTGCACCTGTCAAAGTAATGGATACGGGAATGGGCTTAGAGATGCCATTTGGAGATGGGCTTAGAGATGCCATCTTGAGGAGTGACAGAAACTTGTCGGGGATGGGCTTAAATATGCCACTTGGAGATGAGCATCAGGAAGATGTCCATGCTTCGGACCATCTTCGAACTGGGGGTCTGAATAAGCAATAGATTAACATCCGTTGTTGGGAGGAATCCGTAAACTGTTTTCAGAAATTGAGAAGAGTCTGAACAAGCGATAGATTAACATCCGTTGTTGGGAGGAATCCGTGAACTGTCTTCAGAAATCTTGAGGTTGAATCAGCAATAGAGCAGCATCCGTTGTTGGGAAGCGTCCGTAAGCTGTTTTCAAAGGTTGCATCTGAACAAGCTGATAGATTAACATCCGTTGTTGGGAAGAATCCATAAACTGTTTTCAGAAGTCTTGAGAAGAATCTGAACAAGTGATAGGTTAACATCCGTTACTTGGAGAACCCGTGAACTATTTTCAGAAATCTTGAGATTGAATCAGCAATAGAGCAGCATCCGTTGTTGGGAAGCGTCCGTAAACTGTTTTCAAAAGTTGAGAAGAGTCTGAACAAGTTGGTAGATTGACATCCGTTGTAGGGAAGAATCTGTAAACTGTTTTCAGAAGTTGCGTCTGAACAAGTCGATAGATTAACATCCGTTGTTGGGAAGAATCTATAGACTGTTTTCAGAAGTCTGGAGAAGAAACTGAACAAGTGATAGGTTAACATCCATTACTTGGAGAACCCGTAAACTGTTTTCAGAAATCTTAGAGTTGAATAAGCAATAGAGCAGCATCCGTTGTTGGGAAGCGTCCGTAAACTGTTTTCAAAAGTTGCGTCTGAACAAGTCGATAGATTAACATCCGTTGTTGGGAAGAATCTATAGACTGTTTTCAGAAGTTGCGTCTGAACAAGTCGATAGATTAACATCCGTTGTTGGGAAGAATCTATAGACTGTTTTCAGAAGTCTTGAATTTTGAGGAGGAACCGGCGTAGGGTTGCTTGATGATGAGTCCGTGTAAAACTGCCTCTGAAACTGTTAAGGATAGCTTTTTATTCTTATCCTGAAAAGGACAAAGTGTTAGCTAAACACAAAATTATGTTGCATGAAATGTATGATGCAATATATGTTATATCAATGTTTATGATATGAATGTAATGAATGCGCATGTAAGCTGATGAGCTGTCTTGCTGGGGATAGATGAATCCTGGATGACTGAAGATAAAAGCATCTTGACTGCTGTTGGGAAGAATAATTCCTTGGCTGTTACTGGGGAATAAGGAGCTTGGGTTGTATACCCAACCTCTGGGGAATTCCTGATGACTTCTACTGGGGAGCACCAACCTAGCAGACTTATGCTGGGGAGACAAGACCGAGAATCTTCAGTTTAGCGGGAAGCATCTCTGGCGACATTACTGGGGGCTCAAGGTTCGTTCTCCTAAAACTCTGTGGGGAAAAGGTTCATTAGTCTGGCTCCGCTGGGGATTGATAATTTGAAGTTTTAGCTCGGCTGGGGATATTGAAACTTAAATTCTGAGGGAAATTGGATTCCTGAGGATCCTCTGGCTGGGGGATTGTAAAGATAAGTTATTGCTGGGGAACTTTGATGAACTCCGCCGGGGATAGGAAGAATTTTGGCGAGCGCGATTTTCCGTGGTTGTTAGCTGAGGATAACCCAGTTATAAGGCCTTCGTGAGGAATAACTTTGAATAAAACTCGGGAGAGACGTCCGTTCTCTGCGGGGAATAAGCTTTCAGAATCTACCGGGGAAGAGTTTCGAGATTTGCTAGGGATATGGGTTCCAAATCTCCCGGGGGTTTCCTTTGAAGGGTATCAAGATGTCCAATTGTACCTTTGACTTATCAGTAATCCCTTTTCCCTGACTCATAAGAGAATGATCATGTTTCAAATGCATATGCCTATTTAACAAAACATTGGACGTTTCTCAAAATAAAACAAATAGTGCAAGAGAAAAGAAAAGGAAATGACACAAATTTCTGGGAAAAGTATTTGTATTGATTTTCTTTGAGTATATTTGTACAAAGGAGACAATCATCCTAGTAAGAGGATTTTGTCGTAAATATTTGAAAAATTTATACAAAATAAAGATGGCTATGTGAAATAATTCCATGGGATTCCATTCCGCTATAGCTTTCACAACTCTGAATATCTGTCCATTCAATGCTTCGTTTGACGATGACTGGATTGATTAGAAGCCTGGAACCGGTTGATGAAGAGATTGTCTTTTGAAGTGATCCGACGAGACATAGCCATACGCTTTAATTCCCTAACTTTTGCCTGAATCGCCCTTTCGGGTTTTTGATCCACCGGGAAACCCCTTTTTGCCCAAGCTGCCCTTTCGGGTTTTCGACTTGCCGGGTGTACAGATTTTTTTGTTTTTATCCCTAATTTTTGCCTGAATCGCCCTTTCGGGTTTTCGATCCACCGGGATGCCCATTTTTGCCCAAGCCGCCCTTTCGGGTTTTCGACTTGTCGGGTTATTTTATGCGTAGTATCTTTTGACTATGTCTGCATTCGCAGGGTGCGGCAAATCGTCGCCGTCCATGGTGGTCAGAATCATTGCCCCACCAGAAAATATGCTCTTGATCACAAATGGTCCTTCATATGTAGGAGTCCATTTGCCCCTGGGATCACTTTGCGGCAAGATAATCCGCTTGATTACGAGGTCTCCGACTTGATACACTTGACGTCTGACTTTTTTATTGAAGGCCTTGATCATACGCTTTTGATACGTCTGACCATGGCATATAGCAGCAAGTCGCTTTTCGTCGATCAGATTGAGTTGATCAAGTCGGGTTTGCATCCAATCATCTTCATTCAACCCTGCATCCTTCATAATCCTTAGAGAAGGGATCTGGACTTCCATAGGCAAAACAGCTTCCATGCCATAAACCAGAGAGAATGGGGTTTCCCCAGTTGAAGTACGTATCGTCGTACGGTATCCATGCAGAGCAAACGGTAACATCTCATGCCAGTCTTTGTAAGTGACTGTCATTTTCTGAATGATCTTCTTAATGTTTTTGTTCGCAGCTTCAACAGCACCGTTCATCTTCGGCCGATAGGGAGATGAATTGTGATGATAAATCTTGAACTGTTCGCACAAAGCAGTGATCATTGTGTTATTCAGATTTGTACCGTTGTCTGTGATGATCCTGTCTGGAACACCATACCGACATATGAGATTTTGCTTGATAAAGCGGGCAACCACATTTTTAGTAACAGAGGCGAAGGAAGCTGCTTTGACCCATTTAGTGAAGTAGTCAATGGCAACCAGGATGAAACGATGTCCGTTGGAGGCCGTGGGTTTGATTTCTCCAATCATATCAATGCCCCACATTGCAAAGGGCCACGGAGCAGTCAGGACGTTGAGAGGAACCGGAGGGATATGAACTTTGTCAGCATAGACTTGACACTTGTGGCAAGTACGGGAATATTGATGGCAATCAGCTTCCATGGTAGACCAGTAATAGCCTGCCCTCAGGATCTTCTTAGCCATTGTATGCCCGCTCAAGTGAGTGCCAAATGTGCCGCTGTGTATATCAGTCATGATCAACTCTGCTTCAGCTTTATCTATGCATCGGAGTAATACACAATCATGGCTTCGTTTGTAAAGGATGTCGTTGCTCAGGAAGAACTTTGCAGCAAATTTCCTTAAGAACTTCTTGTCATTCACGGAAGCTCCTTCAGGATAATCTCGAGTCTCGAGATACCTTTTGATTTCATGGAACCAGGGTTGTTCCACTACCTCTTTGGTATTAATCTCGTGACAATGTGCGGGTTCATCCATTCGCTCGATGGTGACTTGGGGAGCCTCGTTATCCCAGTTGAGTTTAAACATGGAGGACATTATGGCCAGAGCATCTGCTAGCTGATTCTCTTCTCGCGGGAAATGCTCGAAGGTAATTTGCTCGAAATGAGGCAACAATGTCAGGACATGTTCTTTGTATGGGATAAGATTAGGATGCTTGGTATCCCACTCTCCTTTGATTTGACTGATAACCAAAGCTGAGTCCCCAAATACGATCAAAGATTTGATCCCTAAGTCTATAGCAGCCTTGAGACCAAAGATGCAGGCTTCATACTCAGCCATGTTGTTTGTGCAACTGAAGCAAAGTCGGGCCGTGAAAGGTGTGTGACAACCTTCCGGAGAAATGAGTACTGCGCCAATACCGTTTCCAAGTGCATTTGAGGCACCATCAAAGTACAGGGTCCATCGGGATCCCTTTTCGGGTCCGTCATACGGTTCGTCACCTTCAATGTTGTCCAAATTCATGATGTCCTCGTCTGGGAAGTCAAATCTCATGGGTTGATAGTCTTCGATAGCCTGATGAGCCAGATGGTCAGCTAATACACTCCCTTTTATAGCTTTTTGGGTGGTGTACTGGATGTCATACTCAGTTAAGATCATTTGCCATCTAGCTATCCTTCCAGATAAAGCGGGCTTCTCGAAGATATACTTGATAGGGTCCATTTTGGATATCAACAAAGTAGTATGAGTCAGCATATACTGTCTTAGTCGGCGAGCAGCCCATACCAAAGCGCAGCAAGTTTTCTCGAGCAGTGAGTAGCGAGTCTCACAGTCGGTAAACTTTTTGCTAAGGTAATAAATAGCATGCTCTTTTCGACCAGACTCGTCATGCTGGCCCAAAACACACCCCATTGAGTTATCCAAGACGGTCAAATACATGGTCTATCAGAAATTTGGCTAGAAAACCCTTGACTCCGCTTCGAGTTTCCCAATTGGATACCACATCGGCCCGTTTCAAATGCAAAGCTGAGGCGATGACTTCAAGCTTAGGAACTTCTTCCATATCTGTGAAGGGTACCTGTTCAAGAATGGATATGCCCAATAGATGAGAGAATTCTTCCAAGGTGGGTACCAACTGATAATCTGGAAAGGTGAAACAATGATGCTCGGGATCGAAGAATTGAAAAAGTACGCTCATCATCTGTTCATCAGGGTTTGAAGTAACTAGGCTGAGAAGTTGACCATGTCTCTTAATGAACATAGAAGTTTAAGAAATTCTTGACACTAGTTGTTTGAGTTGGGATGGTATCTCCACAAAGTTGATTCGGATAGTCTTTCTGCGTACGGAAGCTATGATCTGCAAAACAGAACAAAGATAAATTCCCTTGGTCTTTGAAATGGTTAGTGTAATGAAGCATGAATGCTATGTTATGATGCATGATGTCATGATAAACCACATGTATAGTAAACACAAGTATTGCAAAGACAAACAAATCACACAATGCCCTTAGGTTTAAGGCTTGCATGAGGTCAAAGGTGATACCCTCTTGAAGTTAAGTTGGTTTCAACCTGTCCTAGAAAAGTAACCGGGTTCTAGAGGATCTCAATATCACTGACCATCCTTCATCGGTCATGGTTTCAGCTCACGCAATCTTTTCTTGCAGCCGAAATTATTCCGAGAGTATGGTCTTAATGAGTGTAGCATCGAGTATCAACCAGTTCTCAGCTTTATACCGAGGCTGGCTATCTCACTACTTTCTAATGGCCAAGTTGGGCGATTAAAGGTTCTAAGGTCAGTTGATGCTTAACGACACCACAAGGGATACCGGTACCAACCAAAGTGCCACACTAATGTAGCTACTGCTTTAACCGTATCGTTCTATGCTGTAGAGTTCCCTCACAGTCTATTGTTACTTACCTAAAAGGTATTCCCCAGATTCGGGTTAGGATCTATAGTAACCCCAAACAAAACCCTTAAAAGTAAAGCAAACAAAATAATCAAGAGAAGCAATTATGATGACCTAGATCCTAAGGTATACCCCACTTATTTTTCCCCATCAGAGTCGCCAGTTCTGTGATACGGTGGCAGAACCGACTGTTTGATGCCGGTTCGCGTTTTGCGTTTTGTGTTTGCAAAATGTCGCGGTAAGCAAGAGTCGCCACCGACTTTTATTTTATCTAATCAGGAAAAGGAAAAAGAACAAAAAAAACCTTTTTCGAGAATGTTTCTGAGTACAGGGGGTAGATTATAGAAAGGGAAGGTGTTAGCACCCATTCTATCCATGGTTTTCCATGGGCTCTTAGGTACTTGCTTATCTTTTTAAAATTTCTTGTGTATGTGCTTTGTTTTGAAATTTTTGACTTCGTGATAACCCTTGTATTAGTCCTCAAAGGTGTGACGAAGTTGTTTTGAAAATTATTTTGAAATGTGTAAGTGTGAAAAGCTTTGATTTGAGCAAGTACCTACTAGCATCTACCTACTCGAAAAAAGATCGTTTATATTCTTGTTTCCTTTAGACAGCATTATCCTACTATTGAGAAATAGGTAGCACCATCGTAGGAGTTGTAAGGGTCAATTCGAAAGGGACGTATGATCACTAAAGCAACGTTAGGATACCTTAGTAGTAACCCTAGAGTCTTAAGATCTTTCTCGAGGCAATATTTCCGAGGCAGCATTCGAATGGGACATTAGATCTTTTTAGACATGAGGGAAACCACTAAAGCATCCTATACTTAATGATCGTTTACCGAAGGCAACCGAAGTGAGAGTATACCCTAAGAGTGATATGTGCGAGTGATTTGTTTTAAGTTATCTATCTTTTCACATTAGGGTTTTCTAACCGTAATAATTTGTCATGCATTCTTGTCATACAATCCTATTAGCATACATCTAATCAGTCAAATATTTGCGGGAATTAAAATGCGAGAAAGTAAATCTATGCTATTACAAGGCTTCGAGGAGGGGGATTAATTACATAGCCAAAAACCCGGGAAAAGCGATAAGTAAAAGCCCTAAATTAACTATTACAAGCCATGAACAGTTACAGAAATATTGGCAAAAATAATTAACACGCGCGCGATGAATCAAATACGAGACAACTAGGGTTTTGACCCTTGACTAAACCTATTAACGATTGATTAAAAAAGTTTTTTGTCATGTTTTAAGAAAATAATGAAATAGTTACATAAAAGAAGACCTAATCACTAATTAATTTTAATTAAGAAAAATAAATTAATTCAATCTAAAAAGCTATTTTTTTGTATTTTTATTTATTTGAGAAAAAGAGAAAATAAAATTAAATCAAGAGTTTTAACCTAATTTCTATTTGATTTTATTTATGAAAATAAATTACAATTTCCCTAAGTTAAACTAAATTAAATTAATTTTGATAATAATAATTATAAAAAAACTAATCCTAATTTTTTATGAAGTCTTGATTTTATGATTTTATAGAAAATAGTTAATTTGTCAATTAAAATGATTAAAAGAAAATTAAAAGAATTAAAGAAAAGAAATAAATAATAATAAAAAAGTTAGAGATGGGCCTGATATCATTTAGCAATTCTGGGGGTGGCAATTGAATTTCTGGGCCCAATGAGGCTAAGGCCTGTTTGACTTTGATGGATCTGGTGTGTAGGTTGACTTGAGGAGCATGGTAGGCCTCCAAGGATGGCACATTGGATCTGGGCTAGAGATGTGTTTGATGGCCAGATGTTGATGGCATACGGCGGACCTCCTGATAAGCAGCGTGCCTGATCTCCTATTGAAAAATAATATGAAACGAATATGGGACCTGGGGATCGAACCCAGGTCCTTATGCACATTTCCAATACACGCTTGCCAACTGAGCTGCTTGGCTTGTTTGTACATATGATAAGAATAAACAATATAATCAAATCATGTGGTGCATTCAAAAAAACGCGCTAACATTCAAACCACCCAACCGGTGAGTGCCATGCATCGTCTTCTTCCCTAAACCGGCGTTTTAGCCTAAGGTAATTTTACCTACAAACGCTTCATTGTAGCTACAAACCTGTTCATCTCAAAAATTCTCTACAAGCAATATAAATGAAATTCAAAGGTACCAATCAACTCGTCTCATCCTCACGAGTATCATGGTACCAGAATCCAAGTCCAATTTAGCCTATACTGCAAAGCCCTAAACAAGAACACAAAACCCTAGCCATGGCAGTTTCACATACAGTCATCAAAAATGCAATTGAATAGAACGATTAGCTTGCAAACACAATGATAAACATGAGTATGGCAATCAAAAGCACTAAATATACGTGGATTAGTGAAATCAAAATCAAATTTTTGGACAAACCGTGGGAGGCGTAGAACACGATTTTGGGCGTTTCAAGAGCTGGGAGTGATTGGAATCACTTCCTGGGATGTCTGGGAAGGGATTGGTACTCTTGAAATACCTTGAAACTCCTTGTAGGTTGAAAACCGGTTCCCACTTTTCTTGAAATTTTCAGCTTTTCTTTTGGTATTTTCACGACTGCTTAACATCTCTTCTTGCCTTGGATACCTTCTGTGTATGTAATGCAACACATTAGGTCAACAAAAACAAACTGAATCTTGCCCATTATGAAGATTTGATTTGGTCTTTCATGGCATATGATATCCTTCCAAATTTGGCCTAATCAAGCTCTTTTTGTTTCAATTACCATTGATTCGAATTGATCTTGCAAGCTCATCAAATTTTGGTTGCTAACCTGTCAAAAAACCCAATCAAATCAAATCTTTGATAATTTTTATCATTTATTTGATTTAATTCACTTTTTAATTAATGAAAAATCAAAATAAATTGAAAAATGAAGCAAACAATTGGTGGATAAGAATTTGAGTCGTGTACCATATTATAATTGAGGTGCAAGCATAAAAAGTTGGGCCCATTTAGCAAAAAATGCAAATTTGAGCATATTTGACTTTTGGCAATTTTACAAAAATGGTCAACTTGGCCAATGCATAACTCTCTCAATTTTGACCCTAGAGAGGTGTTCTTGGACTTTTTAGAAAGCTTATGATGTCCTCTAAGCAACCCTTTTAGTCTCATCTCAATTGAGTCTTCCATGTTCATGTATGAAGCTTTGACCCAAAAGGTGTTTTTGTTGACTTTTCAAAATGACCTATAATGTCAAAACTCATATCTTTTTATGATTGCATATTTTGAACTTTTGAGATGAAGATGAATTTTATTTAATTTCATACCCTTAAAAATTAGCTTTGTATGGGTCATTTCTGATGAAGTATGAGAAAGTTATGCTTGGTCAAAGTTGAGTTGACTTTTCCTGCAAAACCTAATTTAGCAACTTTTGGGTTTTGATGAATTGTGAGCAATCTTTGATTAATCATGATCATCCCTTCATAAAATGATGAATAATACTTAAAAATGAGGATGTTGACCAAAAATCTTGAAGTTTGACTGTATGTGGGCCACAGTTGACTTTTGACCTAGCATTGTCGATTTTTAGGCCTTTGAGTAATTGACTGAGCAAACTTCTTCTGCAAGGCTTGAAACTTGACATGGATGATCTTGAGAACATACTAGGACAATGGTGAGCATTTGGGATCCTTTGGACTCAAGCATCTTGATGAAAAATGAAACCCTAATTCGAGGTAGACTGCCTTAGGAGAGAGTTTGTCTGGTCAACTCTTGACTTTCCTTGAACAATTTTGGGACCTCACTTGCCATGTGTTGAGAAATATGGGAGGGAAAATTTTTGGGTACAACACCCATGGACAGAGAGCCTGAAGGAGTCGTAGACTTGCATTCCCGGGCGGAGTTAATTGCTCGGATCCAGATCCTCGAATCGGATTGCGTCGATGCTCTGACCAACGGCTTCGAGACTGCATTGACCCAATTGTCTATGCTGAATCCTGGGCTTAACACTTAATGTGTTGTGGTATTGTCCCAAGTCATTGATGGTCGCGTGGTTCCTCCTCCTGATTCCCCCGAAGTGGAGGTCGAAGTGAGTACCCCTCAAAGTGACTAGTATTTTTGATATTTCAGTTATTTGTATTCAGGGTCTACGTGCCTGCACTTGTTGTAATATTCCGACAATGTCGACTTCTGTGGTCGACATTTATAAATGTTCTTACTTTGTTTTCATGCCTTTATGTTTTCGTTGATGTTGACTAGCTATATGTTCGTCGTTGCTTTTTGAACGTTTGCTAGCTATCCCTGCGTCATTGTTTTTAACTTGTTTATTTTGTGAAAATTTGTATTTCCCATGAGTGGAGATGTATGCTTGACCTTGGTTGTAGACGACACATGTTGGGATTTGTCAAAGGGGTGGAGTAGGGATCCCCAAAACGAGCTCGAGATCGCGGTTGGAATCTTAAGCTCGTGGCCTGAACTGCCCATTGTGAGCTGGGTGTTCTGCCTGTTGGATACTTTGATAGCAGAGCTCGATTGAGGTGTCCCTGTCGGGCTAAGTTTCTATTCGAGAAATGAATAGCAACCTTCCGGCACTGAAGTTTAGATGCCATGTCCATACCTTAACATGCCTACATGGTCGAGCTCGTCCTGTCGTTGGTTGGTTGGGACTGGTCGACTGCTAATGCTTGTAGTAGGATAAGGACTTAGCTGTAATATTGTTTCAGTTTCATAGCGTTCCATCGTCGAGGTAGTGTTTCTCCATTTAAATGTTCGAGGTAGTATGCCTTGGTGCCCGTTGCTCTATGGACATGATACGGTCTTTCCCAGATCACTGCCAATTTCCCTTCGCGGGAATCTTTTCGGTTTCTTGCAGGACTAGACTGTCAAGCTGGAATTCATGCTTTACGACTTTGTTGTCATGGCGAGGGGCTATTTGTTGTTTCAGTGTGGCCTCACGAAGGGCTGCTCCTGAACGGATTTCCTCGACTAGGTCGAGCTCTTCCCTTAGGGCCTCGTCATTTAGTTCCTTGTCTAGGGGGACCTCAGTTCGTCTGGATGGTTCCAAGATTTCCACGGGGATGACCGCCTCGGTGCCATATGTTAGGCAGAATAGGGTCTCGCCCATCTTCGAGTGGGCATCGTTTGATACACCCATAGGATGCTATGGAGTTCCTTGACCCACCCTCTTTTGGCCTCGCCCAACCTTCATTTGAGAACTTGTAAGATCACCCTATTTGTGGCTTCGGCTTGCATGTTGGTTTGGGGGTGTTTGACCGAGGTGAAGTGTTACTTGGTGCCAAGTTTGGTGATGAAGCTTTGGAAACCTTGATCAGTGAGTTGGGTCCCGTTGACAGTGACGAGCGTTTGTGGAATCCCAAATCGGGTGAGCACGTTTCGTTTATAGAAACGAAGGATGTTGTGTGAAGTGATCTTTTCCAGAGCTTCATCCTTTATCCATTTCGTGAAAAATTCGACGGCCACAATTAGGAATTTGTTTTGGTATGTCCCTTGCACGAAAGGTACGAGGATGTCTATTCCCCACCAGGAGAACGGCCACGGGGAGGACAATGTGTTTAGCTTGTGCGGGGGAGCGAGGTGCATGTCTGCGTTCTTCTGACACTTGTCACACTTTTTAACATGTTCCTTGGAGTCTTGCTGCATGGTCGGCCAGTAGTAGCCGGCTCGCAGTGCCTTTCGTGCTAGGGATCTATCGCCCATGTGTTAGGCGTTGATTCCCTCGTGGATTTCTCGCAGTATCTCGGGGATTGTGGATTCTTCGACATATTTCAGGAGTAGAACGGGGAGTCCTCGACAGTATAGTTTATGTTCGAGTACCACTTACGGACATGCTCGTCGTTTGGTCGCGGCTGCCTATCTTTGGTCCAAAGGAAGCTCCCCTTTTATCAGAAAACTGAATACTGGAGTCATCCAAAATGAGTTGTCCCCGATGGAGTTTACCTTGGGAGGTATTGTGGATATTTCAATGCTCGAGCGAGAGAGGGATTCTTGGATGACAGATTTGTTCTCGCCTTTCTTCTTCGTGCTCGCGAGCTTTTGAAGTATGTCGGCTCACGTGTTCTGCTCGCGTGGCACGTGCATGATCTCTGCTCGGTCGAACTTCTTCATATGTTCTTTGACCAGGTTTAAATATTCGATGAGGATTTTATTATTAGCCTGGTATCCCCCTTGAACTTGAGATGAGACAAGTTGGGAGTCATTGAAAATTTGTATCTCTCAGGCGCCTAAATCTTCGGCCAGTCTTAATCCTACAAGTAGTGCCTCATACTCAGCCTGATTGTTCGACATTGGAAAAGAAAGGGCGATGGAGTGTTCTATCACGACGCCAATGAGGATTCCCACTCCTCTCCCTGTCGAGCTGGAAGCTCCATCCACAAATATGGTCCATTTGTGCTTCTTCCCTATGGGGGGATCGTGAGTGGTCATCTCTGTGACGAAGTCGGACAGTGCTTGGGCCTTGAGGGCCTTCCCGCTCTTGTACTGGATGTCGAACTCCAAAAGGTCCAAGGACCATTTTAGCATTAGACCTTCCATGTCTGGTCGGCATAGAAGTTGTCATTGCTTCATTGACGAGGGCCAAGGCTACTTTCTCAATCTATTGATACCTGACCTTGAGCCCTTGTAGCACTTTACTCGTGAAATACATTGACTTTTTCCTATCTGTAGTATCACGAATGAGGTCGTGCTTACGACCAGGTAAAGGAACACAGTTTCCCCGTTCTCAGGTCGCGATAGCATAGGCGGTTGCGAAAGGATTTGCTTGAGATGGAGGAGGGCTTGCTCGCATTCCTCGGTCCATTTGAAGGCTTCCTCTTTGCGCAAAAGTTTGAAAAATGGAAGAGTGTGTTGCGCGGACTTCGCCACAAAGCGGGAGAGTGAGGTGAGCATGTTATTTAGGACTTGTATGGATTTCTTTGAGCTAGGTGTAGGGAGCTCATAGAATTCTCGGAATTTGACGGGGTTGGCTTCAATTCCTCGTTCCGTTAGATAAAAACCGAGGAACTTGCCCGCCTTAACCCCAAAGGTGTACTTCTCAGGATTGAATCTCATCTTGCATTACCTCGCTTGGGAAAAGACCCTTTTCAGGTGGGCAGCATGGTCGGTATCTGTTCGAGATTTGACGATCATGTCGTCCATGTACACCTCTAGCATATCACCGATCTCATTACGGAAGACTCTATTCATCATCCGCTGGTACGTTGCCCCTGTGTTTTTCAGGCCGAAGGGCATTACGTTGTAGTAGTAATTTCCCGAGCTGGTCATGAAAGCAGTACAATGCTTGTCACTCATTGCCATTGAGGTTTTATTATAGCCTGAGTAGGCGTCCATGAATGATAAAATTTTATAGCCGGCTGAATTGTCGACCAGCATGTCAATATTAGGCAAAGGAAAAGCGTATTTGGGACATGCCTGATTAAAATTGGTATAATCAACACACATTTTCCATTTTCCATTATTTTTCTTAACAAGTACAACATTTGAGAGCCAGGTTGAATACCAGGCCTCAAATAAAATTAGCCTCTAGGAGGTCTTTTACAACATTTTTAGCAGCCTCCGCTTTCTCGGGAGACTGCCTACGTCTATGTTGTACTATTGCCCTAGCGGTTGGATCAATGGCCAAGTAGTGACAGGCGACCTAAGGGTCGAGTCCGAGCATCTCTGTGACGCTCCACGCAAACATATCTGCATTCTCCCTCAAGCAATATTTAATCTGCTTCCTCGCCAAGTCGGAGAGTTTGGTGCCGATCTTCACGCCTTTGCGAGGGTCTTCACTGAGGGGGACGAACTCGAAGTCTCCATCTGGGATTGGTTGGAGGAGTTCTTGTTTGCCGTTGGGTGTAACACCCCAATTCTACCCCAACAATTATATAAATAAATCAGAGTTATAAAATTCAATCATGCAAATGAATCGGGACGTCACAAATTCTTCTATCAAACACATTGCATTCATCGTGGATATATAACACTTTTAAAACATCGGATGAACCATCATCATAACATCTTGATTAAATAATTCAACATCTACGTAGCGGAATTCTTATAACATCTATATCATCAGTATAGCAACTTCAAACAACAAATACTTAATAATAATCAACTTAAAGTTCAACAACTGAATAATCAACAATCAAAAGCAACAAGCATTCATCCCCCTGAGTGTTACATATCAGAGCAATGACACTGACTCGAACTATTGAAGGTATACAGCCTTCACTCTCGATTATCTGCATGTTACCAATGTAAGGGCAACATTCAAACAGAAGGGGGTGAGATATCTAACAATATAATGAATCTCATGATAATTAATATATTAAATTAGATCATATAACATCACCATTTCTCATCTCATAATCAATAATAATCACAACAATAATACATATTTACAACATCAATACACACTTCTTTATGAAATCATATAATGTAACTCAATACTATGCAAATGCATGTGGTACCATTTGGAGTAGAACACCCATCTCAAAAATTTGCCAATTAATAGAGGCATCAACAAGGCATAAGCCTTCATCTCATTATTCACAAATTCAGGCCATCTCAACGAGCATAAGCTCCATCTCAAAATGCAATGCATGCGACACAATCATGAATGTAATAACAACACCATAATTAACAATAATAACAATACAACATCATCGTTGTCCAAAGGCCTACATCTCAAAGGCATCTCAACATCTCTTCATCAGCATCTCATATCATCCATAATAATTTATCATTTAATCGTCAAACATCATTTATTCATCATAAATTATCAACACAACATCATTAATAATGTCTCATCAACAACTCAGATGTACATTAATATGACAGTAACTCATATTGTTATTCTGTAATCTGACATCATTACAATCATTACTCCTACTGTTACAAATCAAACAGCAGCCAATAAACATTTCATTCTCATCATTCTACATAAAACCAACATAATGATTAATGCGGGAATTAACTCTAGTCCTAATTGGGACTACTAGGGTTATCCTTACTACTCTTCATTTTAATCCTCAGGAGTAAAACTCATTGCGTTAGCTATTCAACGCTTCGAACGACATCTCAAAGGGCATCCTAAAACTCAAGTTGCAGCATTTTAAAACTGAATCTGCCAAAAATCAGACAATATGGATTGACGCGAAACGTCTTGGATCGACGCGTACTGCACTAAATGCGCAACATGAGTCGATGCATTCTCTCTTGGATCGACTCATCCCGAGTCTTACACACAGCATGTATTGACACATGCATCCTACGCATCGACTCATCTTGAGTCTAAAAGCACTCATGGATCGATGCAAACCTCTTCGTGTCGACTCATCCTGAGTCTTTCAACCTTCATGTATCGACACATCATGTTTGGGGTCGACGCATACTGTTACACCCTACATGAATTCTGCGATTTTCTCTGCATTTTCACTACGGGTTTCATATTTTAAGCACTAAAAACCTAATCCAATCATGGAAAATCATCTCTTACGATTATCCTATCATTCTACATCAAATAAACAGCATAGGAACATCACCGTTCATCTTTCAATCGTCAATCCTCATCATATAATACATATAATTCAATCATGAACAAAACAACACTTTCACATCTAACCCCACATACCAATTATCATGAACCCAATTATAGAGTCAGAACCCCATCTTTACCTTGGATTGAAGGTCGCTCTATAATCTTCCGGTCGAAACCTTGTTCTGCCGTTTTTCCTCTTTTTCCAGCAGCTTCACGTTCTTCTTCTCAATCCTTATTCTTTTATTGCCTCTTCTTTCTATTCTTTCTAACAATAATAAAATAACCTATTATTCTTTATTCCTTATTGGGATTAAAAACTAATACACCCCCTTATTACTTCTATTCCTTTAAAACAAGCCCACATCAACAATATTATACTTCTAATATTATTTCTCCACTTAATAAAATACTTAAATCTAATTAAACACAACATAACTTCTCAAATATTCCAAAAATAATTTAATTAAATAATTAATTAAATTACGGGCGTTACATTGGGTGCTTCATCCTTGTCAAAGCGAGTGTCCAGCGAGATAGAGTCAACCTTGGGTTGAGCTCTTTGTTTTTCTGTCTTGACGGGAAGTGGCTCAGGTCGAGTAGCAACTCTCTTACAGACTGTGCCCCAGTGCCGACCGTGCTATGTCCCTTTGAAGTTGCATTGAAACATCTTCGAGAAGCTGAGAGGTCATCGTGGATGGTGGTGACGCGTCCCCTCCTCGTGTAGAATTTCATCTTTAGATGGACAGTGGAGGGGACAACGGTCAATTCGTCCAATGTTGGTCTCCCTAGAATGTAGTTGTAGAGAGACGGGCAGTCGATGACCAGAAATCGCACCTTGACCTGCCGGGCGGCGGTTTCCTCCCCAAAGGTGACGAAGAGCTCCACATACCCCCATGGTTTGGAGGTCTAGCCATTGAAGCCCTACAGTTCGGACCCCACGTATGGTAAAAGGTGGGTGTCGTTGAGCTGTAGGGTTCGGAAGAGATGGCTATACATAACATCAATGAAACTCCCTTCGTTGACTAAGACGTAGTGAGTGTCGAAATTATCCATCATTTCCCTAACCAGAAGAAGAATGCTTGAATTAGGGGGCCCTCCAGGCAACTCTTTGAGGTAGAATGTGATCGGCTCTGATCTTCCCTTGACCATCTCGAATGTTATCACTTGCGGTGTGGCCGCATCGACCAACTTGTCTAGCTTCCTCTTTGCAGATTTTATAGATATGTCATTGAACCCCTCCCCCGCCATTTATAACCATGGAGGAGGGGAATCTTTCCCACCTACTGTGCATGGACAGAGGTTCTTCTTCGTGTATGTAGGGGATGTAGAAGTCCTTCGACCTTATAACAAATAAGGCTATTTGGATGGGGGCTGTTTCATCCGATGGTCGGGTGTCTTCCTCGTCCTCTCTTATTTCGCGGGCATCCCAGCGAAGGGCGTCATTGCAGTGATATTGCCCGAGCCTACCACCCTTGATGAGGGTTTCAATGGCGTCTTTGAGATGGACGGATTCTTCAGTCAAATTCCTGTGGCTCTGGTGGTGCTGACAGTATTTGCTCTTGTCAGCCCCAGGCTTTGCAGGGGCAGAGCGAGGATGTTTGACGTCGCCGTCCTTGAAGTCGGTATTAACATACTCTGCCAAGATGCGCTCGCGGAAAGCTGTCAGTAGAGTATATTCGGGGAACCGCCCTGCGGGCCCCCTTTGCTCGCGGGGATCCTGTGGTTTGTCATCCCTCCTCTTCTCTCCTGTACGTCGAGGAGGGACTACGTCTTGGTGTCGTGGATTGTTGGTTGGTCCATGATTCCTTGGGTCGTGGGCTCTATTGGCCGCTTCCCTCTCCTCATAGTCCATGTAGGCCATAACTTTCTCGAGGAGAGCATCGAAAGTCTAGGGTGGTTCGATGCTAACGGTCTTCCGGAACTCCATGTCTGGGAGGAGTTCCCTCTCGAGCAGGTATCTCTTCATGTGATTGATACATGGAACCTGAATAGGCTCGTGATTGAACCGATCAATAAAATCCCTGAGGGTTTCGTCGCTTCTTTGGACTATAGCCTCAAGGGCAGCCTCAGTCTTTGGATGTCGACGAGAGGCTGTGAATGAGCTTATGAACCAGTTTTTTATGTTTCTCGAGGAGGTGATTGACTCTGGGGAGAGGTTCTTGTACCATCCCATCGCAGTCTTTCTCAAGGTCGTGGGGAACAACTGGCTTTTGATCGGTCCCCCGACATTATGATAATGTAGCATTGACTTGAACCCATCGATATGGTCGACTAGATCTGCAATGTCGTTGTACTCCTTCAGCTAGGGAGGTTTCTCCATCCCTGAGGGAGTGGGTGCCTCCATAATTACTTGGGATAGGGGACCGCAGGGGTCGTCTTCGTTGCTTCTGTCTCGAGATCGAGAAGGTGACATGTTGTAATGGCGTTCGTGATGGCGGGCCTGGTCGCGGGAGGATCCCTAGGTTGGGGTCGGGGTTCTTCATTTCCCCTGTTTCTGTTTCCATGGGGTCTTTGTTCTTGGAGTGGGGGGCATGATCATGTCTCCGTGTATCAACAAATTGATTCCTCTCCAACACGGGGCAATGCCCGGTTCATAAGGGAGAGGGGCTTCGTGAGGCATCTTGTCTGCGTCTCCGCGGGGGAGATTTGGGATGTTCCTCTATCTGACAGGAAGGAGTAGAGTCAGGCTTCCTGTGTCTTCTAGGGGCTCTTCGAGAATCTTTAAGCACCCTTAATCTCTCACCTTGCAAGAAGATCAAGTAGTTTATTTGATTAATAGCCGCGAGCAGAGCCCTTGTCATGACATCAGCGTCCGTAGGAACGGGGAATCCTGGAACGTGTTTGGCTGATTGTTCTGGGGAGGATGCTGATTGTCTTCGGGTCGTCGAGAAAGGGACGAAGAGGAGGCAGTCATTCCGTCGCTCTAATTATTTGAAGTGTCGGGCATGTTGATATTATGGTCGGCATTATTATTGCCAACATTGTTGTCAGTGTTTCCAGCATTGTTGTTACCGGCGTTGTCGTTGGAAACGGTGTTGTTGAGGCTGGAGGGATAAGCATTTAGGTTGTTTTCTGCAACTGGGTCGGCCATGACAGTCAAGAATTTGGAGTTTCTTTTTTCTTATGTAAGTGAAAGATGGGGAAGCTTGTTTCCCACAGACGGCGCCACTGATTGTACCTGACCAGAATTGAACGTTACAACTTACGTCGAGCAGAAGTTGAGAGTGAGGTGGGGGTGGGGGTACCTGCAAGACACTCTGATGCCAAAGTGAGATTCGAAATGATGCAAGCAAGTAAGAGTGAGTAAGAAGTGATCAATACCTGACCCTCTTGAGTGAAAGGGTATTTATAGCCTTCAGCACTGGGTCAAGGCCCCCTCATTGGGTTGGGCAAGCAGGCCCAAAGTGGAGACTGCCAGGTTCTACGTGAGTAGTGGGGACCAGCACATGGTCCCCTACCTAGATGGATTCTTCCGCATGACCAGGATAATATGGATATGGTTTTTCTGGGTTCAAGTGGACTTTGTGATGTTCAGAGGCATTGCTAGTTATCCCTACGAGAAGGATGCTCGTGAGGTACTTCTGTCCGTCGGGCAGGATCCCCGCCGGTCTGAGGTCGTATGAGAGGAACATTCTTGCTTGAGGAGAAGCAAGGAGGATACTCTCGAGGTCCTCTTTCCCGGTGATGCTCCTTCTCGCGTCTTCTTGGGTCCATCCCCATGTGGCGAAGCAGCATCTTCTCGAAGAGTGGGGATTATTGTCCGACACAGTCGAGGGCAGATCTGGTCAGCTGATCTTAAACGACCTAGCTGGGTTGGGCCTTATATGGACTTGGGACAAGAGGAGGCCCAGTCCAGAACAATATCCACTAATGATCTTATCTGCTCAAAAGTTAGGGGAAAGAGGATCTTCATCACGAAATATGATATTGCTACTCTCTACAGTCATGATGGCTCTAGAGAAACATACTCCAACATGACTACTGAATCTATTGAGAATTCTGGAGTAGTTGCAAACATCTTCAAGGAAGACACTATAAAACATCATCCCAAGAACCTTCTCGAAAATATTAGGGTATGGTTTAAAATTCTTCTAGGTAGCATCAATCATCGTTGCTCAACAAGTTCCTCTGATTACATCAACAATGATCAAAAGTATATGTTATCAGCCATTACTAAAGAGTAAAAGATTAACCTGTTTGCTATGTTGTTTAACCAGTTGAAGAGCAACATCCTAGAAACTCTGAGTAATAAATCTAAGCCCAAAAAGTATATTCCTATGGGAATACTCATTTCAGACATTTTGGTAGAAAGTAAACTCATTGAATCTTTGAATATTCAAGAGGATATTACTGTCATGATTCGATCATCGTTAAATGGGAAAACTGTAAAGAATATGATGGTGATTAAGAAGGTGCGGGTTCCACCTGTTGAACCCATCTTTGATGAAGTTGCCAGCAGAAGAAGTGTTGTGCCATGTTTTCCCGTGTATGATATTGATAGATCTTCTATGATCAATCAAGAAGCTGGAGGTGATATTTTTGTTGCTTCTCCATCTAAGAAGAAGAGGAATATTATTAAGAAATATTATGCTGAAGGATCTTCTAGAACAATAAATAAGATCAACAAAAGACTTCTGGAGATCTCTATTGGATCATATGGTTCTAGATTTCCAAAATTCTCCAGAACATCTGAGTCCTTTAGACCGTCTAAGGCTTCTGCTCAAATTATTTATGAAGTTTCTCCTATTGAGTGTGTCTCCTCTAAGAACATTATTTTAAAGAATGTGTCTATCTCATCCTCTCCTCCATTCACTCTAACTTCGATTCCACCCACTCCACCTCCTGTTTCCACTTTTGGAATTGTGACTGCTTCCCAATCAAATAATCCAAATGATCCATAAGTCACCACTTATGATCCCTCAAATCTAAACACTTCTGAATTCACTACTTCAGTTTTCAAAACATCCTCACCATAAACACAACCCTTCTCATCCCAACTCACCGTTATTCTCCCTTATTCTACTAAAGCCATCTTTTTTGAAACCATCACATCCACAACCATTAATTCTGATCCATCCCAACTATCAAATATACTTCTTCAACAACTTAGAGAAACTCGGATTAATCTCACTTCTCTTCAAGATTATCCTTCTTCATCCATCCATCCTGAACTGCAAAACAATGAAACTCGTGATGGTACTTCTGAAGGCATTGTGTCTAAAGAAAATGATCAGGATTTCTATGATATGTCTGATAGAAAATCACGCCCTTACTCTGGATCACCCCTTCCTTTTTTCTGCAAGACCAATAATCGTTCTTTTCCTTTGGATTAATTAATGCATTCTTTTCAAAAGTGTGCTTAAGACACTCTTCACTACACTCTGAGGAATTCTTCTACCAGCATTAGTCCAAGAAGAGTTGAGTTCCTCTGGATGGCTTCAGAAAGTGGATGAATGATAATTCTTATACCATGCAGGCTTACTATCGCATAGAATCTTGGAAGAAATATAGGTTATGGCACACCACTCTAGCTCTAGAGCCCATTTCCTTGTGCCTTACTGTATCTGTAGAATCACCTCCTCTTGAAGAAACTATTATAATGGAAGCTTCTGTGAATCCCACAGATGATGTTGATGATACTTTGGTTGTGCATGAGGTGACACTTGCTCAAGATGAACCCTTCTCTAGAGAGATGAAGACTGTTACTGAAGAGTTTCCATATGCATTTGTGAAGTCTCTAGACGAGTTGAGGAATTCCAACTCTCTTTTTCAGGAAACATTAGATAAGAATGATGCAAGAGCTGAGAAGAAATATGTTTCTATCAATGCGCTTACCAACACGATGAAGGATTTCATGGCCAAGATGTTGCCTCCTCCTCCACAGAACCTATAAACCTTTGTTTTACCTTTGTTTTTAGAACTAAGATGTTTTTTGTGTTTCTAAAACTTTTTGTAATTTGGTATTTTGGTTAATGGAATCATTTTTCTTTGTTTTTTTAATCTTTTTGATTTCTGACAAAGGGGGAGAGAGTGATATGATTTTGATATATATCTAATCTCAGAATCTGTCCCCAAACATGATATAATGTTTTTGCCACTAACATGTTTGACTAAGAAGTTTTGAGAAAGTTCATTGAATTTTTCCTAACGGGAAAACTCGAAAGCTCTGAATGAGATTCAGAAGCTAGAAACTCAGAAGTCATGAGTTGTAAAACTTCTGCAAGAAGAAAATTCAACTCGACTCTAATGGTATATCAAGTTCATCAAGACTTTGATACAAAGTTTTGGATACAATCAAGCTGTGATATAATCAACCATACTCTATGTTGATGTGACAAAGTCCAACCAGACTCTAATGATGATATGACAAGGTCCAACCATATTTTTATGATGATGTGACAAAGTCCAACCAAACTCTGTGCATCATAGTGTTCTGAAAGTATATCCAGAATCTGGGATGAAGATTTCTGCAACTGTTTAGACTCCGATGGTAAAACTAGGTCAGATACCTTATCAAAATCAGATAGCAAACTAGAATCTGATATGAAGATTTCTACATCGCTAGTCAGACTCTAATGGTATATCAATAAGGAAAGTATTCCTTCATTCTGATTGTTTTGTGTTTTTTTTCTCAAAACTTCTTTAAGTCTTGAACTCGGGGGGAGACCTTAACAAGATTAAACAAGTTCTGGGAATATAGAACTCAGGGGGAGTTGTTTAGCTAACTCTGAATTTGTTTTATGTGATTAAACCGGTATAAATTGTTTATCAAAATACATGATTTTGTCATCATCAAAAAGGGGGAGATTGTAAGAACAAGATTTGATTCTGCATCTGGCATTGAGTTTTGATGATAACATTATATGGGTGATTAGATAACAATTTAGTACCTAATGGTTTGTTTAGTCTGTAGCTTTTGCTAACAGGTTATGACTCTGAAGTATTGACATGTGACATTATCAAATTTTGAACTCAACACACTAAAGAATACAAGTTTGTGTTTCATAACTTAAAATGCGTCTTAAAACATTGATTCTAATGAATGTTGGTTTTATTTCTTCTAACTGTGACTCTGTACTAGAGTTTCTGATATGTTCTCAAGCTCTATGGGTTCCTAGTTCTCTTGCCCAAGTTCTGAAGATTCTAAAGACAAGGTTCTGTTGAACAAGTTCTAAAGAACAAGTTCTAAAGATTCTGAAGATAAACGGTTCTCTACCAACTTCTGAAGACTCTGAAGATAAGGTTCTATTGAACGAAGTTCTGAAGACTCTGAAGAAAAGATTGTGAAGACTCTAAAGACTAAGTGCTGAAAAACTCTGAAGATAAGGTTCAGGTTGAAAAAGTTCTGAAGACTCTGATGACATGGTTCTGGAGACTTAACTTTGATCCTTCTACGCATGCTTCAACCATTATACATCCAGAAGCCTCTGAATATTAGAACAGGAGGTCAAAAGGTTTCACATGAGCAATAGTACAAGGTACAACGCCACCTCGCCTCCACTATGTTGTTTTTGAGACGCAAGGATAATACTTTTGTACTAGGTTGTCTACCACTCTTACTGACCGTTGCAAAAAGACAGCTGGAATTTTGGTATTCCTATTCTATCCTCCAAAAAATTTCTTTTCATCCATAAAAGTAAGACTTGGAATTGTTGAAGAACTATGAAGAAACTCACGCTGATTCAAGTTGCTGAAATGCTGCCAAAATAACTCTGTAACTTTTGTATAGCAATGAGTTGTTGCTCGTTAACTTGCTAGAAAAGAACTTTTGTTTGTTAACTCGCTTAACACTTTTGTGTTATTATCTGTACTTCAATCTTGTGTAATATGCTTTTGAGAAGCAATCTTGTAAACACAAGATTTGTATTCAATAGTGAGTTGCTTGTTCCTTGAGTGACTAAGTGTTAGTTTGTATACTCAAGAAGTCATTGATAGTTTGTCTTTGAGGTTTAGTTGCTTGAGTGACTAAGTGTTAGTATTTATACTCAAGAAGACATTACCAGTTGGTCTTTGTGGTTTGCAACAATGACGGTTAGTCTTATTATGATTTTGTAATCAGTTTGGTTATAGTGGATTAAGTTCTTATTGAGAAGGCGAAATTATCTTGACGGGTGGATTATATTAACTTCGTTAACAGTGAACCACAATAAAAATAATTGTGTTTATTTATTTTTATTCTTCTGTTAAGCTTTGGTTTTTAAGTTTCGAGAAATTTTATTTTTGAGAAACCCAATTCAAATTCCACTTTCTTGTGTTTCTTGCACCTTCACAACACATAAGTGATGCTGGATTTTCGACCATCCTTTCTAACCATAAATATCTTTCATTTTCCTCTTGATGTGACATGCATGTCATATGCAAACTTTATTACTTTCTTAACTAATTTATCTAACTTGGCGAACGAGTTTTTATTACTAGCCGTGTGATTTCTGCATCTTGAATCCAGATACCACATGTTGGCTTTTTCATTGTCTAATTGAGTATTGGCCATGAGTAACACATCATCAGAGTTACTATCTCCAGCATGTGTATATTTCACTTCATATTTTTATTTTGTTATTATTTCTTTCTTTCTTCTACAGTCTCGAGCATAATGACCAAATCATTGACAGTTGTAATACTACACCTCCTTCATATTAACTCTCTTTCTCGAATACTTGTTGCCCGTGTCTTTCTTGGTTGAATTAGAGTGATTCTTTAAATTCTTGCTTGACTTCTCATCATTAGCAAGATCTTTTTATCTATTTCGACTTATCTTTTCTGTACTACTTGATGATTCTTGCTTGTAGTGCTTGTTCAACCACTTTCTTCCTTTTGAATTCCTTTGTTTCAGCCTCATTTCACGAGCCTCTAATGAAACTTGAAGTTCTTTTAACTTTATTTCAGCTAGGTTCTTGGACTCTTCAATAGACACCACATTTAATCAAAATTTATAGTCATAGATCTCAAGACTTTCTCAATCTTCTACAAATTGTTGAGTGATTCACCACACGACTTCATCTGGTTCGTTAAATGCACCACACGTGAAAAGAATTATGAGATTGATTCATCTTCCTTCACCTGAGTTATCTCGAATTGCTTTCTCAGTGTTTGCAACTTCACCCTCTTCAACTATTCATCTTCATCGTACAAGTTCTTTAACTTGTCCCATACTCCTTTGGTTGTTTCTTCTTCAATGATTTTCTCGAACACGTTAGGATCCACACACTGGTGAATCAAGAACAAAGTTTTTCCATCTTTCTTCCTTTGATCCAGGTGCACGACTTTTTGAACATTATATGCATTCACTTTCAATGTCGGTACTCTATCATTCACGATTTTAGACATGCCATGAAACTTGAAGATGACCTTCATTTACGCAACCTACCTCTCGTAGTTCTCACCTTTAAAAATCGGTAGATTCAATGGAAATTACGTTGATGTTATTGTTTCGTTTGCTGTTGCAGATTCTCTCTAAATCGCAACTCGGGCTAGTTAATACCAATTTGTTAGAACAATTAAGATTTTCAAGAAAGATGAGGAAGAAGATTGAAGAGTGAAATGAGAGAATTAAAAATCTATAATTTCAAAGAGAATTATAAAAATATACAATGTCATGTATATTTATAGGTGATCAAGGTCCAAGTCCAAGTCCAAAACATACAAGCCAAGACCAAAATATACGAAATTATATTTTGACTTTGTTATAACATCTATATGTTGTACTCGACTCTGTCGAATACAACTAACTACTACTACTTCAACTATGTCGAACACACTTATGTCGATTTCAGACTTTTCTATAAAATAATGATACAACTTTATGACGTGAATAGTCAATTAATTTTTATTATAAATATTGTATTAATATCATCTTAATTTTAATAATATATAAATTTATTCCACACAAATAAAATAATCAAACAAAGGTCATAATTTTGTATTAAATATCGAATATTTTGAATGATAAAATAATAGAATTGACTCGCAAAATAAATGACATCCCATTTGCTCTTAATTTAAAATGTTATCTCTTTTTAAAATTATATTATTTTAATTTTAGTTTTAAATTTTAATCTTATCTTAATTTCAATAATTTTAATATCAATTTTATTTTAAACAGTTGGGCCTTCAAGCGTTTTATAGTTGGAATGACGGGTTCCTAGCTCAAAATAGTCATATGGTGATAGCGAGAATGTTAATTGTAATCATGTGTGGGAACTACCACGTGAAGGGTGAGTGAAGTGTAACGTGGATGCATATTTTGATGACATTAATAAAACTACGAGTAGGGTTGGTATGTTCGTGATAACTATGGTAGGTACCTTATTGCGGACGCAACGTGAGATAATGGAACATGTTCTATCATAGAAGCTGGAGCTTTGACTTTAAAAGAAGTTATCCAGAAAATAATTCATTTGTAATTCGATCATATCATATTTGAGAGTGATTCTCAAGTGGTGGTCCAAACTATTCACGCGAACAAATATGAAACTTCTAAATTTAGTTTAATTATTTCTAGTATTAAGAATTTATTGTATTATCTTATTTTTCTAACTTCGAAGTGAAGTTTGTTAAACGTTAAATGAATATAGTTACTCACTTGTTTGCTAAAGCGATCAATTCTTAATCTTGACACCATATTTTTCATTTTATTCTTCCTTATATTGAGTAACAGTTATTAATTATTAATTAAAATAAATTAATTTCATTTGGATAAAAAAACAAAGATCATAATTTTTATTGAATATAGATATTTTGAATGATAAATAATATATTTTCCTGACAAAATAAATAACATCTCATTTACTCTTAATTTAAGATGTTATCCCTTTTTAAAATTATATTATTTTAATTTTAACTTTAAATTTTAATCTTATCTTAATTTTAATTTCAATCTTATCTTAATAATATTCACATAAAATTCTCAATTGAAAATTTCAAACAAATATATAATTATATAAAACCCACTTCATACAAAAGCAACATTAAAATATTTATTATAAATTGAATTTTATACTAATATTAGTCAAAACATTTGATTATTTTTTTGTTATCTCTAATTTAAATAATATAAACATGCCAACATGATTATTCCCAGAAGTTGATGTGTCGCAAATTGCCCGCACATATTAGTGACAGGCACACGCCAATATCTATTCTGCACACTTCACAACTCCTCCGACCAGATTCTCCTTCCATATACAAACAAACATACAAATTTGTTCTCACAAAACATCACGTGTCGTCACGTGTCATGCGACATTCTGACACGTGTCAAACTATTTAAAAACACTTCCACCTTTGTCAACAAAAGTTCATTCGACTGGTTCATGTTTCAACAGTTGATTCAAGTATATCAAAAACTCTGATTGCATTATATCCACTATGTATCCAAACCCATATGAACAATCACAACCACTGTTATTGAAAGAACAAGAAGATGGAAAGCCACGAGAAACAGCATACGAATCGTCAGAAAAGATAGTAGTGGTTGGAATCGACGAATCAGTAAACTGTGGCACTGAAGTGCCACCATTTTCATGGAAGAAGCTATGGCTATTCACAGGTCCTGGATTTTTAATGAGCATAGGGTTTTTGGATCCAGGGAACATAGAAGGAGACCTTCAAGCTGGTGCAATTGCTGGGTATTCTTTGTTGTGGCTTCTTATGTGGGCTACGGCAATGGGGCTTTTGATTCAGCTTTTGTCAGCGAGGCTTGGTGTAGCTACAGGGAAGCATTTGGCTGAGCTTTGTAGGGAGGAGTATCCTAGGTGGGCTAGGAATGTGCTTTGGGTTATGGCTGAGTTTGCTCTGATTGGTTCTGATATACAAGAGGTTATTGGTAGTGCTATTGCTATTAGGATTCTTAGTAATGGGGTTGTTCCTCTTTGGGGTGGTGTTGTTATTACTGCTCTTGATTGGTGAGTTTACTTTACTAATTTAATTCTCTTTTGGTTCTTTTTACTCTACTTGATTTTGTTGGATTTTTGTGTGATTGTGTCCCAAATAAACCTTTGACATGTATGTTGTGTTTTTTTCCCTTGTGTGTTACAGTTTTATTCTTCTCTTTCTTGAGAACTATGGTGTTAGATCATTGGAAGCTTTTTTTGCTGTTCTCATTGGCATAATGGCACTATCTTTTGCTTGGATGTTTGGTGAGGCAAAGCCAAGTGGCGAGGAACTTTTAGTTGGTAAGGTTTTTTTCTTCCAGTAGTTACAGATGTAGGCACAATTGTCTGAACTCCGTGACACTAAGTAGTTATTGTCTGAATTCCATGATTACATATCCTCTGTCACATTAAGTAGTTATAGTATAGATGTAGACACAATTGTCTAAACTCCGTGATTAAATATCGCTTGCTCTCCATTTGCATTCTTCCTATTGGCTTACTTTTAAACCAATGGTTATATTAACTTAAGTAAATTGTTGACTTGGTTGTACCTCTTGCTTTGAATATGATTTTGAGTCTGGTTTTATCTTTGTAGGCATATTGGTTCCAAGAATAAGTTCCAGAACCATACAACAAGCTGTTGGAGTTGTAGGCTGTCTTATAATGCCTCACAACGTATTCTTGCATTCTGCCCTTGTTCAATCGCGGAAAGTTGATCACACCAACAAAGGCAGAGTTCAAGAAGCACTTAACTATTACTCAATAGAGTCTACACTTGCCTTGATTGTCTCCTTTGTCATTAACATACTCGTAACCTCCGTGTTTGCAAAAGGATTTTATGGTTCCGAAATGGCAAATAGTATCGGCCTTGAAAACGCAGGACAGTATCTTCAACAAACTTATGGAGGCGGAGTTCTTCCGATATTGTACATATGGGGTATCGGGTTGTTAGCAGCCGGTCAAAGTAGTACTATAACAGGTACTTACGCGGGACAATTTATCATGGGAGGTTTTCTAAATTTAAGGATGAAGAAATGGATGCGGGCGATGATCACTCGAAGTTCTGCAATAGTTCCAACCATGATAGTTGCTCTTTGGTTTGATACTAGAGAGGATTCACTAGATGTTCTGAATGAGTGGCTTAATGTACTTCAGTCTGTTCAAATTCCATTTGCACTTATTCCTTTGCTTTGTATGGTGTCAAAGGAGCAAATCATGGGCACTTTCAAAATTGGCACTGTCCTCAAGGTGATTTCTTGGTGTGTGGCTGCCCTTGTGACAGTGATTAACGGTTATTTGTTGCTGGAATTCTTCTCATCTGAAGTGAATGGACTAATAGTTGGTGCTATAGTTTGTGTAGTAACTGCTGCATATGTTGCATTCATCGTATATCTTATTTTGCGCGCCACAGCATTCTTTAATATTCTCCGTATGACAAAGCCTAACTCGGCCGCGGCCAAAGGTGATACTTCTCTTGGATAGTTGAGTAATGGATCATTAGAACTGTAGAATAGGAAGAGTGTTGTTCTACCTGTGGCTCTCATGATGCAATAGGCAGAGGGGTTGTCTTATGCCATGTAAATTATATAAAATAATTTAGAGTAGGTTTTTGTGTTGTATGGCTTTCAAATTTTCTTGTTTTGAATGCTTTGGAAACAGATGTAGTACTTAAACTTTATTGTAATATCTTTAGGCTACTCTGCATTCTGGCTACAAGTTCCATGTGTCTTTCTCAAATACTTTTGATTGGGCAAAAGTAGCGTAGAGAGAGAAGAGAGGAAGGAGAAACTTCTTAATTTTGAAGTAGTATTTCTAAGGAAAATGTTTCGTTTATAAACTCGTGAGACAACTGATTAATTAAGTTTAAAAAATGCGGTTAATTTAATTGAGCAGATAATTACTTCAATTCTCAGTTAAATTTGTGGTTAATTCAACTGAATTGCCCATATTTTACAACATAAATTAAATTGTGCGGAATTGAATTAGCCATATTTTTTCCAGATGTTAACCAAATGTCTAGCAGGTTAGTGAAAAATAAGTGTATGTTTATCATCTCTCTTGTATAGCCGGCCAAATGGTTAATAGGAGAAAGTTCACATCTCATCCAAATTTTGAACACCTCTACCAACCCTAATATATAAGAGATCTCATCTGAAAAAAGTTTGATTCAAATCCACTTTTGGTTACACATTACTCTTTATTTTGTTGTTAGACTTGAGGTGTACCTTCTCTCGACCGCACAAGAAGCACAAGTCCATTGCAGTAAACAATACTTCATCGTTTCACCGATTATTTCTAGTTCTAAACAGAACAATGACGTTGTTTGTGGGAATCGACTTCAGATTTCTACGAATTTTCTCAATCAAATCCATTTGATTCAAGTCACAATTGTTGTAACACTCACGTTAAGGTAAAGAAAACAACTATTGATCCTACTTTCTAGAGCACCTTAGATCCTTTCAACTTTAGATTATCTCTAATCTTCACCGTCAATTCAATTGGTCTGATGTTCTAACGAGAAAGAGCCTCTGTCACAGAGCAATATGCATATCAAGAAGCGATAAAGGATAAATCGATGTTGGGTTTCAAGACCACGAGAAAGTGGGCGGAACTCACAATCAATACTTCCACTGGTTGTAACTGGCCCCATTGCCAATTATTTAGTGGTAGAGATCCTCATTGACGATGAAAGTTCGAGCGACCTAATTTATCTCAAAACCTTCATGAAGTTAAATTTACGCATACAATATTAGAAGCCATGTGAAGGCAAGAGTCTCCTAGCATTCAACGACTCCTCAAATCGACCATGTAGAACATTAGATCTACCAATTTTCTTTGATGAAGGGAAGAACAAGAGAACCGTGGACATGTTATTCTTCTTTCTTCCTTATGAAAGTGTCTACAACGCCATTCTTGGAAGATCATTCCTAGCTACTCTAGACGTCATAACCTCTAAGGTCCATTTGAAAATGAAATACCATAATGATTCAGCTCTCCCATTCCTTATTAAAACTAATATGTAGGGAGTTTGTCTTATATTTAAGGCAACACTAAAGAACTCCTTGGCATCCACCGTCATCCTTGAGTAAAGGAGAAAGAAGGTCGATGAAATAATCAATGTAGTCGACGATGTACGAGAGGACGGAGCTTTGCAAGACAGTGAGCTAAGGATATTAATTGGGGGAAAGATGAAGACCTTGAGGTCGATTTCAGATGAAGAGTTCAAATTTGTCTAGCTCGATGATAACCTTTCTCAGTCAATTCGAGTAAGCGCTAATTTATTGGCCAGAGCAAAAAAAAAGGACTCATTGAGTTCCTAAAATCCATTGTTGACCTCTTCACCATTTTTCCCCTAATGATGTCGAGCATAAATCGGAGTGTAGCATGCCATCCGTTCAATATCAATCCTTGTGTCTGATACGTATCCGAATGAAGGAGGCGACAGTCCCTTGAAAAGGCCGAAACAACCATGAAGACGGTCCATGGATTACTCGGTGCTAACTTTATCTCTGAAGTTAGATATACTAAATGACTCTTCAATATTGTATTGGTCAAGAAAGATCTACAGAAGTATAAGATGTGTGTTGATTACATATATCTCAACTGAGTGTGCCCTAAAGACTCTTATCCACTTCCAAATATAGATAAGATAGCGGACAATTTAGTTGGATACAAGCTTTTGTCATTCATAGACGCGTATTTCAAATACAATCAAATACTTAAGTACAAGTCGGATAGGGAGAAAAACGACTTTCATGACCAAGCAAGGTAATTACCAATACAATGTGATGCCTTTTGGTCTGAAAAATGTAGGAGCAATATACTATAAAATGATTAACAATGTCTTCAAGAAAGAAATAGGCAAAACTTTGGAGACATACATGGACGACTTGATCATCAAGTTTAGTGAAGAGGAGCTACATGACAAACATCTCTCCCACATACTCCAAAGAGTTCGACAATATAATATGATGCTTAATCTAAAGAAATATACCTTTATAGTTAGGGCCGACAAATTTCTGGATTTTTATTTGACGGAAAGAGGAAAAGAGAAAACCCATATGAGTGTGAAGATTGTCATCCAGATGACATAACCAACCATACAAAATGAGGTGATGTGACTAAATGGAATGCTTAATGCTCTTAACAAGTTCATCTCAATGTCAGCTCAACACAACTTACCATTTTACACTTCGAATGGACCTCAGAATATGTGCAAGCATTTATATCCTTGAAAATGTCCCTATCAACTCCACCAGTATTGTCTCGGCCTTCAACTAGGAAAACCTTATTCCTTTATTTAGATGTTTTTGATGAAGTGATTAACTTCGTTCTCGTGCGAGAGTTGATTTAAATTGGGAGCCCGATTTACTTCATCTCCAAGGCCAAAGTTGAACCATAAGCAGACTATCAAAATATTGAGATTGTGAAATGGATCTGGGTAACTGCATTCAAGAGGTCGCGACAATATTTTCTAGCACGTGACATTGTAGCCCAGACAAATTTGTCCTTGAAATAAGTTGTCCACCGCTCGAATCTGGTGGGACAATTGACGAAGTGGACGATTGGATTGTTTAAATTCGAAATCTCATTTGAAGCAAACAAAGCTTTGAAATCCAAACTTTTTGCATACTTCATTATAAAAATGACTCCAAGCATATCAGAGATAACCCATACTTGTGACGTCTTCATAGACGGGTCATATAATAGTCGAGAAAATGAAAATGGTCTCATTTTGTAGACCAAAGCTAGATTGGTGATTGAGTTATCCTTAAACTTTGAATTTCCTACCACCAATAATCAAGTGAAATATGAGGTTGTCATCGTCAGTCACACATTCGCCGTCGAGATAGGGGTAGAGAATGTCAGACTACGGACATATTCCCAACTCAGTGTGTCATAAGTGAAAAGGGAGGCTCATACCAAAGATTCATTGTTGCATTATATGTCACCTTGACCAGGGAGGCGCTAGAAAAGTTTAAATCCTTTGAAATATTGCACGTCCCAAGGGAGCAGTTAGTTTGGGTAGTATAGTGTTCAACCATTGGTTCTGTTTTGCCGTGTTCAGATTTGAGAATCATTATCGTCCGTCATCCAATGCAACATATCTTAGTTTCTTTCTTTGAGCATTGTTTGCTTGACTGTATTGGGATGATTTTGATGAGTTTGATTGTGATGATTGAATGTGTTTTTCACTTTAATTTCTTCAAGTGCATGAATCTTTAGTGATGTCAATACTTCAACTAAAAGAAAAAACAATTTTTAGTTGGTTTTGGAAATGAGGGGAGGGATGAATTTTCTGAGTTTGTGTTCAAAGTATTGTTGAAGAAGAATGAATTTTTTTGGTTTGTGTTGAGAACAATGAATTTAAGTGGTGTGACGTGTCACATTAGCTTATGTCAGACCAAATATACATGAATCAAAATTAACAATATAAAACTTTACGAGGATCATTCTTTAAAGTAAATTTTTTTAGAGATTAAAATTGAATGTTGGGTCATTTATAGGAATGAAAAAATATTTAGTTTTTTTTTTATTAAAAAAATATATATTTTAGATAGATTTTTATATATAGAAAATGTAAATAAATTTTTTATTTGGTAAAAGTGTTTAACCCATCTGATGAACTCCTACCTCCTTTGAAGAGCATATCCAGGTTTAATACATTTCTTTCATCCCATCGTTCCGCCACTGTACTTCGCTTTTGTTCCCAAACACACCGAACAGAGCAAGATTTTGAATCTTCGCAACCGCATCAAAAATTTCAAATTAGGGCCAAAAACAACAAATTTCTCCAGCACCTGCTTGTTTCGTGTAGCAACGATTTCCTTGCATCAGAACCCAGGTAATTTTTTCACGAACCCTTTTCCTACATTTCTAACTGAATGTTTAGTTTTCATATCAATTAACCTAATTTATAGTTGATTTCAATTCGCTGTTGAAATGTAAGGGTTTCGGTTTCATATAAAAAGTGAGGGTTTCGGTGTTTCGTTTTGGTCGATTTTTTTAAAAAAATTGTTTCTTGCTGCAAAAAAAAACTGCAAATGAAGCTTGTTACAACCATAGTTTTGCGGTGTTTTGTGTTCTATATGCTGCAATAGGATTATTTAGGTTCAACATTAAAAACCCTTGAAAGTCAATTTGATGCATTAGTCCATATAGAATCGAGTTACAACAATTGTTGAATGAACCAAAAAAAAGTGAAATTTGCTTATAATAGTGACCAGAGGGTGTAGGAGTTTAGATGAAATTACATTTTTATTGTTTATTTTCATGTTATTAGGCTTTGTAATAGTTTGTAACAATTAAATTGAATTGAATTGTTCTTAAAGGCTGTTGGCTAAGCTGCAGGAATATGGATGACATGGAGCAAGTCAATGAAAATAACAGAGAGTCTATGATAGAGCAGCTTGCTCAGGCGTTTCTTGAATTGGAAACTCAGAAGGGATCTTCTGAGGATAAGGTTCAATGGGTTGAAATTAAGCAACATTTTTCTGACCTTGAGACGATATTGAACAAGAAACATGAAGAGCTGCAGGCTAAGGAGAGGGAGTATGAAGGGAAAGAATTAGAAATAAATGCATTACTCACTCAGAGAACGGTGGTGGTTACTTCAAAGGAACAAGATCTATTAGATCGTTTGCAGGAGCTTAAAGATGATGCTGTAGCTTCCATTGTGGAGGCTCGTGCAAATCACCAGACTGCAACTTTGGAGTTTGTGTATGATGGGGAGAACAAAGATAATAAGGTAAGTAGTTCCCCCGAGAACTCTCCGTATAAGTCTGGTGAAAAGTCTGAAGGTGTGGCTAATGAGGTTGCGCCATTACTCGACATAAAAATATTTTGTGAGAAAATGGATGGGGATGGTCTTCTGGATTATGTCGTGGCGCATAAGAAAAAAGTGTCTGTTTTTCGCGAAGAAATTTCTGTTGCGTTAGAAAGTGCAACTGATCCAGCACGTCTGGTGCTTGATTTACTAGTGGGGTTTTATCCCGCCAATGACACTACCCAACAAAACGATAAAATGGGTGCTGCCCTTCAGGGCAAGCGCAAATCCTGTATTCTAATTTTGGAAGCCATGGCCAGTTTATTGGCAAGGGCTGACCCAGGTGCAGATCACCTTTTGAACCCTGAAACCAAGCAGCAAGCCAAGGCAATTGCTGATGAGTGGAGGCTCAAGTTAGCTAGTGCAGACATTGATGCTGCCAATGGAAATTCATTGGAAGCAGAGGCATTCTTACAGCTTCTTTCAATTTTTAGGATTGCTTCAGAGTTTGGTGAGGAAGAACTCTGCAAGCTTGTACTTGCAGTTGCTCAGAATAGGTCGGCACCTGAGCTCTGCCGCTCTATTGGGTTAACTCACAAAGTACCAGGTTGGTGTTCTTTTAATAAACTACTGACCCTGTGAAGTCTGCAGTGAAGGATTGTCCCGAGTCCTGTCAGATATCTCCCCTATATTTGATGATTAGTTTTTTTTAGGGGCAGTATCGCTAGATTTTTGACAAAGCATAGCCACATGTGACTTATATTTCACCGTTCCTTTTGTGATATTACATGTTAGGTGGTCAAACAATTTTCAGATATTGATTATTCTAATTTTCACTATTTATGCAGCTCTTGTCGAAATATTAATCAACAATGAGAAACAGATCGCGGCTGTACATTTCATTCAACTCTTCCAGCTCCAAGAAAGCTTTCCCCCTGTGCCCCTCCTGAGGACATACCTCAAAAACCAAAGGAGAAACTCACAAGTAAAGGCTGATAATGTGCGTGATATTGCTACTGCAAAGGTATGCTTTGATGCTTGACTGAAATTCAAATTAAGTGACTATCTCCTTTTTCTCATTTATTTACTGTTGTAGATTGATGCCAATGCACAAGAGCTTGCAGCACTGAGAGTTGTAATTAAGTGCATCGAAGAATACCAGTTTGAATCCGAGTACCCACTTGATACACTCCATAAAAGGGTTCACCAACTAGAGAAAGCAAAGACAGAAAAAAGGAGAGGTGGCGAGTTTTTTAAACGTCCGCAACAACCAAAGAGGCCAAGGCCTAATGAGAGGCATTTCTCACACCGTTCTTCTGGTCGTGGTGGCGGTTCTTCAGGTGTTGTTACGGGTAGGCAGATACCCCCTGTTAGGACAGCATATGCAGGAACTGCTGATCGATATCCCCATTATGCTGCAGTCGCACATGATTATCAAGTTCCAGGCCAAGCTATGTACACTCCGCAGCCTAGTGCAGCTCCTTCTAACTATGGTCGTTATATAGGTAGTAGTTTGCAACCCTCACACCAGCATTACATGTGAGTTTTTAACCTCCAAGCATTACTGAAAAGACTCTAGACATGCTAGCGTTCAAATTTAAACATTACTGATTATCTACTAGTTTTTCAAAATGTTCCCTTTTCTTTTTGCTTGAGTTTCTTATGATGTCAGAAAGCAGATGTACTCTTATATATTTATAAACAATGCCAACTTTTGTTAAATGAAGTGTATGTTAAACAATTGGTGACAAGTCGTTTGGATCAATACAATGAAGTTGCAAAATTGCAAACTTGCTTCGAGTTAATCTCAGCCGTCTATCCATTAGTTAATGTCTAGTGTTGTAGACCTTATTTCATGTTAATCTCAGTTGTCTATCCATCAGTAAATGTTTTATGTTAACCTCATGTAAAATGAGTGGTTCACACAACTAGGAGTGTACATGGACTCGTTTGAGTTGGGTTTGACCAGAGTTGGGTTTGACTAGAGCCATTACCCGATCCATATAAGTTACTTTGGTTTGGGTGAGATAAAATAATCACTTACTATACCAATGAGCTGGTTTTAGTAAATCCATTAATTTTGAGTCGGTTTGGATAAATCTACTAATTTACAAATTGGGTTGGATTAGGGATGTCAATGAGGCGGGGGATACATTCATATCTCAATGAATCTCAATCCCTGCTCTCAAATTTACTCTCCGTCCTCGTATTGGATCTCTGCTACGGGGGATTTTATTTCTCGTCTTCATCTCCATGGATCCCCGCAGATCCTCACGGATCCCCATGATTTATGCAGAGATCTATCAACATAAATTATTATTTATTATTTTTATCTAAATTAATAGAAAAATTCAAAAATTAACAACATGAAATTAAAAAACTAATTACGATAAATATATTATTTTAACAATATTTAATCTTGAGATTCATGAACATCAAATTTTCAAACTTAAAAAAATTAAAATAATAATTTAGATCTCTCTATATTACTTACTGATCTTACCTGATCAGACTTGGACCGTCACGACTGGCTCCGAGCAGAAGTTGAGTGAGATGAGGGGGGGTACCTGCAAGACACTTCGATGCTAAAGTGAGTGGCGGAATGAGCAGGCAAAAAAACGTATGTATGGGTAAGAGATTGAATACCTGACCCTATAGGAACAGAGGGTATTTATAGCCCCCAGCGCGGGGCCAAGGTCCCTTCATTGGATCAGACAGAACTGGCCCAATAAAGGAACTGCCAGGTTCTACGTGTGTAGTGGGGACCCGCACGTGGTCTCCTTCCTGGTGATGCTCTGCGAGAAATGAGGAGGGACGAAGACGCGGTCTTTCCGGAGTTCAGGTGATTTGGTAACGGTCAGGGTCTGTCCTACGAGGACGGTGCCCGAGCTGGGCTCGAGCTGGAGTTCTCCGTGGTCGAGGACACCATGTTCGCGGGCAACAGCGGGCACGGCTGCCATTCTGGTCGGGCGCGCTGGCAGGAATCCTCGGGCGCGCGTTCCTCGAAGAGTTGCTTGGATTGGGCCTTCGTTCTTGCTTTTGGGCCAGGGCGGGCCCAGTCCAGAACAGGAGCCCCCCAAGTCGTGGCTCCTGGGCAGGAGTTATGACTTGACCTCAGCTCGCCTTTGCCACGGGGTCTGATGCCCGGCCCAGGATATTTGCTTCCCCGTGATTGCTCGAGAAGTTTCTCATGAGTTGCGCTCGTGGCGTAATCTTCGTCGATGCGTGCTCGAGGGATTCCTCGCGGGCTGTGTTCGTTGAGTACTCGAGGCAACTCTTGGGAACTGTGACGCCACCCTAGCGAGAATAGGGCCATCATTATCTAGGGGAGTAGACGTCGAGGAGGGGAAGTTCGTGGTTCCCCGGGGTGACGTTTCGTATTTCACGTCATCCCTATAAATAGGATCCTTGGGTCCCATAATTCATTTTTCCTCTTCGCGCTTCTCCTTCTTCCTCTGCCTTTGCCGCCGCTGTTTCTCTACAACTTCGCAAGATTACCGTACCTTCCTCCGTCGATTTTCTCCACCGCTGCCGTACCTTCTTCTTAACTTCCAAGTAAGCGTTTATCCCTCCTATTTTTCTTCGTTGTAGGTAATTTTACCGTTATTTGGATGTTAGAAACCCACATTTGGGATTAGCGCCCGGTGCATTCATGTTTGTGCCCGGCACATTCATGTTTGTGCCCGGTTGTTATACCCCAAAATTTGCCCTCTCATTTCATCAACATTTCTCATCACAAGACTCTTGGAGCTCAAGATCAAGTTAGGGTTTGCTCTGCTCAAGACTCCTCCTTGCACTGTTGACCCAAATTAGGGTTTGAGTTTGCACAAAGATATTTTGACCTAAAATGCCCAAAGTGACTTTCATGCTTCATGTTGGACTCACAAGTTTATCCATACCAAGTTTCAAGCCTTGATTCCAATCTTTGCCCAGTCAATTGGACAGTTGACCTAGAAATCAATTGTATTGGGGAAAAAGTCAACTATGGTCAATTGACAGTCAGACCTCATGAAATTTGACCCATATCAACATAATGAACTCATATGAGCCATTTGGTCAAGTTTGGATCACAATTCCACAAGAAATTTGATCAGATCACCAAAAGGGCAAAATGGTCATTTTTAGGGTTTTGACTGCACAAAGGCAATTTTTGATTGTTTGACCTAACCAATGGCAAACCAAGTTCACATATGGACTCAAGGACTCAATGGCATTGTCTTGACACATTCAACAAGTTCAAAAGATCCCAAATGCATAGGATTGACAAATGAATTTTCCAGTCAACTGATCAAAATTTGACTGTATACTGAAAAGTCAAACTTTGACTTTTTGGTCAAAATCAAGTGCCAAGATTCATTTTTCATCAAAACATGTCAAATTATGAAACTTGTTCATCAAGAAATCCAAAATTGCAAATTAGGGTTTAAAATGAAGAAATTTCATAACTTAGAAATTTTCTAAGTTATAAAATTTCCTTATTTTTTCTTAACTTTGTCCCATTTTTTCACCAAGATGCAAATGGATTCAAACAAAACTCAAAACATGAAAGTTGTAGTCCATTGCAAAATCTATAACTTTGATTCACAAAGTTTCCTCAAAAGAAGCTTGTAGCTCAAGTTATGATTTTTGGAACAAGGGTGCAAAACACTTTTAACTTAGAAAAATTTTGACCTATTCTAGGCAGGATTTTTGTCCAACTTCTTGGCCATTTTTCACATGCTTCCACTTGGAGTTTCAATTTTCATTACAAAGATGGATTGTAGTACACATTCCAAGCTTTCCAAATTGTCCAAGAACTTCCCAAACACCCTTGTGGTTAGGGAGAATCGAATTTGCAAAGATGGGCAAAAGTCACTTTTGTTCATAGCCAAATACATGTTCATAACATTTGCATTTTCAACTCAGCATGGTTTATGCAAGCTTGCAGGCCTCTAACCCTCTTCACACTCAATAATTAAATGCCAAACCATTGTGTTCAAGCATTATTTTGTGCATTTGGTCATTACACATGAAATTATCCCTTAAATAGAAAAAGCACATTTGCCATTTTGATAAAGATACACTTTATGTCAAATACCATATCCAAGAGGTACAAGTCAGATCTTTGAGGCACAAGTTTGTAGGCAAATCCCACTGATCAAGAGCAAAGTATGCAGCATGCTTGAGAACTTGGTACAGGCCTATATCACAAGTTGACATCTCCTTGCTTACATGGGAAGAAAACTTGCAAACTCACTCCAATCTCTCATTCTTGTAACAACCAGCTAAAGCAGACTTTGCAAACATCTTTCACACACCCTAATTGACATAAAGCACGATTGAACCACATCCCAAACCTCCTCATTCATCAAAACACCATTTTTCTGCAAGAAACAGGGCATCCCTGCAGATTGAGTTGCACAATTCAGTTTGCTCGTGCGTTTTGGCCAAAGCTTGTTCAAACACACTCCCTATCATCCATTGAAGCTATCCCAAGCCCTAGATACAAACTGTAACATCCCTAACCCCTGTCGCCATTTTCATTTTTTTAGTTGTGCAGGTGAACTTCCATAGCACGATTCATAGTGATTCAAAGCAAGCTAGGTGTTGGAGAAGCATCTTTGGACTTCAGGCAAGTTGTACCAAAGCTCAAACTCCATTGAAGATACCTCCATTGCTGTACACGACTCAAGCTGAAACAGGTAAAAACATGAACTTCTATCTCAATATAGGAAGAGTTAGGCTTAGGTTTGTGAATGAAACATGTTCTCCTCATAGCCCTGAAGCCATCCATGTATTTACTTTTCATTTATATTGAGTGTGCTGTGAGAATTTTGGCCATAAACATTGGAGAAAATTTAGGTCAGAAATTGGGGATGAAGAAATTCTCCCTTGTTTCTTAGAGTTAGGTCAAGTTTTTTACATGTTTGAACTCGTGATTTACCGCTCTACATTGTTTATGTTATGAGTTTTGGCTAAAAATCAAGGAATCAGGAGTTAGTGTTGAACAAGGAATGGCGCGCGTTTTCTGTTTCAAATGGCTGGAGGTTGAAGACAGAGTTGACTTGGACTGGGCCTGAGTCAACTTGTTGTTTGCACCATTTTTTTAGTTTTGCAACCCCTGGCCCATTGTGTGAAATCCTTATCATTTTTGACTTTTTATTTTTTATTCTGATTTCATATTTTTTGCTTAATCATAAAAAATCCCAAAATTATTTTTTCACATTATTTTACATTTTTTTGGCATTTATTTGCTTTATTAAACATGTATGTGTAAATAAATATATATACTTTCTATTTAAAACCCTAGAAAATAATACAAAAATACATATTTTTCAATTATTATTTTTTGTTTACATTTTGAAAACATTTTCTAAAAATCTACCTTTTTGTAAATATTTAATATTTTATTTTGGTATATATTTAGTATATTTAATATATAATATAAATACTTATACATATTTTATTAAATTTTTGGGACAAAAATATGAAAATAATACATTTTATTTTTATTAATATATGACATCAAAAATACTTTTTTTTACAAAATACTTTTTATTTTTGTATATAATTAACAAATATTGTATATAATTAATAAACAAATATTATTTATTTAAAACTAGGGTTTTGCCCTAAACCATAAGAATATTCAAAAATTGACCTTTTTATTTTTGTTTATATTTCACATTAAAAATATTTTCACATACATAAAAAATATTTTTGTGCATAACACATTTTGCATTTTTTATATTGTACAATTTAATATTTGTATATTCAATATAGATGTAATAGTTTTAGATTTAATTTCTTGCTAAATATCCCCCCATTCAAACATTTGTACCCCCATCCCTATAATCATGTTGTAATAATTTAGGACTTTAAATTTCCGCATTTAAAAGCTTTCAAATTATGCCATGATAGACTTAGGGTTTGTATGCGAATCAAATGACAAATAGCTTGACCTAATTCAAGACAAAAAAGCATGAAAATGGACAACACCAATCACACTTGCACCCTTAGGCTTACTCCACTTGTTGCCTTAAAAAAATGGGCCATGTTGCATGTTGAGTGTCTTTGGCAAAACAAAACAAATCAAATGATCATAGTCCCTCGATGACGCTTTCTCAAGTTGCCTAAAAAATGATCAAGTCCCTTAAAGGAAAAATTGCCAAAGACACTTGGCACTATTGCATTCATGGTCTAAACGATGACCCACGCCCGTCCCATTAACATCCTAACACAAGATTGTCCACCAAATACAATGGTGGAACAATACTGTTAAAAGGGTTAAAATATAGGAAAGATCTTTGAGAATTTTAGGGTAGATAGCTCTTGGTTACTTGACCAACTTGCAAAACAAATTCTTGCCATTTTTCAAAACACACATCACAACACAATTTCAAAACAAACTTTCAAAATATTGAAAACTTTTCAAAAGACAAATACACCTTTGTATACATTCAAACATGGATCATTACAAAGGTTGCCACAACAAATGGCCTCTTTTCAAAACCTCTTTCAAAATCACACACAAAGCACCATTTCAAACAATTGAAAAGCAAAGGCAAGTGATCTAAGCAAATAACTAAGAGCCCATGGATAACCATGGATAGAAAGGGTGCTAATACCTTCCCTTTCCATAATCTACTCTCCGAACCCAAGAAAACATCTCAAAGGTTTTTCCTGTGCTTTTTAACCTTTCCTTAGGATAAAATAAAAAGTCGGTGGCGACTCTTGCTAAACCGAAACATTTGCGAAAACAAACGCAAAACCTCAAGTCAGTTCTCCCACCGTATCATAGAACTGGCGACTCTACTGGGGAAAATTTAAAAGTGGAGTAACCTTAGGGTCTAGATCACCCTTTTGCATGACTAATTGTTTGCTTTGATTGCTTTACATTTTGGTTCTCTTGTTTAGGGTTTGAAATCCTACACCCGGATTTGGGAAACATTCATGGATAGCACGTTGTGGAAACTGTGCGGGGTATACCGACACGGTTGAAGCAATAGCTATATTAGTGCGATATATTTGTGAGTACCGGTAACCCTTGAGTTCAATCAAGGAGAGTACGAGGCCGCTGAGTGATGTCACCAAGCACTAATGACCTAGAACCTTACTTGACCATCTTGGCCTTTTATTAGGGGTAGTGAGATGACCGACTTTGGTGCAGTCCGAAGTTTGTAGATACTCGATACTACACTCATTGAGGGTTGTTTTCTTGGAATATTTTGGTTGCTAGTTAAGTGGCTAAACCAAAACAATGAACATGGAAAACAATCCAATGATATTGAGCTCCTTAGAACCCGGTTACTATTTATAGGACAGGTTTTTAAGCCAACTACACTCAAGAGGGTACTTACCTATGAAACCTCATGCAAGCCTGAAACTAGGGTTTTGTGTGACTTGCTTGTACATATGTTTGTGCATACATCATGAACATCATAAAGCATCATATGCATCCACTAACCATTTGAAGGGTTTGGATCTTCATCTTTGTTCTTGTTTTGTAGGTCATGGAAATTCTTCGCAGGAAAACTATCCAAGTCAACCTTGTGAGAATCCCTCCTCAACTCAAGGAGCTTACTTCCAGAATTCCAGAAAGCTCTCTCTTCAGTGAAAGACATGGTAGACTGCTCAGCCTAGTCAACACCAACATTGAAGAAGACATGGTGAAAGTACTTTTCCAATTCTTTGACCCCCTACACCACTGTTTCACATTCCCCGACTACCAATTGGTGCCTACTTTGGAGGAATTTTATCAACTCCTGAGAATTCCTATTCTTAATCAACTACCCTACAACGGTACGAAAAAAGAACCAAAGCCTGAAGATGTTGCTAAAGCACTACACTTGCAACCATCTGACATCAAGGGGCATTGGGAAACTAGAAGTGGTGTCAAAGGCTTCTTGGCAAAATTCTTGTTTGAGAAGGCACAAGAGTGTTGGAATCCTTTGGATCTGCAAGCCTTTGAAGAGATTGTGGCACTCCTCATTTATGGGTTGGTCTTGTTCTCAAATCCTGACCAACTTGTAGATGTCAATGCTGTCAAGATTTTCCTATCCAGGAATCCCATACCTACATTGCTTGGGGACATCCTCCACTCATTTTACACACGAATAATGAGAAAGAGAGGTGTTCTCATATGCTGTACTCCTCTCCTTGCAAGATGGTTTATTTCTCACCTTCCACAATCTGTTTTGAAGAATGACCAAGGCTTAAGGTGGTCACAACGGTTGATGACCCTCACACATTCTGATGTACATTGGTGTTCTCGGTCTAGAGAAAATGTCATCATCATCGATCATTGTGGTGAGTTCCCTAATGTTCCATTACTTGGCATTAGGGGAGGCATTACCTACAACCCCTGTCTAGCTTTGAGACAATTTGGATATGCACGGAGGGATGGCCCTCATGACATGCTGATTTCTGACCTAGTTTTTGACTTCGACAACGATGCGCAAAGACTTTGCCAAAGATTCATCAGAGCTTGGAGGATGCCTAACAAGGTAGATAGCAAGACACTAGGGCACAAAAACTCCATCCCTCTTGAGCCTTACCTCAAGTGGGTACAAACCCGCGCCCAGAGTCTTATGATGCCTTACCATCACATTCTCCCTTTGATTAAAGAGCCTGTTAAGGAAGGAGAGGTTCCTTACACCATCCTACATCCTGACATGCCAACATCATGGGAGGAAATGCAAAAGAGTTGGATCCAACTCAAGGAGGAACGGAATACTTTTGAAGCCAGCTTCTACGCCAGTGAGAAGAAGGTTTTAGAGCTTACCCGCCGACTTCACAAGGAGGAGACCCTCAACACTTACATCGCACCAAAGAGGATGCGCAACGTCTTTTTACCTTAAGAAGTTTTTGTAATATTTGGCCCATGGGGCATTTATGTACTGACAAAATTTCTTCTTATTAATATGACGTGTGTTCTTTTTGTTTGCAATAATTTTGAATGTCTAAATCCTTGAATGCATTGCATGAATAAACATATCATTCATCATATGCATAAGCAGGTCTTCACACCAGGTTTCCTTATCTTTCTGCTGTTTATTTCAGTAAGATGGATCTCGAACAGACGGTCAAAGATCTGCAGTCACAAAACTCGCAGTTTCAACAGCTCCTTATGACCTTGGCAAAGGGTCAGGAGGATCTAAAAGCACTATTGGGGAACAAAGAACAAGAAAAAGGAAAAAAGAAGAAGAAAAGAGTTGGGGTAGCTACACTGGGAAGAAGATTTGAGAATGAAGCTAGAAGAGTTCTTGAATTTCCCTCCACATCTGATGAGGGAACCGGTAAAGGAAAAGGGGCTGCATTACCTTCTGAGTCCGAGGCTGAAGAGGAAGAGGTTGAGGAAGATGAAGACTATTCAGAGCAGCAATACCCGTCAGCGGACGACAAATACAAAAACTTGGAGGATAGACTGGCAGCTATGGAGCTGCAAAGGGTTCCCGGGTTAGATTTTGAAGAATTGGGATTGATTGCTGGGATTGTGATCCCTCCAAAGTTTAATGTGCCAACTTTTGCAAAATACGACGGTCTGTCCTGCCCGAAGATGCACCTGAGGTCGTATGTCAGAAAAATTCAACCTCATTCATCCGATAGAAATCTTTGGGTACACTTCTTCCAGGATAGCCTGTCCGGTACACAGCTAGATTGGTTTTACCAACTTGAGAGGTCAGACGTACATAGTTGGGAGGATTTGGCAGCTTCCTTTTATCGCCAGTATCAATATAACGCTGACTTGGCGCCAACCCGTACTCAGTTACAAAGTATGGGGATGGCCTCAAATGAGGGATTCAAAGAATATGCCCAAAAATGGCGCGACTTGGCCGGAAGAGTGCAGCCACCTCTTTCAGATAGGGAACTAGTTGATATGTTCTTGGGGACCCTATCTGGCCCTTTCTTCAACCATTTGATCGGGAGCTCTTCCACAGGGTTTACTAAATTAATTCTGACTGGCGAACGGGTGGAAGCTGGTATTAAGAATGGGAAGATTCAAAGGGATGCCTCTGCCTCCGCAACTGTTAAGAAGCCTTTTCCAGCCAAGAAGGAGGCAGCTGTTGTATACTCTCAAAAGGGATTGGGGAGAACTGAGCGCCGACCGACTGTGGGGGCCGTGATGATTCAAAACTCGTCAAATGATCAGCCTCATACCAATCAGTCTAGACCTAACCAGCAACGGGTAGAACGGCCACAACGGCAGTTCACCCGCATCAATATGGCGCCTGCACAAGTTATTCCCCATTTGTTGAAGTTGAATCTGACTGGTTTAAAGGAAGCACCGAAAAACCCTAACACCACATCTCCATACTATCATGCCAATGCTAAATGTGCCTACCATTCTGATATCGCTGGACATGACACCAACAATTGTTGGGCGCTAAAGAATAAAATTCAAGACTTGATAGACGCAAAAGAGGTTGAGTTCGACGCCCCCGAGAAGCCGAACGTAATATCCGCTCCGATGCCAAAGCATGGCCATCATGTTCATGTCGTTGAAGAAGATCTGTATGTTTCTGCTGTTGATGATCTGGTAACTCCATTGCTAACAATCAAGTTGAATCTGTTGAGAGCTGAGATTTTCCCAGGATGTAAAGAAGACTGCTACTGTTGTTCCTCCCTACCAATCGACTGTCCATTGCTGAAGATATGCATCCAAGGCCTAATGGACAGTCAACAAATTCTTTTCGAAAAGATTCCTGCTACTCCAACTCCTATCGAAGATGTTTCAATAATCACCATTTCCACCAATCTTTCCAAGGTCCCTAAAAAGCCTGTTAAGATTACATCCGCTACGAAGATTGTTCCTCTGAAAATAACCATGCCCGGGCTTGTCCCCTACAAATCAGACAAATCAATACCATGGAATTATGGTGGAGAAATCTACTACCATGGTGTTAAACAAGTTGAGATAACTGAAGAGAGCTCTGACGAAGAAACTACCGACATTGGAAACATTGCCGGTACGAGCAAGATTACCCGAAGTGGGAGAATTTTCTCTCCAGAGATTGCCCCTCCAAAGGCAATCTTTGGACCCTCAGCTGCTGCCAAGGTTACTCCTGCACCGATAAAACTTTCTGCAAGAACTCCGTTGATTGAAGAAGTTGTTACTCCTGTGATTATCCCTCCTACTTCTGTTGATAAGGGGAAAGGGATCCAAGATGAGCTCGTCAGGACGAGGGCTCAGCCTTTGGTCACCCCCGAAACCTCTAAGAAAGAAATGGAGGAGATTCTGAAAATAATTAAGAAGAGTGATTATGATGTGGTAGAGCAACTGGGGCAAACCCCCTCGAAGATCTCCATGTTAGCATTGCTGCTTTGTTCAGACGCTCATGCCAAAGCCTTGATAAGATTTCTGAAGACAGCCCATGTTCCCCAGGAAACCTCAGCCGATCAATTCCAGGATTGTGTAGCCAGCCTTACTGCCGACAACGGCCTGGGTTTCTCTGATGTTGACCTGACTCCGAAAGGAAGAAAGCACAATGACGCATTGCATGTGTCAGTTGAATGCCGAGGAACTACTCTTGCCCATGTTTTGGTCGATACTGGTTCTTCTCTAAACGTGCTGCCTAAGAAAGCTCTGGATCGATTGGATTGTGAAGGTTTGGAGCTGAAACCGAGTAATATCATTGTCAGGGCCTTTGACGGGTCTAAAAGAATGGTGCATGGGGAGGTCGACATTCCCATCAAGGTGGGCACTGAAGTTTTCCCCTCAACCTTCTATGTGATGGACATCCGCCCATCCTACTCTTGCTTGCTAGGAAGACCATGGATACATAATGTCGGGGCAGTCACTTCCTCCCTACATCAGATGCTGAAATACCTTGTTAAGGGAAAGATCATAACTGTACACGGTGAAGAGGAGTACATGATCAGTCATCTGAACTCCTTTAGGTATGTGGAAGTGGAGGGCGAATTCATTGAAACACCGTTCCAACACTTCCAGGAAATTGCTCCCGAAGTTGCAGTAGCAAAGGCAGTAGCTGAGGTACCCAAGCAGGTGGCCAGGATGGCATCTCTGAAAGACACAAAGGCTGCAATGAAGGAGGGGAAGAGCTCAACATGGGGTCAGTTGCCTGACTTTCCCCACAAGACAAACAAGTTTGGGTTGGGATTTACCGCTGCGGGGCAAAAAGCTATGCGTCGCTCAAAAATTGAAAGAACACCCATCAAGATTTCTCCTCATGGGATCAATGCTTTGGAAGACGAAGACGAAGAGGCCAACATTGAAGACTGGATCTTCCTAACCATCGGAGGGGGACTACACAACTGGGAGGCGAAAGACTTCGTCCCCATTACTTTCATTAATCAGTAACTTATCTTTCGAACATTTCCTGTTGGTCTGTAATAATTACTTTTAAACAATCTGCACACTACTTTTTCACCTCATGCCTTGCCCGGGGTATGTAGGTCCATTTGTAAGGGTTTTGATTCTCTTCATATTCATATGCCATGTTTAATGAATCATTGGACGTTTTTCATTTATAAACTGTTGTGTTCATTTTCTTTCCTTTTTCATTTTTGTTTATTTAAGGATGGCTATCCCTTACACATACCCACACTCACAAATGCAGGTCCCCATCCACTCCGGATTCCATGGGTAACAATCCTGCTATGGCCTTCAGTAACTCTGAAGATTTGATCAATCAGGCTGAATATGAAGATGACGAAGATTGTGAAGTACCAGGAGAGCTAGCCAGACTTCTACAACAAGAAGAGAGGGCTATCTTGCCTCATGAAGAGTTGTTGGAAACTGTCAACTTAGGAACAGAGGAAGACATGAAGGAAGTACAAGTGGGTGCCAATCTGGAGCCAAGTGTCAAGGGGCGCTTAATAAATCTGTTAAATGAATACGTTGAAATCTTCGCCTGGTCTTATGAAGACATGTCGGGTTTAGACACAGATATCGTGGTTCACTGTCTCCCTACAAGAGAGGATTGTCCACCGATCAAGCAAAAAGTCTGCCGAATGAGGCCCGACATGTCTGAGAAGATTAAAGCTGAAGTAATGAAGCAATTCAACGTTGGCTTTCTGGTTGTTACATCCTATCCACAATGGGTTGCTAACATTGTGCCAGTGCCTAAAAAAGACGGCAAGGTCAGAATGTGTGTGGACTACCGGGATTTGAACAGGGCTAGCCCTAAAGATGATTTTCCGCTACCGCATATCGACATTTTGATTGACAACACAACCCAACATAAGGTGTTTTCCTTCATGGACGGATTCTCGGGCTACAACCAGATCAAAATGGCCCCTGAGGATATGGAGAAAACAACTTTTGTTACACAATGTGGTACCTTCTGCTATAAGGTGATGCCGTTCGGACTGAAGAATGCAGGGGCAACTTATCAACACGCCATGGTAGCTTTGTTTCATGATATGATACATCATGAGATCGAAGTTTACGTAGACGACATGATAGCTCGATCACAAACAGAGGAGGAACACCTTGAACATCTGGAAAAGCTGTTTTCCAGGTTGAAGGAGTACAAACTCATGCTGAATCCAAGTAAGTGTACTTTTGGAGTTAGGTCTGGTAAACTTCTAGGATTTATTGTCAGCAACAAGGGCATTGAGGTCGATCCAGCAAAAGTGAAAGCAATACAAGAAATGCCTGCTCCCCGTACCGAAAAGGAGGTTAAAGGGTTCTTGGGACGCTTGAACTATATTGCCAGATTTATCTCTCATCTGACGTCTACCTGTGAGCCAATTTTCAAACTATTAAAGAAATATCAGGTAGTCGAATGGAACGATGATTGTCAAACTGCTTTTGATAAAATCAAGGAGTATTTGCTAGAACCTCCTATTCTGATGCCACCCGTCGAAGGAATACCGTTGATCATGTATCTGACCGTCTTGGATAACTCAATGGGGTGTGTATTGGGCCAGCATGACGAGTCTGGTAGAAAAGAGTATGCCATTTATTACCTTAGCCAAAAGTTTACCGACTGTGAGACTCGCTACTCACTGCTCGAGAAAACTTGATGCGTTTTGGTATGGGTTGCTCGCCGACTAAGGCAGTATATGTTGACCCATACCACTTTGCTGATTTCCAAAATGGATCCTATCAAGTATATCTTCGAGAAGCCTGCTTTATCTGGAAGAATCGCTAGATGGCAGATGATCCTAAATGAGTATGACATCCAGTATACTACCCAAAAAGCTATAAAAGGGAGTGTACTAGCTGACCATCTAGCTCATCAGGCTATCGAAGATTATCAATCCATGAGATTCGACTTCCCGGACGAGGACATCATGAATTTGGACAACATTGAAGGTAACGGACCGTATGACGGACCTGAAAATGGATCCCGATGGACCCTGTACTTTGATGGTGCTTCAAATGCACTTGGAAACGGTATCGGTGCGGTACTCATTTCCCCGGAAGGTTGTCACACACCTTTCACGGCCCGACTCTGCTTCAGCTGTACCAACAACATGGCTGAATATGAAGCTTGCATCTTTGGTCTCAAGGCTGCTATGGACTTGGGGATCAAATCTTTGATTGTATTTGGGGACTCGGCTTTGGTTATCAGTCAAATCAAAGGAGAGTGGGATACCAAACATCCTAACCTCATCCCATACAAAGAACATATCCTGACATTGTTGCCTCATTTCGAGCAAATCACCTTCGAGCATTTCCCGCGAGAAGAGAATCAGCTAGCAGATGCTCTGGCAACCATGTCCTCCATGTTTAAACTCAACTGGGATAACGAGGCTCCCCAAATCATCATCAAGCGAATGGATGAACCTGCACATTGTCATGAGATTAATACCGAAGAAGTAGTGGAACAACCCTGGTTCCACGAAATCAAAAGGTATCTCCAGACTAGAGAATATCCCGAAGGAGCTTTCGTAAATGACAAGAAGTTCTTAAGGAGATTTGCTGCCAAGTTCTTCCTGAGCAACAACATCCTTTACAAACGTAGCCATGATTGTGTTTTACTCTGATGTGTAGACAAAGCTGAAGCAGAGTTAATCATGACTGAGATACACAGTGGCATATTCGGCACCCACTTGAGCGGGCATACTATGGATAAGAAGATTCTAAGGGCAGGCTATTACTGGTCTACCATGGAAGCTGATTACCATCAACATTCCCGTACTTGCCACAAATGTCAGGTCTATGCTGACAAGATTCATATTCCTCCTGTTCCTCTCAACGTTCTGACAGCTCCTTGGCCATTCACAATGTGGGGCATTGACATGATTGGAGAGATCAAGCCCACAGCATCCAATGGACATCGCTTCATCCTGGTCGCCATTGACTATTTCACCAAATGGGTCGAAGCAGCTTCCTTCGCCTCTGTTACAAAAAATGTGGTTGCCCGCTTCATCAAGCAGAACCTCATATGCCGGTATGGTGTCCCCTACAGGATCATCACAGACAACGGTACAAATCTGAACAATACTATGATCACTGCTCTATACGAACAGTTCAAGATTTATCATCACAATTCATCTCCCTATCGGCCGAAGATGAACGGTGTTGTTGAAGTTGCGAACAAAAACATCAAGAAGATCATTCAGAAAATGACAGTCACCTACAAGGACTGGCATGAGATGTTACCGTTTGCTCTGCATGGATACCGTACCACGGCACGTACTTCAACAGGGGCAACCCCATTTTCTTTAGTATATGGCATGGAAGCTGTCCTACCCATGGAAGTTCAGATTCCTTCTTTAAGGATTATGAAGGACGCTGGTTTGAATGAAGACGATTGGATTCAGACCCGACTTCATCAACTCAATTTGATCGACAAGAAGCGACTCACTGGTGTTTGCCATGGTCAGACGTACCAAAAACGGATGATCAAGGCTTTCAACAAGAAAGTCAGACGTCAAGTATATCAAGTCGGAGATCTTGTAATCAAGTGGATTATCTTGCCGCAAAGTGATCCCAGGGGCAAATGGACTCCTACTTACGAAGGACCATTTGTAATCAAGAGCATCTTTTCTGGTGGTGCAATGATTCTGATCACCATGGACGGCGACGATTTGCCGCACCCTGCGAACGCATACATAGTCAAAAGATACTACGCATAAAATAACCGACAAGTCGAAAACCCGAAAGGGCGACTTGGGCAAAAATGGGCATCCCGGTGAACCGAAAACCCGAAAGGGCGGTGTGATCGGTGGATCTGGAACTGACTGTTTAACGCTGGTTCGCGAAATGTCGCGGAAGCAAGAGTCGCCACCGTCTTTTATTTTCTCCAAATGGAAAGGACAAAAGCACAGAAAAATTCCTTAAAGAGATTGCTCTCGGTTCGGGAGGTAGGTTATAGAAAGGGAAGGTGTTAGCACCCTTTCTATCCATGGTTATCCATGGGCTCTTAGATACTTGCTCAATGTGTTTTCAAATTGTTTTGCGTGCTTTTCAATGTGGGTTTAAAAGTTTCTTTGAAAAATTTCAGTTCGACTCGTACGTCAGAGTGTTTGAAAAAATTGCTTTGAAAGCTTTTGAAAATGTGTCAGTGCGAAAAGTCTTTTTGAGTTTGTTTTTGAGATTAGAGCAAGTATCCATGAGAACCTACCTACCCTAAGGAATTAGTCTGTGTAGATGTCCTTAAAAGTAGTGCCATCCCACCATTGAGAGGTAGGTAGCACCATCGTTGGAGGTGTTCGGGTCAATTCGAGTTTTAGGGACGTGGTGATCACCAGAGCAATGGGAAGACACCTTAGAAGCTACCCTCATGCCAGGTTCCCGGATCATGAGGACTTACTAAGACGTTTTCTACTCGACGACCACCTTTCGAAAGGCAACAGTGAGGCGTACCCTAGGGGTGGTGTGTGCGAACTGTGTATCGTGTTTCAGTTATTTGTCTTGTCATGTTTGTCGTGTTCTACGCTTGATTTTAATTTATCCATTCATTCTTGCATGCATATTAAGAGATATAAAATTTGCGAGGAAATAAATCTAAGACTATTACAAAGGCGCGGGTCCACATCGCCAAAATTAAACCGGACCCGATTTAACGGAAAAATAAATAATGCGAAGAAATAAAAGTGCGAGGAATTTAAATTACATGGCTTAGGGACAATTACATAGTTATAATTAAACGACATAAGATAAATGCGCAAAATAATTAAAACGAAACTAGGGCGTTGGACCCTTTTTGCAAATAATTAAAATTAATGATGAATTACAAATTAAATGATTAAATGTTTTTGATATTTTGTGTTTTTTAGATTTAATGAAAAAAAGGAAGTTAACTGAAATTAAATTAGACGGCAAATCCTAATTCTAATATTTTTTATTTATTATGAAAGAATTAAAATATGACCTAAATTAAACCTAATTCATTTATGTGCAATTTAAATAGGAAAATAAATAAATAAATAATAATCATTATTGTGGAAAAAGGGAAACAAAAAGAATTAACAATTAAAACCTAAATTCTACATTTTTGGATTTTTATTAAAAAAGGAATTAAAATTAAAACCTAATTACACTACATAATTTACATTCTAATTTATTTATGAAAATAATTATAATAAAATAAATATTTATTAATTTTTGGCCTTTTCTGATTTTTTAGTGTTTTTATATTTTGTAGAAAAAATAAATTAATGGAATTAAGAAAATAAAATAAATAAAACAATAAAAATAAAAAGTGAGGAGAAAAATATAAACAATGCAAACCAGGGTGGGGTGTAGCCCCAAATAAGGAGGTTTAAATTTGAGAGGCCTGGCCCAATTGAATTTGAATTTGCTGACTTTCCATGATTCCATATGATGCGTTGACTGGAATTTAGTGTACTCCTCTGATCATAGCCCTTGGGTTGTTATTGATGGACGCGTGGCTGCCTGATTTTTGAGGATGCATAGTATGCTGGGACATGAGCGCTGCATAGGATCAATTATAGAAAAATAACATTAAGCGTTTGCCAGACCTGGGACTTGAACCCAGGTCTTGAAGGTTACAAGCACAACACCTAGCCACTGAACCACGCGCGTTTCAATTAACATATAATAAACAATAATCAATATAATAATAACGCGTTAGTGCTTTGGAATTTCGCGCGAAAATTTAAACTGGCGAATCACAGGTTGCCACCACTTCATCTTCTTCACGTCCCCTATAATATAAACAATACAGCAACGGTTTATGGAGCGTGGCCTAAAGCTATATATCAAAAAATAGCGATTAGACCCTCGACGCTCATAAATTGAGCGCGAGGGTTGGAAGCTTTTCGTCTGGTCGTGCTCAATGCAATGGCAAAGGTCTGGAGCTCCAATTTTACGTTATCTCAAAAGCCCCAAATTAGCAAGCCTGCAAACCCTAGTATGTGACAATGGCGAAAACGCATATGTGGCTCAAAAACACAATCAAACGTATCAGTTAGTTTAGAAACATCAGTATAAACATGAATTCATGAAAAAAAATGCATAAAGATGATGGAATCATGCTATGTGATTTCAAAATTTTCAAGGTACGGTTGGACTCATGGATACCAGTACAAGGTGTTTTGCTTGTTGTTAATGATTGAGAAACACTCAATGATGTCTCAGAATGCTAATGGGATGAGAGTTGATGCTTGAATCGGCCTAAAACCTTGAATTCAGTATTGAACTTTTTAAGGATTTTTGCAAGTTTGTAATGTCAATTGCTGCGCAGTATGGAGTCTTCTAGCATTAGGGTTCTCATCTAGTACTTGTATGGAATGGTTTAGGTTAACAAAACTACACAAAATCTCAAGCATTGATGATTTCACATATTTGATTTTGGAAAATCTTTTTTATATCTTTTTTCATGTTGTTTTTGTTCAACCATGATCCAATCTCATCCAAATTTGCCTAATTGGGATATGCACGAAATATTAAGACTAATCATGCATGAAAAGATTTTTTTAGGTTAAGTTTGATATTTTTCATATATTAAAATCATTTAAATGAATATAAATTAATATTAATTCAAATAAATAATTAAAAAATATGAGAATACTTCCCTTTGGGCCTAGTGGTCGTGCATAGGCTTGGCATGAAGAAATTTGGAAGAAAAATGGGCCCATTTGCATTTTTAGGCCTTTTGCATCAATGTTGACTTTTCAAAATTCCTAAAAATTTCCCAACTTCCACAAGGCATAACTTGGTCAAATTTTAAGCTTTTCACATGTTCTTGGACATTTTGGAAAGGTCTTTGAGTCCTTTAACCAATGCCCTTGGTCCCATGTCATTTTGATTTACCAATCTCAAGTTATGGCCTTTGACTTAAAGTCACTTTTTGTTGACTTTTGAAAATGACCTATAATGTTGAAATTGATAACTTTTTGTGAGAGCATTTCTTGGACTTGGAACATGAAGATGAATTGTAGGAAATGTCTTTCTATTCAAAATGAGCTTTGGATGGAATTTTTCTGATAATCCATGTGAAAGTTATGCCCTGGTCAATTTCAGTTGACTTTTTCAGCTGTCCAAATATAGCAACTTTTGTATCTTTGATGATTTCTGAGCCAAATTTTGAGAATCATGATCAAGCATTGATCAAATGATGTTTGTGGCTTCAAAATGATATATTGATCAAAAATTTGAACTTTTGACTGTCAAATGACCATTTTGCCCCTACAGTTGACTGTAGTGCAATCTAGGGTTTTGACTGTGCAATCTTGAGCTGAATGCCTTGAAACTTGACATGAGGATGCTTGACCATATTTGTAGGCATATGAGGCTTGATTGGACCTTTGAAAAGTTCATTTGCTTGACCAGAACTCAAACCCTAGTTTTGACTGTATAGGAGACAGTTGAGCTGCACAACCCTGGGGGAATTTTGTGACCTTGACTTGGCAATTTCTTGATGAATATGGGAGGGCAAATTTTGGGGTACAACAGTTGCCCCTGTTCAATCTTCTTAGACCTGAGGATGCAGATTGGCTGACGTGCCTTTCGTAATCCGAGGGTAGAAGATGATTGGACACTAGAGTGCCCAGAAATTTGCGCTCACATAGTAGCAATGATGATGAAGGAATGGGCTTATAGATGCCATTTGGAGATAGCTGGATAGGATGATGGGCTTATAGACGCCATCTGGATGTTGATTGCGTAAGAGATTCCTCCGCTAGAACCTGCATACCTGCAAAAAGAAAAAATGAGTACCTGACACGTCGCAGGAGCTGATTTTAGATGCTTGATACAGATGTGTCCTGACTGGTTACAGGAGCTGAGTCTGGAGCTTCAAACGCTGATGAATGAACCAGAGATGGTTACTGCCTTAGCGTGAATGGTAAGAGAATCCCGAATGATCTCAACCTCAACAACGCTCGTTGAGAAATCTTGGTGAGAATTACCATCTTCGTAGTGTCAGGAAGAGAACCGAAGGACATTATAATCTCAAAGGGAGTCACCTCACTCACCGTTGGAGAGGGAACTATAGGAAATTATAATCTGAAAGGAAATATCACCTCACTCGCCGTTGGAGAGGGGGCCATAAGAGAATATCACCTCACGCTCATGCCGGAGAGGGAAACATCTGAAGAAGGAATTACCACTTCACACGCCGTTGGAGAGGGGACCATAAGAGAATATCGCCTCACGCTCATGCCGGAGAGGGGAACATCTGAAGAAGGAATTACCACCTCACACGCCGTTGGAGAGGGGACCATAAGAGAATATCACCTCACGCTCATGCCGGAGAGGGGAACATCTGAAGAAGGAATTACCACCTCACACGCCGTTGGAGAGGGGACCATAAGAGAATATCACCTCACGCTCATGCCGGAGAGGGGAACATCTGAAGAAGGAATTACCACCTCACACGCCGTTGGAGAGGGGACCATAAGAGAATATCACCTCACGCTCATGCCGGAGAGGGGAACATCTGAAGAAGGAATTACCACCTCACACGCCGTTGGAGAGGGGACCATAAGAGAATATCACCTCACGCTCATGCCGGAGAGGGAAACATCTGAAAAAGGAATTACCACCTCACACGCCGCTTGGAGAGGGGACCATAAGAGAACTTCTACTGAGTCTTTATTAGAAAAATCTGTTTGGAGTCGGTTTAACTGGACTGGAGAAGTCTTTGAAATATGTTTGAGAATTTCAACTGCATCCTTCCTGAAAGGTAGAGGTCAGTTATATGCGATGCATGATATGGATCAAGCAAACATGGATACAATTCATGTGATATGATGTGTACATGCATGCTATAATGATGTATGTGATGATTCATGTATGTTTTCGTCTAGGAAAATAAATCCTTGACGGGTGCCGGGAAGTCATATCCTGGGCTGATGTTGATGAAGAGATTTTGCTTCCGCTGTGGATGATTCGTTGCAAGAATACTGGTGGGAGGAGATAACTCCGTTGAGGAATGAAATAATTCTGCGGGAGAAAAGATACTCTAGCGATCATGCTGGGGAGTGCTACTCCGTGGGGATAGCGATGCTTTGCTGAGTTGATGAAGATAACTCCGCTGGGGATATCCTTGTTGTCGGAAGTGTTGATAGACTTCGCTGGGGGTAGGAAGATACTTTGCCGAGGACGCTCTTTCCGTGGCTTTTGGCTGAGGATAACCCAGTTATATCCTGTTACGGGAATAACTCTTTAAATCAAGCCGGGACGACGCGTTCGTGCTCTGCGAGGGGTAAGCTTCCAGAATCTACTGGGGATAAACTTACTGCTTGGGGAGATATGAATTCCAACTTTTCCTGGGGAACTGGATTGGATTCTCCTGGGGGAAGTTTTAGACTGCGGGGAAGTGATTCCTTTGAAATGTTGATATACCGCCGGGGAACAATCTTTAGACCGAGACTGCCGGGGATGCTTGTCAAGAATATATGTATTGCTGCTGAGGAATGTTTGAGCTCGGCTGGAGGATACTCAATTCCCTTGATATTTGACAACTTTGCTTGGAGAGAGAATGTATTGTTTTATTGAACCGCTCTCTGGGGAATTAAGGTGTCTGGTCATTTTCTTTAGCTGAATCTACCTTGGTTCTTTGGAGGATAGAACAGTTAGACTGCTCAGACAACTCTTTATTGCCCCTGTTTCTGAGGTGGAGAAGAAGACCTGAGAGATGCTGATAGCTTGCTGATGGACAGACCTACTTCTGGTAGGCAGGTGATAAGATGACAGGACATAGTCGTACGCTTTGATCCCTAACTTTTGCCTGGACCGCCCTTTCGGGTTTTCAGTCCACCGGGATACCCATTTTTGCCCAAGCCGCCTTTTCAGGTTTTCGACTTGCCGGGTGTACAATTTTTTTCATTTCATCCCTTATTTTTGCCCGAACCCTTTTGGTTCACCGGGAAGCCCTTACTTTTGCCTAGGTGTGTCAACCTAGCGGGTCTTTGATTATGCGTAGTATTTTTTCGACTATGTCCGTGCTCTTAGAATGTAGGGAGTTGCCCCTGTCAGAAGTGTTTTGTCATGCCACCAGAGAGGTGTTTGATCAGGCAAGATTTATTGTTGAAATGCCCCAGGTGACTCAGGCGGAGATTTGCCCCAGGCTATCTGGCCTTTGAGAGATTCTCCGAATCTTGACTGGACTGTCCCAGATGATGGACCATGGTCAGGTCTGCCTCTTGATTGGAGGTACTTCTGCTCATTAGGCATTCGTCGTGCGAACTTCTGCTGTTCAAACAAAAAAGTCATATGCAAACAATGTTATATCAAAAATGCAAAGCTTATGTCTGTCTTGAAGATTTTGAAAATGCATTCCTCTTTTTTTCATAAAACAAGTGATTGTTTGTAAAACGTGATGTCAACTCCTTTATAGTAAGCCTTAAGGAGTCAGGATACCTTTTGTCACAATATGCTTTTGAACTAACCCATGCTTCAGCTAGGACTTTTTAGGGTTATAACGTGGCCTGGTTCACGGTTTAAGAAACAAAGGATAAAGGCTCAAATTTTATTTGTACCCACCCGCTCTTCGTGATGTTCTTCAAACTTAAACTCAGTTGATCATACGTTAGACCTCGTTCGAGTCTTTGCTTTGATTTTCCGGTGATGGTTCAAACATTGATGATTTATTCTGACTAGGCAGTCATTTTTGTTGAGGGTTTGTGAGACCTCTTTCTTGATTTTGTTATCCCTTTCTTTTTTTTGCCTGAACTGTTTCCTTTTTGGAATTACAGTCAGCGGGATGCCCCAGTTTCATAAGTCCCTTTTATAGGTTTTGACTTTTTGGGCTTTTTGTTTATGATTTTTTTTTTGATAACAACTGCCTGTCTTTACGATTGTTCTGAACCATCACTGTTTTTTTCGTAAGGATCTCTTTGGTGCCATTCGTTATGCACTTGGATCAACTGAGAAGACTACCCTGCCCCGGGTTATGATAAAGGGTTTCAATTTTCGAAAATAAAAACTCCTACTTCTTTGGCTCAGATGGGTTGACGAGGGTTTATCATCCTTATAACTCCAGTGTTTAGGGATTGAAACAATGCCTGTACCTCATCAGCGGGGTCTGTTCAAAAGCATACTGTAGATTATGGTATCTTTTTCGTCATCCTCCCTCAAGAGGCTTAGAATTAACGAGAGTTGACATCAAAAAAAAAAAAAAAAAAATGAAACAATTTGCATATAGTGAATGCGAATATATTGATTCAAAATAGACATAGGCGATGCATTAATGAAATAACAATGTTTAACAATGAACAAATGTTTGAATAATCAAAAGGGAATTACAACTTGAAAAATCCTAATGAACAAAAATTTCTAGTTTGAGATAGCCATCTCAGATGGAGAATTATCAGCGGAAGATTTTCATCTCGCCATCCGGCATGAACTCTATCACCCCTTCGTCAATCAAATCCTGGATTTTATTCTTCAAGGTCCAACAGTCGTCTGTAGCATGCCCCGGGCTGTCTGAATGATAAGCGCAGCGGGTGTCGGGGTTATACCTCGAAGCTGTCCTGTTGGGATTTTTGGGAGGGTCCTTTGGAGTGATCAGATTGACCTCCAGCAAGCGCTTCAGTATAAAGGATGAGGGTATATCAGTCTCTGAGAAATGTCTTCCGGGCGCATTTCGTTTACGTTGACTACCCCGTTGAGGCTGGGCTCGTGACCCTGAAGCAAGCTGAGGAGATTTTCCTTTGTCTTCTTGCCCCGCATGTGGTTGAATGATGGCTGGAGCTTCCACCTTGGCTGTTTGCCCTACTGGATTATTTTGAAGTAGCTTGGTGACGAGGACCCGGAGCTCTTCTTGTTTTTGAGCTAAGTCCTGAATGAGAGTCATTTGGCCCACCAACTGTCCCATCATTTGGATCTTCATGGTTGCCAACTCAATTTGTAGTCCTTCCAGCTGATCGTTCCTGATGCCCCCTGCATTCCCTAAGGTCAAATTCCTGGTGAGGAGAGTCTTTATTTCTTCTTGCCCCTGGGATAGGTTCCAGAACATTTCTCGCAGTTGGGCGTTCTGAGTACGGAGATCTTGGTTGTCTGGTTGGAAAGCCATTGCTGAAATAAACAGCGAAGATGGTGAGTGACCTGCAAAAGGGATACCTGTAATGCAATGATGAGTATGACATGTATGCAATGTTTTCAAGGACCTCGCAGGGTAAACAAGAAAATTGTTAGCACTGGAATTTGTAGCTTGATTGAAGGAAACCCATGTTGTTGAGAGTTCTTCTTCAAGGGTCAAAGGCTCACCATATCCAGTGGGTCATAGCCCCTGACTTTAGTCATCATGTCTGGTTTTGATTTCCAAACAACCTTGGTTAAGGGAACCTTCTTCAAGAGTCAGAGCTCACCATATCAAGTGGGTCATAGCCCCTGACAACCTTGGCTAGCGGAAAATAAATCCTCTTTGCCCCTTGTTGGGATAGTTGTTCATCATGACCTGCATCACAAGCCCTTGAGATCCTTGAAATGGGTTAGGATGTATGCAATGGTATGATGTTATGCTATGCATGGGGTAATGTAGGTAAACCCTGTTATGAGTCCCAATTAAGGGCTATAAACAAACCCTGCAAGAAATTCAGTATACTCTGTTATGAGTCCCAGTTGAGAACTATAAACAACACCTGCAAGAAATTTGGTAAACCCTGTCATGAGTCCTGGTTAAGGACTATAAACAAGACCTGCAAGTAATTTGGTAAACCCTATCATGAGTCCTAGTTAAGGACTATAAACAAGACCTGCAAGTGGTTAGTAACCCTGTTATAAGTCCCAATTAAGGACTATGAACAACACCTGCAAGACATCAAGGGTCAGATAACAAGTATGCAAATAGGCAAGTACGAAGGCACACAAGTCACACAAGAGATACCCTTAGGGTTTAGGCCAGCATGGGGTCTGGGTAGTACCCTCTTGAAGTTGGTGGGTTCATACCTGTCCTAATCAAGGTAACCGGGTTCTAAGGTTCCCAATATCACGGGATTGCTTTCATTGTTCATCGTTTCGATTTAGCCACTGAACTGGCGACCGAAATATTCCAGGAAAGCAACCCTCAATTGAGTGTAGTATCGAGTATCAACCAACCTCGGACTACACCAAAGTCAGTTATCTCACTACCCTAAAGAGGCCAAGATAGTTCAATTAAGGTTCCTAAGGTCTGTTGATGCTTCACGACACCACGCGGAGGCCCCGTACTCTCCTTGACTGAACTCAAGGGTTACCGGTACACACCAAAGTGCCACATCAACGTAGCAGACTGTTTCAACCATGTCGGTATACCCCGCACAGTTCCCTCACAGTCTTGTTGCTACTTTCTAAGAAAGGTATCCCCCAGATCCGGGTTTAGGATCTATAGAACTCCCGAGCAACCCACAATAATAAAGCACACAAGGAAAACAATTGAAAACCTAGTTATGAACTAACCCTAAGGTACACCTCACTTTAAGTTTTAAATCCCCAGCAGAGTCGCCAGTTCTGTGATCGGTGGATCTGGAACTGACTGTTTAACGCTGGTTCGCGAAATGTCGCGGAAGCAAGAGTCGCCACCGTCTTTTATTTTCTCCAAATGGAAAGGACAAAAGCACAGAAAAATTCCTTAAAGAGATTGCTCTCGGTTCGGGAGGTAGGTTATAGAAAGGGAAGGTGTTAGCACCCTTTCTATCCATGGTTATCCATGGGCTCTTAGATACTTGCTCAATGTGTTTTCAAATTGTTTTGCGTGCTTTTCAATGTGGGTTTAAAAGTTTCTTTGAAAAATTTCAGTTCGACTCGTACGTCAGAGTGTTTGAAAAAATTGCTTTGAAAGCTTTTGAAAATGTGTCAGTGCGAAAAGTCTTTTTGAGTTTGTTTTTGAGATTAGAGCAAGTATCCATGAGAACCTACCTACCCTAAGGAATTAGTCTGTGTAGATGTCCTTAAAAGTAGTGCCATCCCACCATTGAGAGGTAGGTAGCACCATCGTTGGAGGTGTTCGGGTCAATTCGAGTTTTAGGGACGTGGTGATCACCAGAGCAATGGGAAGACACCTTAGAAGCTACCCTCATGCCAGGTTCCCGGATCATGAGGACTTACTAAGACGTTTTCTACTCGACGACCACCTTTCGAAAGGCAACAGTGAGGCGTACCCTAGGGGTGGTGTGTGCGAACTGTGTATCGTGTTTCAGTTATTTGTCTTGTCATGTTTGTCGTGTTCTACGCTTGATTTTAATTTATCCATTCATTCTTGCATGCATATTAAGAGATATAAAATTTGCGAGGAAATAAATCTAAGACTATTACAAAGGCGCGGGTCCACATCGCCAAAATTAAACCGGACCCGATTTAACGGAAAAATAAATAATGCGAAGAAATAAAAGTGCGAGGAATTTAAATTACATGGCTTAGGGACAATTACATAGTTATAATTAAACGACATAAGATAAATGCGCAAAATAATTAAAACGAAACTAGGGCGTTGGACCCTTTTTGCAAATAATTAAAATTAATGATGAATTACAAATTAAATGATTAAATGTTTTTGATATTTTGTGTTTTTTAGATTTAATGAAAAAAAGGAAGTTAACTGAAATTAAATTAGACGGCAAATCCTAATTCTAATATTTTTTATTTATTATGAAAGAATTAAAATATGACCTAAATTAAACCTAATTCATTTATGTGCAATTTAAATAGGAAAATAAATAAATAAATAATAATCATTATTGTGGAAAAAGGGAAACAAAAAGAATTAACAATTAAAACCTAAATTCTACATTTTTGGATTTTTATTAAAAAAGGAATTAAAATTAAAACCTAATTACACTACATAATTTACATTCTAATTTATTTATGAAAATAATTATAATAAAATAAATATTTATTAATTTTTGGCCTTTTCTGATTTTTTAGTGTTTTTATATTTTGTAGAAAAAATAAATTAATGGAATTAAGAAAATAAAATAAATAAAACAATAAAAATAAAAAGTGAGGAGAAAAATATAAACAATGCAAACCAGGGTGGGGTGTAGCCCCAAATAAGGAGGTTTAAATTTGAGAGGCCTGGCCCAATTGAATTTGAATTTGCTGACTTTCCATGATTCCATATGATGCGTTGACTGGAATTTAGTGTACTCCTCTGATCATAGCCCTTGGGTTGTTATTGATGGACGCGTGGCTGCCTGATTTTTGAGGATGCATAGTATGCTGGGACATGAGCGCTGCATAGGATCAATTATAGAAAAATAACATTAAGCGTTTGCCAGACCTGGGACTTGAACCCAGGTCTTGAAGGTTACAAGCACAACACCTAGCCACTGAACCACGCGCGTTTCAATTAACATATAATAAACAATAATCAATATAATAATAACGCGTTAGTGCTTTGGAATTTCGCGCGAAAATTTAAACTGGCGAATCACAGGTTGCCACCACTTCATCTTCTTCACGTCCCCTATAATATAAACAATACAGCAACGGTTTATGGAGCGTGGCCTAAAGCTATATATCAAAAAATAGCGATTAGACCCTCGACGCTCATAAATTGAGCGCGAGGGTTGGAAGCTTTTCGTCTGGTCGTGCTCAATGCAATGGCAAAGGTCTGGAGCTCCAATTTTACGTTATCTCAAAAGCCCCAAATTAGCAAGCCTGTAAACCCTAGTATGTGACAATGGCGAAAACGCATATGTGGCTCAAAAACACAATCAAACGTATCAGTTAGTTTAGAAACATCAGTATAAACATGAATCCATGAAAAAAAATGCATAAAGATGATGGAATCATGCTATGTGATTTCAAAATTTTCAAGGTACGGTTGGACTCATGGATACCAGTACAAGGTGTTTTGCTTGTTGTTAATGATTGAGAAACACTCAATGATGTCTCAGAATGCTAATGGGATGAGAGTTGATGCTTGAATCGGCCTAAAACCTTGAATTCAGTATTGAACTTTTTAAGGATTTTTGCAAGTTTGTAATGTCAATTGCTGCGCAGTATGGAGTCTTCTAGCATTAGGGTTCTCATCTAGTACTTGTATGGAATGGTTTAGGTTAACAAAACTACACAAAATCTCAAGCATTGATGATTTCACATATTTGATTTTGGAAAATCTTTTTTATATCTTTTTTCATGTTGTTTTTGTTCAACCATGATCCAATCTCATCCAAATTTGCCTAATTGGGATATGCACGAAATATTAAGACTAATCATGCATGAAAAGATTTTTTTAGGTTAAGTTTGATATTTTTCATATATTAAAATCATTTAAATGAATATAAATTAATATTAATTCAAATAAATAATTAAAAAATATGAGAATACTTCCCTTTGGGCCTAGTGGTCGTGCATAGGCTTGGCATGAAGAAATTTGGAAGAAAAATGGGCCCATTTGCATTTTTAGGCCTTTTGCATCAATGTTGACTTTTCAAAATTCCTAAAAATTTCCCAACTTCCACAAGGCATAACTTGGTCAAATTTTAAGATTTTCACATGTTCTTGGACATTTTGGAAAGGTCTTTGAGTCCTTTAACCAATGCCCTTGGTACCATGTCATTTTGAGTTACCAATCTCAAGTTATGGCCTTTGACTTAAAGTCACTTTTTGTTGACTTTTGAAAATGACCTATAATGTTGAAATTGATAACTTTTTGTGAGAGCATTTCTTGGACTTGGAACATGAAGATGAATTGTAGGAAATGTCTTTCTCTTCAAAATGAGCTTTGGATGGAATTTTTCTGATAATCCATGTGAAAGTTATGCCCTGGTCAATTTCAGTTGACTTTTTCAGCTGTCCAAATATAGCAACTTTTGTATCTTTGATGATTTCTGAGCCAAATTTTGAGAATCATGATCAAGCATTGATCAAATGATGTTTGTGGCTTCAAAATGATATATTGATCAAAAATTTGAACTTTTGACTGTCAAATGACCATTTTGCCCCTACAGTTGACTGTAGTGCAATCTAGGGTTTTGACTGTGCAATCTTGAGCTGAATGCCTTGAAACTTGACATGAGGATGCTTGACCATATTTGTAGGCATATGAGGCTTGATTGGACCTTTGAAAAGTTCATTTGCTTGACCAGAACTCAAACCCTAGTTTTGACTGTATAGGAGACAGTTGAGCTGCACAACCCTGGGGGAATTTTGTGACCTTGACTTGGCAATTTCTTGATGAATATGGGAGGGCAAATTTTGGGGTACAACAGGCGGTTCAGGAAAAAATTAGGGATAAAACAAAAAATCTGTACACCCGGCAAGTCGAAAACCCGAAAGGGCAGCTTGGGCAAAAAAGGGTTTCCCGGTGGATTGAAAACCCGAAAGGGCGATCCAGGCAAAAGTTAGGGAATTAAAGCGTATGACTATGTCTCGTCGGATCACTTTAAAGAACAATCTCTTCATCAACAGGCTCCAAGCTTCTGATCAATCCAGTCATCGGCGGACGAAGCATTTGAATGGACAAGATATTCAGAGTTGTGAAGGCTATAACAGAATGTGATCCCATAGAATTGTTGCACATAGCCATCTTTCTTTTGTATAAAATTTTCAATTTTTTACGACAACATCCTCTTACTAGGATGTCTGTCTCCTTTGTACAAAGATACTCATAAAAGTTAATACAAATACTTTTCTAAATACAGAAATTTGCTTTGTCTTCTTTTTGCTTTTCTACACTTATGTTTTATTTGAGAAACGTCCAATGTTTTGTTAAATAGGCATATGCATTTGAACATAATCGCTTCCTTGCAAATCAAGAAAGATGATTGCTGATAGGTTGAAGGTACAGATAGATATCTTGATGCCCTTTCAGAAAGAATCCCTAGCGGAACTAAACTCCAAATTCCTCGACAAAGTCAAAATCCAGAACATAATTCTCCAAACAGAGTTAAACTTCAGGATCCTCAGCAGAACAAAAGCTTTCTCAAAACTGATTTCCCCGGCCAGAGAGCCTTCTAAAAACTCAATTCTCCTCAGAGTTAAGTTTCAGTATCCCCAGTGGAGCCTTAAAAATCTGAAAATCTTATCCCCAGTTGAAGTCAAAGCTATCAATCCCCAAGCGGAACCAAACTAGTGAACCTTCTCCCCACAGATTGAAGGTTCTCAGTCTCACTCCTCCAGCATGAGTCTCCCAGGTTCTGGACTCCCCAGTAGAGATCATCAGGATTCTCATTCCCTACAAGACACCAAGGAGTTCCAAGCCCCAGCAGTGATCCTAAAATCCCTCAACAATTGAAGATCTTGTTCCCCGAGCAGTCAGCAGTCAACAAGGATATCTCGGCTTTAGCACTCAGAGATTCCTGCAATCCCCTGCAGCAGTCAATGATTCATTTTTCCTGGCAGAATTTGTCCCTAGCACGCAATTGCTCCATATACAGATATTTCTATGTTACCCAGATACAATACAGATAAACTCTAGACACGACATTCATTCTGATATTCATTCTACATTCAAACACAGTTACAGCTCAGATACGCCCCAGATACGAAGGCCATTCTTTTGTTCATACAAGCTCAGTCTCCAGATATAGTTCAAATGCATTCCAGACACGGATACCATTTTGATCCTCATTTTTCTGATCCATCCCATTACAGTTCAACAAACATTCCAGATGGCATCTCTAAGCCCATCTCCAAATGGCATCTTTAAGCCCATTCCCGCACCCATGCTTCGACGAGTGCAAATTTACGGGTACTCTAGTGTCCAATCTCCTTTTACCTTCGAGACGCAAAAGGCAAGCTTGTCAATCTAACTCTTCAGGTGCAAGAAGATTGAACATGGGAAACTGTTATACCCCAAAATTTTCCCTCTCATTTCATCAACATTTCTCATCACAAGACTCTTGGAGCTCAAGATCAAGTTAGGGTTTGCTCTGCTCAAGACTCCTCCTTGCACTGTTGACCCAAATTAGGGTTTGAGTTTGCACAAAGATATTTTGACCTAAAATGCCCAAAGTTACTTTCATGCTTCATGTTGGACTCACAAGTTTATCCATACCAAGTTTCAAGCCTTGATTCCAATCTTTGCCCAGTCAATTGGACAGTTGACCTAGAAATCAGCTGTATTGGGGAAAAAGTCAACTATGGCCAATTGACAGTCAGACCTCATGAAATTTGACCCATATCAACATAATGAACTCATATGAGCCATTTGGTCAAGTTTGGATCACAATTCCACAAGAAATTTGATCAGATCACTAAAAGGGCAAAATGGTCATTTTTAGGGTTTTGACTGCACAAAGGCAATTTTTGACTGTTTGACCTAACCAATGGCAAACCAAGTTCACATATGGACTCAAGGACTCAATGGCATTGTCTTGACACATTCAACAAGTTCAAAAGATCCCAAATGCATAGGATTGACAGATGAATTTTCCAGTCAACTGATCAAAATTTGACTGTATACTGAAAAGTCAAACTTTGACTTTTTGGTCAAAATCAAGTGCCAAGATTCATTTTTCATCAAAACATGTCAAATTATGAAACTTGTTCATCAAGAAATCCAAAATTGCAAATTAGGGTTTAAAATGAAGAAATTTCATAACTTAGAAATTTTCTAAGTTATAAAATTTCCTTATTTTTTCTTAACTTTGTCCCATTTTTTCACCAAGATGCAAATGGATTCAAACAAAACTCAAAACATGAAAGTTGTAGTACATTGCAAAATCTACAACTTTGATTCACAAAGTTTCCTAAAAAGAAGCTTGTAGCTCAAGTTATGATTTTTGGAACAAGGGTGCAAAACACTTTTAACTTAGAAAATTTTTGACCTATTCTAGGCAGGATTTTTGTCCAACTTCTTGGCCATTTTTCACATGCTTCCACTTGGAGTTTCAATTTTCATTACAAAGATGGATTATAGTACACATTCCAAGCTTTCCAAATTATCCAAGAACTTCTCAAACACCCTTGTGGTTAGGGAGAATCGAATTTGCAAAGATGGGCAAAAGTCACTTTTGTTCATAGCCAAATACATGTTCATAACATTTACATTTTCAACTCAGCATGGTTTATGCAAGCTTGCAGGCCTCTAACCCTCTTCACAATCAATAATTAAATGTCAAACCATTGTGTTCAAGCATTATTTTATGCATTTGGTCATTACACATGAAATTATCCCTTAAATAGAAAAAGCACATTTGCCATTTTGATAAAGATACACTTTATGTCAAATACGATATCCAAGAGGTACAAGTCAGATCTTTGAGGCACAAGTTTGTAGGTAAATCCCATTGATCAAGAGCAAAGTATGCAGCATGCTTGAGAACTTGGTACAGGCTTATATCACAAGTTGACATCTCCTTGCTTACATGGGAAGAAAACTTGCAAACTCACTCCAATCTCTCATTCTTGTAACAACCAGCTAAAGCAGACTTTGCAAACATCTTTCACACACTCTAACTGACCTAAAGCACGATTGAACCACATCCCAAACCTCCTCATTCATCAAAACACCATTTTCTGCAAGAAACAGGGTATCCCTGCAGATTGAGTTGCACAACTCAGTTTGCTCGTGCGTTTTGGCCAAAGCTTGTTCAAACACACTCCCTACCATCCATTGAAGTTATCCCAAGCCCTAGATACAAACTGTAACATCCCTAACCCCTGTTGCAATTTTCATTTTTTCAGTTGTGCAGGTGAACTTCCATAGCACGATTCATAGTGATTCAAAGCAAGCTAGGTGTTGGATAAGCATCCTTGGACTTCAGGCAAGCTGTACCAAAGCTCAAACTCCATTGAAGATACCTCCATTGCTGTACATGACTCAAGCTGAAACAGGTAAAAACATGAACTTCTATCTCTCAATATAGGAAGAGTTAGGCTTAGGTTTGTGAATGAAACATGTTCTCCTCATAGCCCTGAAGTCATCCATGTATTTACTTTTCATTTATATTGAGTGTGCTGTGAGAATTTTGGCCATAAACATTGGAGAAAATTTAGGTCAGAAATTGGGGATGAAGAAATTCTCCCTCGTTTCTTAGAGTTAGGTCAAGTTTTTTACATGTTTGAACTCGTGATTTACTGCTCTACATTGTTTATGTTATGAGTTTTGGCTAAAAATCAAGGAATCAGGAGTTAGTGTTGAACAAGGAAGGGCGCGCGTTTTCTGTTTCAAATGGATGGAGGTTGAAGACAGAGTTGACTTGGGCTGGGCCTGAGTCAACTTGCTGTTTGCACCATTTTTTTGTTTTGCACCCCCATGGCCCATTGTGTGAAATCCTTATCATTTTTTACTTTTTATTTTTTATTCTGATTTCATATTTTTTGCTTAAACATAAAAAATCCCAAAATTATTTTTTCACATTATTTTACATTTTTTTGGCATTTATTTGCTTTATTAAACATGTATGTGTAAATAAATATATATACTTTCTATTTAAAACCCTAGAAAATAATACAAAAATACATATTTTTCAATTATTATTTTTTGTTTACATTTTGAAAACATTTTCTAAAAATCTACCTTTTTGTAAATATTTAATATTTTACTTTGGTATATATTTAGTATATTTAATATATAATATAAATACTTATACATATTTTATTAAATATTTAGGACAAAAATATGAAAATAATAAATTTTATTTTTATTAATATATGACATCAAAAATACTTTTTTTTACAAAATACTTTTTATTTTTGTATATAATTAACAAATATTGTATATAATTAATAAACAAATATTATTTATTTAAAACTAGGGTTTTGCCCTAAACCATAAGAATATTCAAAAATTGACCTTTTTATTTTTGTTTATATTTCACATTAAAAACATTTTCACATACATAAAAAATCTTTTTGTGCATAACACATTTTGCATTTTTTATATTGTACAATTTAATATTTGTATATTCAATATGGATGTAATAGTTTTAGATTTAATTTCTTGCTAAATATCCCCCCATTCAAACATTTGTACCCCCATCCCTATAATCATGTTGTAATAATTTAGGACTTTAAATTTCCGCATTTAAAAGCTTTCAAATTATGCCATGATAGACTTAGGGTTTGTATGCGAATCAAATGACAAATAGCTTGACCTAATTCAAGACAAAAAAGCATGAAAATGGACAACACCAATCACACTTGCACCCTTAGGCTTACTCCACTTGTTGCCTTCAAAAAATGGGCCATGTTGCATGTTGAGTGTCTTTGGCAAAACAAAACAAATCAAATGATCATAGTCCCTCGATGACGCTTTCTCAAGTTGCCTAAAAAATGATCAAGTCCCTTAAAGGAAAAATTGCCAAAGACACTTGGCACTATTGCATTCATGGTCTAAACGATGACCCACGCCCGTCCTATTAACATCCTAACACAAGATTGTCCACCAAATACAATGGTGGAACAATACTGTTAAAAGGGTTAAAACATAGGAAAGATCTTTGAGAATTTTAGGGTAGATAGCTCTTGGTTACTTGACCAACTTGCAAAACAAATTCTTGCCATTTTTCAAAACACACATCACAACACAATTTCAAAACAAACTTTCAAAATATTGAAAACTTTTCAAAAGACAAATACACCTTTGTATACATTCAAACATGGATCATTACAAAGGTTGCCACAACAAATGGCCTCTTTTCAAAACCTCTTTCAAAATCACACACAAAGCACCATTTCAAACAATTGAAAAGCAAAGGCAAGTGATCTAAGCAAATAACTAAGAGCCCATGGATAACCATGGATAGAAAGGGTGCTAATACCTTCCCTTTCCATAATCTACTCTCCGAACCCAAGAAAACATCTCAAAGGTTTTTCCTGTGCTTTTTAACCTTTCCTTAGGATAAAATAAAAAGTCGGTGGCGACTCTTGCTAAACCGAAACATTTGCGAAAACAAACGCAAAACCTCAAGTCAGTTCTTCCACCGTATCACACCGGTGAACTCATAGCTTTAGGTATGTGACTCACGATGCTGCCTGTGACCTTCATGGTTTTGGGCGCATAATTCTATGATACTGATAACGAGAAATCGTATCATATAATTACTATACTTTTTATCGATTTTATAATACATTGAGTCGTCTAACTCCCGATTATTCCGAGTTTTTATGTCTTTTCACAGGTATAACATTTGTCAACTCAAGACAATTAAAAAGGACCACATAGAAAACTAAACAAGAAATAGAAGAGAAAAGAACAAAATCTCAGATTTTGCACCTGTGACGACCGTCACACCCTGTGACGACCGTAACGCATCCCCAACTAGAAAGAACGCTCGTCACACATCATTGACGAGCGTAATGCGCTATTCAAGCGCATTACGACCGTCACCCACCTGTGACGACCGTCACGCGCGTAAAGATGAACGTTATGAATTAGTGGAGACGTGGGCAACGTGAGGGCAGAATCCTTCTCCAATATTTCCTCCACTCAGTAACCATGCATCCTATTTTTACTCCACTCAAGCCTTTTCCAAGATTTTCTCAACTGCAATATTTTCTCCTATATATATGTGGTAGTGCAAAGGGATGAGGGTCGAAGAAATTCTCCCAGAACAAAATTTCTACTTTCTACAATTATTTTTATTTCCTTGTTTTAGAGTTTTTTCTACATTACTGTAATTTCTATTTCCAACATTAGTTTTAGGGTGTTAATTCTTCATTTAAGAATTAACACAATTTATTGATTTCGATCGAGCTGCAAGGAATATTGTAACATCCAAGATTACCATAGCAACGTTATTTCCATGTTTTTATGCAATTAATATTTATTCATTCTTGTATTATGTCATTTATTTTTATGAATATTATTTTAAATTGCATAGTTATTAAATATATTATGTCCGGCTAAATTAATCGTACCGGTATGTGACTCCTAAGTACCGAAGGAATTCAGTGATAACTTAGCTAAAAACATTTATAAAACAATTTCTGGTTTCCAATTTTCATGTTTAATTTAACTACCCTTGTCACGAGAGTGAGAGGATAATTAACACGATTTTGCCACGAGAGTGGGAAACTAATTAAGGCAAGAACCTGCATGCGAGAGCTGGGGTTCAACCCAGATAGTGGTAACGAAACATTAATTTTTAAATACACGAGAGTGTTTTAATAAATTAATTAAACTCAAATTGTTTTCAAAAAGTGTTATTAAATTTAAAGTGCATCCACTAGGTTTAGTAGCATGACTTATTTCATGAACACGAGAGTGTATGTCTCAGGTTTTTAAACAATTCGTTTTTACCGAAATACTTTATATGCCAAGCGATTCACCGAATTCCCGAAGTCCGACTATCACATACCGGTATAACTATTACTATTATTTTTAATTAAATTATTCCCCTCCTAAAATCAAATATTCATCGCTTAGTTAAACAAATTGTAGCATTAGATCGTATGCGATTGATCCTCAGTCTCTGTGGGTTCGATAATCATTTAAAATTAGAACGACTAAACTGTATACTTGCAGTTAGTATCCCAATAGACTTATAAAGTCCCAATCAAGTTTTTGGCGCCGTTGTCGGGGACTGATTAGTCAATTAATTACGATTCTTCTGTTGCGCATTTAGACTAGGCAATAGAAACCCTTTTTCAATTTGTATGCCAAGGACTCACTCACAAGGCGAACCACTTGACAAATCGACGGACGAACCTGAACGCATCCTTTCCGTAAGACGTGCAGTCAAAGATTACTGTTTAAATCACGCTATTCCTTTACCCAAACCCGAAATCAAGATTGATTCTGAAACAAATTATAATTCTTCCTCTGAAACCGAAACTAATCCAGAATTAGACATGGCCGAAGAACAAAGGACCCGTCCACTGAAGGAGTATGCAGCTCCATCACAACAAGAACCCCACAACAGCATTGCTGTTCCAGCAATAAATCGAAATGATTTTGAGTTGAAACCGTCATTGATATCAGCTATCCAACAACGCCAGTTCTATGGAGATCCTACCGAGGATCCAAATGAACATCTTATAAAATTCGTTCAATTTGCCGACACAGTTATAGCAAATGGTGTTAGTAAAGATGCAATAAGATTACGTCTTTTCCCTTTCTCGTTAAGAGATAGAGCTTGGGCTTGGTTGCAATCCTTGCCATCAAATTCCGTCACTACGTGGGAAGGACTTAAGATTGTATTTTTAGCACGATACTTTCCTCCAAGCAAGACTGCTGTACTAAGAGCCCAAATCAACGGATTTAGGCAGAAGGATACTGAATCGCTATTCGATGCATGGGAACGCTACAAAGATATGATGCGAATGTGCCCACATCACGGACTAGAAAAATGGTTGATCATCCACACATTTTATAATGGACTCTTGTACAACACAAGACTCTCTATAGATGCCGCCGCAGGTGGTACACTGATGGACAAGCCTTATGACGAAGCTAACCAACTCATTGAAAATATGGCTCAAAACCACTATCAGTGGGGAGGAGAAAGAACATCTGTGGAGAAAACTCAAACCAAAGGTGGGATGTACGAGATTAGTTGCCTAGATAAAGTTAATGCTAAGGTAGATGCTCTTACCCGAAAGATAGAAAGCTTGACCTTACCTCCTGCAGCCACCGTGGCTGTAGTTACCCCAAACTGCGAAGTTTATGGAGTCCCTGGTCATGTTGGAACCGAATGTCAAATCTTAGCAGGAATATCAGTTGATCAGGTAAATTACGCTCAAGGTAATCCTTATGCTAATACCTATAATCCTGGTTGGAAGAACCATCCTAACTTCTCGTACAAGAGCAATAACGCTTTATATGCACTTGGCCAAGCACCTGCTGTACCTCCAGGTTATCAAAAACCCGCTGTTAATGTTCCTAACATTCCTAAGAAATCTAACCTTGAAATCCTAATGGAAAATTTTATCGCTAATCAAGCTCAACAAAACAAAGAATTCCTCAATCAAAACATTCACACCGGTGAACAATTGAAGCTTTTAGCAAATAAGGTAGATGCCCTAGCAACTCACAATAAAATGTTAGAAACCCAAATCTCCCAAGTAGCACAACACCAAGCTAGTTCTGCCGCACCTACTGGTACATTTCCTGGACAGCCACAACCCAATCCTAAAGGACACGCTAATGCTATCACATTACGAAGTGAGACAACCCTTGATGGACCGGTAGATCCTAGACTCCAAAATCCAACCATGTATCAGAAACCTAAAAAGGAAGTATAGAAGTCGAAAGATCAATCTGAGAATGTAGAGGAAGACGCGAATGAGAATAAAGAGGCTTCAGAAAAACCTTACGTGCCTCCACCGCCATATAAACCACCAATTCCATACCCTCAAATACTTGCAAAATCCAAGAACGAGGGGCAATTCAAGAAATTTGTAAAACTTCTGAAACAATTAAACATTACTATTCCGTTTACAGAAGCTATAACCCAAATGCCATCATATGCTAAATTCTTAAAAGAAATATTGTCTAATAAGAAAAAAAATCGTTGAAAACGAAACCGTTATGCTAACTGCCGAATGTAGCGCCATAATTCAAAATAACATGCCTCCAAAGCTAAAAGATCCTGGTAGTTTCTCCATACCATGTGTAATTGGAAAATCTGTCATAGACAAAGCTCTATGCGATTTAGGAGCAAGTGCTAGTCTAATGCCCTTATCTATTTGCGAGAAGCTCAAACTAGGTGACATGAGGCCTACCAAGATGTCCCTACAACTAGCTGACAGATCAGTCAAATTCCCTGTTGGTATGCTAGAAAACATTCTTGTCCGAATAGGACAATTTTACATACCGACTGACTTTATAATAATTGACATCAAGGAAGATTCAAACATTCCCATCATACTAGGAAGACCATTTTTAGCTACTGCAGGAGCCATCATTAACGTTAAGAAAGGAAAGCTTACCTTCTAGGTAGGAGAAGAAAAAGTAGAATTCATTCTTTCCCGATTCTTCAAGGCCCCTGCTATAGATGACTCATGCTGTCTCTTAGATATTATTGATGAATGTGTCAAAGAACTAGAAAGCCAAGAAGACACCTATTCTGGGATGCTGAAAATTCTGACACCAACTATCCTCAAGGATGATGACCGGAAACAAGAACATCTAGATGCCAACCTAAGCGAATGTTTCGCCTTAACACCCGATCCTACCCCAACTGATAAGAAAACTGGTATAGAACTTAAAACATTACCTGAAGATCTTAGGTATGAATTTTTAGATAAAGAACTCGAACGGCCAGTTATAGTTAATGCCAATTTAGGGAAGATCGAAACCGAAAAAATTCTTAGTGTGTTAAGGAAGTATCCAACCGCGTTAGGCTATAATATATCAGATCTAAAGGGAATAAGCCCTTCTCTCTGTATGCACCGCATTATGTTGGAGGAGGACTGCAAGACTTCTAGAGAACATCAAAGACGAATAAATCCTATCCTAAGTGAATTCGTTAAGAAATAAGTGCAGAAACTGCTAGAGGCAGGCATCATATACCCAATATCAGATAGTAACTGGGTCAGTCCAGTTCACGTGGTGCCTAAGAAAGGAGGTGTTACGGTTATAACAAACACAAAAGGCAAATCGGTAGCACAACGTACCCAAACAGGATGGAGAATGTGTATCGATTACAAAAAACTAAACAAAGCTACGCGCAAGGACCATTTCCCATTACCATTCATTGATCAAATGCTCGAGCGCTTAGCCAAACATTCCCATTTCTGCTATCTTGACGGATACTCAGAATTCTTCCAAATTCCCATTCATCCTGATGATCAAGAGAAAACCACGTTCACATGTCCCTATGGTACTTTTGCATACCGAAGAATGCCATTTGGACTATGTAACACACCTGCAACTTTCCAACGATGCATGATGGCGATTTTCGCAGACTTTTTAGACGGAATTATGGAAGTATTCATGGACGATTTTTCTGTCTGTGGAGAAAGTTTTGAAGGATGTTTATCAAATCTTGAATTAGTACTAAAACGTTGTGTCAATGTCAACCTAGTGCTCAATTGGGAAAAATGTCACTTCATGGTGAGACAAGGAATTGTGTTGGGTCACATTGTATCAAACAGAGGGATTGAAGTCGATAAAGCAAAAATAAAGATTATCAAAAACCTTCAACCACCCAAAACAGTTAGAGAAATAAGAAGTTTTCTAGGACACGCTGGTTTTTACCGACGTTTTATAAAAGATTTCTCTAAAATCACTAAGCCACTAACTGAATTATTAATGAAAGAAGCTGAGTTTATTTTCGATGATAAATGCTTAAACGCATTTGAGACGCTTAAAGAAGCCCTAATTTCAACACCTATTATGCAACCTCCTGATTGGAACCTACCATTTGAAATAATGTGCGATGCAAGCGATTATGTTGTAGGCGCAGTCCTAGGACAACGCAAAGATAAAAAGCTTCACGTTATCTACTACGCAAGCAGAACACTCGATCCCGCACAAATGAATTACGCCACCACGGAGAAGGAACTCTTAGCTGTTGTATTCGCATTGGATAAATTTCATTCCTACTTAGTGGGCGCTAAAATCATTATTTACACGGATCATGCTACGATCCGATACTTGCTAAGTAAGAAAGATACCAAACCGCGACTACACATATGGATCTTACTCCTACAAGAGTTTGACTTGGAAATAAAAGACAAAAAAGGGACTGAAAACGTGGTAGCAGACCATTTATCAAGATTAGATGGAATCCAAACCGAGAGTCTTCCCATAAACAAAGATTTCCCTTATGAATGCCTTATTGCTAAACTAGAGATAGCTCCTACCGACAGTTTAGATCAACACAATGAACCCTTAACAACTGCGGTAGTAAAAGCCATTTGTACCGACACCACATTACCGTGGTACGCTGATTTCGTTAACTATTTAACTGCCGGTGTTTTACCACCCGATTTAACGTACCAACAGCAGAAGAAATTCTTCCATGATCTTAAACACTACTTTTGGGATGAACCATTACTCTTTAAAAGAGGCGCCGATGGTATCTACAGTCGCTGTGTTCCTAACGATGAAATAGACGACGTCATTTCCCATTGCCATTCCGCCCCTTATGGTGGACACGCTAGTACATCAAAAACTTGTGCAAAAATACTTCAAGCTGGCTTCTTTTGGCCTACCTTATGGAAAGACGTCCACGTAGCAATTATGAACTACGATAGATGTCAACGCACAGGAAATATATCTAGACGCGACGAAATGCCGCAAAAAAGGATTCTCGAAGTAGAAATTTTCGATGTATGGGGAATTGATTTCATGGGACCGTTCCCTGCATCTTTCAGAAATAAGTATATATTGGTAGATGTTGACTACGTATCAAAATGGATTGAAGCCATCGCTGCACCCACAAACGATACACGAGTGGTACTTAAACTATTCAAGCATGTTATCTTCCCACGATTCGGTGTACCAAGACTAGTAATCGGTGATGGCGGTTCCCATTTTATATCTAGGATTTTCGAAAAACTACTTTCAAAATATGGCGTTAAACATTGCATAGCCACACCATACTATCCTCAAACGAGTGGACAGGTGGAAGTGTCAAATAGGGAGATAAAACAAATCCTTGAGAAAACCGTAGCCACATCCAGGAAAGATTGGTCCTCCAAGCTAAATGATGCTCTTTGGGCATATCGGACAACTTTTAAAACCCCTATCGGAACAATGCCGTTTAAATTAGTTTATGGAAAATCTTGTCATTTGCCAGTAGAATTAGAACATAAAGCTTATTGGGCCATTAAAACCCTTAACTTAAATTACAAGATTGCTGGTGAAAAACGAATATTAGATATCTATGAATTAGAAGAATTGCGTTTAGACGCTTATGAAAATGCTAGAATCTATAAGGAAAGAACAAAAAAATGGCACGATAAGCATATCTCGCAGAAAGAATTTAAGGAAGGAGACATCGTACTCCTATTCAACTTTAGACTAAAACTTTTCCCAGGAAAATTACATTCCAGATGGTCAGGACCATTCGAAATTAACAAAGTTTTCCCAAGTGGTGCGATAGAAATTAAAGGAAATTCTATCGAACCATTCATAGTCAATATCCAGCGCTTAAAGCACTACTTTAACGTCAGAAATACCAACTATTCGGCTTATCTTCAGTTAAGTGAGCCACCTACCCCGATACCTAACTGAATAGGTATTATTTGTCGAGCCATCGACATAAAATAAAGGCGCTTCATGGGAGGCAACCCATGTTTTCTTTTAATTACTTTTATTGTTTTAATATGTTTTTAATTTTCTTTTCTTTTTCTTAATCTTTAAAACTTTCATGTTGCATATCTTACTCTTTTTTATTTTCTTTTTCTTCTATTTTTATTTTTCCTTTAAACTTTCTTTTTCTTCTTGATTTAACTTCGGCATTTTTAACCTGAAAATACTAACTTAGTTTTTCAAACATTTATTAAATATTTTCAGGGGTAATTCTTTTGCTTTCATATTTAGCTCCATGGCACACGTAAACTACATGAATATCACCTTGAGAAGAAGACACCAGAGAAGACGCTTTGAGGATCTGGCTAAGCGGGAAATGTGCCCTACAATCTACGCTGATGACCATGTTATGACTGCTCTTGGCATTCGTGAGAGTGTCATGTATCTGCTACACCAGATAGGTTGGGACACTGCTCCTATTCGGAGACGATACTATACCTACAGGAAGCTGACCCTTGAGTTCCTGAGCACACTGAGCTACATTCCAAATCATGGGTTAGGGTTCAACCGTGGGTTGATCACTTTCAGGTTGTTTGACATGGACTATCGCTATAACCTTAGGGATTTTGCCAACCTGCTAGGATTCCCTTTTGGCCCTGATGTTATTACTATGACCCAGGAGGACCTCTTGCTTAATTTTGATCTTGATTTTTTCTGGGGAAGCATTGCTGGAAATAACCATCCAGAGCCTTCTGACCTCTATTCTGAGTCCATCCACAACCCGACTATCAGGTATTTTCATAAGATCATCGCCCATACCCTTTTTGGTAAAGAGCAAAATGTTACGTCGGTATCACGTGATGAGCTCTTCATTATGCATTGTGCCTCCCAGAGCCGTCCGGTAAACGGTGTCGCTTATATGCTAGCTAACATGGAGCGTATTATCCAGACTCCGAATGCACCAATCCTGTTGGGTGGTTTAGTCACTATGATCTCAAATGCAATTGGACTCCGAAGGCCTATGCTAGGATCAGCCCCGCATTATGGAATAAAGCCGATGAACATTGAATTTTGCTTCAACACTAGTTTTATAGGGAATCTTGGGCCAGATGAATTTGAGTTGTTAATTAATCATGAGACTGTACACCAGTTTATGCTCCCGAACCCTATCACTAGTGTGCATAATAGAGCAAACTGGCTTTTTGACCTCCACCATCCTGCTACACCGCCTTCGTCTCCCTCCACTGTTGACATTTACGAAGTACCCAACACCTCTCACGATGCTGAAGACCCTGCCACACCACCGGGATACCATCAGTTTCCCGATCCATGGGAGCAGCAGGTAGTTTCTACTGAGACCGCCACCCAGGCTCCAGAGATCCCACCACCGCCTCCACCTACTGTTACCCTGCACTCTTTGCATGAAGAAATTACTGAAATGCGGGGCGAGCTTACATCTCTCCGAGTGGACTTCATCGCTTTCATGGATTTGGTGACCGACCAGCTGGATTTCATGCACCAGCATATGTTCCCTACTCCCCGTGGCTAGTGTTTGCCGTTGTTATCTTAATTTGTTCTTCTCTCGCATTTGTACATACAGTGGGGTCACTGTTTAGTCTTAGTGTAGGGGAGGATTCTAGTTGCTCTAGCATTTTATCATTTTTTATTATTTAAGTTATTTCAAAACAATTTTTATGGATTAATTCAATTATTTATCAAGTACCAAGTTTCTATTATTTTATTTTCGTTCATTTTCATTTCCTGTATATTTTTTATTTCTTTTAATTTACTGTTTATATTTCACGCAAATGTTATTTCATTATGTGTTAGTAAATAATATTTCAAAACTATAATTATTAGAATATTTCAAACTTAGAATATTAAGAAAATAATAAAAAAATTATATAAACATTCGTAACGGTCTTCTCATTAATGACATTGAACGTGTTACGATTGTCACACCCTCGTGACGAGCGTAACATGCATTTTTGCCGTGTTACAACCGTCACACCCTCGTGACGACCGTCACGCGCACAATATATCAGAACGGCTATTACAGAACCGTTCCAACCATTGTCTTCAATACTTCCACAATTCCTCCATTGCTGCAGAACCACACGAAACATACCCATTCCACTCCATTTTTTCTCAAACTTCCAAATTTCTAACACTAAAAATACTATCCACCCACTACCCCATTTTCATTCCAAACCTTTTTCAATCCATTCTACAAACACCATGGCCAACAACCAACAAGCTCCCGCTCTCACTTTCAGATCCGGCGAACAAGGAGAAACCCAACGGGTCAAATTTCAGAAGTTCCAACGTTGAGGTCTCCAACCTACACGGTATGTTGATCTTGACTGTTTGAGGAGTTTGGGACTACTTGACAGTGTCCGCCAATTGTTGCAGAGTGTGGGTTTATGGAACCTGTGCCGCGAACCAAGACCGATTTATGAAACTCTAACTCTTGAGTTTTTGAGTTCCTTTGTTTACATCACTCCGCCAGGTGCCACGAACCAACTGTCAGGCCTGGCCAGATTTCGCATGTTTGGCATTGAGCACGAGTTTCCCCAATCCGACATCGCGTGGCTTTTAGGTTTCTGTTCTGACGAAGGTGTCCATCTCTGGGTGTCGCATAATTTTGGTGAGGAAGCCTTCAACTTATGGCACAGTATGACGAATATCCGTGCCGGATCCTACGACCACCTAAATACCACCCACATTCATAATCCAGCCATCCGCTATTTCCACCGCATCCTCAGTAACACAATCTTCGCTCGTGATAGCAACCACAAGCTCAACTCCAAGGAGCTCTTCTTTATGCATTGCGCGTTCACCGGGCAAAAGATCAACGCCGCCCCATTCCTACTGGCTCATATCCACTCTATCTGTGCTAGAGGCGAAAAATCCTTTTATTTCAGAGGGCTGGTCACTTCACTTGCCATAGCTCTGAACTATGGTGCTACTCTCGCGACTATGCCTTCTATGGCACCAGCTTTGCTGACTTTGGATCACTGCAAGGCCGCACATCTCATTTATGAGCGGGAGGATGGCAGATTCCACCCTATGATCAGGAACACCGTTTATCAGAACATCGTTTTGCCTTGCAGGGACCGAATCGATCCGCGAAACCAAGCTAACTGGTTGTTTGATCCTGCAGCTCCCGCAGGGCATGCTCCCACTCATGAAGACCAGCCTAATGCCCCCGTGGACGAAATGCAAGAAGAGCTGGATAGTGCCCCCCCCCCCCCCCCCCCCCGTCCACGACATTCCTGGATCTTCATCTGCACCACCTCCTATTACTCTTGAAGAGGTCCTCCGCGCCATTCATATGCAAAATCAAATGAGCGCAGCGCTTGAAAGAAGGCAACATGAGCAATATGAGTATCTGTGCGCTCAAAACGCTCAAATCTTGACTGGGCAGCGGAACATGAATGAGAGGTTGGATGAGGCCCTGTCAGAGCTCAACGCCCTAAGGTTGGACGTCAGCACCCTTGGTTTCCAAGATACTGACACAGAAGACACTCCTACCAGACGCTCTCGCACCAGGAGTAGAGGACGTGGTCACCAGTAGTTTTTCTTTATTTTCTATGTAGTTTATTATTTTTTATGTTTCATTTCCTTTCCGTTTGTTTTTGTAATTGTACTTCCCCGCCTATATAACGCAACATTGAGGACAATGTCGGATTCAGTGTGGGAGAGGTACCTTTCCATCCTTTATAAACTAGTAATTTTTATTATATGTCTAGATTTAAATTCTTCACTTTATTTAGCCATACCAAAAAATTTTTATCTTCGCATTAGCCCGACATACCTATTTTAACGAAATCCCAGTTAGGGAAGCCGAAAACGACATAACAAGATCGATACGGTTATGACACCGTAGACTTCCTACTTACGCGGTCCGTTTCAATAACCATTATACCGATATCTAGAGTTTTTAGTTCTACAGTAACCCCTAGTAGTTTATACTAGCAGTCAGCACCGTCTTGACACAAACCACGTGGAAAATCGATGAATATAAGTGTTTGATGCCTGATCATTAAAATATCCTTCATATCTCGCTGCTAAAAGAAAAGAAATTTTGTGCACCAAAATATACGGTCACATATAAGAAATGAGAAAATAATGAAGGAATCCAGTGTTGGTTGGTTCAGAGGTATCTGGTTCTGAACTCGGTAGGGCGTGCCACGGCCCGATCCCCCACAACCTCCAACTTGGATAACATATGTAGGGTTGCCACATTCGTGTACCAGACCCCGTGCTAAAAGGATCAAAGTCACTAACCGGTTACTCCACTACGTGCGTGCTAAGACAAAGGGCTTAATGTGATTGCGCCAGAACGAAACCGGGTGAAATAGATACGAGGAACTCTGGACAGAATTATAACGGAACTGTTGGATAGCTTGTTTGAAATGGAAGCCTACGACTAAGCTCATTGCTTGTGTCATTAGCGTATCTTTAGTGTTTCACTCAAGTATTGGCCAGACCGACGAGGATTTCCCGAAATTGCTTTAAAAATCCAAGGTATGTCATGCATATGCGCTTGACAAAACTTGTCCGACCTTTCGAATGACTATTTGCTTGAGGACAAGCAAAGGTTTAAGTATGGGGGAATTTGATAACGATAAATCGTATCATATAATTACTACGCTTTTTACCGATTTTATAATACATTGAGTTGTCTAACTCCCGATTATTCCGAGTTTTTATGTCTTTTCACAGGTATAGCATTTGTCAACTCAAGACAATGAAAAAGGACCACATGAAGAAAGCTAAACAAGAAACAGAAGAGAAAAGAACAAAATCTCAGATTTTGCACCTGTGACGACCGTCACACCCTGTGACGACCGTAACGCATCCCCAACTAGAAAGAACGCTCGTCACACATCATTGACGAGCGTAATGCGCTATTCAAGCGCATTACGACCGTCACCCACGTGTGACGACCGTCACGCGCGTAAAGATGAACGTTATGAATTAGTGGAGACGTGGGCAACGTGAGGGCAGAATCCTTCTCCAATATTTCCTCCACTCAGTAACCATGCATCCTATTTTTACTCCACTCAAGCCTTTTCCAAGATTTTCTCAACTGCAATATTTTCTCCTATATATATGTGGTAGTGCAAAGGGATGAGGGTCGAAGAAATTCTCCCAGAACAAAATTTCTACTTTCTGCAATTATTTCTATTTCCTTGTTTTAGAGTTTTTTTTTCTACATTACTGTAATTTCTATTTCCAACATTAGTTTTAGGGTGTTAATTCTTCATTTAAGAATTAACACAATTTATTGATTTCGATCGAGCTGCAAGGAATATTGTAACATCCAAGATTACCATAGCAACGTTATTTCCAGGTTTTTATGCAATTAATATTTATTCATTCTTGTATTATGTCATTTATTTTTATGAATATTATTTTAAATTGCATAGTTATTAAATATATTATGTCCGGCTAAATTAATCGTACCAGTATGTGACTCCTAAGTACCGAAGGAATTCAATGATAACTTGGCTAAAAACATTTATAAAACAATTTCTGGTTTCCAATTTCCATGTTTAATTTAACTACCCTTGTCACTAGAGTGAGAGGATAATTAACACGATTTTGCCACGAGAGTGGGAAATTAATTAAGGTAAGAACCTGCATGCGAGAGCTGGGGTTCAACCTAGACAGTGGTAACAAAACATTAATTTTTAAATACACGAGAGTGTTTTGATAAATTAATTAAACTCAAATTGTTTTCAAAAAGTGTTATTAAATTTAAAGTGCATCCACTAGGTTTAGTAGCATGACTTATTTCATGAACACGAGAGTGTATGTCTCAGGTTTTTAAACAATTCGTTTTTACCGAAATACTTTATATACCAAGCGATTCACCGAATTCCCGAAGTCAGACTATCACATACCGGTATAACTATTACTATTATTTTTAATTAAACTATTCCCCCCCTAAAACCAAATATTCATCGCTTAGTTAAACAAATTGTAGCATTAGATCGTATGCGATTGATCTTCAGTCTCTGTGGGTTCGATAATCATTTAAAACTAGAACGACTAAACTGTATACTTGCAGTTAGTATCCCAATAGACTTATAAAGTCCCGATCAGATACTGCCCGGTAAACCCATAGTCCTAGGATTATGATTCATGATATTGCCCGTCACATTCGTAGTTTAGGTCGGCGTACCCACGGCTGTCCGGGATGTTGGCCCATTAGGAAGTATGTAGGACAACTCGTCGTGGCACCTTAGCGTCGGGGAGGCGAAACCAGGATTTGTTCGAGTCTTCAACGTTTTAATATGCGCGGAGTGTGTCTTGGCTTGTCGTGCCCTACTTCCCGTCAGTTATGGCGAGCATATGGATTTGCTCTTGAATTTCACCGGTTTCCTGTGCTTTGCAGGTAAATGGCTGACGAACCGGAGTCTTCGGGTCGTAATGAGGTCGAGGACCAGAGTGCCGAGGAGAATGTAACTCTAGTTGATACCGTTGATGATCCTTCGCTGGATTGGGTGGGCGCTGAGCCCCGAGGGATTGCCTCGGCATATAGTCGGCGTAGTCGGAGCGCCTACACTATCGTCGAACACGGCGGTAGTCAACCGGGCTTCCAGAAGAACTTTGTTGTCACACGGCCGTCTCTCGACGCGCAGATCTGCTCGGAGTTCTCTGAGTATGGTTTTCCCATGTATGAAATCGCGTTCAAAGACCTCGGCCTTAAGCTCTCTTTCAATGATTTCCAGGTCGGGGTATTCTGCCATCTGGACTTGGCCCCCTCGCAGCTTCACCCCAATTTGATCGCCTTTCTTCGGGTGTTTGAGCTGACATGTCGCTTCTTAAGGATCGGGGCGACCATTCCTTTATTCTTCAGAGTATTTCACTTGCAACGCCAGTCTCGAGGAGGCAGGCATAGCTGGGTTTCCCTAAAACAGTCGAAGAGGCTGTTCAGGATGTACATAGATTCGGTCCGGGGTTTCAAGGACAAATGGTATGCCGTGCGGCTGATCACCCAGACTGCTTTGGATTCTATATATGAAGAGGAAACCGCAGTGGCTGACGAGAACGGGGAGCCTCTTATGGACGACGAGGGTCGCCCGGTGCTGGGGCGTGTATCCAAGTTCCTGTTGCATTGGTGCTCGCGCCATTACGAGCATGGTACCGGGCACTACCATACGCCCGCGGAAGGGATGAGTGCCGAGGATGAGGAAGCCTACGGTACCCTTTGCAAGTATGTCGACAGCTTCTTCCCTGCTCGGTGGGTCACGAGGGAGGGGAAAGACATTCTTGACGAGGAAGGTTACCCGACCTTCGAGACCCGTCCTATAGATACCAAGGCGCTTGTCGAGTGCCAGTCCTACGGGCAGGCCGTGGACCTACTAGGTTGTTTTTTGTCTTATAGTTTTGTTCTAGTTTCCCTTGACAGTGAGTACTGAGGAGGCTGAGACCATCAGGAGGCTCGACAAGGAGGGTCAGAGAAAACACATGGCTGCCAGTATGGTCGGGATGGTCAAGATGGCCGAGATGGTCGTTGTCCTCGCTGAGGAGGGGTCGGACTCCTCTGACCGCGTCAGGGAACTGGAACTGAAAAAAGCTGCCCTCGCCACCGGCTCTCGTAAGTTGAAGGCTGCTCTGGAGCGATATGAGGAGATGTTCTGTGAGCAAGCTGAGCTGCTGGCCATGGAGAAGGAAAACTCGGGGAAGGTTGCTGAGGAGAGGGACTGTTTTCAACTGGACCGGGAACGCTTGGAGTCCGACAATGAGCGTCTGTCTAAAGAAGTCGAGGATCTGAAGGCCGCCATGCTTCCCATCGAAGACGAGTCAGAGGAGACGTCCCCCTTGCGGAGTCGCTCGGATCTGGTCGCGCGCATCCATCTCCTCGAAACGGACTGTGTTGGCGCCTTGGCAGATGGTTTTTAGGCCGCGGTTAATCGGCTCACTTTATTGAATCCGGGCCTAAATACCGAGGGGGTGGGTTTCATGTCCCAGATCATCGACGGCCAGGTCGTGCCTCCTCCCGAGTCTCTTGTCATGGATGCTGGTAGCCCCGGGGAAATCTAGCCGTGGAATTCTGGTCGGGCCTGCGCGCCTGTTTTACTGGTAGTTGTTTTTGGGGCATGCATACCCGTGTATATTTTTTTGTGGCCTGCGTGCCCGTGCCTGTAATTTCTGAACATCGTTAGCCTTCTTGGTCGGTTTATTTTTATTTGTTTTTGCTTTTGAATGGATGTTTATTTCGACCTTTAATATTTGCTCGTGTCTGAGTTTTTATATTTGTGATGAAATTTGCCCAAGTTATGTCCCCGAGTTTCGCCTGTGCTCGGCTGTTACTTTGTGGCGGAATTTGCCTAAGTTATTTCCTCGGGGAATGCTTGTGCTCGACTGTTACTTTGTGGCGAAATTTGCCTAAGTTACGTCCTCGAGTGGAGATTCTTTCGACCCATTTGGTGGTCCGACGTACTTCGAAATGTGCCGGTCGTGCAGAGTAAAGCCGCTTGCTCGGGCGTATGACCCAGATCGGGGTCGCTTGCCCGTGGCGTGAACGGCCCATCACGAGCTGGGTGTTCTGCCATGTGGGTACTTCGACAGTGGAGCTCGATTGAGGTGTCCATGTCGGGCACTGTCGTTCGTGCTCGCTTGGCTGAACGGCGCTATGTCATTTGGGCGTAGATTGGGCCCGTACCTTGGCCTATCTACGTGGTCGAGACATTTCTCTCTGTTGACTGGATGTGGGTGTTCGACAACGAGAGTCCTTAGTGTTAATGGTTTTTAACTATAGTACTGCTTTAGTTTAGCAACGTTCCAGGGTCGTGGCAATGGTTCTCCGTCTAGTTGCTCGAGGTAGTATTCCCCGGTACATGTGGTGCCGTGGACGCGGTAAGGCCCTTCCCAGTTCACGGCCAACTTCCCTTTGCGGGAGTCTTTCTGGTTTCTTCATAAAACCAGGCTGCCGATCTCGAACTCGCGTTTAATGACCTTGTCATTGTGACGCGGGGCCACTCGTTGTTTTAGGGTGGCCTCGCGCAGGGCTGCCCCCGATCGAATTTCCTCGACTAAGTCGAGTTCGTCCTTGAGTGCCTCGTCGTTCATTTCTTCGTCGAGGGGAGTTTCTGTCCTCCTGGAGGGTTCCCTGATTTCTACTCGAATGACGGCCTCGGTGCCGTATGTTAGTCGAAAGGGGGTCTCGCCCATCGTTGAATGGGGTGTGGTGCGGTACGCCCACAAGACACTGTGCAGCTCCTCGACCCAGCCTTTCTTGGCTTCACCGAGCCGACGTTTGAGTCCTCGGAGGATGACTCTGTTAGTAGCCTCGGCTTGCCCGTTGGTTTGAGGGTGCTCGACCGAGGTGAAGTGTTGTTTTGTTCCCAGTTTGGTGACGAAGTCTTGGAATCCGTGGTTGGTGAACTGGGTGCCTTTGTCAGTGACCAGTGCTCTTGGGATCCCGAATCTGGCGAGGATGTTTCTCTTGTAGAAACAGAGGATGTTGTGCGAGGTGATCTTCGCGAGAGCCTCAGCCTCTATCCATTTTGTGAAGTAATCCACGGCCACAATTAGAAACTTGTTTTGGCAAGTTCCTTGCACGAAGGGTCCGAGGATATCCATCCCTCACCATGCAAACAGCCACGGGGATGACAGTATGCTCAGCTCGTGAGGGGGGGCGAGGTGCATGTCGGCGTGCCTCTGGCACTTGTCACACTTCTTAACGTGTTCCTTGGCGTCCTGCTGCATCGTCGGCCAATAGTACCCTGCTCGAAGGGCTTTCCTCTCCAGGGACTTGTCGCCCATGTGCTGGGCGTTAATCCCTTCGTGTATCTCTCGTAATACCTCGGGGACTGTGGATTCGTCGATGCATTTCAGGAGGGGAATGGAGAATCCCATGCGGTATAGTTTGTGCTCGAGCACCACGTAGGAGCATGCTCGTTGCTTCGTGATGGTCACCTCTGTCTGGTCCGAGGGGAGTTCGCCCTTTGTCAGAAAATTGTACACTGGGGTCATCCAGGACAAGGCGTCTCCTATGGCATGTACCTCGACTGGTGTCGAGGATCTTTCAATGCTTGGGCGTGACAGGGATTCTTGTATGACAGATTTGTTTCCGCCCTTCTTTCTCGGGCTTGCAAGTTTGGACAATATGTCTGCCCTCGTGTTTTGCTCGCGCGGGACGTGTGATATTTCTGCTCGCTCAAACTTTGTCATGTGTTTTTTGACTAAGTGTAAGTATTCGACGAGGTTGTCGTTTTTGGCTTGGTAACTCCCTTGGACTTGGGAGGTAACGAGTTGTGAGTCCATGAAGATTTGTATCTCGCGGGCTCCCAGGTCCTCGGCTAGCCTTAGTCCTGCGAGCAAGGCCTCGTACTCTGCTTGGTTATTCAACGTCGGGAAGGAAAGGGTTAGCGAGTGTTCGATCACTACGCCTTCCTCATTTTCCAGGAGGATCCCCGCGCCGCTTCCGGACGAGCTGGAGGCTCCGTCGACGAAGATGGTCCATTTGTGTTCTTTCCCCCGGGGCGGGTCGTGAGCGGTCATTTCCGGGACGAAGTCGGCCAGGGCTTGTGCTTTCAGAGCTTTCCTGCTCTCGTATTGAATGTCGAATTCTGAGAGTTCTAAGGACCATTTCAACATCCGGCCTTCCATGTCAGGTCGACCTAAGAGTTGTTTTACTGGTTGGTCGGTTCGCACGACGACCGTGTGGGCCAGAAAATAGTGTCTGAGTCTCCTTGTTGTGTTGACGAGGGCTAGAGCCACTTTTTCTATCTGTTGGTACCTGCTTTCGGGTCCTTGTATGGCTTTGCTCGTGAAATAAACGGGTTTCTGCCCGTCGATGGTCTCGCGGATGAGAGTCGCGCTGATGGCTTCGTTTGAGACGGCCAAGTATGGGAATAACGGCTCCCCGTTGATTGGTAGAGATAGCACGGGTGGTTGGGATAGACTTTGTTTCAGGTGGCGTAGTGCCCGTTCGTATTCCTCGGTCCATTCGAAGGCTGCCTCTTTGCAAAGGAGTCTGAAGAAGGAGAGGGCGTGCTGAGCAGATCTTGTGACGAAGCGGGACAATGAAGTGAGCATGTCGTTTATGACTTGTATTGATTTCTTCGACTTCAGTGTCGGGAGGTCGGAGAATGCTCGACATTTGTCGGGTTGGTTTCAATTCCTCGTTCTGTCAGGTAGAACCCGAGGAATTTCCCCGCCTTGACTCCGAACGTGCATTTTTTGGGGTTGAATCTCATCTTACATTGTCTTGCTTGGGCGAAGACTGCCTTGAGGTGCGCTGCATGATCGGTGTCTGCTCGGGACTTGACGATCATGTCGTCCATGTAGACCTCGAGCATGTCTCTGATCTGCTTGTGGAACACCCTGTTCATCATTCGTTGGTAAGTTGCCCTTGCGTTTTTTAGTCCAAAGGGCATTACGTTGTAGTAATAATTGCCCGAGCTGGTCATGAAGGTAGTGCAATGTTTGTCGCCCATGGCCATTGAGATTTGGTTATAGCCTGAATATGCATCCATGAATGACAATGTTTTGTAGTCGGCCGAGTTGTAAACCAACATATCTATGTTTGGTAAACGGAAAGCATCCCTCGGGCATGCCCGGTTGAGATTGGTATATGTGATCGGTGGATCTGGAACTGACTGTTTAACGCTGGTTCGTGAAATGTCGCGGAAGCAAGAGTCGCCACCGTCTTTTATTTTCTCCAAATGGAAAGGACAAAAGCACAGAAAAATTCCTTAAAGAGATTGCTCTCGGTTCGGGAGGTAGGTTATAGAAAGGGAAGGTGTTAGCACCCTTTCTATCCATGGTTATCCATGGACTCTTAGATACTTGCTCAATGTGTTTTCAAAATTGTTTGTTTGCTTTTCAATGTGGGTTTTAAAAAGTTTCTTTGAAAAATTTCAGTTCGACTCATACGTCAGAGTGTTTGAAAAATTTGCTTTGAAAGCTTTTGAAAATGTGTCGGTGTGAAAAGTATGTTTTGATTTGTTTGAAATTAGAGCAAGTATCCTTGAGAACCTACCTACCCTAAGGAATTCGTCTGTGTAGATGTCCTTAAAAGTAGTGCCATCCCACCATTGAGAGGTAGGTAGCACCACCGTTGGAGGTGTTCGGGTCAATTCGAATTTTAGGGACATGGTGATCACCAGAGCAATGGGAAGGCACCTTAGAAGCTACCCTCATGCCAGGTTCCCGGATCATGAGGACTTACTAAGACATCCTCTACTTGGCGATCACCTTTTGAAAGGCAACAGTGAGGCGTACCCTAGGGGTGGTGTGTGCGATTCGTGTGTCGTTTTCATTGATATTTGTCTTGTCATGTTTATTGTGATCTACGCTTGATTTTATTATGTCCATTCATTCTTGCATGCTTATTTAACAGTTTAAAAGTTTGCAAGGAAAAATAAATCTACAACTATTACCAATGGCGCGGGTCCACATCGCCAAAATTAAACCGGACCCGATTTGACAGAAAGTAAAGAAATAAAAGTGCGAAAGGTTTAAGTTACAACGCTTTGGGAGAGATACATAATGAATTAAGCGAAATAAAACAAATATGCGAATTAAATAAATTACGAACGAGGGCGTTGGACCCTTTTGCAAAATATTAATAATGGAATTGAATTTAAGAATTAAAAAGAATGTTTTTTTTTTGGTATTTTATGTTTTTTAGATTTAACGGAAAAAGAGAATTAATTAAAATGAAAATCGAATGCAAACCCTAATTCTAATGGCTTTTAAGTTATTTAAGAAAATATTAAAGTTTTTAACCTAATTTAAATCTAAGTTAATTTACATGCAAAATTTAATTATAGAAAATAAATAAAATAAATATTATTATTGTAAAAAGGGAAATTAAAAGGAATGAAAATCTTAATTAAACCTAAATTCTATATTTTTATTATTTTATTATGAAAAGAATTAAAGTTGCAACCTAAATTAATACTAAATTTATTTACATGCTAATTTATTTATGAAAATATTAGAATAAAATAATTTATTATGTTTTTATCTTTTTTCTGATTTTTTTAGGCATTTTTTATATATTGTAAAAATAATTAATTAATTTAACAAATAAAGAAAATAAAATCATTATTGAAAATAAAATAAAATAAAATGCATAGAGAAGCAAACCAGGGGGGGTGGAAGTCCCCAAATAGGAGGTCAAATTATGAGGAATCTGGCCCAACAAGCAGTGGCCTTTTTGACTTTTTGCATAGCGTGTGGATGCGTTGACCTGGATCCACCATAGGCTTCAGTTCATGGCCGTTGATCTAGTGTTGGGATGGACGTGGCACGCTTGATTATGCTGGTGCATCATGGTCTATAAAGGCATACCTGCATATGAATATCTTTTGAAGAAAAATATTTGGAAAGTGGGGGGACCTGGGATCGAACCCAGGTCCTAAGGGTCGCCAACGCGTTTGCCTGCCAGCTGAGCCATTTGAATTATTTGTATATAACATAAAAGAAAAGTAATATAATAAGAAACAACAATGAATGATGAATTTAGCGCGCAAATTTAAATGGACCGCTCCTGTCGTGACAACGCATCATCTTCTCCGTTTTCCTGAAACACAAAAGTATTAGGCAACGGTTTTTACACCGTTGCGGAAAGTAGCATATGAGAAAATAACGACTAGGCCATGAGGCCACATAAATTAATCGCGATGACTGATTCTTGTTCGTTGGAGCGTGCTGGTTTGAATGGTCATGATTTCGTGGCCTAATTTTGCTTGGTTTCAGAAGCCCTAATTCTAAGCTTCTTGAACCCTAAAAAACGCTAATGGTGAATTCACATAGGGCGCATAAAAATACAATCAAATAGTTTGGTTAGCTTCACAATCATTCAAGGAATAAGAATTGATAAATGAAATGCCATAAAAATGCTTAAATCTGGAAACACGAATTTGAAAAATATGAGAGAAAGGTGGACTTCTGTATACCAATTCAACACGTTAGGATTGATGTTCTTGGTGGAAATACGTTCTATATTGCTCAAGGAAGCTAATGGGATGGGTGTTAGGCCTTGAATCGCTTTGTAGGTCAGTTTTCAGTATTGATTTTTTTGGAGAAATTTCCAAGTTTGTGATGTATTCTTGAGCGCAGCTTTTTGTCTACCAGGATTAGGGTTTGATTCAGGCATATGTAGTGAAGCTTTTAGGTCAACAAAACTCCATCAAATCTCTTGCCATAATGATTTTGCATATTTGATTTTCTTAAAATCTTTTTGAATCTTTTTCAAGTGTATTTTTGTTCAATCATGCCAAATCAAACCAAATCTTGCCATATTAGGATGTGCACGTGATATTGAGAGTAAAACATGCATGAAAAGATTTTTTAGGTCAAGTTTGATATTTTTCATGTATTTAAATAATTTAAATGAATTAATATAAATAATAATTCAAATAAATAAATAAAAATGAGAAAATACTTCCCTTTGGGCCAAGTGGTCGTGCATAGGCTTGGAATGATGAATCATGGAAGAAAAATGGGCCCATTAGCAATTTTGAATCATTTGCATCAATGTTGACTTTTCAAAATTCCTAAAAAATTCCCAACTTCCACAAGGCATAACTTGCTCAATTTTTAAGATTTTCACATGTTCTTGGACATTTTGGAAAGGTCTTTGAGTCCTCTAACCAATGCCTTTGGTCCCATGTCATTTTGATTTACCAATCTCAAGTTATGGCCTTTGACTTAAAGTCCCTTTTTGTTGACTTTTGAAAATGACCTATAATGTTGAAATTGATAACTTTTTGTGAGAGCATTTCTTGGACTTGAAATATGAAGATGAGTTGTATGAAATGTCTTTCTCTTCAAAATGAGCTTTGGATGGAATTTTTCTGATAATCCATGTGAAAGTTATGCCCTGGTCAATTTCAGTTGACTTTTTCAGCTGTCCAAATATAGCAACTTTTGTATCTTTGATGATTTCTGAGCCAAATTTTGAGAATCATGATCAAGCATTGATCAAATAATGTTTGTGGCTTCAAAATGATGTGTTGACCAAAAATTTGAACTTTTGACTGTCAAATGACCATTTTGCCCCTACAGTTGACTGTAGTGCAATTTAGGGTTTTGACTGTGCAATTTTGAGCTGAACGCCTTGAAACTTGATATGAGGATGCCTGACCACATTTGTAGGCATATGAGACTTGATTGGGCCTTTGAAAACTTTCAATTCTTGATCAGAACACAAACCCTAGTTTTGACTGTATAGGAGACAGTTGGACTGCACCACCCTTGGGGGAATTTTGTGACTTGGCTTGGCAATTTCTTGAAGAATATGGGAGGGTAAATTTTGGGGTACAACAGTTGCCCCTGTTCAATCTTCTTAGACCTGAGGATGCAGATTGGCTGGCGTGCCTTTCGTAATCCGAGGGTAGAAGATGATTGAACACTAGAGTGCCCAGAAATTTGCACTCACATGGTAGTAGTGATGGTGGAATGGACTTATAGATGCCATTTAGAGGCTGCTGGATAGGGTGATGGGCTTATAGATGCCATCTGGATGTTGATCGCGTAGGAGATTCCTTAGCGAGAACCTGCATACCTGCAAAAGAAAAAGATGAGTACCTGACACGTTGCAGGAGCTGATTTTAGATGCTTGGTATAGATGTGTCATGACTGGTTACAGGAGCTGAGTCTGGAGTTTCAAACGCTGATGAATGAACCAGAGATGGTTACTGCCTTAGCGTGAATGGTAAGAGAACCTTGGGTGATTTTAACTTCAACAACGCTCGTTGAGAAAATCTTGGCGGGAATTACCATCTTTGCAGTATCGGGGAGAGAACCATAGGTACTTATAATCTGAAAAGGGAATCACCTCACTCGCCGTTGGAGAGGGAATCATAGGAAAAGGAATTGTCACCTCACACACCGTTGGAGAGGGAAACATCTGAAAAAAGGACTTACCACCTCACGCACTTGCCGGAGAGGGGACCATAAGAGACTATCACCTCACACTCATCGTCGGAGAGGGAAACATCTGAAGAAGGAATTACCACCTCACGCACTTGTCAGAGAGGGGACCATAGAAGACTATCACCTCACACTCATCGTCGGAGAGGGAAACATCTGAAGAAGGAATTACCACCTCACGCACTTGCCGGAGAGGGGACCATAGGAGATTATCACCTCACACTCATCGTCGGAGAGGGAAACATCTGAAGAAGGAATTACCACCTCACGCACTTGCCGGAGAGGAGACCATAGGAGACTATCACCTCACACTCATCGTCGGAGAGGGAAACATCTTAAGAAGGAATTACCACCTCACGCACTTGCCGGAGAGGGGACCATAGGAGACTATCACCTCACACTCATCGTCGGAGAGGGAAACATCTGAAGAAGGAATTACCACCTCACGCACTGTCGGAGAGGGGACCATATGAGACTATCACCTCACGCTCATCGTCGGAGAGGGAAACATCTGAAAAAGGAATTACCACCTCACGCACTTGCCGGAGAGGGGACCATAAGAGACTATCACCTCACACTCATCATCGGAGAGGGAAACATCTGAAAAAGGAATTACCACCTCACGCACTTGCCGGAGAGGGGACCATAAGAGACTATCACCTCACACTCATCGTCGGAGAGGGAAACATCTGAAAAAGGAATTACCTCCTCACGCACTTGCCGGAGAGGGGACCATAAGAGACTATCACCTCACACTCATCGTCGGAGAGGGAAACATCTGAAAAAGGAATTACCTCCTCATGCACTTTCCGGAGAGGGGACCATAAGAGACTATCACCTCACACTCATCGTCGGAGAGGGAAACATCTGAAAAAGGAATTACCTCCTCACGCACTTGCCGGAGAGGGGACCATAAGGAGAAGGAATTACCACCTCACTCGTCGTTGGAGAGGGGACCATAACTTCTACTGAGTCTTTATCAGAAAAATCTGTTGGGAGTCGATTTAGCTGGACTAGAGAAGGCTTTGAAATATGTTTGAGCATTTTAACTGCGTCTTTCCTGAAAGGTAAAGGTCAGTCATATGCAATGCATGATATGAACCAAACAATGATGTTCTCAACATAAATGAGATTTGTATGATATGATGCGTCTATGCATGCTATAATGATGTATGTGATGTTTATGTATGTGTTTTTCGTCTAGGAAAGTAAATCCTTGACGGGTGCCGGGAAGTCATTCTTGGGCTGATGTTGAAGAATAGATTTTGCTTCCGCTGGGGATGATAACTGCAAGAATACCGGTAGGAGAAGATTACTCCGTTGCGGAATAAACTTGGCAAATGGAAGATTTTGCGGGGAGAAAATATACTCTAGCGACCATGCTGGGAAGCAATACTCTGTGGGAAGAGGGATGCCTTGCTGAGTGTTGATAATAATTTGCTGGGGATACCCTTGTTGTTGGAAGTGCTGATGGACTTCGCTGGGGTAGGAAGACTTTGTCGAGGACGCTCTTTCCGTGGCTTTTGGCTGAGGATAACCCAGTTATATCCTGTTAAGGAAATAACTCTTTAACTCAAGCCGGACGACGCGCTCGTGCTCTGCGAGGGATAAGCTTCCAGAATCTTACTGGGGATAAGCTTACTGCTTGGAGATGGATTCCACCTTTCCTGGGGAAACTGGATTGGACTGGACTTTTTTGGGGAAGTTTTGATATGCTGGGGAAGATGAATCCTTTGAAGGTTGACGTGCCGCCGAGGAACAATCTTTAGACCGAGACTGTCGGGAATGCTTGTTAAGAATACATGCTGCTGGGGAAGTATTGAGATCTACGGGAGGATACTCAATTTCCTTGAGATTTATCAGCTCTGCTTGGAGAAGAATGTACTGTTGGCTCACTCTCTGGGGAATTTAAGATGTACTGGTTATGACCTTCAGCTGAACTCACCTTGATACCCTGGAGGATAGAACAATTAGATTGCCTAGACAACTTTTACTGCCCCTGTTTCTTGTGGGGTGCTGATAGTTGTTGGCGGACAAACCTTCTTCTGGTAGACGGATGGCGGGACATAGTCGTACGCTTTTAATCCCTAACTTTTGCCTGGACCGCCCTTTCGGGTTTTCAGTCCACCAGGATACCCATTTTTGCCCAAGCCGCCTTTTCAGGTTTTCGACTTGCCGGGTGTACAGATTTTTTCCATTTCATCCCTTACTTTTGCCCGAACCCTTTTGGTTCGCCGGGAAGCCCTAATTTTTGCCTAGGTGTGTCAACCTAGCGGGTCTTTGATTATGCGTAGTATTTTTCGACTATGTCCACGCTCTTAGAATGCAGGTAGGTGCCCCTGGCTGCTTGTGTTGCCATATTACCAGAAGGTGTCTGATCGTGCAAGATTCGTTGCTGGAGTGCCCCAAGTGACTCAGGCAGAGATTTGCCCCAGGCTTTTTGGCCTTTTGAGAGATTCTCTGGATCTTGACTTAACTGCCCCAGATGGTAGACCATGATCATGCCGTGCCCCTTGATTGGAGATACTCTTGTTCATTAGACTTTCATTGTGTGAATTTCTATGCTGTTCAAACAAAAAGTCATATGCAAACAAAGTTATGTTAAAAATGCAAAGCTTATGTCTGTTTCGAAAATTTTGAAAATGCATTCTTTCATAAAAACAAATGAATGTTTGTAAAACGTGATGTCAACTTCGTACTTACCATAGGCCTTCAGGAGTCAGGATACCTTTCGTACAGTATGCTTTCGAACTAACCCATGCTTCAGCTAGGACTTTTAAGGGTTATAACGTGGCCTGGTTCACGGTTTAAGAAACAAAGGATAAAGGCTCAAATTATTTGTACCCACCCGCTCTTCGTGATGTTCTCCAAACCTAAACTCAGTTGATCATACGTTAGACCTTGTTTGAGTCTTTGCTCTGATTTTCTGGTGATGATTCGGATGTTGATAGTTTATTTTGAATAGGCAGTCATTCCTTTTTTGTTGAGGGTTTGTAAGACCTCTTTCTTGTCTGATTTTTGTTATCCCTTTCTTTTTTGCCTGAACTGTTTCTTTTTTTGGAATTACAGTCAGCGGGATGCCCCAGTTTTGTAAGTCTCCTTCATGGGTTTTGACTTAATGGGTTTTTAATTTGAGAAGTAATGACTGCCTTTCTTTATTGAATATTCGGAACCATCACTGTCTTTCTTTGTTTTGTAAGGACCTCTTTGGTGCCATTCGTTATGCACTTGGATCAACTGAGAGAACTACCCTGCCCCAGGTTATGATTAAGGGTTTTAAATTTCGAAAATAAAAACTCCTACTTCTTTGGCTCAGAGGGGTTGACGAGGGATTATCTTCCTTATAACTCCAGTGTTTTAGGAATTGAAACAATGCCTGTACCTCATCAGCGGGGTCTGTTCAAAAGCATACTGTAAAGATCGTGGTATCGTTTTCGTCATCCTCCCTCAAGAGGCTTAGAATTATTAATCGAGAGTTGACATCAGAAAAATATGAAAATAATTTGCGTATAGTGAATACGAATATATTGATTCAAAATAGACATAAGCGATGCATTAATGGAATAACAATGTTTTAACATGAATAAATGTTTGAACAATCAAAGAAAAATACAACTTGAACATTTGAATGAACAAAAGACATTCTCGATGATTTGGTGTAGGATCAGTGTTCAAACTCGACCTCCTTGGCGTCAATCAAATCCTGGATCTTGTTCTTCAAGGTCCAACAGTCGTCGGTGTCATGTCCAGGACTGTCAGAATGGTAGGCACATCTTACACCCGGGTTATACTTGGGAGAGGAAGTGTCAGGATTTCGAGGAGGATCCTTTAGTGTGATCATTTTCGCCTTCAGCAATTGCTGTAATGCCTGAGACAAAGACATGTTGATGTCAGTATACTTCCTATCTTGATGCTTTATCCTACGCCTATTGCTCTTTCTTGGTTGAATGGGCGTGGGATCAGAAATCTGGATTGCCCCTACATCATGACGACCCTTTTTACCATGTATAGCATTGGACTCTTTCTTTCCACTGTGGGGCTTTTTCTGAGCATCAGTAGGTGCGGTTTCTTGAATCTTCCCCGACTTGATACCAGCTTCAATTCTCTCCCCAATCAAGACAAGATCTGTAAACCCAGCAGCAGAATTCCCAATTAGGTGGTTGAAGAATGGACCAGACAGGGTCCCCAAGAACATGTCGACGAGCTCGCGGTCAGTCAGAGGTGGTTGTACCCTTCCAGCAAGGTCCCTCCATTTTTGAGCATACTCTTTGAAACCTTCGCTTGTACCCATAGACATCCCCTAAAGCTGAGTACGCGTGGGAGCGAGGTCGGCATTATACTGGTAGTGTTTGTAAAATGCAGTGGCTAAGTCTTCCCAGGTACGGATGTTGGCTCCATTCAGTTGATAGAACCACTCGAGCTGAGTCCCCGAAAGACTCTCTTGGAAGAAATGGATCCATAAGTTTTTGTCAGCTGTATAGGGCTGGATCCTCCTTGTATAAGCCCTGAGATGCAACTTAGGACAGGATGCCCCATCGTATTTAGCAAAGGCAGGTACCTTGAATTTGCGCGGGATCACTACCCCAGAAGACAGACCTAGATCCTCGAAGTCCAGGCCAGGCACCTTTTGTATCTCCATAGCATTGAGCCGGTCTTCCAACTGTTTGTACCTGTCCTCAGCCGGAGGGTACTGTTCATTGTTGAAATCTGTCTCATTATCGGAGACCACTGGGCTGGGAATCCTTTCTTCTTGATGACTACTTTTCCCCACAGATGAAGTTGTCCTCTCAGCTTGGTCCTGCAGGGTGTTCCCAGATCTGCGTCTAGGGCTGAACAAGACAGTCCTCTTCTTCTTCTTTTCCTTCTTCAGGAGCAGAGCCCTCAGATCTTGTTGCCCCTGGGTCAAATTCATGATCAGCTCTTGGAACTGGGCGTTCTGAGCCTGGAGGTCCTTGATAGTCTGCTCGGCTGATGATTCAGGATTCATGACGATCGGCAGAAATAAACAGCGGAGAAGGGTAAGCAACCTGTCAAAGGGATACCTGCAATGCAATGAGATGTATGACCTGCATGTAATGTTTTCAAGGACCTCGCGGGGTAAACAGAGAAACTTTGTTAGCATTTGAATTTATAGCTTGATGGAAAGAAACCCATGTTGTTGAGAATTCTTCTCCAAGGGTCAAAGGCTCACCATATCCAGTGGGTCATAGCCCCTGACTTTAGTCATCATGTCTGGTTTTGATTTCCAAACGACCTTGGGTAAGGGAACCTTCTTCAAGAGTCAGAGCTCACCATATCAAGTGGGTCATAGCCCCTGACAACCTTGGCTAGAGGAAAATAAATCCTCTTTGCCCCTTGCTAGACGTTTGATTCGTCATGACCTGCATCACAGACCCTTGAGATCCTTGAAATGGATTAGGATGTATGCAATGGTATGATGTTATGCTATGCATGGAGTAATGTAGGTGACCCTGTTATGAGTCCCAATTAAGGACCGCAAACCCAAAACCTGCAAGAAACTTGGTAAAACCTGTCATGAGTCCCAATTAAGGACTAAAACAAACCCTGCAAGAAACTCGGTAAACCTTGTTATGAGTCCTAGTTAAGGACTAAAACAAAAAAACTGCAAGAAACTTAGTAAACCTTGTTATGAGTCCTAGTCAAGGACTATGAACAAAACCTGCAGGAAATTCAGTAAACCCTGTTATGAGTCCTAGTTAAGGACTATGAACAAAACCTGCAAGTAACTTAGTAAACTTTGTTATGAGCCCCAATTAAGGACTAAAACAAACCCTGCAAGAAACTTAGGTGTCAGACAACAAGCATGCAAATAGTCAAGTACGAAGGCACACAAGTCACACAAGAGAAACCCTTAGAGTTTAGGCCAGCATGGGGTCTGGGTATTACCCTCTTGAAGTTGGTGGGCTCAACCTGTCCTATTAGAAGTAACCGGGTTCTAAGGGTCCCAATATCACGGGATTGCTTTCATTGTTCATCGTTTCGATTTAGCCACTGAACTGGCGACCGAAATATTCCAGGAAAGCAACCCTCAATTGAGTGTAGTATCGAGTATCAACCAACCTCGGACTGCACCAAAGTCAGTTATCTCACTACCCTAAAGAGGCCAAGATAGTTCAATTAAGGTTCCTAAGGTCTGTTGATGCTTCACGACACCACGCGGAGGCCCCGTACTCTCCTTGACTGAACTCAAGGGTTACCGGTACACACCAAAGTGCCACATCAACGTAGCAGACTGTTTCAACCATGTCGGTATACCCCACACAGTTCCCTCACAGCCTTGTTGCTACTTTCTAAGAAGGGTATTCCCCAGATCCGGGTTAGGATCTATAGAACTCCAAAACAGGCCCACAATTTAAAGCAAACAAAGAAGACAATTGAAAACATAGTTATGACCTAGCCCTAAGGTACACCTCACTTTAAGTTTAAGGTTCCTCAGCAGAGTCGCCAGTTCTGTGATCGGTGGATCTGGAACTGACTGTTTAACGCTGGTTCGTGAAATGTCGCGGAAGCAAGAGTCGCCACCGTCTTTTATTTTCTCCAAATGGAAAGGACAAAAGCACAGAAAAATTCCTTAAAGAGATTGCTCTCGGTTCGGGAGGTAGGTTATAGAAAGGGAAGGTGTTAGCACCCTTTCTATCCATGGTTATCCATGGACTCTTAGATACTTGCTCAATGTGTTTTCAAAATTGTTTGTTTGCTTTTCAATGTGGGTTTTAAAAAGTTTCTTTGAAAAATTTCAGTTCGACTCATACGTCAGAGTGTTTGAAAAATTTGCTTTGAAAGCTTTTGAAAATGTGTCGGTGTGAAAAGTATGTTTTGATTTGTTTGAAATTAGAGCAAGTATCCTTGAGAACCTACCTACCCTAAGGAATTCGTCTGTGTAGATGTCCTTAAAAGTAGTGCCATCCCACCATTGAGAGGTAGGTAGCACCACCGTTGGAGGTGTTCGGGTCAATTCGAATTTTAGGGACATGGTGATCACCAGAGCAATGGGAAGGCACCTTAGAAGCTACCCTCATGCCAGGTTCCCGGATCATGAGGACTTACTAAGACATCCTCTACTTGGCGATCACCTTTTGAAAGGCAACAGTGAGGCGTACCCTAGGGGTGGTGTGTGCGATTCGTGTGTCGTTTTCATTGATATTTGTCTTGTCATGTTTATTGTGATCTACGCTTGATTTTATTATGTCCATTCATTCTTGCATGCTTATTTAACAGTTTAAAAGTTTGCAAGGAAAAATAAATCTACAACTATTACCAATGGCGCGGGTCCACATCGCCAAAATTAAACCGGACCCGATTTGACAGAAAGTAAAGAAATAAAAGTGCGAAAGGTTTAAGTTACAACGCTTTGGGAGAGATACATAATGAATTAAGCGAAATAAAACAAATATGCGAATTAAATAAATTACGAACGAGGGCGTTGGACCCTTTTGCAAAATATTAATAATGGAATTGAATTTAAGAATTAAAAAGAATGTTTTTTTTTTGGTATTTTATGTTTTTTAGATTTAACGGAAAAAGAGAATTAATTAAAATGAAAATCGAATGCAAACCCTAATTCTAATGGCTTTTAAGTTATTTAAGAAAATATTAAAGTTTTTAACCTAATTTAAATCTAAGTTAATTTACATGCAAAATTTAATTATAGAAAATAAATAAAATAAATATTATTATTGTAAAAAGGGAAATTAAAAGGAATGAAAATCTTAATTAAACCTAAATTCTATATTTTTATTATTTTATTATGAAAAGAATTAAAGTTGCAACCTAAATTAATACTAAATTTATTTACATGCTAATTTATTTATGAAAATATTAGAATAAAATAATTTATTATGTTTTTATCTTTTTTCTGATTTTTTTAGGCATTTTTTATATATTGTAAAAATAATTAATTAATTTAACAAATAAAGAAAATAAAATCATTATTGAAAATAAAATAAAATAAAATGCATAGAGAAGCAAACCAGGGGGGGTGGAAGTCCCCAAATAGGAGGTCAAATTATGAGGAATCTGGCCCAACAAGCAGTGGCCTTTTTGACTTTTTGCATAGCGTGTGGATGCGTTGACCTGGATCCACCATAGGCTTCAGTTCATGGCCGTTGATCTAGTGTTGGGATGGACGTGGCACGCTTGATTATGCTGGTGCATCATGGTCTATAAAGGCATACCTGCATATGAATATCTTTTGAAGAAAAATATTTGGAAAGTGGGGGGACCTGGGATCGAACCCAGGTCCTAAGGGTCGCCAACGCGTTTGCCTGCCAGCTGAGCCATTTGAATTATTTGTATATAACATAAAAGAAAAGTAATATAATAAGAAACAACAATGAATGATGAATTTAGCGCGCAAATTTAAATGGACCGCTCCTGTCGTGACAACGCATCATCTTCTCCGTTTTCCTGAAACACAAAAGTATTAGGCAACGGTTTTTACACCGTTGCGGAAAGTAGCATATGAGAAAATAACGACTAGGCCATGAGGCCACATAAATTAATCGCGATGACTGATTCTTGTTCGTTGGAGCGTGCTGGTTTGAATGGTCATGATTTCGTGGCCTAATTTTGCTTGGTTTCAGAAGCCCTAATTCTAAGCTTCTTGAACCCTAAAAAACGCTAATGGTGAATTCACATAGGGCGCATAAAAATACAATCAAATAGTTTGGTTAGCTTCACAATCATTCAAGGAATAAGAATTGATAAATGAAATGCCATAAAAATGCTTAAATCTGGAAACACGAATTTGAAAAATATGAGAGAAAGGTGGACTTCTGTATACCAATTCAACACGTTAGGATTGATGTTCTTGGTGGAAATACGTTCTATATTGCTCAAGGAAGCTAATGGGATGGGTGTTAGGCCTTGAATCGCTTTGTAGGTCAGTTTTCAGTATTGATTTTTTTGGAGAAATTTCCAAGTTTGTGATGTATTCTTGAGCGCAGCTTTTTGTCTACCAGGATTAGGGTTTGATTCAGGCATATGTAGTGAAGCTTTTAGGTCAACAAAACTCCATCAAATCTCTTGCCATAATGATTTTGCATATTTGATTTTCTTAAAATCTTTTTGAATCTTTTTCAAGTGTATTTTTGTTCAATCATGCCAAATCAAACCAAATCTTGCCATATTAGGATGTGCACGTGATATTGAGAGTAAAACATGCATGAAAAGATTTTTTAGGTCAAGTTTGATATTTTTCATGTATTTAAATAATTTAAATGAATTAATATAAATAATAATTCAAATAAATAAATAAAAATGAGAAAATACTTCCCTTTGGGCCAAGTGGTCGTGCATAGGCTTGGAATGATGAATCATGGAAGAAAAATGGGCCCATTAGCAATTTTGAATCATTTGCATCAATGTTGACTTTTCAAAATTCCTAAAAAATTCCCAACTTCCACAAGGCATAACTTGCTCAATTTTTAAGATTTTCACATGTTCTTGGACATTTTGGAAAGGTCTTTGAGTCCTATAACCAATGCCTTTGGTCCCATGTCATTTTGATTTACCAATCTCAAGTTATGGCCTTTGACTTAAAGTCCCTTTTTGTTGACTTTTGAAAATGACCTATAATGTTGAAATTGATAACTTTTTGTGAGAGCATTTCTTGGACTTGAAATATGAAGATGAGTTGTAGGAAATGTCTTTCTCTTCAAAATGAGCTTTGGATGGAATTTTTCTGATAATCCATGTGAAAGTTATGCCCTGGTCAATTTCAGTTGACTTTTTCAACTGTCCAAATATAGCAACTTTTGTATCTTTGATGATTTCTGAGCCAAATTTTGAGAATCATGATCAAGCATTGATCAAATAATGTTTGTGGCTTCAAAATGATGTGTTGACCAAAAATTTGAACTTTTGACTGTCAAATGACCATTTTGCCCCTACAGTTGACTGTAGTGCAATTTAGGGTTTTGACTGTGCAATTTTGAGCTGAACGCCTTGAAACTTGATATGAGGATGCCTGACCACATTTGTAGGCATATGAGACTTGATTGGGCCTTTGAAAACTTTCAATTCTTGATCAGAACACAAACCCTAGTTTTGACTGTATAGGAGACAGTTGGACTGCACCACCCTTGGGGGAATTTTGTGACTTGGCTTGGCAATTTCTTGAAGAATATGGGAGGGCAAATTTTGGGGTACAACAGTATAGTCAACACACATCCGCCATTTTCCATTATTCTTTTTAACTAGTACAACGTTTGACAGCCAGGTTGAATACCGGGCTTCGGAAATAAAATTCGCCTCTAGGAGGTCTTTTACAGCTTTTTCAGCAGCCTCCGTTTTCTCCAGAGACTGCCTACGCCTACATTGTACTACGGCCTTAGCGGTAGGATCTATGGAGAGACGGTGGCAGGCGACCTCAGGGTCGAGTCCGGGCATCTCCGCGGCGCTCCAGACGAACATGTCAGCATTCTCGCGCAAGCAAGCTTTGATTTGCTTCCTTGCCAGGTCGGGGAGGTCGATGCCAATCTTCACTCCTTTGCTTGAGTCTGCACTGAGGGGGACGAGCTCAAAGTCCCTATCCGGGATTGTTCGGAGGGGGATTTGCTCACCGTTGGGAGGTTCGTCCTGATCAAATCGGGCATCCAGAGCTATGGAGTCGACCTCTGGGGGAGCTTTTTGGTCTTCTACCTTGGCGGGTTCTAATTTGTCGGGCTTCTGTCGCGTCGTCGTCGGTCTCTTGGCGTGCCTTGTCCCGGTGTCGACAGTGTCGCGTCCTTTAGATGCGGCGTTGAAACACCTTTGAGCAGCGGCTAGGTCCCCCTGGATGGTAGCTACCCGAGCCCTCTTGGTGTAGAACTTCATCTTCAAATGGACGATGGAGGGTATCACGGTCAGTTCTGCCAGTGTTGGTCTCCCCAGGATACAATTGTAGAGGGACGGGCAATCGATGACGAGGAAGCGTACTTTAACTTGCCTCGTCGTCGTGCCCTCTCCGAAGGTAACCATGAGCTCGACATACCCCCAAGGCTTGGAGGTCGAGCCGTTGAAGCCCTGTAAGTCCGACCCTACATATGGCGAAAGGTGCGAGTCGTCTAGCTACAGAGTCCGGAATAACTGACTGTACATCACGTCGACGGAACTTCCTTCGTCGACGAGGATGTGGTGCACATCAAAGTTAGCCATTCTCGCTCTTATTAGTAGGGGAATGACTTCGTTGGGGGCTCCTTCGGGGAGCTCTTCGAGGTAAAAGGTGATGGGCTCCGACCTACCTTTTACCCTTTCAAAGGTCACTGTTTGCGGAGGTGCCGCGTCAACCAGTTCATCCATCTTTCTTTTGGCCGAATTGATAGTTAGGTCGTTGAATCCTCCTCCATTGATGACCATGGCGGAGGGAAAGTATTCACACCTGCTGTGTGTCGTGAGCGGCTCCTGCAGGTGTTTGGGGACGTAGAAGTCCTCCGGTCTGGTGACGGAGAAGGCAGTCTGTACGGGGATCGACTCGTCAGATGGTCGGGCATCTTCCTCCGGTTCTCTTGTCTCCCTGGCGTCACGACGGGGAGCGTCGTTTCGCCGATATTGGGTGAGCCTCCCTCCCTTGATGAGGGTTTCGATGGCGTCCTTGAGGTGGACGCAGTCTTCAGTCAGATGACCATGGCTCCTATGGTACTGACAGTACTTGTTTTTGTCTGCTCCGGGCTTGGCGGGGGCAGGTCGGGGGCGCTTGACGCTGCCGTCTTTAAAATCCATGCTGGCACACTCCGCCAAAATGCGCTTGCGGGAAGCTGTGAGCGGAGTGTATTTGGTAAAACGCCCCGAGGGTCTTCTTTGCTCTCGGACTTCTCGGGGTCTGTCCTCTTTTCTTTTCTCCTCGTCCCGTCGAGGAGGGGCGGCTTCCTGGCGTGGGTTGCTGCTGGATCCGCGAGTTCTGGGGTCCCGGGCTCTGTTGGCCGCCTCCCTTTCCTCGTAGTCCATGTATGCCCGGGCTTTTTCGAGGAGGGCATCGAACGTTCGGGGCGGCTCGATGCCTACTGCCTTTCTGAATTCTGTGTCGGGGAGGAGCCCCTTCTCCAGTAAATACCTTTTCATGTGGTTTGCGCAGGGGATTTGTATGGCCTAGCGATTGAAGCGATTAATAAACTCTCTCAAGGTTTCATCCTGTCTCTGGATGATAGCCTCGAGAGCCGCCTCGGTCTTTGGGTGTCGTCGAGACGCAGTGAACGAACTTATGAATTGGTTCTTTAGGTTTCGCCACAAGGTGATTGATCCCGGAGCGAGGCCTTTATACCAATCCATTGCTGCCTTTCTGAGGGGCGTGGGGAACAATCAGCATTTGATGGGTCCCCCGACGTTGTGGTAGTGCAGTATAGCCTCGAACCCGTCTATGTGGTCGACTGGGTCCGCGACTCCGTCGTATTCCTTCAGATGTGGAGGCTTCTCCATGCCCGAGGGAATGGGCGCCTCCATGATGGCTTGTGACAGGGGACCGCGGGGGTCGTCCTCGTCACTTCGCTCTGGGGACAGGGATGGGGACCTGTAATATTGTCAAGCCCGAAGGTCCTGATCGTGATGGGCATCCCTCGAGTGTGGTGCTCGTTGGTTGATTCTTCTGTGCCCGTCTCCAGAGTGTCTTCTTTCTTGCCATACGGGGGCGTGGCCGCGTCCCCCAACTTCAATGACGGGTTGCCTCTCCAAAGGGGGTCGTCTCCCCGAGGGTCGGGGTGACGGGCTTCGGGAGGTGTCTTTGTAGTGTCTCCGCGGGGGAGACGAGAGATGTACCTCTGTCACTCGAGGAGGTGGAGTCTGGGGCCTCTTGTGTCTCCTCGCGGGCCTTCGATCGTCTTCTAGTGCCCTCAATCTTTCCCCCTGGGTGAAGATGAAGTAATTCGTCTGGTTGATCGCTGTGAATAGTGCGCGGGTTGTGGCATCTGCCCCGACGGGGACAGGGACTTCCTGAAATTGGGAAGCTCGATGGCTTGTGGGAGCTGCGTTGTCTTCTTCGAGCGGCAGAGGGACTGAAGAGGATGAGGCAGTAACTCCGTCGCAGTGGACTGAGGGTCCGGGGTTGGTTCCCCCGGGGAGTGTGTTATGACCGGGGTTACCGGTGTTGTCGGGGAGTCCATTTTTATCTGCGAGGTCGTTGTTGGTGTTGATGACGCGAATGTTTTGGTCATCACGAACTTGGTCAGCCATGACGGTAGGAAGTGATATTGAGCTTTGGTCTTCGAGGTTTTGCAAGACGGGGAAGCTAGATTCCCACAGACGGCGCCACTGATCTTACCTGATCAGACTTGGACCGTCACGACTGGCTCCAAGCAGAAGTTGAGTGAGATGGGGGGGGGGGGTACCTGCAAGGCACTCCGATGCTAAAGTGAGTGACGGAATGAGCAGGCAAAAAAGCGTATGTATGGGTAAGAGATTGAATACCTGACCCTCTAGGAACAAAGGGTATTTATAGCCCCCAGTGCGGGGCCAAGGTCCCTTCATTGGGTCGGCCAGAACTGGCCCAATAAAGGAATTGCTAGGTTCTACGTGTGTAGTGGGGACCCGCACGTGGTCTCCTTCCTGGTGATGCTCTACGAGAAATGAGGAGGGACGAAGACGCGGTCTTTCCGGAGTTCAGGTGATTTGGTAACGGTCAGGGTCTGCCCTACGAGGACGGTGCCCGAGCTGGGCTCGAGCTGGAGTTCCCCGTGGTCGAGGACACCATGTTCGCGGGCAACGGCGGGCACGACTTCCATTCTGGTCGGGCGCGCGTTCCTCGAAGAGTTGCTTGGATTGGCCTTCGTTCTTGCTTTTGGGCCAGGGCGGGCCCAGTCCAGAACACTTACATTACTTATATGTTTTATATTTGTTTACAAAACAAGTTATTTGAAATAAAAATACACCTATATAGAAATATTGAATTATATATTAATTTACGATATTCTAATGTGGGGCGGAGACTCCACGGAGTGGGGGATATGTTCGTCATTCTTATCCCCAAAGTGTTTTTGGATGAATTTTATTCTCCATCTCTATCTCCGTGGTGAAAAAATTTCTCATATTTTGAGTTCCAAACCGAGAATTTCCGCGGAGATTTCCACTAATAGGTGCAAGTTGACATCCCTAGATTGGATAGTGAATTGTCCAAATAACTTTTGATTTATCAATATTAAATGACTAAAAGATGAGTCATCATATTTTTTCATAAAACTTACTCAACATTTTTATGTTTTTAAAAAAATAAAATAACATATTTTTATTATTTTTTAGCATCATAAAATAATAAATGATAACTTCAACTAATGAAATTTTTCATAAAATACTAGCAACAAATTAAAATTGCATAACATAAAATTGTATTAACATCAAAATCATCAAAGAGTTAAATATTCAAAATTAGTTAAAGTCATGGTTCACTAAAATTGTAAATGTTCAAGAGACTAAAATTACAATAGTTAAGTTAATATTCATCAAAACCATTAAAATTGTAATTATAAATATTTGATGAGAATTCACTCAAAGTTAATTAGAAGATGTATTTTTAAGATATCATCTGTTCAGGTTACCATCAATTAAGTTATATGTCCAATAAATATATATAAATGTCTAATAAATTATATATCAAAAAAGATTTCTATAATAATTATGCATATTGAAACAACTATAGAAAATAATTATAGAAAGTAGTGTTAAATATATTGTTGGTCTTATAAATATTTCATATTTATTTTTAGTCTCTCTAAAAATTTCCTTCAAAGAATTATCCTCTTAAAAAATTTAATTTTAACTTTTGGTCTTTCATGTCAAAACTAGGGGTGTTCGCGGTTCGGTTTGGATCGATTTTAAAGCAAAAATTCATCCGATCCAAAGATTAATTCACTTAAGGTTCGGTTCGGTTTTGGATGATATATTAAAAAAATTCAATCTGATCCGATCTAATTTATGCGGTTTAATTTGGATCGATTTTTGGATATCCAAATTACACATTATATTTTTATTAATATTATAAAACTACTAATAAATCATAGATTTGATATAATATATAACATATAGTATATTAAAAGTTAATATTACAAAATGAGAGTGATTGATTATGCTTGAAATAATAAAAATAAATAGATTATACCAAACTAATAAATATTATTAAAAAAATTATTATCAGCTAATAATAAATTCACATAACATGTCATACTAATAAAAAGTAAATAAGTATCAAAATATATTTATGCGGTTCGGTTTGGTTTGGATCGGTTTTGAAAAATTCATCCGAAATCTAATCCGAACCGATCGATTTTCATAAAATAACATCCAAACACAACCAATAACTTTCGTTTTTTTATGGTTTTCGGTTTTTTGGATCGGTTTTCAGTTTTTTATTTGGATTGGTTTGAATTTGAACACCCCTAGTCAAAACTGTCGCTAAATACAAAATCATCGTTAATTTTGTCGCTACGTTGTAAAAATCGTCGCTAAATTGCAGAAGAGACCAAAAGTTAAAATTAAATTTTTAAGGAAGATCATTCTTTGAAAGAAAATTTTGGAGGGACTAAAAGTTAAATATGAGACATTTAGGAGAATCAAAAACATATTTAACCCTAAAAAATAATTATAAAAAATAATTATAAAAATAATTATGAAAATAATTAATATAAAAAATAATTATATATATAATTATTATAAAAAATAATTCTTGACTAACATATAATTCACATATAATTTTATATATTTTCTTGACTAATTCACATATAATTTTATATTTTATATAATTCTTTTGACTAATTCACTATACAAAATTATATTTATATATGCATAATCACTATTGGACATTTGCATATAGAATAATTATTATTTTTGGACATATATAAATACTTATTCGTAGAGAAACTTTTATATATATATATATATATATATATATATATATATATATATATATATATATATATATATATATATATATATATATATATATATATATATATATATATATATATATATATATATATATATATATATATATATATATATATATATATATATATATATATATATATATATATATATATATATATATATTTGGGCATATAACTTATTTGATGGAATTGAAATTGTTTTTTGTTGAGAAATTGATGGTAATTGGAACAAATAATATCTTCGAAAAAATATTTTTGAATTAATCTTAGCTGAATTCAGAGATATATCTCTAAACTAAATTTTTGCAAAAAAATAGAATTTAGTGTATTCGGAGATGTATCTTTGAATTCACCCAAAGGTATTTTCATATTTTCAGAGGTGCGCCCCATAGTACAAGGGTGCAATGAAAAATTGTTTTTTGATAAATTTCTACGGATTTTATGGGTTGATCCAACCCATGTACACCCCTACACAACCAGAAAACTACCTGAATATCAAAGAGTAGAAAATTGCAAATTCATCCCTTTTAACGAGGTCACAACCTCACATTGGTGTAAAGCGATCAAATTATTTGAAGATTTCTTAATGCACCTCATAGTCTTCTAGCGCTTCATAAAAATACTATTATGCCCTCAGGTCCCGAAGATGTATCTCCGGACGCACCAAACGTAGACTGAAACATCAATTATTCCATAGATGTATATACGTAAAACATTCGGAGGTATATTTCTGGAAACTTACGAAGCAGAAGCAGAAAAACATAATGGAAAAACAACAACTTGACAAAATGAAAATACCATTGATATCATAAAATCAGAAAAACATAAGGGATTTTAACATAGATCAAACATCACACTTCGATATCCAAGTGAACACTGTAACATCTTGATAATATCATCGACTGATCTCGAAATAGATTTCTACGGATTTTTAAATAGATTACTCCATGTAGCCCTTAAATCAGTGACTGTCTTCAACTCATGGTTATTGAACTCAAACTTTCCTTCTTTGTCAATAGATGGCGAGCGATATTCGATCTTCACAATTTTGTGATTGTCACCATATGGTTGAAGGTCTTGTAATGTGTATTGCATGTCTTCAAGAGGGGTGTACTCAGTGATCTTAAATTCTCTTTATAAAATACTTCACATTCTCATAGTGGAGGACTACAACTTCACACACTTGTTGGACACATTCACACATTGTAAAACCAATCCTGATCCAGATATTCTAGCTCTTTGAGAGCACATTCAAGCACCCTGACTTAGTCACTTAGCGAGGACACATCTGATAAATGGCCTTACAGATTCACACACGTTGTCATGACTTTTGGATGGGCAAGATGCACACTGGGTTTGGCATTACTCACAAACTAGAAAATTTTAGTTTGCTTGCTTCACAAGATTTAGACTGACACAATATTTTCTAAAGATACTTGTAGCAGAAGAAGCCACCTCCTCATAAGCACACAAATCATATCACTATATCTGATACATTTCTCTTGCACCCACTAGTAATTTCTGGTACAAATGAATTCTTCAACATGATATAAGTCATGCATATACCATATACACCACTATAGACATTGTCAGCCACTCTTGAAACTAGTATTGACCATCAAGTTTCATATTCATAATCCAAGCATCTCCCAAACCAAGCATGATGTTACAACATCATTTAGGACATCAACTTCTTATCACAAAAATCAGATACCCATAAAGTACCATGTTCAGACTGCAATCCTACACTAGTGCATCTGACAAATACATAACTTCATTCTTTAGTTGGAAAAGATGTCAAGCACAAAGGACGTGACATCAATTATATACACAACCACATGAGAGGAACATTTTCTCACGTTCCTTCCTTCACAGATCAATAAATAGGACTACCCTCTTACCAATGGAACATTATTTAGTCTGACATCCTTCTTTTGCAATCCATTAGCACACGTAGATTCAAACAGTTATGACTGATACTCATTCTACAAGCCACCCATGGCATGACTTTATACTTCACCATAGTCAAACATTCTAGTTTAGAACCTAATGGTGATCAACAATCCACACATGATGGACTTCAAGAACAACTTCTTTATCTGGAGAAGTAATCATTTAGATGATGTTTCAACACCAATTTAAACATCAATCTCAATCATAAGATTTTATCATTTACTATGATTTTGAAGACAACATCTAGCAACCCACACACATCCCTTTGGACGGAACACATGAGAACCATACAACAGTAGACACAACACCCTTTAAGTCCAGATCATAGATACATTTAGCAATCTACATTCTAAGCACCTGAGAGTTAATCTTTCAAAATTAACTTCTCTCAAGATGATTCAACTTCATTGCACACGATCCACTAGTGATCAAAACTGTCTGATCCAATTTTGAAGCTATGTCCTTTATACTTCCATAAATCATCCTACCATAGAAGTATTTTCCACTACAACAGAACAAGAGTTCCCTATTCTCACAGACTTGATCATGGACTAAAGTTTGAGTGAACATCCTCTATCCTGTTTAAGAAAATGACCAGCTAGCCATCCAGATCACTTACTGCTTAAAGTCCCATTTCTCCAACTCAAATCCGAACATATTATAGCAGAGTGGCCACAAGCAAGATCACACACATCTGACTCCTTTTGATCAGAAGAATCTTCCATATATCTGTTTCCAGTGATTTCTGGTAAACAACCGCTAGTCTTCCAAACTATCGAATAATCTTTCTGACTGTTATTCAATTCCTCTGGTAACTCACAGGATTGACTATATTGATCCTAGGATTCCTTGGACATTAAGGTTACTCTCACGATCGAACAGATATTCATGGTTGATATTTGAGTGTTGTATATGCGTTTGGCTTATTTCGATTTCTCTCTCAAAAAGTCTAAAGATGTAATCAAAATGTGCGTGTACGAAACTAAGTTGCATGAATAAATGTTAATTGTAAAGACATGTAAAATTGCATAAAAGTCAAGTAAATGGTTTCGAATTATAAAACAGTTAATGTAAAGGATTTCTGGAACGTAAAAGGTTTGAAATATGAAGAAAGCGTTTAATGCAAGAAATCTGTAAATGACTTTAAGTAAAAATATGTGTTCGAAGGATAAGACTTGAAGGTAAAGGTATGGAAAATATGACAGTTTTCTGAGATGTAAAGTGCTTGAAATGTGAAGAAAGCATTAAAATGTAAAACTTTGAAGAAGAGATTTCGAAGTGAAAAGACTGTAAATGAGAAAACTTGTAAATGTTATTTGACAAAAAGATAAAGGAAAGTGCTGGAAATGGTAAAAGGTTTTCATTAAATCAGAAATACATGGTGCTATCATACGTACATTTCTCTTGCATTCGTTTCCCTTGCCATGTGGTAGTTTGAATGTTACTGAGTATTTAGTACAATAGATATGACACACGAAATCCTAATACTAAGACTTCTATTTATACTAATTCGACCATAACGGTCTTGCTATAGGATTATGCCACGTTCAGAACATGCAGAACAATGCCTCTTTCTTCTTTCCACGTGTCCCCAAATGCTCCAGCACATAACTTTCAAACTTTGAATGTCCCGCTTCCATTTGAATTTCAAATGCTTTGGTACTTCTCCGTTTCGAACGCACTTCCCAGACACAACCTTGTTGTTATTTCGAGACTTCTTTAGATATGTTCCCATAATTGCCACTCGAAGCTCCAAGCTTTGACATGCTTATTCGAAACACTGCTTCTGCTACTTCGAAACATGACGCTTTACCTTATTTCGATCGAAACGTTTAATTCATTTGGCTTCTAATAACATTATCAAAATCTTCAGCCAACAAATTGCCCCTTTAAAATATGTATTTCGATTCCTCTAAGAAATACCTATTTTAAACATCTACACAAGATTTTGATGTGACTTTCGAATCATCGTAACATTTAATGCATTTGACTCCATTCACGTCAATCATAGCAGCTTTTGGATTCCTTAACCGCTTGGAGCCACTTCACAGCATGGTGCAGTTACAAATAATGATTATCTTTAAATCACGCCTATTACCCACGTTAACTTTACGCCACCTCTTCATCACACCAACCCATGATTTCCACGTATCACACCCTTATTCAGTGGATGCTTAAACTTCCCCATTATAAAACATCACCAACTTAATCTTTTTCTTTTCTTTTCACACTCTAAATCTTTTACCCTCCTTCTCTCGTCAAAAAAAAACCCAAGCTTTCAACATCTTTCAAAAATGTCTTCTTCTACTTCATCCCAACTCAAGAAAGTCTCCAAGAAGAAAGGAAAAACTGCAGGAACTACCATGGAAATTAAAATCATCACTCACCAAGGTCAATCCGTTCTTGCCCATCAGATGATTTCAAAGGAAAAAGAAATGTTGTATGCGTCACAGGTACTCATTCCTACCAACGTTGCTGGTAAGAGGTTAGCTTTAAATGGCCCTCTTACGGTTTTTGAAATATTAAAAGACACCAGGACGATTTTCCCAGTTTGTTATAGTTTTAAACCCTTGTTTAACAAAATGGACGCCCCTAAGGCAGTAGAATCTTCTAGTTCAAATACCATAGAAAACCCAATTGTTCCTCCTAAGGACCCCTTTGTATTGGATTATGTAAAAAGTAATTTTAAGCCATTTCGATCTTGCCCCACCTCTGATATTACTTATCAAAATTGGTTCAAGAAAGTAGAAGCTAAGAAATCCCAACAATGGGAAGAATTAGGTATCTGTAACCTGATTAAGCTATCGAAGCCTGGTTTCACCTACAGCCACCCTCTGCTATTCGCGTCCCTCTATTTCTGGGACAGTACCTATAACACTTTCCATCTCCCAGGTGGAATGATCACCCCAACCTTCTTCGACATAGCGGCCATCACTGGGCTATCGCCAGTGGGAGAAACTTATATACCCGACAACGAAGAAAATTCAAGCATAATTGACTTCGAAGTCAAGCTAGCCAGTTTTTCCAAGTTTATCAGTCATTACCATGCTGAGGGGGACAATGTGTCTGACGTAGAGCACATTGCTTTCTTAACCCTGTGGCTGTCAAGATACGTTTTCTGCAGTAGATCCCTACAGGTAGCTAGTAGGTTCATTCCTCTAGCTAGGGACTTGCATGAAAATCGAAAAGTGTGCCTAAGTGAACTGCTCTTAGTTGACCTTTATGAAAGCCTGAGGTCAGCTGTTTCGAGCCTCAAATCCCACACCTCCAAAAATATTCTGTTGGCTGGCCCTTTTTGGTTACTTCAACTATGGCTAAATGCCATGTTCGAACCCTCCTTATCAATCGCCAACACCATTGATGAGCAAGATTCTGAGATAAATGATAGGATAGTCGAAGGCACTAGGCTTCGAAGATTAACTCCCAATGGCGACAAAGATGACTTCAAAGTCCAATTCTTGAAGTACATCATGATATTCTCCAAAAGGCACAAGTTCGAAGAGAGCATGGCGCCTTTTGCTTCGAGGGCTCATGGACCTTCTTGGTTCACCATGGCTCTCTCAGAAGCTATCAAGAGCAAGGAGATTCAGGATGTATGGAGAGCTTTTTTTCTACCTAGACTCGTTTCTTCAAGAATAACTCCAGCCAAGAACCAGATTTTTCTCTTTGCCTACCAACCAAACTCTGTTTCGAGGCAGTTTGGCTTATGCCAACTGATTCCTGAACCTTTATTTCAAACTGAGAGTGCCATCACTTCTGGACGAACTTTCAAGGCACGGGAAGCCAAAATACAGCAAGAACAATATCAAGGCTTTGCCCAATTTGAGCTGATAACCTTCGAATCTACCCATCTCACAGCTAAAGGGTTTCTGGAATGGTGGACCAAGTTTTATCAAACTTATATGTTCGATACACTTACAATTCAACAGAAACTAATTGATGCCTTCGATGTGCAGGTACCAACAAAGAAAGGTATGTTTACTCATGCCAAAGAGATTAAAGCTTTCCAAAATTATTTTGAAACTACTTATGACCCCACGCGCTTGGACTCCACTGTGCATCAAGCGGCTGAGACCTTGAAGGAAAAATTTAAACAAAAAGTTTCTAAGTTAAAACTTCCTTCAGGGCTGTCACCTGAGGATAGGTATAAGTTGGCATTCGAAATGCATCCACCTAAATTTCCCAGATTACCTACCTCAGAACTGGCTCTGGCTTGGTTTCCCCCATATCCTTGGTGGTTTACTTGCAAAGAGATGTTCAAATATCTTCAAAGGAAACCAAAGCCATCTGAGACTGTGACATGGGCTCGATACTGGCTTCATGATTTCCCAGGACACCTTCGATACGACCTTTCTGCCATGTCAATTAAATCTGATCAAGGCACTGGTGCGAATGCTTGGGAAAATCCCAAACGTCTTTTATTTTCCATATCTTTAACCTTTGCTTTAATTGTTTCAATTTTCAGCCATCAGGATAAAGACAGCTGCCTCGAAGTCGAAAGAAGGGAGTGCCTCTCAAGCCTCCATCGAAACTACTGACAAAGTGACTCCACCCGAAACAACCACTATTGCTGCAACCACAACAACAATAATAATACCAACAACAACCAGTGTTCCAATTCCAACGGTAATCACTTAGCCTTGATGTTTCGAATTCACTCATGTTTTATGGTTTGCATATAACTCTTTGTTTAAAATCCTTTCAGACCAACAAGCTTCCTCCTACTACTCCCAAGAAGCGGAAATCAAGCACCACTGGGGAAGATCCCAAGGCTGGAGGAAACTTAAACACTGCTTCGAAGAAGAAGCCAAAGAAAGATATTTCGAGAAGTACCGTTCCAACTAGTGTCTCTGGACTTGATTCCAGGGATGCTGCTCCCTCACCCAAATCCAAAAATCCACCTTCGACCTCCAACACAACGTTGGAACGTATAGCTAGTAACCTCTCCTCCGAGAGTCCACAGGTAAATTGAACCTTTAAATTTTTGACAATAATAACTTCTTATTACCTTGGTGAATGTTTTTTTAACATTCCGTTGTTCCTTGCAGAACATCTTGAATCCAGCTTCCACTACTTCGAACTCACCATCCAGAGCTGCTGCTCCGCTCAACTCCTCTCCTCAAGGAGATTCCAGCAACCTGGTTCAAAATAAAGGTTCCTCCAATATGGCAGTTCTGGCTGGAACTTCTGAACAACAGGATGATCAAGGTACCTCCATTCCTCTGAAAGAGATAAACAAAACACCACATCAAACATCTGCAGAGGATTTGCAAAGGGCTTCTCTTCAAAAGTCCCCTCTTGAAACTCTTCAAGAGGACCCAAAGGACACTCAAACCCAAGAAGAGAAAGCTGATTCTGGGCAAAGAGCCGAAGAATCTGCAGACGAAGAATCTGAGGAGGAGAATGCCAATGACGGTTCGACTGCTAGGACGGAGTCCAACGCAAATAGCAGTGAAAGGGATGGTATCGAAATGGTGGACTTGGATGAGGATGAAGAAGACCAAGAGCACGAAACGAATGAAGGGGATGGTAATGCAACCAACGAACCCATAGAGGTTGAAATGGACGTGGCTCCCCTACGTGTGAAACTCCCTCAATCCTCTTTATCTCGAATGACTGACGAGGAACTGGCACTTCTGAGACGAAATGACCCTATTGGGTACATGAAGGCAAAGTTGGCTCAGAGGGACGTCCCACTTGCTAGGGCTGGCACAAGTTCGACCAGCTATCCTCTTCCCACAGATGAAAGAATTGTTCTTCTTAATAAAATTAGGAAAACCATTCTCAATGTGGATATATTCGAAGTGCTTAAGCAAGATAGTACTGCTTGCTATACTATGAAGGAGCTGCTCACAAAGGTCAATCTTTCTACCTGCTCCTTGCCAGTTAGTACTCTCTTATTCAATCTTCAGGCTTTGCTGGACAACGTAACTGGTTACCTTCTCCAAGACGAATTTGCTGCCAAAAAGGTTCAAGAGAAACGCATTGCCATGGATGATGCTTATGAACAAGCTTCGAAACTCTCTCAAGAAGATGAGGATCAAGCTATGCATCTGAAGCAGGCGAAAACTGATTATGAGGCTCGAGCTGAGTCCATACTTCTTTGGGAAAGGCAGATTCTGGAACTTCAACAGAAGGTTATGGAGGCTAAAGAACAACAAATAGCCTTCGAAACCAATACTGCTGGTAACCAATTCGAAGAGCTTCTCAACCAGGGGCTTGTGGAAATGGAGACTGCAGAACAACTTAAAGGAGAAGTGGCAACCTTGGAAGGAGCCAGGCGGTTCGCTCAGCAGAAACTTGAATCATTTTGAAGCACTTTTAATCGATTGAAAAATAACTCTTATTTCTAGATTTTGATGTTTATTTGACTACAATTTTGGTTTCTTATATGTAATATTCGAACAACGCCATTTTGGCATTTTATAACATCTTGGTTACGTTGTTACTATTCGAATCTCCTGCAGGCGTGGCTTATATTTCTTTAAATATTTCCCATTAACCTTTAGGATACGTTTATCATCCACGAGTTCTTCGATTTCGTATGCATTGTTTGAGAATACTTTTAATATTCGAAAAGGTCCTTCCCAATGAGGTGACCATTTACCTAACGCTTTATTCTTCTTGTCCATAGGCAATATGACTCTCCAAACCAAGTCATTAATAATGAATACTTTTTTCTTCACCCTTTTATTGTATGTTCTGGCCACTCTTTCTTTTTGTCTCATCAAAATTTCCAATGCATGTAATCTAATTTCGTCCAACTCAAATAATTCATTCATCATCATTTCCTAATATAATGCAGCTGGGATTTCGTTTTGTCTCTGAATTCGAACTGATTGTAGAAGAATTTCTACTGGCAACACTGCATCATGACCAAATGTGAGTTGGAAAGGCGTAGTGTTAGTAGCTTCCTTAGGAGATGTTCTACAAGCCCATAATATTTGGTCCAGAGTTTTGTGCCAGTTTCTTGGCTTTTTGCCAATATGCTTCTTGATTAATCCTATTATTATTTTATTTGCTGCTTCGACTTGACCGTTTGCTTGAGCATAACATGGCGTTGATGTTAGCAATCTAAACCCCATTTCTTGGGCAAATCCTTGCATCTTTCTACCAGTAAACACAGAGCCTTGGTCTGTGGTTATGCTCTCTGGAAATCCGAACCTATAGATAATGTGCTTTTGTATAAATTCAATAATAGCCTCTTGATCAGCAACTATCAGTGGTATAACTTCGATCCATTTGGTAAAATAATCTATTCCCACCAAGATGTATTTCTGTCCTTTGGACGAAGCAGGATTTATTTCTCCTATCAAATCCAATGCCCATCCTCTAAATGGACATGGTTTGATGATCGAATGCAACTCACTTGCAGGGGCATGTTGAATTCCTGCATGTTTCTGACATTCCTCACATCCTTTAGCAAAGTCTATGCAATCTTTGAGCATGCTAGGCCAATACAAGCCGTATCGAAATAACAGCCATTTCATTTTATGGCCTGCTTGATGTGCCCCACATGCCCCATTATGGACTTCAGACAATGCTAAATATGCCTCACTTTCTCCTAGGCATTTCAATAATACACCCTCTTGGGTCTTTTTAAACAATTCGTTCCCCATGAGGAGATATGACAATGCTCTATATTTTGTCTTTCTATCCACATTTAGAGTTGGGTCTGCTAAATAACTCTTTAGTGGACTTCGCCAATCTGCATCTGACAAAGTATTTATGGCTAATATTTCGAATCCCTGTTTCTCAGCATATCCCAATTTCATACTTTCCAGATCCGATGGTGTGAATCTAGTAGCCATAACTCTTCCCCTTAATTCAACCAAATCCTTGAAGTTCTTGGTAGACACTTTATAACCCGAAGCCAACTGCGCTAAGTCATTTGCTTCTTGGTTCTCTATTCTTGGTATGTGTTGAATATCCATGTATTCAAATTTCCTCAATAGCCTATTGACTATGACGAAGTATACCATTAAATTTTCCTTTATGCACTTGTATTCCTTTGTGATTTGTTTGACCACTAATTCAGAGTCTCCTTTAATTTCGACTCTGGTTGCCCCCAATTCCAACAAAGCTTCAAGTCCAACAATGAGCGCTTCATACTCAGCTTCGTTGTTCGAACAACGAGGACCATCTAATTTATACTTGAATTTTGTTGGAATTCCTTCAGGAGAAATCAGAAGGACTCCAACACCACTTCCATTCCTGTGGGTTGAACCATCAAAGTACAATTTCCATGGTTGCATTTCGACGTAACTCATGACAGTCTGCTCAACCAAAGAATGGTCCACAATGAAGTCAGGAATCACTTTACCTTTCATAGCTTTTAAAGGCATGAAAGTCAAAGAATATTCTGTTAAGGCTAAAACCCACTTGCCAACTCTGCTATGCATTATTGGTTTTGAAAGCATATGTTTAATGACATCGAAATGAGATGAAACATAAACATCAACAGGTTTTATATAATACTTGAGTTTCATACAAGAGAAATACAAGCAGAGACATAGCTTTTCTAAATTGCTATATCTGGTCTCTGCATCATTTAGCACTCTACTTAAATAGTATATGGCTCTTTCGATGCCATTGCTATCTTCTTGTGCTAGCATACTACCTATACTAACTTCAGAGGCAGATATGTACAATCTCATGGGCTTCCCCCATGAAGGTGGAGACAAAATAGGAGGCTGAGAAAGGTATTCTTTTATCCTGTCAAATGCCTCCTGGTGAGCTTCATTCCATTCGAAGGCTTGGCCTTGCTTTAGACGAAGTAACGGAGAGAAAGCTTGGGTTCTTCCACTTAGGTTCGAAATGAATCTTCTGAGGAAGTTAATTTTCCCTAGCAGAGATTGCAACTCCCTTTTTGACGTAGGTGCTTTCGTCTCCATTATGGCTTTGGTTTTGTTCTGGTTGATTTCAATTCCTTTCTTGTGAACCACAAAACCAAGAAAATCTCCAGCCTGCACAAAAAATGCACATTTAAGGGGATTCATCTTTAAGCCATGTTTTCTCATTCGCTCGAATGATTGGCTTAAATGATGCAAATGTGTTTCTGCAGATATAGATTTGATGACTATATCATCAATATACACCTGCATGAAGGTTTCAATGAAATCATGAAAAATTGAATTCATTGCCCTTTGATAAGTTGCCCCAGCGTTCTTTAAACCAAAAGGCATCACCACCCATTCGTAGGTGCCTAAGGCTCCTGGGCAACGAAATGCTGTCTTTGCAACATCTTCTTCAACAATGAAAATTTGGTTATACCCAGAGTATCCATCTAACATACTCAAGTATTCGAACCCTGCAGCAGAATCTACTAGCATTTCTGCCACAGGCATGGAATATTCATCTTTAGGGGTTGCAGTGTTTAAATCCCTAAAATCTATGCAAATTCTTAAAGAACCATTTTTCTTAATAACAGGTACTATGTTCGCTAACCATTCGACGTACCTTGTTGTTCTGATGAATTTGCAACGCAGCAACCTTTCGATCTCAGCTTTAATTTTTGTGAGAACCGCTGGTGCGAATCTTCTGGGAGTTTGTTTGATGGGCCTCTTGCCATCTTTGATTGGCAGTCTGTGTTCGACCAACTCCCTCTTTAAACCAGGCATCTCGTCATAATCCCATGCGAAGCAATCTTTGTTTTCCTTGAGGACTTCGATCACTTCCTTCTTGAGGCCTGGGCTAAGTTTAGCACTTATGTAGGTTACTCTTTTCGTTTTTTCATCCCCTAAGTTGACTTCTTCGAGTGGATCTTGTGCCAACATTTTGGCACCTGAGTTTATGGGGTCCCTTTCGAAGCCTAAGGGTTCTTTATCATAGATGGCATCCAACCTTTGATCCATCTCAAACTCTTCGAAGGGTGAGCATTTCGAACCATCCCCACTTACTTCGTTCATCTTTATAGTTGATTTATTTATTTCAGCCTCTAAGGCCGCTTTTGATTCGTTCTCAGCCATATAGGCCGAAATCCTTTCGAAAAAGGTAGACTCAGTCATGGATAAGGTTGTCGAAGTCCCAGCCTGCTGGCCGTTTTTGTATAGTGCTTTCGACTCCCTCTTCTTCACTGATTATTGTTCTATCCCAGTAAAGGCCATCATGGCGAAGGGTCATGTAGTAGTGGGCGTTTCTAGTTTCATTAATCTCATCATTTGGAACACACGGAGCAATCTTTGCCAGATTTTTATCATAATCCCTCTTGTCAACTAAATTGACAGTTGACATAAAGTAACTCTGGTCTGCTTCGATGTTTTCCACGATTCCATCATCTCTCCACAGAACTAGTCGTTGATGCATTGACGAAGGAACTGCCCCCACGCCATGGATCCACTCCCTTCCCAGCAGTAAGTTATAGTTGGCCTTGGCTTCGATCACCATAAACATGGTGGGCCTACAGCTTGAGCCTATTGTCAATTCCAACTGGACCACTCCCAGTGTTTTGCCCACTTTTCCCTCATAATTGGACAGAACCATATTATGGGGCTTGATGTCTCCTTCGCGGATCTCTAATCTTTTTAGCATGAAATGGGGTATCAAATTGACTGCAGCACCCCCATCCACTAGAACTTTGTTCACACCATGGACACCAACTTTCGCCCGAATAAAAAGTGGCTTGAGATGGTTCTTCATTGCAGGTTCTGGACGTTCGAAGAACGCATTTTGTTCCTCAACAGCCCCATTGTCCATCACATAGTAGCACACAGGCCTATGTTTCATCAAATTTGTGGTGTCTTCCTCCTCATATTCATCGATTTCGGTTTCCTGCCCAAATTCGCAGGGAAGCACAGACACCACGTTACAGTTCAGGTTAAATGAAGACTCCCCCTCCGATTCGAAGTTATCTGTTATCATATCTTCGTCCTCTTCTGGGCCTGGAGTGTATTCCTTTGGTTCATCGCGTTGTACTTCAGAGAAGAGCCTCCTATTGACTGGAGGTTTGTCTTCAGTTTCATTTTTTGGTTTGTTGGTGCTAGATTCACCTTGGTTTTTTTTTGAAGTAACCCCTTTGTTTGCCACAGCTTCTCTCTCAGCCTTTCGAATCCTTTGTTGTCTGCGCCACTGGGATCTTGACATGGGGTTCCTTCCTTTGTAATTTTCTAATCTCACCTCCTCCCTTTTTGCTGTGTTGAATTGCCTCCTGTATGTCACAGCATGGCGTGCATTTCGTTCAGCGTTTCTCCATCTATCTTTGCCTTTGTCATTTCTGACCTGTAACCATCTATCGGTTGGCACTTCAGCAGGGAGTTTGAAAGTCACTCTTCGAGCAGCCTTGGGGTGAGGGCTATCAGGCCTTCGCTGTTTGTGTCTGCTGTCGAAACGTGGGCCCATCTGGACAGTTTCTTGATGGTTCCAGCAAGGGGCGAAGGGAATCGTTTCGAAGGCCCTGGCCATGCTTTGGTCATACACAGCTGAACACCTTGGGCAAATCAAGCACTTGGTTGCCCCTTTGTAGCAGCGAAACACAAATTCCAGCAAACTTTCTCCAGCCTTGGGATAACACCTAAAAAGCTGGTTATCCTGGCGCCAATTGTTGCCAGTTCGAGTCCTCTGTACTCTTTCGAAATTCGCAGCGATTCTTTGATTGCAGAGGATGATGCACCTAGGGCATAATATCATGCCTGAATCTCCTTTGTGGCATGTCATGAGATAATCCTTGAGACTAGCATCTCCAGTGTGATTATCCCCCATTCTATACTTTTCTTTTTCTAAGTATTTTTCTACTTCCTCCATCTCAGAGCGAGGTCTTTCCATATCCACCATATTTATTTCAACATCTTCCCCCTTAGCTTCATCATCGCCCCATCCTGTGGGCTTTATATCCTTAATCTGAACCTTCGAACTCTCTGAGGCAGAATATTTGACCAAATAGTCAAATTTTCCACTGGGTTCCCCTAGAGTGTCCCATATTTCCTTCTGAGGGGAAATTGGCTGCGTGATTTGGACTTTCTCCAATTCCAGCCTCAAGCCTTCAGTGACTTGTGTTAGTTCTTGGTTTTGATTTCCCTGGCCTTCAGTAGCCTGGGTTTCTCTTGCAACAGCTACAGGTGCGGCAATCGAATTCTCTGGCGTATTCTGGATGTCTTCAGTGACCTTCTTATTGACTTCGACCATCACCCAGTTTTCAGCTTCAGTACCCTTCTCTCCTGTTAGGGCGTCGCTTTGATCAGTTTCCACCATGTTGACCTCTCCAATGCATGCAGGCTCGGAGTAGTTGGTGTCTGCGACGTCCAAGGGATCTTCGTCCACTTTCATCTTCACCTTATCAGCAAACTTTAGTCTGCCATCTTTGATCGCGTTTTGAATTAGGTCCCTGAAAAGAAAACATTGTGAGGTTTTGTGGCCTAGGAAACTATGATATTTGCAAAATCCTCTCTTCTTTCTCTGATCCAAAGGAGGTATTTTGACATTTGATGGCACAATTAGTTGGCCATCTTTGACAAGTAAGTCAAAAATCTCGTCACATTTAGTGACATCGAAGGTATAAACCTTCTTTGGAAATTTATCACTTTTCTCATTTTCAACAATGTCTTTCCCTTTTATGGGAACTAACAATTTGCAGGAATAAGGCGTGGCCTGTTTTAATTCAGCGAGGTCAATTTCGACCTCTTCAAATTCGAATTCAGGATATTCTTCTGCTTCCTCAGTCCCAACATAGGAAATCCTTTCTTTCTTGCTATTCTTAAAGACTCTGGCTTTTTCGGCCTTTAGTCTTTCGACCTGTCGAACCCTATCGGCTAACTGAGCCATATCCCTCAAATATTGAGTGTCTAGTTTCTTTCGAATAGAATAATCCAAGCCACCAGCGGCCATTTCGACTAACTCATGTTCAGGCACTACTGTGTAACATCTGGATTTCAAAAGCCTAAATCTATTCAGATAATCATCTATGGGTTCGGTGAACTTTCTCTTAACACTGGCCAATTCCTTCAAACTTATTTTCGATTGTCCCATGTAAAATTGTTCATGGAATAATCTCTCTAAGAGAGCCCAAGTGTCAATGGACCCAGGAGGCAAAGTGGTAAACCATGTGAAGGCGTTTTTAGTCAAGGAACTTGGGAAGTATTTGATCCCGAGATCTTCATTATTGGCTATATCTCCCGCTTCGGTTAGATATCTCGCTATGTGTTCGACTGTTGACTCATTGGTATCCCCAGCGAACTTTGTAAATTTAGGGACTTTATATCCCCTTGGTAAATCAGTATGCATTATGCAATCCAATATAGGAGAAGCATAATTTGGCCTTCTCATTCCTGTGTTGAGGCCATTCTGGGCCATGACTCTCTCTATCATGGTGGTTAGGTTGTTTTCTGCCAAGATGTCATCGTTTCGAATTCTATGAACGACAGCATCGGCATCTTGATTTCGACCAACCAAGACAACTCCCCTAGGTTGTTCTTCTCGAAACTCTGGGGCTTCTAGCCTTTCGACCCTTGCCCCTGGTTCCATAATTTCTCTTTGTGGGCCCGGGATTATTGAGGCTTCTAACCTTGGTGCCCTGGCCCCTAAGTTAACTTCTTCTCTGGGTGGTCTATAAATTGGGTCGTTAGCAATTTGTTCTATAACAGGCATGTTTGCTCGAAATCCCGCATGATTCTGCCTACGCCTTTCTGGGGGAGCAAAGAAATCTGCTATTCGACTCATATTGTCAGCGTTTTCTCTGTTTGTCACAGTCACATTTTGCACTATTGGGGCAAATATCTCCTGCATGGTTTGTGCTAACACCCCTATCATATTATGGTTACTGTCATCCATCAATTGCCTAAAAGCCAACTGGTTGTCTGTGGTTAAGATAGGCATTGTGCTATAACCCTCTGACCCTTGGTTATTTGTCATAAACTGATTCGCCCCAGACCCAGACCCTAGTTGTGGGGATGAATTCGATGTAGAATTGTGTAAACCTGCCATAAAAGATGTTGGCATTCCATAAGAGGAATTTCTGGTTCTATTCCCATCGAAACCTGGTGGTCTAGTTAATGGAGTGGCGAAATGGGATTGTGTCCCTGATGGTGGAACGAATCCCCCAGGGTAACCAATGGTTCCAGTATTTCCTAAGATCGAACTATTAGTTGATATGCCACTTACTCCATTGGTGGCTATGTTACTGGTTGAAGATGCAACAGACTGTGCATTCGAAGGGATTATATTAGATGTTCCGATCGAAGTGGACGTATTAATGCCTGTTGTATGTGGGCCATTTTGTTCCCCTTGTTGATTGTCAGAATTAGACATTTTGTCCAAACGTTTTCTTCTGGATGAAGGTTGGTTGCTGTTGGTTATTTTACCACTTCTCAGGTTCATAAAACAGCAAACTTCTTAGGTTCCAACGTTTTTATAATGGTTATGTCTCAACAATCTTTATTTCTAATATCCAATTATTGGTCCCACCGGGTGTGCCAATTTGTTTCCAATGATTTCTGGTAAACAACCGCTAGTCTTCCAAACTATCGAATAATCTTTCTGACTGTTATTCAATTCCTCTGGTAACTCACAGGATCGACTAGATTGATCCTAGGATTCCTTGGACATTAAGGTTACTCTCACAATCGAACAGATATTCATGGTTGATATTTGAGTGTTGTATATGCGTTTGGCTTATTTCGATTTCTCTCTCAAAAAGTCTAAAGATGTAATCAAAATGTGCGTGTACGAAACTAAGTTGCATGAATAAATGTTAATTGTAAAGACATGTAAAATTGCATAAAAGTCAAGTAAATGGTTTCGAATTATAAAACAGTTAATGTAAAGGATTTTTGGAACGTAAAAGGTTTGAAATATGAAGAAAGCGTTTAATGCAAGAAATCTGTAAATGACTTTAAGTAAAAATATGTGTTCGAAGGATAAGACTTGAAGGTAAAGGTATGGAAAATATGACAGTTTTCTGAGATGTAAAGTGCTTGAAATGTGAAGAAAGCATTAAAATGTAAAACTTTGAAGAAGAGATTTCGAAGTGAAAAGACTGTAAATGAGAAAACTTGTAAATGTTATTTGACAAAAAGATAAAGGAAAGTGCTGGAAATGGTAAAAGGTTTTCATTAAATCAGAAATACATGGTGCTATCATACATACATTTCTCTTGCATTCGTTTCCCTTGCCATGTGGTAGTTTGAATGTTACTGAGTATTTAGTACAATAGATATGACACACGAAATCCTAATACTAAGACTTCTATTTATACTAATTCGACCATAACGGTCTTGCTATAGGATTATGCCACGTTCAGAACATGCAGAACAATGCCTCTTTCTTCTTTCCATGTGTCCCCAAATGCTCCAGCACATAACTTTCAAACTTCGAATGTCCCGCTTCCATTTGAATTTCAAATGCTTTGGTACTTCTCCGTTTTGAACGCACTTCCCAGACACAACCTTGTTGTTATTTCGAGACTTCTTTAGATATGTTCCCATAATTGCCACTCGAAGCTCCAAGCTTTGACATGCTTATTCGAAACACTGCTTCTGCTACTTCGAAACATGACGCTTTACCTCATTTCGATCGAAACGTTTAATTCATTTGGCTTCTAATAACATTATCAAAATCTTCAGCCAACAATATCAGAGAAGATGTCCTCGTCATTTAAACTTGACCTCCATATATAGGGACCCTGGTTGAGAAAACGAATCTCCACTAGAAGGTATAGCTCAGCCACTGCACTCCTACTTACTTGGATCAGAAATAAACTGACCCAAGGAGTAATCAATAGGTTGATCATCTCTTGACCAACCTACTTATTTAAGACATGTTTCTTGGATAGAAACCTCTTAGACACACAACCCATATGCCTCTTCAAAAACAGGGAAGATTTCAAACATAAGTGACCAACACACATCTATTTAGCTCCTAGAAAATTAGAATGTTCCTTGATCAATTTTCCTTCAGAACTCTTTTCATCAACCACCTTTGGAAGTGCCTTTATGATGGACATAAAATGAACCTTAAGTATCTTTGGCACCTTTAATACGCTGGTTGAAGCTATCTTCCAAATATAAAAACATCATAGGATAAACCCTCATAGTAGACCAAATCACAAAGCTTTTTTTCTTTCTTATTGGTATACCAAGGATAGTCATTTCTAAAGCCTCAATGCTAGATACACAAGGAATTACCAGGGGTATTACATCAGATACACAGGAAGCGAAACACAAAATCAAGAACTCCTTGGGACACAAGAACTCCAATCCAGGTGACACCAGAGCAACATAAATCAAACACACAAATCAGAATCACAACAGCTAACCGCCAAAGCAATATGCCACCATCAGAAGTAACTGTAGAAGTACACTATAGCCTTGGGAACAAGACAATCTTGATCATCTTCAGATTGTCTTCCACCTCTCGCCTCTATCAAATAGCCTCATGCACTCCTTAATTCTGTCACAGGTTTTAGGAGTGTTACCACTTGTTATCACCTCAGAAAATGTCTTCTTCAAATCAGCCTTTTGCAGAGAGCTTTCGTTCACAAATGCACTTTCAATATTCATTGTACCAGAAAGTATCTTCCCTAGATCTCGCCCAGGACAAAATATGATGTCTGCTCTGATACCAATTGAAATTCTGGTATTCAGATCACATATGTCCTAAGAGATGTCGAGATACTGTAATTTGACTTCAACATAATGAACAAATATAAAAGAAATAACAGTGCAGTAAGTAAACAACACGTAGAATTGTTAACCTAGTTTGGTGTTCAGCAACACATACTCTGAGGGCTACCAAGTCAGGGATGAAAATCCACTAAATAGTATCAATTCAAAGTTAAACTCCCCCGTTTATAACTTCTCACTTAATCATTACTCGTGCTATATTTCTACCTAAGACTCACCTAGGTATGATATCTCTCTCACTTCCCTGACAGTCACAAACAGTGACAAGAATACAATTCAAATGAATTAGAAAACAAACCTCACAAATGCACAATCACTTTATACTTAGAAGCTCAAAAGTGATTGACAATGAAGAAGTAGTCACACTTCAATAAACAAAATTGACTCTTGCTTTAAAGCTTACGGGTGATTCACAATTACAACTCAACTAACAGTCCAACTCAAGTAACAACCAATACAAGAGTGGCTCACAACAGTAAACATACAAAGCCCTAAAAAGTTAATACTTTGACAACTCTGACTCGTATTTTCTTTAGGTATTGAGACTTCCTTTTTGTAACCTTTTTCTGGGCTGGACTGGATTTTAAAACCACAATAAATCAGCTGCTATAAATTAGTAGAAACTTCTGCACAAAGTCTTCAAAAGCTTCTCCATAAAAATAGGTCTTCAATCATAACTTTTCTAAAATGTCTCAACATTTAGAAAATTTGAATACCAATATATATCTCTGATTTCTCAGTCTTGGATGCCACACATAATTACTAAATATTCCCAAAATATTTAACATTTGGAACACACTAACAGAATCTAAAAGTCTAGCTGTAACAAACATGATGTCAAATGATTTTGTATACGACATCTTATTCAACATATTTTCTCTACAAATCAGAACATCCTATTGAATATATTACTGCCTAATTTATTTTACTAAAATTACTCTCAATCATAAAAATACAGAATTAACATACTTTATTTCTTTAATCATTCCCTATTCTCATACTCTTTTTCACTTCTTAATTTCTCTTTATAACCTAACACACCCTAAAGCTAACAAAAAAATTACTACTATATAATAAAATCAACAAAGAAAAAAAAGTCAACAAAGAAAAAGTAAATGTCACTATCTTCCCTTCAAAAAGACGCTTACTCGAATTCCCTCCTTCCCTTCCATTTCTCTATCATTCCGATCCGTTCGCAAGTTAGGAACCATAACTCGGATCCAGACTCGTTCCACTAACCCGAGTCACCAACTCATGATGGCACGCACATTTACTCTCGTCATCCTATTCCTACACACTCTGCATCTCGTTCCTTCCACCATCGCCACCGACGCCGAATTCCTCCGTAACCGCCACCACGACTCTCGTCCCGCCATGGTTCTTCCTCTTTTCCTCACCGCTCCCAATTCATCCACGTCAGCGCTCGATCCTCGTCGCCAGCTCCACGGATCGGAATCCAAACGCCACCCTAACGCTCGTATGAGACTCCACGATGATCTCCTCCTCAACGGGTAAACTTCTCTCATCATCATTGCACGCATTTTGTTGTTCTAACGATATCGTAGATTTGAGATCAATATTTCTTTTGTTGAATTGTTATTGATTTGTGTAGATACTATACAACGCGGCTTTGGATCGGTACTCCTCCGCAGATGTTTGCGCTTATTGTTGATACGGGGAGTACTGTTACGTATGTTCCGTGCTCCACCTGCGAACAATGTGGCAGACATCAGGTAACGATTCCTTGTGTTTTTTCCTCTTTTCATGGGTTGATTCTATATACTGATTTTTCTGATGGACATAGATCCTTCTTGCCTTAACTAGGTAAACTGTGTAGTTGCCAATGGAAATTACTTTGTGCAAAAGAATTGTTGTTCGGTTGTTGATGTCATGAATCATATTCGCGGTTATGAAAATACCTGCATTGCTAGGCTCTAGGGTGTCAATAGGATCGTTTGATATGTTGTCGAGGATGGGAGGGTGCTTGGTAAGAGTAAAAAACTAAAAATTGAAAGGTGTAAAATGCTGAGTAGTCAATAGCGGCGCTATCCCGCTATAGCATAGCGGAGCGAAGGCCGACCACTATAGGAAGATCTTTAGCAATGTAGAACAGTATAGAGACCACTATAGGGTAAATAGCAGTATAGCCGCGCAGAGCAGTTCCCGGCCTGGAGTGGTTTCTGGCCCCCTATCCTTTCCCCTCTAAAAAACCAAAATTGCCCCTTAAATTTACAATATTTAAAGGAAATTTTAGATTTTTCAATCGAATTTGAGTTGAAACTCAACCTTAAACTTCCTTCATAGCTGTTTATGCACTTCAAGAGTCACGTTTGCTTTGATTTATGAATATTTATGAATTGAGTTTTTTTATTTATTTATTTTATTTATTTATTTATTTTTAATTTTCGGCTAAATATACGTTTATAATTGTTATATGTAATTTGTCCAAAAAATGATCAAATAGAGCGGTCATCCCGCTATACATTATGCTGCTATCCCACTTTTGGGGTCGGCCGCTCCGCTCCGCTATCCGGGAATGACTATTCTGGTAAAATGGAAGAGTAAAGATTGATAGGATAGTCAAACTCATTTTAAGGGTTGAACTTGAAGGGGATACTACTGTGGATATGTTTACTCCTCTACTCTAATTGTCTGATTAATGCTTAAATTCACCCTTCTCTCTTTTGAAAAGTTAAATTTCCCTCTACCTGTGCTTACACAACTTCACTTTAATGTGTTTGATACTTTTAGATGTTCTTCTATTTTAATGACAAGATGAAATAAGAATTTTTGATGAAATTTCAAAGCTGGTAGTAGAAATGTTTAAATCCACTTTTAACTTTTAAGCGTGTCTGAATTAATGTTTGCAAATGTACTTTTGATTGAACTTCATTTTGCAAACATAATTTTGGTTAAAAATGAGTTCACGCTAATGTGATTTATGTTTGGACGCCTTTCCTCAAATGTATGTTTTGCAAAATGGAAATTGTTTGGATCATATTAACTGAAAATGCTTTTAAATGTGATTTACCAAAAGAGACACTGACAAAAAATTTAGAGAAATAAAGTAGTTTTAGAGATTACTTTTGAAAGATTCGTAATTTTAGAAAAGTAAAGTAGATAAAACCTGTACTCATTAAAAAAGTAGAATTATGATATATGTTAAATTCTTGATAATTATCATTATATTAAAAAATGAAATTTCTCTAAACTACAATATTAGAAATAGGACTTGAGAAAGAAAGATTCTGGCCACCTATGTTTATATGTCCATATAATTATTACGAATAAGCATTAGTTTTTCAGTTTCTATAAAAAGGAAAAATGGCATTATGGAACTCGTTTGTAGATGTTCACAACTGCTAAGTGGTTTATATGTATGAAAATGAATTAAATTGTAGCTTGTTTATTTCTCTTGTGGAAAAGGGTGTGTAAAAAGGAGGGAAGTGTAATTTGAGTATTTCTCAAGGAGTGTAATTTATGCTAATAATAATAATAATATAGTCCCTTCATTTTCTACTTATCCATTTTTTACTTTTAGCACACATGCCCTCAATGTAGTACATTTTAATTAAATCTGATCTTGATCAATTATTTTGTATTGTTACAATTTATTTCTCTCTGGAGACGAGAGCACACTCTTTCCTATAATGCTTCACACACATAAGCATGTTAGGATTGGTAATCATTGAGGAAGGAGAGAAATAGAGAAATCTGTCCCCTTTCATTGAGCCACATTACAAGGGAGGCCCAATCGTTTTTCCTAATAGTCCCCTTTCAATTTCAGGGTGGTTGACCAAGTGTGAACTTGTCAACCACTCTTAGTTTTTCCCTTAGTGTTACAAATCTGGCTGTGGACAGAGGCTTCGTTAGCACATCAGCCCATTGGTCTTGAGCATATGTGACACCACTAGGCATTTGTCGAGGACCTTTTCCCTGACAAAGAAAATGTCTAATTCATGTGCTTGGTCCTCCAGTGAAGAATAGGGTTGTGAGAGAGAGAGACAAGGCACTTAAGTTATCACACAAGATTTTTGGAGTTTGGTGCTTGACCCTGACTTCTTGCAATAGAGGCTGCAGGCACAAGATCTTTGCAGTAGCCTGAGCCAGGCTTCAATACTCTGCTTCAGCATTGGACCTGACAACCAGTTTTTGCTTCTTAGCTCACCAGAACACTAGATTAGGGCGAACATAAATACAAGCCCCTGAAGTGGACCTCCTGTCATCTGGGTCAGAGGCCCAATCAGCATCACAAAAACCAGTAATGGTGATAGGGTTGTTAGTCTAGCTGGTGCATGGTTAACTGTCCCTTGTAGATATCTGAGTATCCTCTTTATAAATCATATCAGGTGACTGGATGCTAAGTAAAAAAAGAAATTTATAATATGGTTTATTTGATCATTTATATATTCATTAAACTTATTAAATAAACAGTAATTGAATTTGATGACTTTGCCTCTTCAAGACCTTGAAGTCCTGGATCCATTGACTTTATTGAAGGCCATCATCACCCATTATAGACTTTCAAATAAAATTTCAGAATAAATAAATGTTTTATATTTTCATAAAAAGACTAGTGAAGTCTTAATAAAAGCTGATATAATTGAACATGATATGCAAGTTAAATGCTTTGAAAAGATTCCTGTAACTTATTCAGTCTTATCAAATAGCAACGCCATGGCCGCTATGGCGGATATACATGGCGGTTTTTGGGCTCGCCGCAATGGTAAATATCTGTAGATATTGCGGGTTTTTCCGCCATATTCCGCTATAACGCCGCCGCAAAGCGGACGGTATGGCGGGATATTGGCTCTCTGCCATGGACCACCATCCATCACCAACAACACTGAACCTATTTGGTTTATGCTCTTATTGATGCAGTAGAATACTCATGTTTCCCTTGTGTTTCTCAATACCATCAATTTCATGGTGGAAGAGATGTAAAAGATTGCTTTATTTAAAACTTTTACTGTGTGAAAAATTTTAAACTTGTACCTATGGATGTGTAAATTGTTAATTGTCCATTTAGCTCAAGTATATTGGTTTTGTTTCTGCTTTACTTAAACAGGATCCAAAGTTTCAGCCAGACTTGTCAAGCACCTATCACCCTGTCAAATGCTCAATAGATTGCAACTGCGACGATGACAGGCTGCAATGTGTGTATGAGAGACAGTATGCTGAAATGAGTACTAGCAGTGGTGTCCTCGGAGAGGACGTCATATCCTTTGGAAATCAGAGTGAGCTTGCGCCACAGCGTGCTGTTTTTGGCTGTGAAAATGTTGAGACTGGCGATCTTTATAGTCAGCATGCTGATGGCATTATGGGTTTGGGCCGAGGAGATCTTAGTATCATGGATCAGCTGGTTGACAAAAATTTGGTGAGTGACTCATTCTCACTATGCTATGGTGGAATGGATGTTGGTGGGGGCGCAATGGTTCTTGGCGACATATCTCCCCCATCTGACATGGTCTTTGCAAACTCAGATCCTGTGCGCAGGTGTGTATTTCCAAGTTCTTATATTGTGAATATGAGATGTAATGCATTTTCACAACAAATGCATTTTATTAATCTCACACATTTACTCTAGTTTCGGGGTGGCGACAGTCCCTATTACAATATTGATTTGAAGGAGATACATGTTGCGGGGAAGCGACTGCCTCTAAACCCAAGTGTTTTTGATGGAAAACATGGAACAGTCTTGGATAGTGGTACAACTTATGCATACCTACCAGAAGAAGTATTTCTTGCATTTAAAGAAGCTGTAAGTTCTTTTATAAATATTTTCATGGAGGCTTTTGAATTTTCATTTTTCATTCTCGCCTGCCATTTTGTTTACACCTTTAAATTATTGTCAAAATTTGAGTTTCGGTTTACCATGCATGGAGCTAGAATAAATTGAAACTTGTGAGGAGCCACTTCTGCAAGCTATTGGTGAAACTTTATACGATATTTCTGCTGAACAAATTCTGGCCTTGCAAAGTTATAAGTGGAATTGAAGGATTTCAACACATTTAATTATTTTCCATATGATATTCCTTACGAATATTTTGGAGATTTATCTGATTCACTTGTATTCTGAGGAGTTAGTTTTTAGTTTTCCCCAATACTATTAAAATCTTTGCATGTAAGACTGGATATAAATCTTGTAAGTTTTTGGTTAGTTTCTCTAATACTTGATGTGGTTTTGCTGCCAAATTTCGAATGCCAATCTTTGTGTTTGTTTTGTTTTTTAAGGCTTCTAAAGACTGATGTTGTTCATAGCTTTTCTGAAAAATTTCGTTTGATTGCATAGATGTGAATCATTGTTGGTTTTCTTCATTTAAATAAGCAGAATGTGTGCCTATACTATTACTTTGGCACTCACGACTTCTAAAATTTTGAGGAATCTCCAATCTATTAATTGTGGACTTCATCAAGGGTGTTTTTATTTGTGGTCCCAAAAACACCAGATCTGAAGTATTTGATTTTGCTTTTATAGTGGCTTCCGTTTAACTTTACTTTCTTTTATTTCAAGTCAAAATGATAACAACAGAATTGTATCTTATCGAACTGATAACTCTGATCATCTTCCCTTAAAGCTGGAAGATGCCACAACACCCCTCACTCAAATAAACATTCTATTGAGGTAGTCTTATGTGGCCACAAGATTTAGGCATACCATTTAGACACACATACCTAAAGAAAAAAGGTAGAAGAAGAAAGAATGAAATGATGTGTATTTTTAAAATAATTAAATGCCGTGTATTGTTTTTTGTTGATATTATTTTAAATCTTTGATAAAATTATATACGATTCTTATGAATTTAAATTATAACCCCCAACATTTAGGGCAAGCACCACTTCTGACTTTGATTTACTTATCTGTTTGCAGATTGTGAAGGAACTTCAATCTTTCAATCAAATCAGTGGTCCAGATCCAAATTATAATGATTTATGTTTTTCTGGTGCTGGAATGTATGTCTGTAAAATCAAGAGTTCATATCACTCTATTATTTCAGTTTAACCAACAGTTTGGGTTTACTTGTATTTCAGTGATGCCTCACAATTCTCTAAAAACTTTCCAGTGGTTGACATGGTGTTTGGAAATGGTCACAAGTACTCACTGTCACCTGAAAATTACATGTTCCGGGTAGTTATACAAGATCATTTGTATATTTAATTGTGTTTAAGGCTGGTGCAATCATTTTATAATTTTTTTTTTACTGATTTTACTACCCCTACTTTCATGGGCAAATCTTTTGTGAAGCATTCAAAAGTAAGAGGTGCATATTGTCTGGGAATTTTTCAAAATGGAAAGGATCCAACTACTCTTTTAGGAGGTAACTTCATTACTTTTGGTTACTTTGTGCCATTTCATGTTTTGCCTTAATATGTAATAATGTTCCTCTCTAAGTTTGTGTTATTTAGTCTGGTATAAGTTTCTACAATATTTCGGTGATTATTTCCCATGTCATTTTTCTTTTACATAGGTATCGTAGTCCGAAACACTCTAGTTATGTATGATCGCGAGCAGACAAAAATTGGTTTTTGGAAAACCAACTGTGCTGAGTTATGGGAAAGACTGCAGATATCCATGGCCCCACCGCCAACGCTTCCAAATACAGAAGCAACAAATTCTACCAAATTAGTGGGGCCCTCAGTTGCTCCATCTGTTTCACAACATAGGATACCTGCAGGTATCATAAGCTTCCCGTCTTCTATTTAGAAGTGTATTTGGAGACATCATCTCTCAACATGTCTCGGGTGTTGTATGTCTCAGAAACACAGTTCATCATGCTTTTAATTTGTCTCTGAAACTAGTGGAATCTCTCTCAATGTATATGTTTATTGCTGACTGACATGATTTAATCAATTTAATGCACAGGTACATTCCAAATTGCACAAATAACAATAGCACTTTCATTTAATATCAGCTACGGGGATATGAAGCCTCACCTTACTGAATTAGCTGGACTAATAGCTCATGAGTTAGATGTTAATACTTCCCAGGTTAGAAAATAGTTACTATGTTGCAAATGTTTTATAGTATAATTATATCTTCATCTTTGATTAACTATATGCATGTAGTTAGGTTGCAAATTGAGTGGTTAGTAGGTTTCATATTGGGGTAGACGTTCCTAAGTTTAAAGTTCCAAGTCGTGATGCAAACTTTCTAAAATGCCTATATAAACCATGCATTTTCTGTATTTTTTCCATGTGATATGTTTTATGCTTATTCTTTGATAAATTGGTTATGACACTTTGGTGGATGTCCACAGATCAAGTTACTGAATTTGACCTCTTTTGGAAATGATTCCCTCTCTAGATGGGCCATAACCCCAAGGCCATATGCTGATTACTTTTCTAACACCACTGTAATGGTAAGTTGGCATTTGCGCATCTGCATTTGTTTGGAGACTTCCAAATGACCATAATTTCTATGTGCAGAGTAAAATTGGACGGCTTGCTGAACACCATATGGAACTTCCTGATACCTTTGGAAGTTATAAGTTGATTGATTGGAATGTTGAGCCTGCATCAAAAAGGTAAGTTCTTTCTTTGGAATTTATAAACATATTTTCAGACCATATCTTCCGACTTTGGACTTTGTAACACTCTCCCTGGTGGGTGACCTGGGTTTGGTTTATAAATATAAATGGTGGGTGACCTGATAGTGGAAACGATTTTGGATAGGCTCCGATGACATCTAAGAATTGCAGTTGAGCCTAACACTACCTTACAAAACTGGCTTGTAAGATGAGGATTGTCTCTATTTAGTGACATATTTCCAGGCCTTCAAAGTTGTCATCAAGTGGAGCATCTCGTTCCTCCTCTTCCTCCAGAATCGTAGCTGAACCTGGGTTTGGTTTGTAAATATAAATGGTGGGTGACCTGATAGTGGAAACGATTTTGGATAGGCTCCAATGACATCTAAGAATTGCAGTTGAGCCTAACACTACCTTACAAAACTGGCTTGTAAGATGAGGATTGTCTCTATTTAGTGACATATTTCCAGGCCTTCAAAGTTGTCATCAAGTGGAGCATCTCGTTCCTCCTCTTCCTCCAGAATCGTAGCTGAACCTGTGATTTTTTTCCCTTTATATTTTATTACAATACTATAGTATTGTTTGTTTATCAAGCAAATATTTATAATAAGATAACTGAGCTTTGAAACTTGTGAGAGCTGGAAAATCACATGAACTCATCTTTTGATGGATTCACAATCTTGTGCTTAGTGTCTCCAACTTCAAAGTGTGAGTTTTATTTATCTGATGACTTGGGCTTATGGGCTTTATCTATAGGTAGTTCCAAGTTAGAACAACCTTTACACTTTGGGGCAAATTTCGGTCGCACCCTTTTTATTACCATGTCGTTTCGTTGGGGTGACAGAAGTGTCCGGGGTGTATTGTTGAATAGAAATTCTTAGGTAGGCATAGTGGCATACAATTAGGTTGGATGAGAAAAAGAATTGTTTAAAGAGAATGTTTTAACTAACTTCCACAACCTTTCACATGTTTAGAGTAAGTTTTCCAATATTGATTCAAATTCCTATGGTGAGCAGTGTCTATCCCAAAATTTCTCATTATTGAATTCATCATGACTGCAACCACTTCAGATATTAACATGCTTTTCTGAAATTATTCAGGAATTGGTGGCAGAGATATTACATGGTTGTGGGTTTAGTTGTTCTGCTTACATTGCTTCTAGGATTATCAACATATGGAATAATCTTAATTTGGAAAAAACGACAGCAAAGTGAGCATTCATACAAGCCTGTTGATGTGGCTGTTTCTGAGCAAGAACTCCAGCCATTGTGAGCTAAGTTTTTGATACTGCTGCTTCATATCATGTTTCATTAGTCTCAATAGCATATTCAGTTGCTATCAAAAGCAGTTTACGCAAACCTTAGTCACTGAGCTGCTCAAGTTTTTTATTTTGAAAGAAATCAGAAAGTCCACAATATACAGTGCTCATTGAACTCTGACAAAAGTACATAAAGAATTCTAGATATTCTATCATCTGTAAAGGAATTTTGGTTGTGAATATTGTAATATACAGAGGAATCAAAGGGTGGCATCACAAGGATGAAATACAATTTCCATATATTGTAATATTTACATTACACTTAACATGTTTTGCGTACCGAGGAATGTTCTACTTGCTACCTTTTGCCTTTGGAATGTGATCTAAAGATATCAACCTACTTCATTATTCTATTTTTTTTCACACAAGTTACAAGCTAGGTATACAACAAGTGCTAAGAACGAACAATTAAAAACATCAAATACAACTTGCAATTTCCATATGAATGTTTTCAGGAATATTGAAGCTAATAAGGTTCTATTTAACCTTCTTTTTTACATAAATAAATTTAATCTTTGTTAAGCCAAAATGAAGAGTAGTGATACAGGGCCGGGTTAACCAACAACACAAAATCAAAAGATTGATTCGGTTTATACAACTTTTTACATTAAAAAGAATAAAAATAATTAATTTTTAATCAGATATTTTATGTAAGGTAAGTGTAATATATATGAGAATGATAATTAATTTTTAATCAGATATTTTATGTAAGGTAAGTGTAATATATATGAGAATGTGTGGAAAAACTTCACAAAATATAATTATGAATGAAATTATCAATATAGCATTTAAAATAGAGAAAAGATGATGGAAAAATGAATTTAATGATTTTGATATATATATAGAGAGAAAACCTATGAATGATATAGTAAGGTGCATCAATTTTTATAATCTAATTTGTGTTCGATGTCAATCGCTCCAGATCCATTTTGATATCAAAACAAAAATGTGATTTTTATTTTTGATAATCAGTTATCATACATAAAACCAAATGTATATGATATTATTATTAATGAATAAGATATTATTAAGGCACAAGAAATTCAAATTCGTGTAAATCAATTTATATAATATTCAAATTGAAAATGGAAAACTAGTTTATATATTTTATTTTATTTATTATTAATTAGTTAATTAGAGTGGCGATTAGTTAAGGGAAGAAGAATTTATTAAGTTAATTGTGATGAACGATTGTTAATCTGTGTTTTTTTGTTTAACTGTTATAGTGTAGCAATTGTTTTGAAGCAGATTTTGTCTTGGTTTTAGGATGTTTTGTTTTAGTTTTTTTGGGTTCTAGTTTTAGTGTTCTGGTGCAACTTTATCATAGATTAAAGTGTAATGTTTTTACTCTTAAATTGAATTTTACTTTTTTGCTTTTCAAAAAAATTGTGAAAAACGATTTGTGCTGGTGTTTGAATATAATAGTATAAAAATGACATATGCCTTTGCATCTTGTTCCCTTCATTAATCTGAATTTTTTTCGTCTCTTCAAATTAAGAAAGATACAATTTCCTTATAAATCAATTTTGATTGAAAACCGATTTAAATCAGTTTTGAACTAAATTAAAACCATTTTACAATTTTAAATTGGTTATTATAAAAAATGATTTAGTTTTAAAACTACAATCATTAAAATGGATTGATTCTTAAAATTTGGTAACCATACACATCTTTAAAGGAAAATAAGTTATATATAAATGATTTAGATTGAACTTTATTGTTGTCGGTGGTATAGTATTATAACAAATAAATATAATAAATATATGATAAGTAAAAAAGTACATTAATACAATATATTTTTTAAATAGTAACAAGTAAAATAGTGTGAATAAAAGAATAATAATAAATAGAGTTAAATATATTTTTACATTGTGAATTTTGTTTTTAATCCTTCAAAAAATTTCTTTAAAAAAAAATATTTTCTAATGTTTAACGGAAATTGGCATATCACGCCATATCATTTAAAATTAACACTACAAAAAACGAGACGGATTCTAAGGGTTTGAACCCCCCTTTAAATAACTAAAAAACAATACTCTCTCACGAACAATTAATCAAACAGTTTGCAGGCATATTACTTTTATCTCTCATTCTTCCCAAAGGAAATAGCAAAACTGAATAAATGTGTTATGAAGCTAATTCAATAACCCTAACAACGCCGATCGATCTCGAGTTGTCGCGATTCGATTACCTGGAGCTGGATTAAGTGGTCCAATCCCACCGAACACTCTCAATCGCCTCGCGGCTCTTGAGACGGTGAGTCTTAGATCAAATGGTATCACTGGTTTTTTCCCTAATGGATTCTCTGAGCTGAAAAACTTGACTAGTCTTTATCTTCAATCTAACAAATTTTCTGGACCATTTCCATTGGATTTTTCTGTTTGGAATAATCTTACTGTTGTCAATTTGTCCAATAATCTTGCTGCAGAAAATCGAAAGAAAGTGTAGGTATTTTATGGAGTATTACTCCAATATTTTGTTGTTTTGACAAATAAGAAACCATTGAATGTTGAGTTAGTTAATATGCTGGTGAAACCGTTGATAGAGATAAGTACGGAAATCCCTTACTTTGCTGCAATATGTGCTCGTCGCAGAATAGAAACCACTAGAAAGCAATTTGTTGAGAGTATAAAGAATGCAGAAAATAGCAGTTGGCCTTCTTCAAAGACGTTGTGTCTCTTTCGATTGTGGTCCATGATATTTCCACGTTCCTACTTTAGACATCCGGTTATGAATCCGGTGGTACTATTGATGTGTGAATATCTCATGCGTTGCCCAATAACACTAGCCATTAGAGACGGTGCTAATGATGTGTCAATGATTCAAATGGCTGATGTTGGAGTTGGTATCAGTGGACAAGAGGGTATGCAAGCTGTAATGTCATCAGATTTTGCAATGGGACAGTTTAGGTTCTTAGTTCCTCTCCTGTTGGTTCATGGTCACTGGAATTACCAAAGGCTTACGTTCACTTTAACAACTTCTATAAGCGAATGGAGTTTCACATTGTATTCAATAGTCTCCTAAGGTACCCTCAGCTTTATAGTGCTGGCCAAAGAAATGGAGCCTACAACAAAAAACTGTTTATGTTAACAATGGCTGATACTTTGTGGCAAAGCATGGTTATATTTTGGCCTCCACTCTTTGCATATTGGAAAAGTACTGTTGATGTAGCAAGCATAGGTGATCTTTGGACTTTGGCAGTGGTTATTATTGTCAATTTACATTTGGCTATGGATGTTGTTAGACGGTATTGGGTGACTCATGCTGTCATTTGGGGATACATTGCTGCTACTTTCATTGCTGTCATGATCATTGATGCTATACCTAAACTTCTGGGTTTCTGGGCCTTCTTTCATGAAAAATTGAGACAGAATCAAAGAGTTGCTGAAAATCAACAAATAGAAATGCTTCCTGTCTCATATCATCAACAAAGTTGTATACTGAAGATTGCTTAAAAAAAAGATGAGCCAATTAAGTGGTTAGAGAAGGCAACTGCGGAGAACCTTCCAAGTGACTCAAGATAAATTTCCTGTTATGATTGTTCAGTTTAAGCAATGGGATCCGGGAGTAATTTTAGAACCTTGAGGACAAGGTTCAATGTGAACCTGGCAGCAATGATATGAGGTGCAATTAGATATTTTAAGTAGTCATACAATTATGTTGTTATTTTTAAATGTTGTTGAGTTGGGCCTTTAATAGAGTTTGAACCTTATAGTTAATTATCCATTGAGAGTTCTATATATGTAGTGTCTATGACACATTAAGAATAAAAAAATCAAATGAAAAGTTATTTTATTCCTTTTATTTTATTTAGTCAATTTAATATTCTTTCTCTTTTAATGTAGAAAATCCCATTTCATAGCTTTGGTAGCAATCTTCTTATCAAAATGTATTTGTTAATGCATATAGAACATAACTAAACAAGTGTGTACTAACACAGAGGGTATAATATGAACACTACATATTAAAACAACTAAACAAGTGTGTACTAACACAGAGGGTATAATATGAACACTACATATTAAAACGCTTCTTGAATATCTAACCAACTTGATGATGCACATACTTATATAATTATTAGGAAATGAACTTGGACTTCATCTTAGATTTAGAACTGCAACATTGAGGTCCTATATGACTATAACCTTTGGAAATTCAAACACTTACATTCAAGTTAGGATTATGTTGCCTCATAAAAACATCACAATTTCCCGCCCAAAAACGTTTAAATGAACTTAGGTTCACACATCCATGTGGAACTAAATAAATAATATTCAATATTCAAACAGCAGAAACATAATCTTCCACCATTTCCAGTCTCATCACAAGGTATCGCCCAATTTTCATTATCAAGTATCCAGGGCCAGTGGTTTACTTTATGTACTATTTAAAAGAGATTGAAAGCATTTGATCTGTGCCATTTGTTGTAGGAATGAAACATGAAAATACAGCCTTGTAAGCCAACAGCAACATTTACTATAATTCAGTTTCTCAAGAAGCCAAAAATTTACAATGGAGATTGCACTAATCACCAGAAATATCGTGTACAGTATCACTTAGTGACAATGCAATGCAATCTTTAAAGTGAAAAAAACAGATATGAGCATATGAGCATAGTGTTAATTGAGCAAAACGAGATGATGTTTATTGAATTGAAACAACGTTAAATACATAAAATTTACTAACTGCAAGCTATAGAAACTGTTATTCCTAACAAATAGGCATGACTCAATCAAAGCCATGACTCTAACAACTAAAGCTTAAAACTAGGAGCCCACTAACGATATTTATTATTCTACTAATTATTAATTCAATGCAAATAATGACATATTAATCCAACAAATCCTCCCCTAAACTCAACATGATCAATGTTGAGTTTATCAATAGTCACAGCATCACATTTCAGCCACTAGCAGCACTTGAGCTCTCCTTCACCATATCAGTCCACTTCCCAACTCCTAGCCTGGTTCTTAGTGACTTAAAGGTCTCGAGTTTTACGGCCTTAGTCATAACATCAGCAATTTAAGCATCTGTACTACAATACTCTAGCTTGATCACTCCTTCCTTGGCTAAATCTCGAAGTAAATGAAATTGCACGTCTATATGCTTACTCCTTCCATGTAACACTGAGTTATTGGACAATTTGATAGTTGAAACATTATCACACAGTATTGTTGTTTCGCCTTCAACACTCTTCAGCCAGCCCATCTGTTCAAGCACATGTCTCAGCCAAATACATTGGGTTGCACAAGAAGCTGCCGCCACGAACTCAGTCTCGGTTATTGATAAGGTGACTATAGGTTATTTCTTTGACGACCATGAAATTGCAGCACCGACTAAAAAGAAGACATAACCACTAGTGCTTCTCCTATCATCCACATCCCCCGCATAATCACTTGCGGTGAATCCAATTAAAGACTTACACTGAACATCCCTTTTATACCAGATGCCAAACTCCATGGTTCCCTTTAGATACCACAACACCCTTTTTGCTGCCTGCATATGAGCCCTTGTTGGCTTAGCCATATATCTACTTAGCAAACTAACCACATACATGACATCTGGTCTAGTTGCTGTTAAGTACAGAAGACTACCAACCAATTGCTTATGCTCAGTATCATTAACAAGACAACCATCACCTTCTAGAGTCAGTTTGCTTCCCGAAACAATAGGATTACGCACATGATTGCTCTCCAAGAGTCCAAACTTCAGCAACAGATCTCTTGTATACTTCTTTTGGCAAAGAAAAATTCCTTGCTCAGCTTGACCGACCTCGACTCCCAGGAAATACTTCATTCGGCCTAAGTCAGACATTTCAAACATAGCTTTCATGCTTTTCTCGAATGGTATCACCATTTGATTACTGCTGCTAGCATACATAAGATCGTCCACATATAAACTAACAAGCATACAATCACCTTCTTTCCTTTGGATGAACAAAGTGTGTTCATATGGACACTTTTCAAAACCAGCCTCCTTAAAATAATGTCCAATCTTGCTATACTATGTTCTTGGTGTTTGCTTTAATCCATATAAGGTCTTCTTCAATTTGTAAACTTTGTTCTCCTTCCCTGAGATCACAAAGCCTGGCGGTTGCGTTACAAAAACTTCTCCTGTGAGATCACCATGGAGGAATGCACTTTTCACGTCTAATTGATAGACATGCCACCCATGATGTGTTGCAAGAGCTAGCATGGTCCTTATAATATCCCACCTTGCAACCGGAGCAAACACTTTGTCATAGTCTATTCCATATTGTTGAGCATACCCCTTTGCCACTAGTCTTGCTTTGTATTTATCCACTTCACCATTCTCATTTAACTTGGTCTTATATACCCATTTAACACCAATTGGTGTTGCTCCTGAGGGTAAGCTAGTCAACTCCCAAGTGTCATTTTTCTAAATGGCTTGCATCTCCACATTCATGGATGTTCTCCATTTTTCTTCCTTCACAGCATCCTCAAAAGCAATAGGATCATCACTATCCACTTGTAATGCATACTGATTTGTATCAAGCATGATGTTGCCCATTTCATATGCATCATGCCAACTCAGTTTTGTGCGTACTCTTGGACCCAATTCCGAATTTTGAGCATTTGAATCATTTATGATTTCAGCTTCTGAACTCTGTGCACTTCCTGACTTGTTCGAGCTTAAATCAGTCGGTTCATCGCCCACTTTGGCTTTTGGTGGCACAATCTGAGCGGCCATAGGTGTTGTAACAGTAATAGGATCCTCAGATTCTTCTTCTAAATCATCTATATCTTCTTCATAACCTTCCCACGTGAGCTGAGTTTCAGTACTTGCTTTCTCAAAGTCCCATTCCCAACCTTTGATTTCATCAAATATAACATCTCTACTCACCAGAACCTTTTGAGTCATTGGAATGTAGACTCTATAGGCTTTGGATTCATGGGATACTCCCAAGAATACACACTTGATACTTTTATCATCTAGTTTCTTTCTTTGTTGATCAGGTACATGGACATAGCTCATACAGCCAAATACTCTCAAATGATCTACTGCAGGCGGAAATCCACTCCAAAGCTCTTGTGGAGTTTTATCTTTACAAATAGTTGTGGGGCTTCTGTTTAGCACATAAGCTGCCCAATTAACTGCTTCGCACCAGAATGTGCTTGGAACTTTTGTGTCAGCTAGCATACATCTCACCATATTTAGTAATGTTCTGTTTTTTTGCTCGGCAATCCCGTTTTGCTGGGGGTGTTAGAGCTCCAGTTAACTGCCTCCTTATTCCATGCTCTTCACAAAACTGTTTGAACTCAGTGGATAGGAACTCTCCTCCCCTATCTGTTCTTAAGCTCGCAATCACATCACTGGACTCCTTTTCAAACCGAGCTTTGAATTTTTTAAATACACCAAATGCCTCTGATTTGGATTTCAAGAAGTAAACCCATAATTTTCTGCTAAAATATCTATCAGAGTGAAGATATACTTGTTACCACTTTGAGAAGATGGGGTGATCGATCCACACAAGTCAGCATGTATAAGCTGAAGTCTTGTGGTGGCGTGCCACAAGCTTTTCTTTGGAAATGGTTTTCGGTGCTGTTTTCCCACCAAACATATAGTGAACGCTCCATCTTATCCCCGAGCCTTAAACTTAGGTAGACCCTTTACCATTTCTGACTTCTGAAGCGTCTCCAACCCCCGATGGTGAAGGTGACCAAATCTCCTATGCCATAGATTCAAATTGTTCTTTCCAGCTTTGGTGGTGTTCAAGCACTGTACTTCTCCTGAGTCAGATACAACTTGAGGAGTAGCATGTAAAATAAATATCCTGTTGCTCTTCATTTGAGTTTGGAAAAGAAACCCCTTTGTATTATGAAATATCTTGCAAGAACTATCCTTGAGAAAAAAAACTAGGTCCTTTTCGATCATTTGACCCATGCTAAGCAGGTTGTTAGTCAATCCAGGGACAAAAAAACATCTTGTACCTTCAATGGAATATGATTAACACGCATATTGACACTCCCTTTTCCTTGGACTTGTAGTCTCATACCATTCCCTAGTTTTACAATGCAGGTGAAGGAACGGTCAAGGCTAGAGAACCACTTCATATCTCCACTCATATGATTACTACACCCCGAGTCTATGAACCACCATGATTCATCTTTATCTGTCGAACCATGAAAAGTCATAAAGTTGTTAAACTCTACCACATCAGAATCAACAGATGCCATAAGGAGCATCTCCTCATGTGTTGTATCAGGGCCATCAGTGTAATGAACCTGATAGGTCCTTTCAGGACATTCATTCTTGAGATGTACTAACTTGTGACAACAATAGCACTCCACCGTTTCTCTATTCCAGAATTGACCTCGACCCCTGCCCCGTCCTGGATAGCCACTTCTCCTACGACCTCGATGCGCATCAAATCCAACCTTTAAAGTTTGATCTTCAAGAGACGCATTCCTTGTAAACTTTTGTTCATGTACAAGAAGTGAACTCTGCAATTGATCAACATTCATGACATCAATATCATGAGACTCCTCAATCGAGCAGACAATGTAATTGAATCACTCAGTGAGAGTCCTTAAGATTTTCTCAACAATTTTTACATCTGTCATCAGCTCCCTGCAGTTGTGCATGGCATTAGACACAACCATCACTCTCCCAAAGTAATTGTTGATCGATTCCCCTTCTTTCATTTCCAGCACTTCAAACTCTCGTTTGAGAGCTTGCAACTGTGCCCTCTTTATGCGAGCACTTCCTTGGAACTTCGTCTTCATGGAATCCCATAACTCTTTAGCAGTGTCCTTTTGAGACATTGTCATCAATATCGTCTTATCAATACTGCTAAACAGACAATTCTTGGCCTTGAAGTCCTTTAGCCTCATTTCTTCATGGGTCTTCTTTGCATCAGCAGACAATGCCACACCAGAAGCAGTTTCTGTAAACCCTATGTCCACCACAATCCAATATTCCTTTAACTGTAATAGATTCTCCATCAGAAGACTCCAATATCGTAGTCACCGTCGAACTTAAGAATGCATGCCCTCGCAAAGTTTTCATCACCCATGATCACACTAAATTGATCCTCACACACTCTCGTGTTTGCACTCACCAGAGAGAACTCTCACTCTCACTCTGTTTCCCAAACCCAGATGTTAATTAAGCAAAACGAGATGATGTTTTTTGAATTGAAACAACCGTTAAATACATATAATTTACTAACTGCAAGCTATAGAAAATTCTATTCCTAACAAATAGGCATGACTCCATCAAAGCCATGGCTCTAACAACTAAATCTTAAAACTAGGAGTCCACTAACAATATTTATTGTTCTGGACTGGGCCCACACTGGCCCAAAGTGCAGATAAATGACCAATCCAAGCAAACTCCTCGAGGAATGCGCACTCGCGGATCACCGCCGACGTGCCCGACCACAGACTGTAGCCATGCCCGCGACACAAGGTGTCCCCGACCAAAGGAACTCCAGCTCGAGTCCTGCTCGAGCACTCTCCCTGTAGGGCAGAATCTGTCCTCTCTGACCGTTATCGAATCATCTAAACTCTGGAAAGACCGCGTCTTCGTCCTTCCTCATTCTTCGCAGAGCATCACCAGGAAGGGGACCACGTGCGGGGCCCCACTACACACGTAGAATCTGGCAGTTCCTTTATTGGGCCAGTTCTAGTCGGTCCAATGAGGGAACCTTGGCCCAGCGCTGGGGCTATAAATACCCTCTGTTCCCAGAGGGTCAGGCATTCATCTCTTACGTATCTATACACTTTTTTCCTGCTCATTCCGTCACTCATTTTAGCATCGGAGTGTCTTGCAGGTACCCCCTCCCCCATCTCACTCAAATTCTGCCCGAGTCAGTCGTGACGGTCCAAGTCTGATCAGGTACGATCAGTGGCGCCGTCTGTGGGAAACCAGCTTCCCTGTCTTGCAAACTCTCGAAGACCAAAGCTCAAAATCACCTCCAACCGTCATGGCTGACCAAGTTCGGGACGACCAAAACGTCTGCGTCGTCGACGCCAACAATAACATCACGGATAAAAACGGAATTCCCGACAACGCCGGCAACCCCGGCCATAACACGCTCCCCGGAGGCACCATCCCCGGGCCCTCGATCCACCGAGGCGGAGCTACTGCCTCATCTTCTTCGGTCCCTCCGCCACTCGAAGAAGACAATACGGCTCCCCCAAACTATCTAGCTGCCCAATTTCAGGAAGTTCTTGTCCCCGCCGGAGCAGATGCCACAACCTGCGCACTATTCGCGGTGATCAATCAAACCAACTACCTCATCTTTGCCCAAGGGGAAAGATTGAGGGCGCTAGAAGACGATAGAAGACCCGCGAGGAGACACAGAAGGCCTCAGACTCCACCTCTTCGAGTAACAGAGGTACGTCTCCCATCTCCCCCGCGGAGACAATACAGAGACACCTCCCGAAGCCCGTCGCCCCGACCGTCGGGGAGACGACCCCCCTTGGAGAGGCAACCCGTCATTGAAGCCGGAGGGCGCAACCATGGCCCCATACGGCAAGAAAGAAGACACTCTAGAGACAGGCACGGGAGAATGGACCAACGAGCACCCCGCTCGAGGGATACCCAGCACGACCAGGACTGTCGGGCACGACAATATCTCAGGTCCCCATCCCTATCCCCAGAGCGAAGTGATGAGGACGACCCCCGCGGTCCCCTTTCACAAGCCATCATAGAGGCGCCCATTCCCCCGGGCATGGAGAAGCCTCCACATCTGAAAGAATACGACGGAGTCGCAGACCCAGTCGACCACATAGACAGGTTCAAGGCTATGCTGCATTACCATAATGTCGGGGGACCCATCAAATGCCGGTTGTTTCCCACGAACCTCAGAAAGGCAGCAATGGATTGGTATAAAGGCCTCGCCCCGAGATCAATCACCTCGTGGCGAAACCTGAAGAATCAATTCACAAGTTTGTTCACTGCGTCTCGGCGACACCCAAAGACCGAGGCAACACTCGAGGCCATCATCCAGAGACAGGATGAAACCTTGAGAGAATTTATCAATCACTTCAATCGCGAAGCCATACAGGTCCCCTGCGTGGACCACATGAAAAGGTACTTGCTGGAGAGGGGGCTCCTCCCCGGCACAGAATTCAGAAAGGCGGTGGGCATCGAACCACCCCGAACATTCGATGCTCTCCCCGAGAAGGCTCGGGAATATATGGATTACGAGGAAAGGGAGGCGGCCAACAGAGCCCGGGACCCCAGAACTCGCGGATCCAGCAGCAACCCGCGCCAAGAAGTCGCTCCTCCTCGACAAACCGGGGAGAAAAGGAAAGAGGACAGACCCCGAGAAGTCCGAGAGCAGAGAGGACCCTCGGGGCGTTTCATAGAATACACTCCGCTCACAGCTTCCCGCGAGTGCATCTTGGCGGAGTGTGCCAGCACGGATTTCAAAGATGGAAGCGTCAAGCACCCTTAACCTGCTCCTGCCAAGCCCGGAGTAGACAAGAGCAAATACTGTCAGTACCATAGGAGCCATGGTCATCTGACTGAAGACTGCGTCCACCTCAAGGACGCCATCAAAACCCTCATCAAGGGAGGGAGGCTCGCCCAATACCGGCGAAACGATGCTCCTCGTCGCGACGCCCGGGAGACAAGAAACCAGACAAAGACGCCCGACCATCTGACGAATCGGTCCCCGTCCAGACCTCCTTCTCCGTCACCAGACCGGAGGACTTCTACGTCCTCGAACACCTGCAGGAGCCACTCATGACACACAGTAGGTGGGAATACTTTCCCTCCACCATGGTCATCAATGGTGGAGGATTCAACGACCTAACCATCAATTCGGCCAAGAGAAAGCTGGATGAACTGGTCGACTCGGCACCTCCTCAGACAGTGACCTTTGAAAGGGTGAAAGGTAGGTCAGAGCCTATCACCTTTTACCTCGAAGAGCTCCCTGAAGGAGCCCCTAACGCAGTCATTCCTCTGCTGATAAGAGCAAGAATGGCCAACTTTGACGTGCACCGCGTCCTCGTTGACGAAGGAAGTTCTGTCGACGTCATGTACAGCCAATTATTCCGGACCCTGCAACTAGATGACTCGCACCTCTCGTCGTATGTGGGGTCGGACTTACAGGACTTCAACGGCTCGACCTACAAACCTTAGGGATATGTCGAGCTTATGGTTACCTTCGGCGAGGGCACAACGACGAGGCAGGTCAAGGTGCGCTTCCTCGTCATCGACTGCCCGTCCCTCTACAACTGCATCCTGGGGAGACCAACACTAGCAGAGCTGACCACGGTGCCTTCCACCGTCCACTTGAAGATGCAGTTCTACACCAAGAGGGCACGGGTTGCTACCATCCAGGGGGACCTGGCCGCTGCTCGAAGGTGTTTCAACGCCGCATCTAAGGGACGCGACACGGTCGACACTGGTACAAGGCCCACCAAGAGACCGATGACGACACGACAGGAGCCCGACAATCAGAGCCCGTCAAAGCAGAAGACCAGAGAGCTCCCCCAAAGGTTGACTCCATAGCTCTGGATACCCGTTTCGATCAGGACGAACCTCCCAACGGCAAGCAAATCCCCCTCCGACCAATTCCGGACGGGGACTTCGAGCTCGTCCCCCTCGGCGAGGACCCAAGCAAAGGAGTGAAGATTAGCATCGAACTCCCCGACTTGGAAAGGAAGCAAATCAAAGCCTACTTGCGCGAGAATGCTGACTTGTTCGCGTGGGGCGCCGCAGAGATGCCCGGACTCGACCTCGAGGTCTCCTGTCACCGTCTCGCCATAGACCCAGCCGCTAAGGCAGTAGTACAACGTAGGCGTAGGCAGTCTTCGGAGAAAACGGAGGCTGCTGAAAAAGCTGTAAAAGACCTCATAGAGGCAAATTTTATTTCTGAAGCCCGGTATTCAACCTGGCTGTCAAATGTTGTACTAGTCAAAAAGTATAATGGAAAATGGCGGATGTGTGTTGATTATACTGATCTCAATCGGGCATGCCCGAAGGATGCTTTTCCTCTACCGAACATAGATATGCTGGTCGACAACTCGGCCGATTACAAAATACTGTCGTTCATGGATGCCTATTCAGGCTATAACCAAATCCCAATGGCCATGGGCGACAAGCATTGCACTGCCTTCATGACCAGCTCGGGCAACTATTACTACAACGTAATGCCCTTTGGACTAAAAAACGTAGGGGCAACTTACCAACGTATGATGAATAGAGTGTTCCACAAACAAATCAGAGACATGCTCGAGGTTTGCATGGACGACATGATCGTCAAGTCCCAAGCAGACACCAATCACACAGCCCACCTCAAAGCAGTCTTCGCCCAAGCAAGACAATGTAAGATGAGGTTTAATCCCGAGAAGTGCACGTTCGGGGTCAAAGCAGGGAAATTCATCGGGTTTTACCTGACAGAACGAGGGATTGAAGCCAATCCCGACAAATGTCGAGCCTTCGCCGACCTCCCGACACCTACGTCGAAGAAATCAATACAAGTCATGAACGGCATGCTCACCTCACTGTCCCGCTTCATCGCGAGATCCGCTCAGCACGCCCTCCCCTTCTTCAAACTCCTTCGCAAAGAAGCGACCTTCGAATGGACCGAGGAATGTGAACGGGCACTGCGCCACCTAAAACAAAGTCTATCCCAACCGCCCGTACTGTCTCGACCAGTCGATGGGGAACCTTTATTTCTATACTTGGTCGTCTCGAACGAAGCCATCAGTGCGACTCTCATTCGCGAGACCACCAACAGGCAGAAACCCGTTTATTTCACGAGGAAAGCCCTACAAGGACCCGAGAGCAGATACCAACAGATAGAAAAATTAGCTCTAGCCCTCGTTAACGCGGCGAGGAGACTCAAACACTATTTTCTGGCCCACACAGTCATAGTGCGAACCGACCAACCGGTAAAACAACTCTTAGGTCGACCTGACATGGCGGGCCGAATGTTGAAATGGTCCTTGGAACTCTCCGAGTTCGACATTCAATACGAGAGCAGGAAAGCTCTAAAGGCACAAGCCCTGGCCGACTTCGTCGCGGAAATGACCGCTCACGACCCGCCCGCAGGGAAGGAGCACAAATGGACCATCTTCGTCGATGGAGCTTCCAGCTTGTCCGGAAGCGGCGCAGGGATCCTCCTAGAAAATGAGGAGGGCGTAGTGATCGAGCACTCGTTAACCCTCTCCTTCCCGACTTCGAAAAACCAAGCAGAATACGAGGCCCAGCTCGCAGGACTAAGGCTAGCCGAGGACCTGGGAGCCTGCGAGGTACGAATTTTCACGGATTCTCAACTCGTTGCTTCCCAGGTCCAAGGGAGTTACCAAGCTAAAAACGACAGCCTCGTCGAATACCTAAACTTATTCAAAGAACACATGAAAAAGTTCGACCGAGCAGAAATATCACACGTCTCGCGCGAGCAAAACACAAGGGCAGACATACTGTCCAAGCTCGCGAGCACAAGAAATAAGGGCGGAAACAAATTTGTCATACAAGAATCCCTGTCGCGCCCAAGCATCGAAAGGACCTCGACCCCAGTCAAGGTGAACGCCATCGGAGACACCTCGTGCTGGATGACCCCGGTGTACAATTTTCTGACAAAGGGCGAGCTCCCTTCGGACCAGACAAAAGCGACCACCACGAAACGACGAGCATGCTCCTACGTGGTGCTCGAGCATAAACTATACCGCAGGGGGTTCTCCATTCCCCTACTGAAATGCATCGACGAATCCACAGCCCCCGAGGTATTACGGGAGATACACGAAGGGATTAACGCCAAGCACATGGGCGGTAAGTCCCCGGTGAGGAAAGCCCTGTGAGAGGGGTACTATTGGCCGACGATGCAGCAGGACGCCAAAGAACACGTTAAGAAGTGTGACAAGTGCCAAAAGCACGCCAACATGTATCTCGCTCCCCCTCACGAGCTGAGCATACTGTCGTCCTCGTGGTCGTTTGCATGGTGGGGGATGGATATCCTCGGACCATTTGTGCAAGGGACTTACCAAAACAAGTTCCTTATTGTGGCCGTGGATTACTTCACGAAATGGATAGAGGCCGAGGCTCTCGCGAAGATCACCTTGCACAACATCCTCCGTTTCTACAAAAGAAACATCCTCTCCAGATTCCGGATCCCGAGAACGCTAGTCACCGACAACGACACCCAATTCACTGACCTCGGATTCCAAAACTTCGTCACCAAACTGGGAACCAAACAACATTTCACCCCGGTCGAGCACCCTCAAACCAACGGGCAAGCCGAGGCCGCTAATAGAGTCATCCTGCGAGGACTCAAACGCCGGCTTGGTGAAGCTAAAAAAGGGTGGGTCGAGGAGCTGCACAGTGTTTTATGGGCTTATCGCACTACGCCCCATTCAACGACGGGCGAAACCCCCTTTCGACTAACATACGGCACCGAGGCCGTCATCCCCGTAGAAATCAGGGAACCCTCCAGGCAGACAGAAATGTCCCTCGACGAAGAAATGAACGACGAAGCACTCAGGGACGAAATCGACTTGGTCGAGGAAATTCGATCAGGGGAAGCCCCGTGCGAGGCCACTCTAAAATAACGTGTGGCCCTGCACCACAATGATAAGGTCATCAAACGCGAGTTCAAGATCGGCAGCCTGGTATTACGAAGAAACCAGAAAGACTCCCGCGAAGGGAAGTTGGCCGCAAACTGGGAAGGGCCCTATCGCGTCCACGGCGCCACAGGCACCGGAGCATACTACCTCGAGCAGCTAGACGGAGAACCATTACCACGACCCTGGAACACTGCTAAACTAAAGCAGTACTATAGCTAAAAAACCCTTAAACACTAAGGACTCTCGCTGTCGAACATCCATAACTAGTCAACAGAGAGAAACGTCTCGACCACGTAGATAGGCCAGGGTACGGGCCCAATCTACGCCAAACGACATAACACCGTTCATCCAAACGAGGACGAACGACGATGCCCGACAGGGACACCTCAATCGAGCTCCACTGTCGAAGTACCCACATGGCAGAACACCTAGCTCGCGATGGGCAGTTCACGCCACGGGCATACGACCTCAATCTGGGTCATACGCCCGAGCAGGCGGGCTTTGCTCCGCACGACCGACGCATTTCGAAGTATGTCAGACCACCAAATGGGTCGAAAGGATCTCCACTCAAGGACATAACTTAGGCAAATTTCGCCACAAAGTAACAGCCGAATACAAGCGTGGCGCGAGGACATAACTTAGACAAATTTCGTCACAATATAAAATTTAGACACGAGCAAGTTTAAAATTAAAATGAACATCCATTTAAAAGCTCATACACAAAATGAATAAAAAAGAACCGACCAAAAAGGCCGGCGATGTTCGGAGTTACAGGCTACGGCACGACGGCCAAAGGAAATATGTACGGGCACGCAGGCCCCAAAAATAAGCACGGGCACGCATGCCCCAAAACAAATACCAATAAACGGGCACGCAGGCCCGACCAGAAACTCCACGACTAAACATTCTCGGGACTACCGGCATCCACCACAGGAGACTCGGGAGGGGACACGACCTGACCATCAATAATCTGAGACATGAAACCCACCCCCTCGATATTCATGCCCGGATTCAGTAGGGAGAGTTGGCTGACCGCGGCCTCAAACCCGTCCGCTAAAGCACCAACACAGTCCATTTCGAGGAGATGGATGCGCGCGACCAGGTCCGAACGGGTCCGCAAAGGGGTTGTCTCCTCCGACTCGTCTTCAGTAGGAAGCATAGCAGCTTTCAGCTCCTCGACTTCCTTAGACAAACGCTCGTTGTCAGCCTCCAAGCGTTCCTTGTCCAGTCGAAGGCAATCCCTCTCCTCAGCAACCTTCCTGGAGTTCTCCTTCTCCCCCGCCAACAAGTCGGCTTGTTCGTGGAACATTTCCTCGGATCGCTCGAGGGCCGCCTTTAACTTACGAGAGCTGGCAGTGAGGGCAGCTTTCTCCGACTCCAACTCCCTGACGCGATCCGATGAGTCCGAACCTTCCTCAGCAAGGACAACGACCATCTCGTCCATCTTCACCATCCCGACCATACTGGTGGCCAATTGTTTTCTCTGGATTTCTTTGTTGAGCCGCCTGATGGTCTCGGCCTCGTCGTTGCTCACCGTCAGGGAAACCCCTCGAAGAAATATTTCTCTTTGAAACAGGGGGGTAAGCCAAAGGCCCTCGCAGCAACAGACTCATCGCCAACCTCCGACCTATTATCTGCCCGACTTCTCTTCCTCGTAATCAACTCAGTGGGCTGCTCAGCGTCAGGGGAGCCCGGGGACCCACTAGAGCCATCGCCCGAGATGGTTGGCGGGACCATCCTCGTGGCCTGTGGAGCTCACACCAGCCTTTTATTTACTCTCTTGTCCTGAGTTAGTTTCAAAAGCCTCTCCCTTTGTTCAGCCATGTCGCCTGCAAAGAAGAGCAAAACTCGGATTAGCTGCGAGCAAGCAAAAAACAAATGGAATAAAACAACAAAACAAAAGCAAGAAACCTAGTAGATCTACGGCCTTCCCGTAAGATTGGCACTCGATGAGCGCCTTGGTGTCGATGGGATGGGCCTCGAATGTCGGGTAACCTTCCTCGTCAAGAATATCTTCCCCCTCCCTCGTGACCCACCAGGCAGGGAAGAAGCTGTCGACATACTTGCAAAGGATACCATAGGCTTCTTCATCCTCGACACTCATGCCTCCCGCGGGCGTATGGTAGTACCCGGTACCATGCTCGTAATGGCCCGAGCACCAGTGTAATGGGAACTTAGATACGCGCCCCATTGCCGGGAGACCCTCGACGTCCATGAGGGGCTCCCCGTTCTCGTCGACTACCGCAGTTTCCTCTTCATACATAGAATCCAAAGCAGTCTGGGTGACCGACTGTAGAACGTACCACTTGTCCTTGAAGCCCCGGACCGAATCCATATACATCCTGAACAGCCTCTTCGACTGTTTCAGGGAAACCCAACTATGCCTGCCTCCTCGAGACTGACGCTGCAGGTGAAAAAGCCTGAAGAAAAGGGGAATGGTCGCCCCGATCCTCAAGAAGCGGCATGTCAGCTCGAACGCCCGAAGGAAGGCGATCGAATTAGGATGAAGCTGCGAGGGGGCCAAGTTCAGATGGCAGAACACCCCGACTTGAAAATCACTGAAAGGGAGCTTGAGACCGAGATCCCTAAACACGATCTCGTACATTAGAAACCCATACTCGGTGAACTCCGAGCAGATTCATGCATCGATGGACGGCCTCGTCACAATAAAATTCTTCTGGAAACCCGGATGACTACCACCGTGTTCGACGACAGTATATGCACGCCGACTACGCCGACAGTACGCCGAGGCAATCCCTCGGGGCTCGGCGCCCACCCAATCCAACGAGGGGTCATCGACAGTATCAACTAAAGTCATGTTCTCTTTGGTACTTTGGTCCTCGACTTCATTTTGCCTCGAAGATTCCGGTTCGTCGGCCATTTACCTGTAAAGCACAGGAAACCGGTGAAATTCGAGAGCAAATCCGCATGCTCGCCAAAGTGACGGGAAGTAGTGCGCGACAAGCCAAACACTGACACCCCAGCTCGACCAGGCGTTAGGAACAACAAGAGAATAGCATGAACACCCCGGGCGATAAACATGGATGACTCGAACAAGGTCCTGACTTCTCCTGCCCGACACTAAGATGCTACGACGAGTTGTCCTACATAACTACTAAGGGGTCAACATCCCGGCCAGCTCATGGGTGCACCGACCAAAACTATGAATATGACGGGCAACATCGTAGATCATATGCCTAAAACTACCAATTTCACGGGCAGTATCATAGATCGGGCGCCTAAAACTATGAAGGTCACGGGCAACAGTGCGATTTACGTACCTAAAACTATGGGTTTACCGGGCACAGACATGAATATACCGGGCACTACTCCCAGATGTGGGTTTCTAACATCTAAATAACGTTAAAACTACCTACAATAAAGAAAAATAGGAGGAATGCACACTTACTTGGAAGAAAAGAAGAATGTACGGAAGTAATGAGAGTAGTCAACAGAGGATGGTGCGGTAATCTCGCGGTGTTGCAGAAAACAACGGCGATGGAAGCAGAGGAAGAAGGAGAAGCACGAAGAAGAAAAACAAATTATGGGACCCAAGGATCCTATTTATAGGGATGACGTGGAATACGAAATGTCGCCCCGGGGAGCCATGAACTTCCCCTCCTCGACATCTACCCTCCTAGGCAATGATGACCCTATTATCACTAGGGCGACGTCACGGTTCCCAAGGATTGCCTCGTGTATCCAACAAACACACCCCGTGAGGAATTCCCCAAGCACGCGTCGACGAGGATTGCGCTACGAACACAACCCATGGGAAACTCCTCGAGCGCACATCAGGAAGCAATATCCTGGTCTGGGCGTCTGATCCCCGTGGTAAAGGCGAGCTGAAATCAAGTCTTAAATCCTGCTCCAGGAGCAACGACTTGGGGGGCTCCTGTTCTGGACTGGGCCCACCCTGGCCCAAAGTGTAGATAAAGGCCCAATCCAAGCAAACTCCTCGAGGAATGCGCACCCGCAGATCACCGCCGACGTGCCCGACCACAGACTGTAGCCATGCCCGCCATTGCCCGCGACACAAGGTGTCCCTGACCAAAGGAACTCCAGCTCGAGTCCTGCTCGTGCACTCTCCCCATAGGGCAGAATTTGTCCTTTCTGACCGTTATCGAATCATCTAAACTCCGGAAAGACCGTGTCTTCGTCCCTCCTCATTCTTCGCAGAGCATCACCAGGAAGGGGACTACGTGCGGGGCCCCACTACACACGTAGAACCTGGCAGTTCCTTTATTGGGCCAGTTATGGTCGGCCCAATGAGGGAACCTTGGCCCAACGCTGGGGGCTATAAATACCCTATGTTCCCAGAGGGTCAGGTATTCATCTCTTACGTATCTATACACTTTTTTCCTGCTCATTCCGTCACTCATTTTAGCATCGGAGTGTCTTGCAGGTACCCCCCCATCTCACTCAAATTCTGTCCGAGTCAGTCGTGATGGTCCAAGTCTGATCAGGTACGATCATTTATTATTCTACTAATTATTAATTCAATGCAAATAATGACATATTAATCAAACACATAGCAGTGTCGTCGACTGAGGTTGGCAGAAAATGGCAGTTTGTTCAAAAAGCCAGTGCCTTCTCTTTATTACAAAGGAAAATAAAGATAACATCAATATAACCCAATCACAAGATATATACAAGTATCCCAATGTTAGAACATACACAAAATGAAGTTGGTGAATTAATAGTGAAAAGTGGTTAATTGGAGAAGATGAAGTTTAAAGAGAAAAATAGAGATTATTAGAGAGAGAGAGAGAGAGAGAGAGAGATTGAGGAGAAACTCATAAAATGAAATTCTTGTCAAACAATATTACAAGAGGGTGTTTATAGGATACATCTATGACACAACCGATCGAAGAATCATCGAGAGAAAATCAATAAAGTTATCGTCGAATATTTTTTATCTCACAGGAATGGAAAGGTAAACATCGAATAAACCTGGGAAGGGTAAAATCAAGGTCTTGCGACCGAGAGATACGAGTAGGGGAGTTGATTACGCAAGGGGAAGGTATTATCACCCCTCACGTCCGTGGTACTCCACGAGATTCACTCTTGTTGTTCTGATCAAAGGGTGTGTTCTAATCTAAAACTTACGAGCTAAAGGGAAAAAATGCAAAGAGAGAATGCATGTAAAAGAAAACACAGGGAAAATAAGGAATACTTATAAAATTTTGCTCGCTTAGGTCCCGAGACCAAATTCCTACATATCCCTTTAAGGAATCAAAGCATCGTAGTTTGCCTCAAAAGTTTCCATTTGTTTTGTGTTTTTTTATGAACAATATTAATTTCGCTTTCTACCACAGCTCGACCTTTGGAGACTCACTCGTTGGAATAGAAAGGAATTAACATGTTCTACATGAAGAGGTATTTTCAAAAGAAAAGTGCCTGAAGGAGGATAATGCTACGTTCGTGCTCTAGCAAGTAGACATGGTGCCACCCGATCTTTGGGGATTTACGCGTCATATTGCATAAAGTAGAATTAACACATCCCTTTGAGAATTTCAAAGAAAGGCCTGAAGGCGAAAGAGTTTAGATTGGTTGATTTTTTTTACCTTGAAAAAGGATTTAAGAAATATTAGAGTATTTTTATGAATTTGCCAAAGAAAAAGAGTTATAGTCCTAATCATGCAAACGGGAAAGAAAAACATCTAGGGGAAACTATCTATATGTATCCCTAATGTTATCATACAGTGATTGATTCTATGGTCGAGTATGAAATGAAAACACTACCTGAGTTAGCATGCATGGATCAGGATCCTAATGTCTACCTTGCATCGGAAACGAAACAAGTGAATCGTAAGGGAACATGCAAAGGTTTAAAGAAAATCACAAGCACGAGTGCAAGCAAACAAAGTCGAAAACCAAAACAAAATTGAGTGCGAGCTAGAAACAAACAAAGAGTCAAATAGATCTCAAAATGGGAGTAAGGAACTCTTTCCACTTGATTTTCTCAAGCACTGATATAGAGTAACAACTCGAAGCATCAACGTTTAAAGAAATGTGAGCTATCATTATCGAAATGAATGACAAAGTGTGGGGGTTGGTTACAAATCTTTTTCCACTTTATTTAACTCAATGGACAAGAATGGGCACAGTTCGAAGCATCAATGCATGACGTGAGCTAAGAACAACACAAACTAGAAAGTGTAGGGCCGATTATCGATCCTTTGTTCCACTTATTGACTCGATAGCAAGCACAAAGTAAACAGGAAATGAGATTTGCCTTTGTCGAGGTCTTTTGCACACAAGTCACTCGTTACATACATCAATCAATCATTACATTTCATGCATCAATCAAATGTACATGCATAGTATAAAACCATGTTTCATCATTATTATCAACCGAGTTATATATTCTACGCAGAATCTCGGTAGTAAATTCCTCTGGTTAATCTCGGCAGATGGTTTTCTAGAATACCTCGATAAAAGGTAGTTCTTCAACAGAATCTCGATAGTAGATTCTCCCAGTTAATCTTAGCAGATGATTTTCTAGAAGACCTCGGCAGAAGGTAGTTCATAATCAAATCTCAGCAATAGATTCTCTTGGTTAATCTCGGCAGATGATTTTCTAGAAGACCTTGGCAGAAGGTATTTCACAATCGAATCTTGACAGTTCATTCTCATGGTTGATCACGACGGTTGGTTATCTAGGAAACCTTGGAAGAAGGTAGTTCTCAATCGAATCTCGGGAGTAGATTCCCCTGGTTGATCTCGAAGTTGATTATCCAGAAGACCTCAGTAGAAGGTAGTTCTTAACATAATATCGACAAAAGATTCTCCTGGTTAATCTTGGCAAATGATTTTCCAGAAGATCTCGACAGAAGGTAGTTCACAATCGAATCTCGGCAGCAGATTCCTCTGGTTAATCTCGGCAGGCGATTATCCAAAAAACCTTGGTAGAAGGTAGTTCTTAACAAATACCGATAGTAGATTTGTCGTCAAGAGCCTCACATTAAGCATGACATACACATAACCATATCAAATTCTCAAGGTCATCCATAACATTTGGTGCATCTAACATACAAAAATACCAAAGAGCATTTGATAAAACATCAAAGTTTATTCTGGTTAGAAAAACGTCAAAAAAGGTCTACGACTACGTCCACACACATGCCTGCATCTACGATACAAATATCAAGATCCTGCTGACACTTATTCATCTTATTTAAATTAATTAAAAATACCACGACGATGCAGTATACAAACATCGGGGAGTTTGTGACACAAAACCATTGGTTTAAAAGGAGAGAATATCAAAAACATTTTATTTGGGGCATACACATACAAACATTTGGGGAATAAACACATAAGAATTTTGGTACACACACATTGTAAACATTTGGGGCATACATCACACTTGGATAACATATCAATTTAGGTCATTATGCATGCACGACATCTTGCAAAGCTACTTTGGTTAAAATTATAAATTTTCATGGGGTTCATCATTAGCAAGCTTATTTGTGCGGACTATATAGTTCAAACTTCAAATCAATTTGTTGTTTATTTTCTTCATGTTGATAGTCGTGGTTGAGAGCTGACACAACCGACATCATCGATGAATTTGGGGTTTATTTTCTTCATGTTGATGGTCGTGGTTAAGGGCTAACACAATCGACGTCATTGTAATTTGGGGGTTTATTTTCTTCATGTTGATAGTCATGGTTCAGAACGACACAACCGACTTCATCGATGAATTTTGGGGTTTATTTTATTCATGTTGATAGTCATGGTTGAGGGTGACACAACTGATATCATCTTGAATTTGGGGATTATTTCTTCCTGTTGATAGTCATGGTTGAGGACGACACAACCGACATCATCAGTGAATTTGGGGTTTATTTTCTTCATGTTGATAGTCGTGGTTGAGGGCTGATACAACCGACATCATCGTGAATTTGGGGTTTATTTCTTCCTGTTGATAGTCATGGTTGAGGATGACACAACCGACATCGTCAGTGAATTTTGGGGTTTATTTCTTCATGTTGATAGTCATGGTTGAGGATAACACAATCGACATCATCGTGAATTTGGAGTTTATTTTTTCATGTGGATAGTCATGGTTGAGGGCGACATAACTGACACCATCAAGGAATTTGGGGTTCAATTCTTCATGTTGATCAGTCTTGGTTGAGAACAGACACAACAAACATCATCAACGAAACTTCGGGGGTTCAATTATTTATTTAGTTATCAAGCCTTGGTTGAGAACAGACACAACCGACATCGTCGGCGAAACTTTGGTTTCAATATTCAAACCTTGGAAGCTTATTCAACAAACACCTTGGTTGAGAACAAACACAACCGATAAAACTTAGATCTTATACCTTAATTGAGAACAGACACAACTGGTATAAATTTGATCTTATTTAGCGAACACCTTGGTTGAGAACATACACAGCCGATAAAGATTCGATCTTATACCTTAGTTGAGAACAGACACAACTGGTATAACTTCGATCTTATTCAGCCAATACCTTAGTTGAGAATAGACACAACTGGTATATCTGTGATTTATATCTTCAGTTTAATTATCTAAGATTTGGTTATCAAACTCTAAATTCAAACTTCAAACCCTTAGTATTTATCCCCTAGGTTATGATAGGTATACGAATCTGCAATATAACTCATTACGTCAGTCTCCATGCAACAATGTGTTTCCTCCTCTGCGATATAGCTCATTGCGTCAGGCTCCATGCAGGAATGTGTGAAATCTGCAATACAACTTATTGTATCAGTCTCCATGAAGCGATGTAGTTATCAAGCTTTTTTTCAATTATCTATCCCCTAGGTTGCGATAGATATGCGAATAAACCTGCATAATCCATTGCATCAGTCTCCATGCAGCAATATATTATCAGACTTTGTTTTATTCATCCCCTAGGTTGCAATGAATAAACAAAATCAAATAAAACCAAACCAAAACTTACTATATTAGTCTCCAAGCATTAGTAAGTCAACTTTTTCAAAATTTGTATTTTTGTAAGTATACAAAAGAATCTACAATCTCTTAGATACTGACGAGTTATCCACGTCGTCATATCAGAGTTAAAATGAAACTTTGGTTCAAATTCCGGTAAGGTGATACATCATCATCTTTGCCTATTTTTTTCAAAACTCTTGGGGGAATGATATATCAGCGTATCCTTATCTAGCCAACCTTTGGTCAAATTTTGGGGTCTTCTATTATTTAATAAATCCCCGATTCAAATGTACGAGACTTGCACATTCTCACACCATTCAATCAAAGAGTAACTAAATAGGGACAACTGTCATACCCCAAATGTGACCACCCTTTATTTCTACAGAAAAAAATATTTTCAACATTGGTTTTATAATATTTTTTATCTTTATAAATATTCGCTTCTAAACCTATTAAAAAATATAATTATTTACTTCAGATCATTTGTATTTTTGGATAAATAAATATTTGCTCGTCTTCATATACTTTCAATTGGATTTTCATTTCGAATAAGTAACATATCATAATTGGTAAGGAGTGAAGCTTGCAAATATGAGGTTGCGGATTCGAATCTTGTGTGTTGCATTTTTAACATTTTTTATTTCTTTTTTGTTGCTATTTTTCTTTCTTTTTATGGAGATCAAACTTTGGGCTTTTCGTTGGGCTTTTGGCTAACTTACTCCCTAAGTTTTTAAACCTAATTAATGCCTAATAATAGACCTTAGTTTGTCCTAGTTTTTCATCCATAATTTCTCACACACAATTCATCAGCAAATTCAACAAAGTAGTCATGAATTCACCAAGCATACTACTGTAGATAGGATTAGATTCTCCACATTCTAATCCATATATTCAGAAATTCCACTTCTGACAATAACGCTTGAGCATCCAACTCCACATGCACAATCCCAAGCAATAAAAACAAAACAACCATCAATGATCTTGAGATTATAACATCATTTGGGACATCAGCTCCATAATACAAAACCCAATCATTCTAGTTCTTAAATCAATTCAAAGGACTCATTATGCATATAAATCCTTTACGAAGCTCCCAATAGAACACAACCAGTGCAGCTTACTCAGGTTTTTCCAAATACCTTAATGCCATAAAGAGAAATAAACTCTTACATATTATCTGAAACACAATGTTTAGAATGAATAATTGCATAACTCCTCAGAAAAATATTCAGTCTCCTGTCAAAGTATTCACCACCAGTCTCATACACAAATTCCTTAGAGGATAAGTAAATACTCAGCTCCCGTCAAAGCATTATCATAGGTCTAATAAGATTAACTTCTCACACAAGGTAGGACATTTGGTCTAACAATCTTCTTTTGCACACATATCGAACTAACTGATGACATTCATACACACCCCATATCATTCCAGATTAGGTCAGTGGCTTGACCTTAAACTCTACTCTGAACAATAACAACTTCCTTGGATGAAGGAACAAAACACACTTTGAGACTATCTTCTAACATCAGATATGATATCTGTCTCAAACACATGGATTTCACCATTAACTATGATCTGGAGACACCATAGTAATCCATAACTCTTGTAGGGGACACAATAGGATCAACCATCAGTAGTTGATCCATATTCAACACTAGATCATCCATACATGAAGGAACTACATATTATACATCTCAAGAATCTTCTTCTTAAACTTTTAAAATTCATACCTCCTGTCTGACTTTGAGATGTTGGATTCCATCCTTCTACACCTAAAGAGGAGATTCCCTCTAACATGTATCTAAAGCAAACTTCAATAAACATGGCATTGAATGATCATTATACACCACAAATAGACAGTTCAGACTATATCTGATTCTCCTAATACATAAGGATTCCCTTCAATCCTTGCAAAAAAACATGTTCATTATGTGAGGACACCATATAACTGAACCCGAGAAGAAAGAGGAACTTCCCATGTAGATACCAGGGAACCATAATCCTTTGATCCCAAAATAATAACTCATCCTTGCTTTAAACAATTGAAATGCTCATCCTAGATGAATTAGATGATATTTCAACAGTGTAGATACCAATTAACCTTTCACTTCAACATAACAAGAGTTTTATGCTCTCATAGACTTGATAAGAGTACCAAGTTAGAGTAAACAACCTCCATCCTACTTATGAAAAGTACCACCAGACATATTGAGAAAAATAAATTCTCAATACAAAGATGTCAAGACATTATGTCTGACATTTATTCAAGTCATTCTAGCTTTAGATTAAGGACTCCCCCTTATTAACTGCTAAAAATTCCTTGAAAATCATACAATAGTTGTACATCCTGTGGTTAGTACATCACTTTCCTCAACCATAATTTTTTCCATGGCCATAAACAAGATTCCATAAACCTGTCTCCTTTGATCAGAAGGATCTACCAAATGTTAGAAATAAAGTTCTTGACATATTATCTTGACCTCCACATATAAAGGATCTGGATGAGATACCTTTATCAAGCCTCCACAAGAAAAATAAAGCACAACCTCTGCACTTCTACTTTCTTGGATCATAAATAAACTAACCCCGGAAGTAACCAATATGTTGATTGTGTCCTGACCAACATACTTATCTAAGACATGTTTCTAGCATAGAAACTTCTTAGACACAACACTTGGATGCCTCCTCTTCCAGATCAGGAGTAGGTTCCAAACATAAGTGATCAATACACATTTGTTCAACAATATTCTACATAATTTACTGGTTAGATATTCCAACATCTGGTAGGACATCAGTTCCCTTCATAAGAAACACACCAAGATATCCTCTATCAAAGCCCGGAGATTGGCCTTTTAGGGTTGTAAGCAAAATTAAATTGCTTCTACCATATCTCTTTTCAACAAACTCATATAAGAGTGCCTTTATGAGTGGACATGGGATGAACCTCAAGAATCTTTGATAACTCAAATAAGCTATTTGAACCTCTCCTCAAGTATCACCACACCATGGGATACACCTTCAGAGGAGAACAGAGTGTTGCAGACTCAACACACACAACCACCAAGAGTTTTCTATCAGATATATATACAGCGGAGCACAAACCAGAAAACTCCTCACCGACATTCAGGAAAACACAAAGGCTTTAACAAACACATCATACTCCAGGTGCAACAGGTTAACCTATGTTTGAAAATAAATTAAACCCTCAACACAGTAGCTTACAACCAAAGCTACAGGCCTGAAAACAACACAGGCAGGTCCAATACAAACCATGTCATGAATAGTCCATCCTCCACTTCAAGGGACCATTCAAACAACAATATGAACTCTCCAAGTTCAAACAACTTTTCAGTAAATACCTTCTTCCCTTGCCCATGACCAGAAAGTATATTCCCATGATCTCACCCAGAACAGAACAAGACAACCTGCTCTGATACCAATTGAAATTCTAGTATAGTCAGAACTCAGATGTCCTATAAGATGTCGAGATATCTGATCTGACAGAAATAACATGGTAAGGTATAAACATGTAAAAACAGTACTGAAAAGCATAAACGACACACCAGAATTATTAACCCAGTTTAGAGCAACTCTCCTACTCTGGGGGCATACCAAGCCAAGGACAAATCCATTATGATAGTATCAACTTGAAGCTAAACTCCCATGTTTACAACTTTTCGCTTAATCACTACCCGTGTTATATTTCTATCTAAGACTCACCTAGATATGAGGCCCTCCTCAATCCTTCTTCAATCCCAGACAACGATTAGACAACAACAATTATGAACAAACGGGAAAACACACTTCCATGATAATACCTAGCTAAGATTCAATACTAAACTCCCATGTTTACAACTTTACTCCTAACTAAGAACAACAACTTGGAGTTGCTTCAAAGCTTCCTCCAAGAATAATACTCAACTTATTACCTACAGGTTTCTGAGTGAGAACATAGTGACCATCTCACAATCCGAGTGGTTCACATATACAAAGCCATAGACTTCTACATCGTGGACCCGTGCCAAACTAGGTTACAAACCCTTCTATTTATAACTTTTTTCCCAACTGGACTTGGGCTTCTAATCACAGCATATCAGTTGTTACAAACCAGCAGTAACTTTTGCTACAAACAAGGTCTTCAATCATTAGTTTCCTAAAATATCTCTATATTTTGAAATTGCATAATCTTCAATATTCTGACTTGATTCTTCTTGACCTTTAAATAAGTGCCACATAGGATTGCATAATATTCTCTGAATATTCTGCATTTGTTAAATCATAATTGAATTCACTTATCCAACTCAGCTCAGGCGCGATATCATATGCTCCTTCATAGGAAATCTTATACAATATGTTGTTCTAAATGATGAGAACTTCTCATCTCAACATGTCTCAACAAAAGATAGGACTTCTTGCTCAACTTGTTCATGCTAGTAAGTTAACACCTCCTATCTAACATATTGTTGTCTTATTTATTTTATAAAAAATAATGTCAATCCTAAAAATATAGACCTTACACCTATTGTTCTAAGGTGTAGACTAACAAATGAGCATGGAAAACCTATTGATGCCACAAAATAGAAACAAATAAATGGATGCTTGATATGCAAGGTTGCAATTAGGTTTGATCTAGCATATTCAATGTGTCTAGCTGCAGTAAGGAGAATCCTTATATACTTGAGGGGAATTGTGAACCTTGGTGTTTTATATAAGAGAAGTGATAAGCTGGTGGTGAGCTTCAGACTATGCTGGAGAAAGTGATGATATGAAGAGCACTATGAGTTATATGTTCATGCTTAGATTAGGCTCAATCTAAGAAACAACTCATAATTACTCTCTCCAGAAACATCCTTCAGTGACTTGGACAAACTCAAGAACATGGTACAATTATAATGTGTGACAACAATTCTACAGTTAAGCTGTCAAAGAATCCAATTATGTATAGAAGATACAAGCATGTACATGTTAGATTTCACTTCGTAAGAGACCTAACATTGTAGTCCAAAAAATTATCTTCCAGATGTGTTAACAAAGCCCTTGTAATATGTGAACTTGGAGAAAATGAGTAGTTAGTATGTGAACTTGGAGAAAATCAGTAGTTAGTGTGTTTTAATCTAGTTGTTGTGTGTTCTCATATTAGGGGAGTGTTTGTTAGAAAGTTTTTTACAAGTCTTGGCATTGATTATTTTTTAACTTTGTGTTGGATAAAAGTTAATTATCCAACTGTTGGAAAATATTATATTTCTTGTTTCATTATTTCCTTTATGGCTCTTTATTATTTTACCATTATTCTCCTTTAAAGAGAAAATTAAATATATTGATTGTATCTTCTCTATACAAACCAGCCTAAGGCTGAAGAATAAAACACAACAACTTTTACCTATTTTTCCAATATGGCATCGAGAGCATTGAATTAGGGTTTAGGGGTTACTGTAAAGCTTTCCATAACTAGTGGGGTTCGGGGAATGATCAACCTCCTAAAAAACGAAAAGGTAAGTCTATCTATGTTTCTGAAAGTCGTATTTTATATCCTGATATAGATGAACCTGTTGCCATTAGAAAACCTATCAGATCTTGCGCTAAACACCCTAATGTCCAATTTTATATCATTTTCAAATTTGTTTTCATATATGTCTGCATTCACCTCGAAATTGTCTAGTGTAAAAATTCCAAAAAAATATACAGGTTGCTCTAGAAATTCCAAAGTGGAGGGAAGTTGTATTTAAGGAGATGAAAGCTCTTGAAAAGAGCAAAACTTGGAGTGTTATGTCACTATCAAATGGCAAGAAGACAGTTGGATGCAAATGGGTGTTTATTGTGAAGTAAAATTCAGATGGGTCAGTTGAAAGATACAATGCTCGCTTGGTGGCTAAAGGTTTTACTCGGCCTACAATATAGATTACTCTGAGACATTTGCTCCTGTTGCAAAATTTAACACTGTCAGAATTCTTTTATCTCTTGCTGCTAACCTGGATTGGCCCCTACACCAGTTAGATGTTAAGAATGCATTTCTTAATGGCGATCTAGAAGAAGTATATATGGACAATTATCATGGCTTTGAAAACAAATTTGGATCAAATATGTGCAAACTAAATAAGTCTTTGGATGGATTAAAGCAGCTCCCTAAAGTTTGGTTTGAAAAATTCACTCAGTCCATGAAGAAACAAGGATACATCCAAGGACAGGCATACCACACCTTGTTCACAAAGTTCTCCCACTATGGGAAAGTTGTTGCTCTGACTATTTATGTTGATGATATTGTCCTTACTGGAGATGATACAGTAGAAATGGCAAGAGTAAAAAGGAAATTGACAGTTGACTTTGAAATCAAGGACTTAGGATTCATGAGATATTTTCTAGGTATGGATGGAGGTTGCTCGGTTAAAGAATGGTATTATGGTTTCACAACAGAATTACTTTCTAGACTTGTTGAAAGAAACAAGAATGAGTGGTAGTCGTCCTAAAGATACCCCTATGAATCCTAATACTAAACTTTGGGAAGAAAGTAATGTTCCTGTTGATACTGAAAGATATCAGAGATTGGTTGAGAAACTGATTTATTTGTCACACTTAATTTGATATTGTATCTATGTATGGAGTTATCTTGTGATATGGAGGAGCAAAAAACAAGGAGTTGTAGCAAGGAGTTATGCAAAAGCTGAATTTAAGACTATGTCTCAAGATATTTGTGAAGGATTATGAATCCTCAAAGTCCTAGATGAACTAAAGATGAAAATTGAGCTTCCATTGAAATTTTACTCTAACAGTAAAATTGCTATTAACATTGCTCATAATTCAGTTTAACATGACAGAATCAAGCATTTCAAGATATCACGACACTTTGTTAAAAAGAAATTAGATGCTGGAATCATATGTCTATCCTTTGTAATTTCAAGTTAGCACACTGCAGATATTTTGACAACATAAATTGGGCATGATAAATATATATTGGAAAATATTATATTTTCTATTTTATTATTTCCTTTATGATTCTTTATTATTTTCCATTATTCTTCAATAAAAATAAATTAAATGTAGTGATTATATCTTCTCCATATAAATCAGCTTAAGTCTAACGAATAAAACACAATAGCTTCCCTATTTTTTCCAATACCAAACTAATGGTCGTTACTTATTCTACAGGTAACATCTCGCGCTTTATGTAAGAATCATTGATTGGCAATAATAAAGCAAGCTTCTTTCCCTTTGCACCAACAAAATATGGGTCCTCAATTTGCACCGAATTTTATCCAGAATTTAGATCTACACAATAGAAAGCCATTATGTCTAGTTTTCATCCCTCAAACAGCCAGACTACTAGACTAGTAAAATAGATTAAACGGAACTAAAATAATTATAACGATATTTAAATAAAAATCGAATACATCCTTGTCAAAAAAATAATAACCATAGCATCAATAGAGTATTAGGATTCCGAACACGACAAATTAAATAAATGTAATATCAAACATACTCATAAGAGAGCCAAAAATAAGAAAAATAAATAATGCAAAAGTGTGGTAAGAAAGAACAATAAATTATTTTTAGAAGACCAAAACAACAGTAATCCAGCTCAAAGCTAAGCCTCCTAGCATCTTCAAACTCCTGATAGCTTCTGCTCCACTCTGTAGAAAAAAATATAAAACTCAAGAAGTTGGAACATAATATCGTATACAAACAATCCAAAAAATTATGATCTAAATACACCATAGCGTATATAACCACATCAATATTTAATTAATTAACATCATAAAGTAACGCCAAAAAAGATAAAGTAACGCCATTATATTAATAGTATAATATACTTTTTATTTTTTCTTTACGTGAATACAAAACTATGAATATAATTTAAATAAAAACAAAACACATGCTTTATCTTTATGTAAAAACCATGAATATGTATGTTTTTCTTATATTTAACTCTGGATCTGGATGTAAAAAAAGTACTCCATATATAACTCTCATACGCAAACAAGAAATTTTTATTTTTATTTTCCCGAACCAAACCCACCGCCCATGGTGGCGCGTGGCACACCTTATACTTAGATTTGAGTTCAACTTGAACAAATGTTGTTCTAACAAGCGAAAACAATTACAGATCTGAAAGCATACATTGTACAAAACCAGCGCGTGTGATAAATGTATAAACACATAGGTAAGACAAAGAAACAAAAGAGGAGCGAGAAACTAACCTCATCGTTTGCTTTAGATGCGGGTCCAGGTGAAGACGCATCTCCACTTGGTCCAGGTGCTTCTGATGGTGGTGCAGGTGGACCCAACAACGATGGTGATGGTGCTGGAGCACTGTGTTTCTTGCCTTTCTTTCCCTTGCTAGGTGCCGGAGCTGGTACTTCCGGTGTGGTTGGAGCCACCACGGGTGTCACTGCGGGAGGTGAGCTAACTGGAACAGGAGTGGGTGGTGAGCTGACCGGAACTGGTGCGGGTGGTGTGCTGACTGGTGTTACGGCCGGTGGAGATGAGGCTGGAGGATTGGTTGCCGGAGCAGGTGCAGCGGCTTTGGGGGATGTAGCTGGAGGTGATGATTTGGGAGAAACAACGGGAGCTGGTGAAGCTGGTTTGGGAGGGGCGGATACAGGGGATGAGACTGGAGTTGTTGCGGCTGGAGTAGTGGTGGGGGCTGCGGAAGGTGACTGGCCTCCGACGCCAGCGACGATAATGCAGATGAATGCGAGAGTGAAGAGATTGTTCCGATCCATTTTGAAAAAATGAAACCACAGTTTTGTTTTCTTCTAGAGAGAGAGAAAGAGAGAAGGTTTGAGAAGAGATGTTTGATGAAAGGTTTATATAGAACTTTGATTTTATTTGACGGTGATGATTCTATTGTTGGTACATAAATGAAATTTGCCGATTAATCATTGCCGTTTATTGTTAAGTGGGTCCCATGTTATCTCGGGCCACAACTAGCCGTTAGATCAACGTGTCTGAACTACGGGGCCCACTCTAGAGTTTTCAATCCTCAACTGTTTTAAGTTTTCACGCTAAATTAAAGACAATTTAATTAAGGGGTAAAAAAGGAAGATACTTAGTTTTTTTTTAAAATGTTGATAGAAATTTTCTTAATTAAAAAAGTTTAAATGTAATTAAATATAATAAAATAAATATTTAAAGTTTTAAAATATTGAAGGTAAGGGAATATTTGTTTAGATAGTTTATTAATTTGTGTTTCAAGGGCATGCGTTTTAACATGAATTTTGACATGTTAGTCTTTTTTTTTTATAGAAAGAAAGAGTTTTTTATCAGTCACTCTTCTTAATTTATTATCAGATTGATAATGAACTCTGAAATTTTCATCCTCTTTCACCGTATTTATGAAATTTGTCAAGTTATCAAGTTTGAAATTTAAACGTGTTATCTCACTTTGTAGATGAGAGGCAATACATAAGAGTTTCTTCTTTTCATTCTTCAGATCAACAATGATCTTCCTTTGTTCTTCCTCTTTCTTAAGGCTTTCATCACACTTGTCACAAGTATCCTTGTAGGACGCATCTAGGTATTTATACAAATCATTCTCATCACAAACTTCCACTTCATCTGTCCATATGCCAGATAGAGCCAACACGAGTTTGGCAGTCTCAGAATTGTCTCCATCTTTTGACTTATCATCATCAGGTCAAGATGTAGTGAAACCCTTCTCCTGTTTCTTAGGAAAGTTTGGACATTCAGGCCTAATATGACCATATCCTTCACATTTAAACCATTGAATGCCTTTGCTTTGACTTGACTTTTCTTCTGTTCTTTTTTTCTTCTGAGAATCAAGATTGTTACCAATGTCATATGAGAAGTTCTTGACATCTGGTCTCCCTATCATGTCCAATATTTTTAATACCCTATTGAATTGCTTCCCAAGTAGAACAATAGTATTAAACAGATCTTCATCAGTGCCCAGCTCATCTTGACTTTTATCATCTTGATACAAAAGCCATGCTTTTGTTCTTTTTCTCAGCCTTGTCAAATGTTTGAAGTGACCCAATAAGTTCATCAACTCTCATGCTGTTGATGCCATGAGCTTCTTCAATTGTTGTGACCTTCATGTCAAATCTCCTAGGAAAGGACCTAAGGATCTTTCTGACCAGCTTGGCTTTTGACATCTTCTCTCCCAGTACACTTAATGCACTAGCAATTTCAATAATCTTCATTTGATATTCTTGAATTGTCTCATCATCATTCATCTTTAAGTTCTCAAATTTGTAAGTGAGAAGCTGAAGTCTTGAAATCTTCACTTTAGAAGTACCTTCATAAGTTGTCTTGAGAATTTTCCAAGCTTCCTTAGCTACAGTGCACGTATTAATCAATCTAAAAATATTTTTGTCTACTCCGTTGAATAGAGCATTTAAAGCCTTGGAATTTCCAATAGTTTCAGTTTTAATCTCTTTCCCATCTTTGTGAATTGCCTTCATAACATGATGCTTCCATCCTTTCAAAATAGCTTTCCATGCTTTGTTGTCCATAGATTTCAGAAAAGCTACCATTATGACCTTTCATCAGTCATAGTTTGAACCATCCAACATAGGTGGTATATTGTTATATGCTTCTTCTTTTTCCATAGTGCCAAAAAATATATCCCTGAATCTCACCCAGTAAACAGAAAGATAAAGTACAAAAACGTAAAGAACATACATAATTGTTAACCCTGTTCGATGTAACTCACCTACTCTGGGGGCTACCAGGCCATGAAGGAAATTCATTATCAATAGTATCAATTCAGAGCTAAACAATCCAAGTTTACACCCCTCACTTAATCTCTACCCAGTGCAACTTCTACCTAGGTACCTGTAACACCCCAGTTTTAATTATTTGATTTATTTAATTGGGAATTTATTTTATTAGAATTAATAAAATAAAAAGAATTATTTATTTTGGAATATTTGAAGAAAATAAAAGAAATAAGAAAATATTGGGTTTTTAAGTTATTGGGCTTGGATGTCGTTAGTAAAGAGTGGGGGTGCAAAAGAAATAAGGATATATATTTTGGAACTTAAGTTATTTTCTCACTTTTCACGATAAAACAGAATTTGGAGATAGTTGGGATTGGAGCTCTGAAGAACGAAGAACAATCGCTCAAGAGTTCAAAGCTGCAATTTGATAAGGTAAGGGGGGCTACTACTCGATTTACTTTTGCTTATGGGTTTAGGTACGATTGATTTTGGATAATCGTAGGGAGAAACCCCAATTTTTAGATGTTCTTAGGGATCAATAACCTTAGGGTTGAACCTTGTTAGAAAAGGTTTAGGTTCCCAAATTTTATGAATCAATTAGGGATTTTAGGTTCCTATGGTGGATTTGGAGTATATTTGTATGATCGAGAGTTTCCCTTAGGTAATTCTAGGGATAACCTCAATGTTGTTAGGATTTCCCTAAAGGACGGGTAATATGTAACTTAAGGTCAATTTTATAAAACTTGTTGTTGATGAAAGAATTGTTGATAAAATAGGATGTTTTGAGACGAAAATTCTGAGTTGTGTATGATTTGAAAAATAAGACCTTAAGTAAAGTAATGTTGTCCTTAAGATTGGAAATTGGCTAACGTAGAAGGGAATTGTGTTTCCAATTGATGTGTTGCCTTGAGTTATGCAAAATCGATGTTGTTATGTACCGAAATGCACGTTTTGGCTGGTATTTTTCGTGTTTGGTTGCTGTTCTGAGCATGCTGCAGATACAGGAATATTTTGTACGCGCTCATCAACACGGGCCGTGTTGCTGCACACGGGCACCCGTGCTGATCTTCTGTATTGGTAAAAATAATGTGTTTTCTGGACACATTTCCACACGGGCCGTGTTGCTACACACGGGCACCCGTGTTGACCTCCTGTGTTGGCTTCTGAATTCTGTTTTCTGTGCATGCTGTTATGTACGAAATTGATTCTGTTTTGATGTGCAATGTTTTATATGTTTGGAATATGCTGCTTATTGATTCCCTAGTGTTGTTTGATGCTTGTATCGAATAATGTTTGTATGTTATGATACCAACACTACGTAGATTTTATTGTCATGCTTTGAGATGATGTTACCAAGCATGAATTATGACATAACTTGATATGATTGGTTGATGTTTAATAGTATGCTGAGTGATTACATGCTATCCATATCCTGTTATGATTGATGTTGTTGATGTTGCATGATATGTTTTATTGATGTTAATAGTATGCTGAGTGTTACATACTTTACATATCATGTTGCATTTGTTAATTCCCATTGTGTGGAATTAACATGGTGGCCAATATACGTGTCCGCGATTTAATGGAACGTTGAGGTGGTAGCCGTGTCCGCGACATAATGGAACGGTGAGTTGTCCGTGACCCGAGATATAATGGGGCGGTAAAATGGTACCACATGCATGGGTGTGTTGCATTATATTGAATATAACATGAATGGATGATTTTCCAATGTTGTATTTAATTGATTGTATGCATGTATTGTTGCTGAATTGTTAATGATGTTTGATGTTAATTATAAGTATGAAAAGTAATATATTATGAATATATGAATTGTAAAGGTTTCGTAAACTATGAAACATGTTAACTGTTCGGGTGATGCTTATGGTTTTTCTGAATTGATTGTTATGAACGTATAATCAAAGGTATAATTGAGATGCTCACCCTTACTGTTGAACATTTCAGATTGAGGAGCTTCGCTCAGATGATTGGCGAAGACTTGCTGTTTCTAGTTTATTTCGGTTTAAGTATTGTCCGGGTCATGCTCTGATAGTTGTAACTCCGGGAACGTTTGTTTGTCGAGCTGCTTTAGTCAGACTCGTTTATTTCCTTAGTATTTGGTTATAATATGATGTTGATATATTCCAGGTGTTAATCCCTGATGATTGAAAATATTATAACTTTGGTTTTATTAAATATAATATTCCGCTGTGTAAACATGTATGAGTTGCTTCTATGTTATGCATGACAGGAACTTGTTTTTATTAAAAGAGAATTGTGACATCCTCGTTAATACATGTACTCTGAAAATATGATTTTAATTATTTGCGAAATTTTATGCGGGGTTTTAGAGGGTGTTACAATAGTGGTATCAGAGCATAGTCGGTCGTTGCGACCAGAGTCTTGAGTCAGTCATTCCTTTTGTATGCGACTAGTGTAAGGCCACACTGTCGATACTGTATTCTGATGAGGAGTATGTTTTAATTCTCAGGAATATGGCTGGAAGAGGTAACGGACGAAATGATGCTGCACTCGCTGAGGCTTTGGGGATGTTAGCTGGTGTACTTGCTGGAAATCCAAATGGAGGCGTGATTGGTGCTGATAGGCAATTGGGGAACTTCCAAAGGAACAATCCTCCGTTGTTCAAAGGTACACATGACCCTGAAGGTGCTCAGAAGTGGATGAAGGAAATCGAAAGGATTTTCCGTGTGATTGATTGTGCTGAAGATCTGAAAGTCAGATATGGTACGCATATGTTGGCAGAAGAGGCCGATGACTGGTGGGTTGCAACAAGGACTGAAATGGTTCAGGATGGAGAGGCACTGACTTGGGCTAACTTCAGAAGGGCTTTTCTGAGGAGGTACTTTCCTGAAGATGTTCGGGGAAGAAAGGAAATTGAATTTTTGGAGCTTAAGCAGGGCAATCTGACTGTTAGTGAGTATGCTACTAAGTTCACTGAGCTGGCAAAGTATTATGCACACTACAACAATGATGAGGCTGGAGAATTCTCTAAATGTATCAAATTTGAGAATGGTCTCCGAGATGAGATTAAGCAGGGAATCAGGTACCAGCGTATTCGTAGATTTTCTGATCTGGTGGATTGTAGCAGGATCTTGGAAGAAGATATTACCAAGACTAGGTCGTCTCACTCTCGTGGGGCTGTTGATAAAAGAGGAAAGCAACATATGGACCGTGGCAAGCCATATGGTAGAGGTAACCAGAAATCAGGTGGATGGAAAAGGCCTAGTGGGGGAGATTCTAAGGCTCCTATCAGATGCTACAGGTGTGGTGAGTTTGGTCATCATATTCGAGATTGCAAGAGTGATGAGAAGAAGTGCTATAAATGTGGAAAGACTGGTCATTTGTCTATTGATTGCAAAGGGAAGTCTGTTACTTGTTACAATTGTGGCGAAGAAGGTCACATTCGTCCGCAGTGTGCTAAGCCTAAGAAGGATCAGTCAGGTGGAAAAGTGTTCGCTTTGTCTGGATCTGAGACTACTCCAGAGGATCGATTGATTAAAGGTACGTGTTTTATTCATGGCACACCTTTAGTTGCAATTATTGATACTGGTGCAACTCATTCTTTCATTTCTTTGGATTGTGCTGAGAGGTTGAAACTGGACATATCTGATATGCGAGGTAGCATGGTTATTGATACTCCTGCATCGGGTTCAGTGACAACTTCACTAGTATGTAGGAATTGTCCTATTGAGATTTTTGGTAGAGGTTTCGGTATGGATTTAGTGTGCCTACCGCTTGAACAAATTGATATTATCCTTGGGATGAACTGGTTGGAATTCAACCGGGTTCATCTGAACTGTTTTGCTAAGACGGTGATTTTCCCAGAGGCAGTTAGTGTCGAGAATTTGACTATGACTGCTAGGCAGGTACAAGAAGCAATGGAAGACGGTGCTAATGTGTTTATGTTACTTGCTTCGTTAGATGCAACAGGAAAGGTCAGGAGTGGTGAATTTCCAGTGGTGTGTGATTTTCCAGAAGTCTTTCCTGATGATGTTGGTGAGTTACCTCCTGAGAGAGAAGTGGAATTTTCTATAGATTTGATTCCTGGTACGAGACCGGTGTCGATGGAACCATATCGTATGTCTGCATCTGAGTTGGCAGAATTGAAGAGTCAGTTGGAAGATTTACTGGAGAAGAAGTTTATTCGTCCAAGTGTTTCGCCTTGGGGTGCTCCGGTATTATTGGTCAAGAAGAAAGAAGGTTCTATGAGACTGTGTGTTGATTACAGGCAATTGAACAAGGTAACCATTAAGAATCGGTATCCATTACCGAGGATTGATGATTTAATGGATCATCTAATTGGAGCCAGTGTATTCAGTAAGATTGACTTGAGATCTGGATATCATCAGATTCGTGTGAAAACGGAAGATATTCAAAAGACTGCTTTTCGAACGAGGTATGGGCATTATGAATATTCTGTTATGCCGTTCGGAGTTACTAATGCACCTGGTGTTTTCATGGAGTACATGAACAGGATTTTTCATCCGTATCTGGATAAGTTTGTTGTGGTTTTTATTGATGACATTCTGATTTATTCCAAGAATGACGAAGAGCATGCGGAACATCTCAGAATTGTGTTAGAGTTGTTGAAAGATAAGAAGTTGTATGCAAAGTTGTCCAAATGTGAGTTTTGGCTGAATGAAGTTAGTTTTCTTGGACATGTGATTTCTAAGGATGGTATTGCAGTGGATCCTACAAAGGTAGAAGCGTTATCTCAGTGGGAAGCGCCGAAGACTGTTTCTGAAATCATAAGTTTTCTTGGTCTTGCAGGTTATTACAGAAAGTTTATCGAAGGATTCTCAAAGTTAGCATTGCCGTTGACGAAGTTGACTCGTAAAGGACAAGCGTTTATTTGGGATTCTGATTGTGAGAAAGGTTTCCAAGAATTGAAGCGGAGATTGACTAGTGCTCCTATTCTGATTTTGCCGAATCCGGTGGAATCTTTTGTGGTTTATTGTGATGCATCTCTGATGGGATTAGGTGGTGTTCTAATGCAGAATCAACAGGTAGTTGCGTATGCTTCGAGGCAGTTGAAGTTTCATGAAAGGAACTATCCTACTCATGACTTAGAGTTAGCAGCAGTTGTGTTTGTCTTGAAATTGTGGAGACATTATCTGTATGGTTCGAGATTTGAAGTGTATAGTGATCATAAGAGTTTGAAGTATCTTTTCGATCAGAAAGAGCTCAATATGAGGCAAAGAAGATGGTTGGAATTTCTCAAGGATTATGATTTTGGTTTGAATTACCATCCTGGTAAGGCAAATGTGGTTGCAGATGCTTTGAGCAGGAAATCCTTGCATATGTCTATGATGATGGTTCGTGAATTGGAGTTAATTGAACAATTCCGAGATTTGAGTTTAATTTGTGAAAGTACTCCGAAGTGTGTTCGTTTGGGTATGTTGAAACTTACTAGTGGTATTCTATAAGAGATCAGGATCGGGCAGAAATCTGATGTTAATTTAGTTGATAAATTGACATTGATCAACCAAGGTCAAGGTGGTGAGTTTAGAATTGATGAAAATGATGTTATGATATTTGGCGATAGAGTTTGTGTTCCTGATGTTGCAGAAATCAAGAAGAGTATATTAGAGGAAGGACATCGCAGTGGGATGAGTATTCATCCGGGTGCCACGAAAATGTATCATGATTTGAAGAAATTGTTTTGGTGGCCGGGAATGAAAAAGGAAATAGCTGAATTTGTGTATGCATGTTTAATCTGTCAGAAATCGAAGATTGAGCATCAGAAGCCGTCTGGATTTATGCAACCGATGTTTATTCCAGAATGGAAGTGGGATAGTATTTCTATGGATTTTGTATCCGGGTTGCCGAGGACTCCTAAGGATTGTGAAGCGATATGGGTTGTTGTGGATAGACTGACTAAGTCTGCTCATTTTATACCGGTGCGAATGGATTACTCAATGGAGAGATTGGCACAGTTGTATATTGAGAAAATAGTGAGTTTGCATGGAGTTCCTTCTAGTATTGTGTCAGATAGAGATCCGAGGTTCACTTCGAAATTTTGGGAAGGATTGCAGAAGGCTTTGGGTACTAAATTGAGGTTGAGTTCAGCTTATCATCCTCAGACTGATGGACAGACGGAGAGGACGATTCAATCGTTAGAAGATTTATTGCGTGCTTGTGTTTTAGAGAAGGGTGGAGCTTGGGATAGCTATTTGCCATTGATTGAATTTACTTATAACAATAGTTACCATTCGAGTATTAGTATGGCTCCGTTTGAGGCATTGTATGGTAGACGGTGTAGAACGCCTTTGTGTTGGTATGAATCTGGAGAGAGTTCAATAATTGGGCCAGAGATTGTTCAACAGACTACTGAAAAGATCAAATTGATTCAAGAGAAGATGAGAGCTTCTCAGAGTCGTCAGAAAAGTTATCATGATAAGAGGAGGAAGAATTTAGAATTCAGTGCTGGAGATCATGTGTTTATGAGAGTTACTCCGATGACGGGTATTGGTCGAGCGTTGAAATCTAAGAAGTTGACTCCGCATTTTATTGGTCCGTTTCAGATTACGGAAAGAGTTGGAGAAGTTGCTTATCGTATTGCTTTACCTCCGAGACTTGCGAATTTGCACGATGTTTTTCATGTTTCTCAGTTGAGGAGATACATTCCAGACCCATCTCATGTAATCCAAATAGATGATGTACAGGTGAGAGATAACCTGACAGTAGAAACGTTGCCTATGAGGATAGAAGATCGGGAAGTGAAACAGTTAAGGGGTAAAGAGATAGCATTAGTGAAGGTTGCTTGGGGAGGCCCAGCAGAGGGAAATATTACTTGGGAACTGGAGAGCCAGATGAAAGAGGCTTATCCGGAACTGTTCGTCTAAGGTATGTTTTCGAGGACGAAAACTCTTTTAGTGGGGGAGAGTTGTAACACCCCAGTTTTAATTATTTGATTTATTTAATTGGGAATTTATTTTATTAGAATTAATAAAATGAAAAGAATTATTTATTTTGGAATATTTGAAGAAAATAAAAGAAATAAGAAAATATTGGGTTTTTAAGTTATTGGGCTTGGATGTCGTTAGTAAAGAGTGGGGGTGCAAAAGAAATAAGGATATATATTTTGGAACTTAAGTTATTTTCTCACTTTTCACGATAAAACAGAATTTGGAGATAGTTGGGATTGGAGCTCTGAAGAACGAAGAACAATCGCTCAAGAGTTCAAAGCTGCAATTTGATAAGGTAAGGGGGGCTACTACTCGATTTACTTTTGCTTATGGGTTTAGGTACGATTGATTTTGGATAATCGTAGGGAGAAACCCCAATTTTTAGATGTTCTTAGGGATCAATAACCTTAGGGTTGAACCTTGTTAGAAAAGGTTTAGGTTCCCAAATTTTATGAATCAATTAGGGATTTTAGGTTCCTATGGTGGATTTGGAGTATATTTGTATGATCGAGAGTTTCCCTTAGGTAATTCTAGGGATAACCTCAATGTTGTTAGGATTTCCCTAAAGGACGGGTAATATGTAACTTAAGGTCAATTTTATAAAACTTGTTGTTGATGAAAGAATTGTTGATAAAATAGGATGTTTTGAGACGAAAATTCTGAGTTGTGTATGATTTGAAAAATAAGACCTTAAGTAAAGTAATGCTGTCCTTAAGATTGGAAATTGGCTAACGTAGAAGGGAATTGTGTTTCCAATTGATGTGTTGCCTTGAGTTATGCAAAATCGATGTTGTTATGTACCGAAATGCACGTTTTGGCTGGTATTTTTCGTGTTTGGTTGCTGTTCTGAGCATGCTGCAGGTACAGGAATATTTTGTACGCGCTCATCAACACGGGCCGTGTTGCTGCACACGGGCACCCGTGTTGATCTTCTGTATTGGTAAAAATAATGTGTTTTCTGGACACATTTCCACACGGGCCGTGTTGCTACACACGGGCACCCGTGTTGACCTCCTGTGTTGGCTTCTGAATTCTGTTTTCTGTGCATGCTGTTATGTACGGAATTGATTTTGTTTTGATGTGCAGTGTTTTATATGTTTGGAATATGCTGCTTATTGATTCCCTAGTGTTGTTTGATGCTTGTATCGAATAATGTTTGTATGTTATGATACCAACACTACGTAGATTTTATTGTCATGCTTTGAGATGATGTTACCAAGCATGAATTATGACATAACTTGATATGATTGGTTGATGTTTAATAGTATGCTGAGTGATTACATGCTATCCATATCCTGTTATGATTGATGTTGTTGATGTTGCATGATATGTTTTATTGATGTTAATAGTATGCTGAGTGTTACATACTTTACATATCATGTTGCATTTGTTAATTCCCATTGTGTGGAATTAACATGGTGGCCAATATACGTGTCCGCGATTTAATGGAATGTTGAGGTGGTAGCCGTGTCCGCGATATAATGGAACGGTGAGTTGTCCGTGACCCGAGATATAATGGGGCGGTAAAATGGTACCACATGCATGGGTGTGTTGCATTATATTGAATATAACATGAATGGATGATTTTCTAATGTTGTATTTAATTGATTGTATGCATGTATTGTTGCTGAATTGTTAATGATGTTTGATGTTAATTATAAGTATGAAAAGTAATATATTATGAATATATGAATTGTAAAGGTTTCGTAAACTATGAAACATGTTAACTGTTCGGGTGATGCTTATGGTTTTTCTGAATTGATTGTTATGAACGTATAATCAAAGGTATAATTGAGATGCTCACCCTTACTGTTGAACATTTCAGATTGAGGAGCTTCGCTCAGATGATTGGCGAAGACTTGCTGTTTCTAGTTTATTTCGGTTTAAGTATTGTCCGGGTCATGCTCTGATAGTTGTAACTCCGAGAACGTTTGTTTGTCGAGCTGCTTTAGTCAGACTCATTTATTTCCTTAGTATTTGGTTATAATATGATGTTGATATATTCCAGGTGTTAATCCCTGATGATTGAAAATATTATAACTTTGGTTTTATTAAATATAATATTCCGCTGTGTAAACATGTATGAGTTGCTTCTATGTTATGCATGACAAGAACTTGTTTTTATTAAAAGAGAATTGTGACATCCTCGTTAATACATGTACTCTGAAAATATGATTTTAATTATTTGCGAAATTTTATGCGGGGTTTTAGAGGGTGTTACAGTACCTCCTAGATATAAGAACCCCTCTCACTTCCAACCACCGCAATGATATCAAACAATCTCAGTTCCAGGGAATGTCTCATGAAATCAAAAAAGGAAGAACGCACTTCCAAATTACAAATACTTAGTTTACTTAAAAGCTTCACTAAGAACAATACTCAACTCTTGTTTAAAAGCTTCGAGGAGAACAATAACTTGATGAACAAGTAACAATCAGTCAACTAAAATGCATCAAAGATACATAAGGGTGTACAGATAAACACACATAGAACCTAAGGAACTATCAAACCCTAAACCCTTATTTTTCACAAGGTTTTACAATAAAAACTATGCTTAAAAATTAGGTATTGGACGACTCCTTAAATAGATTTCTGCAGCTGGGCTTGGACTCTTCAATCAAATATAATCTTTAGCTCTAAATCACTACAGAATATTCTCCACAAAAATAGAAACAAAAAAAAATCTTTCAAATATTTCCTCAAAAGTCTCAAAGATCCTTTTTATGAAATAAATCAAATATGAAATTATTCCTAACAATCTTTGACTGCCTGCACCTATTATGAGTTCTAAAAACCTCTATAATCTTATATTTTCAATCAAATCTTCAAGGATAAATATCCAGTTGCACTGATATGATGTTTTATTGCAACATGTTACAACATCTGATAGAACATCTGCCAAATAAGTACCTGCATACACTGTTATACCAGTTGGTTAAGATGTTATGATATCTTGTTTAACATTAGACTGTAATACATGTTTTTTTCAATGAAACATGTTTTGATAGAATTATTGTCAACATCTTATTTTACCAAAATTGTTGCCAACCATAAAATCACAGACATAACACTAATTGTATGAATGTTTTTAAATTACTTTGATTTTTAATTATAATTACTCGGGGGAAATTAGGGTGTTACACCATCCATCTCAAAGAATGATGCATACAAGTTTAGAGTGGTTACATGTAAGTATGTTTAGGGTAAAACTTAATTAACATGTGCTTTTATAGTAAAATATGATTATCCAATCCCTCAGTTATTGCAGAAACCGAAGGAGTAAATAATTTAATTACAAATAAAAAATAAAATAAAAAATAAAGACACCACTTTTAAAGAAATAAAAGTATAAAATGAATTTGCTTGTATTTGAAGCATGTCCTTAAATATTTTTCCCCGCGGTTGTATTCAGAAGTCGAGGGAATAGATGATATTTTTTTTAAAATAAAACATGGTGCGCCTTGGCATTATACCTCAATTTTTTGTTGGGTGAGGTGAAAGTTTTGTCGTGAAATGTATTATTTGTAGTAGTGAATATTGAAAATTTTGTTTGAAATTTTATCGCTAACAAATATATAAGAATTAAGAATTGGAAATTTAATCCAATTATTAAATTAAAATATGGGAACCTTCATGAATTTTAGGAAAAATCGAGAAAGAAGGAAAGTATAGAGAAATTGAACGAACTAGTTTAATTACTCAAAGATGAAGGAATACACCCAAAGAATTATCACCCTCATCATACTCCTATCATACAACTCCATTGAGATCCTTCAAAAGAACATACTCAATAGTTGAACGATCCTCGAAATATTCAATATCAAATGAAGGGCTCTCTTGTTCAAGGAATAACAAAGAATAATAATAAATTCCTTCAAAATTCGAATGAAAAAGAGGATGAGGGACATCAACCTCGAGAAGAAATATGAAAGAATATTCTTCCAATGAAGAAGATGATATATGACTAAAGGCATCATACGAGGGAGATACTATTCTAGGTATCAAACTATCTTATGTATAGCTGTTTAGAATGAATGGTCAATTAGTGGAAGAAAACTCTAAATTGAGAGAAGTGTGATACAGTGGGAGAAATGACTTGGGTGTTTTGTGTTCTATCGCAATTGTTGCGGATAGCAAGAGTCGCCAACGACTTTTATTTTATCCAATAAAGGAAAGGATGAAAAGAATAGGAAAGACCTTTTGAGAATTTTCTTGAGTTCGGGGGGTAGGTTATAAACAGAGAAGGTGTTAGCATCCTTTTCATCCATAATTATCTACAGGCTCTTAGTTTCTAGCTCACTTTAAAATTCTTTGTAAATGTGTTTGTGTAAGTTTGAAAATATTTTGAAAACGCCTTTGTTTCGGAAAACTTTGTAATGATTCTCGTCTCTATAAGAATGTATACAAAGTGTTGGTTTTGAAAATAGTTCAAAGAGATATTTATTTTTGGAAAGATGTTTTGAAAGTGTGAGTGTAAAGATGTTTTGTTTGAGAGCAAGTAACTACGAGCGTTCTACCTACTCAAAAAGTCTTGGTTCTTTTCCTCCTCCTTTAGATATTTCTATATTACCATTGATTGGTAAGAAGCTCTATCATTGGATGTGAAGGGACAAACGTGGATCATCGTACATTCATAGAAGGAAACATTGTAGGATACCTTAACAATTTGTCGTAAGTGTCTAAGATCGTTTACCGAAGCCAACGTCGAAAGGTCATCGAGGGACTACGATCTTGTAATCGAGGGTCTTTGCTAAAGTATCCTACGTTCGAGGGACATGATTGTTTTATCCGAGGAAACAAGTGTGGGTTACCCTAGAGGTGTAAGTGTGCAAAGTGTTTTTTGTTTTCATGCATTTTGTCTTGATTAGGGTTGTCTAGTATTGATTTTAGGATCTTGCCATATGTTTTACCCCAAAATTTGCCCTCTCATTTCTCAAAGGATCGCCCTGGACCCCCAGGTTTGTTCCCATCCAATTTTAAGCCTTGAATTACAAATTTTCCAAGAAATTCATTCACAAGGGAAAAATGGTCATTTGCATACTAAAAAGTCAAACTTTGACTTTTGGATCAAAAAAATCAAGTTCCAAGAATTATATTTCATCAAGGCATGAAGTTTGTTTCATCAAGAAATTCAAAAGTCAAAATTACTTTGGAAAAGTCAAAATTCTAAATACTTAGAATTTTTCTAAGTGTTTAAGAAATATGACAAATTCAGAACTTCTGATCAGATTATCACCATGATGCAAGCTGATTCTGGAAGAACTTCTGGCACAAAAGTTTTAGATTTCAATAAGATCTAAAACATTGCAGAACATAACTTCTTCTAGAAATGTTGGGATTTCAAGTTAAATCCTCAAAGACACGTCCCTGAAACTGAAGCATTCAACAAATTCTGGACACTTTCAAAACATATTTTAGTCAGAACTTCTGGGCTAGTTTTCACAAAGGTTCAGTCAAAGTTTGCAAGGGTAATTCAAAGAAGGTTACAAATCATGCTGCAAGCTTCCTGGAAAGTCTGAGAACTCCTTCAGAACATGTTGGAGCAAGGAGATACAAAGATCAGAAGTTCGATGTCTGTTCTAAGTTACGCTAAAGCTGAACTTCTGATCTAGAATTAAGCAATGATGCAGAATCTTACATTGCAAGATTTCTAGTTGGATAAATCACATCATCATTTAATGCTCACAACCACTTTTGGGTCTTTATCCAATGGACTTCCCCACATGTGGCATAAAAGTACCATCAGTGTCTTGGAAAAAACAACTTTTGCACAAGAATAGGCTGGGCCCATGCGTTGCTTTTGCTTTTGAGGTTACTTTTCCTTAATTCCCGCTGACGAATCCAACTTAGGCACGACTAATAAACTGCTAACCACCATACCTATTTGAACTTGCTTCAAGAACAAGTCAGCGCCTAGCATATGATGATTGTACCCTTGATCTCTACAATTTACAATATCCTTGCCCATAAATTGAAAGCCATTGGCAACAGTAAAGAGGTCAAAAATTTGAAGAAAAAGCCTCGAACCCCTGCTAAAATTCCAAGAGTCCAAAACTGCAAACACAAAAATACAAAGCCTGTTAGCTTTTGATTCTTGCATTCAAACTCCATTTTTTTCCTCAAGTATTTGTTGACCAAAACCATCCATGTCGTTTCTAATATACATTTAGAAACCATCCTAATTTCTGTGTTTAGACTGCGATATACCCTCCATCAGTATCCACTTCAAAGAAGTCAGAAATTTGCCCCTTGGTTGTTCCAGAATTTTTCTAATCATTCATAGCCCAAGTTGAAAGCTTCCAGCATGCTGAGCACGTGAAGAAGCTGTTCAGAACATCACCAGCGTTCAGAACCAGACTCTAGTTTATAAAGCATTTTCTAGCTGCAAGGTAAGTTTCTATTGACTCTCATCATATTACTTAGGCATTGTCAGATTTGCATGTTCAAAAACACAATGTAGACATCCTGATTCTGATGTTGTACATTTACTGAAGTTTCATGTATTTGTCTGCCTAAGTAGAGAGAATATCAGTTCATAACATCTTAAGGAAACTAGGTTTAGCATATTACATGCTTATTTCTGATTTACAGTCTTGACATTTTTTATGTTTCTGAAACCATGATGGAAACCTACCATAATTGATATGTTTGTGTTTTCTGTTCTGTTGAGAAATGACCAAGTTGCAGATGTTCTGATTAGCATGATGAAAGAGGTGGAGTTTATCATTAGAACTTCCAAACTCTCTCAACAACCAGAAACTCCTGCCCTTTCAACAACATTAGCATTTCTAGGATGCCAGCGGCATCAACACTTCTACAATCTCTTTTTTTCCTAACGGATCCAGAACTTCTGACTTACCCTTTTTCTGCTAACATGTTATTTCAGTTTTGCAGCACGCCAGAGTCAGAACTTCTGATCTCTTTTATTTCAGCAGTGCACTGATTCTATTTTCTTTCTCCTTATTATTTTTGCCATCACTTTTATTAATAAAAATCTCCAAAAAAATATTTCAGATTCGCATGTCTTATTTTATTTCTTTTAATATAAAAAGATTAAAATATTTTCTTAAACAAAACTTATTTCTTTTCTTAAACGAAACAAGTCCATTTTACGTTTCTTGTACATTCTTATCCATTCAATATGGTTGTAATAGTAACTTAAGATTTAATTTTACTTGCAATCCCCATTTATAATTTGCACACCCCCTCTTCCTACAAGTATTGTAATAGCGTAGCAATTTTAACTTCCGTAATTTATCGCTTTATATACAATTGCTAATAATTAGGGTTTGTATGAAAGACTAAAACCAATCAAATAGAAAACCCTAATCAAAGACAAAATCAAGATGAAAAATAATACACTTTCACACAAACGCTCCTAAGGTTAACTCCACTTGTTGCCTTATGAAAAATGGCCATATTGCGCATGTGAGGTATCTTAGAAAAAACAAGTAAATACAAGATCATAGTCCCTCGACGACGCTATCAAAGTTGCCTTTCAAATGATCTTAGTCCCTCCAAGAAAATGCTAAGATACCTTGCAAACATTGCTAATCATGGTTATACGATGACCCACGCCCGTCCCGTTTACATCCAAAGATAGGGTTACTTACCGGATCAATGGTAAAATAACAATGTCAAAGGAAAAGAAAAATAAACAAGAAAGACTTTTGAGTAGGTAGAATGCTCCTAATTACTTTCTCAATTTCAAACAAACATCCTTTCTATTTTCAAAAAAACAAACACCTACACTTTCAAAACATCTTTAAAAACTTGAAAACATTTTCAAAAGATCAACATCTTTGTATACATTCTTACGAACAAGAATCATTACAAAGATTGCCTAAACAATGACCTCTTTACAAAATAATTTCAAAAACCACACAAAGCACAATTTCAAACAAAAAAGCAAGTGATCTAGCAAGTAACTAAGAGCTCATGGAAAATCATGGATGAAAAGGGTGTTAATACCTTCCCTTTTCATAATCTACCCCTCGAACTCAAGAAAACATCTCTAAAGGTCTTTCTTGTTCTTTGCAGCCTTTCCTTATTGGATAAAAGAAAAGTCAGTGGCAATTCTTGCTATCCACACATTTGTGATCAAACACAAACACCCAAGTCAGTTCTCCCATCGTATCACAGAACTGACGACTCTGCTGGGGAAAATTCTAAAAGTGGGGTTACCTTAGGGCTAGATCACATTTACTTGCTTATATTGTTTGACTTGTATGATTTACATTATGGTTCTTTGTTTGGGTTTGAATCCTCTACCCGGATTTGGGATACATTATAGGTAAGTAGCAATACATTATGGAAATTGTGCGGGGTATACCGACATGGTCTAAGCAATAGTTATGTTAGTGCGACATATTTATGGGTATCGATAGCCTTTGAGTTAATCAAAGAGAATACAGGGCCGCTGAGTGATGTCATGAAGCACTAATGAACTTTTAGAACCTTTACTTGACCAACTTGGCCATTTAGGATGTAGTGAGATGATCGGCTTTGGTGTAGTCCAAAGTTGGTAGATACTCGATACTACACTCATTGAGGTTTGGTTTCTTGGGATATTTCGGTCGCCATTAAAGAGGCTTATGCTGAAACAATGACCAAGGAAACAACCAGTGATATTGAGCTCCTTAGGACCCGATTACTATTACTAGGACAAGTTTGAGCCAATTAAACTTCAAGAGGGTACTTACCTATAAAACTCCATGCAAGCCTAAACCTAAGGACTTTCTTGATTTGTTTGTATATACATACTTGTACATAACATCATGAGCATCATAACATCATACACATTCACTAACCATTTCAAGGATTTTTGGATTCATCTTTGTTCTTGTTTTGTAGGATATGGATTCTTTTTGCAGGAAAACTATTCAAGTCAACCTTGTAAGGATCCCTCCACAACTTAAGGAGCTAGCTTCAAGGATTCCTAAAAACTCTCCATTCACCAAGATACATGGTCGCCTACTCAACTTGGTTACCTCAAACACAGATGAGGAAATGATGAATGTGCTCTTTCAGTTCTTTGATCCTTTACACCATTGCTTCACATTTCCCGACTATCAACTTGTGCCTACTTTGGAAGAATTCTCCCGACTCTTGAGGATTCCCATTCTCAACCAACTACCTTTAGACGGCACAGAAAGAGACCCAAATCCAGAAGAGATTGCTCAAGCTCTACACTTGCACTCATCTGATGTCACAATTCATTGGGAAACACGGAGTGGTGTCAAAGGTTTCCTAGCAAACTTCTTGTTCAAGAAAGCCCAAAACTGTTGGAATTCCTTGGATTTGCAAGCCTTTGAGGAAATTGTGGCTCTCCTCATCTATGGGATGATTTTTTTCCAAATCCTGACCAACTCATAGATGTGAACATAGTCAAAATCTTCATATCCCGCAACCAGGTGCCTACATTGCTAGGGGATATCCTACACTCTTTTCACACTCGCACAATGAGGAAAAGAGGTGTCCTTATATGTTGCACTCCTCTCTTGGCAAGATGGTTTATTTCTCATCTTCCCCAATCTGTATTAAAAAATGATCAAGGTTCAAGGTGGTCACAAAGGTTGATGACGCTCAAACATTCAAACATTCATTGGTGCTCCCGATCCATAGAGAATGTTACTATTGTCAACCGTTGTGGGGAATTTCCTGATGTCCCTTTACTTGGCATTAGGGGAGGTATCACCTATAACCCCTGCTTATCCTTAAGGAAGTTTGGTTACGCCCGAAGGGATGGCCCGCACGAGATGTTGATTCAAGGTTGGGTATTTGGCTACTACAATGACGATCAAGGTCTTCGCCAGAGATTTATCCGAGCTTAGAGGATGTTGAACAAGGTAGATAATAAGACACTAGGGCACAAGAATTCCATCCATCTTGAGCCTTACCTCAAATGGGTACAAACTCGTGCTCAGAGTCTTATCATGTCTTACCCCTCCATTCTCCCGGTAATCATTGAGCATGTCATGGAAGGAGATGTTCCATACACTATCCTACATCATGACATGCCCACCTCTCTTGAAGACTTACAAAGAGATTGGATACAACTCAAGGGGGAGCGAGATACTTTCGAAGCCCAATTCTACACAAGCGAGAAGAAGGTTTTGGAACTCACTAGGCTACTTCATGAGGAGTAGACTCTGAATGCCTACATTGCACCAAAGAGGATGCGTACTACCTTTTTATCTTAAAAGTATTTGTATTATTTTTCCAAAGAAGGCATTGATGTACTCAAGCTTTAATATATTAATATAATGTGTGTTTCCTTTTGTCTAAAAAAAATTTGAATCTTAAAATCCTTGAAATCATTGCATATGCATCTACCATTCATCATAACATAAGCAGGTATCTTGCGACAAGTCTCCTCATCTTTCTACTGTTTATTTCAGTGAGATGGATCTCGAGCAAACAGTGAAGGACCTCCAAGCTCAAAATGCCCAGTTTCAACAGTTGTTCTTAACTCTGGCCAAAGGGCAAGAAGAGTTGAAGACCTTGCTGGTTGAGGAGAAGAAAAAGAAGACGAAGAAGATAACCAGAGTTCTAAACACGGGAAGAAGATTTCACGGGCAAACAAGAAGGACCCTAGACTTTGCAACAACATCTGGTGTATTAGACAATCAAGATGGGAAAGGCAAAGAAACAGTTGTCCCGTCAGAATTAAAAGAGGAAGAGGAAGAAGAAGACTATTATAAAGAACAATACCCTCCAGCCGATGACAAGTATAAACATCTCGAAGAACGGTTGAGTGCAATGGAAATCCAAAAAGTGTCTGGTTTGGACATTGAGTAGTTGGGCTTAGTGTCGGGAATTGTCATTCCTCCAAAATTCAAAATACCTATATTCGCCAAGTATGACGGAGTTTCATGCCCTAAAAAGTATCTCCGGTCTTATGTGAGGAAAATCTAGCCCCATACCGCTGACAAAGATTTATGGGTACATTGCTTCCAAGACAGTCTGTATGGAACTCAACTTGATTGATTTTATCAGTTAGAAAGAGCCAATGTCCATAACTGGGAAGATCTTGCTGCAACCTTTTACAAATAATACCAATACAACGCTGATCTTGCACCTACCTGTACTCAGCTCTAGAGTATGGCCATGGTTTCAAGTGAAGGCTTCAAGGACTATGCGCAAAAATGGAGAGACTTGGTTGGAAGAGTTCAACCTCCCCCATCTGAAAGAGAATTAGTAGACATGTTTTTGGGCACCTTGTATGGTCTCTTCTTCAATCACCTGATTGGGAGTTCATCGGAAGGTTTTACTGAACTGATATTGACCGGAGAAAGGGTAGAAGTCGGGATAAAAAGTGGAAAGATTAAAAAAGATGCATCCTCTACTACTGTAAGGAAGCCATTTATCAGAAAGAAAGAAATGGTTGCTGTTTATCCTCAGAGAAATCAGGATAGGGCCGAACGCCGTCCAATGGTGGGGGATGTTATGATTCCTAAACCTGCGCCTGATTAGAAAAGAAACAACTAACCAAGGATGGAAAGACCAGTCAGACAATTCACCAGAATTAACATGAACCTATCTCAAGTATTGCCACATCTGTTAAGATCCAATCTAGTGACCTTGAAAGAAGCTCCAAAGAACCCTAACACAACCTCTCCTCACTATCATCCTAATGCCCGCTGTGCATACCACTCTGAGAGTCCCGACCATGACACTAATAACTGTTGGACTCTAAAGAATAAAGTACAAGACCTCATCGAAGCCAAAGAGATTGAATTCGATGTGTCCGAAAAGCCAAATATCATTTCTGCCCCTATGCCCAAACACGACCATAATGCCAACGCCATCGAGGAAGATATGTTTGTTATTTTAGTTAATGAACTTATGATCCCACTCCTGACTATCAAAAAGAATTTATTGAATGTCGGTGTGTTCCCAGGCTGTGACGAAAGGTGTCATTTCTGTTTGTCCTCACCAACCAGTTGTCCTTTGTTGAAAACAAGCGTTCAATGCCTAATAGATAACAAGGAGATTTTGTTCGAAAAGACTTTTGTTCCACCTGTTTCTTATAATAATGTTTCCATTGTGACCATTTCCGACAATTCTTCCAGGGTCTCCACCAAAAGACCCGTTAGAATTACATCAGTTCCAAAAGTATCTCCTTTGATAATTACAATGCCTGGACCAGTCCCGTATTTGTCATACAAAACTGTACCATGGAATTATGGAGGGAATGGCTACTACCACAGTATCAAGCAAGATTGGCCAGTTGTCGAAGATTCCAGTTCCGAGAGGGATGAATCCAATATCAGTAACATTGCTGGGACTAGCAAGATTACCCGAAGCGGAAGGATATTCTCTCCAGAAATTGCTCCCCCAAAAGCAGTTTTTAGACCCGTAATCATCCATGTTGTTGTTGCTCCTCTGAAGGCTATTCCCAGTCCCACAATCATCTCCACCAATGCTCCAACTGACAAAGCTGTTACAATCCCTGCTATCACTCCTACCGACATTCCTACTGTCGAGTCAACCAAGACTCGAGGTAAAAGTATTATGATTGAGCCTGTCCGGATGAAGGCACAATCATTGGCTATCTGTAAGACCTCCCGGAAAGAGATGGAGGAAATTCTAAAGATCATAAAAAGAAGAGACTACGATGTAGTTGAGCAACTGGGGAAAACTCCATCTAAAATTTCCATGCTGGCTTTACTACTATGTTTCGAGGCGCATGCAAAGGCCTTGGTAAAATTCCTGAAGACTACTCATGTACCGCAAGAAACATATGCCGACCAGTTCCAAGACTGTGTAGCCAGCCTGACTGCAGATAATGGTCTAGGTTTTTCGGATGCTGATTTAACGCCAAGAGGAAGAAAGCATAATGAGGCATTGCATGTCTCAGTGGAATGCAGGGGCACAACCTTGGATCATGTTCTGGTAGACACCGGATCATATCTGAATGTATTGCCTAAAAGTGCTCTTGATAGGCTTGACTGTGAGGGATTGACATTGAAGCCAAGCAACATAGTGGTGAGGGATTTTGATGGCTCGAAAAGAATGGTACATGGGGAAGTGGATATCCCCATAAAGGTTGGAACCCAAACATTTGATTCAACTTTTTATGTAATGGATATTCTCCCTTCATACTCCAGCTTGCCAGGCCGACCATGGATTCACAATGCTGGCACTGTTACTTCTACGTTGCACCAAATGCTGAAGTATCCGATCCAAGGGAAGATTATCACCGTTCATGGAGAAGAAGAGTATATGATCAGCCATCTCAATTCCTTCAGATATGTGGAATTAGATGGTGAGTTTATTGAAACTCTATTCCAACACTTTGAAGAAGTCCCGCAAGATGTGGCAGTGACCATGGCAATTCCCAAGATCACAAGGCCTCCGCTCAAGATGTCATCTTTGAAGGATGCCAAGGTCGTGATAGAAGAAGGTGGGTGCACTATTTGGGGATAACTCCTGGATATCCCATACAAGTCTAACAAGTTTGGCCTAGGTTTCACTTCAGGTGCTCAGAAGGCTGTACGCCACGCTCGTGCTGGAGGACCACCCCTGAAGATCAGCAATTGTGAAGTCAACATGGTAGAGGATGATGAAGAGGGTTGTAACCTGGAGGATTGGATCTTCCCAACTGTCAGTGGAGGGTTCAACAACTGGGAGGCTAGAGATTTCGTCCCGATCACTTTTATCCCACAATAATTTGTCTTTACATTTTGTTGGATCTGTAATATTAAAACAATTCGAACTCTTAAAACCTTATGTCTTACCCGAGGCACAATGGTCCATTTGTAAGGATTATTATCTCATTTCCATATGACATCAATAAATCATGGATGTTTTGCATACAAACTTTGTGCTCATTGTTTTTCTTTTTACATTTTTTCCAGAGATAGATATATCCTTAGACACACTCACACTCACAATGCAGGTCTATATCCATTCGGGATCCCATGGGTAACGGTTCTGCTATGGATTTCTGTGACTCTGAAAATATAATCTACCAAGCCGAAGACAAAGGTGAGAAAGATTGTGAAGTACTAGGGGAACTTGCCAGATTACTACAACAAGAAGAGAGAACCATTCAACCCTACGAGGAACCAGTGGACACAATCAATCTAGGTACCGAGGAAGACAAGAGGGAAGTCAAGGTGGGTACCAATCTGGAACCAGTGTCAAGGAGCGTCTGATTCAGTTGTTACACGAGTATGTTGAAGTCTTTGCCTGGTCGTATGAAGACATGCCAGGACTTGATGCAGATATCGTAGTATATCGTCTACCTACAAGAGATGACTGTCCACCAATAAAGCAAAAGGTCCATCGAATGCGACCAGATATGTCAGAGAAGATTAAAACAGAAGTCATGAAACAATTCAATGCTGGATTCTTGGCCGCCACCTACTATCCATAATGGGTTGCCAATGAAGTCCCCGTGCCCAAAAGGACGACAAGGTACGAATATGCATGGACTACAGAGATTTGAATAGGGCAAGCCCCAAGGATGATTTCCCACTTCCCCACATTGATATCCTAGTTGACAATACTGCACAACACAAAGTGTTTTCCTTCATGGACGGTTTCTCAGGTTACAACCAAATCAAAATGGCATCTGAGGACATGGAGAAGACAGCCTTTGTCACACAATGGGGTAAATTCTGCTACAAAGTGATGCCATTTGGACTGAAGAATTCTGGGGCAACCTATCAGTGCGCCATGGTCGCTCTATTTCACGACATGATACATCATGAAATAGAGGTCTATATGGATGACATGATAGCTAGATATCAAACAAAAGAAGATCATCTTGATCATTTACATAAACTGTTTGAGAGGCTAAAGAAATACAAGCCGAGGTTCATCCCAAATAAATGCACGTTTGGAGTAAGGTCCGGTAAGCTCCTAGGCTTTATCGTCAGCAATAAAGGCATTGCAGTAGATCCTGCCAAAGTAAAAGCGATACAAGGAGATGCCTGCTCCTCGTACTGAGAAGGAAGTTAGAGGATTCTTGGGACGTTTAAACTACATTGCCAGATTCATTTCTCACCTGAAAGCTACTTGTGAACCAATCTTCAAATTACTGAAGAAAGATCAAGTAGTCAAATGGAATGATGAATGCCAAACTGCTTTCGACAAGATCAAAGAGTATCTACAAGAGCCTCTTGTTTTGATGCCACCAGCCGCGGGAAGACCATTGATCATGTATCTAAGAGTTTTGGAAAATTCAATGGGGTGTGTGTTGAGGAAGCATGACGAGTCTGGCTGAAAAGAGCATGCTATTTATTACCTGAGCAAAAAGTTTACCGACTGTGAAACAAGATATTCACTGCTCGAGAAAACTTGCTGCGCTCTGGCATGGGCTGCTCGCCGGCTAAGACAATATATGTTGACCCATACTACCTTTTTGATATCTAAAATGGATCCAATAAAGTACATCTTCGAGAAACATGCCCTCTCTGGGAGAATAGCAAGATGGCAGATGATCCTGACAGAATATGACATACAGTATACTACCCAGAAAGCAATAAAGGGCAGTGTACTAGCTGATCACCTTGCTCACCAAGCTTTGGAAGACTACCAGTCCATGAAGTTTGAATTCCCAGATAAAGACATTATGATGGTAAACAATTGTGAAGAATTCAGGCCATATGACAGACCTGAACAAGGATCCCGATGGACCCTGGTTTTTGATAGAGCATCTAACGCACTTGGAAATGGTATTGGTGCAGTACTCATATTTCCTGAAGGGTGTCATACTCCATTTACTGCAAGACTCTACTTCAATTGTACAAATAACATGGCGAAATACGAAGCGTGCATCTTTGGTCTCAAAGTTGCCATAGACTTGGGGATCAAATCGTTGATTGTATTCAGAGATTCAGCTTTGGTTATCATCCAGATCAAAGGGGAATGGGACACCAAACACCCTAACCTTATCCCTTACAAAGAACATGTTTTGACATTGCTCCCAGACGCACTAGCCACAATGTCATCTATGTTTAAACTCAAATGGGATAATGAGGCTCCCCAGATCACCATTGAACAAATGGATGAACCAGCATACTGTCACGAGATTAATACTGAAGAAGTAGTGGACCAGCCTTGGTTTCACGAAGTCAAGAGATATCTCGAAGTTCAAGAATATCCTGAAGGAACTTCAGTCAATGATAAGAAGTTCTTAAGGAGATTCTCTGCTAAATTCTTCCTTAGTAATGGTATCCTTTACAAACGCAACCATGACTCGGTATTAATTCAGTGCGTAGACAAGGTTGAAGCTGAAAGGATCATGGCTGAGTTACATGAAGGCACTTTTGGCACCCACTCCAGTGGGCATACAATGGCAAATAAGATCCTACGGGCAGGCTATTACTGGTCTACCATGGAAGCAGATTGCTATCAACACTCTCGAACCTATCACAAGTGTCAGATCTATGTTGATAAGGTGCACGTACCTCCGGTTCCGCTGAATGTCTTGACGGATCCTTGGCCCTTTGCTATGTGGGGCATCGATATGATTGGGGAAATCAAACTAACGACCTCTAATGGATACTACTTCATCTTAGTGGCCATTGATTACTTTACAAAACGGGTTGAGGCAGCTTCTTTCGCTTCCGTTTCCAAGAATGTTGTCGCCCGATTCATTAAACAGAATCTCATTTGCCGGCATGGTATCCCGGAGATAATAATCATAGAAAATGGTACGAATCTAAACAATACTATGATCACCGCCCTCTGCGAGCAATTCAAGATCCAGCATCACAATTCTTCCCCTTACCGGCCAAAAATGAATGGTGCTGTCGAAGCCGCAAATAAGAATATCAAAAAGATAGTATAGAAAATGATGGTCACATACAAAGACTGGCATGAAATGCTACCATTCGCTCTCCACGAGTATCGTACCATGGCACGCACATCAACCGGGGCAACACCCTACTCTCTGGTGTACGGCATGGAAGTTGTCTTGCCTATTTAGGTCCAAATCCCCTCTCTAAGAATTATGAAGGATGCAGGGCTGAATGAAGAAGATTGGATCCAGACTCGGCTTGATCAACTAAATTTGATTGATAAGAAAAGGCTTACTGCTGTCTGTCATGGTCAAATGTATCAAAATCGGATGATCAAGGCTTTCAACAAAAAGGCCAGACGATAAGTGTATCAAGTTGGGGATCTGGTGATCAAACGCATCATACTGCCGCAAGGTGATCCCAGGGGAAAATGGACTCCTACATACGAAGGACCATTTGTAATCAAAAGCATATTCTCTGGTGGAGCAATGATCTTAACCACCATGGATGGCGACGACTTTCCACACCCTGCGAACGCAGACATAATCAAAATATATTACGCATAAAGAGACCCGCTAGGTTGACACACCTAGGCAAAACAAGGGCATCCCGGCGAACCAAAAAGGTTCAGGAAAAAATTAGGGATAAAACAAAAAAATCAGTACACCTGGCAAGCTGTAAATCTGAAAGGGCGGCTTGGGCAAAAAAGGGTATCCCGGTGGACTGAAAACCCGAAAGGGCGGTCTAGGCAAAAGTTAGGGAATTACAGCGTATGACTATGTCCTGTTGGATCACCTTACGGACAACCTGCAAGCTCAACGGTTCTGATCAATTTAATCAACTTCGGACAAGGCAACAAATAGAAAACAAATGCTCGGAGACACGAAGGTTATAGTAGAATGCGAACCCCCTGGGATTATTACACATAGCTATCTTTTCTTTGTATCAAAATTTTCATTTTTTACGACGGCATTCTCTTACTAGAATGTTTGTCTCATTGTACAAAAATACTTACTCAAAGTGAATACAAAGATATCCCTTTAAAAGTGCAAAATTATCTGTTTTTCTTTACTCTTGTGTTTTGTTTCCAAAAACGTCCAATGATTTGTTTTTGAACATATGCATTTGAACATAATTACTGTTTACAAATAAACAAAATAAAAGACAATCGCTGAAGGCTTTAAGAGATAGGGAAATCTCTCTAAGTTTATCTCCATAAAATTCCCCATAGTGTGCATTTTAATCCCCAGCAGAAAAAAGCTTCAAGTTATCAATCCTCTATAGAAGTCGCCAAATTTTTCAAAATTTCCCAAGCAGGATTTTTCAAATAGTACATGACATTCCCCTTACAACAGAGTTTATTTCTCTAAGGGGAAATTCATCAGCACTTCAACTTCACGACATGAAGGCTCTTACTCTATATCCTCAGCAGTAGTCAGGAAACTATTTTCCCCAATCCAACAACAGTACAGCAGATTGGCTCACATACGCATACATCACACTCATATATCATAAACATTGATAACACAAATGCATTATACTATGCATTTTATACAACATGACTTTGCATTTTAGCTAACATTTTACCCTTTTCAGGATAAGGTTAGCAGCTACCATTAACAATGTTCAAAACTTTTGATACAATTCAAATACGCTCCAGACACGGATGCCATTCGGATACTCATTCAGATTTCAAAACTTTTGATACAGTTCAGATACGCTCCAGACACGGATGCCATTCTGATACTCATTCAGATTTCAACTTTTAATATAGTTCAGATACGCTTCAGACACGGATGCCATTCTGATACTCATTCAGATTCAATTGTCAGATACAGTTAAGATACACTCCAGATACGGATTCCATCCTGATACTCATTCAGATTTCAACTTTTGATACAATTCAGATACGCTCCAGACACGGACGCCATTCTGATACTCATTCAGATTCAATTGTCAGATACAGTTCAGATACACTCCAGACACGGATGCCATTCTAATACTCATTCAGATTCAATTGTTAGATACATTTCAGATACGCTCCAGATACGGATGCCATCCCGATACTCATTCAGATTTCAACTTTTGATACAGTTCAGATACACTCCAGACACGGATGCCATTCTGATACTTATTCAGATTCAATTGTCAGATACAGTTCAGATATGCTCCAGATACGGATGCCATCCTGATACTCATTCAGATTCAGCTCTCAAACACAGTTCACATACAATCCAAATAAGGATGTCATTCTGATACTCATTTGGTTTCCACTTACAAATACGGTTCAGCAACCTTTCTGGATGGCATCTACAATCTTATCTCTAACAACTCTCTATCACCTCTCCAAATGGCATCTTTAAGCCCATTCCCTCAACCATCACATCACCGAGTAAAAATTTCTGGGCACTTTAAATGTCCAATCATCTTCCACCTTCGAGTCACGAATGGCAGAATCACCAATATAACTCTTCAAGTGTAAGAAGATTGAACAGGGGCAACTGTTGTACCCCAAAATTTGCGCTCTCATTTCTCAAAGGATCGCCCTGGACCCCCAGGTTTGTTCCCATCCAATTTTAAGCCTTGAATTACAAATTTTCCAAGAAAGTCATTCACAAGGGCAAAATGGTCATTTGCACACTAAAAAGTCAAACTTTGACTTTTGGATCAAAAAAATCAATTTCCAAGAATTATATTTCATCAAGGCATGAAGGTTGTTTCGTCAAGAAATTCAAAAGTCAAAATTACTTTGGAAAAGTCAAAATTCTAAATACTTAGAATTTTGCTAAGTGTTTAAGAAATATGACAAATTCAGAACTTCTGATCAGATTATCACCATAATGCAAGCTAATTCTGGAAGAACTTCTGGCACAAAATTTTTAGATTTCAATAAGATCTAAAACATTGTAGAACAAAACTTCTCCTAGAAATGCTGGGATTTCAAGTTAAATCCTCAAAGACACGTCCCTGAAACTGAAGCATTCAGCAAATTCTTGACACTTTCAAAACAGATTTTGGTCAGAACTTCTGGGCTAGTTTTCACATAGGTTCAGTCAGAGTTTGCAAGGGTAATTCAAAGAAGGTTACAAAGCGTGTTTCAAGCTTCCTGGAAAGTCTGAGAACTCCTTCAGAACATGCTGGAGCAAGGAGATACAAAGATCAAAAGTTAGATGTCTGTTCTAAGTTACGTTGAAGCTGAACTTCTGATCTAGAATTAAGCAATGATGCATAATCTTACATTGCAAGATTTCTGGTTGGATAAATCTCATCATCATTTAATGCTCACAACCACTTTTGGGTCTTTATCTGAAGGACTTCCCCACGTGTGGCATAGAAGTACCATCATTGTCTTGGAAAAAACAACTTTTGCACAAGAATAGGCTGGGCCCATGCGTTGCTTTTGCTTTTGAGGTTACTTTTCCTTAATTCCCGCTGAAGAATCCAGCTTAGGCATGGCTAAGAAACTGCTAACCACCATACCTATTTGAACTTGCTTCAAGAACAAGTCAGTGCCTAGCATATGATGGTTGTACCCTTGATCTCTACAAGCTACAATATCCTTGCCCATAAATTGAAAGCCATTGGCAATTGTAAAGAGGTCGAAAATTTGAAGAAAAAGCCTCGAACCCCTGCTAAAATTCCAAGAGTCCAAAACTGCAAACACAAAAATACAAAACCTGTTAGCTTTTGATTCTTGCATTCAAACTCCATTTTTTCCTCAAGTATTTCTTGACCAAAACCATCCATACCGTTTCTGATATACATTTAGAAACAATCCTAATTTTCGTGTTCAGACTGTGATATACCCTCCATCAGTATCCACTTCAAAGAAGTCAGAACTTTGCCCCTTGGTTGTTCTAGAATTTTTCTAATCATTCATAGCCCAAGTTGAAAGCTTCCAGCCTGCTGAGCATGTGAAGAAGCTGTTCAGAACATCACCAGCGCTCAGAACCAGACTCCAGCTCAAAGAGCATTTTCCAGCTGCAAGGTAAGTTTCTATTGACTCTCATCATATTACTTAGGCATTATCAGATTTTCATGTTCAAAAACACAATGTAGACATCCTAATTCTGATGTTGTACATTTCCTGAAGTTTCATGTATTTGTCTGCCTAAGTAGAGAGAATATCAGTTCAGAACATCTTAAGGAAACTAGGTTTAGCAGATTACATGCTTGTTTCTGATTTACAGTCTTGACATTTTTTATGTTTCTGAAACCATGATGGAAACCTACCATAATTGCTATGTTTGTGTTTTCTATTCTGTTGAGAAATGACCAAGTTGCAGATGTTCTGATTAGCATGATGAAAGAGGTGGAGTTTATCATTAGAACTTCCAAACTCTCTCAACAACCAGAAACTCCTGCCCTTTCAGCAACATTAGCATTTCTAGGCTACCAGCGGCATCAACACTTCTAGAATCTCTTTTGTTCCTAATGGATCCAGAACTTCTGACTCACCCTTTTTCTGCTAACATGTTATTTCTGTTTTACAGCACGCCAAAGTCAGAACTTCTGATCTCTTTTATTTCAGAAGTGCGCTAATTATGTTTTATTTCTCCTTATTATTTTTTCCATCACTTTTATTAATCAAAATCACCAAAAAAATATTTCATATTCATATGTCTTATTTTATTTCTTTTAATATAAAAAGATCAAAATATTTTCTTAAACAAAACTTATTTCTTTTCTTAAACGAAACAAGTTCATTTTACGTTTCTTGTACACTCTTATCCATTCAATATGGTTGTAATAGTAACTTAAGATTTGATTTTACTTGCAATCTCCATTTATAATTTGTACACCCCCCTTCCCACAAGTATTATAATAGTATAGTAATTTTAAATTCCACAATTTATCGCTTTATATACAATTGCTAATAATTAGGGTTTGTATGAAAGACTAAAACCAATCAAATAGAAAACCCTAATCAAAGACAAAATCAAGCATGAAAAACAATACACTTGCATACAAACACTCCTAGGGTTAACTCCACTTGTTGCCTTATGAAAAATGGCCATATTGCGCATGTGAGGTATCTTAACAAAAATAAGTAAATACAAGATCATAGTACCTCGATGACGCTATCAAAGTTGCCTTTCAAATGATCTTAGTTCCTCCAAGAAAATGCTAAGATACCTTGCAAACATTGCTAATCATGGTTATACGATGACCCACACCCGTCTCGTTTACATCCAAAGATAGGGTTACTTACCGAATCAATGGTAAAATAACAATGTCAAAGGAAAAGAAAAATAAACAAGAAAGACTTTGAGTAGGTAAAATGCTCATAATTACTTGCTCAATTTCAAACAAACATCCTTTCTATTTTCAAAAAAACAAACACCTACACTTTCAAAACATCTTACAAAACTTGAAAAAATTTTCAAAAGATCAACATCTTTGTATACATTCTTAAGAACAAGAATCATTACAAAGATTGCCTAAACAATGGCCTCTTTACAAGATACTTTCAAAAACCACACAAAGCAAAATTTCAAACAAAAAATAAAGTGATCTAGCAAGTAACTAAGAGCCCATGGAAAACCATGTATGAAAAGGGTGCTAATACCTTCCCTTTTCATAATCTACCCCCCGAACTCAAGAAAACACCTCTAAAGGTCTTTACTGTTCTTTTCAGCCTTTCCTTATTGGATAAAAGAAAAGTCGGTGGGGACTCTTGCTATCCGCACATTTGTGATCAAACACAAACATCCAAGTCAGTTCTCCCACCGTATCACACCATACAAACCCTAATTACTAGCAATAATAAGGAAAACGATAAATTGCAGAATTTAAAAGACCTATGCTATTACAACACTTTAGGGGATGGGGAATACAATTTTACAAATGGGGAATGACAAGTGAAAATAAATCCTAATTACTATTACAAGGCTTTGGCAATTACATAAACTGTAATGCAAAAATAGTAAAATGCGCCAGAAAATGTAAAGTGAAAAGGAATTATTTTTTAGGTTTTTTGATAGAATAGGTTTTGTAGTTTCAATTACTTAAAGAAAAACCTAGGTCTAAGTTAACTAAAAAAAGAAAAATAATTGTTTAGAAAAATGTTTTTGATGTTTCATTTAGAAATACGGTTTTATGGTATTAGGTAATCTCCAAGCAATGCAATATGTCCAAAGTAAACTTAAAAAAAATCTCAAAATCAAGAAATTTGGTGCCTGTGCTGACACGGGCCATGTCAGTGGACACAAGCACCCGTGTCAGGACCTGTCCAAGCTCCTCTGCACATTTTTTGTTCCAGCCAAAATGACATGGGTCGTGTTGTGAGACACGGGCACCCGTGTCAATCTCTGCCCTGCATGTTTCTTGATTTTCTTGATTTTCTTGATTCTTGATGATCAAGTTTGATATTTTTGAAGGTCTTGATGAACTTTGATCTTTGAAATTTAATGTTGACTAAAAAGTTAAAGTTTGACTTTTTGTGTATTGGTTGACTTTTTCGTTAGTTGATCCAAATTTCAACTATCAAACCTTTGATCCTGAGAAATGATTCGAGCTATGATATTAGGTTAATATGTTGCGTTTGAGTCCTTGAGATCATGTTTCAAGCTGTTAGGTCATTTATTAGGTCAAAAGTTGATGATCAGTCATTCTCAGTCAAAACCTTAATTTCGAGGCTCAACGCTTGGGAGGTGAGCTTGTCTGATCAAACTCTTGAGAACCCTTGAGCATTTGAGATCTTTAGTGAGAAATGTCTTAAGAAAAGAGAGGGAAAATTTTGGGGTACAAAAGTTGCCCATGTTCAATCTTCTTAAACCTGAAGAGTTAGATTGGTATGTTCACCATTCGTAACTTGAAGGTGGAAGATGATTAAACACTAAAGTGCCCAGAAATTTGCACTCACTAGTGCATGAAGTAATGTTGTTGGTTGATTGTGTCGGGAATGGGCTTAAAGATGCCATTTGGATAGGTGTTAAAGAGTTATCGGAGATGGACTTATAGATGCCATCAAAGTAACTGTTGATAGAGATTGGAAGAAGTATCAAAATAAATCTTTGGTCAATTTATACTGAAACAACAGATGTCTGTATTTGTATTTGGCTGGATAAGAATCAGCATAAATCTTAAGATCGATTTAAATGAACCAGAGAAAGTGTCTACCGGAAACAAATCAGGATAAATCATTGGTCAATTTAAACTGAACCAAAAGAGGTCTAAAATGGTCTTTAACTGGATATCAAATCAGCATAAATCTTAGGATCGATTTAACTGAACCAGAGAAAGTGTCTACCGGAAAAAAATCAGGATAAATCATTGGCCGATTTAAACTGAACCAACAGAGGTCGAAAATGGTCTTTAACTGGATATCAAATTAGCATAAATATTAGGATCAATTTAACTGAACCAGAGAAAGTTTCTACCGGAAATAAATCAGGATAAATCATTGGCCGATTTAAACTGAACCAGCATAGGTCTAAAATGGTCTTTAACTGGATATTAAATCAGCATAAATCTTAGGATTGATTTAACTGAACCATAGAAAGTGTCTACCGGAAACAAATCAGGATAAGTCATTGGTCAATTTAAACTGAACCAACAGAGGTCTAAAATGGTCTTTAACTAGATATTGAATCAACATAAATCTTAGGATCGATTTAACCGAACTAGAGAAAGTGTCTACCAGAAACAAATCAGGATAAATCATTGGTCGATTTAAACTGAACCAGCAGAGGTCTAAAATGGTCTTTAACTGGATATTGAATCAGCCTAAATCTTAGGATCGATTTAACTGAACCAGAGAAAGTGCCTACTGGAAACAAATCTGGATAAATCATTGGCCGATTTAAACTAAACCAACAAAGGTCTAAAATGGTCTTTAACTGGATATCGAATCAGCATCAATCTTAGGATTGATTTAACTGAACCAGAGAAAGTGTCTACCGAAAATAAATAAGGATAAATCATTGGCTGATTTAAACTGAACCAACAGAGGTCTAAAATGGTCTTTAATTGGATATCAAATCAACATAAATCTTAGGATCGATTTAACTGAACCATAGAAAGTGTCTACCAAAAATAAATTAGGATAAATCATTGGGCGATTTAAACTGAACCAACAGAGGTCTAAAATGGTCTTTAATTGGATATCGAATCAGCATAAATCTTGGGATCGATTTAACTGAACTAGAGAAAGTGTCTACTGTAAACAAATTAAGATAAATCATTGGTCGATTTAAACTGAACCAGCAGAGGTCTTGTGAAGGAAATTTTTGTTGTTGATGGTATTCATCTTGGCGACTGATCTTTCCTGAAAAGGTAAAGAATTAGTTATAGGCAATGTCATGATGTATGAAATGCATTGCATAATGATGTTCTCAAAATAAATGAGATTGTGCTATATGCGTTTCGTATGCATATGTTATGATGTATGAATGTTTGTTGAAGCGTATCTTCATTTTTTTGGGAAGCTAAATCTCGGACTACTGTTGGGGAATTTTGGGAGGCTAAATCTCAGACTTCTACTAGGGACGAAGAGTATGTGTATCTTCAACTGTCTGGAATACTTCCGCTTGGAGATTTCTGTTTGCTGTTTGAGGAAACTCTATAGGGGGTCTTATTGTCTGCTTAGGGAGTAGTGCTTAGGAACCTTAGCCTTTCGTTGCTCTACTGGGAAATTTAATTCTTATATACCCTGCCTGGGGATAAAAGAGATGATTAAACTTCCAATTTGTCTAGGGAGAGTAAAGTTAAATGGTATTCTGGTCGAATTCCAAGTTTTGCAACAACTCTCTGGGGATAGTATAAACTCTACTGGAGAAGAGGAGTTCTTGTCAGTGATGTGTATTGTCTGAGGAATAGACTCAAGCTGGGGAGATTGTACTCTGTCAGGGAAATGAACCTTGTTGAGGAAGATATTCTGGAGATTTAACTGGGGAAGCAAATTCTTCTGGGGAGGAGCTTTGCAAGGTTTCCTTTTCAGTTTTGGAAGACCAAACTCGACAAGGAAAGAGAATTTTTGGGAGATATGCTGATTGGAACTCCGAAAGGAAATTGTGGAGAATTTACTCTGTGGGAGATAATCTCATAGAGGTGGCTCTGACGACTTTACTTGGGATCCCCTTATGAAAGGGATTCTGTGGGGTTTTATGGACAACTTGAGTGTCATCTCAAAACCTGGAGTTCTGAGCAAATGTTTATTCCTGTTCTTAGGCGTATATTTGTTAATAGTTAATCATGTTCATATGCATATGTTCATTTAATTTTAGTCATCGGACATTTTTGTAATCAAAACGGAAAAAACAAAAAGTTTGCACTTCAAAGTATATTTGTATTGATGCTTTGCCTATAAACAGGAATTTTTATACAAAGAGATGAAAATCCTAGTAAGAGGAATTCGTCGTGAAATGAAAAGAATACAAAGTGAAAACAAATATAAATGCCCATGTGTAAGTGATCTCATTGGGTTCCAACTCTTCTATTTCCCTTATGTCTTCGAACATCACGCTTTGCCGTCGGAAGAAGTTGATTGAACTGATCTTGTACCATTTGAACTTTTGACCTTGGTAATAAAACTGACTGTAATGGTTCAACGGGACATAATCGTACGCTTTAATCCATAACTTTTTCCTAGACTGCCCTTTCGGGTTTTTAGTCCACCAAGATACCTTTTTTTCCTAAGCCGCCCTTGTGGGTTTTCGATTTACCGGGTGTACAATCTTTTGTATATGTCCCTAATTTTTCCCGAACCTTTTGGTTCGTCGGGATGCCCTTATTTTTTCCTAAGTATGTCAACCTAGCGGGTCGTTCTTATGCGTAGTATTTTTTTACTATGTCCGCGTTCACATGGTGTGGGAAATCTTCACCTTCTATAATGGTTAATATCATAGCACCGCCAAAGAAAACTTGCTTGCCAACAAATGGCCCTTCGTAGGCGGGAGTCCATTTGCCCCTGGGATTGCCTTGTGGTAGGATGATGCATTTTATTACAGAGTCGCCAGCCTGGTATACTCGATGTTTGATCTTCTTATTGAATGCCTTGATCATACGCTTTTGATATATTTGACCATGAAAGACAGTAGCCAACCTCTTTTCATCAATCAAGTTCAACTGATCCAATCTAGTCTAAACCCATTCGTCTTCGCCTAAGTCTGCTTCTTTCATTATCCTTAGAGAAGGGATTTTCACTTTGATAGGCAGGACAACTTCCATGTCATAGACTAAAGAGAATGAGGTTTCCCTAGTTGATATTCCCGCCGAATTCCGATAGCAATGAAGAGAAAATGGTAGCATATCATGCCAGTCTTTAAAGGTCACCACCATCTTTTGCATAATCTTCTTTATGTTCTTGTTGGCAGCTTCCACTGCACCATTCATCTTAGGTCTGTATGGAGAAGAGTTGTGATGCTTGATCTTGAACTGCGTACAGAGTTTAGTAATCATAGTATTGTTAAGGTTGGTACCATTGTCAGTTATGATCCTTTCGGAGATTCCGTATCAAGAGATGAGGTTATGTTTGATGAACCTGGCTACAACATTCTTGGTAACTGAGGCAAATGAAATCGCTTCGATCCATTTGGTGAAGTAATCAATGGCAACGAGAATGAAACAATGTCCATTAGATGCAATGGGCTTGATTTCTCTGATCATGTCAATGCCCCACATTGCAAATGGCCAAGGAGAAGTCATGACATTTAAAGGCATTGGAGGCACGTGAATCTTGTCAGCATAAAATTGGAACTTATGACAAGTCCTCGAGTGGTGGTGGCGACCAGTTTCCACAGTCGACCAATAATAACCAGCTCTTAGAATCTTCTTGGACATAGTATATCCACTAGAGTGAGTACCAAAGATACCTTCGTGCATATCTTCCATGATCTTCTCTACTTCCTTCTTGTCCACACAGCGAAGCAGAGTTGAATCATGGTTGCGCTTGTACAAAAGCCCATTGCTTAGGAAAAACTTAGTTGAGAACCTTCGCAGAAATTTCTTGTCGTTGATTGAAGCTCCCTCAGGATATTCTTGTGCTTCCAGATACCTCTTCACCTCATGGAACCAAGGCTTCTCCTCATCAGTGTCAATCTCACAATAGTGTGTCGGTTCGTCAAATATTTCGATTGGAATTCTAGGAGCTTCGTTGTCCCAATTGACCTTGAACATAGATGACATAGTTGCTAAGGCATCCGCCAACTGATTTTCTTCTCTTGGGATATGCTCAAATGTGACCTCCTCAAAGTAAGGGATCAATGTGAGCACAAGTTATTTGTAAGGGATCAACTTTGGATGTTTGGTATCCCACTCTCCTTTAACTTGACTAATCACTAGGGATGAATCTCCGTATACACTTAAGAATTTGATTCTTAGGTCGATGGCAGCCTTAAGACCCAAGATGCATGCTTCATACTCAGCCATGTTTTTGGTACAATTGAAGCAAAGTCTGGCAGTGAAAGGTGTATGGAAACCTTCAGGAGAAATGATCACAACACTAATTCCATTACCTGCATTGGAAGCTCCATCAAAAACCATAGTCCATCAGGATCCTTGTTCAGGTCCTTCATATGGTCCAGGCTTTGCACCGTCAGTTATCAGCATGATATTCTCGTCCGAGAATTCAAAGTTCATGGATTGATAGTCATCCACAACTTGATGGGCCAAATGATCTGCTAGTATGCTTCCTTTGATTGCTTTTTGTGTAGTGTACTGGATGTCATATTCAGTCAAGATCATTTGCCATCGGGCTATTTGTCCGAAGAGAGCTGGATTCTCAAAGATGTACTTGATGAGATCGATCTTAGAGATCAAGAGAGTAGTATGAGTCAACATATACTATCTTAGTCGGAGAGCAGCCCATGCCAAAGCACGTCAAGTTTTCTCGAGCAGTGAATATCTTGTTTCACAGTCGGTAAACTTTTTGCTAAGGTAGTATATTGCATGCTCTTTTCGACCAGACTCATCATGTTGGCCCAACACACACCCCATTGAATTCTCTAATACAGTCAAGTACATAATCAAAGGTCTTCCTTCAACTGGAGGCGTTAGGATTAGAGGTTCTTGCAAGTATTCCTTGATCTTGTCAAAAACTATTTGGCAGTCGTCATTCCATTTGACTACTTGATCTTTCTTCAGCAGTTTGAAGATTGGCTCACAAGTAGCAGTTAAGTGAGAGATGAATCAAGCAATGTAGTTGAGTCGACCTAAGAAAGCTCTGACCTCCTTCTCAGTATAGGGAGCTGGCATTTCTTGTATGGCTTTGACTTTTACAGGATCGACTTCAATACCTTTCCCACTGACAATGAAACCTAGGAGTTTTCCAGACCTCACCCCAAAGATGCATTTGTTGGGATTCAACCTCAGCTTGTATTTCTTATGCCTTTCAAATAGCTTGTACAAGTGATCAAGGTGTTCTTCCTCAGTTTGCCATCTTACAATCATGTCATCAACATAGACTTCTATCTCATGATGAATCATATCATGAAATAGAGACACCATATCTCGTTGATAGGTTGCGCCTGCATTTTTCAAACCAAAAAGCATGACCTTATAACAGAAGCTGCCCCACTGTGTGACAAAGGTGGTTTTCTCCATGTCCTCAGGCGCCACTTTGATCTGGTTGTACCCAGAAAAGTCGTCCATGAAGGAGAACACCTTATGTTGAGCAGTATTGTCAACCAATACATTGATGTGTGATAGTGGAAAATCATCTTTGGGGCTCGCCCTATTTAAATCCCTATAGTTTACACACATATGGACCTTACCGTCTTTCTTCGGGACTAGAACAATATTTGCAACCCATTGGGGATACGACGTTACTTCCACGAAACCTGCATCGAACTGCTTCATTACTTCAACTTTGATTTCTCATACATATTTGGCCGCATGTGACAAACCTTTTGCTTGATCAGAGGACAACCTTATTTCATTGGTAGATGATGAACTACGATATCAGTATCAAGCCCCAACATATCTTCATATGACCAAGCGATCACCTCAACATAGTCGTGCAACATCTGGACCAATCTTCTCTTGACATCGTCTTCCAGGTTAGCGCCAATCTTGACTTCTTTCTTATCTGCCTCAGTACCCAAGTTTACCACTTCAACTAGTTCTTCGTGCAGTTGAATGGCCTTTTCCTCTTGTATCAGGAGTCTGGCGAGTTCCCCAAGTATTTCACAATATTCTTCACCTTTGTCTCCGGCTTGATAGATTGGATTTTTGAAGTCATAGATGGCAATAGCATAATCGCTGTCAATGAGATCCGGAGTGGATGTGGATCTGCAAATGTGTGTGTGTGCATGTAAGGTCACATGGCTATTTGAAAATGCAGTAAAATAAAAGAAAGACAAGGAGCGCAAAATTTTGAATGCAAAATAGTCCAATGTTTTCATTAAAATGAGCTTATGATATATGAAAATGACAAACCCTTAACAAATGGACCATTGTGCCCCAGGTAAGGCACGTGGTTTAAAGTCATTGTTTTAATGGAAATTACATACAAATTTCTCAAAATAATAAAAATAGGAAATGGCATTTACTCTTTCTGAAGGATATTGGGATGAAGTCCTTGGTCTTCCAGTTGTTGAGTCCTCCATCAACAATTGGGTACATCTAGTTGTCCCAGTCACTGTCATTGTCAGAGTCTTCAAGAGCATTAAATTCAAAGTTACTAATGCAGAGAGGTGGTTTCCCTGCACAAGCACGTCGAACCTCTTTTTGAGCTTTGGAAGTGAAGCCCAACCTAAAATTGTCTGACTTGTATGGGATATCAGGAAGTTGTCCCGAAATGGTGCAACCTCCGTCTTCAACAACTGCACGAGCATCTTTGAGAGAAGCCATCCTTGGCATATCTTTAGCCGCTTTTGGAGTGTCAGGAGTGGCTTTGGCAACAATAACCATTGGAGAGACCACTTTGAATGCTTGACAAGGGGTCTCGATGAACTTTCCATCCATTTCAACATACTTAAATGAATTCAGATGACTGATCATAAACTCTTCTTCCCCCACAGACGGTGACAATTTTCTCTTTGACTGGGTACTTTAGCTTTTGGTGTAATATGGAGGTAACTGCACCTGCCCCATGTATCCATAGGCGTCTAAGAAGGCAAGAATAAGTCAGGTGGATATCCATCACATAGAATGTTGAGTTAAAGACCTGAGACCCAACCTTGATAGGGAGATCAACCTCTCCATGGACCATTCTCTTTGGTCCGTAAAAAGCCCTCACCACAATATCACTAGGTTTTAGTACTAAACCTTTACAGTCCAACTTATACAGAGAACCTTTGGGTAAGACATTCAGGGAGGACCCAATATCCACTAACACATGTGCTAAAGTGGCGCCTTTACACTCGATGAAGACATGCAGAGCTTTGTTGTGATTCTTCCCAGCCGGGGTCAATTCTGCATCTGAAAATCCCAAACCGTTGTCAGCAGTCAGGCTTACTACACAGTTTTCAAATTGGTCGGCCATAGTTTCTTGTGGGACATGTGCATTTTTCAGGAATTTTAACAACGGTTGGGCATGTGCCTCAGAGCATAGCAACAAAGACAACATGAAAATCTTTGAGGGTGTTTGCCCCAACTGTTCCACAATCTTGTAATCACTTTTTCTGATAATTTTTAGAATCTCTTCCATCTCTTGGGTAGATGGATCCTCAATGGTAATATCTTTTGTGGGCGCCTTCGTCCTGGCAGACTCAGTCATTTTTCCTTTCCTCGAGTATTAGCAACGAGTTTAACAACAGTAACACGAATGGGTGTAGTAGTGGTTGTCGGAGGTGAAATCTATGGAGAGAAGATCCTCCCCATACTAGTAACTTTACTTGATCTAAAAATGTTTGTAATGTCAACAGTTTCATCTTCGGCAATCTATAAATCTTGTTTGATACCATGGTAATACACTTCCACCCCATAATTCCAGGGCACAACCTTATCAGAAGAGTAGAGGACTGGCCCCAGTGTGGTGATAATTAATGGAGCTATTTTTGGTTCAGTAGGAATCCTAATAGGACTTTTGGAGGTGATCCTAATAGGAGTGTTTGAGATAGTAATGATTGACACGTCTTCAAACTCTTGAGATACACTTTGGGTCAATCTTTTCACAAATGGAGTTTTCTCAAATATAATTTCGTGTCTATTCATCAGGTGTTGGACACCTTTCTTCAGCCATTCACAACCATTAATTTGTACAGCACAGTGGTAACAGTCTTCAAAGCAGCCTGGGAATACACCGACTTTCAAAAAATTCTTTTTAACATTCTTCAAAGGAGTGGTTAAATCATTGATGGAGGAAACAAAAAGGCATCTTCAACTGTATCGACACCTTACCATGACTGGGCATGGGTGCGATGATCACATTGGGAGTCGGTGGAGGGTTGAATTCAATTGTTTTGTTATCAATCAGGTTTTGGATTTTTTTAATGCCCAATAGTCATTGGTATCATGTCCAGGACTATTTGAATGGAAAACACATTTTGCATTGGGATTATATTTTGGAGAAGTTGTGTTAGGATTAGAAGGGGGATCTTGTAGCATCACCAAATCAGCTTTCAATAGTTGTTGCAGAGCTTGAGATAGTTGCATATTAATTCTAGTAAATTGTCTTCTCTGGGCATCTGGCCTTTGTTGATTTCTTTGTTGACGCGGTCGTTGAGTTAGAGTTGGATTAGAAATCAATACTACCCCCACTGAATGATGGCGGTCATTCTTAGCACGACTTCTTGAACCATACACGATATTAGTCTCTTTTTTTACCAATAAATGTTTTTTTCAAAGCATTAGAGGTGAATGCCATGGGTATCTTCCTGCTTTTAATCCCGCTTTCAACCCTCTCGCCAGTTAAGATCAATTAAGTAAATCCAGATGATGAACTACCAATCAGCAAGTTAAAGAAAGGACCAGTCAATATTCCCATAAACATGTCTACCAATTCTCTATCAGTTAAAGGCGGCTGCACCCTGCCATCCAGGTCTCTCCACTTTTGGGCGTACTCTTTGAAGCCCTCATTTGAACCCATAGTCATGCCTTGTGTTGTACCCCAAAATTTTCCCTCTCATTTATCAAGACTTTTCTCATAAGACTTCTTGGACTCAAGACAAGATTAGGGTTTGGTCAGTTCAAGACATTTCATCTTGCACTGATAACCCAAAATTAGGGTTTGAGTTTGCACAAGGATTTTTGAATCACCAATGCTTCATTTGACTTTGATACATCATTTTGGACCCCTAATATTGCTCATGACAAGTTTCAAGCCTTGAACCACATTTTTGATCAGTCAATTGGACAATTGACCTAAAAATCAGCTGTATTGGGGAAAGAGTCAACTATGGCCAATTTACAGTCAAAATCCATAATTTTTTATCCACATCAACATTTTAGACTCATATGTGCCATTTGATCAAGTTTGGGTCACAACTCCTCAAGAAATTTGATCAAATCATCAAAAGGGCCAAATGGTCAAAATTAGGGTTTTGACTGAGAAAGGGAAATTTCTAATTTTTAACCTAGCCAATGACCAATTGAGTTCAAGCATGATTTCAAGGGTTAAATGGCATCATCTTGACCTAATTACATGGTTCAAAAGATCTCAAGTTCATTGGATTGACAGATGAAATTTACAGTCAACTGATCAAAAGTCAACTGTATACTGAAAAGTCAAACTTTGACTTTTTGGTCAAAATAATGTGCCAAGGGTCATAATTTATCAAGATATGTCAAAATATGAAACTTGTTGACCAAGAAAACCAAATTTGAAAATTAGGGTTTTAATTTGAAAATTTTCATAACTTAGAAATTTTCCAAGTATAAAAATTTTCTTATTTTTTCTCAACTTTTCACCACTTTTTCACCATGATGTATTTTGATTCAAGAAAAGTTCCCAACATGAAAGTTGTAGTCCTCCATGAAATCTACAACTTTTCTTCACAAACTTTTCCCAAAAGATGCTTGTATCTCAAGTTATGAATTTTTGAATATAGGGCCATGAACTAAATAACTTAGTGAAATTTTGCCCTAATTTAGGCAGGTTTTTGACCCAACTTCATGGCAACTTTTCACCTAGTTCCAAGAGGTATATCAAAATTTATTTCAAAGATAGATTATAGAGCATATTGTAAGCTTTCCAAAATGTCTAAGAACTCTCCAAGTTCATTTTTGAGTAGGGAGAATCGAAGAGAGGAAGTTGGCATTTTCTCACTTTTTGTTCAAGCCATTTTCACATAGAATCAAGTTGCAAACCAAACCTATGCTGATTGTTTCTTGCTTTACAGGTCCTAATCTTGATATACACTCCTTAATTAAATGCATAATCAGTTGATAAAGCCTTTATCCTTACTTTTGAAACGTTACACAAGTTGTAATTCCATTTTGGGCAAAAAGGCTTCATTGCCATTTTCATAAAGATGCACTTTTGCAACTTTGTCAACTTAGAGCATTGGACCTGTCCCCTTGATACAAGCAGACTATACAGGTCTCAGCAATTGGTACAAACTTATATCAACCCTAAAGCAAGCTGGTACAAGCATGTGGGATTGGTCTTGTCAACTTTACTTCAAGTACAAGAAAAGTGGCAAAAGGGCTAAAGCTTGCACAACTAGTAGGAAGCTGACTTTGGATCACTTCTATACAAATATACAAAAATTGTACAAGGTATCAGATGCTTGGCTTGACCTTAGAACTCTCTCAAACTCAAAAACACTAAAAATCTGCCCAAGCACACAGTTTCTGCAAAAGCTCAGCCAACTCTCATTTGGCTCGTGCGTTTTGTGTTTAACTGATTCAAACATCTTATACACTTGATACCTAATAAATCCAAGCCATCACCCTGGTTCTGTAACCTCTGTTTCATCATCTGCCATTTTCAATTTGGAAGCTTGCAGTTGGACTTGGTCAGGGAGTTCCAGCCATCCTCAGAGCAAGATAAAGATTGGAATAGGTTCAGGGAAGTTCAAGGATGCTCAAACAATCATCAGGCCTCCATTAAAGTACCTACATTGCCATACACGATTCCAGCTGAAGGAGATATTTTCTCAAACTCTACCTCTTTATACAGGCAACTTCAAGCCACGATCTGTGAAGAAAAAATGTAGTTCTCATCATAACGAAGCTGTACATATCATTACTTTTCATTTATATTACTTGTGCTAAGAGAATTTGAAGTTTGAAATCTCTGAAATTTTTAGGTCACGATTTGGGGATTCCAAAATTTTCTTTGATCTTTGATAGTTAGGTTACATAATTTATATGGTTGGAATCATGAGCTCAAATGCCACATTTTTTATGTTATGAGTTTTCATTTTTATGCAAGCATGAGGAAGATACAGGTTGAACTGGAAAACGCGTGAAGATGATGAACGAAGGACATGGATGAAGTTCTGGGCTTTTTATTGCTTGGGCTTTTTTTTTGTTTTTGCTAAACACCACCCTTGACTTGCTATTGCACCCCCTGACTAACTTTTTATATTTTTATATTTTTCTTCATATTTTTTTATTTAATACTTTTGTTTATTTTTCTGAATGATAAAAAATCATAAAAAATAATTTCTTTATTTTTACACTTTTATTTTATTATTTTTATTATTTTTTCACATAAAAAATTGATTTATTTTGAAAGAATAAGATTTATTTTCTTAATAAGTTTGTAAATAATCAAATATACTTAATATTTTTATTTTATATGTTTATACTCATAAATACTTATTTTTTGTACATATTTAATTTTTAGTATTTAGACATAATATTATTTATTATTTGTTATACAAAAAATACACAAAATAATAACATAGAACATTATTTTCTTTGAATAAAAACTAGGGTTTAATCCCCTTCCAAAAATAAATATTATTTTTCCTTTTTTAGGTTTAAATTAAATATTTTTCATACAAAAACAAGACATAAAAAATATTTTCTTTTACATACATATTGCATTGCATTTTAAATATTTGTATTATTTATTTAATTCGCACAATTTCGATTTGGTTGTAATAATATATTTAGCTTTATATTTGTGCAAATCCCCATTCAAATTTATATTCCCCCCTCCTATAGAAATTGTTGTAATAGCTTAGTATATTTACAATACGCAATTTATCGCTTTATATACCATGATTAGTAATTAGGGTTTGCATGACAAGAACAAAACAAAGCAAAATAGAAAACCCTAAATACAAGACAAAATCAAAAGCATGAAAATGATACACTTTGCACACAAGCACCCTTAGGGTTTCTCCCACTTGGTTGCCTAAAATAAAAATGGCCATGTTACGCATGCGAAGTATCTTGGCAAAACAAAACAAATATAAGATCATAGTCCCTCGATGACGCTATTTCAAAAGGTTGCCTAAACAAAATGATCTTAGTCCCTCAAAAATGCTAAGATACTTGGCAACATTGCTATCATGGTTATACGATGACCCATGCCCGTCCCGTTTACATCCAAAGATAGGGTTTCTTACCAAATCAATGGTAAGTCAACAATGTCAAAGGAATAGAAAATACATAAGAAAGACATTTGAGTAGGTAGATAGCTTCTAAGTTACTTGCTCCATTTCAAACAACAATCCTTGCTATTTTCAAAAACAAACACACACACATTTCAAAACATCTTACAAAACATTGAAAATATTTTCAAAAGACAAACATCTTTGTATACATTCTTACGAACGAGAATCATTACAAAGATTGCCTAAACGAATGGCCTCTTTTACAAAATACTTTCAAAATCACACCAAACACCATTTCAAACAAAACAAAGCAAGTGATCTAAGCAAGTAACTAAGAGCCCATGGAAAACCATGGATGAAAAGGGTGCTAGCACCTTCCCTTTTCATAATCTACCCCCCGAACTCAAGAAAACATCTTAAAGGTCGTTCCTGTGCTTTTTCACCTTTCCTTTTGGATAAAAGAAAAGTCGGTGGCGACTCTTGCTAAACCGCAACATTTGCGAACACAAACGCAAACCCTCAAGTCAGTTCTCCCACCGTATCACACCTTGAAATTGCACTCGGGTTGGTGTCAAATCAATATTATATTGGTATTGACGGTAAAAGGCAGCAGCTAGATCCTCCCACGTATGGATGTTTGTCCCCTCCAATTGGTAAAACCACTCCAACTGTGTTCCAGATAGACTCTCTTGAAAAAGTGCACCCATAGTTTCCTATCAGCGGTATCCAGTTGGATCTTGCGGACGTATGATCTAAGATGAAGCTTCAGACATGAGACACCGTCGTACTTGGCGATGATATGGATTTTGAATTTGTGGGGGATGACTACCCCAGGTACCAAACCCAAGTATCCAAAGTCCAAACCAGGCACAACTTGGATCTCTACAGCCTTTAGGCTGTCTTCTAGCTGCTTGTATTTGTCGTCAGCGGGCGAGTATTACTCATCAGAATAATCCTCGTCCTCAGAAATTTGATTGTTTCCACCCCTAGCACGGGTGCTTCTAGCATCTTCATTTTGATTATCATCCTCCTCGGATGAGTCCTCTTCAATTTGAACTTATTGGGTGGGGCCTTTGAACCTCTTTCCCATGTTAATAACAACTTTCTTCTTGGTCTACTTCTTCGTGACGAGAAGCGCCATCATTTCTTGCTGACCTTTTTCTAGGTTGAGAAGAGTCTCTTGGAACTGAGAGTGTTGAGTCTGCAAGTCCTTGATGATTTTCTCGAGATCCATCTTATACTGAAATAAACAGTAGAAAGATGAGGAAACCTGTGTCAGAAAACCTGCTTATGATATGATGCATGTTATGAAGATGCAATGTTTTCAAGGACTTTTGAGAGATTTAAATTTTGTTAAACAAAGAGGAAACAAAACATCAATTGTATTAATAAATTCATAGGTTACAAATGCCTCTTGGGATTACAATGAAAAAAACAAAAATACAAAATAAACTCCTAAAACAAAAGGCTCAGGTCTCCCACTGGCGCATCCTCTTTGGTGCAATGTAAGCATTCAGGCTTCGTTCCTCGTGAAGTTTCCTTGTGAGCTCCAACACTTTCTTATCACTTTGTAGAATCGAGCTTCAAAGGTTTCTCGTTCCCCCTTGAGTTGAATCCACAATCTCCACAATTACTCGAAGCTGGTAGGCATGTCAGGATAGATAATGGTATAAGGAATATCCCTTTTGGCAAATGGTTCCATCATCATAGGTAGGATGACTGGATATGGCATAATGAGATTTTGAGCACGAGCTCGTACCCATTTGAGATAAGGTTTAAGATGGATGGAATTCTTATGCTCCAAAGTCTTCCTATCAACTTTTCTTACCATGCCCCAAGCATGCACAAACCTTTGATGATAAGCTTGAACATCATTTTCATAGTCGAATATAATTCCTTAAATGAGTGCGTCATAGGGACCACCTCTTCGAGCATATCCAAATTGTCATAGATCCAGATAAGGGTTATAAGTAATACCTCCCATAATGCCCATGAGTGGAACATTAGGGAACTCCCCACAACGGTCAATAATAATAATGTTCTCTTGAGATCGAGAGCACCAATGGATATCTGTTGTACCCCAAAATTTGCCCTCCCATTTCCTCAACATTTTCTCATCACAAGACCTTTGAAGATCAAGATTCAGTTAGGGTTTCCTCTGCTCAAGACTTCTCCTTGCACTGTGGACTCAAATTAGGGTTTGTGTTTGTCTAAGGATGTTTTGACCTAAAATGCCTAAGATGACTTTCATGCTTCATATTGGACTCCCAAGTTTACCTATACCAAGTTTCAAGTCTTGATTCCAAGTTTTGCCCAGTCAATTGGACAATTGACCTAGAAATCAGCTGTATTGGGGAAAAGTCAACTGTGGCCAATTGACAGTCAAACCTCATGAAATTTGATCCACATCAACATATTGAACTCATATGGACCATTTGATCAAGTTTGGATCACAATTCCACAAGAAATTTGATCAGATCACCAAAAGGGCAAAATGGTCATTTTTAGGGTTTTGACTGCACAAAGGCAATTTTTGACTGTTTGACCTAGCCAATGGCAAACCAAGCTCACATATGGACTCAAGGACCCCATGTAATTATCTTGACATGTTCATCAAGCTCAAAAGATCCCAAGTACACAAGATTGACAGTTGAATTTCCCAGTCAATTGATCAATTTTGACTGTATACTGAAAAGTCAAACTTTGACTTTTTGGTCAAAATCAAGAGTCAAGATTCATTTTTCATCAAAACATGCCAAATCATGAAACTTGTTCACCAAGAAATCACAAATTGCAAATTAGGGTTTGAAAATGGAATTTTTCATAACTTAGAATTTTTCTAAGTTATGAAAAACCCTAATTTTTTCCCACCTTTGCCCCATCTTTTCACCAAGATCCATTTGGATTCAAACAAAAGTCAAAACATGAAAGTTGTAGATTGTTGCATAATCTACAACTTTGATTCACAAAGTTTTCTCATTTGAAGCTTGTATCTCAAGTTACAATTTTTTGAATAAGGGCACTAAACCATTTTTAACTTAGTAGAATTTTAACCTATTTTGACAAGGTTTTTTACCCCACTTCAAGGCCATTTTTCATACCCTTCCACTTGGAATTTCAATTTGCATTTCAAAGATGGATTGTATTACACATCCCAAGATTTCCAAAATGTCCAAGAACTTCTCAAACAACCTCATGGTTAGAGAGAATCGAATTTCACAATATAGCAAAAAACCACTTTGTTCATGACCAAGTTCCATATCCATAACTTTGCAAATTTGAACTCAGCATAGTTTGTGGTACTTTACAGGTCCTTAAACCAAATTACACTCCTTAATTTAATGCTTGTTCATTGTGCCAAAGTGTTGTTCCATGAGTTCAAGCATTGTACACAAGATTGATCCATTTTTAGATAAAGTAAACTTTCCATTCTTGAAAAGATTAGCTTTATGTCAAATTGAAATCCAAGAAGGTACAAGCAAAATCATTTTAGCACAAGATTATGGACAAGTTGCTCTGATCAAGGGAGACTTATGCAGCAGGATTAGAGGCCCCCTACTAACCTAAAACACAAAGTGACCATTGCTTGCTTCAAATTCAAGTAACATTGCATAACTTGTGCCAACTTTCATATCAGCCTAGACACACAAGAAAGAACTTATCAAACACATTCCAAACTACCCAACCAAGCTTTTGCACGAGCCATTTGCCTCTCAAGCACTCTCCATCTCAGAAACACCACAAAACTGCTCAAACAGGGGAACCCCTGCAGATTGAGTGCTATCTCTCAATCCCTTCGAGCATTCTTGTCCAAACCTGTTCCTCTACCTTCCTTACAACATATGCAAGCTAACCATGACTTGAAACCTGACCTGTAACACCTCCAAGCCACTTCACCATTTTTAAATTTCTGTTTTGCAGTTGGAGTTCACTAGCTCGATTCAGGGAGTTTCAAGACAAAGTAGGCCTTGGAAAAGCATCCTTACACTTCAAGGAAGCTATACAAGTCATCATTTCACTCTGAAACATCCTCCATTGCAAAGCTCGATTCCAACTGAACAGGTACATTCATGGAGTTCTATCTCCCTTATTAGGCATTGTTAGCTTTAGGTTTTTGAAGAAAACATGTCACAATCATAGCCCTGAACATGACCATATAGTTAGATTTCATTTATATTTCGTGTGCTTAGAGAATTTCATGTCTGAACATTGATGAAAAGTTAGGTCAGAAATTAGGGGAGGAGAAATTCTCCCTCATCTTAGAGAGATAGGTCAAGTTCTTTATATGGTTGAAACCGTCTCTTAATGCTCTACACTTTTCATGTTATGAGTTTTGCTTGAAAGTCCAGGAATCCAGAGATAAAAAACGCGTGTTTTGCTTGAAGGATGTTGTTCAGAGGTTGAAGAAGACAGGTCTTCTGGGCTGGGCTTGGAATTTTTTCCTATTCACACCATTTATTTTGATTCACACCCCCTGAGCCCATTTGCTTCATTTTTGACTCTTTTTGACTTTTTCTTTTTTGGTTGACTTTGTTTATTTTTTCTCATGAGATAAAAAACATAAAAATATTTTTTCCATCTTTTTTTGAATTTATGGCATATTTATTTGATTTGTTTCTCTTGTTTATGCATAAATATATATACACTAATGTTTAGAGGATTAAAAAAAAAATGCAAATGTATTCTCTTTTCTGATTTTTTATTACATTTTTTTTCTTTTGAAAATATTTTATACAAAAAAACATTTTTTTATTATTTTATAAAAATTAATTATTATTATTTGCTATATATATATATATATATATATATATATATATATATATATATATATATATATATATATATATATATATATATATATATATATATATATATATATATATATATATATATATATATATATATATATATATATATATATATATATATATATATGATATTTATTTAGTAAACAATATAGATATATACATATATTAATATACTTAGGATAAAACACCAAAATATACATTTTTTATTTTATTAACATTTAATACAAAAAATACTTTTTACAAATATACTCCCTTTTTATTTTTTTAGTATACAAAGAACTTAATATATATACATATGTTTATTAATATATTTAAGTTAAAATATAAAATACTTGAATTTTTTATTAATGTTTGATACAAAAATACTTTTTTCATAATATACTTCATTTTATTTTATTTTTTTAAAAAAATAATGGATAAATACTTTTATTAAATCAAATAATAATGCATTTTCTTTAAAAATTAGGGTTTTTGCCCTAAATTCAAAATACTCCAAAAAATAATATATTTTTTATTTTCTTTTCTCTTTTACATAAATAATATTTTTTCATACATATACAAAACATTTCTTTTACATCTTGCATTCTTATTTAATTTTTGTACATTGATTAAATTGCAAATATTCAAAATGATGTAATAATTTAGATTTAAATTCTTGTCAATATCCCCATTTGAACATTTGTACCCCCCTTCCCATATTTGGTTTTGTAATAGCTTAGTAATTTTAATTCCGCACTTTATTGCTTTCTAATGATAACATGTTAGAATTAGGGTTTGTATGCGAAAAAACGATAAAAAATAGTTTGACCTAATACAAGATAAATGAGCATGAAAATGGACACACAAATCAGACTTGCACCCCTAGGGTATTCCACTTGTTGCCTTCAAATTGGGCCATATTGTATGTTAAACTTCTTTGGGCAAAGCAAACAATTTGAATGATCATAGTCCCTCGACAAAACTTTTCAAAACAAACAAAAACAAATGATCAAGTCCCTTAAAGAAAATTACCCAAAGACATTTAACGCCGTTGCAATTATGGTCTAAACGATGACCCGCGCCTGTCCCTCTCTCATCCTAACACAAGATTGTCCACCAAATACAATGGTGGAACAAACTTGTTAAAAGGGTTAAAACATAGCAATAATCTTTTGAGAAATTTAGGAGTAGACAACCTCTTAGTTACTTGAACCAATCTTGCAAAACAAAAACACTTGCCTAATTTCAAAACCACACCTCACAACACTTTCAAAACAACTTTCAAAAACAAATGAAAACTTTTTCAAAAGACGTACATCTTTGTATACATCCCCACATGGATCATTACAAAGGTTGCCACCACATTGGCATCTTTTTCAAAACATTTTCAAAAACCCACACACAAAGCACCATTTCAAACAAATTGAAAACAAAAGGCAAGTGATCTAAGCAAGTAACTAAGAGCCCATGGATAACCATGGATAGAAAGGGTGCTAATACCTTCCCTTTCTATAATCTACTCCCCGAACCCAAGAAAACATCTCAAAAGGTTTTTGCTGTGCTTTTTAACCTTTCCTTAGGATAAAATAAAAAGTCGATGGCGACTCTTGCTAACCGCAACATTTGCAAATACAAACGCAAAACCTCAAGTCAGTTCTCCCACCGTACCACAGAACTGGCGACTCTGCTGGGGACTTCCATAAAAGTGGAGTAACCTTAGGGCTTAGATCACCTTTATTTTCAATTGATTGTCTTGTTTGCTTTTACATTTGTGGGCCTTGTATCGGAGTTTTATAGATCCTAACCCGGATCTGGGGATACCTTTTTAGAAAGTAGCAACAAGGCTGTGAGGGAACTGTGTGGGGTATACCGACATGGTTGAAGCAGTCTGCTACGTTGATGTGGCACTTTGGTGTGTACCGGTAACCCTTGAGTTCAGTCAAGGAGAGTACGGGGCCGCCGCGTGGTGTCGTGAAGCATCAACTGACCTTAGGAACCTTAATTAAACCATCTTGGCCTTTTTAGGGTAGTGAGATAACTGACTTTGGTGCAGTCCGAGGTTGGTTGATACTCGATACTACACTCAATTGAGGGTTGCTTTCCTGGGATATTTCGGTCGCCAGTTCAGTGGCTAAATCGAAACGATGAACAATGAAAGTAATCCAGTGATATTGGGACCTTTAGAACCCGGTTACTTCTAATAGGACAGGTTGAGCCCACCAAACTTCAAGAGGGTAATACCCAGACCTCATGCAGGCCTAAACTCTAAGGGTTTGTCTTGTGTGACTTGTGTGCCTTACCATGTTTGCCTCTGTGAATATTTGTGGTGTATTTAATCATAACATCATGACATCATACAACATCATGAGCATTGACTAACCATTTCAAGGGTTCCGAATCTTCATCTTTGTTCTTGTTTTATAGGACATGGAAACTGCTCGCAGAAAGACAATTCAGGTTAGCCCTGTGAAGATCCCTCCTCAGCTTAAGGAACTTATGTCCAGGATTCCCGAGGGTTCTTCATTCAGTGAGAGACATGGAAGACTCATCAGCTTGGTTAACACCAACATTGAGGAGGATTTGATAAAGGTCCTGTTCCAATTCTTTGACCCTCTGCATCACTGTTTCACTTTTCCGGATTATCAATTGGTGCCTACATTGGAAGAGTTCTCCCGACTTCTGAAGGTCCCTATCCTTGATCAACTACCCTACAACGGTACGAAAGAGGAACCCAAGCTTGAAGAGATTGCTAAAGCCTTGCACCTACAACCGTCTGACCTCAAGGGACATTGGGAAGTTAGAAGTGGTATCAAGGGTTTCTTAGCCAGGTTTCTGTTCGAGAAGGCCCAAGAATGTTGGAACTCCCTTGACCTACAAGCTTTTGAAGAAGTTATGGCCCTCCTTGTCTATGGTTTGGTGTTATTCCCTAACCCAGATCAGCTTATTGATATCAATGCTGTCCAGATCTTCATGACCAGGAATCCTATACCTACACTGCTGGGGGACATCCTTCACTCATGTTACACTCGAACCATGAGAAGAAGGGGTGTCCTGTTGTGTTGCACTCCTCTCCTGGGAAGGTGGTTTATTTCGCACCTTCCACAATCAGTTTTGAAGAACGAGCGGGGTTTGAGATGGTCACAACGGTTAATGACTCTTACACATGCAGATATACATTGGTGCCCTAGGTCCAGGGAAGACGTCACTATCATTGATCGTTGCGGGGAATACCCTAATGTTCCTTTATTTGGAATCAAAGGAGGTATTACTTACAACCCATGCCTGGCTTGGAGACAGTTTGGTTATGCTCGGAGGGATGGCCCTCATGACATGTTAATTCCTAACATAGTTTTTGACTTCGACGACGATACTCAAGGACTTCGTCAGAGATTTATCAGAGCTTGGAGGATGCCAAGTAGGATAGACAGCAAAACACTGGGGCACAGGAACTCCATCCCGTTGGAACCTTATCTCAAGTGGGTACGAGCCCGCTCCCAGAAGTTAGTGATGCCTTATCCTCATATGCTCCCTGTGATCAAAGAACCAGTCTTGGAAGGAGAGGTGCCCTACACCATTCAACATCCCGACATGCCCACCTCCTGGGAAGAAATGCAGAAGAGCTGGGTCCAGCTTAAGGAAGAACGGAATTCTCTCGAGACCAGTCTACATGCTAGTGAAAAGAAAGTCCTGGAACTCACCCGCCTACTTCACGAGGAGAGGAATCTCAACACCTACATCGCACCAAAGAGGATGCGCAATGTTTTTTTGCCTTAAGGAGTCATTTTGTAATATTTGGCCCATGGGGCATTTATGTACTAACGAATTTCTCCCTATTAATATGATGTGTGTTCTTTTTTGTCTGCAACAAATTTTGAATATTCTGAATCCTTGAATGCATTGCATACATACGCATTCCATTGCACCATATGCATAGCAGGTACCCTATTTCACAGGTTGCTTAATTTTCTTCGCTGTTTGTGTGAACAGTCATCATGAATCCAGACTCATCCAGTGAGCAAGCAATCAAGGCCCTTCAGGCCCAAAGTGCACAGTTTCAAGAGATGGTCCTAAGCCTAGCCCAAGGTCAGCAAGAGTTGAAGACTCTACTCCTGAAGAAGAAGAAGAAAAAGAGGACCGCGCTGTTCAACACCGGACGCAGATTTGGGAACACACTCCACAATGAAGCTGATCCAACTACTTCTTCTGCTGAGAAAAACAGTCCCCAAGGGGGAAGAGCTCCTAGTCCCGCAGTCTCCGACAACGAGACGGACTATAATGACGAACAATACCCACCTGCTGCTGACAGATACAAGCAATTGGAGGTCCGCTTAAGCGCCATGGAAATTCAGAATGTGCCGGGACTGGATTTCGGAGATTTGGGGTTATCTTCTGGGGTAGTAATTCCACACAAGTTTAAGGCGCCTGCCTTCGCCAAATATGATGGGGTCTCCTGCCCAAAGCTGCATCTAAGGTCGTACGTAAGGAAGATCCAACCTTACACGGCGGATAAGAACCTCTGGATTCACTTCTTCCAAGATAGTCTCTCGGGGTCACAACTTGAATGGTTCTACCAATTGGATGGAACTAGCATCCGACACTGGGAAGATTTGGCAACCGCATTCTACAGACAATACCAATACAATTCTGATCTCGCTCCTACGCGTACCCAACTTCAGGGTATGTCTCTAGGGACGGGTGAAGGGTTCAAAGAGTACGCTCAAAAATGGAGAGATTTAGCTGGCAGGGTGCAGCCTCCGTTAACTGATCGAGAGTTGGTTGATATGTTTCTAGGGACGTTGTCTGGTCCATTTTTCAATCATTTGGTTGGTAACTCCTCCGCTGGGTTTACAGATTTGATATTGACGGGAGAAAGAATTGAAGCTGGCATCAGGTCAGGCAAGATACAAAAGGCTGCCTCTACAAGTGCTGAGAAGAGGCCGTTTAAGAAAGAAGCAAGTGCCGTCTATGGTCCTAGAAGACAAGTCAAGCCCGAAAATCGCCAAGCCGTCAATGCTTTGGTCATCTCTAAACCTTTTGCTGCTCCTCAGCAGTACAATCAACAAAGAAGCGAAAGGCCCAAGAGGCAGTATACCCGACTGAGTATGACCTTATCTCAAATTTTACCCCAACTGTTGTCCACCAACCTGGTGACCCTCAAAGAAGCTCCTAAGGTCGTCAACACTGCGTCTCCTAAGTATAACCCAAATGCCCGGTGTGCTTATCATTCTGATAGTCCCGGGCACACTACTGATGATTGCTGGGCCTTGAGAAACAAAGTGCAAGATCTGATTGACGCAAAGGAAATTCAGTTTGAAGCGCCGGAGAGACCAAATGTTGTAACTGCTCCTATGCCCCAGCATAGAGTAAATGCCATTGAGGAAGAAATGTATGATGTTTCGGTAGAGGAAGTTGTTACCCCTCTGAAGAATGTCAAGAAGAACCTACTGCGGGCCGGTTTATTTCCGGGTTGCGGTGAAGGTTGCCTGTTCTGTGCTGTTTCCCTATCTGATTGTCCCTTGCTGAGGTTAGGCGTCCAAAGCCTAATGGATAACAAGGAGATTCTGTTTAAGAAGTCTGCTGTTCAGTCGGTTCCGATAAAAGAAGTTTCTGTGGTTACCATCTTCAAAAATCCAATCAAGGCTCCCCTGAAGAAGCCTGTTCAAATCATGACTGTTGCACCTGTGATTATTACTGTTCCGGGGCCTCTCCCCTACGTGTCTGATAAAGCTGTCCCTTGGCATTATGGGGCAGACGTATATGTGAATGGAATCAAACAAGAATTCGACACTGGCGCCAGTATCTGCGATATCACTGGTCCAGCCAAGGTCACCCGCAGTGGCAGGCTCTTCTCGCCTGACATTGCACCACCCGCTATTCGAAGACCCCTCCTTATAACACCCGTAAGTTTACCTGTTCCTGTTGCTGATCAAGTTGTTTCCCCTGCTGCCGAGTCATCAAATGCTCGGGGCAAAGGGATTGAAGAAGAGCCTGCCCGGATGGAGGCACCAATACCCATAAATGCTGAGGCCTCCCGACAAGAAATGGAGGAGATCCTGAAAATAATAAAGAAAAGTGATTTCAATGTTGTCGAGCAGCTGGGGCATACGCCCTCCAAGATCTCCCTGCTGTCCTTATTGCTATGCTCCGAGGCCCATGCTAAGGCCTTGATCTCATTTCTCAAGACGGCCCATGTGCCGCAGGAGACGTCTGCAGTCCAGTTCACTGATTTCATAGCGAATCTGACAGCAGACAATGGCTTGGGTTTTTCAGATGCTGACCTGACCGCGAAGGGAAGAGACCACAATGATGCCCTGCATGTCTCTATCGAATTCAGGGGCACTACTCTGGCGCATGTGTTGGTGGATACTGGTTCTTCTCTGAATGTCCTACCAAAAAAGGCTTTAGATCGTCTGGATTATGAAGGCCTGGAATTGAAGCCCAGCAATATCATCGTCAGGGCCTTTGACGGTTCAAAAAGGATGGTTCATGGAGAGGTTAACATCCCTATTCGTGTGGGCTCTCAAGTATTTGACTCTACTTTTTATGTGATGGATATACGTCCATCGTACTCTTGTCTACTGGGTCGACCTTGGATCCATAAAGCTGGGGCAGTGACCTCCACCTTGCACCAGAAGCTGAAGTATCCCGTCAGGGGGAAGATCGTCACTGTGCAAGGAGAAGAGGAGTATATGGTGAGCCATTTGAATTCCTTCAGATACATTGAGATGGATGGGGAGTTTATTGAAACCCCCTTTCAGCATTTCGAGGAGGTACATCCAATTTCAGCAGCAGCAGAGACAGCGGTCGAAGAGAATGTTTCCTTGAAAATGGCTTCCCTAAGGGATGCCCGAGCTGTGGTTCAGAAAGGCGATTGTGCAAATTGGGGTCAGCTTCCTGACTTCACTCAGAAGAACGACAAGTTTGGGTTGGGCTTTACTGCAGAGGCTCAGAAGGCTGTGCGCAAAGAGAAAATCAGAAAGGCTCCGGTGTTTATTTCCAGCTCAAGGGTGAATGCTATCGAGGAGGATGTAGAGGAAGCCGAGTTTGACAGTTGGATCTACCCGACTGCCAGCGACGGACCAAGCAACTGGACGGCAAAGGATTTTACCCCTATCACATTTGTCACGCAGTAATTAATTTCTTTTGATTTCCAATTTGTAACAAACAATATGTTAAAACTTTGTTGGCTCGGTGTCCTACCCGGGGCATCGTAGCTCCATTTGTGAGGGCTTTTTGTATGACATTTTCATATATCATCAATCAAAACATTGGACGTTTGTTGCATTTCAAATCTTGTGCTCTTTTCCTTTCTGTGTTATATATATTGCAAAACAACTATATTTACACACACTCACTTATACAGGTTTCAATCCACTCTGGATCTCACTGGTAACAGCTCTGCTACCGCCAATTATGACTTCGAAAATCCGATCAACTTGGCCGAAGACGAAGGTGAAGATGATTGCGAAGTGCCTGGTGAACTCGCAAGACTGCTACTCCAGGAAGAGAGGGCTATTCAGCCACATGAAGAGCCTGTGGAAACAATTAACCTGGGTACTGAGACAGATAGGAAAGAGGTCAAGATTGGTGCCAATCTAGAGCTCAGCGTGAAGCAATGATTGATCCAGATGCTACAAGACTACATGGAGATTTTTGCTTGGTCCTATGAAGATATGCCTGGTTTGGATGCCGACATTGTAGTTCACCACCTGCCAACCAAGGAAGATTGCCCTCCGGTAAAGCAAAAAGTCCGACGAATGCGTCCAGAGATGTCTGAAAAGATCAAGGCCGAGGTTATGAAACAGTTTGATGCCGGTTTCCTTGCAGTGACTTCTTACCCTCAGTGGGTTGCCAATGTGGTACCAGTGCCAAAGAAGGACGGTAAAGTCAGAATGTGCGTCGACTAAAGGGATCTGAACAGGGCCAGCCCCAAGGATGACTTCCCCCTACCTCACATTGATGTCCTTGTTGACAATACAGCTCAACACAAGGTGTTCTCCTTCATGGACGGTTTTTCAGGGTATAATCAGATCAAGATGGCTCCAGAAGATATGGAGAAGACTACATTTGTGACTCAGTGGGGCACCTTCTGTTATAAGGTCATGCCATTCGGATTGAAAAATGCTGGGGCAACCTATCAACGTGCCATGGTTGCTTTATTTCATGATATGATCCATCATGAGATTGAGGTATACGTTGATGACATGATTGCAAGGTCTCAAACTGAGGAGGAACATCTTGACCATCTGAGGAAGCTATTTGACCGACTCAAGTTGTACAAGCTAAGGTTGAATCCCAACAAATGCACCTTTGGGGTAAGATCCGGAAAGTTGTTAGGTTTCATTGTAAGTGATAAAGGTATTCAGGTGGACCCTGCCAAGGTAAAAGCCATACAAGAGATGCCAACTCCAAAAACAGAGAAAGAAGTCAGAGGTTTCCTAGGACGACTGAATTACATTGCCCGATTCATCTCACATCTGACTGCTACTTGTGAGCCAATCTTCAAATTGCTGAAGAAAGATCAAATGGTACGATGGAATGATGAATGTCAGGCCGCCTTTGAGAAGATAAAGGATTACCTCCAAGAGCCACCCATTCTTATGCCACCGGTGGAAGGAATACCTCTGATACTATACTTGACAATGCTTGATAATTCAATGGGGTGTGTGCTGGGGCAGCATGACGAGTCTGGCCGAAAAGAGCACGCTATATATTACTTGAGCAAAAAGTTTACCGACTGTGAGTCTCGTTACTCACTGCTTGAGAAAACTTGCTGCGCTCTTGTATGGGCTGCTCGCCGGCTGAGACAGTATATGCTGACTCACACTACTTTATTGATTTCAAAAATGGATCCCATCAAGTACATATTTGAAAAGCCCGCATTGTCTGGAAGAATAGCGAGATGGCAAATGATCTTAACAGAGTATGACATCCAGTATACAACTCAGAAAGCAATTAAGGGAAGTGTACTGGCGAATAATTTGGCACACCAACCTGTGGATGATTACCAATCATTGAACTTTGATTTTCCGGACGAAGACATCATGGTGATAACTGACTGTGAAGTACCTGGACCGGATGAAGGACCTGAGGAAGGATCCCGATGGTCTATGCATTTTGATGGAGCCTCCAATGCTTTGGGTAACGGCGTCGGCGCTATAATCATATCTCCCAAAGGAACTCATACTCCCCTCACCGCCCGATTATGTTTCAGCTGCACCAACAACATGGCAGAATACGAGGCATGTATCATGGGTTTACAAGCTGCAATCGACCTAAGGATAAAATTTCTAAGTGTTTTCGGAGATTCCGCTCTCGTGATCAATCAGATCAAAGGCGAGTGGGATACGAAACACCCGAATCTAATTCCTTACAAGGAGTATGTGTCGACCTTGCTTCCCCACTTTGAAGAGATAACTTTCGAACACTTCCCTAGAGAGGAGAATCAGCTAGCGGATGCACTAGCCACGATGTCTTCAATGTTCAAAGTTAAATGGGACAATGAGGCTCCCCGAATCATTATCTGGAAGTTGGATGAACCGGCATACTGCTGCGAGCTCGAGGCTGAGAAGGTGATTGAAAGACCCTGGTATCATGAGGTGAAGAGGTACTTGGAAGCTCAGGAATACCCTGAAGATGCATCTGTCAATGATAAGAAGTTCATGAGGAGGTTTGCTGCAAAATTCTTCCTCAGCAACGGCATTCTCTACAAACGGAATCATGATTCGACTCTACTATGTTGTGTGGATAAGGCTGAAGCAGAGAAAATCATGATAGAACTGCATGAAGGTACATTCGGAACACATTCCAGTGGACACACCATGGCTAAGAAAATCCTTCGGGCAGGATATTTCTGGTCCATAATGGAAGCCGATTGTTACCAACATTCCCGAACTTGTCATAAATGCCAGATCTATGCTGACAAGGTGCATATCCCTCCGGTTCCTTTGAATGTCCTGACGGAACCTTGGCCTTTTGCAATGTGGGGCATCGATATGATCGGTGAGATCCGACCGACGGCATCCAATGGGCATCGCTTCATCTTGGTGGCAATCGATTACTTCACGAAGTGGGTTGAGGCAGCTTCCTACGCCACAGTAACCAAGAGCGTCGTGGCACGTTTCATCCGGCATAATCTGATCTGTCGGTACGGAGTCCCGGAAAGAATCATTACGGATAATGGTACCAATCTCAATAACAAAATGATCACTGAACTCTGTGAACAATTCAAGATACAGCACCACAATTCTTCTCCCTACCGGCCGAAGATGAATGGGGCTGTAGAGGCAGCCAATAAAAATATCAAGAAAATTGTGCAGAAGATGACAGTGACCTATAAATATTGGCACGAGATGTTACCGTTCGCTCTTCATGGGTACCGCACCTCAGCAAGGACGTCAACCGGGGCAACTCCCTTCTCCTTGGTCTATGGCATGGAGGCAGTCTTGCCAATTGAAATCCAGATACCCTCTCTCCGGATAATGAAGGATGCAGACTTGGATGAAGATGATTGGATCCAAACTCGACTTGACCAATTAAATCTGATTGACGAAAAGAGGCTCACTGCTATCTGTCATGGTCAAACGTATCAGAAACGGATGATCAGGGCATTTAACAAGAGAGTCAGACCACAAGAGTATCAAGTTGGGGACCTGGTAATCAAACGCATCATCCTTCCTCAAAGTGATCCCCGGGGAAAATGGACCCCTACTTACGAAGGGCCATTTGTGGTTAAACGTGTGTTCTCAGGAGGAGCCATGATCCTAACCACCATGGATGGTGACGACCTTCCTCACCCCGCCAATGCAGACATAGTGAAAAAATACTACGCATAAATAAAAGACCCGCTAGGTTGACATACCTAGGCAAAAATAAGGGCTTCCCGGCGAACCAAAAGGGTTCGGGCAAAAATAAGGGATGAAATGAATAAAAATCTGTACACCCGGCAAGTCGAAAACCCGAAAGGGCGGCTTGGGCAAAAATGGGTATCCCGGTGGACTGAAAACCCGAAAGGGCGGTCCAGGCAAAAGTTAGGGATGAAAGCGTAACACTATGTCTCATTGGATCACTTCGCATCCGGAATTCGGCATCAACTATCTGGCTCAAGATTTCGGCATCGACCAATCAGCTTCATCTTCAATTAGGCAGCAAGGCGATGAGACGTTCGAAGACATAAAGGCGATAGCAGAGTTGGAACCCAGTGGGATTGTTCACATAGCTGTTTTGTTTCCTTTTTCAAATTGTAAACTCTATATTATTTGGCGGCGTCCTCTTACTAGGATGTCAGCCTCTTGTACAAAAACGCCTATTTACAGGCAAACTCAAAAATCAATACAAATTCACTTGTCCATACAAATTACCATTGTTTTCCTTTTTCTGTTTTGTCTTGCGAAGAACGTCCAATGTTCATTTTTGATATATGCATTTGACATTAAATTGCTAATTCATAAATACTTGCATATGAAACGAGAGATTGATTACAGGTGACATCAGAGACAGGGGCAATTGAAGTTGTCTAATGCAGTCTGGTTGTTTTGTCCGCCAAGGTACCAAGGTAAATTCAACCGAAGAATGTGGCTAAATCATCTCAACTCCCCGCAGAGTAAAACAAGATGCGGCGATACTTTCCCCAAGCAGAGTTGATTCCCCGTCGATCCTGAAAAGGACACAACGTTCCCCGGCAGGTCTTAAAGCTCATCCCCAGTAGATTCTGGAAGCTTATCCCCTGCAGAGTACGGACGCATCTCCCCGGTTTTATTCAAAGGTTATTTCCCATCAGGGCTTATAACTGGGTTATCCTCAGCTAATTACCATGGAAGACCGCCCTCGGCAAAGTTCCTTCAATCCCCAGCGGAGTTTATCATCATTATCCCCAGCGGAATCCATCTTTAAAGTCCTCAACAGGCCTCTCAGCAAAACCTCGGCCAAGTATCTCTACCACGGAGCAACTCCCCGGCCGTTCGTCAAGGATTTATTTTCCTAAGACAAGATTGCATTCATAAACATTTCACGTTTTCATACATCTTACTTACATACATGATAAAGCGCATACAACACTATCTCATGATTGAACATCATAACACCATGCATATCATACATCATGACATTGCATACAACTTACGTTTTTGCCTTTTCAGGAAAAAGACAATCCCAAAAACAATTACCTTCAACTGTCGCAATTCCAGATTCGATACCTGTATCCAGCCAGGGCACATCTGAGAGTGATCAGTTTCCAGACTCGATTCCTCTATCTAGCCAGGGCACGTCTGAAGAGTTTGAAGATTCGATTCCTGTATCCAGCCAGGGCATATCTAGCAACTATCGCAACGCCGGATTCGATTCCTGTATCCATCCAGGGCATATCTGTTGACCATGTTTCCAGACTCGATTCCTGTATCTAGCCAGGGCACGTCTGAAGAGTTCGAAGATTCGATTCCTGTATCCAGCCAGGGCATATCTAGCAACTATCGCAACGCCGGATTCGATTCCTGTATCCAGCCAGGGCATATCTGTTGACCACGTTTCCAGACTCGATTCCTGTATCTAGCCAGGGCACGTCTGAAGATTCCGAAGATTCGACTCCTGTATCCAGCCAGGGCACATCTATTAACGACTATTTCCAGATTCGACTCCTGTATCCAGCCAGGGCACATCTGTGAGCGACCAGTTGTAGATTCGATACCTGTATCTAGCCAGGGCATGTCTGCATAAGGAGACTAAAGATCAAACACCTGTAACAAGCCAGGAAAACATCCGTCTTTCTCAAATACCCAAGTTCTCGCAAAGGAATCTCTTATGCGACCGACACTTCCAAATGGCATCTATAAGCCCATTCCCGACGAGGTTCCGTCACATTTCCAGATGGCATCTATAAGCCCATCTCCCTATCCACCATCTCTCCAAATGGCATCTATAAGCCCATTCCCGACATCACATTGTTGATACCTCAACATGCGAGTGCAAATTTCCGGGCACTCTAGTGTCCAATCTCCTTTTACCCTCGAGCCACGAAAGGCAAACTTGCCAATCTAACTCTTCAGGTTCAAGAAGATTGAACAGGGGCAACTGTTGTACCCCAAAATTTGCCCTCCCATTTCCTCAACATTTTCTCATCACAAGACCTTTGAAGATCAAGATTCAGTTAGGGTTTCCTCTGCTCAAGACTTCTCCTTGCACTGTAGACTCAAATTAGGGTTTGTGTTTGTCTAAGGATGTTTTGACCTAAAATGCCTAAGATGACTTTCATGCTTCATATTGGACTCCCAAGTTTACCTATACCAAGTTTCAAGTCTTGATTCCAAGTTTTGCCCAGTCAATTGGACAGTTGACCTAGAAATCAGTTGTATTGGGGAAAAGTCAACTGTGGCCAATTGACAGTCAAACCTCATGAAATTTGATCCACATCAACATATTGAACTCATATGGACCATTTGATCAAGTTTGGATCATAATTCCACAAGAAATTTGATCAGATCACCAAAAGGGCAAAATGGTCATTTTTAGGGTTTTGACTGCACAAAGGCAATTTTTGACTGTTTGACCTAGCCAATGGAAAACCAAGCTCACATATGGACTCAAGGACCCCATGGAATTATCTTGACATGTTCATCAAGCTCAAAAGATCCCAAGTACACAAGATTGACAGTTGAATTTCCCAGTCAATTGATCAATTTTGACTGTATACTGAAAAGTCAAACTTTGACTTTTTGGTCAAAATCAAGAGTCAAGATTCATTTTTCATCAAGACATGCCAAATCATGAAACTTGTTCACCAAGAAATCACAAATTGCAAATTAGGGTTTGAAAATGGAATTTTTCATAACTTAGAATTTTTCTAAGTTATGAAAAACCCTAATTTTTTCCCAACTTTGCCCCATCTTTTCACCAAGATCCATTTGGATTCAAACAAAAGTCAAAACATGCAAGTTGTAGATTGTTGCATAATCTACAACTTTGATTCACAAAGTTTTCTCATTTGAAGCTTGTATCTCAAGTTACAATTTTTTGAATAAGGGCACTAAACCATTTTTAACTTAGTAGAATTTTAACCTATTTTGACAAGGTTTTTTACCCCACTTCAAGGCCATTTTTCATACCCTTCCACTTGGAATTTAAATTTGCATTTCAAAGATGGATTGTAGTACACATCCCAAGCTTTCCAAAATGTCCAAGAACTTCTCAAACAACCTCATGGTTAGAGAGAATCGAATTTCACAATATAGCAAAAAACCACTTTGTTCATGACCAAGTTCCATATCCATAACTTTGCAAATTTGAACTCAGCATAGTTTGTGCTACTTTACAGGTCCTTAAACCAAATTACACTCCTTAATTTAATGCTTGTTCATTGTGCCAAAGTGTTGTTCCATGAGTTCAAGCATTGTACACAAGATTGATCCATTTTTAGATAAAGTAAACTTTCCATTCTTGAAAAGATTAGCTTTATGTCAAATTGAAATCCAAGAAGGTACAAGCAAAATCCTTTTAGCACAAGATTATGGACAAGTTGCTCTGATCAAGGGAGACTTATGCAGCAGGATTAGAGGCCCCCTACTAACCTAAAACACAAAGTGACCATTGCTTGCTTCAAATTCAAGTAACATTGCATAACTTGTGCCAACTTTCATATCAGCCTAGACACACAAGAAAGAACTTATCAAACACATTCCAAACTACCCAACCAAGCTTTTGCACGAGCCATTTGCCTCTCAAGCACTCTCCATCTCAGAAACACCACAAAACTGCTCAAACAGGGGAACCCCTGCAGATTGAGTGCTATCTCTCAATCCCTTCGAGCATTCTTGTCCAAACCTGTTCCTCTACCTTCCTTACAACATATGCAATCTAACCATGACTTGAAACCTGACCTGTAACACCTCCAAGCCACTTCACCATTTTTAAATTTCTGTTTTGCAGTTGGAGTTCACTAGCTCGATTCAGGGAGTTTCAAGACAAAGTAGGCCTTGGAAAAGCATCCTTACACTTCAAGGAAGCTATACAAGTCATCATTTCACTCTGAAACATCCTCCATTGCAAAGCTCGATTCCAACTGAACAGGTACATTCATGGAGTTCTATCTCCCTTATTAGGCATTGTTAGCTTTAGGTTTTTGAAGAAAACATGTCACAATCATAGCCCTGAACATGACCATATAGTTAGATTTCATTTATATTTCGTGTGCTTAGAGAATTTCATGTCTGAACATTGATGAAAAGTTAGGTCAGAAATTAGGGGAGGAGAAATTCTCCCTCATCTTAGAGAGATAGGTCAAGTTCTTTATATGGTTGAAACCGTCTCTTAATGCTCTACACTTTTCATGTTATGAGTTTTGCTTGAAAGTCCAGGAATCCAGAGATAAAAAACGCGTGTTTTGCTTGAAGGATGTTGTTCAGAGGTTGAAGAAGACAAGTCTTCTGGGCTGGGCTTGGAATTTTTTCCTATTCACACCATTTATTTTGATTCACACCCCCTGAGCCCATTTGCTTCATTTTTGACTCTTTTTGACTTTTTCTTTTTTGGTTGACTTTGTTTATTTTTTCTCATGAGATAAAAAACATAAAAATATTTTTTCCATCTTTTTTTGAATTTATGGCATATTTATTTGATTTGTTTCTCTTGTTTATGCATAAATATATATACACTAATGTTTAGAGGATTAAAAAAAAATAATGCAAATGTATTCTCTTTTCTGATTTTTTATTACATTTTTTTTCTTTTGAAAATATTTTATACAAAAAAACATTTTTTTATTATTTTATAAAAATTAATTATTATTATTTGCTATATATATATATATATATATATATATATATATATATATATATATATATATATATATATATATATATATATATGATATTTATTTAGTAAACAATATAGATATATACATATATTAATATACTTAGGATAAAACACCAAAATATACATTTTTTATTTTATTAATATTTAATACAAAAAATACTTTTTACAAATATACTCCCTTTTTATTTTTTTAGTATACAAAGAACTTAATATATATATACATATGTTTATTAATATATTTAAGTTAAAATATAAAATACTTGAATTTTTTATTAATGTTTGATACAAAAATACTTTTTTCATAATATACTTCATTTTATTTTATTTTTTTAAAAAAATAATGGATAAATACTTTTATTAAATCAAATAATAATGCATTTTCTTTAAAAATTAGGGTTTTTGCCCTAAATTCAAAATACTCCAAAAAATAATATATTTTTTATTTTCTTTTCTCTTTTACATAAATAATATTTTTTCATACATATACAAAACATTTCTTTTACATCTTGCATTCTTATTTAATTTTTGTACATTGATTAAATTGCAAATATTCAAAATGATGTAATAATTTAGATTTAAATTCTTGTCAATATCCCCATTTGAACATTTGTACCCCCCTTCCCATATTTGGTTTTGTAATAGCTTAGTAATTTTAATTCCGCACTTTATTGCTTTCTAATGATAACATGTTAGAATTAGGGTTTGTATGCGAAAAAACGATAAAAAATAGTTTGACCTAATACAAGATAAATGAGCATGAAAATGGACACACAAATCACACTTGCACCCCTAGGGTATTCCACTTGTTGCCTTCAAATTGGGCCATATTGTATGTTAAACTTCTTTGGGCAAAGCAAACAATTTGAATGATCATAGTCCCTCGACAAAACTTTTCAAAACAAACAAAAACAAATGATCAAGTCCCTTAAAGAAAATTGCCCAAAGACATTTAACGCCGTTGCAATTATGGTCTAAACGATGACCCGCGCCTGTCCCTCTCTCATCCTAACACAAGATTGTCCACCAAATACAATGGTGGAACAAACTTGTTAAAAGGGTTAAAACATAGCAATAATCTTTTGAGAAATTTAGGAGTAGACAACCTCTTAGTTACTTGAACCAATCTTGCAAAACAAAAACACTTGCCTAATTTCAAAACCACACCTCACAACACTTTCAAAACAACTTTCAAAAACAAATGAAAACTTTTTCAAAAGACGTACATCTTTGTATACATCCCCACATGGATCATTACAAAGGTTGCCACCACATTGGCATCTTTTTCAAAACATTTTCAAAAACCCACACACAAAGCACCATTTCAAACAAATTGAAAACAAAAGGCAAGTGATCTAAGCAAGTAACTAAGAGCCCATGGATAACCATGGATAGAAAGGGTGCTAATACCTTCCCTTTCTATAATCTACTCCCCGAACCCAAGAAAACATCTCAAAAGGTTTTTGCTGTGCTTTTTAACCTTTCCTTAGGATAAAATAAAAAGTCGGTGGCGACTCTTGCTAACCGCAACATTTGCGAATACAAACGCAAAACCTCAAGTCAGTTCTCCCACCGTACCACAATATCCAAACGAGAAAGTGACATAAACCTTTGAGACCAACTTAAGCCTTGCTCATTATTCAATATTGATCGAGGAAGGTGCGAAATAAACCACCTAGCCAACAAAGGTAAGAAACATATGAGGGTCCCTCGCTTCCTCATAGTGTGAGTATGAAGAGAGTGCAAAATGTCCCAAAGCAATGTAGGCACTGGGTTGCGAGTAAGGAAGATTTTGACAGCATTTACATCTATGAGTTGGTCAGGGTTAGGAAAGAGAACCAAACCATAGATTAGAAGGGCCAATATTTCTTCAAAAGCATGTAAATCCAAAACATCCAAAAACGAACGAGCCTTCTCCATCAGGAATTTAGCCAAAAAGCCTTTGACCCTGCTTCTTGTTTCCCAATCAGCTATAATGTCAGAACTCTTCAAATGTAAGACCTTGGAAATAACTCCAGGCTTTAGAGTTTCCTCTAAACCAGTGAATGGTATTTGGTCAAGGATTGGTATTCCCAATAGTTGAGAGAATTCTTCCATTATGGGCACTAATTGATAATAGGGAAAGGTGAAACAATGGTGTATAGGGTCGAAGAACTGAAAAAACACCTTCATCATGTCTTCTTCAAAGCTTGATGTAACCAAATTGAGAAGTCGACCATATCTTGGTGAACAGAGAATTTTCAAGAACCCTTTATGCTAACTCTTTGAGTTGAGGAGACACTCTTACAAAGTTGATTTGGATGATATTTCCGTGAGCGGAAGCCATATCCTATAAAATAGAACAAAGATAAATCCCTAGGTCCTTGAAATGGTTAGTAAAATGCTATGGCATGATGTCATGAGCAAATAATCACACCCAAACAAAGCACACATGGCCTTTAGGTTTAGGCTTGCATGGGGTTTATTGGTAAATACCCTCTTGAAGTATAGTTGGTTCAACCTGTCCTAAAAAGTAACCGGGTTATAGGAGCCTCAATATCACTGATCTTTCTTCATCGGTCATTGTTTTAGCTCAAGCATCCAAACTGCGGCCAAAATATCCCGAAAGTCTGATCTCAACGAGTGTAGTATCGAGTATGAACCAACTTCAGTCCGCACCAAAGCCGACAACCTCACTACTTTCTAATGGCCAAGTTGTTCAACTAAGTTTCTACGGTCTGTTAGTGTTTCATGACACCACAACGACCCCGTATTCTCCTTGACTGGACTCAAGGGATACCGGTACCAATAAATATGTCACACTAACATAACCATCGCTTCAACCATGTCGGTATACCCCGCACAATCCCCACAATCTATTGCTACTTACCTAATATGCCCTAAATCCGGGTATAGGATTTTTACAAGTAGAACCCAAGCATAACCCATAAATATAAAGCAAACAAGTCAAATAAGTAAAGCAATAAATGTGAACTAATTTCTAAGGTAACCCTACTTTTAAGTTCTCTTCCCGAATAGAGTCGCCAATTCTGTGATACGGTGGGAGAACTTCCTTAGGTGTTTTTAGTTTTATCGCAATTATTGCGGATAACAAGAGCCGCCACCAACTTTTCTTTTATCCAATAAAGGAAAGGGTGAAAAGAACATGAAAGACCTTTTGAGAATTTTCTTGAGTTCGGGGGGTAGGTTATGAAAAGGGAAGGTGTTAGCACCCTTTTCATCCGTAGTTATCTACGGGCTCTTAGTTTCTAGCTTACTTTGAAATGCTTTGTAAATGTGTTTGTGTAAGTTTGAAAATATTTTGAAAACACCTTTGTTTCGGCAAACTTTGTAATGATTCTTATCTCTATAAGAATGTATACAAAGTGTTGGTTTTGATAATAGTTCAAAGAGATGCTTGTTTTTGGAAAGATATTTTGAAAGTGTGAGTATGAAGATGGTTTTGTTTGAGAGCAAGCAACTATGAGTGCTCCACCTACTCAAAAAGTCTTTGTTCTTTCCCTCCTCCTTTAGATATTTCTATCTTACCATTTATTGGTAATAAGCCCTATCATTAGATGTGAAGGGACATGCGTGGGTTACCGTACACTCACAGAAGGCAACATTGTTGGATACCTTAACAATTTGTCGTAAGGGTCTAAGATCGTTTACTGAAGGCAACATCGAAAGGTCATCGAAGGACTACGATCTTGTAATCTAGGGTCTTTGTTAAAGTATCCCACATTCGAGGGACATGAATGTTTTATCCAAGGCAACAAGTGTGTGTTATCCTAGAGGTGTAAGTGTACAAAGTGTTTTTTGTTTTCATGCATTTTATCTTGATTAGGGTTGTCTAGTATTGATTTTAAGATCTTACCATACAAACCCTAATTACTAGAAATAATAAGGAAAGCGATAGATTGCGGAATTTAAAAGTCCTACGCTATTAAAGCACTTTAGGGGATGGGGAATACAACTTTACAAATGGGGAATGACAAGTGAAAATAAACCCTAATTGCTATTACAAGACTTTGACAATTACATAAACTTTAATGCAAAAGTAGTAAAATGCCCAAGAAATGTAAAGTGAAAAGGAATTGTTTTTTAGGTTTTTTGATAGAATAGGTTTTGTAGTTTCAATTACTTGAAGAAAAAACTAGGTCTAAGTTAACTAAAAAAAGAAAACTAATTGTTTAGAAAAATGTTTTTGATGTTTCATTTAGAAAAACGGTTTTATGGTATTAGGTCATCTCCAAGAAATGCAATATGTCTAAAGTAAACTTAAAAAATCTCAAAATCAAGATATTTGGTGCCTGAGCTAACATGGGTCGTGTCAGGACCTGTCCCAGCTCCCTTGCACATTTTTTGTTCCAGCCAAAATGACACGGGCCGTATCGTGAGACACGGGAACCCGTGTCAATCCCTTCCCTGCATGCTCTGCATGTTTCTGACTAACGCGAGCCGTTTCGTGTGACACGGGCACCCGTGTCTGTCCCTTCCCTACATTTTTGTTAAGTTTTCTAACCCATCTAAACTAACAATGGATGTGTCGTGTGGCACAGGCACCCTGTCAGCATATGGCCTGGATTTTTGCTAAGTTTTCTCTCTGATTTGTCCTGTTGTATCCTTTCGAAAGAAAAAGCAAATGATATACGGATAAAGATATTACAGTTTGAGAAAATTTACCCCTTGAAGTAAATACTTTAGAACATGTACGGATGTTTCCGGGTGCAAAGTGGTGATTGATCAATCTCCTTTGGGCCTTCTTGAAGTTGTTCCAATCCTCACTTTATGCTGAAATTTGTTGAATCACTCCAACCAAGTCAAGTTGCAAAGTACTATTTTTTTTAGTTTGGAAGATGGTGATAGTGATTTTACAGAAGTTGTTCTTGTGTTTGAACAACTTCTATATGATGTATATGAAGTATTTGGATGGTTTGTTTGGGAAAAACTTGCAAGGTGTGAGAGGTTTAAAGATTTGGACTTCAAAGCTCAAAAGTGGAGGTTTTATGGAGAATTCTGTTTTTTTGAGAGTATAGGAGTTTTGAGGGCTTGTTCATCATATTTATATCTTGTAAAAAATCTCTCTATTTATAGGCAAGAGGTTTTAAGACAACGGTTGATCATATTTTCGAAATCACATGTTGTGGCTAGGTTGGGTTGTAAGGGAAAGGTCATGACTTTTCATAGTTCCAATGTGGGCATGGCCTGTTTTTAGGAGTTCTTTGCAGGTTATAGATGGTTGCTTCTTGCTTTGACATTGTGTATGTGCATAAGAAACCATTGAGAGGCTCAAGGAGTTGACATTGTGATTAAAGCATGCTTTTCAAGAATGGCAATGGTGCCTTTGTGCCAAAAATGGAAAGATCACTTGGACAATGCTTAAACCAAATGGACCATAGCTCAAAAGTTTATGTAAACATTAAATTATGGTGAGATTTGCAAGTTAGAAGGCCTGCAACACAAGATTATGCAGCATATCATGTAGATTGGATTATGTGTTCTTCACCAAAATGACTTGTAATTCAAGAATGGATGCCCAACTTCATGCCTTTGGATCTCCTATCTCAAGTATGATAAATTCATGATCTTGAATGTTTTGGAAAGCTTGAAACATTGTCTACAACTTTCATGTTGACCACTTTGCCTAAATCAAATTGGAACTTGATGAAAACTGGCCAAGAAGTTGGGATAAAAACCTGACCAAAACCTGTTGAAAATTTCTCTAAGTGTTAGATAAAAATGTCATGACTTCATGGGCTTATATCTTCAAATCTGAGCACTTTTTGGACATCAACCCTCTAATACAAAGTTTTAGAATTCATAAAGATCTACAACTTTCATGTTTAAAGTTTTCTTTGAATCATCTTTTATCTTGGTGAAAAAATGTCATGAAGTTATGATATTATTAAGTGTAAAAACACTTAGAAAATTTCCAAGTATTGGAAACTTTGAATCTTTGTTGACTTTCTTGATTCTTGATGATCAAGTTTGATATTTTTGAAGGTATTAATGAATTTTGATCTTTGAAATTTAATGTTGACCCAAAAGTCAAAGTTTGACTTTTTGTGTATTGGTTATCTTTTCTTCAGTTGATCCAAATTTTAACTATCTAACCTTTGATCATGAGAAATGATTCGAGCCATAAAATTAGGTCAACATGTTGCGTTTGAGTCCTTGAGATTATGTTTCAATCCGTTTGGTCATGTATTAGGTAAAAAGTCGATGATCAGTCATTCTCAGTCAAAACCCTAGTTTAGAGGCTCAGTGCTTGGGAGGTGAGCTTATCTGATCAAACTCTTGAGAACCCTTGAGTATTAAAGATATTCGGTGAGAAATGTCTTGAGAAAAGAGAGGGAAAATTTTGAGGTACAAAAATAAGGTATCTTAAGTCTTAAGGAATCATCAAGAAACCTTAAAGAAATAAATGATTCTTTCAATATAGAAATACCAAGATTAGAAAAAAGTAATTTATTTACATGAATCCCTAGAAAAGTTTACCCAAGGGAAAGAGAATTTGACCTAATTTTATCACGTAAAAGGTTTTCTACAAATAAGAATGGTCTAGGATTTAAAAAAGATAGAAAACCTGGAAAAGAAATGGATCACAAGGGAAAGAGTCGTTCAGTCTATAAGTACACACACTATAAAAGAATATGACATTTAGGACCTTTTTTATTTTGATAAATTGAAAAGAACTAAAGGTAATCACCTTATATATTATGAGACTAATGCACCAGAGCCCAAGAAGATATGGGCATCATGCTGGTATACTTTGTAGCTCGGGGATAACAATTATTAATGAATTTGTGCAAAGAAATAATATACTTCTAAAGTATACAATATATATGAAGTCTCAAATTTGAGGATGAACGATGATGGGAAATGTCATTCATTGTGATCAAAGCAAATTGTTTGAGAATATCTAAAATTTTATGATCCTTAGTGGTCAATTGAATGGACAATGTTTGTAGTAGACTTGTTCTTTTTGTTATTTATACCAACTCTCGCATCCAACAATGTGTAGATAAGTATACACCATAGTATATTTTGCGTTTCCCTTTAAGGGAAGTATTTATCAAGATTTCTTGATAAAAGAGGTATACATTATTTTAAGGTTGAAATAACATAAATGTCTGATTAAACCCCTAAAATAATGAATTTAATTTTGGCTCACTGGGCAAAGCCTAGGCGAGGAGCTTTCGCGGCTGTGTCACCGGGAATCGGAGGGGAGGGAGAGAAAGGATCATTTTTCCAGTAGCCACTGAATTGGGCTCTCTAGAAGTTCGTTGGGAGAGAAATAAGGATGTCGTCGGGCGAAGCTTTCCTTCGTCGGAAGAGGGTAGATATTTGTGGTCAGTTGTGTGCGTGCGGACCAGATTTTGTATATATTTATATTTCATTTATTTTGTAAGGGTTATGGTTTTGGGGGATAGTTATTGATCTCAACTCCATCAACCTTAATTTTTCTCTAGTTTTAGCTAAGAAAATAACATTGTGGCTTGCATACGAATGATTCGGGGTGGATTTCTCTTTGATCGGTGTTGACAAACTGGGAGATTTGTGGTTCATGTCTCTTCTTCTTTGTGTATTCTTTGTATGTTGAGTTTGTATATATATTTACTTTGATCTTATGTATATTTTTCACTCATGGCGTTATATTTAATTTGCTATACAAATCATTGTCGATTGTTGTCTTGGAGTTTTGCTCTGTGCTCGGGATTTGGGTTGTTATAGACATATACTGCTTGGATTCTTATCATGGATGATAGTCTGTTAGTTTTTGGATTATAGAGATAGATTTAGAGCTCATATTCATTTGGGTGTTTGTGATTAATGCCTCTATGTTGGTTGTGCCACTCTGAGAGATCGTCGATGCGATTAACATTGTTGACTTGTGTGTTGTTGAGGTGGTTGAGAGATCGCTACCGAGGTGATACATTAGGCCTCTCAATTTGGTTTAGGAATGAATTAGGTTGTGAGTGATACATGGTGACATTGACGAGTATTGTAGGTTGAGTATAACTGTTCGATAGGTTTAAGTCTGTGAGAAGTAGTATATATGCACTCTTGATAAGTTTTTCCTTTTTCTTTTATTTTTGTTTACATTTATTTTATATTGATAACTTTTAACTTTTCCATTCAAACCCCAAACTCATTAACGAATGATTTTTCAAACGCTGACTCTATAATCGATCTCTGTGGACACAATACGATATAACCTAAATATCACCTGGTAAATTAATAACTTACTTTTTTATTTGCCTCTATGTCGCTGCAACACCTAAATATTATGGTTTAATGGAATTCACTATTCGATGACGACAATCAAATGGAATATAATTTCAAGCCTCTTCTCAAGAAAGCATATGACAAAGTCTTGAAGTGCAAGAAAGCCATACCTTGATTAGTCTGAGTGAAAACTTTGTAAATCTAAAGGGAATTATTATAAAAGTGCATGGATAAATCACACACACACACACACACACAAATGAATCTTCAAACTATTTTTTCTCAAGAAAATATTTTCTAAAATGTCTTGAAGTTGTGCCAGATGAGTTGGAAGCTATCAAAGGATGTTTGTTCATTGAATATCCATTATGCGGATTTTTCTGCTGTCAAACAATTAGTCATATGCAAACAATGTCATTTAAAGAATGCAAAACTCATGTTTGTCTTGAACTTTTTTTTTTGAAAATGTGTTTTGTGTATTAAAACGAAATTTGTAAGAATGTGATATCAACTCAAGATTCGTAACAAAGCCTACAGGAGTTAGGATACCTTTGTAATAGTATGTTCTCAAACTAACCCATGCTTTAGCTAGGACTTTTAAGGGTTATAACATGGCCTGGTTCACAGTTCAAGAAACAAAGGATAAAGGCTCAAATTTTATTTGTACCCAACCCGCTCTTCGTGATGTTCTTCAGTCCCATGCTCAGTTAATTGCACATTTAGATCCCGATTGAGTCTTGAATCTTTGCTCTGATACTTGTGATGATTCAGAAAGTGAACATTTGTTTTGAAAAGGCAGTCATTTTTGTAATCTTCTTTTTGTCGAGGATTTGTAGTAACCTCTTTTTTTTTGTTATCTCTTCTTTTGCCTGAACTGTTTCTTTTGTGATTACAGTCAGCGGTGTAATACCCCAAATTTGTCCTACCTCTTTTATAAGGATAATCTGGCTTACGCATCTCTCATTTTTCATGTACATAACCCCATTAAGTCATCTAATACATCATTCATTCATTAATCGTCAATTTGGCATGGGATCAATGATATTGTGGAATTAGGGATTATATGGATTTGTTGGTTCACACCTTTACTCAGGCTTGAATCAATTGGTTTCCCAATAAATGTGGTTTATGGAACTAGGGTTTAGATTCTTGATTATTGGGAACTTCTCCCCCGTCAAGCTACAAGGTTGTTACCATCAGCTAAGGATCTTATTAAGTTGATATCTCAAGAGGTTCCTTCATTCAAAAGGCACCCAAGTCGAGAGGATTATGGTTTCTTATTCATGGAGTTTTGAGTTGGCAATACCCATCAACTGAGTTTCATTGGATGTTCATGTCAAAGCTATCCTGGTCATATATACTTCCATATTCATTTCTCGATGGTTCTTTAAGGCATTGATGTAGTATTGGTTGTCAAGTCAAGGGTTTGCAAATGGAATGATAATTTGGAATTGGAAGTTAAGGTCTCAAGGTGATTTGAACTTTTCATGGAGATTTAGAATGGCGGAATTATAAATATGATCAAAGTTTTAAAGTACGGGTAATTCATTCGTGGTTTATCTTGAAATCAAAGAACAAGTCACAAGGTTCAATCCAAATTTTTAAGACATTATCATTCAAGAACATTCAAGGTTCATTCAAATTTCCAACAAGTATTAAAAGAGATTCGATAGTAATCAAGATTCAACATGATTTTGTATGTCTTATTCCACAAGCTCTTAATTCTAGCATTGTAACTATCACCAATCAACCAAGCTCTTTAAAATCTATAGTTTCTCTTTGCTTTAGGACCATTCTTTTTGTTAAGAGATATTATGATGGGGCGATGATCAGAGAAATCCACCCTCGTCAACACCTTCGCATAAGCTTCATGCAGGCTCGCATATATAGCAGTAAGAAGCCATTTGTCACATTGCTGATCACTAATAGTAAGATGAATATATTGTTCATCTTTTTCAATAAGCTTTACAACATAGTCTTCCTTCCAGGAAACATTCATGTCATATTTTAATACATCAAAGAATTTTTTTTACAAGAAAGCATTAAGACATAAAACCTAAATCTACCAAAACTCCATCCAAGTGTCATCAATCTTCTTCAAAATCTTCATGCCAAATCTCCACTTTTTATTCCCTTACTTCATTCCAAAGCTTGACTTGAAAGAAGTCCTCTTGCTATGCGCACAAGCTGTGTCTGATTGTGATATTCCCACAACAAGAGGCTGGATGGATAATGTATTGGTGAAGATGGTGTCAGTAGCCGGAGAACCAATCCAGAGGTTGAGTGCTTACTTGTTGGAAGGGCTTAGAGCAAGGATGGAATCATATGGAATCTTGATCTACAAGGCCTTGAAATGTGAACAACCAACAAGCAAAGAGTTAATGAGTTACATGCACACTGTATCAGATTTGCCCATATTTTAAAATTTGCATACGTATCTGCAAATGCTGTTATTCATGAAAAAATGGAAAATGAGTTCCGGATTCATATAATTGATCTCCAAATCGCACAAGGCATAATGGAATTTACTTATTCAAGCTCTTGCAGCATACCTGGCGGACCCCTTTTCATTCGAGTAGCAGGTGTTGATGATTCCCAATCACTTCATGCTCGTGGTGGAGGACTCAGATTGTAGGACAACGACTTTCAGATTTCGCCATATCTTGCGGAGTTCCTTTTGAGTTCCATATTGCTACAATGTATGGTTGCGAAGTTCAAAGAGGAAAAATATCAAAAAAATCAGAAATGAAATTAAACCATAACAGAAATCCAACCAACTTTCCTGACCATATTTTCCTAACAGCCCCATAACTAACTGAAAGCAATTTTTAACTCCCTAACCACCTAACAGTTTCTAACAGTATCTGCAATCCTTAGCTTCCAAACTGCTAACAAAATTAAACAAAAACTCTAACTGAAATCTATAACAAGCTTCTCTAGCCTATAACATAATGTCTATTCACATTCATAAGGGGGTTTGGGCACAAAAGAAACTCACCATAAGATTGTCTCTCTTTCTCTCTAAATCAGGAGGTGATTCATCATCACCATTATCAATCTTCATTGATCCTCTTCAACCTTATTTCAACCATTCCTCCCCAATCTTCACCTTCAATTCATGCACTCTCTCATCTCTGAACCGTGTTGAACCTTCTTCAACTTTCATCAAATCCTCCACTCTCTGATTCACACCTTCATCTACATCATTAACAACCGCCATGAAACCTGCAAAAAACAGTCATACCCCAAAAACAATTCATCAAAAGAAAACTAGTTCATTACTGTTAAAAATAGATTTCTAACCAACTTCCAAAAACCTTCTAACTATTTTCCTAATTGAACTAACAGTTCTAACCATTTTCCAACCAAAACTGTAACTACTGTAACCGAATCCCAGCTTAGCTAACTAATTTTTTCTAACCTCTTAATAGAATCCAAAACCAGTAAATCTAACCATCCAATTTCTCTAACCAATTCAACAGCTGAGATCAAATTCGTTCGTAACTAACTTTTCCTAAACTAACAGCTCAAACTACCTATAACAAAAATAATAGATCTCTAAACCTCTCTAACTGCTAAAACTCTCTAACTTTTACCCTAACTGTTTTGTAACAGAATCTTCAACCAAATTCTCAAAATCTCCAACAAACTTCTCAACTGACATAACAGATAAGAGTTGGGAGGAGAAAACAAAAAAAATGAGAGGATTCATTCACCAAAAGGGGGTCATAGAAAAATCACAGAATACTTACCTTTCAATCGTATTTTCTCGGCAACTCTTCAAGATCCTTCATCATCACCTTCAGAGGGATCACCAAGGCTGAAGAATTCTCACCTCTCAAACTCTGCAAAATTCTTCTCTCTACTTCCTTCTCGAAACAGCTTCCATAATTCTTCAATCTGCTGAACAATCACCAATAAATTTCATAAACTCTCTCAAACTCTCTCAACAATCTCCAACTTCAACCTTCTGCTTTCACCTTCACCTCTGCAAAAACCTCCATCATCTCCTTCACCATGGATACTCCTTCTCTCTGCATCAACGAACAACATCATCATCATCATCACATTGATGATAACTGCACCTTCATCGTTTGAACCAAGAGCGAAATTTAAGAATGCAGGAAAGGTAGAAGAAGAAGATAGGAGTCCAAAGCTTCGTCATAATCATACCTGGTTGAAATCTTAGCTCTGATTTTCCGCGTCAGTATCAAGATCCATGGGTCGCCGGAGCTACTCCGGTCGATAAGACGTTGTGCTTTTTTCCTTTTTTCGCGTCTTCTTGTTGTTATGATTGTACTTAGGAGTATTTTAATCATGGTTCTCAAATCTAGGGCGTCGTCTGAATTAGATCAATAGTGTTGCGATCAGAGTCGGAGGACCGCGACCAGAGCCATGAGTAATGATACAGAGCAAAATGAAAGCGAATTGGAGAAGAATCTGAGAGTGAAACAGTAGCCTGATTGATGATAGCGTTTTGACGGAGAGGATTAGCAAATCCATGAGTAGAAGTGAACATGACAGTGACGAGACTGAATTGATCAGAGGAGAAGGAAGTTCAAGGCGTTTACGGTGGAAGAGCGAAGAAGTTGTGTGGAAACTGAATCATCACTCTTGTGAACCCTAATTGTCCCATAAAACGCACCGTTTCCATGTTTTTTTTTCTTTTCCTTTATTTTTTTAATTCAATGTAATAAAAAATAGCAATGGTAACTGAAATAATAAAAAAATAATGACGCTGAAAAATAGTGGATTAATGATTGTTGGTGTTGGACTGAACGTGAGAAGCTCTTGGACCAAGCGGTATACTCCATAGGCCCATTTTCTAGTTTTTTTTGGTAGTCTGATGGCATTGCGAATAAGGCTCTTTGTGGACCTAAAATTCAATGGGCATTGCGCCTATTTTACTGCAGCATACCTTTGGAATTAGCTTAACACCCCCTGACTTCTCTATTTTCCTTTTATATCTTTTTAGCTTTAATTTCTTCTTTCATTTTTTTATATATAGCAAAAAATGTAATAAAAACAATAAAAAATGTGATAGAAAAATAGGAATTTTTAGGAACTAATTTTTTAAATTTTCTAGAATTTCCCTTACATTAAAAAACTAATAAAAACACTTTTTCTTTTAATTTTTATTCATATCTTCATGCCGTTTTGCCATTTTATTTTTTGGACACGTTTGTTTAGTGTGCAAGGAACTTCTGATTACGCATTGTATTCGCAATACATGTTTGCCATTATTTTAGTTGGATATTTTTTATGACTTTGTTTGTTTTCTGATGAAGCTTGCTCAACGCATACTCCCTGCTTTTTCAGTACTTTTGTCTGCTCCTGACGACTTGCTTGCTTTGGTAGCTTCCGCTACTACCCTTGTACTCCTTCGCACTTTATTGCATTTCGTTATCGCTTTTCTAGATACCATGAGAAGTAGGAAATAAAGGGCGTGCGCTCGAATTCGCTGTTTAAAGACATGTAGCAGGCATTCCGCACTTCATTTGCTATATGTGTTGTGCTTGTGTTTGTTTCTTTGTTGATTGATCGATGAGTCACTCAATTTAGAAATTGAGATCACGACTTCGCTCTCAATGCATACTCCCTATAGGGTTTTATCGCTTTCCTTTATTTCTTGCCGATCTATGAGTCACTCAATTTAGAAATTGAGATCACGACTTCGCTCTCATTACATGTTCCCTATAGGATAGTTTTGTTAGACTTTCTTCGACATGCTAACCTAGGCAGGATCTCTTTAGGTGTGCTTTTTTTGCTGGCTTTCTTGCTTTATCCTTGTACATAACATGTTCCCTTAGGATGCACTTGCTCCATTCGAACGCAAGTTAGACCTTAGGTTGTAAACCATGCATGCTAACAGTGGGTAGAAACTTCCCCTTTCATCCTCGACATAGGACTACCATTGTATGATAACATTAGGTTAGAGATAGGCTAGTCTCCCATAGACTATTTTCTTTCCATTTTTGCATCCTTGCATCTAAAACAAAACTTCTTTTCTTAGCAAATCAAAAACATGCTAATCATACTTAAACCCTTTTTCAAGGTAATAAAAATACAAACCAATTCAAACAATTTTGTGCACTCAAGCACGTTTCCTCTAAAACCCCTTTTCAGGTAAGGACATGATTAGTTTACTTCTGTGCCAACGCATAAGCCTCCAAAGGCCAAGCTGCGGCAGAAGGCGGAATTAACATTGTTCATAAAAAACACAAAACAAACCAAACATATGAGCCGAACTACGGTAGCTCTAATTCCTCAAAACGGATACGTAGGCATTGGGGTAAGGCCCAAGCGAGCACAACTTTATTTTCGCTACATTCTTTTCTCCTTTCTTTTGCATGCATTCTCCCTTCAGTAGTATAGTAAACAGTAAGCATAGATTGAACACACCCATAAGATAGATAACAAGAGTTGATACCGTAGAGTACTACGGGCGTGTGGGGTGCTAATACCTTCCCCTCGCGTAACAGACTCCCTTACCCGATCTCTCGGTTGCAAGACCGTGAATTCTCCCTTCTCAGGTTTTATCAATGTTTACCTTTCCTTACATGTAGGATAAAAGACGTTCAATGTCGACTTAATTGTTTGATGATTTTCAGCCGGTTGTTTCAAGCGGGATGCCCCAATTTTATATTAAGTCTCCTTCATAGGTTTTGACTTAATGGGCTTTTATTTCGAGAGATAATGACTGCATGTATTGACGATTATACGGAACCATCACCGTCTTTTGTTTTGGAAGGACGTCTTCGATGCCATTCATTGTGTACGAAGCAGCAGATTGTGACTGAATGCGCCTCTGAATTAACTGAGAAAACTATCCTGCCCCAAGTTATGATTAAGGGTTTTAATTTGTGCGAAAAGAAAAACTCCTACTTCTTTGGCTCGAAGTGGTTGACTAGGGATTATATTCCTTATAACTCCACTGTTTAGGATTTAAAACAACACCTGTACATCGTCAGCGGGGTCTGTTCGAAAGCATATTGTAGAGATTGTAGTATCATTTTTGTCATCCTCCCTCTAAGGCTTAGAGTTTTTAATCAAGAGTTGAATATCACGAAAAGGAAGTATAGAGAAGTTTAAGCATAGTGAAAAGAGATTAATTCAAGACAAACATGTATAATGCATTAATGAAATAACAAAGTTTTGACATGAAAATAATTGTTCGAATAAGCAAAGAAAATACAAATTCATAATTTAATGAACAAAAATGTTTTCAATCCTAGCCATGTTTTGGCATGGGAGCAGTGATCACGTTGGGAGTCTCTGGAGGGTAAAATTCAATCTCTTTGGCGTCAATCATATCCTGAATTTTGTTCTTCAGAGCCCAACAACCATTTGTATCATGTCCAGGACTATCAGAATGGTATGCGCACCTTTCGCCGGGGTGGTAACTAGGAGCAGAAGTATTGGGATTTCGCAGAGGAGCCTTTAACGTAATCAACCCCGCCTTTAACATGTATTTTAACGCTTGAGCTAGTGACATGTTAATTATGGTGAACTGTCTCTTAGGCGTGACCTCTTTACGTTGATTCCTCTGTTGGTGTCGTTGCATAGGCATAGGATTAGAGACCAGTATTTCCCCCACAGATTGATTGTGGTCGTCTGCCTTATTACGACCCTTCTGGCCATTCACAACATTGGCTTCCCTCTTACCAGCAAGTGGCTTCTTCTCAGCACTAGAAGAGGCATGCTTCTGAATTTTTCCACTTCGGATTCCAGCTTCCACTCTTTCTCTTGTTAAGATCAGTTCAGTAAAACCCGCCAATGAACTTCCGATCAGATGGTTGAGGAATGGCCCAATCAAAGTTCCCAGAAACATATCCACGAGCTCCTTGTCAGCCAAGGCTGGTTGAACTCTTCCAGCCAAGTCTCTCCACTTTTGAGCATAATCCTTGAAACCCTCGTTCGAACCCATAAACAGATTTTGGAGTTGTGTACGGGTGGGAGCGAGGTCTGCATTATAATGATATTGCTTATAAAATGAAGCAGCAATGTCTTCCAAGTTATGAACATTGGCTCTTTCCAGCTGATAGAACCAATCCAGTTGTGTTCTAGACAGACCGACTTGGAAGAAGTGAACCCACAAGTCTTTGTCAGCAGTATGAGGCTGTATCTTCCTCACATAGGAATGAAGATGAATTTTAGGATAAGAGACCCCATCATACTTAGCAAATACCGGTGCCTTGAATTTTGGGGGGATGACAACCCCGGAGACCAGACCCAACTCTTCAAAATCCATCCCAGGAACCTTCTGGATTTCCATAGAACTCAGACGCTCTTCTAGCTGCTTATACTTTTCATCAGCCGGAGGGTACTGCTCCTCATTATAATCAGTTTCATTGTCAGACTCTTTAGGACTAGGACCCTCTCCTCTGGCTTCACCCTATTGATTCTCTGCCCCTTTAGATGAAGAAGCTAAATCAATAACCCGTCTTGGAGGCCCTCTGAACCTTCTGCTCATATGTGCCACACCGGCTGTCCTCTTAGTCTTCTTAGTGTTCTTCTTAACAATCAGAGCCTTCAACTCTTCCTGTCCTTTGGCCAGAGCCACAATCATTTCCTGGAACTGCGTGTTCTGAGTCTGAAGATCTTTCACAGTTTGTTCAAGAGCCATTGCTGAAATAAATAGCGGAGGAGATGAGAAACCTGTTATGAATCCTGTTATGCAATGATATGTATGATATGTATGCAATGTTTTCAAGGGTTCTTAAAGGCTCAAATTTGCTTAAACAAAAAGGAACAAATGTGAATTGTATTAGTAAACTTGAATTGTTACAAAGAATGTATTTTGAGAGTACAATTAAGCAAAATAAAATAAAAAGAAGATTAGGTTTCCCATGAGTGCATCCTCTTTGGCGCGATGTAGGCGTTGATATTCCTCTCTTCATTCTTCAAAGTAGATCTGGGTAGGTGCGAAATAAACCACCTAGCCAATAGAGGAGTGTAACACTGGAGGGTCCCCCTTGTTTTTAGAGTGCGAGCATGCAGAGAGTATAGAATATCCCCGAGTAATGTAGGTACCGGATTCCGAGACAGAAAAACCTGGATTATGCTCACATCTATGAATTGATCTGCATTAGGGAACAATACCATCCCGTAGACAAGGAGCGCCAAAACCTCTTCAAAAGCTTATAGATCCAGGGTATTCCAAAAATAGTAAGCCTTCTCGGAAAAAAATTTAACCGGAATTCCTTGAACACTCCCTCTGGTTTTCCAATTTGTCACTATGTCGACTGTTGTAAGGATAGAGGTTTAGCAATTTCTTCAGGTTTGGGATGTCTTTCCATACCGCAGAAAGGTATTTGATCAAGAATGGGTATCCCTAATAACTGAGAAAATTCCTCCATAGTAGGCACTAGTTGGTAATCCGGGAATGTGTAACAGTGATGCAGAGGATCGAAGAACTGAAATAGCACTTTCAACATTTCTTTGTCAGGTTTTCCAGTGACCAAGTTGAGCAATCGACCATGCTTTTCAGTGAAAGGAGAGCTTTCAGGAATCCTTACTGCCAAGTCCCTTAATTGGGGAGATAATTTCACTAGGTTAATCTAAATAGTGTTCTTGCGGGCGGATGCCATATCCTACAAAACAGAGCAAAGATGAGCCCTATAAACCCTTGAAACAGTTAGTATGATATGCTATGGTATGATATTTATGATGTCATGATAAATTACAGGTATAGCAAACACAGACAAATCACACTAAGTTCTTAGGTTTAAGGCCTGCTCGAGTTTTAAGATCATACCCTCTTGAAGCTGGATTGGTTCAACCTGTCCTATATATATGTAACCGGGGTTCTAAAGGGATCTCAATATCACCGATCTTTCCCCCAAGCCTTGTTCAATCGACAATTAACTCATAATCAAACAAAACTCAGAAGTCAAACCTTAATGAGTGTAGCATCGAGTATCTGTCGACCTTGGGCATACACCAAAGCCGACCATCTCGCTACGTCCTACTGGCCAAGTTGTGCAATTAAAGGTTCTAAGGTCAGTTGATGCTTTATGACACCACGCGGCGGCCCCGTACATCTCCCTGATTGACTCAAGGGTTATAAGTACCAACCAAAGTGCCATATCAACGTAGCTACTGCTTCAACTGTATCAGTATACCCCAACACAACTCCCCCACAGTTTATTGCTACTTACCTAAAAGGTGTTTCCCGATCCGGGTGTAGGATCAAATAACCCAAACAGTTCCCATAAATATAAAGCAAGCAAGAAAATAAAGAGAAAGCAATTAAATATGACCTAGATCCTAAGGTTTATCCCACTTTATATTTTATTCCCCAACAAAATCGCCAGTTCTGTGATACGGTGGCAGAACCGACTGTTAATACTGGTTTGCATTTTTTATTTGCAAATGTCGCGGTAAGCAAGAGTCGCCACCGACTTTTATTTTATCCAACCAGGAAAAGGAAAAAGAACAGAAAAAACCTTTTTTGAGATGTTTCTGAGTACGGGGGGTAGATTATAGAAAGGGAAGGTGTTAGCACCCTTTCTATCTGTGGTTTTCCACGGGCTCTTAGGTACTTGCTCATTTTGAAAACTGCTTGTGTGTGCTTGTTTTGAAAAGTTTTGTTTTACTTCGTGTTAATCCTTGTTTCTGTCCTCAAGAGTGTTACAAAGTTTTTTTTGAAAACTTTGTTTGGAAAGTGTTGGTGTGAAAAAGTTTTTTGTTTGTTTGAGCAAGTACCTAGGAACTAATCTACCTACTCGAAAAAGGTCTGTTCGTTTTCCTTTTAGACAATGCTATCCCATTATTGAGAAATAGGTAGCATCGTCGTTGGAGTTTTTTAGGGACATTCGAAGGGACAAATACGATCACAAAAGCAATGTTAGGAAATGTTAGTAATCATCCTAAAACCGTAAAGATCTTTTTCCGAGGCAGCATCCGAATGGGTCATTTTAGATCTTTCGGGGCTAGAGGACAACCACTAACAAACCCTATACTTCATGACCATTTACCGAAGGCAACCGAAGTGGAGTAAACCCTAGGAGTGAGCATTTTCGAGTGTAATTTTTTCAGTTAATTATCTTTGCACAATTAGGGTTTTCTACTGTATTAATTTTCAGTTTGTCTTTCCATACAATCCTATTAATATCTAGGCAGTTTATAGTTTATGGAAATTAAAAGCGAGAAAGTTAAAGTCCTAGCTATTACAGGGCTTTTGCAGATACATAATTATTTTGACCGAAAATAAAGATGCGGAATTGAAACCCTAATTACTATTACAAACTCGGAGCATTTACAATAATAATAAAAAGGAAATTAAATAATGCGCGCGGCGAATTAAATGTGAGAAATAATTAAGAAACTTAAAAATCTAGTTGAAAAAGATTTAGGTTAGTTTTTGAGAAAAAAAATTAATTAGGTTATGTACAAATTAAACCCTAATTCTAATTATTTTTAATTATGAAAAGAATTAAATTGCCCTAATTTTAATTAAACTAATTAATTAAAGAAATATAATATTTTTATGAAAATAAATGATTTTTAATGTTTTTATGATTTTTTTGATTAAATAAAAAAATGATTTTTTGTGTTATTTTTGTAAAAGAAGTAATTAATAAATAATTAAAAAAGAAATAAAGAAAAGAGAAAAAGAACTTGGGCCTGTGATGAAAGCTGAATGGGAGGTGTGACGCCTGAATTTCATTGAGCCCAAATCCTTTGGCCCAATCAGGCGTTTGGATCCAGTGCTGGCCACGTTTGAGGGTTCACCATGGTCTGCATGTGTTGAGTGTTAGATCTGGATATGATGAGATCTTGTGGTATGGTGACGGAAGTGCACGAGGAGCACACAGGGACCTGGAGCATTGGATCTGAAGATACAAATTAGTGAAAATTAACTTTGCGAAAGGGCTGGATCGAACCCACTCCCTTTTGGACTAAAGCCTTATCATGCCCTGCCTTTCCAACTGAACCAAGCGTGTTAATTGTTAACAAAATAATACAAAATAAATATAAGGCAAATAAAGATCTATGGCCACATGTCAAAAAAGCGTGCTGTGGGTTCCCAATGGTTTGAATGGACGAATCAGTGAGCACCACGCCATCACCTTCTTCAGGGATCCGTCGTTTTAGATGGGGAACTTTTACCTACAGCATTTTTCCGTCACTATAGGTTGTAGTGATGGATTTTGTTCGTAACTAAAAACCTGCAAAATTCAAAAATGCAGCACAAGCAGAATAAATTCAAACCAAAGGCATGAATCAATTGCAAATCATCTCCCGAGCATGATAATACCCCTAATTTTGTCCAATTTTGCCTTTATATAGAATTCCCAATTTGGGACCTCAAAACCCTAACAATGGCATCGTGCCATTCCTGCACTTAAACTTAAACCAAACCAATCAAAAACATTGCAAATATGATAGCAAGCATGGATATATGATCAAAACATGTTTATAATGGATAAATAATTGAAAATGAATCTTGAAAAAAGATGCAAACCGTGGCTCTGTGAGGTGTGATTTCTGAAGGTTTTAAGGCTTGAGGATGATTGGAATAGCTTCAGAAGATGTCCAAGAATGAATTGCTGGCCTTGGAATTGCTTGAAATGGCCTGTAGAATCGAAACCGACCTGCACTTTTTTTTGACAAAAAATTGAGACTTGTCCTCCTTCTTTCATGACCCAATCCTCTTTTTTATGCTTTGGAAATGTTGTGTATATATCATAGAATGATTTAGGTCAACAAAAACTGATCACATCTTTGCAAATTATGGAGATTTGATTTCATTCTTTGTCTTGTATGATTTGTTTCCAAAATAGACCAAATTAAGATCTTTTCCAATCAACTAGCTCTTGCACGGATTTTTTTTATTTTCTAGATGTTCATGGACTCATAATATGCTCATAAAATCAAATCTTTGATTTTATTTGATTATTCTACTATTTAAATTGATTTATTTTTATTTAAATGGATAAAAAATCAAAATAAATAATAAAAATAATAAAGTAATAGGTGGATAAGCTCAGGGGTCGTGGGTCCTCTTAGGAACAATTTTCAAACAAGAAAACATGGGCCCATTTGGAAAAAAAGTCATTTTGATCAATGTTGACTTCATACATATTTCCAAAAATTGGTCAACTTTGACAATACACATGTCTCTCATTTTTAACCCTAAGAAGGTGTTCTTAGACTTTTTAGAAAGCTTAGGATGTCCTCTAAACAACCCTTTCGGTTTCATCTCTGTTGGGTCTTCTATGTTCATGTAAGAAGCTTTGACCCAAAAGGTGTTTGGTTGACTTTTCCTATGAAACCCTAATTTAACAACTTTTGGGTTTTGATGAATTTGGGGCATTCCTTGAGGAATCATGATCAACCCTTGATAAAATGATGGATATCTCTTCAAAATGTTGATGTTGACCAAAAATCTTGAAGTTTGGCTGTATATGGGCACAGTTGACTTTGGACCTAGTACAATTGATTTTTCAAGCATCTGGGCAATTGACTGGGCAAACTTCTTGTGCAAGGCATGAAACTTGACATGGATAATCTTGAGAACATATTGGGACCATGGAAGGAATTTGGGATCTTTGTAGTTCCCACACCCTGCTGAAAATGGAAACCCTAGTTTGAGGTATATTGCCTTAGGCGAGAGTTTGTCTGGTCAACTCTTGGGCATCCTTGAGCCAGTTGAGGACCTCAATGGGCATGCCTTGAGTGAAATGAGAGGGAAAATTTTGGGGTACAACACAAGGTGTGGTTCAACAAAATACAAACCAACTCAAAATAAGTAGAAAAGTGGCTAATATCTCTCTCTTGAGGTCAACTAATCATTACCTGCAACAAAATATAAACCAACTCAAACCTTTTTGTGCGCCCAAGCACCTTTTCTCTAAAACCCTTTTCAGGTAAGGACATGATTAGTTTACTTCTGTGTCAACGCATAAGTCTCCAAAGGTCCAGCTGTGGCAGAAGGCAGAATTAACATTGTTAATAAAAAACACAAAACAAACCAAAACATGTGAGCCGAACTACGGTAGCTCTGATTCCTCAAAAAGGATACGTAGGTATTGGGGTAGGGCCCAAGTGAGTACAACTTTATTTTCCCTACATTATTTTATCATTTCTTTTGCATGCATTCTTCCTCAGTAGTAAACAATAAGCATAAATTAAACACACCCATAAGATAGACAACAAGAGTGGATACCATAGAGTACTACAGGTGTGTGGGGTGCTAATACCTTCCCCTTGTATAACAAACTCCCTTACCCGATCTCTCGGTCGCAAGACCGTGACTTCCCCTTTCTCAGGTTTTCTCGATGTTTACATTTCCCTTCATGTGGGATAAAATACGTTCGATGGCGACTTCATTGTTTGATGATTCTCATCTGGTTGTTTCAGTTGGAGACTTCACTGGGGGTAGGTCGACCAAATGCTGGTCCATCCCAGAGTCGCTCCTAGCTCTTGTCTTATTCTCTTTGGGTGTTTATTTATATGCTTTATGGCTTATTCATTTTGTATATACCTGAGAATATGTGTGCATTGCATTTTACTGTTTTCCATATACTCCTGATGTACTGGATCTGCTTCTTGATTGGGTTGGGTGTTACTAATGAGGTAAAAGGCCCAATACCTAGGCCAGAGTGCACTAGGAAACCTACGAATAGAATGGAGACATGAAAGCTATAGGATATGGTCCGACTAGTGCAGTCATGCCATATACCACGCTCGGATGAGGTTCAATTGGAGGTACTTTCATCATGCACATATGTGTTGTGATGATTTTACTTTCAAGCGAACCCGTGATTTTCGAGTTACCCTTGCCTTAGTCTGACCTAGTTTTCACACGTGAGTGGGGAGGGAATTATTATCACAGGTACAGATGGTGACTATGTTCAGAGGGTTACTCATGCACATATGGTGACTATGATCAGGAAGTGACTATTGTTTCTAATGGTTATGTTCTGGATTTCTGTTGATGACTTATTCAAATGCTACATTTTGTTGGTGACCATATGGTTCTCAGATTTATTTTTTGAGTTCCTGACTTGTTTATTTGGAGGTTCATTCGGGCCTTCAATCTTGGTATTCCCAACATGTTCAGAAAAGACTCAATAGTATCTAATGTCCCAAAAGCCTTGATCCCGTACAGAAGATCTACATGGTACTTGGTTCTTATAGGTGCGGAAGCTATACCAGACCTTTGATCTGGTGATGATCATACGATTCAGAATAGTGAAACAATCATATTCAAAACTGATGGAACTTTGATCCCGTGTCTTTGTATACATAACATGGTTACCACATGCTTAACATACATGTTCTGTTATTTCCAAAGAATCATATTTGTAAGTCTTATGCTAAGCTCTTCCATCTTTTACTTATGTAAAATAAAAATCAAAGCACGTAAATTCCTTGGAAATGACAGAACATGACATGGCATTCATTCATGTACCCCATGCATATTCATACATCCATAACAGGTATTCGAAGATTAAGGATTCTTATTCATACCTGGTGTTCTCCTTAGAGTTTCAACTCGATTTCTTGCTTCATGTGTTCAGAGACCAATATGGGATAACTTCGTGGGGGATTGACTGATATGAAGATCCCGAGGGGGTTGATTGTGGTATATATGCAAGCTTTGGACCATGGCCGGGAATTCTTCGAGAATGAAGATAATTGATTGAATACTCGGATGAGCCATGTCATGGGAGCTCGAATAATTATATCAATGATCTTGCACTTACTGCCGCAACAGGTTCTCTCTTCTCCTCACCTTTTAGGAATTGCTTTCAATCATGGAGTGCTACACAATCTTGGGTCCTTGGAACATCCTAGTAGAAGATGGTTCCCACTTACTATGGGATCTTGTATCAGTGCTTCGTTCATGATACCAACGTCATATATGGTTACCCCGCTGGGGCATCCGACTATTCGATCGGGGACACTCTCCACAACTTTGTGTTCCCTAATCTATTCGATAAAAATAAGTCTTTGTTCCCCAAGTGAATTCATGGGGCAAAGATTTTAAGCAAAAACAGAATAAGCCTGATGAGCATGCTGATACAAGCCCAATGTATTACATCCTGTTATTTCCAGCTCTGATCTTTAGAGTCCTCCTCCCACAAACATCTCTTCTGATTGTGATACACATGCTAGATGTATCCCCTATTCTGGGGCACCCAATTTTGATATTGAGGACTATAAAGGGGTTGAAGTATAAAATCCCAACACCTATCCGGCGTCTCTTCCAAAAGTACAATTCCTATTTGGCTAACTGTTGGACTCTCTCTCACCAGGTGGACGTCTCTTTTGTTCTGATAGAAGACGAACTATATTATTTCTTTATGGCATAAGATGCTTGGTGATACAGTTTATACCGATTCTCTTGGTAAAACATTCATTTGCTCTCCTAAAATAATCTTCTACGCATATATTATGGGGAACCTCGCCATTCGATTGAAGATGGCATGCCATCCAGACAAGGTCTGAGACAAGCTAAATTCAGAGACAGTTGTGTTCACATCAGATCAGAAGGAGTCTCTTGCCTATTCAAGCATCGAGACTGCAGAAAGTCATCCAAATCAAGAAGTCCATACAAAGTTAAGTCTCCTCAATAATGGCAATCATTGGTTTCTTTACTGCGTTTTCATTTGCATTCTTGTTTGTTTGTTTGTTTAAGCATTGCTTGTAGATAAAAACTTGTCTATTTTTGAATGAAAATCTTAATGCAATAAGTATGCTTGTCTTGAAGTGTTCTTTTCGTTTTTATTCGTCCATTCATTATCACCCTTTAAATGTTTTACTTGCATATTGATGCCAAGTCTCCAAGTCTTATGCTTAGGTAAAGATTAGAAGGAGGATAATGATAATTTAAAAAAGCAAAAAAATCTCTGGTTAGTACGCTTTTGAGTAAGACCCTGCTGACGATATTCACGCCTTGTTTCTATTCATAAACACCGGCGATATAAGGGATATAGACCCTCGTTAACCCCTCTGAGCCTTCGAAGTAGGAGTTTCTTTTCTGTTAAAAAAAACCCTCATTTTAACCCTGGGGCGGGTAGATTTCAGTTAATCTGATCAAGAATTCAGAACTCGTCAAGAGTGCACATCTGAGGATACAACATTGGTTATCATTCAAAATATAGAGTAAAGTCAAAGTAACAATGGTTAACCCTCATCTATCAGCAGTGTGCATCAAAGAGAACGATATCCCAATAGGTATCTCTCATAAATCAAGAAGCCGAGATCGGAAGACGATACAACAATGGCTATCCATTATCTACTAAAGACTCAGACAGTCACGGTCACTTCCAATAAATCAAAGACAACATGAAGATCAACGACTTGTTCAGAAGAGAACATATGAATAAGAAAGCAACAAAAAGCCCCACTAAGTCGAAACATGAAGACAAGTCGCTTAGGAATAAGTTGGGGTATCCCGTTGGACTTCCAAATCAAAATTCAAAAGAATTTGTCCAGGAAAAAGTTAGGGACGGCAAGAAAGAAGCTTAAAAGCCTAAAGGCGATAAAAAATCCTCATCATAAGAACAAAGTCGTGTGATCAGACACCAAAATTAGAAGTTAGTGACTGTTGGGTCCAAGAGACCTCAGTGGTTCCTCAACCATCGCAAACTCTTCTCTAGAGATGAATGCTTGTATCAGGTCAACTAAACGTAGGAATGGATAACATAATGAAGAATGGGTGGGCATTGAATAATTTTGAACCTTAAATCCTTCTTTCTAAAACCGTGAACCAGGCCACGTTACAACCTAAGAAAGTCCTAACTGAAGCATAGGTCAATTCAAAAGTATGATACAACGAGATAGCGTCTAACTGACTCCTAAAAGGTATGTTTAAATATATATGTTGGCATCATATGCTTGCATTATCTTTCATAAAAAATAATTTACAAATGTTGCTCTCTAGCTAGTGACTCGTTCACAACATAGTTATGACATCATTTTCACTCATAGTTTTTCAAACTTCAAGACTTACATATATGTTGCATTAGAATTATCATTCTCATAATAAACATTATTCTGCATACAAAAAAAATGATTGACATCAAGTAAGTTTACACGATGAATAATCAGTAAAGAGCTCAATCTCGTCAGAGAAGAGATGCTTGAATACACTATTGAAGCAAGAGTAAACTATCACAAGAGAAATAACTTATCCAGGGGAATGTTAGCCAATGATTGTGTCAGGAGAAAGCATCTTGGTGCTTCATAGTCCGAGCACCCTTTAGGAATGAAGTTAGTAGATTCCACCAATCTGGGGCAATCAAGTCGAGAGTCGATATCTCTAAGTTCATACAAATCTGGGGCATTCCCTTAAAGCTATCAATCAGAGGCTATCACGTCGATAAATCTCTTCAAGTTTCCATCAACTTGGGGCAATTACATCAAGAAATCTATTCAGAATTCATTCAACTTGGGGCAATTACATCGAGAAATCTATTCGGAATTCATTCAACTTGGGGCAATTACATCGAGAAATCTATTCGGAATTCATTCAACCTGGGGCAGTTACGTCGATATTAGACAAATCTCTCCAAGAAATCTGTAATCAAGAGTAGTTTATTTTGTGACTCAAGACTTTGGGGAAGGCCACCTCATATTGTATTGTGGCATGAATATTCTGGTCTCCTATTCAACATAGTTTCTTTCAGAAATCCTCCAGACAAGGGCATCCCCCATCCGTACTTGCAAAGTTGGTCAAGCCAATTATGTTGTACGAGACGACTACAATTAAGCTAGAAGTGACATGACGGTCACCTTGACCTAGCCAATATGCAAAGCCGTCTTCATCTGCTATAGATAATTCCAAACCTGATTCCCCAAGTGAATTTAGAAAGTCCGGAGTCATCGTTTGACTTGGCACGCGCAAGTGCACATCCCTCAAGAGTTTAACCGGGGCATCCAGAGAGCTAAATCAAGTGCATCCCCAGTAGAGCTAAACCAGAACATCCCCGGTGGATTAAACCGGGGCATTCATAGAGTTAAACCAGGGCATTCACTCGTGTCCATACCCATCTTTTATCCCCAAGTGATTTAAGAGGTAATTCCCTACTATGGAGTAAACTTGGGGCATGTATTCGAAGAGATCCACATGGTGTTTAGTATCTGTCATTCGGTATATTCAGTTCTACCATCCTCTCAATAGTTTAGGGCGTAGGAAATTCGAGCCATATTATCTCTTCCCCAACAATACAATTCAGAATTCAGTGGTGTACCTAAAGACTCATTTTGTCAGCAATTCAATCTCTATTGGAGTCATCAATAATCTTTGGTATCATGAGCTCCCCAATGCAAATTATTATCAGTATCCCCAACAATCTTTGGTACTGCAGGTTTCCAGCACTGACATGTATTGGCATCCCTAGTGATGAGCAACAATTCCCAACGAGCCTTCGCTTATCTCCATGAAGTCTATTTCTTTGCATTTGCATATAGTTATCACTGCATAACATTGCATCCTCAAAAGCGCGTAGCAGATACATCAGAATGGATCTTTGCAGCAAAAGAAATTAAAAAATGCATATGAAGCATAAGCCAGATCAGGTACCTTGCACGAAAGACCTGAATCATTCAAAGACGATGGTACATCCCCACAAGAGGGCATCACTTCCTAAATCCCCAGCTGGTGACCTTGTACTCCTGAATTCCCAGCAAAATTAATACACCTTGTCATAGATTCCCTGGTAGGTCGTCCGTAGGCCTAGTTTTTGGTAGACCGACCGTAGGTCTTACATTAGGATCTTAGATCGACCGTAGATCTAGATTCCCTTGTAGGTCGCTGAAAGACCTAGTTTTTGGTAGGCCGATCGTAGGTCTTACCTTAGGATCTTAGATCGACCGTATATTTAGATTCCCTTGAAGGTCGCTCGTAGACCTAGTTTTGGTAGACCGACCGTAGGTTTCACCTTAGGATCTTAGATCGACCGTAGATCTAGATTCCCTTATAGTTCTCCCGTAGACCTAGTTTTGGTAGACCGATCGTAGGTCTTACCTTAGGATCTTAGGTCGACCATAGATCTAGATTCCCTTGTAGGTCGCCCATAGACCTAGTTTTTGGTAGACCACCCGTAGGTCTTACCTTAGGATCTTAGATCGGCTGTAGATCTAGATTCCATTATAGGTCGCCCATAGACCTAGTTTTTGGTAGACCGACCGTAGCTCTTACCTTAGGATCTTAGATTGACCGTAGATCTAGATTCCCTTATAAGTCACCCGTAGACCTAGTTTTGGTAGAACGACCATAGGTCTAACCTTAGGATCTTAGATCGATCGTAGATCTAGATTTCCTTATAGGTCGCCCGTAGGCCTAGTAATTTTGGTAGACCGCCTGTAGGTATTACCTTAGAATCTAAGATCGACCGTAGAGCTAGATTCCCTTGTAGGTCGCCCGTAGACCTAGTTTTTGGTAGACCGCCCGTAGGTCTTACCTTAGGATCTTAGATCGATCGTAGATCTAAATTTCCTTATAGGTCGCCCATAGGCCTAGTAGTTTTTGGTAGACCGCCCGTAGGTCTTACCTTAATATCTTAGATCGACCGTAGATCTGGATTCCCTTGTAGGTCGCCCGTAGACCTAGTTTTGGTAGACCGCCCGTAGGTCTTACCTTAGGATCTTAGATCGACCGTAGATCTAAATTCCCTTGTAGGTCTCCCTTAGACCTAGTTTTTGGTAGACCGCCCGTAGGTCTTGCCTTAGGATTTTAGATCGACCGTAGATCTAGATTCGCTTGTAGGATACCCGTAGACCTAGTTTTTGGTAGACTGCCTGTAGGTCTTACCTTAGGAGCTTAGATCGATCATAGATCTAGATTCCCTTGTAGGTCGCCCGTAGACCTAGTTTTTGGTAGATCGCCCATAAATCTTCCCTAGCAGATCACCTGTAGGTCTCGCTTTAGAACCTGAGATCGCCCATAGGCTAGGTGTTGTACCCAAATGTTTACCCCTAAGATCCCTTCATCATACCATATTGTTTCAATCACAACAAGACCATATTAGGGCTTTTGGTTCTCCTCCCTATCTTTAGCTTTGCTCTTTGAGGAATCACCAAGCACCTTGACTTGTTTTTCTTTTGTGATCATGCATGTTTTGTTTTGACTTTTGATGTGCGATTAACCTAATGTGCCTAAAGGTATCTTAACTGCAAGTGCACAGTCTATCGCGGTAGTAATAAAAAGATGTCGAACCCACAGGGACTTCGTAATCACTCTAGTGTTATGAAACAGGTTAGTTTAGCTAAGGCGGAAATTGTCACGTTTGGTTTTTAGAAGTTTAAAACTAAAGGAGAAACTAAATTCAATTAAAAGAATTATAATATTAAAGTGGTCGGAGTGTAATGTTTTGAACCTATGCGAATTAAATTGTACATAAGCATATAAAAATATTTAACTTAAATTATTCTGTAGTACTTATCAGTTTAAAAACCCTCGATTCACACTCTCGTGGTCTTACCTCAGATCATACTCCTAAAGCCAAATGTCTGCTCTAGCTATCCGGTTAAAACCTCACACTCTCGTGGTCTTGATTTCTCCCTATTTTACTTTCCTTACTCTCGTAACAAAAAGCTTGATTTTTAATTATAAAAAGTCACGGCCAGAAATTAAGTTAATTAAGGTTTTAGCTTAGAAATACATTAATTCATTCGGTTATTTCATCACACCCCGACTACGGGTATTTAGCTACTCATAATGCTCGGAATTAAAATGCGGGAAATAAAATCAGAAAACAATAACACATGCATTATAAATAAAGAACAGAAATTTAACATAAATAAATTGTAATTATATTGAATACGATAAAAAACCTGAAAAGCAATAATATCCTAGATCCTTCTTCCACAAGCCGGTAAGATCGGAACGTCGGAATGAAAATTAAATAAACAAAATGCTGAGGCTTGAAAGAAATCCTAACTACAATAGCAATTTCCTGATGTTGGAAATGCTATTAAAGGTTCTGAAAGGAAAGGGAATAACAAGAATAAAATAAAATCGGAAAATAGAATCGGGTTTTAAATCGGCAGAGCTTCCGCAAGAATTTTCTGAACTGAAATCTGTTATTTCTTCTTTGAAGTCCAAGCTATTTATAGAGAATGAATACAGTTGGGATTATATTTCACGTTGCTAGATTCTTGGCTTGCTGAGAAAAATAAGGAGAAGGTGGTCTTGGTCGTTGGAGAAAAATAAGGCACACATGCATGCTTCGTTACTTGACCACGTACTGCACGTTCAAAATAACTAATAAAATGCTTGTTACGGTTGTGGCTGGTGTGTTACGTGCAGATTCCATGAAATACCACGTTACGGTCGTGGCCAATGAATGACGGTCGTAACACGCTTCTGAAGTGTCTTACGGTCGTGGCAAGGGTGTGACGACCGTAATAGCAGCAAATTTTGGATTTTTGACAAATTTATCTTTTCTCTTCTGGTATTGGCCGCAATCTTGTACATTTCATGTTTCTTTCTAGTTTGAGCTAAGATATGTTGTACCTACATAAAATCATACAAAACTCGGAGTATTCGGGAGTTAATCGGGTCAATACGATATAAAGCGGTTTAATTTCATAGTAAATATATGACACGATTTCTCGTTATCAAATCCTCCCATACTTAAACCTTTGCTTGTCCTCAAGCAAATAGTCGTAAAAATCGGACAAGTGTTCGTCAGGCGCGCATGCACGACATACCTTTGATTTTCGAGATAAAACACATAAAACCAATCGCCAGTCGGCCGGTACTTGAGTAAAACGTCAGTGATACGCCAATGACACAATTGAGTCGCGTATTTCCACTTTAACAAACCGCTTAATCGTTTTGTCACATTTCAATCTCGATCCTCTCGTGCTTTTTCGCCCGGTTTCATTCTGGCGCAATCACATTAAGCCCTTTGTCTTTGCACGCACGTAGTGGAGTAGCCGGTTAGTGACTTTGATCCTATTTTTGTCACGGGGTCTGGTACACGGATGTGGTTACCCTATATTTTTCCAAATCGGAGGTTGTGGGGGATCGAGCCGTAGCACGCCCTACCAAGTTCAGAACCAGATACCTCTGAACCAACCAACAATGGACTTCTTCTCTTATACTTATGTCTCGTATGAGATCTTTGTCTTTTGGCACAAGATTTTCTTTGTTTAGCATCGAGATGAGAAGGGTGTTTCATTTATTAGGCATCAAACACTTATATTCATCGGCTCCCCACGTGGTTTGTGTCCAGATGGTGCTGATTGCTAGTATAAACTACTAGGGATTACTTCAGAACTTAAAAATTGAGGTGTACGTATAACGTTTTGTTTAGACGGGTTGCATAAGTAGGATGTTTGCGGTGTCATAATCGTATTGATTTTGTTTACTCGTTCTCGTCTTCCTAACTAGCTTTCCGTTTAAGGTAGGTATGTCGAGCTATGCGAACAGAGAATTTTTTTGGTATGGCTTATAGTACGGGGAAAACTTGAAAGACTTAAAAATATCATAAAATTACCATAAAATTACTAGAATTTGCAACATGAAGAAAATGCGGAATGAAAAGCATAGTGCCTCTCCCACACTATATCAGACATTGTCTTAATGTCATGATATATGGTAGGAAGGATTACAAATAGAAAAATGGTACGGAAAGGGAAATGAATGAAATACAGAAACAAAAATAAAAGAAAACTACTGGTGGCCTCTGCCTCTGCTTCGGGTGCGGGAGCGTCGGGTGGGTGTGGCTTCAAGGTCTGTATCATGCGAGCCAAGAGCGGTTACTTCCATCCGTAAGGCGTTAAGCTCAGATAAAGCCTCGTCCAGCTTCTCGTTGACGTTGCACTGGCTGCTCAGAATTTGGACGTTCTGTGCATATAGAGTGTCATACTGCTCCTGATGCTTCCTTTCAAGAGCTACACCCATCTGATTTTGCTGATAGAGGGCTCTGAGGATATCCTCCATAGTGAAAGTAGGTGGTGCAGAAGAGGACTCAGGAATGTCGGGAGCAGGTTCTTCGTAGTCTAATTCCTCCTGGATCTCGTCAGTTGGAGCATCCGGCTGGTCAACGTGCACGGGAGCATGGCCGTCAGGGGCATCAAATAGCCAATTGGCTCGGTTTTATGGATCGATACGGTCCCTGTAAGGCAGAACAATGTTAGAATAAACAACGTTCCGGATCACTGGATTGAACTTGCCGTTGTCCCGCTCGTGAATGAGATGAGCATATTTGCAATGGTCCAAGGTGAGCAAAACCGGTGCTCTGGAGGGCAGATGGGCAAGGGTGTCGCCATGATTCAAAGCCAAGGCAATAGAAGTGACAAGCCCTCCGAAGTAGAAAGGTTTGCCGCCTCGAGTGCAAATGGAATGAATATGGGCCAAGAGGAAGGGTGCGACATTGATTTTCTGATCGGTGAACACGCAGTGCATGAAGAATAGATCTTTGGAGTTGAGCTTATGGTTATTGTCCCTTGCGAAAATGGTGTTGCACAGGATGCGATGGAAATAGAGAATGGCGGGATTATGAATTTGTGTGGCATTGAGGTGATCGTAGGAGCTAGCACGGTTGTTGGTCAGGCTATGCCATAAATTAAAGGATTCCTCATGGAAGGTGTCAGGTACACGGAGGTGAGCGCCTTCATCAGTACAGAAGTCGAGTAATCGACCGAATGCATTCTGAGAGAAGTCGTATTCGGTTCCGAAAATGCGAAACCTTACCGCACTAGTAAGTTGATTTGTTGGACCATTAGGAGTGATGTAGCAGAAGGAACTGAGGAACTCGAGAGTGAGATTCTCGTACGTGGGTTGGGGCTGGCTACAGAGGGTCCAAAGGTTGACATTTTGAAGGAGATGTTGGACACTTTGAAGCAATCCAAGGTCTTTGAGGCAGTTAATGTCGACGTACCTAGTGGGATGGAGGCCTCGGCGTTGAAACTTCAAGAACTTCGTGCGTTGGGTTTCACCTTGTTCACCATCGCGTAAGTGGATGCCTGGAATTTGCTGGTTTACGTTTGCCATTTTTGCATGCAATAGTGTTAGAGAGAGTGGGTTGTGGGTTGGAATTGGTGAGGGATACGGTTTATGAGATGTATATATAATGAGGGAAAGTAATGGGAAGTTTGAAAATTAGTGGAGAATAATGGTGAGTTAAGTGGTGTGAATGGGGATTGATGGAGGTAGTGGGACGGTTTTGAAGTAGTGGAGGAAGAGGGAAAGGTTGAAGAAGAAGAGCTTCTGTCTGCTATAGGGGTTACTGATATAACCCGTGTTACGGTCGTAACACAGACATGACGATCGTAACACGCTAAAAGGCGTGTGACGATCGTAAGGGGGTTGTGACGGTCGTAACATCAGCAAAATATTTAATTTTTAGCAGACAGTTCTGTACCAATTCTGCAACATCCTATCTTTACACAGAGGCATTTCAATAGCAGTATACATTCAGTGTTATACCAAGCAAATGCAAATATATATATTCCAAAACATCAAAACATTAATCGATCATAGCAAAGCTCGCAATTTTATGTAAAGCATTATAATTGGCATGGATGAAACTAGCAAATGAATACTAAATAACTGAAACTTTGATTCCATAAATTTGCTTGTTCAACACCAGAAATTCAAAAACTACATAAAAGTAAATTTGTTCCAAATTAAAACGAAACTGAAAATATGCGAAAATGGGAAACTTCCTAGAAACAAAACAAAAGGAAATATAAAACTAGAGCTGCTTTTTGTGAGTTCATCCAAGCTTTACTTTTATGTCTTCGAGTGTATTATGAATGTGATAAAATTGCTCCACGGTTATGTCAATTAATCTGATTATCTCCAGACGCATGCTTTTTATTTCGTCTTTTATTCCATTAATGTTAGTCTGGTAGGTATCAAGTGTGGTAACAATTTTATTCAGATTATCAGTGTAATCCTTCTTGGTTGTTTTAGAGGCTTCATGGGCCTCTGCCATGTTGAAGTTTTCGTAGTAACCAGGAGGAGTCTCAGGGTCACCCATGTCGGACATAACATCATCATAAATTTGATAATCTTGTGGTGTCTCAGGTGTAGGAGGGTGGTCGGGTGGGTTTAGCTCATAAAGCCAGTTATCACGGTTATGGACACTTACTTTGTTATGGTTTGGAAGGGTGAATAGGTTTACAACTTCATCTCTTATCAAATACTCATAAGGTGGATGATCATGGTTTACTATTATACGGCGGTCAAAGCAAAAATCAATATTCATAGGACGAATCATACCAAAATGTGGGCACCTATTCAGCTGGTATCTAAGGCCGAGGGCATTTGCAATCATTGTGACCAGGCCACCTATGATGATTGGTTCATCAGGGTTATCGATAATGCGGTAAAAGGTTTGCATTAGGAATGGCACGGCATTAACGGGCTGGCCTTGGTTCATACAATATAGTAAAAATATACCGTCCTTAGACGCTGCAGTACGGTTCTCCTCTTTCCCGAATACAGTATGGGCTAGAATCTTATGAAAATAGCAGATAACAGGGTTATGTATCTCATCATTATCCATGTTATCCGGATCAGGGTGATAATTACCAGTTAAAGTCCCCCAAAAGTAATCTAGTTCAATATCCATCAGTTCAACCTGGGTAGTGGAGTAAGCAAAAGGGCCGCTAGGGAATCCTAACAGGTCAGCTAGTTCCTTATGAGTGTAAACAAAATCAATGCCAAAGAGACGGAAACTTATAAATCCTTTTCGGGTTCCTTTTCCATGTTCGGGTATATGGACTAGTGAGCTTAGAAATTCAAATGTGAGCTCACGGTAGGTGACAAACCTATTCTTAATGTGGGCTTTTTCCCACCCCAGCTGGTTAAACAAATACAGAATACTATCCAATATACCTAAAGCATTCATAGTGGGTTCATCATAATAAAGTGTCATACCAATGTTTCTTTTTGATAATTCCTCGAATTTTCTCTTTTGGTTTCTACCCCTAAAGGTGGTTTCCAAGAAATTATGTGGTTTTGATTCCATGGTTAATGTTAGTCATGGAAACAAGTCAGGAGAGAAGGTAGAAGAGAAACAAAAACTTTTCAGAAATCCTGTGGCAATTAAAATTATTTTGAAATCAGCAGCAGTTTTATGAAAATTATAACAAAAGAAAGAAAATGAAAAATAAAACTTAAATAGGAATAAATGCAAAAACGAAAAGTATAATAAATAAATAAATAGAAACAAATAACAATTAACAAATAAGTGGGTTTCCTCCCACTAAGCGCTGTTTTTAACGTCAAAAGCCTGACATAGTGCCTAGCGGCAGATTATTCAGGTGAAATATTGGGCAATTCTAAAAGTCTTAGACTATTCGTATAGTCTCTATTTTCAATGTTATTGTATTGTTTTAACCACTGCCCGTTTACTATAAACGGGTCAGTATTTCTACCCTTAATTTCTATTGATCCGCTAGGGAACACTTTTGTAATTTCATACGGACCTGACCATCTAGATTTTAATTTACCAGGGAAGAGCCTAAGTCTTGAGTTAAATAATAGTACGGCATCTCCCACACTAAATTCTTTCCTAGATAAACGATTATCATGCCATTTTTTAGTTCTCTCTTTGTATATTTTAGCATTCTCATAAGCATCTAATCTTAATTCTTCTAATTCATTTAAATCCAGGACTCGTTTTTCTCCCGCAGCAGTGTAGTTCATGTTGAGCGTTTTAACTGCCCAATACGCTTTGTGTTCCAATTCTACTGGGAGGTGACAGGATTTTCCGTATACGAGCTTGAAGGGTGTAGTTCCTATAGGGGTCTTGTAGGCCGTCCTATAGGCCCATAAAGCTTCGTTGAGCTTTGATGACCAATCTTTCCTGGATGTGGCTACAGTTTTTTCTAAGATCTGCTTAATTTCTCTGTTTGAGACTTCGACTTGTCCACTGGTTTGTGGGTGGTATGGTGTCGCTATATGATGTTTCACTCCATACTTAAATAGTAATTTGTCGAATATCTTTGAGATGAAATGGGAGCCACCGTCACTAATGACGAGTCTCGGTACACCGAATCTTGGAAATATTATGTTTCTAAAGAGTTTGATTACCACTCGTGGGTCATTTGTAGGAGAGGCTATGGCCTCGATCCATTTTAAAACATAATCGACTGCGACGAGTATATATTTGTTTCCAAAAGAAGATGGGAAGGGTCCCATGAAATCAATTCCCCATACGTCGAAGATTTCTACCTCTAGGATTCCTCTTTGAGGCATTTCATTGCGTCTTGAAATATTACCGGTGCGTTGACACCGATCGCAATTTCTAACAGCGATGTGGACATCTTTCCATAGATTAGGCCAGAATAGGCCGGCTTGTAAGATCTTTGCACAAGTTTTGGAAGTGCTTACGTGTCCCTCGTAAGGAGATGAATGACAGTGGGAAATGACATCTTCTATCTCTTCTTCGGGTATACATCGACGGAAGATTCTGTCTGGTCCTCTTTTAAATAGTAAGGGTTCGTCCCAATAATAGTATTTGAGATCGTGGAAGAATTTCTTTTTCTGTTGGTAGGTAAGGTCTGGTGGGAGCGCGTTTGCAGCTAGATAGTTAACTATGTCGGCATACCATGGCAGTTCCATGGTTGCATGGATTGCTTTTACGGCTTCCTTGGGTTTTGGTTTGTTTAAGTTTAACTGAGCCAAGTCGCTCCTTATTTGGACTATCAGTTGTTCATATGGAAAATCGTCGTTAATCGGCACTTGTTCGGGTTTTATATCTTCCAATCTTGACAAGTGATCCGCTACGACGTTTTCGGTCCCTTTTTTATCCTTAATCTCTAAGTCAAATTCTTGCAAAAGTAGGATCCATCTGAGGAGCCTTGGTTTTGCATCTTTCTTATTTAATAGATATCTTATAGCAGCGTGGTCCGTGTAGATGATGATTTTCGCTCCTACTAGATAGGAACGGAATTTGTCAAGCGCGAAGACGACTGCTAACAGCTCTTTCTCAGTCGTGGCGTAGTTCATTTGGGCTGGGTCTAGCGTTCTACTAGTGTAGTTTCTTGTCCTTCCTTTGTCCAAGAAATGCGCCTACGGCGTAATCACTCGCGTCACACATGATTTCGAAGGGTAAATTCCAATCGGGTGGTTGCATGATTGGTGCAGTGATAAGGGCTGATTTTAGAGTTTCAAACGCTTTATGACAATCATCGTCGAATACCAACTCAGCGTCTTTCATTAACAGACCGGTAAGTGGTTTAGTAATTTTTGAGAAATCTTTAATGAATCGCCGGTAAAAACCGGCGTGTCCTAAAAAGCTTCGTATTTCTCTAACGGTCTTAGGTGGTCAAAGTTCTTTTATGACTTCTATTTTGGCTTTGTCAACTTCAATCCCTTTATTGGATATGACATGTCCTAGTACGATTCCTTCTCTGACCATGAAATGGCATTTTTCCCAATTGAGCACGAGGTTTACTTTTACACATCTTTCTAAGACTTTCTCTAGGTTTGATAGGCATCCTTCGAAACTTTCCCCGCACACTGAGAAATCATCCATGAACACTTCCATGCTGTTGTCTATAAAATATGCAAAGATTGACATCATACATCGTTGGAAGGTCGCTGGGGCATTACACAATCCGAAAGGCATTCGTCTATATGCGAACGTTCCATACGGACACGTGAAAGTAGTCTTTTCTTGATCGTCAGGGTGAATGGGAATTTGAAAGAATCCGGAGTAACCGTCTAGATAGAAGAAATAGGAATGTTTGGCTAACCGTTCTAGCATTTGGTCTATGAAGGGTAGGGGAAAATGGTCTTTACGAGTGGCTTTGTTTAGTTTTCTATAATCTATACACACTCTATGTCCATTGACTACTCTTTGCGTTATTGGTTCGCCTTTTGCGTTCTTAACAACGGTGATACCTCCTTTCTTGGGCACCACGTGTACTGGGCTCACGCACTTACTATCAGAGATCGGGTATATGATTCCAGCTTCCATAAGCTTTGTAATTTCATCTCTGACTACAGTGCTAAGAATCGGGTTAATCCTTCTTTGAGGTTCTCTAGAGGTTTTACAATTCTCTTCTAGCATAATACGATGCATACAAATTGAAGGACATATTCCTTTCAAATCAGATATGTTATAACCTAGTGCGGTTGGGTACCTCCTTAGGACTTCTAAAAGTTTTTCAGTTTCGAGCTTTCCTAAGTTGGAGTTTACTATTACTGGTCGCGTGTGTTCGGTATCAAGGAATTAGTATCTTAGATTCTTAGGTAAGATTTTCAATTCTACACTGGGGTTCTTCGGGCATGGCATATGATCGGGCGTGAGTGCTAAGCTTTCGTTTAGACTGCCATTGTTTTCGAATATTGGAGGGGTTTGTATTTCCATTATCTCAGAATATTTCGTCTGTTCTGCTTCCATCTCTCTTACGCACTCGTCTATGACATCTAGAAGATAGCATGTGTCGTTCATGGCTGATGCTTGTAAGAATTGAGTAAGGATGAATTCCACTTTTTCTTCTCCAACTTCGAATGTTAGTCTGCCCTTCTTTACATCAATTATAGCTCCGGCGGTGGCTAGGAAGGGTATTCCTAGTATGATAGGGGTAACTGAGTCCTCGGTTATATCCATGATGATGAAATCGGTCGGGATATAAAATTGACCTATTCTAACTAGAACGTTTTCCAGTATACCTACAGGGTATTTAACTGATCGGTCAGCTAATTGAACGGACATTTTCGTGGGTCTGAGTTCTCCCATCTCTAGCTTTTTGCAGATAGATAGGGGCATGGCGCTAATACTTGCTCCTAAGTCACATAGAGCTTTGTCTATGACAAACTTTCCAATATTACAAGGTATAGAGAAACTACCTGGGTCTTTTAACTTAGGAGGCATATTGTTTTGAATGATCATGCTACACTCGGCAGTGAGTGTAACTATTCCGTTATCTTCTATCTTTTTCTTGTTAGATAGAATTTCCTTGAGAAATTTAGCGTACGAGGGCATCTGAGTGATGGCTTCTGTAAAAGGTATTGTGATATTGAGTTGTTTCAGAAGTTCAACGAATTTCTTGAATTGGCCCATCGTTTTGGAATTTGTAAGTCTCCGAGGATACATAATTGGTGGTTTATAAGGCGGTAGAGGTACACAAGGCTTCTCTTTCTCCACTGCCTCTTGAGTTTCGTTTTCCTTTTCTTTTTCTTTAGGTTCATTGGCTTTTTCAGTCGGCTCGCTCTGTTTTTGGTACATGGCTAGACTTTCTAGTCTTGGGTCAACAGGTCCGTCGAGTTCTTTTCCACTTCTCAGTATCACAGCATTAGCATGTCCTTTTGGGTTGGGCTGTGGTTGACCAGGAAAAATTCCAGCCGGTGCTGCAGTAGGTGCTTGTTGTTGAGCTACCTGTGAAATTTGCGTCTCAAGCATCTTGTTATGGGTGGCTAAAGCATCAACTTTGCTAGTTAATTGTTTTATCTGCTCATTAGTATGTAAATTCTGATTTATAACGTCTTTATTAGTCTGAGCTTGGGAAGCAATGAAGTGTTCTATCATGATTTCTAGGTTAGATTTCCTAGGAGTATTAGGTCCATTACCAGGATGATTTGGGATAGCTTTTGGATAACCGGGTGGTGTGGCAGGAGCTTGTCCAGGTGCGTATAACGCGTTGTTACTTTTGTATGAAAAATTCGGATGATTTTTCCAACCAGGGTTATATGTATTTCTATAAGGGTTCCCTTGTACGTAATTTTCTTGTTCAGCTGGAACTCCCGTTAGAAGTGGGCATTCTGGAGCAGGATGTGATTGAAGACCACATAGATCGCAAGTTTGGACAACTGCAGCTACGGTAGCTGTAGGAGTAGTGGTAAGGTTTTCTAACTTTTGGGTAAGAGCTTCCACTTTAGCATTGACTTGGTCCAGAATATTCACTTCAGACATTCCACCTTTGGTTTGGGATTTCTCCACATTGGCTCTTTCGCTTCCCCATTGATAGTGGTTCTGGGCCATACTTTCGATAAGTTGATTTGCTTCGGCATATGGTTTATCCATCAGTGTGCCACCAGCAGCGGCGTCTATAGTCAATCTTGTGTTATACAAGAGACTGTTATAAAACGTATGAATGATTAGCCATTCTTCTAAACCATGATGAGGACAGAGTCTAATCATATCCTTGTAACGTTCCCATGCTTCGAAAAGTGATTAGTTATCTTTTTGTCTAAAACCATTGATGTTAGCTCTAAGCATAGCAGTTTTGCTTGGTGGGAAATATCTAGCCAAGAAGACTTTCTTCAATTCATCCCATGTGGTGATTGAATTTGAAGGAAGAGATTGGAGCCAGGCTCGGGCTCTGTCTCTTAAAGAAAAAGGAAATAGGCGCAATCGTATCGCCTCGGGGTTTACACCATTCGCTTTTACAGTGTCTGCGTACTGCACAAACACTGACAGATGTAGGTTAGGGTCGTCAGTAGGAGATCCAGAAAATTGGTTCTGTTGAACGGCGGATAAAAGCGAAGGTTTCAGCTCGAAATCGTTTCGAGCAATAGCAGGAGCGGCAATGCTGTTGTGAGGTTCCGCTTGTGAAGGAACTGCGTAGTCCTTAAGAGCGCGAGGCGGATTTGGTACGTCAGCCATTGTCGATTCTTCGATAAATTCTGGTAACGGGATATCAGGAATTTTAGTCGAAGGAAGATTGTTGAGAGATCGGTATTCTTGAATTCAGCGTCTTAATCTTAACTAGCGCTCGATATCGTTAATTTGTAGATGCAAAGGCTCGCTTTGAGAACGAGTGTTTGGCATACAATAGAGGGAAATATAAAAAGTTGCCCTAGTCTAGACAGTGTTGTTTTCAGAATACACTAGTGACTAAACTAAAGTCCCCAACAACGGCGCCAAAAACTTGATGTGCGATTGACCTAATGTGTCTAACGATATCTTAACTACAAGTGCACAGTCTATCGCGGTAGTAATAAAAAGATGTCGAACCCACAGGGACTTTGTAATCACTCTAGTGTTATGAAACAGGTTAGTTTAGCTAAGGCGGAAATTGTCACGTTTGGTTTTTAGAAGTTTAAAACTAAAGGAGAAACTAAATTCAATTAAAAGAATTATAATACTAAAGTGGTCGGAGTGTAATATTTTGAACCTATACAAATTAAATTGTAACTAAGCATATAAAAATATTTAACTTAAATTGTTCTGTAGTACTTATCAGTTTAAAAACCCTCGATTCACACTCTCGTGGTCTTACCTCGGATCATACTCCTAAAGCCAAATGTCTGCTCTCGCTAGCCCATAAGTGTTTAGAAAGAATATTTTTGAAAACTAAATAAATCTAATTCGTTTTAAAGCGTTCTCGCTGTATTTAAATCGAATGCCTAAGTTTAGCTATCCGGTTAAAACCTCACACTCTCGTGGTCTTGATTTCTCCCTATTTTACTTTCCTTACTCTCGTAACAAAAAGCTTGATTTTTAATTATAAAAAGTCACGGCCAGAAATTAAGTTAATTAAGGTTTTAGCTTAGAAATACATTAATTCATTCGGTTATTTCATCACACCCCGACTACGGGTATTTAGCTACTCATAATGCTCGGAATTAAAATGCGGGAAATAAAATCAGAAAACAATAACACATGCATTATAAATAAAGAACAGAAATTTAACATAAATAAATTGCAATTATATTGAATACGATAAAAAACCTGAAAACCAATAATATCCTAGATCCTTCTTCCACAAGCCGGTAAGATCGGAACGTCGGAATGAAAATTAAATAAACAAAATGCTGAGGCTTGAAAGAAATCCTAACTACAATAGCAATTTCCTGATGTTGGAAATGCTATTAACGGTTCTTAAAGGAAAGGGAATAACAAGAACAAAATAAAATCGGAAAATAGAATCGGGTTTTAAATCGGCAGAGCTTCCGCAAGAATTTTCTGAACTGAACTTTGTTATTTCTTCTTTGAAGTCCAAGCTATTTATAGAGAATGAATACAGTTGGGATTATATTTCACGTTGCTAGATTCTTGGCTTGCTGAGAAAAATAAGGAGAAGGTGGTCTTGGTCGTTGGAGAAAAATAAGGCACACATGCATGCTTCGTTACTTGACCACGTACTGCACGTTCAAAATAACTAATAAAGTGCTTGTTACGGTCGTGGCTGGTGTGTTACGTGCAGATTCCATGAAATAGCGCGTTACGGTCGTGGCCAATGAATGACGGTTGTAACACGCTTCTGAAGTGTCTCACGGTCGTGGCAAGGGTGTGACGACCGTAATAGCAGCAAATTTTGGATTTTTGACAGATTTATCTTTTCTCTTCTGGTCTTGGCTGCAATCTTGTACATTTCATGTTTCTTTCTAGTTTGAGCTAAGATATGTTGTACCTGCATAAAATCATACAAAACTCGGAGTATTCGGGAGTTAATCGGGTCAATACGATATAAAGCGGTTTAATTTCATAGTAAATATATGATACGATTTCTCGTTATCAACTTTCCTTTTAATTAATAAAATGCAATATTGGTTTGTCTTACTTGTTAATAATGTAGGCAAAAGCAATGTGGCTTAGCAAGTTGATCCATGGGTTCACGAGTTTATTTCCATGCCCTAGTCAATAAAGCTTGAGAAATTCAAACCTCACCGTTGAAGTTATTTTGGAAGAAATAGCATGGCAAGGTTTATTTTGGTTCACCATATTTCAAAGTTATCAAGATCGATTCAAAAGTACAAGGGGTTGATTGAAGAAGTTGTTATGGTTGGACAAGGCCTTGTTCCCATTGGTCACAAGTGCATATTTCTCTCATTTCTCAATATATGGAAGTGGTTTTGGTTGCTATGAGTTCTAATTATCATCCTCAACAATTTCTATTTACAAATCAAAAGTGTTGGTACAAGAAGGTTGTTCAAAATTGTCAAAGTTCCTCAAAGCATTTTCTTGATCTAGGAGCTAGGGTTTTGAACTTCAAAGAAGTATATCTTGCCCATCTTTTGGTATTTTTGAGTGATTAAAAATACATCCTTCTCTTTAAAGGGTTATTAACAAATCACTTCAAAATTTTCAAGGAGTTTTCATGTGGAAGAAGCTTGACGATGAAGAAAGATTACAAGTCCTCCAGATGAACCCCCAATTTCTCATGTGTGACTTCAAATGATCATAACTTGGTCAATTTTTATCACCTTGAGCCCACTGTTTTTTCACAATGATTTTGAGGATGTGAAATTTATTCCTTCTTTTATGTGCAAAGTGAGAAAATGTATGGAAGATGCCCTAAGGATACAAAAGACTATAGGTCATTTCATGATTTTTTTTCAACTTCAATAATTCACAACTCTCTCAATTTTTGGATATTTTGAATGGTTCAAGTTTCAAAATGTCATTCAAGAGGTATATTTCATGCCATATTTTTTGGTCAAGAGCGAATTCCAAGAGGAAGGCCATGTTTGGATGCAAAATATTATAGGTCACTTTTGAAGAAAAACTTGAAATATTTCTAAGTATGGAAAGTCAACTTCTTTTCCCCAGCTTTGACTCATTGCAACTTTCATCTCAAACATCCATTTGATTCCATTATTTTCCCATTGCAAATCTTGTAACCTCATCTTTCTAAAGCATCAAGAATCATGTCCTAAGACCCCTTGAGCTGAGAATGCCATTGATTTGAACTTGGTAACTTGGAACTGAAGTTTCTTCAAAAGATAGAACTTGAAATCCTTGATTTAGATTCTAAACATGTTTAGTGAACTTACAGAAGTGATTTGCATAGAAAGACGCGTGTTTTGGATGATTTTTGATCAATATAGAAGTCACACTTTTCTTGTTTGCAACTTCACACAATTTCCCTCCAAACTTCATCATTTCACACGCTTGAATATTCCATTTGATTCCCTATAAATAGAGGGTCATCTCTCATTCATTTCCTCAAGCTTGAACAACCAGAATCACCCTGCCAAACTTGCTTCATAACTCATTTTTCTGTAACTTCAAAATCAATGTTCAAGCTTTTTTCAATCCAATTTTTCTATCAATTCACCTTCCTTGATCTTCCCCGAAGCTAACCATACAATTACCTTCAAGAACCGCGACTTATATTGATCCATAGAATTCCAGTTTCAGAGCTCTGCAACTCAACTTCAATAGGTAGATTTCTCCATCAATTCTTCAAAACTTTGATATCATTGTGAAGCTCTCATTTCCCTGGTTCTAGTTGCAACACTTTCTTTTATCTGTAAACACGTTTTGATCATGAAATTTCAAATCCCTTTTCAAAACTTTCTTTCCAAATTGCTTGAGCTACAATTTATATAAATTTGTCGCGAATGTGTGGTTGTCTTCGTATTGAAGAGACGAAGTGAGTGGCATAGGTCTGAACTTCTAATTTTATAGTTTGAGAGACCTGCAATTCACGTTGGCTGGAGGTTGAATTTGACCAACGTGTCATCTTCCAACCAATGATGGCTTGCCACTTGTTTTATTTTTGAAAATATGATTTTACATTTGATTCAAGGCTTTATTCACTAAAGACCATGATATGCACAGTGCGTCAGACCCTTGGATTTGATTACTAACGCGTTTTGACTCTCATCCAATGGTCCACATATTTTTTACTTTATTTTTTATTTCTGATTTTTATATTTAATTGCTTTAAACTTCAAACAATAATAGAAAATTCATTTTTAGTCCAAAAAATCTGAAAAAATTATGAAAAGTATTTTTGATTTTTCTCTTTCTAATTTTTATTTTTTCACAATTTTATTTTGTGTTTTGATATTTTTTAAATAAATTTTTACTTTATTTGAATTGTTTTAAATGTTTAAAAATACTTTTATGCATTTTTAAATTCTGAAAAAAATATGGAATGATCCAATGATATTGTCACAAATATTGGTGACCTCACTTATTTTTTATTTCTGACTTTGGTATTTTTTTTATCATTTTTGGTTTATTTTACCCATTTCTTTTAATTTTAAAAATTGTTTCTGACTTTAAAAAATTACCAAAATTTTATAAAAATATTTGAGTTCATTTCTGATTTTTCTATGGTCTTACTTAATATTTCTTGATTAGTTTGAACATAGTTGGTATTTTTCTTTCTTATTTCTATTTTAAAATATTTTTAAAACCTTTTTAATGTATATATTAAATGCAATATTATTTTTGTGAATATTTTCTGGCTGATCTTGGGTTGAATTTTTGATCATGAACTTTGTTAACATCATTGGATCCATGATGTTGAGCCTAACTCCATAAAAATTGATGAATGATTTTAATAATAGTTTGATTAAAATTTAATTCAAATTGTGGTTTGTATATTCCTTCCCACCACTCTTCATATCATCCCTTTCTTATTGTACTAAGTGTTATTGGAGTATGATCTCTATATCATGTCTCAAAATAAATGGTGCATAGATTGATATTGACCGGCCTAAAAAATGGTGTGACTTTTATATAAGTCCACTTACAATTGCTTAACATAGCGCTAAATTTTGTCCCGATTCGAATAAATGATCATTCGTGGCCCAAACCTATGTTTGCAAGCCCAAGTATGTTAATTTGATCTCTTTGATCCAATAACCTTGAGATTCATTGTGTAGAGGCTTTGGTTCTACCAATCCTCTAATGGATCTTCATCAATTTTGGTCAACGCAGATTACTTAAACATTGTTGATCATTACATGGTACTTTTGAGGATTCCAAATGGATGATATACTTGACAAAAAGCAAATGCAACTTGTTTTGTGGAGGCTTTGGTTCTACCAATCCTCTAATGAGTTCCAAATTCAAGTTTCAAGATGGCATCCAACTAACCATTAATTATTAAATTGTTTTTACTTTATGCTTTTATGCTTTATGTACCATTTATTTTAAGCATTACATTTCATGCCATTTTTGTTTTTCCTCACTTGAGCATTTACTTTCTTGTCATTTTTATTTTGCTCACTTGAGCTTTTTTTTTACTTTTTTAAGATACCTAATAATAAACATGAACCCTAAAAAAGGCTTTAATGATACTTGGACTATTTGGTTACTATCCTTGGCATATGGAGTTTTGGACTTCTTGGACTTAGGATTAGAAACCTTTGCCTATGTTGGAGACCTTGTGGCCTTAATTGATATTTTGTCTGGATTTTTTGAGGTTTACCTCAAGACATTGAGTTGTTTGTTTGTTTTGTGTGTAGGTTATTATGATTACACTCTTTGTTTGTAATCTGGAATTCACCCGTATACAGCCGTTACTCTGTCCAATTTTTATGAAGACTTCATACACTTGAAGTTTGGTTCTCTCAAGAGGTCTAGTATCTTTGCTTGCTTGGTTTCAATCCAAAGAATGAGAATTCTATATTGACTCATAATGTCAAGTATTGGCTTCTTGTTGGTTAGATGGTTCTTATCCCTAGCTTTTACCTTATGCTTTAGGATAGTCCCTTCTTCTCCCTTCATCTTCTTTAATTTCAAAAATCTTCCTCCTCCTTTTGAAAACTATTATTGTTTTTAAACTTGAACCACTTTCATAATAAACTTGGACTTAGGTCCATGCGTTTTCAAAAATCATTTTCATAAATAAACCTCAATCAATTTAATAATGCCTTGACATTTTTTTGTAAGAAGACTAAAAGTCAATCAATCTCATTTCAAACCATTTTGCCACTTTGGCTTTTTAGTTTAAAACCTTTCTCAAAAGAATATACTCTTGTCAATCCTTGTAGTGATGCAAACAACTATACTTCTACAATATGTAGTGAGGTGAGATATTTTCCACTTGGGTGTTGAGTGAGGCATTGTTGATTTTAAAATCTAAGCGATATCCTCCACTTTGAGATGATGCAAATTCTCATTTCTCATAATTATGGGTAGTAAGTATGTTTTCCACACGGACAATGACGATGATGTCTTATCTCATAAAATTAACCAACACAATTATGTTTTAAATTTTTTAAAGAGGAACTACATGTAACCTGATCCCCTATTGCATGAAAGGTGGTACGTAGGCACTAGAGGTTCACAACCGCGGCGGGTGCAAAAATCATAAAAAAATACTTCTTTTCTCACCTCCACCATCTATTTTTACACAACATTTTATAGCCAAAATATACAGATTTTACAAAGAGGTTCCTGCAGAGTACCGTAGATGTTTAGGGTGCTAATACCTTCCCTTTGCATAACCAACCCCCTTACCTTGAATCTTTCCCCCTCTTTTTGGGTTACTCGCTCTTTTCCCATTCCTTTGGAAACAATAAAGCGCGACGGCGATTTTTATTTTAATCTGTGTAAGTCTAGTCAATCAAATGGCTTAGTCTTAAACATTTCTACCGCTATAGAAAAAATAGCAACTTCACTGGGGAAAGATTGACCTCTTTCTGGTCCATCCCTAAGCGGGTTGAGCCTATATTTTTTTATATCTGTATATGTGCTATTGTTGTTTATGTGTTATATGTTGTATATGTTTGTCTGGATTTTCCTGGTTTTCGGGGTGCTTGGTGATTACTTATAAGTCCTATACCCGAACTTGGGAAAACTTTAAGATAGGACAAGTGGTATAGTCATGTTAACTTTGAGGAAGTAATCCCAAAAAAGGAGGCATGATACCCCCCACTCAATGGAGGCCCCTTTGACTATAGTGTCATTTACCGAGTAATCGGGAAGATGTACTACTTTCTGCCTGGGAGCCTGCTGAAGCTGAGGACCGTAGAATACCTAACCCATCTTGTCCTTTTAGGTGTAGTGCGGAAGCTATGACGGAGTAATCCAGAAATAGTTGTCACGCGATACTACGCTCGGACGAGTTTTTCTTGAGAATATTACTAATTACCGAGTTAATCGGGAAGTTGGTAATATCCGAAGGAAGGAGGTAGACTCTGAGAACCTCTAGAACCTTGTTCAGCAGGTGATAACTTTTAGACCATACCATATGGGTAGTACCTTCGACCTCATGCTCGTGACGTTGAACCTATGAACCCTATGTTTGTGATCTTGTGTGTGATTGTTGCATCATGCATCCATGCACTCATAAGCATATTTTGAAGAAATTTTATTTCAAGGGACTTAAAAGTTGACCATTTGCGAATATCTCAGGTACTTTTGACCATGGATTCTGGAAAAAGAAAGACCGGAAAATACAGTTTCAAAGATCCCGTGATAGATGAGTTGATCAGTTTGATTCCCGAGATTGAGTGTTCTGCAGATTTTCGAAAGAAGTATGGATCCATCATTCCTCTCATGAAGCTTAGGATGAAGGAGGGTATTATCTCGACCTTGGTCCAGTTCTATGATCTGATGTATCATTGCTTTACTTTTCCGGACTATCAGTTGATGCCTACACTAGAGGAGCATTCTTATCTTTTGGATTTACCTATTACCGATCATGTTCCTTTTACTGCTTTGGAGGGTGAGCCAAAACCATATGAGATTGCTGCTTTGGTTTATCTGGGGAAGTCTGAGGTTGAAGCCTATATGACTACTAAAGGAGGGATTAGAGGATTACCAGCTCAGTTCTTATTGGAGAAAGCTCGTTACTTTTCCAGGATGAAGAGTACCGTCGCTTTTGAGGCCATCTTTGCTCTACTTGCTTATGGGTTGTTCTTATTTCCTAATGTGGATAAGTTTGTTGACATTAATGCTATCAAGATCTTCATGATTGGAAACCCAGTTCCTACATTGTTGGGTGATGCTTATTACTCTATTCATCTTCAGAATTCTTATCATGGGGGGATGATTGTCTGTTGCACGCCTCTGTTATACCGGTGGTTCATTTCTCATATGCCTCAGTCTGATGCTTTATGGGATGTCAGGAAGGAACCTCGTTGGGCTCCTAAGATCACGACACTTACTCACTAGGATATTGATTGGTATCATCGAGCTTACCAGGATGTAGAGATTGTTGACAGTTTTGGTAGTTTCCCTAATGTACCCCTTCTTGGTACAAAGGGAGGAATTAACTATAACCCTATTCTTGCACGGCGACAACTTGGTTATCTGATGAGGGATAAACCAAATAATATTCATTTAAGTAACTTCTTCCTGAAGGAGGGAGAAGACCACAAGGAATCTAGGGAGAAAATTGTGAAGGCCTGACGTCACATTCATAGGAAGAGTAGGAAAGACTTGGGACCTAAGGGAGCTGTTTCTTTGGAGCCTAATCTTTAGTGGGTCCAAACGAGAGCTATTCAGTTGAAGATGTCGTACTCTCGGGAAACGCCTATGCCTGATTTGTTTGTGAAGACCACTCCTCCCCTATTGGATGATATGGAAGAGCTACAACTTGCTTTGGTCAAGATCCAACAAGAAAAGGATGCTTGGAAGAATAAGTGCCAAACTTTAGAGATTTCTCATAGAGTAGACTTGAAGGAGAAAAATGATTTGATTGAGATTCTTGAGAGTCGGGCTGTAGAGATGAAGGAGAGGCAAGGGGATTTATTTTCCTCTAAGCCTCAGTCAGATTCTAGTTGCTCACTTCATGATTCAAGTGATTGGAAGGAGGTCGCCACCAGATATGCGGAAGAAAACCAGAGGTTGACGGTTCATATTTCCAGGCTTATAGGGAAGCGCCAGCGTATATAGTGATCTCCATCAGCTTTACTTCTTAGGGTTTTAGACTTTATTTTCATCTTGTACTTGGGATTGTTGAAACTTGTAATCCATTTTGAAGTTATTATAATAAAAAAATTTAGTATTTCAAATGTGTTATTACTTTGATATTTGCAATTTGTCTATAAATCTTTAAGTCCCTTGAAATAATAATAAAAATAAATCATGTGCATTACATATCATGCATCGTATTACACATATTTCTTGCATTTGTTATGCATATCCAGGTGTCTTGCCAAGCTTCTTTACTTCGTTCAGTAAGTTGTCTCACCACTACGATACTCGAGCTAATTTCAGAAAGAAGATGGACAACTTAGAACAAGAGAATCGCGAGCTACACGAGGAAGTTTCTGCTTTGAAGGCCGACATGGACAATCTCACCGTTCTGATGGAATCTCTGGTGGCTGCTCTGAATCATCCACCGAGTGTTCAACCTCAACAAACAAGGGTTACTACTGAATCTCCGACTATGCCTGTGTTTGCTACTCCAGCTGTTGTTCAGAATCACATGCCTTAAGGTTGTCTCTGGGGAATTCCATAGAACTTTGCACCTTAAGGTTTCAATCTTGGTCCTCAAGATAATCTAGTTGTTCAGACTACTGTTACTCCTGCACCTTCTGTGGTGCATGTTGCTCCTGCTGCACCTCCTTCGATGAATATGGTTCCATTTGCTAATGATGACATGTGTCGTCCTTTTCCTCCACCAAGTGAAGACTTAGGTCTCTATGATAGAATGGATGATTTTCAATAATAGTTTGACAAGATGTAGAGGGAGATGAAGGACCTCAGGGGAAAGGAATTGTTCGGGCATAATGTGAATGATTTATGCTTGGTCGCGAATGTCAAGATACATGCGAAGTTTAAAGTCTCGTAATTTGAGAAGTACAAGGGAAACACTTGTCCTCGTGCTCATCTTGTGATGTATGTAAGAAGAATGTCTACCCACACTGATGATCAGCGTCTGTTGATTCACTTTTTTCAAGATAGTTTGATTGGTGCTACGCTGAAGTGGTATATGAGTTTGGACAGTGTCAACATCCATACTTTCAATGACTTGGGAGAAGTGTAGTTGTGTATTTATTGGCTTGCATTTTTGGTAAAACCAGGTGTGTGTGTGTGAATGTCATGACTGATGTCATAACATTCTAGTTTAGTATGTACTGGTTCATTAGGTACCTTTGCAGAAAAATATTGTCATACAGGTGCTGCTGTTTATAAGTGTGTATCTGAGCATTTTGCAAAAAGATCACATTTACCTAAATCAGTAGACAGGTTTTCAGATGTCATAACAGATGTTAAGACATCCTGTTCTGAACTAACAGTTATGCAGTTTGGGTAATTCTGAGTTTTTTCAGGATTATGACTCAGTCTTTCCTGAACAGAAAATCTCGTAGACTTGGGGTTAACCTAGCTCAACCTTAACCTGGTTGATAAAGTCCTGTGACCTAGTCTTAAGGACAAACGGAATTAACCCTAGCTTTTTGTAGAAACCCTAACTGAAGATGCAGCTGCTATATATTCAACAGAGCTGCTGTTTTGGAAGGCATCCCTTTTTGACAGAAGATCATTTAGAAGCTGTATAGTTTTAACTATTGTAATCCAAGCAATTATCATTGTGATAAGTGACTTGGAATAGGTTTTAATTGTAAGGGTTGTGTATCACTCAAAGCTTTGAAGCAAGAGTGTTTGTATGTCTCTTGACTAAAGCTTTGAAGCAAAGTCAAGTTAGGTTTGTGTATCACTCAAAGCTGTGAAGCAAGAGTGTTTGTGTTGCTTGATTAAAAAGCTGTGAAGCATAATCAAGTGTATGTTTTGAAGAGTGTCTTCATCAATTCATTAGTCAAATTGTTTTATGTATCACTGCTGTGATTGAGGGGGAGTGAGTAGGAACTCAGGTTTAAGTTGTACTTAGATTGAAGTTGCATTGGGTAGGTCTTAAGTGAAGGAGATAAACTGGTTGGTTTATTCCTGAATTAATATCTCTTATAGTGGATTTCCTCCCTGGCTTGGTAGCCCCCAGAGTAGGTGTTGTTGCACACTGAACTGGGTAAACAATTGACTGTGTTCTTTACTGTTTTTGTATTTACTGTCTTATAGAAAGTCAGATACGGTGTCATAACATTGAACGTGACATTGAGTATCTGCAGCCAGAATTTCAATTGGCATCAGAGCAGGCACCCTGCCTGTATTACTGGGTGAGATCTAGGGATATCACTTTCTGGAACTATGGACAAAGAAGGAGTTTTTGGAAATAGACCACCCATTCTGGATGGAACTAATTATGACTACTGGAAACCTCGTATGATTGCCTTCTTAAAATCTCTGGACAAAAAGGCTTGGAGAGCTGCTGACAAAGGATGGATCCATCCCACCATAACTGAGAAAGATGGGACAATCAGTTTGAAGCCTGAGGAAGATTGGAGTAAATAAGAAGATGAGTTAGCCCTGGGAAATTCCAAAGCTTTAAATGCCTTGTTCAATGGAATTGATAAAAACATTTTCAGACTAGTGCATCAATATGAATTGGCCAAGGAAGTTTGGGACACTCTCAAAACTACTAATGAGGGCACTTCCAAAGTGAAAATGTCAAGGCTTCAGATGTTGACTACCAAGTTTGAGAATCTAAAAATGATGGAAGATGAAACCATTCATGAGTTTCACATGAACATCTTGGAGATTGCCAACACCTCAGGAGCACTGGGAGAAAAGATGTCAGAAGAAAAATTGGTGAGAAAGATTCTCAGATCCTTGCCTAAAAGATTTGCTATGAAGGTAACTGCCATAGAGGAAGCCCAGGACATCAGCAAGTTGAAAGTGGATGAACTAATTGGGTCTCTTCAGACTTTTGAGATGGGGTTCACTGAAAATGGTGACAAGAAGAACAAGAGCATAGCACTTGTATCCAACACTGATGTTGAAAACAAGGAGGATGAAGAAGAAAATATTTCAGAAGCTATAGCCATGCTTGGAAGACAGTTCAACAAACTCATCAAAAGAATAGATCCAAAGTCAAGGTCTAATGTTCATAACATTCCCTCTGACATTGACAGTTCTAGCAGAAGACCAAGGTCAAAAGAGAAGGGAAATCAAGGCAGAGGTATTCAATGCCATGGCTGTGAAGGATATGGGCATATTCGAGCTGAATGTCCTACCTTTCTTAAGAAACAAAAGAAAGGAATGACTGTTACTTGGTCTGACTGTGATTCAGAAAGTAATTCTGAAGAAGAATCTGCCAAACTAGTTACTTCTCTAACTGCTATTTGTACCTCTAAAAGTGACATTAGTGATGAAGAGGTGACTTTTGAAGAACTGGCTGATACTTACAAGAAATTGTGTATCAGAAGTACTGAAGTCTGTATGCAGAATGAGAAACAATCAAAACTCATCATAAAGCTGGAGGCTGAAAAAAGGGCAAACCTTGAAACTATAAGTCATCTAGAAGGGGAAGTTCAATTGCTGAACTCACAACTGAATCAAATGACCAAATCTGTCAAGATGCTGACTAATGGAATAGACAAATTGGAAGAGATCCTTCAGGTTGGACAAAATGTGGGAAATAAATCTGGACTAGGATTTATGGAAGCAAAGAAATCTGGTACAGATAAGAAGATCAGGCCTGATAAGCAAATGTCAAAACAAATGTCTCAACACAACTCTCAACATCAGGAACAGAGACATATGAAGAAAAGGTACCAAAGATGGAGATGTCATCATTGTGGGAGATATGGCCACATAAAGCCCTTCTGCTTCAGATTGCATGGATACCCTAATCAGAACTCAGGTGTCAAACCTAAGTCTAAAAAGGTACCACATGCTCCTAAATGGAAGAAAAAGGCTACTGCCCTGATAGCCCACACTTCCCTGAGGGTCTCTGCAAAGGAAGACTGGTACTTTGACAGTGGGTGTTCCAGACACATGACTGGAATCAAGAACCTCCTCAATAATGTTAAACCTCACACCACCAGTTTTGTGACCTTTGGAGATGGTGCTAAAGGTGAAATCAAAGGAGTTGGTGATTTGGACTGCCCTGGAGTTCCAAGTCTGAATGAAGTACTACTGGTAAAAGGGCTGACTGCTAATCTCATTAGTATCAGTCAATTGTGTGATCTAGGATTCAAGGTCAATTTCTCAAAATCTGAATGTCTTGTAATTAATGAAAAGCAAGAAATTGTAATGAAAGGAGTCAGATCTAAAGACAACTGTTACTTGTTGGAGCCTGAGAACACTAATTTCTCCTCTGTGTGTTCCATTGCAAAAGAAGAAAAAGAGGTGAAACTGTGGCACCAAAAACTTGGCCATCTTCATCTAAGAGGTATGAAAAGGATTATCTCCATGGAGGCAGTCAGAGGGATTCCAAGACTGCAAATTGATGAAGGAAGCGTTTATGGTGAATGTCAGGTTGGTAAGCAGACTAGGATGTCACATCCAAAGTCAAGACATCTGACCACCTCTAAGGTTCTAGGACTTCTTCATATGGATCTGATGGGACCAATGCAAGTGGAGAGTCTTGGTGGAAAAAGATATGCCTATGTGGTTGTGGATGATTTTTCCAGATTCACCTGGATTAACTTCATTAGGGAAAAATCTGATGTATTTGAAGTTTTTAAAGAATTGTGCAAAAAAATTCAAAGAGAAAAGGAAGGGTGTATTGTCAGAATCAGAAGTGATCATGGCAAGGAATTTGAAAACATCAAGTTTGATGATTTCTGTTCCTCAGAAGGAATTAGTCATGAATTTTCTTCTCCTATAACTCCTCAGCAAAATGGAGTTGTGGAAAGAAAAAACAGGACCATACAGGAATCTGCCAGAGCAATGATACATGCCAAAAGACTTCCTATGTATTTTTGGGCTGAAGCTATGAATACAGCCTGCTATGTCCATAACAGGGTCACCTTGAGAAAGGGAACCTCATCCACCATATATGAACTCTAAAAAGGAAGAAAACCAACTGTGAAGTACTTCCATGTGTTTGGCAGCAAATGCTATATTCTGGCAGATCGTGAACAAAGAAGAAAACTGGACCCTAAAAGTGATGAAGGCATATTTCTAGGATACTCCTCAAACAGCAGAGCTTATAGAGTATTCAATTCCAGGACCAAAGCCATGATGGAATCAATAAATGTTATAATTGATGATTATCATGAAGAAATAGATGTCCCTTGTAATGTTGAGACATTCTTTGAGACTTCAACCCAACAGAATGATCTACTCAACACCTCCATAACAGAATCTGAATCAAAGGAAGCTAGCAAGATCCCTTCCATCAGAATTCAGAAGGATCATCCAAAAGAGCTCATCATAGGAGATCTCAACAGTGGAGTCATTACAAGATCTAGAGAAATCATCTCAAACTCTTGTTTTGTGTCCAAAATGGAACCAAGAAATGTCAAAGAAGCTTTAACTGATGAATACTGGATTGGAGCAATGCAAGATGAACTGAACCAATTCAAGCAACATGAAGTTTGGGAACTGGTTCCTAGACCTGAAGGAACTAACATCATTGGCACAAAATGGATTTTCAAGAACAAATCAGATGCTGAAGGAGTTGTCACCAGGAATAAGGCAAGACTGGTTGCTCAAGGATACACTCAGGTTGAAGGGGTTGATTTTGATGAAACCTTTGCACCTGTAGCCAGGCTGGAATCAATTAGACTCCTATTGTCAATTGCTTGTCTTCTGAAGTTCAAGTTATTTCGTATGGATGTGAAAAGTGCCTTTCTAAATGGGTACTTGAATAAGGAAGCTTATGTGGAACAGCCTAAAGGCTTTGTGGATCCAAATCACCCCGATCATGTCTACAAATTGAGAAAAGCTCTATGGTGCCTGAAACAAGCTCCTAGAGCATGGTATGACAGGTTAACAAAGTTTCTCTCAGACAAAGGATACAGAAAAGGAGGCTTGGACAAAACACTCTTTGTCAAAACTGAAGGAGGGAAGTTGATGGTTGCCCAAATATATGTTGATGACATAGTGTTTGGAGGAATGTCAGAACCTATGGTTAAACATTTTGCTGACCAGATGCAGGCTGAATTCGAAATGAGTCTCATGGGAGAACTAACTTATTTTCTTGGACTGCAAGTCTCACAGATGGAGGACTCAATCTTCTTATCTCAAAGCAAGTATGCTAAGAACATTGTAAAGAAGTTTGGTATGGAGAATGCCAGTCACAAAAGGACTCCTTCTCCTACTCATTTAAAGCTTTCCAAAGATTCAAGTGGGGTTAAGGTGGATCAAAGTTTGTACAGAAGCATGATAGGAAGCTTGTTGTACTTAACAGCCAACAGACCTGATATTGCTTTTGCAGTTGGAGTTTGTGCAAGATACCAAGCTGATCCCAAAGTCAGTCATATCAATCAAGTGAAGAGAATTTTGAAGTATGTGAGTGGAACTTACAACTATGGGTTGCTATATTCTCATGGCTGTGAACCAAATCTGACTGGTTACTGTGATGCTGATTGGGCTGGTAGTGCTGATGATAGAAAAAGCACCTCTGGAGGATGTTTCTTCTTGGGAAATAATCTGGTTTCCTGGTTCAGCAAGAAACAGAATTGTGTGTCTCTCTCTACTGCTGAAGCTGAATACATTGCAGCTGGTAGTAGCTGTTCTCAAATGATCTGGATGAAACAGATGCTTACTGAGTATAATGTCACTCAAGATGTTATGACATTGTACTATGACAATCTGAGTACAATCAACATTTCCAAGAATCCCATTCAGCATAGTAGGACCAAACATATTGACATAAGACATCACTTTATCAGAGACCTTGTAGAATAGAAGACAATCAAATTGGAACATGTTGCCACTGAGCTACAGCTGGCTGACATTTTTACCAAGGCTCTTGATGCAAATCAATTTGAAAACTTGAGGGGTAAGTTGGGTATTTGTCAACATGAGGAATTGTAGCAATTAATTTTGCTTAAAACAAGGGTTAAAGGAGTTATGTTTGTTCTGATTGGGTTAAAATTATATTTTCCCATTTCCTTCAATTCTTTTAAGAAGTTGAATAGACACTCCTTTTCTTCCTTCCCCTTTCGTCTCCTCATCAAAACCCAGTCTCTCAATCAGAATTTTCTCTTCAGTTGCTGTTGGTCCTCTAAGACTGTCAAAATGTCTCAAACACCATCATCATCCAATACGACTATTTCAACCTCTTCCTCTGATCAAGATTCTAGGACAATCTCTTCTTGTCTGGACTCTGAAGTCCTGGAGATCTCTTATCTTAGAAAAGTGGAAACTAACCCCACCAAGGTCAAAGAGCTGAGAACAAGAAATGCAGGAAGGTCCCAAGCCTCTGCCTCTGGTAATCCATCTCATCCTTCTTCTTCAGTTCCCCCTGAAATTGAAAATAGGGAAGGGTCAGCCTATGTTCGTCAAGCAATAGCTAAAATTGTTTCAAGAATTCTGAACGAGAACCACTTAGTTCCTGGCATTTCTGTTCCTTTAAATCAAGAAAGTTCAAATGCTGAAACAAATCCAGATATCTCTAAGGATGTTGAGACATCAGACAAAGAGAAGAATGCTGACATTGCTCACAAGAAAAGGAAGAAGCCCGAATCCTCTGAGTCTGATGACAGTGCTTAAAGGTTGGTGGAGTTGCTGTTTGGTGGAGTTGATGCTGGTCCCTGGTAGAGTTTGCAAAGTGTGTTCAGTTTTTGTCTTGTTATGTTACTTTTTCTGGATGACTGTATAAATTTTAAGAACATGTATCTTTGGCCCATTTGTGGCTAAAGAGGGGGAGATATATTTTTGTACTTAATTAGACATTCTATTTTTCTGCAGTCATTTCTTTCTGCTGCTATCTATCTCTGATTGCTTAGGGTCTTTAGCCAAAAATCTGCCAAAGGGGGAGTTTGTAGTTGTGTAGTTATTGGCTTGCATTTTTGGTAAAACCAGGTGTGTGTGTGTGTGTGTGAATGTCATGACTGATGTCATAACATTCTAGTTTAGTATGTACTGGTTCATTAGGTACCTTTGCAGAAAAATATTGTCATACAGGTGTTGTTGTTTATAAGTGTGTATCTGAGCATTTTGCAAAAAGATCACATTTACCTAAATCAGTAGACAGGTTTTCAGATGTCATAACAGATGTTAAGACATCCTGTTCTGAACTAACAGTTATGCAGTTTGGGTAATTCTGAGTTTTTTCAGGATTATGACTCAGTCTTTCCTGAACAGAAAATCTCGTGGACTTGGGGTTAACCTAGCTCAACCCTAACCTGGTTGATAAAGTCTTGTGACCAGGTCTTAAGGACAAACGAAATTAACCCTAGCTTTTTGTGGAAACCCTAACTGAAGATGCAGCTGATATATATTCAATAGAGCTGCTGTTTTGGAAGGCATCCCTTTTTGACAGAAGATCATTTAGAAGCTGTATAGTTTTAACTATTGTAATCCAAGCAATTATCATTGTGATAAGTGACTTGGAATAGGTTTTAATTGTAAGGGTTGTGTATCACTCAAAGCTTTGAAGCAAGAGTGTTTGTATGTCTCTTGACTAAAGCTTTGAAGCAAAGTCAAGTTAGGTTTGTGTATCACTCAAAGCTGTGAAGCAAGAGTGTTTGTGTTGCTTGATTAAAAAGCTGTGAAGCATAATCAAGTGTATGTTTTGAAGAGTGTCTTCATCAATTCATTAGTCAAATTGTTTTATGTATCACTGTTGTGATTGAGGGGGAGTGAGTAGGAACTCAGGTTTAAGTTGTACTTAGATTGAAGTTGCATTGGGTAGGTCTTAAGTGAAGGAGATAAACTGGTTGGTTTATTCCTGAATTAATATCTCTTATAGTGGATTTCCTCCCTGGCTTGGTAGCCCCCAGAGTAGGTGTTGTTGCACACTGAACTGGGTAAACAGTTGACTGTGTTCTTTACTGTTTTTGTATTTACTGTCTTATAGAAAGTTAGATACGATGTCATAACATTGAACGTGACATTGAGTATCTACAGCCAGAATTTCAAGAAGCATTTATCAGCCAATACAAATACAACATAGACATGGTGCCTGATCATGATCAACTCAAGGCTATGGTCTAGAAGGACAGAGAATCATTCAAAAAATATGCACAGAGATGGTGTGATGTAGCCGCCCAACTGATTCCTCCCATGGAAGAGAAGGAGATCACTAAGATTTTCTTGAAGACTTTGGGTGCTTTCTACTATGAGAGGATGGTTGCGAGTGCGCCAAGTGATTTTACTAAAATGGTAGGCATGGGTATCCGATTAAAAGAGACTGTAAGAGAGGGACGTCTAACAAAAAGTGAAAGTTTTGGAAGTGAGAAGAAGCCATCCTATGGGTTTTCCAAAAAGAAGGAAGGAGATACAAACACTGTCATGCAAGAAAGGAGGGTTAATCCTTCTAGAATAAATTAACAACATCATCAACAAGTCACCTCAGTGGCTCCAGTTGTTGGTGTAGCTCCAACTACCGTTGCTTATCAAAGACCATCCGATCAGGGGAATCAAGGGTATAATCAGAGAAGGGAGAGTTATGGCCCTATTCCTATTAGTTACAAAGAATTACTCCCGTCGTTAATTCCGAAGAAGTTGGTTTAGACCCGACCACCTTCCGTTGTATTATCACCATTGCCTTGGTATTATAAAGCAGACCAAACACGTGCTTTTCATCAGGGAGCACCGGGGCATAATGTTGAGAACTGCTATCCTTTGAAGACTGAAGTACAAAAATTGGTGAAGTCTGGTATCTTATCTTTCAAGGATGTTGGCCCTAATGTGAAAGATAATCCTCTACCAAAGCACGGAGGAGCAAATGCTGTGAACATGGTGGCCGGTTGTCCAGGCGACTTTCGGATTTTTGATGTTAATTTGGTTAGAGGAAATACGATGAAAATGCATGCAAACCTCTGTGAATTTAGCTACTATACGCATGACCATGCTGGTTGTGCTATTTGCAGTACAAATATACAGGGTTGTGACAAGATAAAGGCTGATTTGCAGGAGATGATGGATGAGGAAGTAAACATGGTTTCTGGATGTCCTGGAGAGTTTTGAATCTTTAATGTGGAATATATGAATGAGGATCTTGTAAATTTCATGCTACTTTCTGCCACATGCTTGGTTAGATAGAACATCAGTATGGATCTTACCGAATTTGCTGTCGGGATTCTCGAGGATGTTCAATTATAAGGAAAGGTGTTCAGTTCTTGTTGGATAATGGAACCATCAAGGTTACAGGTCAAAGGGATGATTACCATGAAGTTGATGTGATTGAGGTTTGTTTGGTTGAAGAAGAGTCAGATGATGAGTATGCCTCCGCAGATGAGTTCTTCTCCTCGGATGAAGATCTATTTGCCAAAGATGACTCTGTAATGACTGAATGTGTTGAAGAGGGAGTAAATGTTATTGTTCCTTGTTTTGGTGCACTTACTCATTTTGAAGTTGAATATCATGGCAAGCCAGCTATTACTCCATTGGTGATTAGTTTGCTGGGTCCCGTCCCCTACAAGTCAGATATGGATGTACCCTACAAATATAATGCTACAATTTTAGAGGATGGTGTGGAAGTTCCCATCCAGCCATTGCCCAATGTTGGAAATATTGCCGAGACTAGCAGATTGACCCGCAGTGGTCGTGTATTTGCACCAGTTGTTCGTGGAGATGTTAGTACTGGAAAGAAAATTGTTGAAAGTGTTGAACCCAAGAAGGAAGTGGGTGAATCTAGTGGAGCTACGCTAGAAAAATAGGTGGACGATATTTTGAAGATAATCAAGATGAGCGACTACATAATTGTAGATCAGCTACTGCAGACTCCTTCAAAAATATCTATCTTGGCTTTATTGATGAACTCCTCTGCTCACAGAGAATCTTTGACGAGGGTATTGGACCAAGATTTTGTGGAAAATGATATGCTTGTAGATCAATTCAGCAGTGTAGTAGGGAACATTACAGTGTGTAACAACCTGAGTTTCTGCGATGATGAACTGCCCAATGAAGGAAAGAATCACAATTTGGCCCTCCGCGTCTCTGTGAACTGCAAGAATGATTCACTATCCAATGTACTGATTGATAATGGATCCGCTTTGAATGTTATACCAAGGAGAATGCTTATGAAGTTGAAATATCAAGGAACGCCCATGCGCCCAAGTGACATTATTGTGAAAGCGTTTGATGGATCAAGGAAATCTGTTATTGGTGAAGTGGACTTTCTTATTTATATAGGCCCACATTTGTTTCAGATTACTTTCCAGGTCATGGATATTGTACCCGCTTATAGCTGCTTGTTGGGACGACCATGGATACATGAGGCAGGGGCTTCCACTTCGACTTTACACCAGAAGCTGAAGTTCGTACGTGAAGGAAAAGTGGTAATTATAAATAGAGAACGGGCATTATTGGTATCTCATTTCTCATCTTTCATTATTGTGGAGGCGGATGAAGCTGATGTTGGAACCCAGTTCCAAGCTTTATCCATTGATAATATAAGAGGAAATGAGAACTCTATGGCTTTGTTTAAGGATGCGCAGCAGATTGTGCGTAATGGCCATAGTGAAGTATGGGGACAAATTGTTGATCCACCTGTAAACAAGAATAGAGTTGGCTTGGGGTTCTCTGTGAAGAATGATAAAGGTAAGAGCATGAAGCCGAAGTCTGCTGCAGGCAAGTATCAAGACATCTTTCATAGCAGGGGTTATCTGCATCCAACTGTTTCCGGGATTAATGCCATTGTGGAAGATGAAGCAGAGTCAGAAATGCCTAATTATATGATGCACGGAGTTAGGGTTCAGAACTGGATTACCATTGGTGTTCCCTCTTGAATACATGTTTCAAAATAATTTTTTTTGATAATCTTTTTGAAAAGCTTTCACTCTTCCTAAGGTGAAAAGTATTAATATTGTATGGGCTTATCTGTTTGCTGTGATTTTTTAAAATCAATAATAAAAGTTGTCTTTGTTTCCCAAATTGTGTTTTTATTTTTTTCTTTTTTCTTGGAAAATGGTAATCAGAAAAAACCTTTCAAAATAAATAATAACTGAAATTCAATCTACATGATCACTTTTTATATGTGTCAGTTTCTAAAAGCAATCATAAATCATATGTGCAGATTAATTAAAAAACCCGTTGAATACAATGACCCTGCACCCTCTCCCTACTTTGAATGTCCTGTGTATGGGGCCGAAGAAGAAGACTATGATGAGATACCAGAAGAGGTCTCACGGTTGCTTGAGTGTAAGGAGAACGCCATTCAGTCATATAAAGAGCCATTGAAAGTAATCAATTTGGGTTCAGAAGAAGACCCTAAAGAATTCAAGATCGGAACATTACTGCATCCTGATGTAAAGAGCAGGTTGATCGAGATGTTGAAAGAGTATATAGAGATTTTTGCTTGGTCTTACCAAGATATGCCTGGTCTAGATACAAATATTGTAGAGCACTATTTGCTGCTGAAGCCAGAGTGCACGCCAATAAAAAAGAAGTTGCGAAGAACTCACCTAGATATGATAGTGAAGATCAAAGAAGAAGTTCTAAAGTAGATTGTTGTACCCCAAAATTTTCCCTCTCATGTTTCCCAAAGGTTTCCCCTACATGGTTGATCACAAACTCTTGCCTAAGGAAAAGGAATTTTTTGAGTGGTGCTTTGAGTACATTTTGATTGGCATTCTGAAAGACCATTCGATTGGTGCTCTGAAGAAGCCTTTTGATTGGCATTCTGGACAAGTACTTCGATTGGCATTCTGAAAGACCCTTCGATTGGTGTTCTGAACAAGCTCTTTTGATTGGCATTCTGGACAAGCGCTTTGATTTGCATTCTGAAAGACCATTTGGTTGGTGCTCTGAAGAAGCCTTTCGATTGGCATTCTGGACAAGTACTTCGATTGGCATTCTGAAATACCCTTCGATTGGTGTTCTGAACAAGCTCTTTAGATTGGAATTCTGGACAAGCGCTTCGATTTGCATTCTGAAAGACCCTTCGATTGGTGTTCTGAAAGAGCCTTTCAATTGGCATTCTGGACAAGCCTTTCGATTGGCATTATGGACAGGTACTTCGATTGGCATTATAACAGTGTCCTTCGATTGGAACTCCAGAAAGGTCCATTCGAAGAAGCATTCAAAAGTCCATTCGAAGAAGAATTCAAAGAGCCCATTCGAAGGGGTCCATTCGAAGGAAGCCATCAGCCCATTCGAAAGGGAGCCTTCGAAGGCCAGTTATATGTCATTCAAAATTTAACAAGGGACAAGATCCCATGTGTTCAGCCAACGTTACAAAATCTCATTCATGGCTTTCAAACACATAATTAACGTTACAAATCCTCATTCATGGCTGTCAAACACATAATCAAAGTCATTTAAACCTTTGTCTTCCTGTCCCCTCCACCCCCTCTATATAAAGAAATCACAAATGTTGCAAAGACACACAAAAACTCTGCAGAACAACGACACGAAAAGATACAGAAAAATAGAGAACTTGGAGATACGCTGCCAACACTTCCAGGAAGCCATACCCAATCCTTGCACAAGCCAAAGCTGCCACCCAGCGAACACCTCCACCCTTAGAACCACAGATCGAAGCACCTCTGTTGGTAAAAAAGGATCTAATCTCAAACTCATTTTTAAATTCATTTTGATTGCATATTCATATTATTACTGTTGTTTGTGAATGATTTAATGTGCTATATATAAGCTATAACGTAGAGATGAGATTGTGTCATTGCTTGGGCACAATCTGAGCCTTTCCTTTGAATCCCATGATAAAATAAATCCAGACCCAGATTCAGCAGGTGCGAATAAGGGGGAGATTCGAACCAGGGTGGTAAAATCCCCCCTGGACCTTTAACATGTGTTTCATTTTGCAGGAACTACATCATCAGATTCCTGTTCAGAGTTTCGAAGCTCAGCAGTTTAGCTTCGAACTGGACCCAGGACTTCCAGTTCGAAGTATGACATGTCCAGGTCGAAAACTCTCAGAGTGCAGCCCCTTCATGCACCTTCGATCCAGCTTCTTCACTGGGTCGAAAGACAGCCTGCACCTCTTTCGACCAAGGCCTCCAGAAATATTTTTTTTCTTGTTTTGTTGCCTGGCCCATTTGTACTTTGTTTATTTCTTTTAGTTTTTTTTAATCAACATAAAAATCATAAAAATAAATAACTTATAATTAGGATTTAATTTAGTTAATCATTTTAACTTATCTTCTTCAATTTTAAAATCAGTAGACTTAGGATTTACTTGAATTCAATCCTTTTCATAAACAAAAATGCAAAAAATATTAGGTTTGTTTTAGAGTTATTTTTAATCAGTATTTTTAAATTTGACTTAATTGAACTGTAAGTGTTTAGTTATTGGCATGTATTTTTGGTAAAACCAGGTGTGTAAATGTCATGACTGATGTCATAACATTCTGGTTTATTAGGTTCTTTTCGCAGAAAAAGTATGGCATACAGTAGCTACTGTGTATGAGTGTGTATCTGCACATTTTGCAAAAGATCACATTTATTGCCTTCTACCAAAATCAGTAAACAGGAATTCTGATGTCATAACAAATGTTAAGACATCCTGTACTGATCTAACAGTAGTGCAGTTTGGTTAATTCTGAGTTTTTTCAGGAAGTTGGCTCATTCCTTCCAGAACAGAATCTCCCGTGGTCTTTGGGTTAACCTAGCTCAACCCTAAACTGGTTGATAAAGTCTTGTGACCAAGTCTTATGGTTAAACCTAATTAACCCTAGCTTTTTGTGGAAACCCTAACTGAAGAAACAACTGCTATATATTCAACATGATTGCTGTTTGGAAAATATCCCTTTTGGACTGAAGATCAATTAGGAGCTGTATAGATTTAACTGCTGTAATCCAAGCAAGTATCATTGTGATAAGTGAATTGGAATAGGTTTTGATTGTAAGGGTTTTTGTATCACTCAAAGCTTTGAAGCAAGAGTGTTTTGTGTCTCTTGACTAAAGCTTTGAAGCAAAGTCAAGTTAGGTTTATGTATCACTCAAAGCCGTGAAGCAAGAGTGTTTGTGTTACTTGATTAAAAAGCTGTAAAGCATAATCAAGTGTATGTTCTGAAGAGTGTCTTCATTAACTCATTAGTCAATTGTTTTAAGTATCACTGCTGTGATTGAGGGGGAGTGAGTAGGAACTCAGGTTTAAGTTTAACTTAGATTGAAGTTGCATTGGGTAGGTCTTAAGTGAAGGAGATAAATTGGTTGGTTTATTCCTGAATTAATATCTCTTATAGTGGATTTCCTCCCTGGCTTGGTAGCCCCCAGAGTAGGTGTTGTTTCACACTGAACTGGGTAAACAATTGACTGTGTTCTTTACTTTTTTTATTTACTGTCTTATAGAAAGTCAGATACGGTGTCATAACATTCACTGTGACATTGAGTATCTGCTGCCAGAATTTTCAATTGGCATCAGAGCAGGCACCCTGCCTGTATTACTGGGTGAGATCTAGGGATATCACTTTCTGGCACTATAGACAAAGAAGGAGTTTTTGGAAATAGACCACCCATTCTGGATGGAACAAATTATGACTACTGGAAACCTCGTATGATTGCCTTCTTAAAATCTCTGGACAAAAAGGCTTGGAGAGCTGCTGACAAAGGATGGAACCATCCCACCATAACTGAGAAAGATGGGACAATCAGTCTGAAGCCAGAGGAAGAATGGAGCAAAGAAGAAGATGAGTTAGCCCTGGGAAATTCCAAAGCTTTAAATGCCTTGTTCAATGGAATTGATAGAAACATTTTCAGACTAGTACATCAATGTGAACTAGCCAAGGAAGTGTGGGACACTCTCAAAACTACCCATGAAGGCACATCCAAAATAAAAATGTCAAGGCTTCAGATGCTGACTACAAAGTTTGAGAACCTAAGGATGAAGGAAGATGAAACCATTCATGAGTTTCACATGAACATCTTGGATATTGCCAACACCTCAGGAGCAATGGGTGAAAAGATGTCTGAAGAAAAACTGGTGAGAAAGATTCTCATATCCCTGCCTAAAAGATTTGCAATAAAGGTAACTGCTATAGAGGAAGCCCAGGACATCAGCAACTTAAAGGTGGATGAACTCATTGGGTCTCTTCAGACTTTTGAAATGGGGATCAGTGACAATGCTGACAAGAAAAACAAGAGCATAACACTTGTATCCAACACTGAAGATAAAAACAAGGAGGATGAAGAAGAAAATATTTCAGAAGCTATAGCCATGCTTGGAAGACAATTCAACAAACTCATCAAGAGAATGGATCCAAAGTCAAGGTCAAATGTTGAGAACATCCCCTTTGACATTAACAGATCTTATGACTCCAGCAGAAGACCAAGGTCTGAAGAGAAGGGAAATCAAGGCAGAGGAATTCAATGCCATGGTTGTGAAGGATATGGGCATATTCGAGCTGAATGTCCTACCTTTCTTAAGAAACAAAAGAAAGGTATGATTGTTACCTGGTCTGACTGTGATTCAGAAAGTAATTCTGAAGAAGAATCTGCCAAACTAGTTACTGCACTAACTGGTGTTTGTACCTCTGAAAGTGAAACTAGTGATGAGGAAGTGACATTTGAAGAACTGGCTGATACTTACAAGAAACTGTGTATCAGAAGTGCTGAAGTCTGTGTGCAAAATGAGAGACAAACAAAACTCATCATAAAGTTGGAGGCTAAAAAAAGGGCAGACCTTGAAACTATAAGTCATCTAGAAGGGGAAGTTCAAATGCTGAACTCAAAATTGAACCAGATGACCAAATATGTCAAGATGCTGACAAATGGAACTGACAAATTGGAATAAATCCTTCAGGTTGGACAAAATGTGGGAAACAAGTCTGGACTCGGATTTGTGGGAGCAAAGAAATCTGGTGCAGACAAGAAAATCAGGTCTGATAAACAAATGTCAAAGCAGATGTCACAACATAACACTCAACATCGGGAACAAAGAAATATGAAGAAAAAGTACCAAAGATGGAGATGTCATCATTGTGGGAGGTTTGGTCACATAAAGCCTTTCTGCTTCAGATTATATGGATACCCTAATCAGAACCCAGGTGTCAAACCTAAGGCTAACAGGGTACCACATACTCCTCAATGGAAGAAAAAGGCTACTGCCCTGATAGCCCACACTTCCCTGGGAGTCTCTGCAAAGGAAGACTGGTACTTTGACAGTGGGTGTTCTAAGCACATGACTGGAATCAAGAACATTCTCAATAATGTTAAACCTCACACCACTAGTTATGTGACCTTTGGAGATGGTGCTAGAGGTGAAATCAAAGGAGTTGGTAATTTGGACTGCCCTGGAGTTCCAAATCTGAATGAAGTACTATTGGTAAAAGGCCTGACTGCTAATCTCATTAGTATCAGTCAATTATGTGATCTAGGATTCAAGGTCAACTTCTCAAAATCTGAATGTCTTGTAATTAATGAAAAACAAGAAGTTGTAATGAAAGGAGTCAGATCTAAAGATAACTGTTACTTGTGGGAGCCTGAGAACACTAATAACTCCATTGTGTGTTATATTGCCAAAGAAGAAAAAGAGGTGAAACTGTGGCACCAAAAACTTGGCCATCTTCATCTAAGAGGAATGAAAAGGATTATCTCCATGGAAGCAGTCAGAGGGATTCCAAGACTGCAAATTGGTGAAGGGAGAGTTTATGGTGAATGTCAGGTTGGTAAGCAGACTAGGATGTCACATCCAAAGTCAAGACATCTGACCACCTCTAAGGTTCTGGAACTTCTACATATGGATCTGATGGGACCAATGCAGGTGGAAAGTCTTGGTGGAAAGAGATATGCCTATGTTGTTGTGGATGACTATTCCAGATTCACCTGGATTAACTTCATTAAGTAAAAATCTGATGTGTTTGAAGTCTTTAAAGAACTGTGCAAAAGAATTCAAAGATAAAAGGAAGGGTGTATTGTCAGAATCAGAAGTGATCTTAGCAAGGAATTTGAAAACAGTAAGTTTAATGAGTTATGTTCCTCAGAAGGAATTAGTCATGAATTCTCTTCTCCTATAACTCCCCAACAAAATGGAGTTGTAGAAAGGAAAAATAGGACCATACAGGAATCTGCCAGAGCTATGATACATGCCAAAAGACTTCCTATTCATTTTTGGGCTGAAGCTATGAATACAGCCTGTTATGTCCATAACAGAGTCACTTTGAGAAAGGGAACCTCATCCACCATTTATGAACTCTGGAAAGGAAGAAAGCCAACTGTGAAGTACTTTCATGTATTTGGCAGCAAAAGCTATATTCTGGCAGATCGTGAACAAAGGAGAAAGCTGGACCCTAAAAGTGATGAAGGTATATTTCTAGGATACTCCTCCAACAACAGAGCTTATAGGGTATTCAATTCTAGGACCAAAGTCATGATGGAATCAATAAATGTCATAATTGATGATTATCATGAAGAAACAAATGTCCCTTGTAATGTTGAGACATTCTTTGAGACTCCAACTCAACAGAATGACCTTTCTGACACCACTTCAGCAGACTCCGAATCCAAGGAAGCTAGTAAAATCCCTTCCATTAGAATTCAGAAAGATCATCCTAAAGAACTCATTATAGGAGATCCAAATAGTGGAGTCATTACAAGATCTAGAGAAATCGTCTCAAACTCTTGTTTTGTGTCTAAAATTGAACTAAGAAATGTTAAGGAGGCCTTAACTGATGAATACTGGATTGGTGCAATGCAAGATGAATTGAACCAATTTAAGCAACATGAAGTTTGGGAGTTAGTTCCTAGACCAGAAGGAACAAACATCATTGGCACAAAATGGATATACAAGAACAAATCAGATGCTGAAGGAGTTGTCACTAGGAATAAGGCAAGACTTCTTGCCCAAGGATACACTCAAGTAGAAGGGGTTGATTTTGATGAGACCTTTACCCCTGTAGCCAGACTGGAATCTATCAGACTCCTATTGGGAATTGCTTGTCTCCTGAAGTTCAAGCTGTTTCAGATGGATGTAAAAAGTGCCTTCCTAAATGGGTACTTAAATGAAGAAGTTTATGTGGAACAGCCTAAAGGTTTTGTGGATCCAAACCACCCTGATCATGTCTACAAATTGAGGAAAGCTCTGTATGGCCTAAAACAAGCTCCTAGAGCATGGTATGACAGGTTGACAAAATTCCTCTCAGACAAAGGATACAGAAGATGAGGCTTGGATAAAACCCTCTTTGTCAAAAATGAAGGAGGGAAGTTAATGGTAGCTCAAATATATGTTGATGACATAGTGTTTAGGGGAATGTCAGAACAAATGGTTAAACATTTTGCTGACCAGATGAAGGCTGAATTTGAAATGAGTCTCATGGGAGAACTGACTTATTTTCTTGGACTGCAAGTCTCACAGATGGAGGACTCTATCTTTCTATCTCAAAGCAAGTATGCAAAGAACATTGTCAAGAAATTTGGTATGGAGAATTCCAGTCACAAAAGGACCCTTGCACCTACTCATTTAAAGCTATCCAAAGATTCAAGTGGGGTTAAGGTGGACCAAAGTCTGTACAGAAGCATGATAGGAAGTTTGTTGTACTTAACAGCCAGCAGACCTGACATTGCTTTTGTAGTTGGAGTTTGTGCACGATACCAAGTTGATCCTAAAGTCAGTCATATCAACCAAGTAAAGAGAATTTTGAAGTATGTAAGTGGAACTTATAACTATGGCTTGCTGTACTCTCATGGTTGTGAACCAACTCTGACTGGTTATTGTGATGCTGATTGGGCTGGAAGTGTTGATGATAGAAAAAGCACCTCTGGAGGATGTTTCTTCTTAGGAAATAATTTGGTCTCCTGGTTCAGCAAGAAACAGAACAGTGTGTCTCTCTCTACTGCTGAAGCTGAATACATTGCAGCTGGTAGTAGCTGTTCTCAAATGATCTGGATGAAACAGATGCTTACTGAGTATAATGTCACACAAGATGTTATGACATTGTACTGCAACAATCTGAGCACAATTAACATTTCCAAGAATCCTATTCAGCATAGCAGGACCAAACATATTGATATAAGACATCACTTTATCAGAGACCTTGTAGAAGAGAAGACGATTAAACAAGAACATGTTGCCACTGAGCTACAGCTGGCTGACATATTTACCAAGGCACTTGATGCAAATCAATTTGAAAACTTGTGGGGCAAGTTAGGTATATGCCAACAGGAGGAATTGTAGCAATTAATTTTGCTTAAAACAAGGGTAGAAGGAGTTATTTTTGTTATGTCTATTTTGATTGGGTTAATCATATGCTTTCCCATTTCTTTCATAATTATTAAGAATATACACTTATTTGCCTCCTTCCTCTCTCAACTCTGCAACAAATCCCATTCTCTCAATCAAAGTTCTCTCTCTAGTTGGAACAGGAGGAGACTGAACGAATCAGAAGGGAAGAGGGTGTTGCTGAAGATCAGCTCAATGCTGAAGAAAATAGCCCCACTGATGCTGATGATGTTGGTGCAAGTGTCTTCAGATTGTATTTGTTGTTTTTATTACCTATTTTGGATAACTGTATATCATTTAAGTACATGCATCTTTGGCGCATTTGTGGCTAAAGAGGGGGAGATATTGTGTGTTAATTACTTGGTAGACATTATATTTTTCTGCAGTCATACTGCTGCTCTATATTCTCTGATTGCTTAGGGGTTTTAGCCAAAAATCTGCTACAAGGGGGAGTTTGTAAGTGTTTAGTTATTGGCATGTATTTTTGGTAAAACCAGGTGTGTAAATGTCATGACTGATGTCATAACATTATGGTTTATTAGGTTCTTTTTGCAGAAAAAGTATGGCATACAGTAGCTACTGTGTATGAGTGTGTATCTGAGCATTTTGCAAAAGATCACATTTATTGCCTTCTACCAAAATCAGTAAACAGGAATTCTGATGTCATAACAAATGTTAAGACATCCTGTACTGATCTAACAGTAGTGCAGTTTGGTTAATTCTGAGTTTTTTCAGGAAGTTGGCTCATTCCTTCCAGAACAGAATCTCCCGTGGTATTTTGGTTAACCTAGCTCAACCCTAAACTGGTTGATAAAGTCTTGTGACCAAGTCTTATGGTTAAACCTAATTAACCCTAGCTTTTTGTGGAAACCCTAACTGAAGAAACAACTTCTATATATTCAACAGGATTGCTGTTTGGAAAATATCCCTTTTGGACTGAAGATCAATTAGGAGCTGTATAGATTTAACTGCTGTAATCCAAGCAAGTATCATTGTGATAAGTGACTTGGAATAGGTTTTGATTGTAAGGGTTTTTGTATCACTCAAAGCTTTGAAGCAAGAGTGTTTTGTGTCTCTTGACTAAAGCTTTGAAGCAAAGTCAAGTTAGGTTTATGTATCACTCAAAGCTGTGAAGCAAGAGTGTTTGTGTTACTTGATTAAAAAGCTGTGAAGCATAATCAAGTGTATGTTCTGAAGAGTGTCTTCATTAATTCATTAGTCAATTGTTTTAAGTATCACTGCTGTGATTGAGGGGGAGTGAGTAGGAACTCAGGTTTAAGTTGAACTTAGATTGAAGTTGCATTGGGTAGGTCTTAAGTGAAGGAGATAAACTGGTTGGTTTATTCCTGAATTAATATCTCTTATAGTGGATTTCTTCCCTGGCTTGGTAGCCCCCAGAGTAGGTGTTGTTTCACACTGAACTGGGTAAACAATTGACTGTGTTCTTTACTGTTTTTATTTACTGTCTTATAGAAAGTCAGATACGGTGTCATAACATTCACTGTGACATTGAGTATCTGCTGCCAGAATTTTCATGAACATTTAGCATTTTCCCAAAAAATAAAATAAAACAACAAAAAGATAATATGCTTAGGATTTTTAAGATTCACGCACGTTTATTTTTGTTGTAACTGCTTTATTCCCCCATATTTTGGACATGTAAATAATCCCCCTCTCTGAAGCCTTGTAATAGCGTAGGATTTACAATTTCCGCACTTTAAATTTCTGTATATATATATTAACTGCTTAGATGTATGCTAACTAGGATTGTATGACAAGATCTAAAAGCAAATGGTAGAACACCTAAAAATATAAAGATGATATAAATTGAAACTAATCACTTGCACATGCCACTCCTAGGGTACACCTCACTTGGTTGCCTCAAATGTGGTCATTAAGTAGAGGATGTTTTAGAGGTAGTCCTTTTGTCCCAAGATCATAAGTTGCCTCGATAAAAATGATCTAAGACATTAGGATTACCACTAAAGCGTCCTAACGTTGCTTTAGTGACCACACGTCCGTAAAATCGAATTGACCCGAAAAACTCCAACGACGGTGCTACCTACTCCTCCATAGTGGGATAGCACTGTCTAAAGGACATTAGCACAATTTAATTCCTTTTCGAGTAGGTAGAGGTTCTTAAGTACTTGCTCTCTTTTAAAAATAAAACAAAAACTTGTCACACTTACACTTTTCGAAAAATGTTTTTCAAAACACTTCATTGCACTCTTGAGGATAGAAACAAGAGTTAAATTGAAGTTTCAAACAAAACTATTTTCCAAAACCCACAAACATAAAGAAAAGCAAACTTTTTAAAACATAGTGAGCAAGTACCTAAGAGCCCGTGGATAACCACAGATAGAAAGGGTGCTAACACCTTCCCTTTCTATAATCTACCTCCCGAACCCGATAAATAAATCTCGAAAAGGAATTTTTCTGTGCTTTTGTCCTTTCCTTTGTTGGATAAAATAAAAGACGGTGGCGACTCTTGCTTACCGCGACATTTTGCGAAAACAAACGCAAACGCGAACCAGCATTAAAAAAAAGTCAGTTCTCGTTCCCACCGATCACAGAACTGGCGACTCTACTGGGGATAGAATAAGTGAGGTGTACCTTAGGACTAGATCACTTGTGTTTTCATTTGTATTGCTTTGTATGCTTTTAATTTTGTGAGCTTGTATCGGAGTTCTATAAATCCTCCACCCGGATTTGGGAAACATTCATAGATAGCAATACGTTGTGGAAACTGTGCGGGGTATACCGACACGGTTGAAGCAATAGCTATATTAGTGCGACATATTTGTGAGTACCGGTAGCCTTTGAGTCAATCAAAGAGAATACGGGGCAGCTGAGTGATGTCACTAAGCACTAATGACCTAGAACCTTACTTGACCATCTTGGCCTTTTTTAGGGGTAGTGAGATGACCGACTTTGGTGTAGTCCGAAGTTGGTAGATACTCGATACTACACTCATTGAGGATTGTTTTCTTGGAATATTTTGGTCGCCAGTTAAGTGGCTAAACCGAAACGATGAACATAGAAAACAATCCAATGATATTGAGCTCCTTAGAACCCGGTTACTATTTATAGGACAGGTTTTGAGCCAACTAAACTCAAGAGGGTACTTACCTATGAAACCTCCTGCAAGCCTGAAACTAGGGTTTTTTGTGTGACTTGCTTGTACATGTGTTTTTGCATACATCATAAAGCATCATATGCATCTGCTAACCATTTCAAGGGTTTAGATCTTCATCTTTGTTCTTGTTTTGCAGGACATGGAGTCTCTCCATAGGAAAACAATTCAAGTCAACCTTGTAAGGATTCCTCTTCAACTCAAGGAGCTTACATCCAGGATTCCTGAGAATTCTCTCTTCAGTGAAAGACATGGTAGACTCCTCAGCTTGGTCAACACCAACATTGAAGAAGACATGATGAAAGTTCTCTTCCAGTTCTTTGATCCCCTGCACCACTGTTTCACATTCCCTGATTATCAATTGGTGCCTACTTTGGAGGAATTTTCTCAACTCTTGAGAATTCCTATTCTTAGTCAACTACCCTACAACGGTACGGAAAAGTAACCAAAACTTGAAGATGTTGCTCAAGCATTACGCTTACAACCATCCGACATCAAGGGGCATTGGGAAACCAAAAGTGGTATCAAAGGATTCTTGGCAAATTTTCTGTTTGAGAAGGCACGAGAATGCTGGAATTCTCTTGATCTACAAGCCTTTGAAGAGATTGTGGCACTCCTTATCTATGGGTTGGTTTTGTTCCCAAATCCTGATCAACTTATAGATGTGAATGCTGTCAAGATTTTCATATCCAGGAATCCCAACCTACATTGCTTGGGGACATCCTCCACTCATTTTACACACGAACAATGAGGAAAAGAGGTGTTCTCATGTGCTGTACTCCTCTCCTAGCAAGGTGGTTTATTTCTCACCTCCCACAATCAGTTTTGAAGAATGAGCGGGGTTTAAGATGGTCACAACGATTGATGACCCTCACACATTCTGATGTACATTGGTGTTCTCGGTCCAGAGAAAATGTCACCATCATTGATCGTTGTGGAGAATTTCCTAATGTTCCATTACTTGGAATTAGGGGAGGCATTACCTACAACTCCTGTCTAGCTTTGAGACAATTTGGATATGCTCGGAGGGATGACCCTCATGACATCCTGATTCCTGACCTAGTTTTTGACTTCGACAACGATGCGCAAGGACTTCGACAAAGGTTTATCAGAGCTTGGAGGATGCCTAATAAGGTGGATAGTAAGACACTGGGGCACAAGAATTCTATCCCCCTTGAGCCTTACCTCAAGTGGGTACGAACCCGCTCCCAGAATCTTATGATGCCATATCCTCACATTCTCCCCTTGATCAAAGAGCCTGTTATGGAAGGAGAGGTTCCATACGCCATCCTACATCCTGACATGCCAACATCATGGGAAGAAATGCAAAAGAGTTGGATCCAACTCAAGGAAGAGCGGAATACTTTTGAGGCCAGCTTCTATGCCAATGAAAAGAAGGTTTTGGAGCTTACCCGCCGACTTCACGAGGAAGAGACCCTCAACACTTACATCGCTTCAAAGAGGATGCGCAATGTCTTTTTACATTAAGAATTTAGTAATATCTCGCCCATGGGGCACTTATGTACTAACAAAATTCTTCTTATTATGACGTGTGTTCTTTTTTGTCTACAAAAAATTTGAATTTTTGAACCCTTGAATGCATTACATAAATAGCATACCATTCATCATATGCATAACAGGTACCCTTTTACATGTCTCTTATCTTCTTCGCTGTTTATTTCAGCAATCATCATGTCTGCTGAACCATCCACTGAGCAAGCTATCAAGGCCCTCCAGGCCCAAAACGCCCAATTTCAAGAGTTGGTCATGAGCCTAGCTAAGGGTCAGCAGGACCTGAAGACCCTGATTTTGAAAGAGAGGAAGAAGAAGAAGAAGAGGACCATCCTGTTCAACACCGGACGCAGGCTTGGAAACGAGCTGCAGAATGAAATTGATCTGGCTACCCCGTCTGGAGAGAAAGACAATCCACAAGAAAGGAGGGCTCCTAGCCCTGAGGTCTCCGACAACGAGACAGACTATGATGAAGAACAGTATCCTCCTGTTGAGGATAAGTACAAACAGCTAGAGGACCGTTTGAATGCTCTAGAAGTGCAGAAAGTTCCCGGTCTGGACTTCGGAGATTTGGGTTTATCATCTGGGGTGGTGATTCCCCATTAGTTCAAGGCACCTGCCTTTGCCAAGTATGATGAAGCTTCTTGTCCAAAGCTGCACCTCCGGTCATATGTGAGGAAGATCCAACCTTACACTGCTGATAAGAGCTTATGGATCCATTTCTTTCAAGACAGTCTTTCAGGGACTCGGCTTGAGTGGTTCTATCAGTTGGACGGAGCCAGTATCCGTAGCTGGGAGGATTTAGTTGCTGCATTCTTTAGGCATTATCAGTATAATTCCGACCTCGCTCCTACGCGTACCCAACTCTAGGGTATGTCAATAGGGATGGGTGAAGGATTTAAAGAGTATGCTCAAAAATGGAGAGACCTTGCCGGAAGGGTGCAACCACCTTTAGCTGATCGTGAACTGGTTGATATGTTTCTGGGGACCCTGTCTGGTCCGTTCTTTAATCATCTGATTGGAAGCTCTTCAGCCGGGTTTACAGACCTTATCTTGACTGGTGAGAGGATTGAAGCTGGTATTAAAGCTGGGAAGATACAAAAGGGTGCCTCATCGAGCACCGAGAAGAAGCCATTCAAGAAAGAGTCTAGTGCGGTCTACAGTTCAAGAAGAAAGAACAGACCTGAACACCGCCAAGCTGTCAATGCAGTTGTTATCTCAAAACCTGCCGGTGCTCCTCAGCATCACAACCAACGAAGGGATGAGAGACCTCAAAGGCAATTCACTCGTCTCAGCATGACCTTGTCTCAGATTCTGCCACAATTACTGAAGACCAATCTGGTGACCCTAAAAGAAGCTCCAAAGAATCTAAATACAATGTCACCAAGGTATAACCCTAATGCCCGTTGCGCTTTTCACTCTGATAGCCCGGGGCATAATACAGACGATTGTTGGGTTTTAAATAACAAGGTGCAAGACTTAATTGATGCAAAAGAGATTGAGTTCGAGGCGCACGAAAGGCCTATTGTTGTAACTGCTCCCATGCCTAGGCATGGAGTGAATGTTGTAGAGGAAGACTTGTTTGTAGTTTCTGTGGATGATGTTGTTACCCCTCTAATGACTATCAAGAAGAACCTGTTGCTAGCCGGTTTATTTCCGGGTTGTGGTGAAGGTTGCCCTATGTGTTCTGCTTTACCTACTGGTTGCCCATCTCTGAAGTTAGGTATCCAGAACCTGATGGATAGTAAAGAGATTCTTTTTAAGAAGGATGCTGTTCCACCCGTTCATTCTAAAGAAGTTTCTATCATCATCATTTTCGACAATTCTTCCAAGGCTCCCTCGAGGACGCCTGTTAGAATTACATCTGTTCCGAAGACCACACCCATAATCATCACTGTTCCGGGGCCCATCCCTTATACATCTGACAAAGCTGTCCCTTGGCACTATGGGGCAGATGTTTATGTTCTTGGAGTTAAGCAAGAGTTCGGTGTTGATACCAGTATCAGCAACATTACTGGGCCTGCTAAAGTCACTCGCAGTGGTAGACTTTTCTCACCTGATATTGCTCCGCCAGTTGTCCGAAGACCTGTTGTCATTAAGCCTGCAAGTGTACCTGCTGCCATTCCTGAACAAGTCCCTGTTCCTACCCCTGTCTCCGAGTCATCTAACGCTCGGGGCAAAGGGATCACCACTGATATGCCTGCCCAGACGGAGGCGCCAAAAACAATCAATGTTGAAGCTTCCAAACAGGAGATGGAAGAGATTCTGAAGATTATTAAGAAGAGTGATTATAATGTAGTTGAGCAACTGGGGAAAACCCCATCCAAGATTTCTATGTTATCACTGCTGTTGTGTTCATAGGCCCATGCCAAGGCTCTGATTACCTCCCTGAAGACGGCCCACGTGCCACAAGAGACATCAGCTGATCAATTTACCGATTGTGTGGCCAATTTAACCGCTGATAATGGTTTGGGTTTCTCCGACGCTGATCTGACTGCTAAAGGGAAGAACCATAACGATGCCCTGCATGTCTCTATTGAATGCAGGGGAACTACTCTTGCACATGTGTTGGTTGACACTGGTTCCTCGTTGAGTGTCTTGCCAAAGAAAGCTCTAGACAGGCTGGATTGCGAAGGTTTGGAGCTAAAGCCGAGTAACATTGTTGTCTGGGCCTTTGATGGGTCTAAGAGGATGGTGCATGGTGAGGTTGATATTTCAATCAAAGTTGGTTCTCAGGTCTTCAACTATACATTTTACGTGATGGACATTCGGTCGTCCTATTCTTGTTTGCTGGGTCGTTCATGGATCCACAAAGTTGGAGCCGTAACCTCAACGCTCCACCAGAAGTTGAAGTACCCGGTCAGAGGGAATATTGTGACAGTTCAAGGGGAGGAGGAGTACATGGTCAGCCACCTCAACTCATTCCGGTACGTAGAGATGGATGGGGAGTTCATTGAGACCCCATTTCAGCACTTTGAAGAGGTTCCTCAGACATTGGCATCAGCTGAGACTGTGATGGAAGATTCTCCCATGAAGATGGCCTCCTTAAAGGATGCCCGAGCTGTTATTGAGAAGGGTAAGTATGCAAACTGGGGCTGACTTCCTGATTTCACTCAGAAGACTAACAAGTTTGGGTTGGGTTTCACTGCAGAAGCTCAAAGGGCTGTTCGAAGTGCAAGGATTGGAAGACCCCCTGTGTTCATCAGTAACTCAGGAGTAAATGCCATTGAAGATGACGTGGAGGAGTCTGAATTCGACAGCTGGATCTATCCTACGACCAACGGTGGACCAAACAACTGGACTGCAAAGGATTTCATCCCCATTACTTTTATTACTCAATAATGAGCTCTTTGTTTCGAATTTGTAACAAACAATGTTTTGAAACTTTATGGCCCGATGTCTTACCCGGGGCACCGTGGCTTCATTTGTGAGGGCTTTTGTATGCCATTTTCATATATCATTAATGAAAGCATTGGACGTTTTTCGCATTTCAAAATTTTGTGCTCCTTGTCTTTCTTTACTACATATTGCAAAACAACTATTTTACACACACTCACATATACAGGTCCCAATCCACTCTGGATCTCACTGGTAACGACTCTGCTACTGCCAGTTATGACTTCGAAAATCCGATCAACTTAGTCGAAGACGAAGGTGAAAATGATTGCGAAGTGCCTGGTGAGCTTGCAAGACTACTACTCCAGGAAGAGAGGGTCATTCAGCCACATGAAGAGCCAGTAGAAACAGTGAATCTGGGTACTGAGCAGACAAAAAGGAAGTCAAGATCGGTGCAAATCTGGAGCTTAGTGTGAAACAACGGTTGATTCAAATGTTGCATGACTACGTGGAAATCTTTGCCTGGTCTTACGAAGATATGCCTAGATTGGATACCGACATTGTGGTTCATCGCCTGCCTACCAAGGAAGACTGTCCTCCGGTAAAACAGAAAGTTCGCCGTATGCGTCCAGAAATGTCTGAGAAAATCAAGGACGAAGTTATGAAACAGTTTGACGCCGGTTTTCTAGAAGTAACTTCTTACCCTCAGTGGGTTGCCAATGTGGTTCCGGTACCGAAGAAGGATGGTAAGGTCCGAATGTGTGTTGATTACAGAGATTTGAACAGGGCAAGCCCTAAGGATGACTTCCCTCTACCTCACATCGACGTTCTGGTTGACAATACTGCTCAGCATAAGGTATTCTCCTTTATGGATGGTTTCTCCGGTTATAATCAAATCAAGATGGCTCCTGAAGATATGGAAAAGACCACTTTCGTTACCCAGTGGGGTACCTTTTGTTACAAGGTCATGCCTTTTGGGTTGAAGAATGCTGGGGCAACATATCAGTGTGCCATGGTTGCTTTATTTCATGACATGATCCATCATGAGATTGAAGTATACGTCAACGATATGATTGTGAGGTCCCACACTGAGGAAGAACACCTTGACCATCTACAGAAGCTGTTTGACAGGTTGAAGTTATACAAGCTGAGGTTGAACCCGAACAAGTGCACCTTCGGGGTGAGGTCTGGAAAACTGCTAGGTTTCGTCGTGAGCGACAAAGGTATTCAAGTGGACCCTGCCAAAGTGAAAGCCATACAAGATATGCCAGCTCCCAATACAGAGAAAGAGGTCAGAGGCTTTCTAGGACGTCTGAACTACATTGCCCGATTCATCTCGCACCTAACTGCTACTTGTGAGCCAATCTTCAAACTACTGAAGAAAGATCAAGTGGTACGTTGGAACGATGAATGCCAGGCCGCTTTCGAAAGAATCAAAGAGTATCTCCAAGAGCCACCTATTCTTATGCCACCAGTTGAAGGGAGACCTCTAATCTTATACTTGACTGTACTTGACAACTCAATGGGGTGTGTGCTGGGGCAGCATGACGAGTCTGGCCGAAAAGAGCATGCTATTTATTACCTTAGCAAAAAGTTTACCGACTGTGAGACCCAATACTCACTGCTTGAGAAAACTTGTTGCGCTTTGGCATGGGCTGCTCGTCGGCTGAGACAGTATATGTTGACTCACACTACTCTGTTGATTTCAAAGATGGATCCAATTAAGTATATCTTCGAAAAGCCTGCCTTGTCCGGAAGAATAGCAAGATGGCAGATGATCTTGACTGAATATGACATCCAGTACACGACTCAAAAAGCAATCAAAGGAAGTGTATTGGCAGACCATTTGGCACATCAGGCGGTGGATGATTACAAGTCTATGAACTTTGAATTCCCAGACGAGAATATCATGTTGATAACTGATTGTGAACCACCTGGACCGGATGAAGGACCTGAGGAAGGATCCCGATGGTCTATGCACTTTGATGGAGCTTCAAACGCTTTAGGTAATGGCATTGGCGCTGTAATCATATCTCCTAAAGGCTCTCATACTCCGTTTACCGCCCGACTGTGTTTCAACTGCACCAACAACATGGCGGAGTATGAAGCATGCATTATGGGTCTGCGAGCTGCAATTGACCTAAGGATTAAGTTTCTGAGTGTCTTTGGAGATTTCGCTCTCGTGATCAGTCAGATCAAAGGAGAGTGAGATACGAAACACCCAAATCTTATTCCTTACAAGGAGTATGTATTGATGTTGCTTCCCCATTTCGAGGAGATAACCTTTGAACACTTCCCAAGAGAGGAGAATCAGTTGGCGGACGCGTTAGCTACAATGTCTTCTATGTTCAAAGTCAAGTGGGACAACGAGGCCCCCCGGATCATTATTTGGAAATTGGATGAACCTGCACATTGCTGTGATCTTGAGACCGAAGAGGTAACAGAAAAGACTTGGTATCATGAAGTGAAGAGGTACCTTGAAACTCAAGAATACCCCGAGGGTGCATCTGTTAATGACAAGAAGTTTCTGAGAAGGTTCGCGGCAAAGTTCTTCATCAGCAATGGTATTCTCTACAAACGTAACCATGATTCAACCTTACTGCGTTGTGTGGATAAGATTGAAGCAGAAAGGATCATGGCAGAGCTACATGAAGGTACTTTCAGAACTCATTCCAGTGGACATACCATGGCAAAGAAAATCCTTCGGGCAGGATACTACTGGTCCACAATGGAAGCCGACTGTTATCAACATTCTCGGATATGTCACAAGTGCCAGGTCTATGCTGATAAGGTGCATATTCCTCCAATTCCTCTAAATGTCTTGACAGCACCTTGGCCTTTTGCAATTTGGGGCATTGATATGATCGACGAGATCAGACCTACGGCATCTAACGGGCATCGTTTCATCCTAGTAGCGATTGATTACTTTACGAAGTGGGTTGAAGCAGCTTCCTTTGCTACGGTAACCAAGAACGTCGTGGCACGGTTCATTCGGCACAACCTGATCTGTCGATACGGCGTACCAAAAAGGATCATTACGGATAATGGTACCAATCTTAACAACAAGATGATCACTGAGCTCTGCGAGCAATTCAAGATACAACATCATAACTCTTCTCCCTACCGGTCGAAGATGAATGGAGCTGTTGAAGCATCAAATAAGAACATTAAGAAGATTGTGCAAAAGATGACAGTGACATACAAAGACTGGCATGAGATGTTACCATTTGCTCTTCATGGGTACCGTACCTCAACACGGACGTCAACAGGGGCAACACCCTATTCCTTAGTTTATGGCATGGAGGCAGTCTTGCCCATCGAGGTTCAGATACCCTCTCTTCGGATCATGAAGGATGCAGGTTTAAGCGAAGACGACTGGATTCAGTCCCGACTTAATCAATTAAATCTAATCGACAAAAAGAGACTTACTGCTATTTGTCATGGTCAGACGTACCAAAAATGAATGATCAAGGCATTTAACAAGAAAGTCAGACGACAAGAGTATCAAGTGGGGAACCTGGTAATCAAGCGCGTTATTCTACCTCAAGGTGATCCCAGGGGAAAATGGACCCCTACCTACGAAGGGCCATTTGTGGTTAAGAACATCTTCTCAGGAGGAGCGATGATTCTAACCACCATGGATGGTGACGACCTTCCTCACCCCGTTAATGCAGACATAGTAAAAAGATACTACGCATAATCAAAGACCCGCTAGGTTGACTGGCCTAGGCAAAAATAAGGGCTTCTCGGCAAACCAAAAGGGTTCGGGCAAAAATAAGAGATGAAAATATAAAAATCTGTACACCCGGCAAGTCGATAACCTGAAAAGGCGGCTTGGGCAAAAATGGGTATCCCGGTGGACTGAAAACCCGAAAGGGCGGTCCAGGCAAAAGTTAGGGATTAAAGCGTAACACTATGTCTCATTGGATCACCTTGCATCCGGACTTCGGTGTCAACTATCAGGCTCGGACGACACCAGTCAATCAGATTCATCTTCAACTAAGCAGCAAAGTGATGAGATGCTTGAAGATATAAAGGCAATAGCAGAGTTGGAACCCAGTGGGACTATTCACATAGCTGTCTTGTTTTCTTTTCACAAATTGTATAAATCCTATTTGTTCGGCGGCGTTCTCTTACTAGGACGTCAGCCTCTTGTACAAAACGCCTATTTACGGGCCAAACTTCAAAGTCAATACAAATTCATTTTCAAACAAATTTCAAATTGTTTTTCCTTTATCTGTTTTGTTTTGCAAAGAACGTCCAATGTTCATTTTTGATATATGCATTTGACATTAATTGCTGCTCACAAATATTTACATGCGAAACGAAAGATGAATTACTAGTAATATCAGAAACAGGGGCAGTAAGAGTTGTCTGAGCTGTCTAGTTGCTCTGTCCACCAAGGTACCAAGATATATTCAGCTGAAGAATATGGCTAAGATACCTTCACTCCCCGCAGAATAAAAACAGTAATGGTAGCTCTCCCCACTGAGACTTGCAACCATGAACAAATCAGCAAGACTCTTCCCAAGTAGAGTGGATCTACCATCAGCCTTGAAAAGGTCGGGTATCCCTAGAAGGTCTTAATATTCCCCAACGGAGTATAAAGACATTCTCCAGCAAGCATAAGAGCATCCCCGACAGTCTTAATATTCCTCAAACAGAATATAAGAATGTTTCCCGGCGGAATGCAAGATACCCCCAGTGGAGTCATTGCCCCAGCGCAGTCTAAAAAGCTTCCCCACCAGAGTCAAATTATCTTACCCAGTAGATTCTGGAAGCTTGTCCCCTGCAGAATACCAATGCATCTCCTCAGCCAAATTCAGAAGATTATCCTCACAAGAGTCTAACTGGGTTATCCTCAGCAGGTTGAAACTGAAAGATCTATCCCCAGCGAAGTTCTTTCTTTCCCCAAGCAGGACTTCTATCCTCAACAGGTTCAATATCACCAGCAATGGTAATCAATCCCCAGCGGAGTTCATCATCAAAATCCCCAACAAAGCTTATCAACGGAATCCCCAGCGGAGTTTATCGTTAAAATCTCAGCAGAACATCTCTCCCCCACAGAGTATTTCCCCTCGGAGTAATCTCTTCATCAAGTTTATTCCCCAACAGAGTTCTTTTCTCCTGCAGGTTTATTCTCACAACCATCTTCGTTCATCATCCCCAGCGGAAATGAAGAACTCAACTCTATTCGCCAGCAACTCCGGGATTTATTTTCCCCAGCTAAAACATCACATTCCCATACATCATGAGACATGCATTACGCATCATACGAATACAATCTCATTTATTTTGAGAACATCATTTCCTGATCCATATCATGCATTGCATATGACTGACCTTTACCTTTCAGGAAAAATGCAGTTAAGTTCGCAGCTTAGTCGAAGATCTGACCAGTTCTTAAATCTCAATTGAATTATCATCGGTTGAATTTCAGATAAGGTTTTCAATCTCGACAGTTTCCTTCGTCATAGTGTGGACAAGTTCTATAACCTCAGCGGTTTACTCCATTGAGCACGAGACAGTTCCTAGATCTTGATGAAGATGTTTCCCTACGTCATAGTTTGGACGAGTACTATAACCTCAACGGTATACTCCATTGAGCACGAGTCAGTTCCTAGATCTTGATGTTTTCCTCTGTCATAGTGTGGACAAGTTCTATAACCTCAGCGGTTTACTCCATTGAGCACGAGATAGTTCTTAGATCTTGATGAAGATGTTTCCCTACGTAGTAGTGTGGACGGGTACTATAACCTCAACGGTATACTCCATTGAGCACGAGACAGTTCCTAGATCTTGATGTTTTCCTCTGTTATAGTATGGACAAGTTCTATATCCTCAGCGGTTTACTCCATTGAGCACGAGACAGTTCCTAGATCTTGATGAAGATGTTTCCCTACGTCATAGTGTGGACGAGTACTATAACCTCAACGGTATACTCCATTGAGCACGAGTCAGTTCCTAGATCTTGATGTTTTCCTCCGTCATAGTGTGGATGAGTACTATAACCTCAATGGTATACTCCATTGAGCACGAGTCAGTTCCTAGATCTTGATGTTTTCCTCTGTCATAGTGTGGACAAGTTCTATAACCTCAACGGTATACTCCCGGTGGGCACGAGACAGTTCCTAGATCTTGATGAAGATGTTTCCCCCCATTTGAATTATGAACAGGTTCTTAAAACTCAACTGAAGCATTCTCTCAGTTGAAGTACAGGAAGGTTCCTAAATCTCAACAAAGTTAGACTTCCCCAGTGGAATCTTCTACAACAACAGGTATGCAAGTTCTCGCTAAGGAATCTCTTATGTGATCGACACTCCTGCAGATGGCATCTATAAGCCCATCCTCCTACCAACAATCTCCAAATGGCATCTGTAAGCCCATTCCTGACATCACAATGCTGATACTACACCATGCGAGTGCAAATTTCTGGGCACTCTAGTGTTCAATCATCTTCCACCTTCGGATCACGAAAGGCACGCAATCCAATCTACATCCTCAGGTTTAAGAAGATTGAACAGGGGCAACTGTTGTACCCCAAAATTTTCCCTCTCATGTTTCCCAAAGGTTTCCCCCTGCATGGTTGATCACAAACTCTTGCCTAAGGAAAAGGAAATTTTTTGAGTGGTGCTTTGAGTACATTTCGATTAGCATTCTGAAAGACCATTCGATTGGTGCTCTGAAGAAGCCTTTCGATTGGTATTCTGGACAAGTACTTCGATTGGCATTCTGAAAGACCCTTCGATTGGTGTTCTGAACAAGCTCTTTCGATTGGCATTCTGGACAAGCGCTTCGATTTGCATTCTGAAAGACCATTCGATTGGTGCTCTGAAGAAGCCTTTCGATTGGCATTCTGGACAAGTACTTCGATTGGAATTCTGAAAGACCCTTCGATTGGTGTTCTGAACAAGCTCTTTAGATTGGCATTCTAGACAAGCGCTTCGATTTGCATTCTGAAAGACCCTTCGATTGGTGTTCTGATGGAGCCTTTCGATTGGCATTCCGGACAAGCCTTTCGATTGGCATTATGGACAGGTACTTCGATTGGCATTATAACAGTGTCCTTCGATTGGAACTCCAGAAAGGTCCATTCGAAGAAGCATTCAAAAGTCCATTCGAAGAAGCATTCAAAGAGCCCATTCGAAGGGGTCCATTCGAAGGAAGCCATCAGCCCATTCGAAAGGGAGCATTCGAAGGCCAGTTATATGTCATTCAAAATTCAAAAAGGGACAAGATCCCATGTGTTCAGCCAACGTTACAAACTCTCATTCATGAATTTCAAACACACAATTAACGTTACAAATCCTCATTCATGGCTGTCAAACACATAATCAAAATCATTTAAACCTTTGTCTTCCTATCCCCTCCACCCCCTCTATATAAAGAAATCACAAATGTTGCAAAGACACACAAAAACTCTGCAGAACAACGACACGAAAAGATACAGAAAAATAGAGAACTTGGAGATACGCTGCCAGCACTTCCAGGAAGCCATACCCAATCCTTGCACAAGCCAAAGCTGCCACCCAGCGAACACCTCCACCCTCAGAACCACATATCCAAGCACCTCTGTTGGTAAAAAAGGATCTAATCTCAAACTCATTTTTAAATTCATTTTGATTGCATATTCATATTATTACTGTTGTTTGTGAATGATTTAATGTGCTATATATAAGCTACAGCGCAGAGATGAGATTGTGCCATTGGTTGGGAACAATCTGAGCCTTTCCTTCAAATCCCATGATAAAATAAACCCAGATCCAGATTCAGCAGGTGCGAATAACGGGGAGATTCGAACCAGGGGGTAAAATCCCCCCCTGGACCTTTAACATGTGTTTCATTTTGCAGGAACTACATCATCAGATTCCTGTTCAGAGTTTCGAAGCTCAGCAGTTTAGCTTCGAACTGGACCCAGGACTTCCAGTTTGAAGTATGACATGTCTAGGTCGAAAACCCTCAGAGTGCAGCCCCTTCATGCACCTTCGATCCAGCTTCTTCACTGGGTCGAAAGACAGCCTGCACCTCTTTCGACCCAGGCCTCCAGAATTATATTTTTTTCTTGTTTTGTTGCCTGGCCCATTTGTACTTTGTTTATTTCTTTTAGTTTTTTTTAATCAACATAAAAATCATAAAAATAAATAACTTAGAATTAGGATTTAATTTAGTTAATCATTTTAACTTATCTTCTTCAATTTTAAAATCAGTAGACTTAGGATTTACTTGAATTCAATCCTTTTCATAAACAAAAATGCAAAAAATATTAGGTTTGTTTTAGAGTTATTTTTAATCAGTATTTTTAAATTTGACTTAATTGAACTGTAAGTGTTTAGTTATTGGCATGTATTTTTGGTAAAACCAGGTGTGTAAATGTCATGACTGATGTCATAACATTCTGGTTTATTAGGTTCTTTTTGCAGAAAAAGTATGGAATACAGTAGCTACTGTGTATGAGTGTGTATCTGAGCATTTTGCAAAAGATCACATTTATTGCCTTCTACCAAAATCAGTAAACAGGAATTCTGATGTCATAAAATAAAACAACAAAAAGATAATATGCTTAGGATTTTTAAGATTCACGCACGTTTATTTTTATTGTAACTGCTTTATTCCCCCATATTTTGGACATGTAAATAATCCCCCTCCCCGAAGCCTTGTAATAGCGTAGGATTTACAATTTCCGAACTTTAAATTCCTGTATATATATTAACTGCTTAGATGTATGCTAACTAGGATTGTATGACAAGATCTAAAAATAAATGGTAGAACACCTAAAAATACAAAGATGATATAAATTGAAACTAATCACTTGCACATGCCACTCCTAGAGTACACCTCACTTGGTTGCCTCAAATGTGGTCATTTAGTATAGGATGTTTTAGAGGTCGTCCTTTTGTCCCAAGATCATAAGTTGCCTCGAAATGGTTGCCTCGATAAAAATGATCTAAGACATTAGGATTACCACTAAAGCATCCTAACGTTGCTTTAGTGACCACACGTCCCTAAAATCGAATTGACCCGAAAAACTCCAACGACGGTGCTACCTACTCCTCCATAGTGGGATAGCACTGTCTAAAGGACATTAGCACAATTTAATTCCTTTTAGAGTAGGTAGAGGTTCTTAAGTACTTGCTCTCTTTTAAAAACAAAACAAAAACTTTTCACACTTACACTTTTCGAAAAAAGTTTTTCAAAACACTTCATTACACTCTTGAGGACAGAAACAAGAGTTAAATCGAAGTTTCAAACAAAACTCTTTTCCAAAATCCACAAACACAAAGAAAATCAAACTTTTGAAAACATAGTGAGCAAGTACCTAAGAGCCCGTGGATAACCACGGATAGAAAGGGTGCTAACACCTTCCCTTTCTATAATCTACCTCCCGAACCCGAGAAATAAATCTCGAAAAGGAATTTTTCTGGGCTTTTGTCCTTTCCTTTGTTGGATAAAATAAAAGACTGTGGCGACTCTTGCTTACCGCGACATTTTGCAAAAACAAATGCAAACGCGAACCAGCATTAAAAAACAGTCAGTTCTCGTTCCCACCGATCACCTAGATTAATGCCGGTTTTCTTGTGACATCAGTGTACCCTTAGTGGATTTCCAATATTGTCCCAGTACCGAAGAAATACAGAAAAGTCCACATGTGCGTAGATTACAGATATCTAAATAAAGCTAGTCCAAAAGATGATTTTCCATTGCCACACATTGACATGTTAGTGGACAGCACAACAAAATTCAAAGTTTTCTCGTTCATGGATGGATTTTCCGGGCATAATCAAATAAGGATGGCTCCTGAGGACATGGAAAAAACAATGTTTATCACACCCTGGGGAACATTCTGTTACAGAGTGATGCCCTTCGGGTTGAAGAACGTTGGTGCAACGTACCAGAGGGCTATGACAACCCTATTCCATGACCTGATGCACAAGGAAATTGAGTTATATGTTGATGATATGATTTCTAAATCCCGACTGAAGAAGGGCATATGGAATATTTTTTGAAGTTGTTTCAGCGTTTGAGGAAGTATCGTCTCCGCTTGAATCCAAATAAATGTACCTTCGGTGTTCGGTCAGGGAAATTGTTGGGTTTCATTGTTAGCCAGAAAGGGATTGAAGTTGACCCTGATAAAGTCAAAGTAATTGAAGAAATGCCAGCGCCAAGAACTGAAAAGCAAGTCTGAGGGTTCCTTGGGCGTTTGAATTATATTTCCAGATTCATTTCCTACATGACTGCAACGTGTGAACCGACCTTCAAGTGGTTAAAGAAAGATCAAGGTTGTGTGTGGACAGATGACTTCCAAAGGGAATTTGAAAGTATTAAAGAATATTTGCTTGAACCTCCTATCTTGCTCCCTCCTGTTGAAGGAAGACCATTGATTATGTATATGACAGTGTTAGATAATTCCATGGGCTGTATTCTGGGACAACAAGATGAAACAGGGAAGAAAGAGTATGCCATTTATTATCTCAGTAAATTTTTTACTGATAGTGAGTCGCGGTATTCCATGCTGGAAAAGACATGTTGTGCTCTGGCCTGGGCGGCAAAATGTTTGCAGCAGTATATGTTGAATCACACTACTTGGTTGATCTCCAAAATGGATCCAATCAAGTACATTTTTGAAAAGCCTGCTCTTACTGGGAGAATTTTCTGCTGGCAGATGCTGCTATCTGAATATGACATCAAATACCGCACCCAAAAAGCTATTAAAAGCAGCATGTTGGCAGATTATCTCGCTCACCAACCAGTTGATGATTATTAGTCTGTGAAGTGTGATTTCCCCTATGAGGATGTGATGTTTCTGAAAGTGAAAGATTGTGATGAACCATTGCCTGAGGAAGGTCCTGATCCTGAATCTTGCTGGAGTATGATATTTGATGGAGTTGTGAAGGCTTATGGTAAAGGAGTTGGTGTTGTGATTGTCACTCCACATGGATCACACATTCCTTTTACTGCAAGGTTGACATTTGATTGTACTAATAATATGGCAGAATATGAGGCTTGCATCATGGGTCTCAAGGAAGCTATTGATCTCAGAATTAAAATTCTAGATGTGTATGGCGATTCAGCTTTGGTAATAAATCAGATCAAAGGAGAGTGGGATACTCGTCACCCCGGCTTGATCCCTCACAAAGATTATGCTAGAAGATTGTTACTCTTCTTTAATAAAGTTGAATTCCATCACATCCCTAGAGATGAAAATCAAATGGTGGATGTTCTGGAAACTCTGGATTATATGTATCAAGTGAATACTTGGAATGATATACCTCAAATTATAGTTCGGCGAATGGATAGGCCTTCTCATATGTTTACAACAGAAGAGGTAGCAGATGAGAAACCTTGGTATTATGATATCAAGCATTTTCTTCAGACTCGGGAATACCCGATTGGTGCATCGAATAAAGATAGAAAGATATTGAGAAGATTGGTTGGCATCTTCTTCCTCAGTGAAAATATGTTGCACAAGAGAAATTATTACATGGTCTTGCTCAGATGCGTGGATAGACACGAAGAAGACATGTTGATACATGAGATTCATGAAGGTTCATTTGGCACTCATGCCAATGGACATTCGATGGCTAAAAAGATGCTAAGGGAAGGTTACCATTGGCTGACAATGGGATCTTACTGTTACAAATTTGCAAAGAAGTGTCATAAATGTCAGATTTATGCGGATAAGATTCATGTGCCTCTGACACTTCTCAATGTTATTTCTTCCTCATGGCCTTTCTCTATGTGGGGTATTGACATGATTGAAATGATAGAACCCAAAGCTTCGAATGGATACTGTTTTATCTTGGTAACAATTGATTACTTCACTAAATGGGTGGAAGCTGCTTCATATGCTAATGTTACTAAGCAGGTGGTTGTGCGCTTCATTAAGGATAATCTTATATGTTAGTATGGTGTGCCGAGCAGAATTATCACCGACAATGGCTCGAATTTGAACAACATAATGATGACAAAACTGTGTGAAGAATTCAAGATTGTCCATCATAATTCATCTCCGTACAGGCCGAAGATGAATGGGGTTGTTGGAGCTTCTAATAAGAACATCAAGAAGATCATCCAGAAGATGGTTGTTACTTATAAAGATTGGCATGAAATGCTCCCTTTTTCTTTACATGGGTATCAGACAGCTGTCCGCACTTCAATAGGAGCAACCTCGTCCTCCCTTGTGTATGGAATGGAAGTTGTGCTCCCAATCGAGGTTGAGATTCCCTCTTTGCGTGTAATAATGGAAACCAAGATGTCAGAGGTTGAATGGGTCCAGAATAGGTTTTACCAATTGAATTTGATCGAAGAGAAGAGAATGACACCTTTGTGTCATGGGCAGTTATATTAGAAGAGAATGAAGAAAGCTTTTGATAAGAAGGTCAAACCTCGTGAATTCAGAGAAGGCGACCTCGTGCTCAGGAAGATCATGTCTTTTAACACTGATTCTAGGGGCAAGTAGACTCCTAATTTTGAAGGCTCATACGTTGTCAAGAAATCCTTCTTTGGCGGTGCATTAATTCTTGAAACTATGGATGGCGAGGAGTTCCCACGTCCTATGAATGCTGATGCAGTCAAGAAATAATTCGCCTAAAGAAATAAAAGAACAACTCGCTAAGTTGAAAACCCGAAATGGCGGCTTAGGCAAAAAAGAGCATCTCGGTAGGCCGAAAACTCGAAAGGGCGGTCTAGGAAAAAATTAGAGACATAAACAAAATAAAATTTCCCACTAAGTTGAAAACCTGCAAGGGCAGCTTAGGAAAAAGTTAGGGACTTTCTTGGCAAGTAACTACATCAGATAAGACTTGATCAGTGAAGCAACAATCTTCTTGGGTCCTCACCATACTTCAACAGAAGCTGCTGCTCAGGATTTCAAAGTTGTTAGAGGGAATAATAATCATTGTATCTCAATGTATCTTTTCCATTATATATATTACCATTTTCCAAACTTTGTAATTATCCATGGAGTTTCGCCATTCGCAGACTACCATTCTATCAATAAAATTTGAGCTTTTACCCAATTCTTTGTAGTTCTTATTTTTATTCAGCTTACAAAGATTCCATTTAATATTGATGATAATTTTCAAAGCAAAAAGATTAAATAACAAAATTATTTTTCAAAAAGAATTTACAACTTACTTTTACTTTAGATTTTATGATTCTAGAGGAGAACAAAAAGTGGTGATCCCAGGAATGGACAAACTCCAGTAATTTTGAGAAGTTTTGTTTTCCCCGGGAAGGTTTTCTCAGGTCATTTTCGCAGGTATGCGCATGATTTTCATATATTGAAGACGATAAAAATTGGCGTAAGGTGCAATATCAGGTTTGTGATCCCAATGTCCCCAGTCAAGTGTTGGTTCATTTTCTAATTGTTGGGTTTACTTGGTCTGAGGTCTCTATTCCGGATTCCTCAACGAAGTCTTCTCTCATATGACGAAAGGTCTTGTCCCCTTGGTGTGCTGAGATGGAACTATTTTCAAAATGTCGCTCGTTCTCCAGTATTGACATTATTATTGGTATGTATTTCCCAGGCATCTAGACCAAGACAATATGTTTTCTAAGAAGTGTTGAGACAGTCATCAACCCTTTAGGTTTTCCCCCGCCAAGTGCTGGGTTTGATTTAAAATCCCTAGGGGTTTGACCTCTTTCTGTAATGTTGACTTCTTGATTCCTCAGGAAGGATATCCCAGGGCATCTTTTGTTTGAATAAATTTGCATGATATGAAGACTCAATCCAAGATTTCCCAGTGAAGGCCTCACTTATTTGATGGAAGTCTTTTCTCCCTGTGCATGCTGATTTGGACTCATTTACGAAGCATATCCCTTTTGGCAGTACTTGCATTTTGTTTGATTGCCCGATAATCAGGCAAGGGCAATGTTTTATTTAAGAAGTGTTGAGGCATTGGTCAGTTTTTTTTGGATTTTCACCCGCCAGGTGCTGAGTTTGATTTAAAATCCCCATAAGATTGATTTCTTGCTGTAATGTTTGACTTCTTAACTCCCCAAGTTGTTATCCCCTTGAGGTTTCATACTTTTCCCCCATAGAAGTTGGTGCAATGCTTACTCTCGATATTCAAGACCGTATCTCTGTTTCCCCCAGTGAAGAGCGCATCTTGTTTTCCTCTCTTTGATATGGTGTTGGCTTCCCCAATGAAGTTAGCATGAGGCCCCCAGTTGATATCTCGATGATGATGCATTATCTCCCCCCAGTGAAGTTTGTATGATATTTCCCCAATGAAGTCAGCTCGAAATCCTCAGTCGATGTTTTGCTGATATGGTTTCCATCTGCCTTGTTTGAAATCAGTATTGCAATCCCCAATAGAAGTGCAGACCGAGAAAGCATTTGTTTTTCTCATTGAAGTATGGGTGCTATTCCCCAATGGAGCCTAAAGAAGGATGTTATATCCCTTTACTCTACTGTTTTGTCGCTATGATTTAATTATTTCCGAATTGTGTTCCTTCCCAGTGAAGTTAAGCCGTGAAATAGGATTTTGCTTCCTCAGTTGGTGCTTATTTTTTCTTATGGCATGTTCATCTTGGATGTGATTTAGCCAAGTGTTATTTATGCCCGCGTTGGTTTTGCCTGGTTATTCCCAGTACTATATGTCTGTTTTGTCAGCATATATATAATAACACTCATACATTCATACACACATCATGCATAGTTAAATTTAGTAAATCATCGTTAATTCACATTCATTAATATTTGTTGACATATTGCCCTATTTTGCAGATTTGTGTTGTCCTCTCTCCCATAGAGTATCAGCCTTAAGCAGAAAGTGTACATTCTTTTAACTTCCCCACTGAATTATCCCTCGTGGAAGATTTTTGCTTTAGCCTTCCTGTACAACTATTTGTCGGGATGATTTGGGTTTCCCTCTTGAGTTTATTTCTCAAAGGATGTATTTTGGTTGACTGTCTCATTACAGTTTATTTCTGGATTGAATCTTTGGTTCCCATCAATATTATTACTTTGGATTTCTGCAAGCTTAGACCTTTGGTTTCAAAATGTGCATTTATTTTGCACGAGAAGACTTTATCTCCTCAACAAGAATATATTGGCATTTCCCCAGGAAGTCATGATTCATTCCCCAGGAAGTCATGATTCATTCCCTAGGAAGTCATGATTCATTCCTCAAGAAGCCGTATTGCTCTCCTCGGGAAGTCATTTTTACAATCCTTCCTATAACAGCAAGTGGTAGTCTCTTTATTTGAGACGACTTATATATTACCCTTTCTGGACGGAATGCCTTGGTTAAAGAAGAAGTTGAGACCTGTTCTAGGTGAAACGCCAGGATTTTGGGAAAAACTTGTTATCTTTTTGCTACCCTCGGTGAACATTGGCAGTTCACTGTCAGTGAACAACCGTGTTATGATATTATTTTCTCTCTACCTTCAGTAAAAGTTGGTAGTTCACCATCAGTGAAAGTTGGTGAATGTTATCTTTTTGCTACCCTCAGTGAATGTTGGTAGTTCATCGTTAGTGAACGGCGGTGCTATGATATATTTTCTCTCCACCTTCAGTGAAAGTTGGTAGGTCACCATCAGTGAAAGTTGGTGATTGTTATCTTTTTGCTACCCTCAGTGAACGTTGGTAGTTCACTGTCAGTGAACGACAGTGCTATAATATTATTTTCTCTCTACCTTCAATAAAAGTTGGTAGTTCACCATCAGTGAAAGTTGGTGATTGTTATCTTTTTGCTACCCTCAATGAACGTTGATAGTTCATCATCAGTGAACGATGGTGCTATGATATATTTTCTCTCTACCTTCAGTGAAAGCTGGTAGGTCACCACCAGTGAAAGTTGGTGATTGTTATCTTTTTGCTACCCTCAGTGAATGTTGGTAGTTCACTGTCAGTGAACGGCAGTGCTATGATATTATTTTCTCTCTACCTTCAGTAAAAGTTGGTAGTTCACCATCAGTGAAAGTTGGTGATTGTTATCTTTTTGCTACCCTCAGTGAATGTTGGTAGTTCATCGTTAGTGAACGACAATGCTATGATATATTTTCTCTTTCTACCTTCAGTGAAAGTTGGTGATTGTTATCTTTTTGCTACTTTCAGTGAACGTTGGTAGTTCATCGTCAATGAACGGCGGTGCTATGATATATCTTTTTCCTTTACCTTCAGTGAAAGTTGATAATTCATTGTCAATGAACATCAATGATTCTTTCTCTCTACCTTCAGTGACAGTTGGTAGTTCATCGTCAGTAAACGCCGATGTTATTATTCTTTTCTCTCTCTACCTTCAGTGAACATTGGTAGTTTCGCCTTCAGTAAAAGTTGGTGTATCCTTTGACTTTTTACCATCCTCTATGAGTCGGGTCTTTTGATCCACCAGTGACCTATTTTCCTGGTCGGGTTTCTCTTTTGATTCCTTATTTCCTTTGCTACATCCCCAGTGGTGTTTTGCGTCCCTTTGAAGTTGTTCATGTACATTCATATTCATAAGCATTGCATGGCATCTTAGAACCAAAAATAGGGTTTGTTTTATATTTAAGTATCTTCGATCGTGTCGACGTGAAGATTTTTAACTTTCGTATCTCTGGATAGAAGAAACTTAAATAAGGGCAGCTGTTGTGCCCCAATTTCCCCCCCCCCCCCCCCCAAGATCCCTTCATCATACCATATTGTTTCAATCACAACAAGATCACATTAGGGCTTTTGGTTCTCCTCCCTATCTTTAGCTTTGCTCTTTGAGGAATCACCAAGCACCTTGACTTGTTTTTCTTTTGTGATCATGCATCTTTTGTTTTGAATTTCCTTATAATTAATAAAATGCAATGTTGGTTTGTCTTACTTGTTAATAATGTAGGTAAAAGCAATGTGCCTTAGCAAGTTGATCCATGGGTTCATGAGTTTATTTCCATGCCCTAGTCAATAAAGCTTGAGAAATTCAAAACTCACCATTGAAGTTTTTTTGGAAGAAATAGAATGGAAAGGTTTATTTTTGTTCACCACATTTCAAAGTTATCAAGATTAATTCAAAAGTACAAGGGGTTGATTGAAGAAGTTGTTATGGTTGGACAAGGCCTTGTTCCCATTGGTCACAAGTGCATATTTCTCTCATTTCTCAAGATATGGAGGTGGTTTTTGGTTTCTATGAGTTCTAATTATCATCCTCAACAATTTCTATTTACAAAGCAAAAGTGTTGGTACAAAAAGGTTGTTCAAAATTGTCAAAGTTCCTCAAAGCATTTTCTTGATATAGGAGCTAGGGTATTGAACTTAAAAGAAGTATATCTTGCTCATATTTTGGTATTTTTGAGTGATTACAAATATATCCTTCTCTTTAAAGGGTTATTAACAAATAACTTCAAAAGTTTCAAGGAGTTTTCATGTGGAAGAAGCTTGATGGTGAAGAAAGATCACAAGTCCTCCAGATGAACCCCCAATTTCTCATGTGTGACTTCAAATGATCATAACTTGGTCAATTTTTATCACCTTGAGCCCAATATTTTTCCATAATTATTTGGAGGGTGTGAACTTTATTCCTTCTTTTATGTGCAAAGTAAGAAAATGGATGGAAGATGCCCTAAGGATACAAAAGATTATAGGTCATTTCATGATTTTTTTTCCAACTTCAACAATTCATAACTCTCTCATTTTTTGGATATTTTTAATGGTTCAAGTTTCAAAATGTCATTCAAGAGGTCTATTTCATGCCATCTTTTTTGGTCAAGAGCAAATTCCAAGAGGAAGGCCATCTTTGGACGCAAAAGATTATAGATCACTTTTGAAGAAAAACTTGAAATATTTCTAAGTATGAAAAGTCAACTTCTTTTTCCCAACTTTTACTCATTGCAACTTTCAGCTCAAACATCCATTTGATTCCATTATTTTCCCATTGTAAAGCTTGTAACCTCATCTTTCTAAAGCATCAAGAAACATGCCCTAAGACCCCTTGAGCTGAGAATGCCATTGATTTGAACTTGGTAACTTGGAACTGAAGTTTCTTCAAAAGTCAGAACTTGAAATCCTTGATTTAGCTTCTAAACACATTGTTTTTGTGTGTTTGTGCTTCTAAACATGTTTAGTTAACTTCCAGAAGTGATTAGCATAGCAAAAAGCGTATTTTGGATGAGTTTTGATCAATATAGAAGTCACACTTTTCTTGTTTGCAACTTCACACGATTTTCCTTCAAACTTCATCATCTCACACGCTTGAAAATTCCATTTGATTCCCTATAAATAGAGGGTCATCCCCATTCATTTTCTCAAGCTTGAACAGCCAGAATCACCCTGCCAAACTTGCTCCATAACTCATTTTTCTGTAACTTTGAAATCAGTGTTCAAGCCTTTTTTAATCCAATTTTTCTATCAATTCACCCTCCTTGATCTTCCCTGAAGCTAACCATACAATTACCTTAAAGAATCGTGACCTATATTGATCCATAGGAGTCCAGTTTCAGAGCTCTGCAACTCAACTTCAATAGGTAGATTTCTCCATCAATTCTTCAAATCTTTGATATCATTGTGAAGCTCCCATTGATCTGTTCTAGTTGCAACACTTGCTTTTATCTGGAAACACGTTTTGATCATGAAATTTCAAATCCCTTTTCAAAATTTTCTTTCCAAATTGCTTGAGCTACAATTCATATAAATTTATCGTAAATTGTGGTTGTCTTCATCTTGAAGAGACGAAGCGAATGACATAGGCCTGAACTTCTGATTTTACAGTTTGAGAGACCTGCAATTCATGTTGGCTGGAGGTTGAAGATGACCAACGTTTCATCTTCCAACCAATGATGGCTTGCCACTTGTTTTTTTTTTTAAATCTGATTTAACATTTGATTTAGTGCTTTATTCACTAAAGATCATGATATGCACAACATGCCAGATCCCTTGGATTTGATTACTAACGTATTTTGACTCTCATCCAATGGTCCACATATTTTAGACTTTATTTTTTATTTCTGATTTTTATATTTAATTGCTTTAAACTTCAAACAATCATTGAAAATTCATTTTTAGTCCAAAAAATCTAAAAAAATTATGAAAAATATTTTTGATTTTTCTCTTTCTGATTTTTATTTTTTCACAATTTTATTTTGTGTTTTGACATTTTTTATAAATTTTCACTTTATTTGAATTGTTTTAAATGTTTAAGAATACTTTTATGCATTTTTAAATTCTGGAAAAAAAATAGAATGATCTAATGATATTGTGACAAATATTGGTGACCTCACTCAATTCTTATTTCTATTTTAAAATATTTTTAAAACCTTTTTAATGTATATATATTAAATGCAATATTATTTTTGTGAATATTTTCTGGCTGATTTTGGGTTGAATTTTTTATCATGAACTTTGTTAACATCATTGGATCCATGGTGTTGAGCCCTACTCCATAAAAATGGATGAATGATTTTAATAATAGTTTTATTAAAATTTAATTGAAATTGTGGTTTGTATTTTCCTTCCCACCCCTCTTCATCTCATTCCTTTCTTATTGCACTAAGTGTTATTGGAGCATGATCTATATATCATGTCTCAAAACAAATGGTGCATAGATTTCTATTGACCAGCCTCAAAATAGGTGTGACTTCTATATAAGTCCACTTACGATTGCTTAACATAGCACTAAATTTGTCCCGATTCAAATAAATGATCATTCGTGGCCCAAACCCATGTTTGCAAGCCCAAGTATGTTAGTTTGATCTCTTTGATCTAATAACCTTGAGATTCATTGTGTGTAGACTTTGGTTCTACCAATCCTCTAATGGATCTTCATCAATTTTGGTCGACGCGGATCACTTAAACATCGTTGATCATTACATGGTACTTTTGAGGATTCCAAATGGATGATATACTTGACAGAAAGAAAATGCAACTTGTTGTGTGGAGGCTTTGGTTCTACCAATACTCTAATGAGTTCCAAATGCAAGTTTCAAGATGGTCATCCAACTAACCACTAATTATTAAATTGTTTTTATTTTATGCTTTTATGCTTTATGTACCATTTATTTTAAGCATTACATTTCATGCCATTTTTATTTTTGCTCACTTGAGCATTTACTTTCTTGTCATTTTTATTTTGCTCACTTGAGCTTTTCTTTTCTTTTTTAAGATACCTAATAATCAACATGAACCCTAAAAAAGGATTTAATGATACTTGGACTACTTGGTTACTATCCTTGGCATTATGGAGTTTTGAACTTCTTGGACTTAGGATTAGAAACCTTGGCCTATGTTGGAGACCTTGTGGCCTTAGTTGATATTTTGTCTGGAGTTCTTGAGGTTTACCTCAAGACATTGGGTTGTTTGTTTGTTTTGTATGCAGGTTATTGTGATTACACTCTTTTTTTATAATTTGGAATTCAACCGTATACAGCCGTTACTCTGCCTAATTTTTGTGAAGACTTAATACACTTGAATTTTGGTTCTCTCAAGAGGTCTAGTATCTTTGCTTGCTTGGTTTCAATCCAAAGAATGAGAATTATATCTTGGCTTATAATGTCAAGTATTGGCTTCTTGTTGGTTGGATGGTTCTTATCCCTAGCTTTTACCTTATGCTTTAGGATAATCCCTTCTTCTCCTCCCTTCTTCTTTAATTTCAAAAATATTTCTCATCCTTTTGAAAACTATTCTTGTTTCTAAACTTTAACCACTTTCATAATAAACTTGGACTTAGGTCCATGCATTTTCAAAAATCATTTTCATAAATAAACCTCAATCAATTTAATAATGCCTTGACATTTTTTTGTGAGAAGACTAAAAGTCAATCAATCTCATTTCAAACTATTTTTCCACTTCGGCTTTTTATTTTAAAACTTTCTCAAAAGATTAGACTCTTGTCAATCCTTGTAGTGATGCAAACAACTATACTTCTACAATATGTAGTGAGGTGAGATATTTTCCACTTGGGTATTGAGTGAGGCATTATTGATTTTAAAATCTAAGCCATATCCTCCACTTTGAGATGATGTAAATTCTCCTTTCTCATAATTGTGGGTAGTAAGTATGTTTTCCACACGGACAATGACGACGATGTCTTATCTCATAAAATCAACCAACACACTTGTGTTTTAAATTTTTTAAAGAGGAATCACGTGTACCCTGATCCCCTATTGCACGAAAGGTGGTACGTAGGCACTAAAGGTTCTCAACCGCGACGGGTGCAAAAATCATAAAAAAAACTTCTTTTCTCACCTACAACATCTATTTTTAAATAACATTTTATAGCCAAAATATACAGATTTTACAAAGAGGTTCCTGCGGAGTACCTTAGATGTTTAGGATGCTAATACCTTCCCTTTGCATAACTAACCCCCTTACCTTGAATCTTTCCCCCTCTTTTTGGGTTACTCGCTCTATTCCCATTCCTTTGAAAATAATAAAGCGCGGTGGCGATTTTTATTTTTGATCTATGTAAGTCTAGTCAATCAAATGGCTTAGTCTTAAACATTTCTACCGCTACACTAGATTCTCTGACAAATTACTCTCATGTCTTACCTTAGGATCTTAGATAGACCGTAGATCTATATTCCCTTGTAGGTCGCCCGTAGATCTTCCCCAGCAGATCGCCCGTAGATCTTCCCTAGCAGATCGCCCATAGGTCTCGCTTTAGAACCTAAGATCTCCCGTAGGCTAGGTTCTCTGATAAATTACTCTCATGTTTCACCTTAGGATTGTAGGTCGCTCGTAGACCTTATCCGTTGTATTTTCGTACCAACCTTTGTCTTGTATTGGCATCACGCCATGTTGTAAGTCCAACTTCCATCTTGTATTAGCCTCTGTTGCTATGTTACGAGTCCAATGTCCGTCTCTTCACTAGAAAACAAAAAAAAATTCTTTCCCCAGCAAATATCACAAAGACAAATAAACACCCACACTTTCTCCCAGAACAAATTTTTGGCATTGATATTTAATTATCTTCTACCTAGAACGTTTGAAAGGAACACGCCAATCGTACTTTTAGGTATAAGACGATTAAATAGGGGCAGGTGTAATACCCGAAATTTGTCCTACCCCTTTTACTTTTATCTGGCTTACGCATCTCACATTTTTCTTACGTACATAACCTTCATTAGGTCAGCTAACACATCATGCATCATTAATCAATGAATATTTGGCATGGGATCAGGGATTTTGAGGAACTAAGGTTGTTGTATGGCTTTAAGGATCTCATCTTCACTCAAGGAATCAACTGGTTTCATCATCAATCATGGTCTGTGAAACTAGGGTTTTTGTGTTCGGGGTCACTGAGCGCTTTATCCTCATTGAGTTACAAAGATCATCAAGTTCTCCATCAAAGGGTTATGACTTGTTATTGCAGGGATTTTCATCAAAACCTCAAATAAAGACTTTGCAAGCTAGGGCTTGGGCCTTATCAGCATCTCAAACGCATCTCAAGAGGATTAGGGTTTTATCCCTGGTGCTTGCGCTTGTTAATTCAGTTAAGGTTCATCAGAGGTGCTCTCTTCTGCTCCAAGTATCCTTTTCAGTTTCAAAGACTCTTCAATGAATTTTTGTCGCGTTGAAGTGAAATACAAGTGCAAGTAATGGCAGGGGAGATGAACTCATCGACTCATTCAGATTAAGGCAATTTTGGTTCTCATCATCATTATTGGTCGTTGGCAATATAATTCGGTTTGGAATTGAGATTGAATTGGATTACTTGATCTAGATTTATTGATTGGTGAGTGCTCATTCAAGTTCCCTAATGCATTTAGGTAAATCAAATTTTGCTCACGAAGTTGAAGAGTTTGTGGATGAGGTTCTCTTAAGGAGTATTCTAGTTCCACTCATCATTGTTCAATATTATTTCGCGTAGCCAAAGGTTCTTTTGAGAAGCAAGACATAGTAATTCATGTATGGGTGCAAAGTCAAAGGAAATTGTGAATTCAAGCTCTAAACTTAGAAAGGAAAATCATATTGAATCTTTTGAAAGAAGTATCATGTGAATTCAAAGATTCATGAGGCATGCTTTTAGATCAAAGTACCATGGTTTCGAATATCCAATACATCATCACACATTTTCCAATTGTCATTGCAATTTTAAATACAATACATTTCAAGCTATATTACACAAAAGTTACAAAAAACACATGTTCTAAATTTCCCGTCTTAATCTTCATGCATAAACCTTCAAATACTCCATAACCAACGTCGATCTTTAACCATTCTTCAAGGTCGGAGAGCCAATCCTCGCAATTATTTCACCACTGTGGCTTCTTTCTTTAAACTTTACATCTTCATCTAATTTCATAACTATGTCATCTCCATGACCTACAACATACAAAACCTGTTCAGAAAAATCCAGATATGCCAAAAACAAGTCAGGGCCAGTTCACTTTCGAAATCCATGACGCCGCTAGTAACCTGTATCAGTTCAAAAACAAAAAAAAAACATAAAATCACAGCAGGAGAAAATCAAAACAAATGGGATGCCCACAATTAAAACTATAACAGTTTCCGTCTAACGACCTAAACCTTTAAACAACCCTGTAACTAACTCTTTACACTCTTTGCTGAACCATTCAGTTTATAACAGAATTCTAACTGTCTAACCAAAACCACTGCATTTTCAAACAGATTCAACAAGGCCAATTTCTAACAAAATATTCTAATTACTTATAAAACGCTAACAGAACAGTCTCTAACTATTTTTCCCTAACAGTATCCAGCTCTCTAACTTCATAACAAATTCTCAACAGAATTTCCTAAAATCTCTAAGCAGATCCCTAACCAAAACTCCACGATATAACAGAACTCTAACTTCAAAAAAAAACAGAATTCCAAAATTAACTCTCACTCTCTCAACTGTCAAAAAACCGAATTCCCCTCCTCTAACAAACCTCCAACTGATTAACTTCCAATAAACTAACATAACTGAGTAACAGATCCAAAACTATTTAACAATAATTTTCCAACTCAGTATAACTTTCCTAAAAGAGAAATAACAAAAAAAAATAACTTAATAGAATTTCTACTGAACATAATTTCAAAACAGAATTCTGAATTCCTAACTAAACTACAACTAACAAATTTTCCTAACCATTTTTCTAACTGTTTCTAAGTCTCCCTAACCTTCTGATTAACCATAACTAACTCACCAACTCTCAAAACAGAATCACAAACAAGTTCTAACCAACTCCATAACTGATTTTCAACCTCTCTAACTTCTCACTTTTCACCCTCAAATTAATAACAAAATCAATTCAATCCTAGGGCTGAGATTGATTCACCTCCAGCTGAATTCTTCACTTCCCCAATCTCTATATAACCATTAATTCACATTCAAACTCTCACGCACCATTTTTCCATACTTTCTCCATTTTTCCTTCTGAATTCATCATTTTCTTCACTCGCTCCCTCTGAAACTTAACTTCCTCAATCTAACCCTCACTTATAAGCTCACTCGTATCAGCCATTGGAGCTCATTCTCAGAGCTTCAATTGGTGCGAGCTAAGCCTTCTCTACTCTCATTTCAGAAGCAAGAACACACAACGCAATCAACAATAGCAACGCATATACAAAGAAACTGCAGAAGCGAAAAGAAGAAGAGTAAGAACAAGGAAGAGATACCTGGAGTACGCAGCATCTTGGAGTGGGGTTTTTTGGTCCTTTTTCGTCGTCATTGAACGCCATCGGAGCGTCTCCGATAGGTAACTCCAGAATTCCATCTTTTCTTCATCTCTTTATTTAGCTTTTGTTACCACTATAGAGTACGAAGCTCAGTAAACCATAACCCCTTGGATCCATGGCCGTACACTCCATATTCACCATTTAATCTTGATATGAGGCAACTTAGGGCTTAGGTTATGTCGTTATATATGGAAGAAATGAATAGAGATTGACGGAAGCAAAAAGGGGATTCATAATTTGGGCATTGAGTGCGATGAGAAAATAAGAGATGTTCATGGTGTGATAGCCGAAACTACGATGGTGGCAGATACTACTTGCCGGAAATCGCGCATGAACGATACAGAGAGGCATGAACAAAATCTGGAGGAATTAGTGAAAGATTTGGAAATAGGAGATGACATAGAGATTGGTGTGTGTTTGGGTTTTCTGGTGTGGATAATAGTGGCGACGATGTCATTTGTTCGCGCGAAATCGCTGGATAGAAAACGGAGGGAGAAGAAGGATGAATGTTTGAGCATTCGAAACGACACAAACTTCAACCATAGCCTAAGAGTCACGACACAACACCGTTTCATGTCCTTGTTCTTGTAATAACTTTTTTTATTAAAATCTGAGGAAAAGATAAGGATTGAGTTAATGTGATCCGTTAAGCCCAATGGTTGCGTTTTTTTAGAATGAGATAGCTACAAAAAATGCTTGCTGGACTCTTTGCTAGGCTGAGTCATCCTTGAGCCCGTTTCAATCCCTTTTTTTTTGGAAACCAAGTGCAGCAGCAGTAACAACAAAAATTTGCTATTGGACCCTAGTTTTTGGGCCTAGCTCCAGATTGCTGCATCACCTCCTGACTTCAAGTTTTCACCCCCTTGTTCTCTTATTTTATTTTTTAATTATTTTTAATTCTTTCTTTCATGGTTTTTTTTAAATAACAAAAATACATAATAAAAATGGTAAAAATACTAGAGGACATTTTAGAAGTTAATTAGGAATTTATTTTCCCATTTGCTAACTTTTTAGTCAATTTTGATCACTAGTTTTACTCATTTTATGCCATGTATTTCGTTTGTGATTTTTGGTATGGATTGTATGCAATCCTTTAATACTTGCTGCCTAATTTTACTTGGTTGTATATTCTTTCATGATTCCTTAGTAGATTTTGGTTCAAATTTAATCTTCGATTTAATTAAACTAAAATTAGACATTAGGCTTTTAAACCCAAGCATGCAAACATTAGGTAGAATTCCCTCAAAATTCCAACTTTAGATCTATGGTGCATAATAACATTAGATTTAGAGATAGGCTAGTCTCTCTTTGACCTTTCTTTCCCCTTCTGCATTTGCATTAAAAACAAAACTTCTTTTTCCTTTCAAACTTCAAAACACTTTAAGAATTTATTGATGAGAATCATACTTTTGTTGAGTATAGGAAATGATAAGCGGATCTCTTCTCGATCTTATTGTTCTTCCATCTCAAGCCTAGGTGTGGTTCAAGTCTCAAAGACTCCTTTCATGGATAAGTAGAAAAGTGGGTAATATCTCTCTCTTGAGGTCAACTAGTCATTATCTACAACAAAATACAAACCAACTCAAACCTTTTTGTGCGCCCAAGCACCTTTTCTCTAAAACCCTTTTCAGGTAAGGACATGATTAGTTTACTTCTGTGCCAATGCATAAGTCTCCAAAGGTCGAGTTGCGGCAGAAGACGGAATTAACAGTGTTCATAAAAAACACAAAACAAACTAAAACATGTGAGCCGAACTACGGTAGTTCTGATTCCTCAAAAAGGATACGTAGACATTGGGGTAGGTCCCAAGCGAGTACAACTTTATTTTCCCTACATTCTTTTCTCATTTCTTTTGCACGCATTCTTCCTCAGTAGGAAACAGTAAGCATAGATTAAACACACCCATAAGATAGACAACAAAAGTGGATACCGTAGAGTACTACAGGTGTGTAGGGTGCTAATACCTTCCCCTCGCGTAACAGACTCCCTTACCCGATCTCTCGGTCGCAAGACCGTGACTTCTCCCTTCTCAGGTTTTCTCGATATTTACCATTCCCTTCATGTGGGATAAAAGACGTTCGATGGCGACTTCATTGTTTAATGATTCTCAGCCGGTTGTTTCGGGTTGGAAGTCAACCATTTTACTTGTATAAGGGGGTTCATATTATGTACTAAAAGCTCTCAAAGTTTATAGGATACTCTCAAGAACAGTTCTTGGGGGTAAGACAAAGTTGTTTCTTAACTAAACCTGTATAATTCTTGTTGTTTGTTTCTTTCCTTAAACTCTTTATTTTCTGTAATTTATATTCTTCAATTTATTTTCTGCTGCTTAATATTTAAAATATTTTCAAAATGATTTTAAACTTTGATTTTAATCCCCAAAGTTTTTCAAAACCATGTTTTTCTGAACCACACCACTCACCCATATTGTGTGTGAAGTCACATGTCCAACATATATGTCCTTAGATGTTATTTTTAGCCTGTTTTGTATGTTGACCTTTTTGTTCACTTTCCTTTTTTGTTCTGACCCCACTCCTTCCACGCGTGTACTTTCTTCCACTCCTTTCAATTCTTTTTTTTGATATCCTCCATTTTTTTCTTTACTAGGTGATTCTTCATGAATTTTCTCGCTGTTCTCTGCTACCTCATTTGTCATTACATGTGATTCTTTTCCATGGAACGATGTGAACCTTGAACTAAACACCATATTATTTCCTTTCATATGTTCACTTTGATTAGTCTGAACGCCTCCTTGATCCTACATACCTTTATACTTTTGATTCCGCTTAGATTTTTAAACCACAGACCATGATCTCACATTAATCTAATGATTGACATTCTGCTCCTTACCTTTATACTTCCAAGCTTCTTTGTTTCATGTCTCTATTATTGACTGACCTTTGTCCATACACCCAATTGTTTCATGCTCGAATCTTCCACAAATGAGGAATAGAAGGTGAAGATATTCATACTCCACTTTGTAGTGCTTCCCTTTGATGGAAAGCATGGCCAGTAGGGCTTGTTAAAGTTAATTTGAATGCATAAACGAGCGTATTTCCCCATTTCTTTGGAGAGGGTGGTTTTGTCAACCTTCATCGTATTTCCAATGTGGTTCCCTACAAAGGAGAGAAAACGATGATCGTAGTATTTAATGGGAAATCTAGAGATTCTCGCATACGCTACAAGTTGATCAATAGTATCAGGGAAGAAATTGGATCTCCATTCCCTCACAGTGAGGTAGTGGTTGTAGATGAGTCACGAGCCTTCCAAAAGCGTGATTCTCTGATCTTTTTCACTTGTAAATATGATAAAATAGTATTCTTTCCCTAGGTTAACAATGGTCGAGATTCCTCTTTTTGCCCATAGTTGATTTAGTCGTGTTTCCTGCGCCATGCATCTAATTCTCCTTCCCAACATCTTCACTATGACATCATTCTCCCATGGTTTCACTATTTTGAGTTCTTCTTCCTCGAACAAGATGAATTTCAGGCACTCATATTCCCCAACATTTCTTTCTTCCACGTATAAAACTCCAAAGAGCTCTTCACCGAATTTCGCTTCATCTTTTTGCATCTTTTCCACAATTCCGTCTGTTACCATATTTTTGTAGGAGACAAAGGTGTTAGGGTTGGGCATCATAAACGTTCTCATGGATTTCTCGTTCTCTAAAAAAGATGAAGAGATTTTCTCGTGAGACATAATTTGCAAAAATAAACCCCATACAAAAATCAGACATGAAAAGACCTAACGAAAAGTTCTTAATCTTCTAATTTTAAAATAGGATGATAAAATTTGATAAACTAGAACAAGAATAGATATATTATCATTTTAAAATAATATACTAATAACTAACTATTTATGCTCTAAAAAACATTAATCACTATTTTGATACATAAAATCATATCACTAAATTTTTTAGAATTTTTGTATGTTTTTTAATATAAACTTTCTTAAGAAAATTTTTATAAGCTTATTATTATACTTTCCAATTACTATTATAAACAAATTTAATTTTTTAAATATATTTAATAATTAATATATTTAATATATATATATATATATATATATATATATATATATATATATATATATATATATATATATATATATATATATATATATATATATATATATATATATATATATATATATATATATATATATATATATATATATATATATATATATATATATATATATATATATATATATATATATATATATATATATATATATATATATATGAATTAGATATTTGAATTGTCAAATATATTTTAAAAATTTAAATTTATTTATAATAGTGATTATCTAATTAAATACATCCTTTATTAAAGCATTAATTTTGTCTAAGAAAAATTAAATTGATAATTTCTTAAACAAATAATAATTTAATAATAATTATGTACTACTCAATTTTTTTTATAAAATATAGGAGCACACATTAATTATACTATCCATTTTTTGCTATATATAATGAATAAACTCAAGTTGCATTAAAGTTTCTTAATTTGAAAAAAAGAAAGAAAAAACAGAATGTACAGTATAGTGCCCGTTGCCTTTAGTGCTAGATCCAGTCTGGAGCGGGACCCATTTAGGGCAATAGACGCATGTGATATCGGAGAATTTAATATTTTTAGTGACACTTTAGCTAATGTTACGAATGGTTTATGTGTCTTTTTATTAATTTATTACTATTATTGTTTAGAACCGTCTGGTTTTCCTTTTGTGGGACCACTAAGCGGTTGGTGTTGGTAATGAAACAGCTGGATTGCTTTTGTGGACCATACTCATTTCAATCAACAAGTACTATCCTTTTCGCATCACATAATTTTCAACCATCATTCCTGCCAGGAGGACGCAAGAATTTTCAAGATGGAAAATATTATTCTCAACACAACAAACAAGTTACAACTAGCATCACCGGCAATGTGTGGACTCCAAAGTAGGTCAAACTTTAAACATACGATATTATGTTTATTCACCTCTAAAAGGATATTTGAAGAACAATAATATGGAGTATAAACTATATTTATTAATTCTTATTTGAGGTGAAAACAAATCTAAACAGAATAAAATCAATTGAGATGATTTTGTTTGCTTTATTTTTTGTGAAATTCAAACCATACATGTTAGCAATAAGATAGAAGATTGGCTGGATTGGTTTGCTAAATGATTCACTATGGTTTATGATTTGAAAGGGCATGTATCTTTCGAAAAGGAAAATAAATACTACCAAAAGTGGAACACCACCAACTCAACACATCAAATTCAGTAGACAGAAGGTATTTGTAATAATTTCATGCCAGCAGTTCTATAAAATAATTATGAGAAGAATAAAAAACAAAAATCATTTCAAACAACAAAAGTCAATAGCAACCATAGTATATACCATCGGATATTTGGTGAGTGTTTGGTTCCAGTTCTATCAGTCTCAAACTCACGTCTAGTTAGCCTTCCACCGTAAATTCAAGAAGCTCCAAAAGACAGCTTCTACTTCAACGTGATTTTTACACCGCGTTTTTGCCTTTTCCGAAGTGCATCCAAACATGTTACGTCTAACATCTAAGATACTTGAAAATAGGTGTTATTTTGTTTTGTTTTATTGTGTATCCGATGAGTAAAATAATGATGATTCTGTCTACGATATGTTAAGTAAAATGTTTTTAGAATTGTGATAAGTAAAAAGCGATATATTGTAATCTTTTAACCTAGTTGAAAGGCGAATGTATGCATGTGTGGTGTCAGATCTGGAGGTGGAGATCTCCTTCACCCATTTTGAGGTCGACATTCTCAAAATAGTTAACATCGTCCCCCCACAAACCTACCCTAATAATTGGGCTTTCGTGAGGGGTTTGAAATTATTTTTGGTGGTTGGGGATCAATCCTACATTGAGATGCTTCTTCTCATTATATGGGACATAAGAGATTGGTAAAATAAATTGGATTTCCATAAGCGTCTTTCAAAATAAAGGGGGGGGGGGGGGGGGGGGGGGGGGGGGGGGAGATTTGCATAAGGTGACCACAAGTGGGTAAAAGGCGAATGTATGCATGTGTGGTGTCAGATCTGGAGGTGGAGATCTCCTTCACCCATTTTGAGGTCGACATTCTCAAAATAGTTAACATCGTCCCCCCATAAACCTACCCTAATAATTGGGCTTTCGTGAGGGGTTTGAAATTATTTTTGGTGGTTGGGGATCAATCCTACATTGAGATGCTTCTTCTCATTATATGGGACATAAGAGATTGGTAAAATAAATTGGATTTCCATAAGCGTCTTTCAAAATAAAGGGGGGGGGGGAGATTTGCATAAGGTGACCACAAGTGGGTAAAAGGCGAATGTATGCATGTGTGGTGTCAGATCTGGAGGTGGAGATCTCCTTCACCCATTTTGAGGTCGACATTCTCAAAATAGTTAACATCGTCCCCCCACAAACCTACCCTAATAATTGGGCTTTCGTGAGGGGTTTGAAATTATTTTTGGTGGTTGGGGATCAATCCTACATTGAGATGCTTCTTCTCATTATATGGGACATAAGAGATTGGTAAAATAAATTGGATTTCCATAAGCGTCTTTCAAAATAAAGGGTTGTTTTACCTATATTCTTCAAACTATACGAACTAGAAAAACAAATTCTTCAGAGTACGAGGAAATGTAAATTGTAGCAAGGTCATTTTTTAAAGGATGCATGCAGGATAGTCGCTCGAAATCGATGTTATGTTTCAACTTAAGTTTATATCAATTGATACTTGTTCAGTTGAAGGTTCTTATAAAAATATTTACTAAAGAGACCGTATAACATAAAAACCTCTCCATAGTCTTCACTATATAGTGTTATATTTGTAAAAGACATGGCTATGGTGATGACCATAGACCATCTAGGAAATGAGACAATCGTATGTTGCCCTCACTGAGGTACCACCTCGCCCCTAAGGCTTCCCTATCGCTCCCTCATTAGAAACGTCGGATGAGAAATTTCTTGGGTAGAGAGAAGTCAGGGTCAGTAACTTACCTACACCCCTTAGAAATAGGGATTCAAAGGTTCATCATTGACTAGGTGGACAGTGATCTTTCCTAAGGAAACCCTAGGTCCAAAACCTCTGTAACTACCTCTCCCTCAACGAGAGAAGGGAAACATCCTAACCTATACACTTATACCCAAGCAACCAACACACATATATAGCCTCTCACCCAAGCAAAGGAGGACACTTGCTTCCATTGCAGTAAGATCAGACACTAGAAGAGAAACTGGCCAAAGTACCTGGAAGATAAGAAGAATGAAGTGAAGACTTCAACTTCGAGTAATTATGTTATAGAGTTTAATTTATTTACTTCTACATCATGGGTATTGGATACTGGATGTGGTTCTCACATTTTTTTTAATGTGCAGGGGCTGAAAAGGAGTAGATAATTGGCAAAAGGTGAATTTGATCTACGAGTTGGCAATGTAGTAAAGGTTAATGCTTTAGCCGTTGTAACTTATGTATTAACTTTACCTAGTGGTTTAATAATCCAGTTAGAGAACTGTTATTATGTACCTTCAATTAGCAGGAATATTATTTCCATTTCTTGTTTGGAAAATTTTGGTTTTTCATTCATAATAAAGAATAAATGTTGCTCTATTTATTTGAATGATATGTTCTATGCTACTGCTCAAATGAATTATGGATTGTATGTCCTTGATCTTGAAGTGAAAATTTATAACATTAATACTAAAAGTATTAAACCTCTTGAGTTAAATCTAAGTTACCTTTGACATTGTCGCTTAGACCATATTAATGAGAAGCGTATTTCCGAAATCCATAAAGATGAACTTTTGAACTCTTTTGATTATGAATCATATGAGACATGCAGATCTTGTTTAATTGGAAAAATGACAAAGTCTCAATTCACAAGAAAAGGTGAATGGATAATGATCTTTTGGAAATCCTACATATTGATGTATGTGGACCCCTGAACATACCATCCATATGAGGTTTTCAATACTTTATCACATTTACTGATGATTTCAGTAGATATGGTTATGTGTATTTAATGAAACACAAATAGGAGTCCTTTTAAAAGTTCAAGGAATTTAATAATGAAGTACAAAACTAACTAGGTAAAAATATTAAAACTCTCTGATTAGATCAAGGTGGTGAATATTTAAGCCTAGGATTTGATGACCATCTAAAAGAGTGTGGGATTCTATCCCAACTTACTCCTCCTTGAACACCATAATGGAATGGTGTATTTGAGAGAAGAAATCAAACCTTATTGGATATGGTCCAATCCATGGTGAGTCACGCCAATCTTTCAAACTCCTTTTAGGGGCATGTACTATTGACAGTAGCTTACACACTTAACCGTGTTCCATCCAAAAAGGTTGAGAAGATATCATATATGGTATTGAGTGATAAGAAACCACATATGTCTTACATGAAGATTTTGTGAGCAACCCTTTCATAATTGACTTTGAATGATTGAAAATATATGTGAAATAATAAACCCATGTGTGCATCACAAAATATAATACAACATGTTTAAAATAAGCTAAAATTGTATTTTACTCATAATGCATCATTATGAGTCGACACAACAAGTTTTGCATCGATACATAACTTACTGAAGTCCCTGGAATACTATCTCAAACTATTATACATCGGTACAAAAGCTTATGCATTGACACATAAACACTTTCATGCCCATGTAATGCAAACTTAAACTTGCATGCATCGATACAAAATCTTATGCATCGACACATAACATTTTGATGCCCCTATAATGCAAACTTAAACTTGCATGCATCAATACAAAATTTTATGCATCGGCACAAAACAATTTGATGCCCCTATAATACAAACTTAAACTTGTATGCATCGACACAAAACCTCATGCATCGACACATGACATTCTGATGCTCCTGGAAAACATTTTTGAATTTATATGCATCGATACATAATATCATGTGTCAACTCATACCACATTTTATGTTCAAAAATTAAAATTACAATCAGTATGTATCGACACATATGTGTTATGCATCGACGAATATAAAATTATTGGTTCTGTAAAATGTTATAATATGATTTTGCATCGACTCAAAACAACATGTGTCGACCCATCCTGTAACTCATAGCTAACACGAGTCGACTCATGACCAACATGCATCGACTCATAATACTTTCTTTTTGGCTAGCCGTTTTCTGTTACATATATAAGCAAGTATTTTTCTCAGCAGAAGCTTATTGCAACATATTAGAATTGTGTGAAAACATTTGTGAGCAACCAGAAGCCTAAAGAAACTTCATCTTCATCATCTTCTCAACCATCTTCATTAAACAACAACAAAGAAAATCAAACATCCTTATTGAAGTGAATCAAGCGGTCAGAGATAATGTTCAACTGTGTATTGAAAGAATCTCAGCTGAGTTGAAGGTTGAAAAGGAGGCTTCAAGAAATAAACCAAGGGGTTTGTCCTTTAAGAACGAGTGTGTTCTTGAGGGTTTTGTTAGTCACTGTCGCACGAGTTGGATTCAGCCGTAGCGAGGGGTTTGGAAATCGGAAGGATTTTTGCAAACAGGTCGTGGAAGCGGAGGATCGTTTGTGGACCTTGCAGGAAATCTTGATACAACTCATATCAAGTGGTGGTTATTACAAGAAGAAAAAGATCATAGGGATTTCTATATTTCTGTGTAGTGTAACCTTGTTATCAAACATTCAACAAATTGTTATAAAAGTTCTCAGTTTCAATTGTGAAATTGAGAGGGAGACGTACCCACACACGAGGACGACAGTGGGGAACTTCCTTATCAAACTGCCTGCGTATCGTTCTTTCTTTCTTTCTCTTTATCTTTTTACGTATTCCATAATTTTGTAATTCAATTGGCTTGCTAAGTTTTTCTGTCTAATGATAAACATAGTGGTTCAAACATTTTCATCAAACCACCACTATTAAATCATTAAACAAGCATATGCCAAGTGTTTGACAAAATTCCTAACAAATTTCTTAATTCATTGGAAATACTGCTTTAATGATAAGTGCATTGAAACATTAATATATCTGAGTTGTATATTCATCTATTTCATTCAATAAAAATCCATCAAGTTTTTCACATGTCTAGTTTTCTAGTAGTCGGTTCAAAGTAGACGAAATTGATTCAGGACGTTGATTTTCTGCTGCTTTCAACACGCTTTGATAAAATAATTTTAAATCCTTGAAAAAGTAATTGGTGATATATTCACCCCCTCTCGATCACTTGCCACGCCGTCTAACAAGTGGTATCAGAGCACCGGTTAGCTGGTGCTCTGTATCTACTAGTAACGCTATGGCCTTTGAACCAAAGGTGACGTATAATAGAGTTCCTGTTTTCAATGGTGAAAACTATGGCCACTGGAAAGAATGCATGCGAGTACACATAAATTCCATTGACAGGAATGTATGGATTTCCATTCAAAATGGTCCCTTTCAAATTACCACGAGGAATGATGCAGGTGCAATAATACCTAAACCTGAGGATCAATGGAATGAAATGGATGAAAAGAAATGGTCGTGCGATTGGAGAGGCCGAAATATGATAATCTCAACACTTGGTGTTGATGAGTATTATAGGGTGTCTCATTGCACGTCCACTAAAGAAATGTGGGATGCTTTAGAAATTTCCCATGAAGGCACTACTGAAGTTAAACAATCCTGCATCAATACACTCAATCAAGAGTTCGAGCTCTTTCGCATGAAATAAGGAGAATCTGTCTCTGACATGCAGAAGAGATTCGTTCATCTTGTGAGCAGAAAATGGCAACCTAAAGTAACAGCTATCAAGGAAGCAAATGACCTCACTACACTTACCATTACAACTCTGTTTGGAAAGCTGGAAGAACATCAACAAGAATTGCAAAGTCTTGAAAAATATGAAAATAAGAGTAAGAAAGAGAGGAACAAAGACAGGGAGGGTGAGAAGAAGTCAATAGCTCTAATGGATTCTAGCTCTAAGTCCTCAACCAAAGAGCAAGATGATAATGACTCAACTAGTGATGAAAATTCTGATGATGAAGAAATGAGACTTTTTGTTCGGAGATACAATAGATTTATTTGAAATAATGGAATCAAGCACTCCGATAAGAATCTCATAAGCTTTCGAAAACAATCTAAAGAGCCAAGGCAAGAAGAAAATAAAAAGCAAAGAGGTAAATGACCTTGTTATAATTGTGGTAAAGTTGGACACTATAAACCAGACTGTCCAAAGATGAAAAAGGATAAAGGAAAAGCTCCACCAAAGAAGTTCAACAAACAAAGAAGAGCTTACATTGTGTGGGAAAGCGATAGTGATTCATCAAACGATGACAATTCAAGTGGTAGTGATGAAAGTGCAAATTTATGTCTAATGGCACATACCAAAAATCAATCATACCACAAGAAAGACAACCACAAAAAGCAAGTAAGACAAGTATATCCTAACAACTTTTCTTCTATCACCTTTTTTGAACTAAAAATAACTTTTGAAAAACTGCAATACAAAGCTGAAGATGCTTTTAAGAGATTATCCTCTGATAAACAAATATTTTCATTTCTGGAGAGTAAAGTCTATAAAGCTGAAAAAGACTTAAAAAGTCTAAAAGCTAGTATTGCAGAAAGTTCAAAAGATAAGGATGTTACAAGATGTATTTCCATAAGGGAATGTGAAGTTTGCCATATTTGGCAACAAGAGGTTAGAACTCTTAATGCCAAATTAGAAAAAGATTTACAGCCCAAGGTTACTTTTGCAGTCGGTCCTAGAATTTTTAAGAAAACGTTGAATCCACCATATTCAAAATATTCTTTTGTTGAAAAAATACCAAAGGATTCAATTAGCAGAAGTAAATCAATACATCATCATCATGGTTTATGCCATTATTGTTGTCGTTTTGGTCATACCATTGAAAAATGCAAGTTTATGAGGTTTCTTGTTCCTAAAGGCATTTACCAATGGAGGCCTAAAGGCAACCGTGTTACCACTTACCCACATGGACCCAATAAAAATTGGGTACCTACCTCTCTCTTTTGATATTGCAGGAAAAGTGTCTTACATCCATGGATAAAAGATGGTTTCTAGACAGCAGGTGTTCAAGGCACATGACCGGTGACATATCGCTCTTCATTGACTTCAAAGCAAAGAAGAAAGGATTTGTCACTTATGGAGACAATAACAAAGGAGCTATACTCGGTAAAGGTAGTGTAGGTAATCCCTCTACCACTACTATTTCTGATGTCCATTTAGTAGAGGGGCTTAAACATAATTTGCTGAGTATTAGTCAATTATGTGACAAGGGTTATAAAGTTACCTTCACAAACATTTGCTGCATAATTGAAGATACTGAAAAGGATATTGTATTTAAGGGCATTAGAGTAAACAATGTCTATATGCTTGACCTTTTTGACGTATCCTTAACAAGCACTAAGTGTCTAGTCACCTTGAATGATGATTCTTGGCTTTGGCATAGACGTCTAGCGCATGTTAACTTTGATTTGCTTAATAAGGTTGTATCCAAGGATCTAGTAGTAGGTCTTCCAAAGATAAAATTACAAAGGATCACCTATGTGATGCGTGCCAAATGGGAAAGGAAACAAGGGTCTCTTTCAAATCTAAAAATATGATTTCCACTTCACGACCCCTTGAGCTTCTCCATATGGACCTCTTTGGACCTTCTAGAACAAAACGTCTAGGAGGAAATTATTATGGTGTTGTGATTGTTGACGACTACTCTAGATTTACTTGGACTATATTCCTTCATAGCAAAAATGAAACTTTTCTGCTTTTAAGAGTTTTGCAAAACTATCTCAAAACAGAATGGAATTGAAAATAATTGCAATTCGAAGCGATCATGAAGGTGAATTTCAAAACCATCTCTTTTATAAGTATTGTGACAAGCATGGTATTGAGCATAACTTTTCAGCACCTCGAACTCCACAGCAGAATGGAGTTGTGGAGCGCAAAAACCGTGTCTTAGAGGAGTTGGCGAGAACAATGCTTAATGAAGGTGGATTACCAAAATATTTTTGGGCTGATGCAATTAGTACAGCCTGTTATGTTTTAAACAGAATATTAATTCGTCCCATTTTGGATAAAACACCTTATGAAATTTTAAAAGGAAGAAAGCCAAACTTGTCATATCTTCATGTATTCGGTTGCAAATGTTTTGTTTTGAATAATGGAAAAGAAAATCTTGGAAAGTTTGATGCAAAAGCAGATAAAGGTATCTTTCTCAGATACTCACAATCAATCAAAGCATATAGGGTATACAATAAACCTTTACTTACGGTTTAGGAGTCACTTCATGTCTCTTTTGATGAATCTTATTCGAAACATGTCGGAAAAGGTATTTCTCTTGATGGTGCAGGTGTATCTACTGAAAATATACTCAAAGAAACTGTTGAGGAAATTGTTCAGTCCAAAACAGTTGATGATGAGGAAGAAAAAGATACAAGCCTTTCAAAAGATGAGGAAGAAGAGCAAATAGAAGCTAATGATCTTCCACTAGCTTTGAAGTCCTCTAAAGACCATCCCATTGACAACATATTGGGAGATATCTCAAAAGGAGTAATGACTCGCTCCAAGATAAGTAATTTTTGTTATCATTTTGCTTTCGTTTCACAAGTAGAACCTAAAAATGCTAAAGAGGCCTTGATTGATGAATTTTGGCTAATGGCCATGCAAGAAGAGCTAAATCCGTTTAAAAGAAATGACGTTTGGGAACTTATCCCTCGTCCGCGAGACCATCATATTATAGGTACTAAATGGGTTTTTAGAAATAAACTTGATGAAAATGGAATGATAACCCGCAATAAAGTACGCTTAGTAGCACAAGGGTATAACCAAGAGGAAGGTGTGATCGGTGGATCTGGAACTGACTGTTTAACGCTGGTTCGTGAAATGTCACGGAAGCAAGAGTCTCCACCGTCTTTTATTTTCTCCAAATGGAAAGGACAAAAGCACAGAAAAATTCCTTAAAGAGATTGCTCTCGGTTCGGGAGGTAGATTATAGAAAGGGAAGGTGTTAGCACCCTTTCTATCCATGGTTATCCATGGGCTCTTAGATACTTTCTCATCGTGTTTTCAAAAATGGTTTGTTTGCTTTTCAATTGTGGGTTTTAAAAAAGTTTCTTTAAAAATTCCAGTTCGACTCTTGTATCGGTCCTCAAGAGTGTTTGAAAAATTGCTTTCGAAAGCTTTTTGAAAAGGTGTTGGTGTGAAAAGTATTTTTTGAATTTGTTTTGAAATTAGAGCAAGTATCTAGAGTCGTCTACCTACCCTAAGGAATTCGTCCGTGTAAATATCCTTTAAAGTAGTGCCATCCCACCATTGAGAGGTAGGTAGCACCACTATTGGAGTTGTTCGGGTCAATTCGAGGTTCGGGACATGGTGATCACCAGAGCAATAGGAAGATACCTTAGAAGCTACCCTCATGCCAGGTTCCCGGATCATGAGGACTTACTCAAACATCCTCTACTCGACGATCACCTTTCGAGGGGCAAGGCAACAGTGAAGCGTACCCTAGGGGTGGTGTGTGATTTGTGTGTCATGTTCATTTACATTTATCTTGTTCATGTCGGGGGTGATCTACGCTTTTGTTTTTATTTTAACATTAATTCTTGCATGCAGTTTAATTAATAGTTAAAAAGTTGCGAGAAATATAAAGTTCCTACGCTATTACAAAGGCACGGGTCCACATCGCCAAATTAATCCAGGACCCGATTTGAAAATAAAATAAAGTAAAATGCGAGAAATATAAATGTCCAATTTACACGGCTTTGGGAGAATTACATGAATATTATAAGAACGGAAATAAAAAATGCGAATAGAATTAAAATCGAAAGCGAGGGCGTTGGACCCTTTTTAATGAAATTAAATTACGATTTAACAAATTAATTAAATTAAAATAAAAAGAAAAAGATTTTTGAGAGTTTTTTTTGGTATTTATGGAATTTTAGTGAGAAGATTATGGAATTTAAAACCTAATTCTAACTATTTTTATTTATTAAGAAAAAATATTAAAATTGAACTTAAAATTAAACCTAATCAATTAATGCAATTTTATTTACAAGAAAATAATTAATAATTAATAATGATAAAAGAAAAGAAAAAGATAAAAGTAATTAAAACCTAATTCTACAAATTTTAAATTTATTAAGAAAATGTTAAAGTTAATCCTAGAATAAAAAAACTAATTAATTAATAAGACCTTTTTTTACAAAAAATAACATTAAATGAAATATATTTTAATTTTTATGACTTTCTGATTTTTATTATTTTTATGTGAAATTAATTTTTATTGAATTAAAAAGAAAATAATTGAATTAAAACAAATAATAAAGAAAATAGAATAAAGAAAAGAGAAAGAAATACAATACAAGGGGGGGTTCTGCCCCAATCCGGAGATGTTGTCCAGCAATTAAGCCCAAGGAACCTGGCCCTTTTTTGACTTCTCAGTATTCACGTGTGTGGGCGTTGACTGGGACATTCTATAGCCCTTGATTCTGGACCATTGGATTGAGATCAGTAGGCGCGTGGCAAGCTTGGATGATGGGTGTATGGTGAACCCTGGGGTTGAAGCTGCATGGGATTATATTAAAACAAAACACATCAAGAATATGGGGGGACCTGGGGATCGAACCCAGGTCCCAGTGGTTATAGGACAACACATCAACCATCTGCGCTAGGCGTTGGCTTTGTAATATTAGTGGAAGGAAATAATTATAAGAGAAAAAAAAGTTAGTGGCCTGAATAAATAAAAAGCGCGCTAATCTTTGAATTTCCCATTCATATTGTGACACCTATGCATCTTCTCCAATTGCCCTGCGTTTTATCTGAAAAAACAAACTGAATAGCGGGGGTTTTAAACCCCCACTAAGTGCTGCATACAAAAATAGCGATTAGAAATCCTTTGGTCATAAATTGATCGCGAGCTATGCCTTGAATTCGTCTGAAGCTCCTGGTTTTAATGGTCTAAGTCTCATATCCCAATTTTCTTTAAACGTAAAGCCCCAATTTTGAACCTCTGCAACCCTAAAACGCTCCAATGGTGATTTCGCGTATGGGTGAGGAAAACTCAATTAAACAATAGGGTTAGCTTCAGAATGATAAGAATAATACAAAACAAGCATTAGAACTTAAAATCATGGCATGAATGATGAAATACGATTATGCAAAAAAGATGACACAGTCTGACTTCTAGTTACCAATTCTTGATGCTATGGACGTGGAAAAGTGTTCAGTTAGGTTCAGTAGCGTCTTGGCAAGCTAATGGGATCAATATTCTCCTTTGAATCGCCCTCCAAGGCAGTTTTCAGTTTTTGATTTTTTTGGTAAAAATGCCAACTTTGTTCTTCAGATGGGGCGCAGCTTGGAGCTCTCTTGGCATTAGGTTTTGATCACACTTATATGAGGATGGATTAGGGTTGAGTTTTTGATCCAAAAAATCCTTGCATTGATGAGAACAATATTTGATTTTCATGCATAATTTTTCAAATCTTTTTCACATGTTTTTGATTCCAATCATGGCAAAACCTTCCAATTTTGATTATGCACGAATCTTGAGTGAATCATGAGTGATTATACTGCATAAAAAGATTTGATCACATTGGTTTAGTATTTTTTCCACATTTAAATGAATTAATTGTAATTAAAAATTCAAATAAATAATAAAAATGATGAAAAAAATCCCCTTTGGGCCCAATGGTCGTGCATATGCTTTGGATGATGAATCTTGGAAGAAAATGTGGCCCATTAGCAATTTTAAGGCATTTGAAGCAAAGTTGACTTTTCAAAATACCCAAAAATTTCCCAACTTCCACAAGGCATATCTTGCTCAATTTTTAAGCTTTGATCATGTTCTTGGACATTTTGGAAAGGTATTGAAGTCCTCTAACCAATGCCTTTGGTCCCATGTCATTTTGATTTACCAATCTCAAGTTATGGCCTTTGACTTAAAGTCCCTTTTTGTTGACTTTTGAAAATGACCTATAATGTTGAAATTGATAACTTTTTGTGAGAGCATTTCTTGGACTTGAAGTGTGAAGAAGAGTTGTAGGAATGCCATTCTCTTCAAAATGAGCTTTGGATGGAATTTTTCTGATAATCCATGTGGAAGTTATGCCTTGGTCAAGTTACAGTTGACTTTTTCAACTGTCCAAATATGGAAACTTTTGCATCTTGAGACTTTTTGAGCCAAGATTTGAGAATCATGATCAAGCATTGATCAAATGATGTTTATGGCTTCAAAATGAGATGTTGACCAAAAATTTGAACTTTTGATTGTCAAATGACCATTTTGCCCCTACAGGTAACTGTTGAGCAATTAGGGTTTTTGACTGTACAATTTTGTGCTGTGAGTCTTGAAACTTGACATGAGGATACTTGACAATGTTTATAGGCATGTGGGACTTGATTGGACCCTTGGAAACTTCATTTACCTTGTCAGAACCAAAACCCTAGTTTTTGACTGCTAGGAGGCCCTTGAACTGTGCAACCCTTGAGGAGATTTTGAAGCATGCTCTTTGCAATCTTGAAGAATATGGGAGGGAAAATTTTGGGGTACAACAGTTGCCCCTCTTCAATCTTCTTAGACCTGAGGATGCAGATTGGCTGACGTGCCTTTCGTAATCCGAAGGTGGAAGATGATTGAACACTAGAGTGCCCAGAAATTTGCGCTCACATAGTAGTGTGATGGTGGAATGGGCTTATAGATGCCATTTGGAGATTGATGGATATGATGATGGGCTTATAGATGCCATGCTAAGAGGTGATGGATAGGTGGATGGGCTTATAGATGCCATCTGGATGTTGATCGCGTAAGAGATTCCTTAGCGAGAGCTTGCGTACCTGCAAAAGAAAAATGAGTACCTGGCATGTTACAGGAGCTGGTCTTCAAACTCTTTGTATAGATGTGTCCTGACTGGTTACAGGAGCTGGATCTGGATCTTCAAAAGGGTGATGAATGAACCAGGGATGGTTACTACCTCAACAGGAACTGTGAGAGAACCTTGGACGATTACTACCTCAACAAGAACGCTGAGAGAATCTTGGGCGACTTTAACCTCAACAGTAACGCTGAGAGAATCTTGGATATCTTCTACTGAGTCTTTATCAGGAAAATCTATTAGGGGTCGATTTAACTGGACTAGAGAAGGCCTTTGACTGGATAAGAAACAGGAAAATCTTAGGGTCGATTTAACTGAACCGGTCTAGGTCTTGAAATCTTCAACTGGATAAGAAACAGGGAGATCTTAGGGTCGATCTGACTGAACTAGAGAAGGCCTTTGACTGGATAAGAAACAGAAAAATCTTAAGGTCGATTTAACTGAACCGGTCTAGGTCTTGAAATCTTCAACTGGATAAGAAACAGGGAGATCTTAGGGTCGATCTGACTGAACCAGAGAAGGCCTTTGACTGGATAAGAAACAGAAAAATCTTAGGGTCGATTTAACTGAACCGGTCTAGGTCTTGAAATCTTCAACTGGATAAGAAACAGGGAGATCTTAGGGTCGATCTGACTGAACCAGAGAAGGCCTTTGACTGGATAAGAAACAGAAAAATCTTAGGGTCGATTTAACTGAACCGGTCTAGGTCTTGAAATATAGCTGAGAACTTAACTGAATCTTTCCTGAAAGGTAAAGGTCAGTCGTATGCAATGCATGATGTGGATCAAGCAATGATGTTCTCAATGTAAATGAGATTTGTAAGATATGATGCGTATATGCATGCTATCATGTATGGAAATGCGATGTTTATGAATGTATCTTTTCGTCTTAGGAAAATAAATCCTTGACGGATGCCGGGAAGTCACTCCTGGGCTGATGTTGAAGAATAGATCTTTGCTTCCGCTGGGGATGATAGTTGCAAGAATACCGGTAGGAGAAGATAACTCCGTTGGGGAATAAGCTTGGCAAATGGATTACTCTGCGGGGAGAAAAGATACTCTAGCGATCTTGCTGGGAAGCAATACTCTGTGGGGAGAGAGATACTTTGCTGAAATGTTGATGGTAACTTTGCTGGGGATACCATTGTTGTGTTGGAAGTGCTAATAGACTTCGCTGGGGATAAGAAGACTTTGCCGAGGACGATCTTTCCATGACTTTTGGCTGAGGATAACCCAGTTATATCCTGGTAAGGAAGTAACTCTTTGAATAAAGCCGGGGGATGCGTTCGTGCTCTGCGAGGATAAGCTTCCAGAATCTACTGGGGATAAGCTTACTGCTTGGGGAGATGGATTCCAACTTTCCTGGGGAAACTGGATTGGACTCTCCTGGGGAAGTTTTTGTAATTTTTGTAAGTTGAAAGGGGGAACCTATGTAGGGTTTCCTGATGATGAGCTCGTGTAAAACCGCATCTTGGAAAGAAGGACACCTGTGTAGGGTTACTGATGACGAGTTTGTGTAAAACTGCATCTTGGAGGAAGGAGACCTGTGTAAGGTTTACTGATGACGAGTCCGTGTAAAACTACGTTTGGAGCTTGAGAAGGGAACCTGTGTGGGGTTACTTTGACGATGAGCCCGTGTAAAACTGCATCTTTGAAGAGGTAAAACCTGGGTAGGGTTTCTGATGACGAGTCCGTGTAAAACTTTTGGCGGAACCGGGGTAAGGTTACTGCAGGATAAGTTCATGTAAAACTTTTTGATGAACCGGGGTAAGGTCATCTTGAGATAAGTCCGTGTAAGACTTCTGGAGGAACCGGGGTAAGGTTACTGCAGGATAAGTTCGTGTAAAACTTTTTGATGAACCGGGGTAAGGTCATCTTGAGATAAGTCCGTGTAAGACTTCTGGAGGAATCGGGGTAAGGTTACTGCAGGATAAGTTCGTGTAAAACTTTTTGATGAACCGGGGTAAGTTCATCTTGAGATAAGTCCGTGTAAGACTTCTGGAGGAACCGGGGTAAGGTTACTGCAGGATAAGTTCATGTAAACATTTTTGATGAACCAGGGTAAGGTCATCTTGAGATAAGTCCGTGTAAGACTTCTGGAGGAACCGGGGTAAGGTTACTGCCGGATAAGTTCGTGTAAAACTTTTTGATGAACCGGGGTAAGGTCATCTTGAGATAAATCCGTGTGAGACTTCTGGAGGAACCGGGGTAAGGTTACTGATGATGATCAAGTGGATGATTGTCCTGTTTGGTTTCGGAGGTTAACCCACGATCTGGAATTTGTAAAGGTAGATGGTAATCATCTTTGTATTAACTTTTCATTGGTACTTTGGTTGACAGAGCAACTGGATTGCCTGGACGACTCATTACTGCCCCTGTTTCTGAGGTGAGGGGAGAGGATACCTTGTGGAGGTGCTGGATGACTGCCGATTGACAAATCTTCCTTTTGGTAGGCAAGTGACGAGATGACGGAACATAGTCGTACGCTTTTGATCCCTAACTTTTGCCTGGACCGCCCTTTTGAGTTTTCAGTCCACCGGGATACCCATTTTTGCCCAAGCCGCCTTTTCAGGTTTTCGACTTGCCGGGTGTACAATTTTTTCTTTTTCATCCCTTACTTTTTCCTAGGTATGTCAACCTAGCGGGTCTTTTATCGTGCGTAGTGTTTTTTTTTTTCCGACTATGTCCATGTTCAGGGAGTGTAGGGAGTTGCCCCTGTTGGAAGTGTTTCTTCCACTGGAGGTGACTCCTTTGTTGAGAAGACCTTCGTTCATCGGATATTCGTTGCGCAAAGTTCTCTGCTGTTCAAACAAATAATCACATGCAAACAATGTCATCTTAAGAATGCAAAACTTATGTTTGTCTTGAAATTTTTGAAAATGCATTTTTCAATAAAAGCAAGTGAGTTTTCTTTTGTAAACTGTGATGTCAACTCGTTATTTTACCGCAAGCCTTAAGGAGTCAGGATACCTTTCGTAACAATATGCTTTCGAACTAACCCATGCTTCAGCTAGGACTTTTGAGGGTTATAACGTGGCTTGGTTCACGGTTTAAGAAACAAGGGATAAAGGCTCAAATTATTTGTACCCACCCATTCTTCGTGATGTTCTTCAAACCTAAGCTCAGTTGATCGTGCATTAGACCTTGATTGAATCTTTGTCCTGACGTTCCAATGATGGTTCAGATATTGATAATTTATTCTGAATAGGCAATCATCTCTTTTTTGGTGTTGAGGGTCTGTATGACCTCTTTCTCTTCCTTGATTTTGTTATCCCTCTTTTTTCTTTTTGCCTGAACTGTTTCTTTTGTGATTAAAGTCAGCGGGATGCCCCAGTTTTGTAAGTCTCCTTCATAGGTTTTGACTTATGGGTTTTTATTTTGAGAGATATAATGACTGCCTATCCTTATGATTATTCGGAATCATCACTATATTTTTTTTTTGTAAGGACCTCTTTGGTGCCATTTGTTGTGCACCTGGATCAGCTGAGAGAACTACCCTGCCCCAGGTTATGATTAAGGGTTTTAATTTTCGAAAAGAAAAACTCCTACTTCTTTGGCTCAGAGGGGGTAACGAGGGATTATCTTCCTTATAACTCCAGTGTTTAGGAATTGAAACAATGCTTGTACCTCATCAGCGGGGTCTGTTCAAAAGCATACTGTAGGTTACGGTATCGTTTTCGTCATCCTCCCTCAAGAGGCTTAGAATTATTAATCAAGCGTTGATCATCACAAAAAATATGAAAGCAGTTTTAAGTATAGCAAACATAATTAATTCAAGACAGACATGTGTAATGCATTCATGAAATAAAAGAGTTTAACATGATAATTGTTTATTTGAATAAGAAAAGAAAAGTACAACTTGAATTCAAATGGACAAAAATCTCTCAATCCTAGCCATGTTTTGGCAAAAGAGCAGTGGTCACAATGGGAGTCTCAGCAGGCTCGAATTCGATCTCCTTAGCGTCGATCATATTCTGGATCTTATACTTCAGCGCCCAACAGTCCTCAGTATCGTGCCCCGGGCTATTAGAATGATAAGAACACCTCGCCTCTGGATTGTAATTTGGAGAGGAGGTCTTGGGATTTGCCGGAGAGTTGATCATCGCAATCAGGTTCATCTTCAACATGTGTTGTAGTGCTTGTGACAACGGCATATTAATGTTGGTAAACTGTCTTTTAGGCTCGTCCGGCCTTCGCTGATTTCCCTGTTGTGATTGTCGGCGTGGTGCAGAACCAGAGATCATGACTGCCCCTGCATGTTGGTCATGATGACTCTTTTGACCGTATGCAGCATTAAATTCCTTCTTTCCCGTGTAATGCTTTTTGTGAGTATCAGAAGGTGTGGTCTCTTGAATCTTCCCGGCCTGGATACCAGCTTCGATTCTTTCCCCAGTCAGAATGAGGTCGGTAAACCCTGCAGATGAGTTACCAATGAGATGATTGAAGAACGGCCCGGATAGGGTCCCCAAGAACATATCAACGAGTTCCCAGTCAGTTAGAGGTGGTTGTACCCTCCCAGCAAGGTCTCTCCATCTCTGCGCATATTCTTTGAAACCTTCTCCCGATCCTAACGACATACCCTGGAGTTGGGTACGTGTAGGAGCGAGGTCGGCATTATACTGATACTGCTTGTAAAAAGCAGTAGCCAACTCCTCCCAGTTACGAACCTTGGTTCCATCCAGCTGATAGAACCATTCGAGATGAGTCCCTGAAAGACTCTCCTGGAAGAAGTGGATCCACAAGTTCTTGTCCACAGTGTATGGTTGAATCTTCCGCACATAAGATCTGAGATGCAGCCTGGGACAGGATTCCCCATCATACTTAGCAAAAGAAGGAACCTTGAATTTGTGTGGGATCACCACACCAGAAGATAGACCCAGGTCTCCGAAATCTAACCCAGGCACTTGCTGAATTTCCATGGCATTCAGACGATCCTCTAGTTGCTTGTACCGGTCCTCAGCTGGAGGGTACTGCTCATCATTGAACTCCGTCTCGTTGTCAGAGACCACTGTACTAGGTACCTCTCTCTCATGGTGACTGCCTTCCCCCACAGATGGAGTGGTCCTCTCAGCTTCATTCTGTAGTGTGTTCCCAGATCTGCGTCTAGGGTTGAACAAAACAGTCCTCTTGTTCTTCTTCTTCTGAATCAGAGTCTTTAATTCCTTTTGACCCTGGGCTAGACTCATAATCAACTCCTGGAACTGGGCATTCTGGGCCTGGAGGGCCTTGATAGTTTGTCCCTCGGATGATTCAGGGTTCATGATGACTGCTGAAATAAACAGCGAAGAAGGTAAGTGACCTGCAACAAGTGTACCTGTAATGCAATGATATGTATGATATGCATGCAATGTTTTCAAGGACCTCGCAGGGTAAACAAGAAAATTGTTAGCATTTGAATTTGTAGCTTGATTAAAGGAACTGCATGTTGCTGAGAATCCTTCTTCAAGGGTCAAGGCTCACCATATCCAGTGGGTCATAGCCCCTGACAACCTTGTCTAGAGGAAAATAAATCCCCTTTACCCCTTGCTGGACAGTTGGTTCATCATGACCTGCATCACAAGCCCTTGAGATCCTTGAAATGGGTTAGTCCTTATGCAGGATGTATGCAATGGTATGATGTTATGCTATGCATGGGGTAATATAGGTAAACCCTGTTATGAGTCCCAATTAAGGACTGTAAACAAAACCTGCGAGAAATTCGAGTGTCAGATAACAAGCATGCGAATAGTCAAGTTGGAAGGCACACAAGTCAGACAAGAGAAGCCTTAGAGTTTAGGCCAGCATGGGGTCTGGGTATTACCCTCTTGAATTTGGTGGGCTCAACCTGTCCTATTAGAAGTAACTGGGTTCTAAGGGTCCCAACATCACTGGATTGCTTTCATTGTTCATCGTTTCGATTTAGCCACTGAACTGGCGACCGAAATATTCCAGGAAAGCAACCCTCAATTGAGTGTAGTATCGAGTATCAACCAACCTCGGACTGCACCAAAGTCAGTTATCTCACTACCCTAAAGAGGCCAAGATAGTTCAATTAAGGTTCCTAAGGTCCGTTGATGCTTCACGACACCACGCGGAGGCCCCATACTCTCCTTGACTGAACTCAAGGGTTACCGGTACACACCAAAGTGCCACATCAACGTAGCAGACTGTTTCAACCATGTCGGTATACCCCGCACAGTTCCCTCACAGCCTTGTTGCTACTTTCTAAGAAGGTATCCCCAGATCCGGGTTAGGATCTATAGAACTCCCAAGACAGTCCCACAATAATAAATCAAGCAAGTCAATACAATTGAAAACACAGTTATGAACTATCCTAAGGTACACCTCACTTTAAGTTTTTATTCCCCAGCAGAGTCGCCAGTTCTGTGATCGGTGGATCTGGAACTGACTGTTTAACACTGGTTCGCGAAATGTCGCGGAAGCAAAAGTCGCCATCGTCTTTTATTTTCTCCAAATGGAAAGGACAAAAGCACAGAAAAATTCCTTAAAGAGATTGCTCTCGGTTCAGGAGGTAGATTATAGAAAGGGAAGGTGTTAGCACCCTTTCTATCCATGGTTATCCATGGGCTCTTAGATACTTGCTCATCGTGTTTTCAAAAATGGTTTGTTTGCTTTTCAATTGTGGGTTTTAAAAAAGTTTCTTTGAAAATTCCAGTTCGACTCGTGTATCAGTCCTCAAGAGTGTTTGAAAAATTGCTTTCGAAAGCTTTTTGAAAAGGTGTTGGTGTGAAAAGTATTTTTTGAATTTGTTTTGAAATTAGAGCAAGTATCTAGAGTCGTCTACCTACCCTAAGGAATTCGTCCGTGTAAATGTCCTTTAAAGTAGTGCCATCCCACCATTGAGAGGTAGGTAGCACCACTATTGGAGTTGTTTGGGTCAATTCGAGGTTCGGGACATGGTGATCACCAGAGCAATAGGAAGATACCTTAGAAGCTACCCTCATGCCAGGTTCCTGGATCATGAGGACTTACTAAAACATCCTCTACTCGACGATCACCTTTCGAGGGGCAAGGCAACAGTGAAGCGTACCCTAGGGGTGGTGTGTGATTTGTGTGTCATGTTCATTTACATTTATCTTGTTCATGTCGGGGGTGATCTACGCTTTTGTTTTTATTTTAACATTCATTCTTGCATGCAGTTTAATTAATAGTTAAAAAGTTGTGAGAAATATAAAGTTCCTACGCTATTACAAAGGCGCGGGTCCACATCGCCAAATTAATCCAGGACCCGATTTGAAAATAAAATAAAGTAAAATGCGAGAAATATAAATGTCCAATTTACACGGCTTTGGGAGAATTACATGAATATTATAAGAACGGAAATAAAAAATGCGAATAGAATGGGCGTTGGACCCTTTTTAATGAAATTAAATTACGATTTAACAAATTAATTAAATTAAAATAAAAAGAAAAAGATTTTTGAGAGTTTTTTTTGGTATTTATGGAATTTTAGTGAGAAGATTATGGAATTTAAAACCTAATTCTAACTATTTTTATTTATTAAGAAAAAATATTAAAATTGAACCTAAAATTAAACCTAATCAATTAATGCAATTTTATTTACAAGAAAATAATTAATAATTAATAATGATAAAAGAAAAGAAAAAGATAAAAGTAATTAAAACCTAATTCTACAAATTTTAAATTTATTAAGAAAATGTTAAAGTTAATCCTAGAATAAAAAAACTAATTAATTAATAAGACCTTTTTTACAAAAAATAACATTAAATGAAATATATTTTAATTTTTATGACTTTCTGATTTTTATTATTTTTATGTGAAATTAATTTTTATTGAATTAAAAAGAAAATAATTGAATTAAAACAAATAATAAAGAAAATAGAATAAAGAAAAGAGAAAGAAATACAATACAAGGGGGGGTTCTTCCCCAATCAGGAGATGTTGTCCAGCAATTAAGCCCAAGGAACCTGGCCCTTTTTTGACTTCTCAGTATTCACGTGTGTGGGCGTTGACTGGGACATTCTATAGCCCTTGATTCTGGACCATTGGATTGAGATCAGTAGGCGCGTGGCAAGCTTGGATGATGGGTGTATGGTGAACCCTGGGGTTGAAGCTGCATGGGATTATATTAAAACAAAACACATCAAGAATATGGGGGGACCTGGGGATCGAACCCAGGTCCCAGTGGTTATAGGACAGCACATCAACCATCTGTGCTAGGCGTTGGCTTTGTAATATTAGTGGAAGGAAATAATTATAAGAGAAAAAAAAAGTTAGTGGCCTGAATATATAAAAAGCGCGCTAATCTTTGAATTTCCCATTCATATTGTGACACCTATGCATCTTCTCCAATTGTCCTGCGTTTTATCTGAAAAAACAAACTGAATAGCGGGGGTTTTAAACCCCCACTAAGTGCTGCATACAAAAATAGCGATTAGAAATCCTTTGGTCATAAATTGATCGCGAACTATGCCTTGAATTCGTCTGAAGCTCCTGGTTTTAATGGTCTAAGTCTCATATCCCAATTTTCTTTAAACGTAAAGCCCCAATTTTGAACCTCTGCAACCCTAAAACGCTCCAATGGTGATTTCGCGTATGGGTGAGGAAAACTCAATTAAACAATAGGGTTAGCTTCAGAATGATAAGAATAATACAAAACAAGCATTAGAACTTAAAATCATGGCATGAATGATGAAATACGATTATGCAAAAAAGATGACACAGTCTGACTTCTAGTTACCAATTCTTGATGCTATGGACGTGGAAAAGTGTTCAGTTAGGTTCAGTAGCGTCTTGGCAAGCTAATGGGATCAATATTCTCCTTTGAATCGCCCTCCAAGGCAGTTTTCAATTTTTGATTTTTTTGGTAAAAATGCCAACTTTGTTCTTCAGATGGGGCGCAACTTGGAGCTCTCTTGGCATTAGGTTTTGATCACACTTATATGAGGATGGATTAGGGTTGAGTTTTTGATCCAAAAAAATCCTTGCATTGATGAGAACAATATTTGATTTTCATGCATAATTTTTCAAATCTTTTTCACATGTTTTTGATTCCAATCATGGAAAAACCTTCCAATTTTGATTATGCACGAATCTTGAGTGAATCATGAGTGATTATACTGCATAAAAAGATTTGATCACATTGGTTTAGTATTTTTTCCACATTTAAATGAATTAATTGTAATTAAAAATTCAAATAAATAATAAAAATGATTAAAAAAATCCCCTTTGGGCCCAATGGTCGTGCATATGCTTTGGATGATGAATCTTGGAAGAAAATGTGGCCCATTAGCAATTTTAAGGCATTTGAAGCAAAGTTGACTTTTCAAAATACCCAAAAATTTCCCAACTTCCACAAGGCATATCTTGCTCAATTTTTAAGCTTTGATCATGTTCTTGGACATTTTGGAAAGGTATTGAAGTCCTCTAACCAATGCCTTTGGTCCCATGTCATTTTTATTTACCAATCTCAAGTTATGGCCTTTGACTTAAAGTCCCTTTTTGTTGACTTTTGAAAATGACCTATAATGTTGAAATTGATAACTTTTTGTGAGAGCATTTCTTGGACTTGAAGTGTGAAGAAGAGTTGTAGGAAATGCCATTCTCTTAAAAATGAGCTTTGGATGGAATTTTTCTGAGAATCCATGTGGAAGTTATGCCTTGGTCAAGTTACAGTTGACTTTTTCAACTGTCTAAATATGGAAACTTTTGCATCTTGAGACTTTTTGAGCCAAGCTTTGAGAATCATGATCAAGCATTGATCAAATGATGTTTATGGCTTCAAAATGAGATGTTGACCAAAAATTTGAACTTTTGACTGTCAAATGACCATTTTGCCCCTACAGTTAACTGTTGAGCAATTAGGGTTTTTGACTGTACAATTTTGTGCTGTGAGTCTTGAAACTTGACATGAGGATACTTGACAATGTTTATAGGCATGTGGGACTTGATTGGACCCTTGGAAACTTCATTTACCTTGTCAGAACCAAAACCCTAGTTTTTGACTGCTAGGAGGCCCTTGAACTGTGCAACCCTTGAGGAGATTTTGAAGCATGCTCTTTGCAATCTTGAAGAATATGGGAGGGCAAATTTTGGGGTACAACAGAGGGCATTGATTATGAGGAGACTTATGCTCCAGTTGCTCGCCTTGAGGCTATACGTCTTTTGCTCGCTTATGCGTGTGCAAAAGATTTTAAGCTTTATCAAATGGACGTAAAGAGTGCCTTTCTTAACGGAGTCATAAATGAGGAGGTGTATGTCTCACAACCTCTTGGTTTTGAAAATAACGAATATCCAGATCATGTCTTCAAATTAAAACGAGCTTGATACGTTCTTAAACATCCCCCTTGGGTCAGGTATGAAAGACTTAGTAAACTTCTACTTGATCATGGTTATTCAAGAGGTAAAGTGGACACCACTATTTTCATTAAACGTAAAGGAAAGCACATCCTTTTAGTTCAAATATACGTAGATGATATTATTTTTGGTTCAACTAATCTACACTTGGTCGAGGAATTTTCCAAAGTCATGCAGGGTGAATTTAAGATGAGTCTCATGGGGGAGCTAAACTACTTCCTCGGTCTCCAAATAAAGCAACTCAATGAAGGCATAATTATATGTCAAATAAAATATTGCCAAGAGTTGCTTAAACGATTTGGGATGAACAACTCAAAACCAATTGACACCCCCATGCCTACCAACGAAAAATTAGACAAGGATGAACATGTTAAGAGTGTTGATGTCAAGAAATATAGAGGTATGATCGGATCCCTCTTGTATCTTACAACATCTAGGCGTGACATCATGTTTAGTGTTTGCATGTGTGCACGATATCAATCGGATCCTAAGGAATCCCACTTGAAAGCTGTCAAGCGTATACTTAGGTATCTCAATAATACATCTAAGTATGGGCTATGGTATTCCAAGGGAAGCGATTGCAGTTTAGTAGGTTACTCCAAATCTGATTTTGCTGGCTGCAAATCAGATAGGAAAAGCACTAGTGGAACATGTCACTTGTTTTCAAACTCTCTAATAAGTTGGCATAGCAAAAAGCAAGTTTTTGTTGCTTTGTCAACTGCTGAGGATGAATACGTTGCAACCGTTAGTTTTTGTGCTTAGATCTTATGGCTGAAGCAACAATTACAAGACTATGATATTCAATTAAAACATATTCCAATAAAATGTGACAACACAAGTGCTATAAATCTCACTAAGAATCCAGTCTTACACTCACACACTAAACACATAGAGATTAGACATCACTTTCTTCGCGATCATGTTGAAAAGGAAGATGTTACGTTTGAGCATGTTGATACTAAAAATCAACTTGCTCACATCTTTACAAAACCACTAGCAACTGAACTCTTCTTCAACATTCATCGTGAGCTAGGGATTTCAGATCTCTCTTACATGATGTCTTAAGCATATATGTAGTTGAAATATATCTATGTCTCACCATACTGTTGAGATGTGTTTTTCAGCTTTAGTACATGTGTCTTAACATCTCATCAAACGAGGTAATACCCTTCCTATCTACTTTCTCAATTACTTATAAGTTGATCTAAATGTTCCATTGATAATGTCTACGTATATCTATTTTACATAAATTGTTTGAACTTGACATATGAAATTTGCATTACATTATTACGCATGCATAATACTCTTCAGATGATTCATTTTTCATAATAATTTAAATTGGAATTGGGTACCATATCCGTCTGTTAACAAGAACCTGTGAAAAACTGCAATTTCTGTCAAAATCTGTGTTATGAGTCGATACATACAGTTATGAGTCGACTCATATAATTTTTTTTATAAAAACAGAAAGTAAGAATTGGTTTCAGATCGACACATCAAGATTTACATCGACACATATTCCCTCCCGTCGACTCATAGAATTCTTGTGTCGATGCAAAACATTTAAAACAAAGAAAAATTGTCCTTTAGAACAGGATGTGTCGACACATATGAATTTCGTGTCGACACATAAGAGTAATAAATGCCATTAATTTGAATTGATCCTACCCATCTACCCAACTTAAACTCCCTCCAACTATCTGTCTCATCACATACAACCTCTAACCCTAATCATTCTTCGCCAATCTTATCACTCTTTCATCTTAAAAAAAAACCTCATACCCAAACTCTTAACTACCCCTCTTCTACAACCAAGAATGCCTCCAAAAACAAAAGGGAAGGGAAAATTAGTTGCTGGACCATCCGGATCTGTCCCAGATATCCCTCCAAGCGCCTTATCTATCATGCATCCCGCCATCGCAGAAGAATTTGAGAAGTCCTTTAAAACAAGGTTAGTTATGAAACCTCATGTCTTTGAGAAGCCTGAGGTTCTATCCCTCTATATCACAGATGTCTGTGATATCCTAGATGCTCAACAACTAGGGTCATTTCTTAACTTTAGAGAAGACTACCATGAAGACTTTATAAGAGCTTTTTATGCTGGGTTAGAAACAAATAAGGGCTGGTGCTTTAAAGTCAAAATCGGGACAAGAAGATATGTTTTTGAAGCCATTGACTGGAAAAGCGTTTTTGGAATTCCATTTGGAAGGTCAATAATGAAAAGCTACCATGACCAAAGTTTTGATACTGACTATGATGAAGAAGCTTTCATAACCTCAATTCTAAAACTTGATCGACCTCTAGGCGAGTTTGAGCTGATAACCACCGGCAATATCAAAAGCATTTCTAGAATGCTTCACTGGATAACTTCACATATATTGCGTCCAAGATCCGGTGGCCACTCTAGACTAGACAGGTCAGATATCCATCTTCTGCACATTTTGCTAGATAGGGTTCCCCTAAACTGGCCAAACTACTTTGTCAAACGCATGTTTCTTATGCGAAACAGTTAGAAGAATAATGCCCTTGGATATTCGGCTCAAATTATGAGAATTATCAAGTTCTGGAACCTTGTTATTCCTCATGTTCCTCTCATCTCTCCTACTGTTGTCCAAGAGTTTAATAAGGCTACTTTATCTCACATGGGATACAGATGGGAAAAAAATCGTCAATGCCTTTATTTTAAGGAGAAAGGGTCAAATGTAAGGGTATATAACTTTGATATCCCTCTAAACAGATCTATGAGGATGAGGACCCTATTGATGCAGACATGCCAGACATTAATGACAATGTCCAACCTGAAGCAAATCAGGATGGAACTGGTTGGGGTGAGTGGGTGCCAAACCGTTGGTCTCCAACAAATTATCAATTTGATCAAACCGCATAACCTCATGATGCTCCCACTACTGCAGCAGGCTCTTCCTCAGAAGCTCCTACTTACCTCACTGCCATGTTTCAGCAAATGCAGGTTGCAAATGATTCTCGCCATGAAGAAGCGAGACAGTGGCACAACCAGCAAAATGAATGGCACAAAGAGCATGAGCAATGGCATGATGAGCACACACGGATGTACCAAAATCAGAATTCGTGGCACTTAGATTTGGTCAAATGGAACCAGGTGTTCTACAATGAGATGACAAGCTTCATGGATGACTGCCACCAAAATCCTGGAATCTTGGAAGATTTCAGAAATGTCGATATCCAGAACAGGTTTCGACGATATCAGTTCATGACTCAGAATCCTGACATCAATCCACCTCCACCGCCTCCTCCACCCTACAACTGTGACGAATCCTGTGATGGGCACAATCCCTAGTCTATATCTCCATCTCATACATTGCATACCATTAATTCATGCCTTTTTTTTCAAGTAGTTGTATTAATGTCTCCTTCAAACAATCTATTTTGCTTATGTAATCTAACTCTTATCTGCAATTAATTACTTTTAAGTTGATTACTTCCTGTTTACTCTATTATTTACTCATTTATTGATAACATTATGCCAAGACATTCTGTGTGAATGCCAAGACAATTATTTGCTGAAATTGTATATCAATTTTCTTATGTGCTAAGATTGCTGAAAATATTGCTTATTCTCTTTCTGATGTGGTCAAAGTGGGAGAAGAAGATTGTGTTAGTAAAGATTGTGTTTGTGTTAGAAAGAAGATGCACAAACTCAGGGGGAGCAAGCTTATTCATCTACACTATATCACCATACATCATCAGATATTTTCCATCATCAAAAAGGGGGAGTTTGTGAGCAACCCCTTCATAATTGATTTTGAATGATTGCAAATATATGTGAAATAATAAACACATGTGTGCATTACAAAAATATAATACAGCATGTTTAAAATAAGCTAAAATTGTATTTTACTCATAATGCATCATTATGAGTAGACACAACAAGTTTTGCATCGATACATAACTTACTAAAGTCCCTGGAATACTATCTCAAACTATTATACATCGATACAAAAGCTTATGCATTGACACATAAACACTTTCATGCCCATGTAATGCAAACTTAAACTTGCATGCATCGATACAAAATCTTATACATCGACACATAACATTTTGATGCCCCTGTAATGCAAACTTAAACTTGCATGCATTGATGCAAAATCTTATGCATCAACACATAACAATTTGATGCCCCTGTAATATAAACTTAAACTTGTATGCATCGACACAAACCTCATGCATCGACACATGACATTCTGATGCTCCTGGAAAACATTTTTGAATTTATATGCATCGATACATAATATCATGTGTCAACTCATACCACGTTTTATGTTCAAAAATTAAAATTACAATCAGTATGTATCAACACATACGTGTTATGCATCGAAGGATATAAAAGTGTTGGTTCTGTAAAATGATATAATATGATTTTGCATCGACTTAAAACAACATGTGTCGACCCATCCTGTAACTCATAACTAACACGAGTCGACTCATGACCAACATGCATCGACTCATAATACTTTCTTTTTGGCTAGCCATTTTTTGTTACATATATAAGCAAGTATTTTTCTTAGTAGAAGCTTATTACAACATATTAGAATTATGTGCAAACACTTGTGAGCAACCAGAAGCCTAAAGAAACTTCATCTTCATCATCTTCTCAACCATCTTCATTCAACAACAACAAAGAAAATCAAACATCCTTGTTGAAGTGAATCAAGCGGTCAGAGATAATGTTCAACTGTGTATTGCAAGAATCTCAGTTGAGTTAAAGGTTAAAAAGGAGGCTTCAAGAAATAAACCAAGGGGTTTGTCCTTCAAGAACAAGTGTGTTCTTGAGGGTTTTGTTAGTCACAGTCGCAAGAGTCGGATTCAGCCGTAGCGAGGGGTTTGGAAATCGGAAGGATTTTTGCAAACAGGTGGTGGAAGCGGAGGATAGTTTGTGGACCTTGCAGGAGATCTTGATACATCTCATATCAAGTGGTGGTTCTTACAAGAAGAAGAAGATCATAGGGATTTCTATCTTTCTGTGTAGTGTAACCTTGTTATCAAACATTCAGCAAATTGTTATAAAAGTTCTCAGTTTCAATTGTGAAATTGAGAGGGAGACGTACCCACACGCGAGGACGACAGTGGGGAACTCCTTACCAAACTGCCTGCGTATCATTCTTTCTTTCTTTCTCTTTATCTTTTTACGTATTCCATAATTTTGTAATTCAATTGGCTTGCTAAGTTTTTCTGTCTAATGATAAACATAGTGGTTCAAACATTTTCATCAAACCACCACTATTAAATCATTAAACAAACATATGCCAAGTGTTTGACAAAATTCCTAACAAATTTCTTAATTCATTGGAAATACTGCTTTAATGATAAGTGCATTGAAACGTTAAGATATCTGAGTTGTATATTCGTCTATTTCATTTTATAAAAATCCAACAAGTTTTTCACATGTCAAGTTTTCTAGTAGTCGGTTCAAAGTAGACAAAATTGATTTAGGATGTTGATTTTCCGCTGCTTTCAACACGCTTTGATAAGATAATTTTAAATCCTTGAAAAAGTAAGTGGTGACCTATTCACCCCCCTCTCGATCACTTACCACGCCGTCTAACAGATTTGGGGTTGTGAAGTTCATCTGAAACGATAATTTTAACTAAGCTTGAGTTCAAATATGACAAATGCTTATTTGTGTGGTATCCTAAAGAAATAATAAGATATTACTTCTACAATCCTTCTGAGGGCAAAATTTTTGTCGCTCGAACTGGAGTTTTGGGGAAAAAAGACTTTATTTCCAAAGGAATCAGTGGGAGGAAAATAAAGCTTTAAGAAATTCAAGAATTACAAACAGTGATACACCTATGGAGGAACTAGAGCAGAAAACACAAGTTGTTGTGGAAGAGCAACCTGCTCAAGTAGAATAAGACCAACATAGATCAAAGAGGATATATCACAAACTCGAGAGATATGGTTATCTCATAACTGTCAAGGTGATTTATTACTCATGGATAAATGTGAGCCTTGTGTATACAAAGATGTTAGTGGGAGCGTGATCGTCATCCTGATATTATATATAGATGATATATTACTCAAATTTGGTTATGTGTTTTGCTTAAATGGTGGCGTTGTGAGCTTGAAAAGTTGAAAGCTGAATACACTTGTTGATTCTACAACCAAAGCCGAGTGTATTGTTGCCTTAAATGAAACAAAGAAAGTTGTTTGGATCAAGAAGTTCATTATGAACTTTGCATAGTCCATATCATTATGGATCCCATTGATCTCTATTGTGATGATAATGGTGCTATCGCACAAGCTAAGGAACACAAATCTCACCAATGATCCAAACACATACTTAGGCAATATCACCTCATTCGAGTGATGTTAGATAAGGAAAATGTGAAGATATGCAAAGTATCTACACTTGACAATATTGTTGACCCATTAATAGAGCCTCTTGCACAGCGGAAGCATGATGGCCTTATGGCCAATTAAACATAAGGACAATATTCTTAAAGTATCCGTAGTTGAGCTTTATTGTGAAGTGGAATATTATTAAATCATTAAGACTATTATGTAGATAGAATGATGATCACATCTCATAGATCATGGATAAAGAGTTATCAAGTCTTAACATAGGTATGAATATTAAGAGTAATATTTATACTGGATTGACTCGCAATGAGAGTACTACGTAGAATGTTATGCAAAGTGTCATAAGTTACTCTGATGGTGATAGTGGTGTACACCACCCTTCGACCTGAAACCACTATAGACCCTAGATGTATAGTCGATTACTTTGTTACTGATCAAACATTGTCCGTAACTGGATGACCATAAAGACAATTGATGGGTACTCCACAAAGCATACTGAGGGACATGAGTGACCTAGATGAAATTTGTTCATTCTGCATAACATGATAAATGTCTAAGGGACCAATATTGAACTAGACAAGGATAACACAGTCTATGTCTTATGTTCAATATAGACATAAGGGCAAAAGGGTAATTACACATACAAACATTATTATAGAAAAGGTTTTGTCAAATCATATGATATTTTCGTGACTTGGGTAGTGTGATCGGTGGAAATAGAACTGACTGTTTTTTTTAGCTGGTTTCGCGAAATTTCGCGGTAAGCAAGAGTCGCCACCGTCTTTTATTTTCTCCAACATGGACAGGACAAAAGCACAGCAAATTCCTTATGAGATTGTCTCTCGGTTCGGGAGGTAGATTTATAGAAAGGGAAGGTGTTAGCACCCTTTCTATCCATGGTTATCCATGGGCTCTTAGATACTTGCTCTTATGTTTTCAAAATGTTTGCTTTTCAAAATGTGAGTGGGTTTGAAAAATTTTCTTTGAAAGATTTCTGAATAACTCTTGTATCTGTCCTCAAGAGTGTTTGAAAAATTTGTTTTGAAAGCTTTTGAAAGTGTAAGGTGTGAAAAGTATTTTGTTTTGTTTTTGAAAAGAGCAAGTATCCATGAGTCATCTACCTACCCTAAGGAATTAAGCTGTGTAAGTGTCCTTTAGATAGTGCTATCCCACCATTGAGAGGTAGGTAACACCATCGTTGGAGGTGTTCGGGTCAATTCGATTTTAGGGACAGTGTGGTCACCGAAGCAACAGTTAGGACACCTTAGAAGCTACCCTTATATCCTTGATCCTTTTTTAATCCGAGGCAACCGTTTCGAGGCAACTGTTCCGAGGCAACTGTTTTAAAGGCAACTGTTCCGAGGCAACTGTTTCGAGGCAACTGGATCATGGACATAAGGACCGCTAAGACGTCCTATACTTGACAACCACGTTTCGAAGGCAACAAGTGAGGCGTACCCTAGAAGTGGTGTGTGCATTGTGTGTTGTATTCATGTTATGTTTGTCTTTGTAATTAGTGAGCTACGAGTTAATTTTATTTACATACATTATTTCATGCAAGTTTAGCAGTTAAGGGGTGCAGAAAGTAAATTGCGGAAACATAAATCCTACACTATTACAAGGCGCGGGTCTATACATCGCCAAAAATTACAAAGACCCGTTTTTTGGTAAATAAGTACGGAAATTAAATAAAGCGAGAATGGGCTTAAAGATGCCATTTGGAGAGGTGGTGGATAGGAGGATGGGCTTAAAGATGCCATCTGGAAGATGTGACAGAACCTTGTCGGGAATGGGCTTATAGATGCCATTTGGAACTGTAATGGATAGCTGCGTCCGAATAAGAAATAGAATGGCCTCCGTGTCTGGAGCATATCTAGTCTGTGTTTGAATGAGTGACAGTATGTCATCCGAATCTGGATCGTATCTGGACTATCTTTTGAATGAATCTGGACTAAACAATAGAATAACATCCGGGCTGGAGCATCTCTAAGTTGTCTTTGAAAAGAACTCTGAATAAGCAAAAGAATAGCGTCCATATCTGGAGCATTTCCAAGCTATATCTGAAAGGAAACTCTTGAATAAATAAAAGAACAACATCCATATTTGGAGCATTTCCAAGCTATCTCTGAAAGGAAATCTGGAAGAAGTATCAGAACGTCGCAATGCCTGGGTCACATCTGAACTATCTCTAGAAGGAGTCTTGAATAAGCAAAAGAACAGCATCCATATCTGGAGCATTTCCAAGCTATCTCTGAAAGGAAACCTGGAAGAAGTATCAGAACGTCGCCATGCCTGGGTCACATCTGAACTATCTCTAGAAGGAGTCTTGAATAAGCAAAAGAACAGCATCCATATCTGGAGTATTTCCAAGCTATCTCTGAAAGGAAATCTGGAAGAAGTATCAGAACGTCTCCATACCTGGGTCACATCTGAACTATCTCTAGAAGGAGTCGTGAATAAGCAAGAGAACAACATCCATATCTGGAGCATTTCCAAGCTATCTCTGAAAGGAAATCTGGAAGAAGTATCAGAACGTCGCCATGCCTGGGTCACATCTGAACTATCTCTAGAAGGAGTCGTGAATAAGCAAAAGAACAAAATCCATATCTGGAGCATTTCCAAGCTATCTCTGAAAGGAAATCTGGAAGAAGTATCAGAACATTGCCATGCCTGGGTCACATCTGAACTATATCTAGAAGGAATCTCTGAATAAACAATAGAACATCATCCGTGGTTGGAGCATCTCTAAGTTATATCTGAAAGGAAATCTGGAATAAGTATCAGAACGTCGCCATGCCTGGGTCACATCTGAAATATATCTAGAAGGAATCTCTGAATAAACAATAGAACAACATCCACATCTGGAGCATTTCCAAGCTATCTCTGAGAGGAAATCTGGAATAAGTATCAGAACGTCGCCATGCCTGGGTCACATCTGAACTATATCTAGAAGGAATTTTGAATAAGCAAAAGAACAGCATCCATATCTGGAGCATTTCTAAGCTATCTCTGAAAGGAAATCTGGAATAAGTATCAGAACGTCGCCATGCCTGGGTCACATCTGAACTATATATAGAAGGAATTTTGAATAAGCAATAGAACAGCATCCGTGGTTGGAGCATCTCTAAGTTATATCTGAAAGGAAATCTGGAATAAATATCAGAACGTCGCCATGCCTGGGTCACATCTGAATTATATCTAGAAGGAATCTCTGAATAAACAATAGAACAGCATCCACATCTGGAGCATTTCCAAGCTATCTCTAAGAGGAAATCTGGAATAAGTATCAGAACGTCGCCATGCCTGGGTCACATCTGAACTATATCTAGAAGGAATTTTGAATAAGCAAAAGAACAGCATCCATATCTGGAGCATTTCTAAGCTATCTCTGAAAGGAAATCTGGAATAAGTATCAGAACATCGCCATGCCTGGGTCACATCTGAACTATATATAGAAGGAATTTTGAATAAGCAAAAGAACAACATCCACATCTGGAGCATTTCCAAGCTATCTCTTTAATCTTTTTAACGTAGACATGCCCTGGCCGGATACAGGAATCGAATCTGGAATTGCGATAGTTGATAGTAATCATCTTTGTATTGACCTTTCCTGAAAAGGTAAAACATCAGTTGTATGCAATATCATGATACATGAACTGTATGATTTTAAGATGTCCTCAAAAATAAATGAGATTTGTGTTGTATGATGTGTATGCATGCTATAATGTATGAAGATGTGATGTTTATGAATGTATTTTCGTCTAGGAAAATAAATCCTTGACGAATGCCGGGAAGCTGAATCCTGGGCTGATGTTTGAAGAGTAGAGTTCTTCATTCCACTGGGGATAATGATTGCAAGAATAAGCCTGTTAGGAGAAGATGACTCCGTTGGGGAATAAACTTGTTAGAGAGATTACTCTGCGGGGGAAATTACTCTGGCGACTTCACTGGGGAAAATGCTCTGTGGGGAGAGAGGTACTTTGCTGAGAGTAGAATGAGAACTCCGCTGGGGATACCATTGTTGGGTTTGTTGGGGAATTTGATGAACCCCGCTGGGTATAGGAAGACTTCGCCGGGGACGATCTTTCCGTGGCAATTAGCTGAGGATAACCCAGTTATAAGCTCTGGTGAGGAATAACCTTCTGAACAAAACCGGGGAGATATGCGTGTGCTCTGTAGGGGATAAACTTCCAGAATCTACTGGGGATAAGCTTCTTACTGGGGATATTGATTCAACTCTCCTGGGGAGACTTTGGACTGTACTGGGAAGGGCTCCGCTGGATGTCTATATTCCGCCGGGGAACAATCTTAGATCAAGACTGTCGGGGACGCTTGTTGAGGAACAACTGTACTCCGCTGGGGAAGGTTGAGATTTTCTGGGAATATCCAACTTCTTTGGGGCTGACGGGAGGCTAACTCTACTTGGGGAGAGCATTGCTGACTTGCTGGGGATATTGTGCCTTTTAGGGCTAACTCTGCTCAGGGAAGAGTATTGCTGAACCTCGTCTCGCTCTGTGAGGAATTAGGGTATCTTGGTTATATTCTTCAGCCAAACTTACCTTGGTACTTTGGTGGACAGAGCAAACTAGATCGCTTAGACAACTCATTATTGCCCCGATTTCTGATGGAGAAGCAAGCCTGTGGAGGTCTTGATAACTGCCGATTTGACAACTCTTCTAGTAGGCAAGTGACGAGATGACGGGACATAGTCGTATGCTTTGATCCCTAACTTTTGCCTGGACCGCCCTTTCGGGTTTTCAGTCCACCGGGATACCCATTTTTGCCCAAGCCGCCTTTTCAGGTTTTCGACTTGTCGGGTGCACAGATTTTTTCAATTTCATCCCTTATTTTTGCCCGAACCCTTTTGGTTCGCCGGGAAGCCCTTATTTTTTCCTAGGTGTGTCAACCTAGCGGGTCTTTGATTATGCGTAGTATTTTTTTCCGACTATGTCCACTCTCTCAGAATGTAGGGAGTTTCCCCTGTCAGAAGTGTTGTGTCGCCGTACCACCAGAAGATCTTTGTTTGATCGTCCAATGCCCCAAGTGATCCAGATGGAGATTTGCCCCAAGCTGGTTGGCCTTTTGAGAGATTCTTCGAATCTTGACTGGACTGCCCCAGATGATGGACACTGATCATGCCATGCCCCTTGATTGGAAGTGTTTCTTCCACTGGAGGTGACTCTTTTGTTGAGAAGACTTTTGTTCATAAGATATTCGTCGTGCGGATTTCTCTGCTGTTCAAATAACTAGTCATATGTAAACAATGTTATTTTAAGAATGCAAAAGCTTATGTCTGTCTTGAAATTTTGAAAAATGCGTTTTTTGTAAAAGCAAGTGAGTTTTGTAAAAATATGATGTCAACTCAGTATTTTTACAGTAAGCCTTAAGGAGTCAGGATACCTTTCGTAACAGTATGCCTTCGAACTAACCCATGCTTCAGCTAGGACTTTTAAGGGTTATAATGTGGTCTGGTTCACGGTTTAAGAAACAAAGGGAAAAGGCTCAAATTTTATTTGTACCCACCCGCTCTTCGTGATGTTCTTCAAACCTAAACTCAGCTAATCGTGCGTTAGACCTTGTTTGAGTCTTTGCTTTGATATACCAGTGATGGTTCGGATATTGACATTTTATTTTGAATAGGCAGTCATTTTTGTTGAGGGTTTGTAGGACCTCTTTCTTTTTGATTTCGTTATCCCTATTTTTTGCCTGTACTGTTTCCTTTTGTGGAATTACAGTCAGCGGGATGCCCCAGTTTTGTAAGTCTCCTTCATAGGTTTTGACTTATTGGGCTTTTTATTTTGATAGATAATGACTGTATGTCCTTATGATTATTCGGAACCATCACCATCTTTTGATTTGGAAAGACTCCTTTGGTGTCGTTCGTTGTGCACTCTGGATCAACTGAGAAGACTACCCTGCCCCAGGTTATGATTAAGGGTTTTAATTTTCGAAAAGAAAAACTCCAACTTGTTTGGCTCAAAGGGGTTGACGAGGGATTATCATCCTTATAACTCCAGTGTTTAGGGATTAAAACAATGCTTGTACCTCATCAGCGGGGTCTGTTCAGAAGCATACTGTAAAGATCGTGGTATCATTTTCGTCATCCTCCCTCAAGAGGCTTAGAATTATTAACCGAGCGTTGATCATCACAAAAAGTATGAAAGCAATTTGAATATAATGAAAATAATTGTATTAATTCAAAACAGACATATGTGATGCATTAATGGAATAAAAGAGTTTGCTATGACATTAATTGTTTGTATAAGCAAAGAAAAATACAACTCGGAAATTCAAATAAACAAAAGCCTTCAATGATTGGGCAGAGGAGCAGTGATTATGTTTGGAGTCTCTGGTGCTTCAAACTGAATCTCTCCAGCGTCAATCATGTCTTGAATCTTGTTCTTCAGAGGCCAGCAGTTGTCCGTAGTATGCCCCGGGCTATCAGAGTGGTAGGCACACCTCTCATTAGGATGGTAGTTGGGAGCAGAAGTGTTTGGATTCCGGAGAGGAGCCCTTAAGGTAATCAGCCCTACCTTCAACATCTGCTGTAGCGCTTGATCCAATGACATTTTGATCTTAGTGAACTGTCTCTTGGGTGCGACCTCCTTACGTTGATGCCCCTGTCCTTGTTGAGCAGGCCTAGGATTAGAGATCTGGATTGCCCCTACATGTTGATCATGGCGACCCTTTTGGCTGTACGCAGCATTGGCCTCTTTCTTCCCACTGTAAGGCTTTTTATGAGCATCAGCAGGTGCAGCTTCTTGAATCTTCCCCGACTTGATACCAGCTTCAATTCTCTCCCCAGTCAAGATAAGATCTGTAAACCCAGCAGAAGAATTCCCAATCAGATGGTTGTAGAATGGACCGGACAAAGTCCCCAAGAACATGTCAACAAGCTCACGGTCAGTTAGAGGTGGCTGCACCCTTCCAGCAAGGTCTCTCCACTTTTGCGCATACTCCTTAAAACCTTCACTCGTCCCAAGTGACATACCCTGGAGTTGGATACGCGTGGGAGCGAGGTCGGCATTATACTGATACTGCTTATAAAAAGCAGTTGCCAAGTCCTCCCAGTTACGAATACTGGTTCCATCCAACTGATAGAACCAATCGAGCTGAGTCCCTGAAAGACTCTCCTGGAAGAAATGGATCCATAGATTCTTGTCCGCCCTGTAGGGCTGGATCTTCCTTGCGTATGAACGGAGGTGCAGCTTAGGACAGGAAACCTCGTCGTACTTTACAAAGGCAAGTGCCTTGAACTTGTGAGGGATCACCACCCCAGAAGATAACCCCAAGTCTCTGAAATCCAACCCTGGAACACGTTGAATCTCCATAGCATTTAACCTGTCCTCCAGCTGCTTGTACCAGTCCTCAGCAGGGGGGTACTGTTCATCATTGAAGTCTGTCTCGGTGTCAGAGACTACGGGACTAGGAGCCCTTCCCTCTTGGTGACTGCCTTCCCCAACAGATGGAGTGGTCCGCTCAGCTTCATTCTGCAGTGTATTTCCAAACCTCCGTCCATTGCTGAACAAGACCGTCCTCTTCTTCTTCTTCTTCTTCAAGAGCAGAGTCTTCAACTCCTGTTGCTGAAATAAACAGCGAAGAAGGTAAGTGACCTGTAAAGAAAGGGTACCTGTTATGCAATGATATGAGATATGTATGTAATGTTTTCAAGGATATCGCAGGGTAAACAAGAAACTGGTTAGAATTCACATTTGGTCGCTTGATTGAAGGAACTTCATGTTGTTGAGAGTCCTTCTTCAAGAGTCAAGGCTCACCATATCGAGTGGGTTATAGCCTCTGACTCCCTTGGCTAGAGGAAAATAAATCCCCTTTGCCCCTTGCTAGATAACTGGTTCATCATGACCTGCATCACAAGCCCTTGAGATCCTTGAAATGGGTTAGTCCTTATGCAGGATGTATGCAATGGTATGATGTGTATGCTATGCATGGGGTGATGTAAGTAGCCGCTGTTATAAGTCCAGATTAAGGACTATAAACAAAACCTGCAAGAAACTCATGTGTCAGATAACAAGCATGCAAGTAGTCAAGTTTTAAGGCACACAAGTCACACAGAGAGCCCTTAGAGTATAGGCCAGCATGAAGTTCAGGTAATACCCTCTTTCAGTTTGTTGGTTAAGACCTGTCCTAGAAAATAGTAACCGGGTTCTAGAGGATCCCAATATCATCGACTACCCTCAATCGGTTATAACTCCAGCATCACAATCTTTTCTTGCGGCCAGAACCATCGCGAGAGTTTAGCCTCAATGGGTGTAGCATACTGCTACTGTTCTATGGGCCAAGTTGGGTCATTTAAGGTTCTAAGGTCGGTTGGTGCTTAATGACTCCTTGGAAGACCCATATTCTCCTCGTTACAATACAAGGGATATCGGTACAGACCAAGGTGCCACACCAACGTAGCCACTGCTTCACCCGTGTCGGTCTACGCCGGACAGGTCCCTCACAGCTTATGCTACCTAAAGAAAGGTATCCCCAGATCCGGGTTAGGATCTATGTAACTCCAAGACAAATGCCCATAATAATAAAGCAAACAAAACAAAGCAATTGAAAACACAAGTATGAGCTATCCTAAGGTACACCTCACTTTAATTGTCCCCAGCAGAGTCGCCAGTTATGTGATCGGTGGAAATAGAACTGACTGTTTTTTTTAGCTGGTTTCGCGAAATGTCGCGGTAAGCAAGAGTCGCCACCGTCCTTTATTTTCTCCAACATGGACAGGACAAAAGCACAACAAATTCCTTATGAGATTGTCTCTCGGTTCGGGAGGTAGATTTATAGAAAGGGAAGGTGTTAGCACCCTTTCTATCCATGGTTATCCATGGGCTCTTAGATACTTGCTCTTATGTTTTCAAAATGTTTGCTTTTCAAAATGTGAGTGGGTTTGAAAAAGTTTCTTTGAAAGATTTCTGAATAACTCTTGTATCTGTCCTCAAGAGTGTTTGAAAAATTTGTTTTGAAAGCTTTTGAAAGTGTAAGGTGTGAAAAGTATTTTGTTTTGTTTTTGAAAAGAGCAAGTATCCATGAGTCATCTACCTACCCTAAGGAATTAAGCTGTGTAAGTGTCCTTTAGATAGTGCTATCCCACCATTGAGAGGTAGGTAGCACCATCGTTGGAGGTGTTCGGGTCAATTCGATTTTAGGGACAGTGTGGTCACCGAAGCAACAGTTAGGACACCTTAGAAGCTACCCTTATATCCTTGATCCTTTTTTAATCCGAGGCAACCGTTTCGAGGCAACTGTTCCGAGGCAACTGTTTCGAAGGCAACTGTTCCGAGGAAACTGTTTCGAGGCAACTGGATCATGGACATAAGGACCGCTAAGACGTCCTATACTTGACAACCACGTTTCGAAGGCAACAAGTGAGGCGTACCCTAGAAGTGGTGTGTGCATTGTGTGTTGTATTCATGTTATGTTTGTCTTTGTAATTAGTGAGCTACGAGTTAATTTTATTTACATACATTCTTTCATGCAAGTTTAGCAGTTAAGGGGTGCAGAAAGTAAATTGCGGAAACATAAATCCTACGCTATTACAAGGCGCGGGTCTATACATCGCCAAAAATTACAAAGACCCGTTTTTTGGTAAATAAGTACGGAAATTAAATAAAGCGATAAACCTATTTAACTATTACATTCTTGAAGGCAATTACATAATAATCAAATAAAGTAAATGCGCGCGAATAAATTAATCGGGAATGTCTAAGGGTGTTGACCATTTTTTTTAGAAAAGAAATTGATTTTTTTGTCTTTTTGTCAATTAAATGCAATTAATTAAATAATTAAACTAATTAATTAAAAGAAAATATATTTTTGTGTTTTTTATGTTTTTTATGAAATAAAATAAAAAGAAACAAAATTAAGTCAACCTAATTCTAAATTATTTTAATTATTAAAAGAAAAGTCAAAATTGCCTAATTAAACTATTTCAATTAATGTTTATTTACAAAATAATATAATAATAATAATAATGATGTTAGTTCTATTTTTTTTTGATTTTTTATGAAAATATGTTAATTATGCTAATTATTAAAAAAATAAAATAAGGCAAATAAATAAAAGAAAAGAAAATGACAAAACAAAATAAAATAAGAAAAAAGTAAATAAACCCAAGGGGGGTGAGATGGCCTTCATGGAGGTTTTCTGAAGTAATTCTGGCCCAACAACAAGAAGCCTTATTTGACTTTTTTCGGTTGCCCACGCATGCGCTGACTCCAGAGCATAGTACTCTTGCGTTCAGGGCCTTTAGATCTGCCTCCAATGACACTTGGCTTGTTGGATGGGTGAGGCTTATGGTGGAAACTACTTGAGAAACTGCACAAGAACGCGTTAACAAAAATGATATGAGAATTATGGGGGACCTGGGAAGAACTTACAACGCGGAATGAGCCTCAGGACTTGGCAAAGGTTGCTTTAGCTTCAGGGTGTGGCAAGGAATAAAACCACGTGCTTGTTTTGATCTGAAGATGCTCGCAACTATGTTTTAGAACTCTCACTTTTTGAATAATTTTTGGTTTTGCTCTTGGCCGTTTATGCACACACCCCTCTTTTGAATGAGGTTGGGAAGGCTTGTATATATAGTAATGTAAAGTGTATCAATAAGAATAATGGTCATTAAGCTTATGCAATTATGTTCTTGATTTCCTCCATAACCAACATTGAAACAACTTGCCTTTTGTGTCAAAATTTGAATTTCTTGCTTGGATTAGGCCTTGCACGAATTTGGAAGGTGAGTGATGGTGTATCAAAGCATTTCAATACAAAATATATCCTTTAATTATTTTTCTTGATTTTCATTTGAATTTTAAAGATTTAAAATGATTTAAATCAAATAAAATTAAATAAAAATGGAAAAATTAACTTTTAATCTTGAAATAAATTGTGGGACACGTGGGAGGCATGTCCAAGCTGAAACAAGTGGAAAAAGTGGGCCCCTTTTGTCAAAAATGAAGTTTCAAGGATAATTGACTTTGGCCATTTCACAAAAATTTCCCAACTTCTCCAATGCATATCTTGCTCAATTTTAAAGCTATGAACATGTTCTTGGACATTTTGGAAAGTTCTTGAAGTCCTCTAACCAATGTATTTGGTCCCATGTCATTTTGATTTACCAATCTCAAGTTATGGTCTTTGACTCAAAGTGCCCTTTTGTTGACTTTTGAAAATGACCTATAATGTTGAAATTGATAACTTTTTGTGAGAGCATTTCTTGGACTTGGAATGTGAAGATGAGTTGTAGGAAATGTCTTCCCCTTCAAGATGAGCATTGGATGGGATTTTTCTAATGAACCATGAAAAATTTATGCCTTGGTCAAGTTACAGTTGACTTTTCAGCTGTCCAAAAATGGAAACTTTTGCATCTTGATGATTTTTGAGCCATTCTTGTGGAATCATGATCAAAACTTGATCAAATGATGATTGTGGCTTCAAAATAGGATGTTGACCAAATTTTTTGACTTTTGACTGCCAAATGACCATTTTACCCCTACAGTTGACTATGGAGCAATTAGGGTTTTTGACTGTGCAACTTGACCTTGTGAGCCTTGAAACTTGACATGTAGGTGCTTGACAATGTATATGAGCATATGGGACTTGATTGATCCCTTGAAAACCTCAACTTTCTTTGCAAGAACCAAAACCCTAGTTTGACTGGCTTAGGAGAGTGGTTGACTGTGTAGCCCTTGAGAAGACTTGAGCAAATTGAGATGATGCTTGTCAAAACTTTGAAGAATATGGGAGGGAAAATTTTGGGGTACAACAGGTAGCAGTGATGTGTTGCTAGATACCGCTCACTATTTATTATGTTAAATGTGCAATTTAATATAATTGCCAACATTGCGAAAACCTACAGGGTCACACACATAAGGACAAATTGATGAGATATAGAATAAATAAGGAACACCTTAAGGTACGGTGTACTTGAGAGAATTATGAAACTTCGTAAGGTATGGTGCACTTAAGTGAAATATGGAACATCATATAATATAATAATAGTTAATATTATTATTATTGTTATTATTATTTTTATAATAGTTATAAAATATAATAATAATAAAATATGTTTATTATAATAATATTTATAATAATAATAATAATAATAATATATTATTATTATTATTATAATAATTATTATTATATGGTGCCCTTAAGTTGGGCTTTTTAGCTTGCAGCCTACACAAGTGGTTCTATAAATACAACCCTTGTGCATAATCTTTCTCACTTGATGAAATTAGGTTTATAAAACCCCGGCTGTATTTCTCTCTCTCTCTCTCTCTCTCTCTCTCTCTCTCTCTCTCTCTCTCTCTAAAAGCCTTCATTCATAGTAGTTAGCACTGAGACTGAAGGTTGTCTGTACGTGTAGACCGAGTAGAGGCGTTGCTCTTCATAAACGCTCGTGATCAATATTCTAGTTTTCGCATCAAAGTTGTTAATCAACATAAGAGGTAAATTTCTATCACTAATCATGTACATTCGTAAGGATCAACTAAATGGAAGTTTTATTTTCCGCTGCGTTTTTGAATCACGATTTCTCTTCATTGTGGACACACTGTCATCATATAGTATCATCCTTAGGTGATCCGCCATCAACGCACTAGGGGTGGTCATTTCCAGCTTGTACTTAGTCCCGAAGTATCTGTTTCCTGGAGGGCGAGTGGTATAATCAAAGAAGAACAAGATCTCACTCAATAATGTTACCAAAGTTTCCTGGCGATAAAGATGGGAGAACTCGCCCTTGTTGGTTCCCCCATTTCTGAAGTTCTAAAGGTTGACCTTGAGTGTTGAGATCCCATATTAGATGCGAAATCTAAAAGACTCACGCCCATGGAGAATTTGAAGGAAGTCCAGATAAGTCCTTTCACCCATCAGGTCATAAATATAGGCACTTCTCTTTCCGATGAGGACAAATGAGAGCTAGTCGGACAAATCATTAAGAATCTTAACTTGTTTTCTTGGGCTCCCTCTGATATGCCTGGTGTGATACGGTGGGAGAACTGACTTGGGATTTTGCATTTGTGTTCGCAAATGTTTTGGTTTAGCAAGAGTCACCACCGACTTTTTATTTTATCCTAAGGAAAGGTCAAAAAGCACAGGAAAGACCTTTAAGATGTTTTCTTGAGTTCGGGGAGTAGATTATACAAAAAGGAAGGTATTAGCACCCTTTCTATCCATGGTTATCCATGGGCTCTTAGTTACTTGCTTAAATCACTTGCTTTGCTTTTCAATTGTTTGAAATGGTGCTTTGTGTGTGATTTTGAAAGATGTTTTGAAAAGAGGCCATCGTTGTGGAGACCTTTGTAATGATTCTGGTTTGAATGTACACAAAGGTGTTTTTGTCTTTTAAAAAAGTTTTCAATGTTTGAAAGTAGGGTTTTGAAATTGTGTTGTGGAGTGTATTTTGAAGATAGCAAGGATGTTTTTGCAAGTTTTGATCAAGTAACTAAGTGTTGTCTACCCTATTTTACTCAAATATCTTTCTTATGTTTTAAACCCTTTTAACAGTGTTATTTCACCATTGTATTTGGTGAACAACCTTGTGTTAGATGTTTAAACGGGACAGGCGCGGGTCATCGTATAGACCATGATAGCAATGGTGTCAAGTATTTTTGGCAACTTTCTTGAGGGACTTGATCATTTTGTTTAGGCAACTCAGATAGCGTTATCGAGGGACTATGATCTTTTGTTTGTTTTTGTTTTGCCAAAGTACTTGACATGCATATCATGACCCATTTTGAAGGCAACAAGTGGATTGAAACCCTAGGGGTGCAAGTCTGCATTGTGTTTGTTTTCATGCATTTTATCTTGGATTAGGTTAAGCTAGTTGTTGATTTTATTTTGCATACAAACCCTAGGTCTAATCATGGCATAATTGAAAGCATCTAAAGGTGCGAGAATTTAAATTCTACACTATTACAACATGATATAGAGAGGGGGGGTACAAATTTGAATTGGGGATTATTTTGCAAGAAATTAAATTCTAAATTATTACAACCAAATTGAATGTACAAGACAATATTTAAATGTACAATAATTAAATAAAATACAATAAATAAATGTTAAATAAAATATATTATGCAAAAAGTTTTTATGTATGTAAAAAGTAATTTTTAATGTGAGATGTAAATAATAATAAAAAAGTCAATTTTAATTATTTTGTTCTTTAGGGCAAACACCCTAAATTTTAAATAAATAGTATTATTTATTATTTATATACAATAATGTATTAATTTGTACAAAAAGTAAAAGTATATTGAAAAAAGGCATTTTTTAGTATAAAAATATTAATAAAAATAAAATGTATTATTTTTTTTGTATTTTTGTTCTAATTATTTAATAAAATAGTATATATGTGTATTAATATATATATATATATATATATATATATATATATATATATATATATATATATATATATATATATATATATATATATATATATATATATATTAAATATATGAAGTGTATAAAAAACAAAAAATTAATTATTTAAAAAATGTATATATTTTAAGGAAATATTTTCAAGTGTGTATAAAAATAATAAATAAAAATAAAAGTATTTTTTACATTATTTATACATTTAAACAAAAATAAATATAAGTATTTAACATATTAATACTAGAAATAATTAAAATAAATGCCAAATAAATATAAAAATTTATAAAAATAATTTTTTAGTATTTTTTATATTTGAAAATAAAATATCAAGGTCAGAGAAAAAATAAAAATGCAAAAATAATGAAAATATAAAACAATGGGCCAGGGGGTGCTGAAAGTGAATTGAGAGGTGTCAAAAGTAAAGAAATCCAGGCCCAACTCAAACTTCATCTTCAACCTCCAGAAGTTTGAAAAACGCGCGTTTTCCATACAAACTTGTATCTCCTGTTTCAATGATCCTTTGACAAAACTCAAAACATGAAACTTGTAGAGCATCAAACAACGAATCTAACCATATAAAAAACTTAAGCTAACTCTCAAAGACCAGAGAGAATTTCTCTGGCCCTAATTTCTAACCTAGTTTTTTCAGAAAGTTCATGGATGAAATTCTCCTAGCACGATTAATATAAATGAAAACTAAGCATATGTATGGCTTCAGGGCTATGAATACAACATCTTTCATTCACAAACCTAAGTCTAACTATTCCTAAATAGAGAGATAGAAGTTCATGAAATACCTGTTTCAGTTGACTTCGAGCTGGACAATGCAGCAACTTGCAATAGTGCTTGAGGTTCTTTTGAGCTTGCCTGATGTCCAATGAAGCTTTCCGCTTGTTTTGAAGTAGCCTGAATCGTGCTATAGAACTCAACCTGCAAAGCTTTGAAACAAAAATGGCAATGTGTGTTAATGGTGTTACAGCTAGAAATGGAGGTCTGGAATAGTTCAGGTGAGTTGAGTGGAAGGTATTGGAACAAGTTTGAGGCAAAACGCACGAGGGAAAATGGAGATGGGGGTGGTTCTGCAGGGCTTGCCCTATTTTGTAGAAAAATGGTGATTTTGGGTATGAGGGTGCTTTAGGGGTGAAAGGCTCGTGCTTCTGACTCAAAGGGTTGTGTGAAATGTGTTTTTGATCTTTGTTTTAGTTAACAATAACTGGTTTTCAAGTTGGGAGGATTTTGGACAATTTCTTCTTTGTGAAGCAAGAATGTCTAACTTGTCCATACAGGCCTGTGATCCCTATCTTGTATGCTGCATATCTTTCCCTTGATACTTGCAATTTGTGTATTTGATCTTTCCTCAGAGATCTGGCCCCATGCCTCAAGGATCTTGGTTTGACATAAAGTGTAACTTTTCAAAAATGGCAATACACCTTTTTCCAAATAGGGACTAATTTTGCATGCAATGTCCAAATGGCCAAGATAATGAATTAGCTCAGTGGATTTGCATTTAATTAAGGAGTGTAAAATGGTTTAGAGGCCTGCAAGCTAGTACAAAGCATGCTGATTTGAAAATGCAAGTTGTATGAACATGTATTGGCCATGGATCAAAGTGAGTTTTTGCCAACTTCAAGCATTCGATTATCCCTAACCACAAGGGTGTTTGAGGAGTTCTTGGACAATTTGGAAAGCTTGCAACATGTACTATAATCCATATTTGAAATGCAACTTGAAAATCCAAGTGGAACTATGTGAAAAATGGCCAAGAAGATGGGTCAAAATCCTGCCTAAACTAGGGCAAAATTTCTCTAAGTTAAAAGTTTTAGGTACCCTTGTTCCAAATATCATAACTTGAGATACAAGCCTCTTTTGAGAAAAATTTGTGAATCAAAGTTGTATACTTTGTGATGTACTACAACTTTCATGTTGCAAGTTTTGTTTGAATCCATTTTCATCTTGGTGAAAAAATGGGACAAAGTTAGGAAAAAATAAGAAAATTTTATAACTTAGAAAATTTCTAAGTTATGAAAATTTTCCATTTTAAACTCTAATTTGCATTTTTGGGTTTCTTGATGAAAAAGTTTCCTAATTTGACATGTCTTGGTGAAAAATGACCTTTGGCACTTGATTTTGTCCAAAAAGTCAAAGTTTGACTTTTCAGTATACAGCCAAATTTTGATCAGTTGACTGAAAAATTCATCTGTCAATCCTATGCATTTGAGATCTTTTGAAATTGTTGAATGGGTCAAGACAATGTCATTGAGTCCTTGAGTCCATGGTTGAGCTTGATTTTCCATTGGCTAGGTCAAAGAGTCAAAAATTGCATTTGTACAATCAAAACCCTAAAAATGACCATTTTGCCTTTTTGGTGATCTGATCAAATTTCTTGTGGAACTGTGATCCAAACTTGATCAAATGGTTCATATGAGTTCATAATGTTGATGTGAATCAAATTTCATGAGGTTTGACTGTCAATTGGCCACAATTGACTTTTCCCTCAATACAGCTGATTTTTAGGTCAATTGTCCCATTGACTGGGCCAAAATTTGAATCAAGGATTGAAACTTGGTATGGACAAACTTGTGAGTCCAACATGAAGTATGAAAGTCAATTTGGGCATTGTGGGTCAAAATATCTCTGTGCAAAATCAAACCCTAATTTAGGTCAACAGTGCAAGGAGGTGTCTTGAGCAGAGCAAACCCTAGCTTGATCTTGAATTCCAAGAATCTTGTGATGAGAAATGTTGATGAAATGAGAGGGAAATTTTTGGGGTACAACAGTTGCCCCTGTTCAATCTTCTTGAACCTGAAGAGTTAGATTGGCAAGTTTTCCTTTCGCGACTCAAAGGTAAAAGGGGATTGGACATTAGAGTGCCCGTAAATTTGCACTCGTCAGAATATAGCTGAGGAAATGGGCTTAAAGATGCCATTTAGAGATGGTAGAATCTTGATGGAGATGGGCTTAAAGATGCCATCCAAGAATGTTTGTTGAATTGCAATGTGGTAGGTCAGAAGAATGAGCATCAAGATAGTATCCGTGTCTGGAATGCATTTGAACTGTATCTGGAGACTGAGTCCGTATGAGCAAAGGAATGGCATCCGTGTCTGGGGTGTATCTGAGCTGTAACTGTATTTGAACTTTGAATGAATATCAGAATGACTACCGTGTCTGGAGTGTATCTGTATTATATCTGAATTCTGAATGGGCGACAAAGAAACATCTGCGTATGGAGCATCTCTGGGCTAGGGATAAATTCCGAATGAGTGACAGAATGGCAACCGTGTCTGGAGCGTATCTGGACTGTATCTGAGGTTGAGATCTGTATGAGTAGCAGAATGACTTCCGTGTTTGGAGTATATCTGAGACTGTAACTATGATCCGAATAAGTGACAAAATGATTTCCATGGCGATTGCACTGGGGAGAATCAAACTGCTGGTGTAAGGGCCAGAATGGCATCCGTGTCTGGAGCATATCTGAACTTGGAGTTGATAGTTGAATCTGAATGAGAGATAGAATGGCCGCCGTGTCTGGAGCGTATCTAGTCTGTATCAGATTGCTGAAGTCTGAATGAGTAGTAGAATGACCGTCATGTCTGGGGTGTATTTGTACTGTATTTTGACTTGAAATTGTGAATGAGTAATAGAATGACCGCCGTGTCTGGGGTGTATCCATACTGTATCTGAATAATTGTTATTAACAGCCTTTTAATCTTATCCTGAAAAGGGTAAAATGTTAGCTAAAACACAAAGTCATGTTGCATGATATGTATGATGCAATGAATTGTGGTTCATCAATGTTTATGATATATGAATGTAATGGGTGTGCATGTAAGCTGAGTAACTGTCTTGCTGAGGAGAGTAAATCCTTGACAATTGGAGATAATGAAATCTTTGATTGCGGTCGGGGAAAGTAAATCCTTGACCGATGCTGGGGACTCCAAAGATCTTTGAGTACTGAAGATGAGAAATCTTTGCTGACTGCCTGGGGATTAAAGATCTCTGATTGTTGAGAATGATAAATCCTGGGACCACTGCTGGAGATTGAAAATCCTCGGCGATTTATGGGGAGTTAAAACCTAGGAGGCTTCTGCTTGGGGAAATGAGACCGAGAATCTTCGATCTTGCTGGGAGATAACTCTGTGGGGGAAATGTTCACTATTCTGGCTCCGCTGGGGATAGGATTTTCAGGGTTTTCGGGCTCCACTGGGGATCTTGAAGCTTAACTCTGATGGGAATTTTGAAACTTAACTCAGCTGGGAAACCAAGTTTTAGAATGCACTGGTTCCACTGAGGATATTGAAGCTTAACTCCGATGGGGAAATATACTCCAAACTTTAGCTTTGTTAAGGATCTGGATGATGTATTGTAGGGGACTTCTTCTGGAATGGCATAAAGACATCTTCCTACACCTTCAACCTATCAGTAATTATCCTTTTTCAATTTCGTTTTACTTGTAAGTAGTGATTATATTCAAATGCACATGCCTATTTTAATAAAATATTGGACGTTTTCAAATAAAACACAAATGTAAAAAGAAAAGAAAGGCAAGCAAATTTCTGCACTTTGAAGTATATTTGTATTAACTTTTGCGAGTATCTTTGTACAAAGGAGACATACATCCTAGTAAGAGAATGTCGTCGTAAAAATTGAAAAATTTTATACAAAAGAAAGATGGCTATGTGTAACAATTCCATGGGATTTCCATTCTGCTATAGCCTTTACAACTCTGAATATCTTGTCCATTCGCTGCTTCGTCCGCCGATGACTGGATTGATCAGAAGCTTGGAGCTTGTTAGTGAAGAGATTTTTCTTAAGGTGATCCGACGAGACATAGTCATACGCTTTAATTCCCTAACTTTTGCCTGGACCGCCCTTTCGGGTTTTCGATCCACCGGGAAACCCTTTTTTGCCCAAGTCGCCCTTTTGGGTTTTCAACTTGCCGGATGTACAGATTTTTTTGTTTTATCCCTAATTTTTTCCTGAACCGCCCTTTCAGGTTTTCGATTCACCGGGATGCCCATTTTTGCCCAAGTTGCCCTTTCGGGTTTTCAACTTGTCGGGTCGTTTTATGCGTAGTATGTTTTGACTATGTCTGCGTTCGCAGGGTGCGGCAGGTCGTTGCCGTCCGTGGTGGTCAGAATCATTGCCCCACCAGAAAAGATGCTCTTGATCACAAATGGCCCTTCATAAGTAGGAGTCCACTTGCCCCTGGGATCACTTTGCGGTAAGATGATCCGCTTGATTACAAGATCTCCGACTTGATATACTTGACGTCTAACTTTCTTGTTGAAAGCCTTGATCATCCGTTTTTGATACGTCTGACCATGACAAACAGCAGTAATTCGCTTCTCGTCGATCAAATAAAGTTGGTCAAGCCGGGTCTGAATCCAATCGTCTTCACTCAAACCGGCATCCTTCATAATCCTCAAAGAAGGAATCTAAATTTCCATAGGCAAAACAGCTTCCATGCCATACACCAAAGAAAATGGGGTTGCCCCTGTTGAAGTACGTGCCGTGGTACGATATCCATGCAGAGAAAATGGTAACATCTCATGCCAGTCCTTGTAGGTGACTGCCATTTTTTGGATGATCTTCTTGATATTTTTGTTCGCGGCTTCAACAACACCGTTCATCTTTGGCCGATAGGGAGATGAATTGTGATGATAAATCTTGAACTGTTCGCATAGAGCGGTGATCATGGTGTTGTTCAAATTTGTACCGTTGTCTGTGATGATCCTGTCGGGGACACCGTACCGGCATATGAGGTTCTGCTTGATAAAGCGGGCAACCACATTCTTTGTAACTGAGGCATAGGAAGCTGCCTCGACCCACTTGGTAAAGTAATCAATAGCGACCAAGATGAAGCGATGTCCATTGGATGTCGTGGGTTTGATCTCTCCAATCATGTCAATGCCCCACATCGTGAATGGCCAAGGAGCTGTCAGAACATTGAGAGGAACATGAGGGATATGTACTTTGTCGGTATAGACTTGGCATTTGTGGCAAGTACAGGAATGTTGATGACAATCAGCTTCCATGTAGACCAGTAGTAGCCTGCCCTTAGAATCTTCTTAGCCATCGTATGTCCGCTCAAGTGGGTGCCAAATATGCCACTGTGTATCTCAGTCATGATCAATTCTGCTTCAGCTTTATCCACACAAAGAAGTAGAACACAATCATGGATGCGCTTATAAAGGATTCCATTGCTTAGGAAGAACTTGGCAGCAAATCTCCTTAAGAACTTTTTGTCATTGACGAAAGCTTCTTCAGGATATTCACTAGTCTGGAGATACCTTTTGATTTCATGAAACCAAGGTTGTTCCACTACTTCTTCGGTATTAATCTCATGACAGTGCGCAGGTTCATCCATTCGCTCGATGGTAATTTGGGGAGCCTCGTTATCCCAGTTGAGTTTAAACATGGAAGACATTGTAGCCAGAGCATCTTCTAGCTGATTTTCTTCTCGCGGGAAATGCTCGAAGGTAATCTGCTCGAAATGAGGCAACAATGTTAAGACATGTTCTTTGTATGGGATAAGATTAGGATGTTTAGTGTCCCACTCTCCTTTGACTTGACTGATAACCAAATCCAAGTTCTCAAATACGACCAAAGATTTGATTCCCAAGTTTATAGCAGCCTTGAGACCAAAGATGCAAGCTTCATATTCGGCCATGTTGTTGGTACAACTGAAACAAAGTCGGGCAGTGAAGGGTGTATGGCAACCTTCCGGGGAAATTAGTACCGCACCGATGCTGTTGCCAAGTGCATTTGAAGCACCATCAAAGTACAGGGTCCATCGGGATTCTTGTTCAGGCCCGTCATACGGTCTGCTACCTTCGATGTTGTCCAATGTCATGATGTCCTCGTCAGGGAAGTCGAATCTCATAGATTGATAATCTTCGACGACTTGATGAGCTAGATGGTCAGCTAGTACACTCCCCTTTATAGCTTTTTGGGTAGTATACTGGATATCATACTCAGTCAGGATCATTTTCCATCTAACGATTCTTCCAGATAAAGCAGGCTTCTCGAAGATATACTTGATCGGATCCATTTTGGAAATCAGCAAAGTAGTATGAGTCAACATATACTGCCTTAGCCGGCGAGCAGCCCATACCAAAGCGCAGCAAGTTTTCTCGAGCAGTGAGTAGCGAGTCTCACAGTCGGTAAACTTTTTGCTAAGGTAATAAATGGCATGCTCTTTTTGGCCAGACTCGTCATGTTGGCCCAGTACGCACCCCATTGAGTTATCCAAAACATTCAGATACATGATTAACGGCCTTCCTTCGACGGGTGGCATCAAAATAGGAGGTTCTAGCAAATACTCTTTGATCTTATCAAAAGTAACTTGACAATCATTGTTCCATTCAACTACCTGATCTTTCTTCAACAGCTTGAAGATTGGCTCACAGGTAGATGTTAGGTGAGATATGAACCTTGCAATATAGTTTAAGCGTCCCAAGAATCCTCTAACCTCCTTTTTAGTGCGGGGGGCAGGCATTTCTTGTATAGCCTTTACTTTAGATGGATCAACCTCAATGCCTTTGTTGCTGACGATAAATCCCAAAAGTTTACCAGACCTAACCCCAAAAGTGCACTTGCTTGGGTTCAGTCTGAGCTTATACTCCTTCAACCTGGCAAACAACTTTTGTAGATGATCAAGGTGTTCTTCTTCTGTCTGTGATCGAGCTATCATATCGTCTACGTAAACTTCGATCTCATGATGTATCATATCATGAAACAAAGCTACCATGGCGCGTTGATAAGTTGCCCCTGCATTACTCAGTCCGAATGGCATCACTTTGTAGCAGAAGGTACCCCATTGCGTAACAAAGGTTATTTTCTCCATGTCCTCGGGGGCCATTTTGATCTGGTTGTATCCCGAGAATCCACCCATGAAGGAAAACACCTTGTGCTGAGCTGTGTTGTCAACTAAGATGTCGATATGTGGCAGTGGAAAATCATCTTTAGGGCTAGCCCTGTTCAAATCCCGATAGTCCACACACATTTTGACTTTGCCGTCCTTCTTAGGTACGGGCACAATGTTAGCAACCCATTGTGGATAGGAAGTAACATCCAGAAAGCCAACATTGAATTGCTTCATAACCTCAGCTTTAATCTTCTCAGACATGTCAGGTCTCATCCGGCGGACCTTTTGCTTGATCGGTGGACAGTCTTATCTTGTAGGGAGACGGTGAACCACGATATATGTGTCTAACCCTGGCATGTCTTCATAAGACCAGGCAAATATTTCAACATATTCATTCAACAACTGCACTAAACGCTCCTTGACACTTGGTTCCAGGTTGGCACCCACTTTTACTTCTTTCCTGTCTTCCTCTGTCCCCAAGTTGATGGTCTCTAGCAACTCTTCGTGAGGCAAAATGGCCCTCTCTTCTTGTTGTAGAAGTCTGGCTAATTCTCCCGGCACTTCACAGTCTTCGTCAACTTCGTACTCAGCATGATTGACCAAATCTTCAGAGTTATCGAAGGCTAAAGCAGAATAGTCACCCATGGAATCCGGAGTGGATGGGTACCTGCATTTGTGAGTGTGGGTGTGTGTAAGGGATAACCATCCTTAAACAAACAACATGCAAAAGGAAAGAAAATGAACACAACAGTTTATAGATGAAAAACGTCCAATGATTCATTAAAACATGGCATATGATAATGAAGAAGACCAAGCCCTTGCAAATGGACCTACATGCCCCGGGCAAGGCATGAGGTGAAAACAGTGTGCGAATTGTTTTAATTATTACAGACCATAAATGGGAAATTGTTCAAAGATAAAATTACTGGTTGATAAAGGTGATGGGAACAAAATCAATTGCTTCCCAGTTGCTCAAACCCCCTTCGACGGTCGGAAAGATCCAATCTTCAAAGTGGCTCTCTTCATCTTCATCTTCTACAACATTGATTCCATGGTGTGAGATCTTGACGGGTGGTCTTCCAACCTTGGAGCAACACATAGCCTTTTGTCCTGCAGAAGTAAACCCTAACCCAAACTTGTCTATCTTATGGGGAAAGTCAGGCAATTGCCCCCATACTGTACTCTTCCCTTCTTTGATCACCGCCTCTGTGTCCTTGAGAGATGCCATCCTAGATACATGCTTGGGAACGATAGGCACCTCAACCATTGTCTTCGCAACTGCTACCTCGGGAGAAACTTCCTCGAAATGTTGGAAAGGCGTTTCGATGAACTCGCCATCCAACTCCATATAGCGGAAGGAATAGAGATGACGTATCATGTACTCTTCCTCGCTGTGTACTGTTATAATCTTACCCTTAATAGGATATTTCAGCATTTGGTGCAAAGAGGAGGTAACAACTCCGGCATAATGGATCCACGGTCTTCCTAACAAACACGAATATGACGGACGGATGTCCATCACGTAGAAAGTGGAGTTGAAAACTTCTGTGCCTACTTTGATAGGGATATCAACCTCCCCATGAACCATTCTTTTGGAACCATCAAAAGCCCTAACAACGATATTGCTAGGTTTGAGGGTCAATCCTTCGCGGTCCAAACAGTCTAAGGCTTTCTTCGGTAGTACATTCAAGGAAGAACCAGTATCAACTAAGACATGGGCGAGGGTGGTTCCCCTGCATTCAACTGAGACGTGTAGCGCGTCGTTGTGTTTTCTTCCTTTGGGAGTCAAGTCAGCATCGGAAAAGCAAAGGCCATTGTCAACAGTAAGACTGGCCACACATTCCTGAAATTGGTCAGCTGAAGTCTCTTGGGGAACATGTGCCGCCTTCAAGAATTTGATTAGGGCCTTAGCATGGGTCTCAGAACAGAGCAGAAGAGCCAACATTGAAATTTTAGAATGAGTCTGCCCTAACTGTTCCACAACGTCGTAATCACTTTTTCTGATTATTTTCAAGATTTCATCCATTTCTTTCTGAGTGGTTTCGGGGATAACCACATCATGAGCCTTCGTCCTGACATGCACTTCTAGTATCCCCTTACCCTTATTGGTAGTATCAACAGATGGTTTTACTTCAGGAGTATCCAATTCTTTGATCATTGGGCCTTGCACAGACGGTCCAACAGGTACAGAAGCTTTCAAGGGTCCGAAAACTGCTCGAGGGGGAGCAATCTCCGGAGAAAAGATCCGACCGCTGCGGGTTATCTTGCTTGTACCCGTAATGTTCCCTACATCAGGGTTTTCTTCTTCAGAATTTTCTTGGACTGCCTCAATTTGTTTGATACCATGATAGAAGATTTCTCCTCCATAGTTCCATGGTATCATTTTCCTTGATTGGTACGGGACAGGTCCCGGCATGGTGATCTTTAAAGGTACACATTCAGAGCTGGGTGTGATCCTCACAGGCCTTTTGCAAGCCTTGGGAGGATTGTTGGAAATGGTTATGATCGCAATATCGTAGGTTGAAGTAGCAAAAGTAACAGGAGTAACAGGATTGAAGGTATCAACAGGGGTTTTCTGGAAAAGTATCTCTTGGGTATCCATCAGGCGTTGGACACCTGAATTCAACATTGGGCAATCACCTCGTATGTTCAAACAAAAATAACAGTCTTTACCACAACCAGGAAAGATCCCGGCTCTCATCAAATTTTCTTTAATCACAAGTAACAGCGTCAACAGGTCAACAACATCAGTAACATGAAGGTCCTCTATAACAGCATGAACATTATTACTGTGCTTGGGCATTGGAGCAGAAATCACATTGGGCTTCTCAGGCGCATCGAATTCTACTTCTTTGGCATCAATCAAGTCCTGGATTTTGTTCTTAAGCGCCCAACAATTATTGGTATCGTGCCCAACATTGTCGGAATGGTAAGCATATTTGGCATTGGAATGGTAGTATGGAGAGGAGGTGTTAGGGTTCTTTGGTGCTTCCTTTAAACTGGTAAGATTCAGCTTTCATAAATGGGGAAGTACCTAAGCGAGCGTCATGTTAATGCGGGTGAACTGCCATTGTGGCCTTTCTACCCGTTGTTGGTTTGGTCTTGACTGATTGCCGCGAGGTTGATCATTTGAAGAATTTTGAATCATCACCGCCCCTACAGTCGGCCGACGCTCGGTTCTTCCCTGACCCTTCTAAGAATACACAGCAAAGGCTTCCTTCTTAGCCGGGAAAGGTTTCTTAACAGTTGTGGATGCAGAAGCATCCTTTTGAATCTTTCCACTTTTAATATCGACCTCGACCCTTTCGCCGGTCAAAATCAGTTCAGTAAATCCCACGGAAGAACTTCTGATTAGATGGTTGAAGAAAGGGCCAAACAGGGTCCCCAGAAACATGTCAACTAACTCCCTATCTGATAACGGTGGCTGCACCCTTCCATCCAAATCACGCCACTTCTGGGCGTACTCTTTAAACCCTCCATTGGAAGCCATCCCCATATTTTGTAACTGAGTACGAGTGGGCGCCAAATCAGCATTGTATTGATACTGACGGTAAAAAGCAGCTGCTAAGTCTTCCCAATTGTGAACCTCTGATCTCTCGAGCTGATAAAACCAGTCTAACTGCGTACCAGACAAACTGTCTTGGAAAAAGTGTACCCAAAGGTCTTTATCAGATGAGTGGGGTTGGATTTTTCTGACATACGATCTCAGGTGCATCTTTGGGCAAGATAGACCGTCGTACTTGGCAAATGTTGGCACCTTGAACTTGGGAGGGTTAACAATCCCAGCTACCAGCCCTAGTTCTTCAAAATCCAAACCGGGTACCCTCTGCAACTCCATGGATGCCAGTCTATCCTCAAGATTCTTATATTTATCATCCGCTGGTGGATACTGTTGTTCAGAGTAGTCTTCATCTTCTTCCTCTTCCTCCTCTTCAGCCTCAGATTCAGAAGGTACAACAATCCCTTTCCCTTTACCGGCCCCTTCGTCAGGCGTTGAGGGGAACTCAAGAACCTTCCTAACATTGCTCTCAAACCTTCTTCCAAAAGTGGAAACCCTAGATCTCTTTTTCTTTTTCTCTTTATTCTTCTCCAACAGAGCTTTGAGGTCCTCTTGACCCTTTGCCAAGGTCATGAGGAGTTGCTGGAATTGTGAATTTTGTGCCTGCAGATACTTTACCGTCTTCTCCAAATCCATCTTGCTGAAATAAACAGCAGAAAGATAAGGAAACCTGGTGTGAAGACCTGTTTATGCATATGATTAATGGTATGTTATTCATGTAATGCATTCAAGGATTTAGAAATTCCAATTTGTTGCAAACAAAAAGAACGCACGTCATATTAAGAAGAAATTGTTAGTACATAAGTGCCCCATGGGCAAAATATTACAAATTTCTTAATGTAAAAAGACATTTCGCATCCTCTTTGGTGCGATGTAAGTGTTGAGAGTTTTCTCCTCATGAAGTCGGCAGGTAAGCTCTAAAACCTTCTTCTCACTGGCATAGAAGTTGGCTTCAAAAGTATTCCGTTCTTCCTTGAGTTGGATCCAACTCTTTTGCATTTCTTCCCATGATGTTGGCATGTCAGGATGTAAGATGGTGTATGGAACCTCTCCTTCCATAACAGGCTCTTTGATCAAGGGGAGAATGTGGGGGTATGGTGTGATCGGTGGATTTAGAACTGACTGTTTTTTAGCTGGTTTCGCGAAATGTCGCGGTAAGCAAGAGTCGCCACCGTCTTTTATGTTCTCCAACATGGAAAGGACAAAAGCACAACAAAATTCCTTATGAGAATGATTCTCGGTTCGGGAGGTAGATTTATAGAAAGGGAAGGTGTTAGCACCCTTTCTATCCGTGGTTATCCACGGGCTCTTAGGTACTTGCTCTTATGTTTTCAAAAGATGTTTGCTTTTCAAGTGTGTGTGGGTTTTTTGAAAAAAGTTTCGTTTGAAAACTTCAATTTGACTCTTGTATCAGTCCTCAAGAGTGTTGTGAAGTGTTTGCTTGAAAACTTTTTGTTTGAAAAATGTGAGTGCGAAAAGTATTTTTGTTTGTTTTGAAAGAGAACAAGTAACCATGAGTCATCTACCTACCCTAAGGAATTAGGTTGTGTAAGAGTCCTTTAGATAGTGCCATCCCACCATTGAGAGGTAGGTAGCACCATCGTTGGAGGTATTCGGGTCAATTCGATTGTAGGGACAGTGTGGTCACCGAAGCAACAGTTAAGACACCTTAGAAGCTACCCTTATATCCTTGATCCTTTTTTAATCCGAGGCAACCGTTTCGAGGCAACTGGATCATGGACATAAGGACCGCTAAGACGTCCTATACTTGACGACCACGTTTCGAAGGCAACGAGTGAGGCGTACCCTAGAAGTGGTGTGTGCATTGTGTGTTGTATTCAGTTAATGTTTTTGTACATGTTATGGGTGAGCTACGAGTTGTTTTTATTTACCATACATTCTTGCATGCAAGTTTAGCAGTTAAGGGGTGCAGAAAGTAAATTGCGGAAACATAAATCCTACGCTATTACAAGGCGCGGGTCTATACATCGCCAAAAATTACAAAGACCCGTTTTTTGGTAAATAAGTACGGAAATTAAAATAAAGCGATAAACCTATTTAACTATTACATTCCTGAAGGCAATTACATAATAATCAAATAAAGTAAATGCGCGCGAATAAATTGATCGGGAATGTTTAAGGGTGTTGACCCTTTTTAAGAAAAGAAATTGAATTTTTTGTCTTTTTTATAATTAAAATGAAATTAAAGCTAATTAATGACTAATTAATTAATTAATTAAAAGAAAATATTTTTTTTGTTTTTTTTTATGTTTTTATGAAATAAAATAAAAATAAAAAGAAACAAAATTAAAAAAAAATTAACCTAAATCTAAGTTATTTTAATTATTTAAGAAAAGGAATTACAATTGCCTAATTAAACTATTTTGGTTAATATTTATTTATAAAAATAAAATAATAATAATAATAATGATGTAATTCTATTTTTTTTTTATTTTATGAAAATATGTTAATTAAGTTAATTTGTTAATAAAAAAAAGGGTTAGAAATTAAGATAATAGAAAAACAAAACTAAAATGAAAAAAAGAAGTAAAACCAAAGGGGGGGTGTGGGCTGAATTTGGAGGTGTTGAATTGAATCTTGGCCCATTAGCAGGAAGCCTTGTTTGACCTTTCATGGTGGCCTATGCACGCTTTGACTCCAGACCATGGTGCTCCCTGCTTTTTGTCCTTTGGATCTGCCTTTGAAGACACCTGGCTTGTTGGATCTATGAGGTCTATAGTGTTCCTCTTTTGAGAATCTGCATGTGAAAGCAATGAAAAAAATGATATGGAAATTATAGGGGACTTGGGAATCGAACCCAGGTCCCAAATATTACATGACACGCTGCCAGCCACTACACCAAACGCAATTAGTTGTAAGCATAATAGAGACAAAAGAATAAATGGAATAAACGCCCTATATGTTGAAACACGCGCGAGAATTTGAACTGTCCACTCCCTGCTTGCCACGCATGTCGTCTTCTACCTTTTCTGCAAAATACAAAACATATAGCGGGGGTTTTAAACCCCCATAAAATACAAGTATTTCAATAATAGCGATTAGCTCCTCGTGAAGCATAAATTAGGCGCGATAGGTCCATTTGATTCGTCTTGTCCTTCTCAATTCAACCATGGGTGTTTGGAACCCTGATTTTACAGTATGGTGAAACCCCCAATTTTAAACCTTGAAAACCCTAAAATGCTTTAATGGTAAATCATGATTTAACGCGTTAGAATGCAATTGGATTATCCTATTAGATTCAGAAAGCCCCTAACAATACAAAACAATCAAAAAAATGGATCAAATGCTTATGAAATGTGATATACAGTTTTGAGAAATGAAGCAAACCGAATGAGTTGTATGGCACGATTTCTTGAGGTTCTTGACTTGTTTCTGATTGCTAAAGATTCCTGGCAATGCAAGGAATATGTCTGGATTAAAATGTAGGCTTAAAATGTGCTGCAAGGTGGTTTTTAGATTTGTTTTTTTCTCTTGAAAGTTTGAAATGTCTTTGGCCGTTTTGGGTGTTTCTTAGGTCGTGCCTCCTGTTGTGAAAGCTTGCACCTCTATTATGTAATGAATATCAATCAGAATTAAGAGCCTTGAAGCCTTGCCATTATGCTTTTGATTTTTGCCATAACCAACATTGAAACAACTTGCCTTTTGTGTCAAAATTTGAATTCTTGCTTGGAATAGGCCCTTGCACGAATTTGGAAGGTGTTTCAATGTGCATCAAAGCAATTCAAAACAAAATATGTCCCTCCATTAATTTTCTTAATTTTTATTTGAATTTTAAAGATTTAAAATGATTTAAATCAAATAAAATTAAATAAAAATGAAATAATTAATTTTAAATTTTGAAATAAATTGTGGGACACGTGGGAGGCATGGTCAAGCTGAATCAAGTGAAAAAAGTGGGCCCCTTTTGTCAAAAATGAAGTTTCAAGGATAATTGACTTTGGCCATTTCACAAAAATTTCCCAACTTCTCCAATGCATATCTTGCTCAATTTTGAAGCTATGAACATGTTCTTGGACATTTTTGAAAGGTCTTGAAGTCCTCTAACCAATGTCTTTGGTCCCATGTCATTTTGATTTACCAATATCAAGTTATAGTCTTTGACTTAAAGTCCCCTTTTGTTGACTTTTGAAAATGACCTATAATGTTGAAATTGATAACTTTTTGTGAGAGAATTTCTTGGACTTGGAATGTGAAGATGAGTTGTAGGAAATGTCTTCCCCTTAAAGATGAGCATTGGATGGGATTTTTCTGATGAACCATGAAAAAGTTATGCCTTGGTCAAGTTACTGTTGACTTTTCAACTGTCCAAAAATAGAAACTTTTGCATCTTGATGATTTTTGAGCCATTCTTGTGAAATCATGGTCAAGAATTGAACAAATGATGATTGTGGCTTCAAAATAAGATGTTGACCAAAAGTTTTGACTTTTGACTGCCAAATGACCATTTTGCCCCTATAGTTGACTGTGGAGTAATTAGGGTTTTTGACTGTGCAACTTGACCTTGTGAGCCTTGAAACTTGACATGTAGGTGCTTGACAATGTATATGAGCATATGGGACTTGATTGAGCCCTTGAAAACCTCAACTTCCTTGCAAGAACCAAAACCCTAATTTGACTGGCTTAGGAGGATGGTTGACTGTGTAGCCCTTGAGTAGACTTGAGCAATTTTGAGGTGGTGCTTGGAAAAACTTTGAAGATTATGGGAGGGAAAATTTTGGGGTACAACAGTTGCCCCTGTTCAATCTTCTTAGACCTGAGGATGTAGATTGGCTCGTGTGCCTTTCGTGATCCGAAGGTGGAAGATGATTGAACACTAGAGTGCCCAGAAATTTGCGCTCACATAGTGAAGCGTCCGTAGCGTGATGACGGGAATGGGCTTACAAATGCCATTTGGAAGGGATGGTGAATAGGGGGATGGGCTTATAGATTCCATCTGGAGATGTCGTTCGCGTGAGAGATTCCTTAGCGAGAACTTGCGTACCTGAAAAAGAGAGATACTTACCTGGCCTGTTACAGGGATTGATCTTCAAATTCTTTATGTAGATGTGCCCTGGCGGGATACATGAATCGGATCTACGAAACTATTTCTCACAGACGTGCCCTGGCTAGATACAGGAGTCGAATCTGGAACTTCAAACAGTTGCTTATAGACGTGCCCTGGCCGGATACAGGTATCGAATCTAAAACAAACACTCACAGACGTGCCCTGGCCGGATACAGGAGTCGAATCTGGAAATAGTTGTCAACAGATACACCCTGGCAGGATACAGGAATCAGATCTTCAAACTCGTCAGACGTGCCCTGGCAGGATACAGGAATCTAGTCTGGAATAATAGTCGTCAATAGATACACCCTGGCAGGATACAGGAATCGAGTCCGGAAAATAGTCGTCAACAGATACACCCTGGCAGGATACAGGAATCAGATCTTCAAACTCTTCAGACGTGCCCTGGCAGGATACAGGAATCGAGTCTGGAATATAGTCGTCAACAGATACACCCTGGCAAGATACAGGAATCGGATCTTCAAACTCTTCAGACGTGCCCTGACAGGATACAGGAATTGAGTCCGGAAAATAGTCGTCAACAGATACTCCCTGGAAGGATACAGGAATCGGATCTTCAAACTCTTCAGACGTGCCCTGGCAAGATACAGGAATCGAGTCCGGAAAATAGTCGTTAACAGATACACCCTGGCAGGATACAGGAATCGAGTCCAGAAAATAGTCGTCAACAGATACACCCTGGCAGGATACAGGAATCGGATCTTCAAACTCTTCAGACGTGCCCTGGCAGGATACAAGAATCGAGTCTGGAATATAGTCGTCAACAGATACACCCTGGCAAGATACAGGAATCAGATCTTCAAACTCTTCAGACGTGCCCTGATAGGATACAGGAATCGAGTCCGGAAAATAGTCGTCAACAGATACACCCTGGCAGGATACAGGAATCAGATCTTCAAACTCTTCAGACGTGCCCTGGCAGGATACAGGAATCGAGTCTGGAATAATCGCTCACGGATATGCCCTGGCTTGATACAGGAATCGAGTCCGGAATTGCGATAGTTGATAGTAATCATCTTTGTATTGACCTTTCCTGAAAAAGGCAAAACATTAGTTATATACAATGTCATGATGCATGAAATGCGTGGTGTCACGATGCTTATAACCAATGGGATTGTATAATGTGATGCGTATATGTATGTTTTATGTATGAAAATGTGATGTTTGCGAATGTATTTTTGTCTAGGAAAATAAATCCTTGACGAATGCCGAGAAGTTAAATCCTGGGCTGACGCTGAAGAGTAGAGTTCTTCGCTTCCGCTGGGGATGATGACTGTAAGAATAAACCTGTTAGGAGAAGATAACTCCGTTGGGGAATAAACTTGACGAAGATATTACTCTGCGGGGGAAATTACTCTGGCAACTTCACTGGGGAAATTATTCTGTGGGAAGAGAGGTACTTCGCTAAGATGCTGAATAAGAACTCCGCTGGGGATACCGTTGTTGAAATATGTTGGAAGGTTTGATGAACTTCGCTGGGGATAGGAAGACTTCGCCGGGGACGATCTTTCCGTTGTAATAGCTGAGGATAACCCAGTTATAAGCTCTGGTGAGGAATAACCTTCTGAATAAAGACGAGGAGAGATACGCTCCGCAAAGGATAGGTTCCAGAATCTACTGGGGATAAGCTTCCTACTGAGGATATTGATTCAACTCTCCTGGGGAGACTTTGGACTGTACTGGGAAGGGCTCCGCTGGATGTCTAAATTCCGCCGGGGAACAATCTTAGATCAAGACTGCCGGGGATGCTTGCTTTAGGAACATCTGTATACTCCGCTGGGGAATATTGAGATCTTCTGGGGGATACCCAACTTCCATAAGGCTGACAGTAGACTAACTCTGCTTGGGGAGAGTATGCTGACTTGCTGGAGATACTGTGGGGAATTAAGGTATCTTAGTTACGTCTTTCAGCCGGACCTACCTTAGTACCTTGGTGGACAGAGCAATTAGATTGCTTAGACAATTCAATATTGCCCCTGTTTCTGATGTCACCTGTAATTAATCCTTTGTTTCGCATGTAACTATTTATGAGTTAGCAATTAGTATCAAATGCATATATCACAAATTGAACATTGGACGTTCTTCGCAAAACAAAACAGAAAAAGGAAAAACAATTGGCAATTGATCTGAAAAGTGAATTTGTATTGATTTTTGAATTTGCCTGTAAATCGGCGTTTATGTACAAGAGGCTGACGTCCTAGTAAGAGAACGTCGCTGAACAACAGAGTTTTATACAGTTTGTACACAGAAAACAAAACAGCTATGTGAAAGGAATAATCCCACTGGGTTCCAGCTCTGCTATCGCCTTTATATCTTCGAGTGTCTTATCACTTGGCTGCTCGGTTGAAGATGAAGCTGATTGATCGATGTTGTCTGAACCTGATTGTTGATACCGGATTCTGGATGCAAGGTGATCCAATGAGACATAGTATTACGCTTTAATCCCTAACTTTTGCCTGGACCGCCCTTTCGGGTTTTCAGTCCACCGGGATACCCATTTTTGCCCAAGCCGCCTTTTCAGGTTTTCGACTTGCCGGGTGTACAAATTTTTTCAATTTCATCCCTTATTTTTGCCCGAACCCTTTTGGTTCGCCGGGAAGCCCTTATTTTTGCCTAGGTATGTCAACCTAGCGGGTCTTTTGTCATGCGTAGTATCTTTTTACTATGTCTGCATTGGCGGGGTGAGGAAGGTCGTCACCATCCATGGTGGTTAGAATCATGGCTCCTCCTGAGAAGACATGCTTAACCACAAACGGCCCTTCGTACGTGGGGGTCCATTTGCCCCTTGGATCACTTTGAGGAAGAATGATGCGCTTGATTACCAGGTCTCCGACTTGATACTCTTGTCGTCTGACTTTCTTGTTAAATGCCCTGATCATCCGTTTTTGGTACGTTTGACCATGACAAATAGCAGCGAGTCTCTTTTCGTCAATTAGGTTTAATTGATCAAGTCGAGTCCGGATCCAGTCATCTTCGCTCAGATCTGCATCCTTCATTATCCGGAGAGAGGGTATCTGGACTTCTATGGGCAAGACTGCCTCCATGCCATAGACCAAGGAAAAGGGAGTTGCTCTGGTTGACGTCCGTGCTGAGGTACGGTATCCATGAAGAGCAAACGGTAACATCTCGTGCCAATCTTTGTAGGTCACTGTCATCTTCTGCACAATCTTCTTGATATTCTTATTAGCTGCTTCTACAACCCCATTCATCTTCGGCCGGTAGGGAGAAGAATTGTGGTGCTGTATTTTGAATTGCTCGCAGAGCTCAGTGATCATCTTGTTGTTAAGATTGGTACCGTTGTCTGTAATGATCCTCTCTGGTACACCGTATCGACAGATCAGGTTATGCCGAATGAACCGTGCCACGACATTCTTAGTTACTGTAGCATAGGAAGCTGCTTCAACCCACTTCGTGAAGTAATTGATCGCCACCAGGATGAAGCGATGCCCGTTGGATGCCGTAGGTCTGATCTCACCGATCATATCAATGCCCCACATTGCAAAAGGCCAAGGTGCTGTTAAGACATTCAGAGGGACTGGAGGAACGCGCACCTTATCAGCGTAGATCTGGCATTTGTGACATGTCCGAGAATGTTGGTAACAGTCAGCTTCCATTGTGGACCTGTAGTATCCTGCCTGAAGGATTTTCTTTGCCATAGTATGTCCACTGGAATGTGTTCCGAAGGTACCTTCATGTAGATCCGCCATGATCCTTTCTGCTTCAGTCTTATCCATACAACGCAGTAAGGTCGAATCATGGTTTCGCTTGTATAGAATGTCATTGCTGAGGAAGAACTTTGCTGCGAACCTTCTCAGAAACTTCTTGTCGTTAACGGATGCACCCTCGGGGTATTCTTGAGCTTCCAAGTACCTCTTCACTTCGTGATACCATGGTTTCTCAGTCACCTCTTCAGCCTCAAGGTCACAACAGTATGCAGGTTCGTCCAATTTCCAGATAATGACCCGGGGAGCCTCGTTGTCCCATTTGACTTTGAACATAGAAGACATCGTAGCTAACGCGTCCGCCAACTGATTCTCCTCTCTTGGGAAGTGTTCAAAAGTTATCTCTGTGAAATGGGGGATCAATGTCAACACACATTCCTTGTAAGGAATAAGGTTTGGGTGTTTCGTATCCCACTCGCCTTTGATCTGATTGATCACGAGAGCGGAATCTCCGAAGACACTCAGAAACTTGATCCTTAAGTCAATCGTGGCTTGAAGACCCATGATGCATGCCTCATACTCCGCCATGTTGTTGGTGCAGTTGAAACATAGCCGGGCGGTGAGTGGAGTATGAGTGCCTTGGGGGGATATGATCACAGCTCCGATGCCGTTACCCAAAGCGTTGGAGGCTCCGTCAAAGTGCATAGACCATCGGGATCCTTCCTCAGCTCCTTCATCTGGTCCAGGTACTTCACAATCAGTCACTACCATGGTGCTCTCGTCTGGAAACTCAAAGTTCATTGACTGGTAGTCATCCACTGCTTGGTGTGCCAAATGGTCTGCCAATACACTTCCCTTGATTGCTTTTTGAGTCGTGTACTGGATGTCGTACTCTGTCAAGATCATCTGCCATCTTGCTATTCTTCCGGACAGAGCAGGCTTTTCAAATATGTACTTGATCGGATCCATTTTTGAAATCAACAGAGTAGTGTGAGTCAGCATATACTGTCTCAGCCGGAGAGCACCCCATACCAAAGCGCAGCAAGTTTTCTCGAGCAGTGAGTATCGGGTCTCACAGTCGGTAAACTTTTTGCTAAGGTAATAAATGGCGTTCTCTTTTCGGCCAGACTCGTCATGTTGCCCCAGCACACACCCCATCGAGCTGTCAAGTACTGTCAGGTATAGTATTAGAGGTCTCCCTTCAACCGGTGGCATAAGAATGGGTGGTTCTTGGAGATACTCTTTGATTCTTTCAAGAACAGCCTGACATTCATCGTTCCACCGTACTACCTGATCTTTCTTCAGCAGCTTGAAGAGTGGTTCACAAGTAGCAGTTAGGTGCGAGATGAATCGGGCAATGTAGTTCAGCCGTCCTAGAAAGCCTCTGACTTCTTTCTCAGTCTTGGGAACTAGCATCTCTTGTATGGCTTTCACCTTGGCAGGGTCCACTTGAATACCTTTGTCGCTTACGATGAAGCCTAGCAATTTTCTAGACCTTACCCCGAAGGTGCACTTGTTTGGGTTCAACCTTAGCTTGTATAACTTCAAACGGTCAAACAGTTTCTATAGATGGTCAAGGTGTTCCTCCTCAGTTTGGGACCTTGCAATCATATCGTCGACATACACTTCAATCTCATGATGGATCATGTCATGAAATAAAGCAACCATGGCACGCTGGTAGGTTGCCCCAGCATTTTTCAACCCAAATGGCATGACCTTGTAGCAGAAGGTGCCCCACTGAGTGACAAAAGTGGTCTTCTCCATGTCTTCAGGAGCCATCTTGATCTGATTATACCCGGAGAAACCATCCATGAAGGAAAACACCTTGTGCTGAGCAGTATTGTCAACTAGAACGTCAATGTGAGGCAAAGGGAAGTCATCCTTGGGGCTGGCCCTCTTCAAATCCCTGTAATCAACACACATTCTGACCTTACCATCTTTCTTCGGCACCGGCACCACATTGGCGACCCACTGAGGGTAGGAAGTCACAGCTAGAAACCTGACATCAAATTGCTTCATAACTTCAACCTTGATTTTCTCGGACATCTCTGGACGCATACGACGGACTTTTTGTTTAACCGGAGGGCAGTCTTCCTTGGTAGGCAAATGATGAACCACAATGTCGGTATCCAACCTAGGCATGTCTTCGTAAGACTAAGCAAAGATTTCCATGTAGTCATGCAGCATCTGGATCAACCATTGTTTCACGCTGAGCTCTAGATTGGCACCAATCTTGACTTCCTTTCTGTCTGTCTCAGTACCCAGATTTACCGTTTCCACTGGCTCTTCATGTGGCTGAATGGCCCTCTCTTCCTGAAGTAACAGTCTTGCAAGCTCGCCAGGCACTTCGCAATCATCTTCACCCTCGTCTTCGGCTAAGTTGATCGGATTTTCGAAGTCATAACTGGCAGTAGCAGAGTCGTTACCAGTGAGATCCAGAGTGGATTGGAACTTGTATGAGTGAGTGTGTGTAAATATAGCTGTTTTGCAATATTATAACAAAGAAAGAAAGGGAGCACAAGATTTGAAATGTGAAAAACGTCCAATGCTTTTATTCATGATATATGTAAGTGACACACAAAAGCCCTCACAAATAAAACCACGGTGCCCCGGGTAAGACACCGGGCCATAAAGTTTAGAATTATTGTTTATTACAAATCCAAAACAAAGAAGTTCATTACTGGGTGACAAAAGTAATAGGTGTAAAGTCTTTTGCAGTCCAGTTGCTAGGTCCACCGTTGGTTGTCAGGTAGATCCAACTGTCAAATTCGGATTCCTCCACTTCTCCTCAATAGCATTTATTCCTGGGTTGGTGATGAACACAGGAGGTCTTCCAGTCCTTGCCTTCCGCACAGCCTTCTGAGCTTCTGCAGTGAAACCCAAGCCAAATTTGTCAGTCTTTAGAGTAAAATCAGGAAGCCTGCCCCAGTTTGTGCACTCACCCTTCTTGATCACAGCCCGGGCGTCCTTTAAGGAGGCCATCTTCAAAGGAGAACCCTCTTCAGTCACTGTTTCTGCTGCTGCCAATGTTTGTGGCACCTCTTCAAAATGTTGAAAGGTGGTTTCAATGAACTCCCCATCCATTTCCACGTACCTGAAGGAGTTGAGGTGGCTGACCATGTATTCCTCTTCCCCTTGCACTGTTACGATTTTCCCCCTGACCGGGTATTTGAGCTTCTGATGTAAGGTTGAAGTCACAGCTACAGCCTTGTGGATCCACGGGCGACCCAGCAAACAAGAATAGGATGGACGGATGTCCATCACATAGAACTTTGAATCAAATACCTGCGAACCAACCCTGATCGGGATGTCAACCTCACCATGTACCATCCTCTTGGACCCGTCAAAGGCCCGGACGACAATGTTACTTGGCTTGAGTTCTAAACCCTCACAGTCCAGCCTGTCTAGAGCCTTTTTGGGTAGCACGTTCAGTGAAGAACCCGTGTCAACCAGCACGTGAGCCAGAGTAGTGCCCTTGCATTCAATGGAGACATGCAGGGCATCATTATAGTTCTTCCCCTTGGCCTTCAGATCAGCATCAGAGAAACCCAGGCCATTATCAGCGGTTAAGTTGGCCACACAGTCGGTGAATTGATCAGCAGACGTCTCTTGAGGCACGTGGGCCGTTTTCAGGAATGCAATCAGGGCCTTAGCATGGGCCTCAGAACACAGCAGCAATGAAAGCATGGAGATCTTAGATGGGGTGTGCCCCAGTTGTTCAACAACGTTAAAGTCACTCTTCTTGATAATTTTGAGGATCTCTTCCATCTCCTGCTTGGAAGCCTCAACAATGGTCTTCGGTGCCTCCGTCCGGGCAGGCACATTAGTAGCAATTCCCTTACCCCGAGCGTCAGATGACTCGGCAGCAGGGGTAGAAACTTGATCAGGGGGGGAAACAGGCACACTGGCAGGTGTGATGACAAGAGGCCTTTGAATTGCTGGAGGTGCAATGTCTGGCGAGAACAGTCTTCCACTACGAGTGACCTTGGCAGGCCCGGTGATGTTGGTGACACCGGTATCAATATTGAACTCTTGCTTCACTCCCAGAACATAAACATCTGCCCCATAGTGCCACGGGACAACTTTATCAGACTTGTAGGGGATGGGCCCCGGAACAGTAATAGTGATGGGTGCAACCTTATGTACAGGCATAATTTTGATAGGCTTCTTTGAAGGAGCCTTGGAAGGGTTGTTGAAAATGGTAACAATTGAAACTTCTTCGACAGGGGCAGCAGGAACGACAAACTTCTTGAACAAGATCTCTTTACTATCCATCAGGTTTTGGATGCCTGACTTCAGCAGAGGACAACCAGTAGGTGAATCAGCACACAAAGGGCAACCTTTACTACATCCCGGAAATAAACCGGCCAAAAACAGGTTCCTCTTAACGGTCAGCAACGGAGTAGCAACATCATCCACATAAGCTACATACAGATCCTCCTCAACAGCGTTCACTCCATGCTGGGGCATGGGAGCGGTCACAACATTTGGCCTTTCGGGCGCCTCGAACTGTATTTCCTTGGCGTCAATAAGGTCCTGAACCTTATTCCTTAGGGCCCAACAATCATCAGTAGAATGTCCCGGGCTATTAGAGTGATACGCGCAACGGGCGTTGGGGTTGTACTTCGGGGATGCTGTGTTTACCATCTTCGGAGCTTCCTTGACAGTTATCAGGCTGGTTAACAGCAGTTGCGGCAGGATCTGAGAGAGAGTCATGTTGAGCCTAGTATATTATCTCTTGGGCCTCTCATCTCTTAGCTGGTTGTATCGCTGAGGAGCAGCAGCAGGCTTAGAAATAACCACCGCGTTGACAGCTTGCCGGCGTTCTGGTTTGTTCTGTCTCCTGGGACCGTATACAGCACTGGCCTCTTTCTTGAAGGGCTTCTTTTCAGCATTTGAGGAGGCTCCCTTCTGAATCTTCCCCGATTTTATACCAGCTTCGATCCTCTCACCAGTCAGGATCAGATCAATAAACCCGGCGGAGGAATTACCAATGAGATGATTGAAGAATGGACCAGATAGGGTCCCCAAGAACATGTCCACTAGCTCCCGGTCGGTCAATGGTGGCTGCACCCTGCCAGCCAAATCTCTCCATTTCTGTGTGTATTCCTTAAAACCTTCACCCGTTCCCAACGACATACCCTGGAGTTGGGTACGCGTGGGCGCGAGGTCGGAATTATATTGATACTGCTTATAGAAAGCAGTGGCCAAATCCTCCCAGTTACGAATGTTGATTCCATCCAGCTGATAGAACCATTCGAGATGAGTCCCTGAAAGACTCTCCTGGAAGAAGTGGATCCATAAGTTCTTGTCTGCTGTGTAAGGTTGGATCTTCCTTACATAAGAGCGGAGGTGCATCTTAGGGCAGGAAGCCCCGTCATACTTCACAAAGGTCGGCGCCTTGAACTTGTGTGGGATCACCACCCCAGAAGATAACCCCAAGTCTCCGAAATCCAACCCAGGCATACGTTGAATCTCCATAGCATTTAACCTGTCCTCCAGCTGCTTGTACCGATCCTCAGTAGGAGGGTACTGTTCATCGTTGAAGTCAGTCTCAGTGTCGGAGACCACAGGACTAGGGACCTCTCTCCCTTGGTGACTGCCTTCTGCCACAGATGGAGTAGTCCTCTCAGCTTCATTCTGCAATGTGTTCCCGAGTCTTCGTCCATTGCTGAACAGGACGGTCCTCTTCTTCTTCTTATTCTTCTTCAGGAGCAAAGCCTTTAGCTCTTGTTGTCCCTGGGCCAAGTTCATGACCATTTCCTGAAACTGGGCGTTCTGGGCCTGGAAGGCCTTGATAGCTTGCTCGGTAGTTGGTTCAGGATTCATGATGCTTGAGTGCTGAAATAAACAGCGAAGAAGATTAAGCAACCTGTAGAAAAAGGGTACCTGTGATGCATATGATGAATGAAATGCGTATGAATCATGTTTTCAAAGACAATCGGGAATCCACTTTGTAAACAAAAAGAACACACTTTATTAGATTCAAACTTTAAATTGTTCAACAATTTGCCCTTAGGCGTTACAAGAATGAAAATACTGAAAAGGAAATAAAGCTGTAAAAGAAACATCCAAAGCCCATCAGTGCTCCCATGGCCTCCTCTTCTCAGTACGGATATAGTCATTTAGGGTCCGCTCGCTCTCCAGTTGCTTGGTCAGCTTCTGGATCTTCTGTTCTTGTTCGTTGAACTTTTCCCGATAATAATCCCGCTATTCTTGTAGTTGCGCCCAAGATCTCTTTAGGGTATCAACATCAGTGGGTATCTGAGGAGGGAGAACAGTTGGAGGAACCCCGTCTTTATCAGGCAATTCAAGAATGACAGGCCTGACAGCTTCGTATGGCATACCTAACTTCTGAGCACGGATGCGGACCCATTTGTAGTAGGATTCCATTGGTAGAGAAGTCTTCGGTCCCAACTCATGTGGGTCAGCTTTGTGAATTCTGTCCCAAGCTTTAATGAATCTACGACGCAGTTCGTCACTATCTTCCTGAAACTCAAAACTGATGTGAGGCACTAACATCTCATGAGGCCCTGCTCTTCTGGCTCTTCCAAACTGACGGAGAGCTAAACATGGATTATAAGAGATTCCTCCTAGGGTACCGATCAATGGGACATTAGGATATTCTCCGCAACGGTCAATAACAGCTACCTCATCCAAACCTCTGAGTGTCCAAATGATGTCCTTATCAGTGAGAGACATTAACCTATGAGCCCAGCCTTTCCCTTCTTGGTTCTTCAGCACGAACTTAGGGAGGTGAGAAATAAACCACCTCACTAACAAAGGAGCAAAACACCACAGAGTTCCCCGTCTTCGGGCAGTACGAGCATAGAGTTGTTGCAGGATATCACCCAAGAGAGTGGGTACAGGGTTCCGAGACATGAAGATCCTTATGGCATTGATATTGACAAAGTTATCAGGATTTAGAAACAGAACCAGACCATAGATTAAGAGAGCCAGAATGTCCTCGTACGCCCTGAAGTCTAAGTCATTCCAGAAACTGTTAGCTTTACCAATCAGAAACTTAGCCAAGAAGCCCTTAACTCCGCTTCTAGTCACCCAGTTGTCTATTACCTCCTTATTGGTCAAAGGAAGGGCTGCTGCAATCTCCTCAGGTCTAAGAGTCTTCTCCCAACCAGTGAAGGGAGTCTGATCCAAGATAGGGATACCAAGCAAATCAGAGAACTCTTCTAGGGTAGGGACCAGCTGAAGTCTTGAAAGGTGAAGCACTGGTACAGAGGATCATAAAACTGGGTCTGGACGCTCATCAGTTGTTGGTCCCATTTTGAAGTGACTAAACCGAGAAGAGAACCATGCCTCTGGATGAAGGAAGCAGTGTTTGGAATCCTGTCAACCAATTCTTTAAGCAACTTAGGTGGGTGAACAGAATTGAGCCGGATGGTATTCCTTCGCATAGGCATCATGATGTCCTACAAAACAGTAGCAAAGATAAAACCCTTTTGTCTTTGAAATGGGTCAGTCCTTATGTAGGATGCATGCAATGTTTATGATGGTATGATGTTATGATAAAGCACACCACAAGTATTCACAGAGGCAAACATGATAAGGCATACAAGGCACACAAGACAACCCTTAAGGTTTAGGACAGCATGGAGTTCATGTATTACCCTCTTTCAGTTTGTTGGTTAAGACCTGTCCTATCAAAAGTAACCGGGTTCTAGAGGATCCCAATATCACTGACTACCCTCAATCGGTCATAACTCCAGCATCGCAATCTTTTCTTGTGGCCAGAACCATCGCGAGAGTTTAGCCTCAATGGGTGTAGCATACTGCTACTGTTCTATAGGCCAAGTTGGGTCATTTAAGGTTCTAAGGTCGGTTGGTGCTTAATGACTCCTTGGAAGACCCATATTCTCCTCGTTACAACACAAGGGATATCGGTACAGACCAAGGTGCCACACCAACGTAGCCACTGCTTCACCCGTGTCGGTCTACGCCGGACAGATCCCTCACAGCTTATGCTACCTAAAGAAGGGTATCCCCAGATTCGGGTTAGGATCTATGTAACTCCAAGACAAATGCCCATAATAATAAAGCAAACAAAACAAAGCAATTGAAAACACAAGTATGAGCTATCCTAAGGTACACCTCACTTTAGATATCCCCAGCAGAGTCGCCAGTTCTGTGATCGGTGGATTTAGAACTGACTATTTTTAGCTGGTTTCACGAAATGTCGCGGTAAGCAAGAGTCGCCACCATCTTTTATGTTCTCCAACATGGAAAGGACAAAAGCACAGCAAAATTCCTTATGAGAATGATTCTCGGTTCGGGAGGTAGATTTATAGAAAGGGAAGGTGTTAGCACCCTTTCTATCCGTGGTTATCCACGGGCTCTTAGGTACTTGCTCTTATGTTTTCAAAAGATGTTTTCTTTTCAAGTGTGTGTGGGTTTTTTGAAAAAAGTTTCGTTTGAAAACTTCAATTTGACTCTTGTATCAGTCCTCAAGAGTGTTGTGAAGTGTTTGTTTGAAAACTTTTTGTTTGAAAAATTTGAGTGCGAAAAGTATTTTTGTTTGTTTTGAAATAGAACATGTACCCATGAGTCATCTACCTACCCTAAGGAATTAGGCTGTGTAAGAGTCCTTTAGATAGTGCCATCCCACCATTGAGAGGTAGGTAGCACCATCGTTGGAGGTATCCGGGTCAATTCGATTGTAGGGATAGTGTGGTCACCGAAGCAACAGTTAGGACACCTTAGAAGCTACCCTTATATCCTTGATCCTTTTTTAATCCGAGGCAACCGTTTCGAGGCAACTGGATCATGGACATAAGGACCGCTAAGACGTCCTATACTTGACGACCACGTTTCGAAGGCAACGAGTGAGGCGTACCCTAGAAGTGGTGTGTGCATTGTGTGTTGTATTCAGTTAATGTTTTTGTACATGTTATGGGTGAGCTACGAGTTGTTTTTATTTACCATACATTCTTGCATGCAAGTTTAGCAGTTAAGGGGTGCAGAAAGTAAATTGCGGAAACATAAATCCTACGCTATTACAAGGCACGGGTCTATACATCGCCAAAAATTACAAAGACCCGTTTTTTGGTAAATAAGTACGGAAATTAAAATAAAGCGATGAACCTATTTAACTATTACATTCCTGAAGGCAATTACATAATAATCAAATAAAGTAAATGCGCGCGAATAAATTGATCGGGAATGTCTAAGGGTGTTGACCCTTTTTAAGAAAAGAAATTGAATTTTTTGTCTTTTTTATAATTAAAATGAAATTAAAGCTAATTAATGACTAATTAATTAATTAATTAAAAGAAAATATTTTTTTGTTTTTTTATGTTTTTATGAAATAAAATAAAAATAAAAAGAAACAAAATTAAAAAAAAATTAACCTAAATCTAAGTTATTTTAATTATTTAAGAAAAGGAATTTCAATTGCCTAATTAAACTATTTTGGTTAATATTTATTTACAAAAATAAAATAATAATAATAATAATGATGTAATTCTATTTTTTTTTATTTTATGAAAATATGTTAATTAAGTTAATTTTTTAATAAAAAAAAAGGGTTAGAAATTAAGATAATAGAAAAACAAAACAAAATGAAAAAAAGAAGTAAAACCAAAGGGGGGTGTGGGCTGAATTTCGAGGTGTTGAATTGAATCTTGGCCCATTAGCAGGAAGCCCTTTTTGACCTTTCATGGTGGCCTATGCACGCTTTGACTCCAGACCATGGTTCTCCCTGCTTTTTGTCCTTTGGATCTGCCTTTGAAGACACCTGGCTTGTTGGATCTATGAGGTCTATAGTGTTCCTCTTTTGAGAATCTGCATGTGAAAGCAATGAAAAAAATGATATGGAAATTATAGGGGACCTGGGAATCGAACCCAGGTCCCAAAGATTACATGACACGCTGCCAGCCACTACACCAAACGCAATTAGTTGTAAGCATAATAGAGACAAAAGAATAAATGGAATAAACGCCCTATATGTTGAAACACGCGCGAGAATTTGAACTGTCCACTCCCTGCTTGCCACGCATGTCGTCTTCTACCTTTTCTGCAAAATACAAAACATATAGCAGGGGTTTTAAACCCCCACAAAATACAAGTTTTTCAATAATAGCGATTAGCTCCTCGTGAAGCATAAATTAGGCGCGATAGGTCCATTTGATTCGTCTTGTCCTTCTCAATTCAACCATGGGTGTTTGGAACCCTGATTTTACAGTATGGTGAAACCCCCAATTTTAAACCTTGAAAACCCTAAAATGCTTTAATGGTAAATCATGATTTAACGCGTTAGAATGCAATTGGATTATCCTATTAGCTTCAGAAAGCCCCTAACAATACAAAACAATCAAAAAAATGGATCAAATGCTTATGAAATGTGATATACAATTTTGAGAAATGAAGCAAACCGAATGAGTTGTATGGCACGATTTCTTGAGGTTCTTGACTTGTTTCTGATTGCTAAAGATTCCTGGCAATGCAAGGAATATGTCTGGATTAAAATGTAGGCTTAAAATGTGCTGCAAGGTGGTTTTCAGATTTGTTTTTTTCTCTTGAAAGTTTGAAATGTCTTTGGCCGTTTTGGGTGTTTCTTAGGTCGTGCCTCCTGTTGTGAAAACTTGCACCTCTATTATGTAATTAATATCAATCAGAATTAAGAGCCTTGAAGCCTTGCCATTATGCTTTTGATTTTTGCCATAACCAACATTGAAATAACTTGCCTTTTGTGTCAAAATTTGAATTCTTTCTTGGAATAGGCCCTTGCACGAATTTGGAAGGTGTTTCAATGTGCATCAAAGCAATTCAAAACAAAATATGTCCCTCCATTAATTTTCTTGATTTTTATTTGAATTTTAAAGATTTAAAATGATTTAAATCAAATAAAATTAAATAAAAATGAAAAAATTAATTTTAAATTTTGAAATAAATTGTGGGACACGTGGGAGGCATGGTCAAGCTGAATCAAGTGAAAAAAGTGGGCCCCTTTTGTCAAAAATGAAGTTTCAAGGATAATTGACTTTGGCCATTTCACAAAAATTTCCCAACTTCTCCAATGCATATCTTGCTCAATTTTGAAGATATGGACATGTTCTTGGACATTTTGGAAAGGTCTTGAAGTCCTCTAACCAATGTCTTTGGTCCCATGTCATTTTGATTTACCAATCTCAAGTTATGGTCTTTGACTTAAAGTCCCCTTTTGTTGACTTTTGAAAATGACCTATAATGTTGAAATTGATAACTTTTTGTGAGAGCATTTCTTGGACTTGGAATGTGAAGATGAGTTGTAGGAAATGTCTTCCCCTTCAAGATGAGCATTGGATGTGATTTTTCTGATGAACCATGAAAAAATTATGCCTTGGTCAAGTTACAGTTGACTTTTCAACTGTCCAAAAATAGAAACTTTTGCATCTTGATGATTTTTGAGCCATTCTTGTGAAATCATGGTCAAGACTTGACCAAATGATGATTGTGGCTTCAAAATAAGATGTTGACCAAAAGTTTTGACTTTTGACTGCCAAATGACCATTTTGCCCCTATAGTTGACTGTGGAGCAATTAGGGTTTTTGACTGTGCAACTTGACCTTGTGAGCCTTGAAACTTGACATGTAGGTGCTTGACAATGTATATGAGCATATGGGACTTGATTGAGCCCTTGAAAACCTCAACTTCCTTGCAAGAACCAAAACCCTAATTTGACTGGCATAGGAGGATGGTTGACTGTGTAGCCCTTGAGTAGACTTGAGCAATTTTGAGGTGGTGCTTGGCAAAACTTTGAAGATTATGGGAGGGAAAATTTCGGGGTACAACATATGGAATCATAAGATTCTGGGCGCGGGTTCGTACCCACTTGAGATAAGGCTCAAGGGGGATGGAATTTTTGAGCCCCAATGTCTTACTATCCACCTTGTTGGGCATCCTCCAAGCTCTGATGAACCTTTGTCGAAGTCCTTGTGCATCATTGTCGAAGTCAAAAACTAGGTTAGGAATCAGCATGTCATGAGGGCCATCCCTCCGAGCATATCCAAACTGTCTCAAAGCTAGACAGGGGTTGTAGGTAATTCCCCCCTAATGCCAAGTAGTGGGACATTAGGTAATTCCCCACAACGATCAATGATGATGACATTTTCTCTGGACCGAGAACACCAATGTACATCAGAATATGTGAGGGTCATCAATCGTTGTGACCACCTTAAACCTTGCTCATTCTTCAAAACTGGTTGTGGAAGGTGAGAAATAAACCACCTTGTTAGGAGAGGAGTACAACACATGAGAACACCTCTTTTCCTCATTGTTCGTGTGTAAAATGAGTGTAGGATGTCCCCAAGCAATGTAGGTATAGGATTCCTGGAAATGAAAATCTTGACAGCATTCACATCTATAAGTTGGTCAGGGTTTGGGAACAAAACCAACCCATAAATAAGGAGTGCCACAATCTCTTCAAAGGCTTGTAGATCAAGAGAATTCCAACAGCCTTGTGCTTTCTCAAACAGAAACTTTGCCAAGAAAACCTTAACACCACTTCTGGTTTCCCAATGCCCTTTGATGTCAGATGGTTGTAAGTGTAATGCTTGAGCAACATCTTCAGGCTCTGGTTATTTTTCCGTACCGTTGTAGGGTAGTTGATTAAGAATAGGAATTCTCAAGAGTTGAGAAAATTCCTCCAAAGTAGGTACCAACTGGTAATCAGGAAATGTGAAACAGTGGTGTAGGGGGTCAAAGAACTGGAAGAGGACTTTCACCATGTCTTCTTCAATGTTGGTGTTGACCAAGTTGAGGAGTCTACCATGTATTTCACTAAAGATAGAATTCTCTAGAATTCTAGAAGTAAGCTCCTTGAGTTGAGGAGGGATTCTCACGAGGTTGACTTGAATTATTTTCCTGCGAAGAGATTCCATGACCTACAAAACAAGAACAAAGATGAAGATCCAAACCCTTGAAATGGTTAGTGGATGCATATGATGCTTTATGATGTTCATGATGTATGCACATACACGTGTACAAGCAAGTCATACAAAACCCTAGTTTCAGGCTTGCATGAGGTTTCATAGGTAAGTACCATCTTGAGTTTAGTTGGCTCAAAACCTGTCCTATAAATAGTAATCGGGTTCTAAGGAGCTCAATATCACTGGATTGTCTTCTATGTTCATTGTTTTGGTTTAGCCACTTAACTAGCGACCAAAATATTCCAAGAAAACAACCCTCAATGAGTGTAGTATCGAGTATCTACCAACTTCGGACTGCACCAAAGCCGGTCATCTCACTACCCCTAATAAAAGGCCAAGATGGTCAAGTAAGGTTCTAAGAGTTCATTAGTGCTTCATGACATCACTAAGCGGCCCCATATTCTCTTTGATTGACTCAAAGGTTACCGGTACTCACAAATATGTCGCACTAATATAGATATTGCTTCAACCGTGTCGGTATACCCCGCACAGTTTCCACAACGTATTGCTATTTACCTATGAATGTTTCCCAAATTCGGGTGGAGGATTTAAAGCCCAAACAAGAGAACCAAAATGTAAAGCAATCAAAGCAAACAATAATCATGCAAAGGGTGATCTAAGCCCTAAGGTTACTCCACTTTTAAAGTTTTCCCCAACAGAGTCACCAGTTCTGTGATATGGTGGGAGAACTGACTTGGGATTTTGCGTTTGTGTTCGCAAATGTTTCGGTTTAGCAAGAGTCACCACCGACTTTTTATTTTATCCTAAGGAAAGGTCAAAAAGCACAGGAAAGACCTTTGAGATGTTTTCTTGAGTTCGGGGAGTAGATTATAGAAAGGGAAGGTATTAGCACCCTTTCTATCCATGGTTATCCATGGGCTCTTAGTTACTTGCTTAGATCACTTACTTTGCTTTTCAATTGTTTCAAATGGTGCTTTGTGTGTGATTTTGAAAGATGTTTTGAAAAGAGGCCATCGTTGTGGCGACCTTTGTAATGATTCTTGTTTGAATGTATACAAAGGTGTTTTTGTCTTTTAAAAAAGTTTTCAATGTTTGAAAGTAGGGTTTTGAAATTGTGTTGTGGAGTGTATTTTGAAGATAGCAAGGATGTTTTTGCAAGTTTTGATCAAGTAACTAAGAGTTGTCTACCCTATTTTACTCAAAGATCTTTCTTATGTTTTTAACCCTTTTAACAGTGTTATTTCACCATTGTATTTGGTGAACAACCTTGTGTTAGGATGTTTAAACGGGACAGGCGCGGGTCATCGTATAGACCATGATAACAATGGTGTCAAGTATTTTTGGCAACTTTCTTGAGGGACTTGATCATTTTATTTAGGCAACTCAGATAGCGTCATCGAGGGACTATGATCTTTTGTTTGTTTTTGTTTTGCCAAAGTACTTGACATGCATATCATGACCCATTTTGAAGGCAACAAGTGGATTGAAACCCTAGGGGTGCAAGTGTGCATTGTGTTTGTTTTCATGCATTTTATCTTGGATTAGGTCAAGCTAGTTGTTGATTTTATTTTGCATACAAACCTTAGGTCTAATCACGGCATAATTGAAAGCATCTAAAGGTGCGAGAATTTAAATTCTACACTATTACAACATGATATAGGGAGGGGGTACAAATTTGAATTGGGGATTATTTTGCAAGAAATTAAATTCTAAATTATTACAACCAAATTGAATGTACAAGGCAATATTTAAATGTACAATAATTAAATAAAATACAATAAATAAATTTTAAATAAAATGTATTATGCAAAAAGTTTTTATGTATGTAAAAAGTAATTTTTAATGTGAAATGTAAATAATAAAAAAAAAAAGTCAATTTTAATTATTTTGTTCTTTAGGGCAAAAACCCTAATTTTTAAATAAATAGTATTATTTATTATTTATATACAATAATGTATTAATTTGTACGAAAAGTAAAAGTATATTGAAAAAAGGCATTTTTTAGTATAAAAATATTAATAAAAATAAAATATATTATTTTTTTGTATTTTTGTTCTAATTATTTAATAAAATAGTATATATGTGTATTAATATATATATTAAATATATGAAGTGTATAAAAAACAAAAAATTAATTATTTAAAAAATGTATATATTTTAAGGAAATATTTTCAAGTGTGTATAAAAATAATAAATACAAACAAAAGTATTTTTTACATTATTTATACATTTAAACAAAAATAAATATAAGTATTTAACATATTAATACTAGAAATAATTAAAATAAATGCCAAATAAATATAAAAATTTATAAAAATAATTTTTTAGTATTTTTTATATTTGAAAATAAAATATCAAGGTCAGAGAAAAAATAAAAATGCAAAAATAATGAAAATATAAAACAATGGGCCAGGGGGGTGCTGAAAGTGAATTGGGAGGTGTCAAAAGTAGAGAATCCAGGCCCAGCCCAGGCTTCATCTTCAACCTCCAGAAGTTTGAAAAACGCGCGTTTTCCATTCAAACCTGTATCTCCTGTTTCAGTGATCCTTTGACAAAACCCAAAACATGAAACTTGTAGAGCATCAAACAACGAATCTAACCATATAAAAAACTTAAGCTAACTCTCAAAGACCAGAGATAATTTCTCTGGCCCTAATTTCTAACCTAGTTTTTTCAAAAAGTTCATGGATGAAATTCTCCTAGCACGATTAATATAAATGAAAACTAAGCATATGTATGGCTTCAGGGCTATGAATACAACATTTTTCATTCACAAACCTAAGTCTAACTATTCCTAAATAGAGAGATAGAAGTTCATGAAATACCTGTTTCAGTTGACTTCGAGCTGGACAATGCAGCAACGTGCAATAGTGCTTGAGGTTCTTTTGAGCTTGCCTGATGTCCAATGAAGCTTTCCCAATGCTTGGCTTGTTTTGAAGTAGCCTGAATCGTGCTACATAACTCAACCTGCAAAGCTTTGAAACAAAAATGGAAATGTGTGTTAATGGTGTTACAGCTAGCAATGGAGGTCTGAAATAGTTCAGGTGAGTTGAGTGGAAGGTATTGGAACAAGTTTGAGGCAAAACGCACGAGGGAAAGTGGAGATGGGGGTGGTTCTGCAGGGCTTGCCCTGTTTTGCAGAAAAATGGTGATTTTGGGTATGAGGGTGCTTTAGGGGTGAAAGGCTCGTGCTTCTGACTCAAAGGGTTGTGTGAAATGTGTTTTTGATCTTTGTTTTAGTTAACAATAACTGGTTTTCAAGATGGGAGGATTTTGGACAATTTCTTCTTTGTGAAGCAAGAATGTCTAACTTGTCCATACATGCATGTGATCCCTATCTTGTATGCTGCATATCTTGCCCTTGATACTTAAAATTTGTGGATTTGATCTTGCGTCAGAGATCTGGCCCCATGCCTCAAGGATATTGGTTTGACATAAAGTGTAACTTTTCAAAAATGGCAATACACCTTTTTCCAAATAGGGATTAGTTTTGCATGCAATGTCCAAATGGCCAAGATAATGCATTAGCTCAGTGGATTTGCATTTAATTAAGGAGTGTAAAATGGTTTAGAGGCCTGCAAGCTAGTACAAAGCATGCTGATTTGAAAATGCAAGTTGTATGAACATGTATTGGCCATGGATCAAAGTGAGTTTTTGCCAACTTCAAGCATTTGATTATACCTAACCACAAGGGTGTTTGAGGAGTTCTTGGACAATTTGGAAAGCTTGCAACATGTACTATAATCCATCTTTGAAATGCAACTTGAAACTCCAAGTGGAACTATGTGAAAAATGGCCAAGAAGATGGGTCAAAATCCTGCCTAAACTAGGGCAAAATTTCTCTAAGTTAAAAGTTTTAGTTACCCTTGTTCCAAAAATCATAACTTGAGATACAAGCCTCTTTTGAGAAAACCTTGTTAATAAAAGTTGTAGACTTTGTGATGGAATACAACTTTCATGTTTCAAGTTTTGTTTGAATCCATTTACATCTTGGTGAAAAAATGGGACAAAGTTAGGAAAAAATAAGAAAATTTTATAACTTAGAAAATTTCTAAGTTATGAAAATTTTCCATTTTAAACCCTAATTTGCATTTTTGGGTTTCTTGATGAACAAGTTTCCTAATTTGACACGTCTTGGTGAAAAATGACCTTTGGCACTTGATTTTGTCCAAAAAGTCAAAGTTTGACTTTTCAGTATACAGTCAAATTTTGATCAGTTGACTGAAAAATTCATCTGTCAATCCTATGCATTTGAGATCTTTTGAACTTGCTGAATGGGTAAAGACAATTTCATTGAGTCCTTGAGTCCATGGTTGAGCTTGATTTGCCATTGGCTAGGTCAAACAGTCAAAAATTGCCTTTGTACAGTCAAAACCCTAAAAATGACCATTTTGCCTTTTTGGTGATCTGATCAAATTTCTTGTGGAATTGTGATCCAAACTTGATCAAATGGTTCATATGAGTTCATAATGTTGATGTGAATCAAATTTCATGAGGTTTGACTGTTAATTGGCCACAATTGACTTTTTCCCCAATACAACTGATTTCTAGGTCAACTGTCCCATTGATTGGGCCAAAATTTGAATCAAGGCTTGAAACTTGGTATGGACAAACTTGTGAGTCCACCATGAAGTATGAAAGTCAATTTGGGCATTGTGGGTCAAAATATATCTGTGCAAACTCAAAACCTAATTTAGGTCAACAGTGCAAAGAGGTGTCTTGAGCAGAGCAAACTCTAGCTTGATCGAATTCCAAGAATCTTGTGATGAGAAATGTTGATGAAATGAGAGGGAAAATTTTGGGGTACAACACCTGGGATAAACACCAAAGTGGTGAGTTATCGACTCTCCATCCACCATTTCACCAAACCAATGACACAGAGAAAGTAAAAAGTTTGTAAGGAGAAGAGGGACACCATTGATGAAGAGGTGGGGAAACCATCCGACACCAGGTTCATTACATAAACAAAATACCTAGCTGGATAGCCAACATGGTTCTAGTATGGAAATCTAACAATATATGACACATGTATGTAGATTTCACCATGCCTCATACTCTAAGGACTCATACCAATTTCCATACATTGATCTCCTTATCGACGGATCCTCTAACTATCACATGTTAAACTTCATGGATACATATTAGAGGCATAACCAGACTCGGGTGGATCCCGTTGTTGTAATCGCTTTTTAAATAAGAGTCGCCACCCTTATTTTTTATCCTAAGGAAGGGAGTATAAAGGAATAACCCTAAAGTTCAAAGATTCTAGATTTGGACCCGGTTCTAGAAGAGGGGAAGGTGTTAGGCACCCCTTATATACCTTGTTCGCAAGGATACTAGGTTTAGAAGCGTAATTTTTAAGAAATAGGGTTTTAATTATTATTAAGGGAAAAGGGGTTTAATTTTAAATAGGGGAAACTCGCCACGATTTTTGATCATATGCCTACGTATCCTCTCAGGAGGAATCAGAGTCCCAATTCGTAGTTTGCAGTTTGTATTTTTTACGGGTCGTAGAAATACCTCGAATTCTCCTTGAACCAAGTCCAGTTTGTAAATTGCAGAATCGTGGACATAGCTCGCATTCGATAAAAAATATTAATACAACCCTTTTTTTTAAAAATGATATAAATTGAAATTGAATAAGTTAATAGACAAATGTTAGTATTTATTGGTTAGTTATTTTCGATTATATAATGCAATTATAAAAAAAAAATTGAAGTGAAAAATATATAAATATAAAAAAGGGTTATTATTTTTAGAAATAGTTTAATCAATAAATAAATATATTACAATTTTATTAAAAATATATTAGATATTTTTGATAAAAAATACTATAATTATTTATTAATGTGAGAAAATAATTTTTAATATAATAACAAATAAATAAATGAATATATAAATAAAATAATGAAAGAAAAATAAATAAATAAAATTAATTTCACAGGGGGGTGTAAAATTAACTGACATAGTGAAAATGTAGGGTGTGAATATTAAGGGCCATAGATCCAGATATTGGATCTAGGCCCAATCGTGTAGGGGGTGCAAAAGTTTGTTAACGTAGTAAAATAAAAAGATAGCAGGGGTGTGACTAGCAAGGGCCTCTGGCCCAAAAAATGCCACGAGGCCTAGGAAGAAAATTGGGCTTTGTTTGGGACAAAATATAATGTTTTTTTGCAAAGCTATTTTCATCTCACTCATTATCTCTCTTCCTCCGCCTTCGTTCTCTTCTCTCTCTCTCTCTCTCTCCCTCTCTCTCTCTCTCTCTCTCTCTCTCTCTCTCTCTCTCTCTCTCTCTCTCTCTCTCTCTCTCTCTCTCTCTCTCTCTCTCTCTCTCTCTCTCTCTCTCGTATCCCTCTTCTCTCACCAACATACAAAACCCTAGTTTCTTTCTTCTTCCCTGCTAAATCTAAACAAAAAAAGATCATATCCAAAAAAAAGCTCACATCCTATTTATGATGACAATGTGGTCTGCGTGAGTTGACGGAAGGAGGAGAAGTAGGTACGGGCGAAGTTGGAAATCAGGATCCGTCGAATTTTCAATGGATCGACGGCTTGACGGAAGAATGTGAACAAACAGGAAAGAGGCTGTGCGTTGGTTGAATTAGATGGTGGTGGAGGCATTTGCAATCAGATGCAGACTCAGAAGCGTGGGCGGAGATGAAGGCAGCTGTGATCGGTGGATCTGGAACTGACTGTTTAACGCTGGTTCGCGAAATGTCGCGGAAGCAAGAGTCGCCACCGTCTTTTATTTTCTCCAAATGGAAAGGACAAAAGCACAGAAAAATTCCTTAAAGAGATCGCTCTCGGTTCGGGAGGTAGGTTATAGAAAGGGAAGGTGTTAGCACCCTTTCTATCCATGGTTATCCATGGGCTCTTAGATACTTGCTCATTGTGTTTTCAAAAATGGTTTGTTTGCTTTTCAACTGTGGGTTTAAAAAGTTTCTTTGAAAGATTTCAGATCGACTCTCGTGTCAGAGTGTTTGAAAAATTGCTTTGAAAGCCTTTTGAAAAGGTGTCGGTGTGAAAAGATTTTTGTTTGTTTTTGAAGAGAGCAAGTATCTATGAGAACCTACCTACCCTAAGGAATTCGTCTGTGTAAATGTCCTTTGAAATAGTGCCATCCCACCATTGAGAGGTAGGTAGCACCACCGTTGGAGGTGTTCGGGTCAATTCGAGGTTCGGGACATGGTGATCACCGGAGCAATAGGAAGACACCTTAGAAGCTACCCTCATGCCAGGTTCCCGGATCATGAGGACTTACTAAGACATCCTCTACTCGACGATCACCTTTCGAGGTAAGGCAACAGTGAGGCGTACCCTAGGGGTGGTGTGTGCGATTTGTGTGTCGTTTTCATTTATATTTGTCTTGTCATGTTAAAATGATCTACGCTTGATTTTATTATGGTCATTCATTCTTGCATGCTTTGTTTAACAGTTAATATTTGCGGGAAAAGTAAATTCTAAACTATTACAAATGGCGCGGGTCCACATCGCCAAAATTAAACCGGACCCGATTTGACAGAAAAGCAAATAAAGCAAAAGAAAAAAAAGTGCGAAAAGTAATTGTTACAAAGCTTTGGGAGAGATACATAATTAATTAAGCGAAATAAAATAAATGTACGAAATAAAAGAATTATCGAAACGAGGGCGTTGGACCCTTTTTTGCAAAAATATTGAATTAACGAGGAATTAAAATTAAAAACTAAAAGAGAATGTTTTTGGTATTTTTATGTTTTTTAAGATTTAATGAAAAAGGGAATTAATTAAAATTAAAATAAAAGGCAAACCCTAATTTTAGTTATTTTTTTAATTTATTAAGAAATATTGAAATTTGACCTAATTTAAACCTAAGTGATTTATGTACAATTTAATTATAAAAAATAAAATAAATATTATCATGGTGAAAAAGAAATATTAAAAAAAAAAGAATAAAAATTAACTAAACCTAATTCTACATTTTTTAGATTTTATTATAAAAAGAATTAAAATTATAACCTAATTTAAAGCTAATTAATTACATGCTAATTTATTTACAAGAAAATATCAAAATAAATAATCATTATATATTTTTTTTATCTTTTTCTGAGTTTTTTTTGTGTGTTTTATATTTTGTAAAAAAAATAATTAATTAAATTAAAACAATCAAGAAAATAAAATAACAATTGGAAAATAAAATATAAAGAAAATTGCAAACCAGGGGGGGTGGAAGTCCCAAATTGGAGGTAGGACTTTGAATAATCTGGCCCAAAAACCCTGGGTCCGTTTGACTTTCCAGATGACCTACTGACATGTTGACCAGCGCTTATGGTGTTCAGCAACTTTGAGCCTTTGATCTGAAGCAGCTAGACGCGTGGCTGGCTTGATGGTGATGGAATATGGTGTGCCTTAACGCTAGCGCTGCATGGAAAGATTTATAGAAAAATAATATGGACATATGTAAGACCTGGGGCTCGAACCCAGGTCATGTGTATTACCAGCGCTTTCTCCAACCAACTGTGCCAATCAACGTATTTGATATATAATAAGCGAATAAATATAATAAAGGAAAACAATCCCTTAATGCATCCAACGCGCGAAATTTTGAATTGGCCTATCCTCGCTTGACATGGCATCGTCTTCTCCATTGTTTCATTCTTCCTGAAAAATAATAAACATTTAACGGGGGTTTTGAACCCCCTCAAAACAGGCTTAATTCAATAATAGCGATTAGACCCTGAAGGCCTATAAATTGAGCGCGAGTACGTTAATCTCTTCGTCCAAGCTCCCTGAATCCATCCATGGCATTGTGGTGGTCGAATTTTACGTTATTAGGAAACCCCTAATTGGGAGCTCAAGAAACCCTAGACTGCATCAATGGCAACATCACGTATATAGCACAAAAACGCAATTAATTTGCATGGTTAGTTTCAGAAACTCATAACAAACATTAATCAATGAATAAAAATTGCAAAGTATGCACAAATCATGATGCACGATTCTGAAAATTTCTTGACACAGTTTGAGTCCTAGGTACCGATTCTTGGCGTTTGAGTGGAGGTTTTTGATTGGAACGTGATCAGCAATCCTTGAGGAAGCTATTGAAATAGTTTTTGTGCCTTGAATCAACCTCTAACAATGATTTCAGTTTTGAGTTTTATGGAGAAAATTTCAAGTTTGTAATGGCCTTTCTTGCGCAGCTGAGAGTCTGGTGATTAGGGTTCTCATCTAGCATTTGTACTGAAGGCATTAGGTCAAAAATATTGCTCAAAATCTCTTGAATTCATGAATTGGAGATTTGATTTGTTAAGGATCTTTTTTCAATCTTTTTCAAGTGTTCTTGTGCCAATTAGCATCCAATCAATCCAATTCTTTCCTAATTAGCATATGCACGAAATCTTGATGGCAAAACATGTATAAAAAGATTTATTAGGTCAAGTTATATATTTTTCACATATTTAAATGATTTAAATGAATTAATATAAATAATAATTCAAATAAATAAATAAAAAATGAGAAAATACTTCCCTTTGGGACAAGTGGTCGTGCACATGCTTGGAATGATGAATCATGGAAAAAAAATGGGCCCATTAGCAATTTTAGGTCATTTGAAGTAGTGTTGACTTTTCCAAATATCCAAAAATTTCTCAACTTCCACAAGGCATAACTTGCTCAATTTTTAAGCTTTTCTCATGTTCTTGGACATTTTGGAAAGGTCTTTGAGTCCTCTAACCAATGCCTTTGGTCCCATGTCATTTTGATTTACCAATCTCAAGTTATGGCCTTTGACTTAAAGTCCCTTTTTGTTGACTTTTGAAAATGACCTATAATGTTGAAATTGATAACTTTTTGTGAGAGCATTTCTTGGACTTGTAGTATGCAGATGAGTTGTAGGAAATGTCTTTCTCTTCAAAATGAGCTTTGGATGGAATTTTTCTGATAATCCATGTGAAAGTTATGCCCTGGTCAATTTCAGTTTGACTTTTTCAGCTGTCCAAATAAGGAAACTTTTGCATCTTGATGATTTTCTGAGCCAAATTTTGAGAATCATGATCAAGCATTGATCAAATGATGTTTGTGGCTTCAAAATGATATGTTGACCAAAAATTTGAACTTTTGACTGCCAAATGACCATTTTGCCCCTACAGTTGACTGTAGTGCAATTAGGGTTTTTGACTGTGCAATTTTGAGCTGAATGCCTTGAAACTTGATATGAGGATGCTTGACCATATTTGTAGGCATATGAGACTTGATTGGGCCTTTGGAAACTTCCTTTTCTTGATCAGAACACAAACCCTAATCTTGACTGTATGGGAGACCTTTGCACTGTGCAACCCTTGGGGAATTTTGTGACTTGACTTGGCAATCTTTTTGGAGAATATGGGAGGGCAAATTTTGGGGTACAACAGTTGCCCCTGTTCAATCTTTTTAGACCTGAGGATGCAGATTGGCTGACGTGCCTTTCGTAATCCGAAGGTGGAAGATGATTGAACACTAAAGTGCCCAGAAATTTATGCTCACATAGTAGCAGTGTGATGATGGGAATGGGCTTATAGATGCCATTTGGAGATTGCGGGATAGGATGATGGGCTTATAGATGCCATCTGAATGTTGATCGCGTAGGAGGTTCCTTAGCGAGAACCTGCATACCTGCAAAACAGAAAAATGAGTACCTGACACGTTGCAGGAGCTGGTTTTCAGATGCTTGGTATAGATGTGTCCTGACTGGTTACAGGAGCTGAGTCTGGAGCTTCAAACGGCGATGAATGAACCAGGGATGGTTACTGCCTCAGCCTGAATGGTAAGAGAACCTTGGGTGATTTTAACTTCAACAATGCTTGTTGAGAAAATCTTGGTGGGAAATACCATCTTCGCAGGATCGGGACGAGAACCATAGGCCATTATAATCTGAAAGAGAATCACCTCACTCACCGTCGGAGAGGGAACTATCTGGAAAGGAATTATCACCTCACTCACCGTCGGAGAGGGAAACCTCTGGAAAAGGACTTACCACCTCACTCGCCGTTGGAGAGGGAACCATAGGAGACTATCACCTCACACTCACCGTCGGAGAGGGAAACATCTGAAAAAGGACTTACCACCTCACTCGCCGTTGGAGAGGGAACCATAGGAGACTATCACCTCACACTCACCGTCGGAGAGGGAAACATCTGAAAAAGGACTTACCACCTCACTCGCCGTTGGAGAGGGAACCATAGGAGACTATCACCTCACACTCACCGTCGGAGAGGGAAACATCTGAAAAAGGACTTACCACCTCACTCGCCGTTGGAGAGGGAACCATAGGAGACTATCACCTCACACTCACCGTCGGAGAGGGAAACATCTGAAAAAGGACTTACCACCTCACTCGCCGTTGGAGAGGGAACCATAGGAGACTATCACCTCACACTCACCGTCGGAGAGGGAAACATCTGAAAAAGGAATTACCACCTCACTCACCGTTGGAGAGGGAACCATAGGAGACTATCACCTCACACTCACCGTCGGAGAGGGAAACATCTGAAAAGGAATTATCACCTCACTCACCGTCGGAGAGGGAACCATAGGAAAAGGAATTATCACCTCACTCACCATCGGAGAGGGAACCATCTGAAAAGGAATTATCACCTCACTCACCGTCGGAGAGGGGACCATAAGAGACTATCACCTCACACTCACCGTTGGAGAGGGGACATCTGAAGAAGGAATTACCACCTCACTCACCGTTGGAGAGGGGACCATAACTTCTGCTGAGTCTTTATCAGAAAAATCTGTTGGGAGTCGATTCAGCTGGACTAGAGAAGGCTTTGAAATATGTTTGAGCATTTTAACTGCGTCTTTCCTGAAAGGTAAAGGTCAGTCATATGCGATGCATGATATGGATCAAGCAATGATGTTCTCAACATAAATGAGATTTGTATGATATGATGCGTCTATGCATGCTATAATGATGTATGTGATGTTTTATGAATGTTTTTGTCTAGGAAAGTGAATCCTTGACGGGTGCCGGGAAGTCGTATCCTGGGCTGATGTTGAAGAATAAGCTTTTGCTTCCGCTGGGGATGATAACTGCAAGAATACCGGTAGGAGAAGATGACTCCGTTGCGGAATAAACTTGGCAAATGGAAGATTCTGCGGGGAGAAAAGATACTCTAGCGACCATGCTGGGAAGTGATACTCTGTGGGGATAGAGATGCTTTGCTGAATTGTTGAGAATGACTTGCTGAGGATACCTTTGTTGTTGGAAGTGTTGATGGACTTCGCTGGGGTAAGAAGACTTCGTCGAGGACGCTCTTTCCATGGCTTTTGGCTGAGGATAACCCAGTTATATCCTGGTAAGGAAATAACTCTTGAATAAAGCCGGGGGACGCGTTCGTGTTCTGCGAGGGATAAGCTTCCAGAATCTACTGGGGATAAGCTTACTGCTAGGGAGATGATTCAACTTTCCTGGGGAACTAGATTGGACTCTCTTGGGGAAGCTTTGAGCTGCATTTGGGGAGTGGCTCTGCTGAATGACTGGTATGCCGCCGGGGAACAATCTTTAGGCCAAGATTGCCGGGGATGCTTGTATATTGCTGCTGGGGAAGGTTGAGATCTGCGGGAGTATACCCAACTTCCTTAAGGTTTGACAATAGCTTTGCCCAAGAGTGCTCTGACTGGCTGGCTCACTCTCTGGGGAATTAAGACATCTGGCTATGTTTTTCAGCTGAACGTCCCTTGATATCCTGGAGGACAGAACAATCAGATTGCTTAGACCACTCATTATTGCCTCTGTTTCCATGGGGGAGGCACATGTGGGATGCTGATAATTGTTGAGGGTCAAACCTTCTTTTGGTAGGCAGGTGACAAGATGTCAGGACATAGTCGTACGCTCTGATCCCTAACTTTTGCCTGGACCGCCCTTTCGGGTTTTCAGTCCACCGGGATACCCATTTTTGCCCAAGCCGCCTTTTCAGGTTTTCGACTTGCCGGGTGTACAGATTTTTTCATTTCATCCCTTATTTTTGCCCGAACCCTTTTGGTTCGCCGGGAAGCCCTTATTTTTGCCTAGGTGTGTCAACCTAGCGGGTCTTTGATTATGCGCAGTATTTTTTTCGACTATGTCCACGCTCTCAGAATGTAGGGAGTTGCCCCTGTTAGAAGTGTTTTGTCATACAAGATTTGTTGCTGGAATTCCCAAAATGATTCAGGCGGAGATTTGCCCCAGGCTGGTTGGCCTTTTGAGAGATTCTCCGAATCTTGACTTAACTGCCCCAGATGATGGACAATAGTCATGTCATGCCCCTTGATTGGAAGTGCTTTTATTCACTAGGTATTCTTTGTGCGAAGTTTCCTGCTGTTCAAACAAAAAGTCATATGCAAACAAAGTTATGTTAAAAATGCAAAGCTTATGTCTGTCTTGAAGATTTTGAAAATGCATTCTCTTTCATAAAACAAATGAATGTTTGTAAAACGTGATGTCAACTCGTTATTTTATTGCGAGCCTTAAGGAGTCAGGATACCTTTTGTAACAGTATGCTTTCGAACCAACCCATGCTTCAGCTAGGAATTTTGAGGGTTATAACGTGGCCTGGTTCACGGTTTAAGAAACAAAGGATAAAGGCTCAAATTATTTGTACCCACCCGTTCTTCGTGATGTTCTTCAATCCTAAACTCAGCTGATCATACGTTAGACCTTGTTTGAGTCTTTGTCCTGATTTTCCGGTGATGATTCGAATGTTGATAACTTATTTTGGATAGGCAGTCATTCCTTTTTGTTGAGGGTTTGTAGAACCTCTTTTTTCCTTGATTTTATTATCCCTATTTTTTTTTGCCTGAACTGTCCTTTTGTGATTACAGTCAGCGGGATGCCCCAATTTTGTAAGTCTCCTTCATTGGTTTTGATTTATTGGGTTTTTTTTTGAATTTTGAAAGATAATGACTGCCTTTCTTTATTGATCATTCGGAACCATCACTGTCTTTCTTTGTTTTGTAAGGATCTTTTTGGTGCCATTCGTTATGCACTTGGATCAACTGAGAGAACTACCCTGCCCCAGGTTATGATGAAGGGTTTTGAATTTCGAAAAGAAAAACTCCTACTTCTTTGGCTCAGAGGGGTTGACGAGGGATTATCATCCTTATAACTCCAGTGCTTAGGGATTGAAACAATGCCTGTACCTCATCAGCGGGGTCTGTTCAAAAGCATACTGTAGATTATGGTATCGTTTTCGTCATCCTCCCTCAAGAGGCTTAGAATTTTAGATCAAGAGTTGACATCAGAAAAAATATGAAAATAATTTGCGTATAGTGAATACGAATATATTGCTTCAAACAGACATATGCGGTGCATTAATGAAATAACAATGTTTAACAATGAGTAAATGTTTGAACAAAAGAAAATTGCAACTTGAACATTCGAATGAACAAAAGTCTTTTCAGTCCTAGCCATGTTTTGGCAAGGGAGCAGTGGTCACGTTGGGAGTCTCGGTGGGCTCGAACTCGATCTCTTTAGCGTCGATCATGTTCTGAATCTTGTACTTCAGTGCCCAACAATCCTCAGTATCGTGCCCCGGGCTACCAGAATGGTAAGCGCACTTTACTTCTGGGTTGTAATTTGGAGAGGAGGTCTTTGGATTTGCAGGAGGGTTGATCACCGCAATCAGGTTCATCCTTAGCATGTGCTGCAAAGCTCGTGACCATGACATGTTGATGTTGGTGAATTGTCTCTTAGGCTTGTCCGACCTGTTCTGATCAACCCACTGTTCTTGGCGAGGTCGTTGTTGGACCTGTGAAGTAGTAGCAACTAGGAGAGGTCTATTCATTGGACCCGACCTTTGCCCTCTTGGAAGCTGTTCCATGACCTGGTCCCTGATTTGGGCTGGTTGCTTCATGCCTTGAGGAAGTTGGCTGATCATGGCCCTCAGCTCTCCTTGCTCCTGAGCTAGACCTTGAATGAGGGCCCTTTGCCCCAGCATCTGGGTTTTCAATGTGTCTACCTCAGCTTGTAGGTGTTTCAACCTCTCATCCTCAGCATTGTTCTTGACAAAAGTCCCCATGAGAAGTGTCCTTAGCTCTTCCTGTCCCTTGGATAGATTCAGGAGGATTTCCCCGAACCGAGTCTCTTGAGCAAGAAGGTCCTGGTTATCTGGTTGGAAGGCCATTGCTGAAATAAACAGCGAGAAAGGTGAGTGACCTGCAAAAGGGATACCTGTAATGCAATGATGAGTATGACATGTATGCAATGTTTTCAAGGATCTCGCGGGGTAAACAAGAAAATTGTTAGAATTTGAATCTGGTAGCTTGATTGAAGGAACTTCATGTTGTTGAGAGTCCTTCTTCAAGGGTCAAGGCTCACCATATCTAGTGGGTCATAGCCCCTGACAACTTTGGCTCGGGGAACTTTCTTCAGGTGTCAAAGCTCACCATATCAAGTGGGTCATAGCCCCTGACAACTTTGTCTAGAGGAAAATAAATCCTCTTTGCCCCTTGCTGGACAGTTGGTTCATCCTGGCCTGCATCACAGACCCTTGAGATCCTTGAAATGGGTTAGGATGTATGCAATGGTATGATGTTATGCTATGCATGGGGTAATGTAAGTAGCCCTGTTATGAGTCCCAATTAAGGACTGCAAACCAAAACCTGCAAGAAACCTAAGTAAAACCTGTCATGAGTCCTAATTAAGGACTAAATAAAACCTGCAAAACACTCAGTAAACCCTGTTATGAGTCCCAGTTAAGGACTATAAACAAAACCTGCAAGTAGTTCATGTGTCAGATAACAAGCATGCAAGTAGGCAATTACGAAGGCACACAAGTCACACAAGAGAAGCCCTTAGAGTTTAGGCCAGCATGAGGTCTAGGTATTACCCTCTTTCAGTTTGTTGGTTCATACCTGTCCTATCAAAGTAACCGGGTTCTTAGAGGATCCCAATATCATTGACTACCCTCAATCGGTCATAACTCCAGCATCGCAATCTTTTCTTACGGCCAGAACCATCACGAGAGTTTAGCCTCAATGGGCGTAGCATACTGCTACTGTTCTAATGGCCAAGTTGGGTCATTTAAGGTTCTAAGGTCTGTTGGTGCTTAATGACTCCTTGGAAGACCCATATTCTCCCCGTTTCAACACGAGGGATATCGGTACAGACCAAGGCGCCACACCAACATAGCCACTGCTTCACCCATGTCGGTATACGCCGGACAGGTCCCTCACAGCTTATGCTACCTAAACAGGGTATCCCCAGATCCGGGTTAGGATCTATGTAACTCCGATGCAACCCACAATAGTAAAGCAAGCAAATCAATACAATTAAAAACACAGTTATGAACTAGCCCTAAGGTACACCTCACTTTAAGTTTAGGTCCCCAGCAGAGTCGCCAGTTCTGTGATCGGTGGATCTGGAACTGACTGTTTAACGCTGGTTCGCGAAATGTCGCGGAAGCAAGAGTCGCCACCGTCTTTTATTTTCTCCAAATGGAAAGGACAAAAGCACAGAAAAATTCCTTAAAGAGATCGCTCTCGGTTCGGGAGGTAGGTTATAGAAAGGGAAGGTGTTAGCACCCTTTTTATCCATGGTTATCCATGGGCTCTTAGATACTTGCTCATTGTGTTTTCAAAAATGGTTTGTTTGCTTTTCAACTGTGGGTTTAAAAAGTTTCTTTGAAAGATTTCAGATCGACTCTCGTGTCAGAGTGTTTGAAAAATTGCTTTGAAAGCCTTTTGAAAAGGTGTCGGTGTGAAAAGATTTTTGTTTGTTTTTGAAGAGAGCAAGTATCTATGAGAACCTACCTACCCTAAGGAATTCGTCTGTGTAAATGTCCTTTGAAATAGTGCCATCCCACCATTGAGAGGTAGGTAGCACCACCGTTGGAGGTGTTCGGGTCAATTCGAGGTTCGGGACATGGTGATCACCGGAGCAATAGGAAGACACCTTAGAAGCTACCCTCATGCCAGGTTCCCGGATCATGAGGACTTACTAAGACATCCTCTACTCGACGATCACCTTTCGAGGTAAGGCAACAGTGAGGCGTACCCTAGGGGTGGTGTGTGCGATTTGTGTGTCGTTTTCATTTATATTTGTCTTGTCATGTTAAAATGATCTACGCTTGATTTTATTATGGTCATTCATTCTTGCATGCTTTGTTTAACAGTTAATATTTGCGGGAAAAGTAAATTCTAAACTATTACAAATGGCGCGGGTCCACATCGCCAAAATTAAACCGGACCCGATTTGACAGAAAAGCAAATAAAGCAAAAGAAAAAAAGTGCGAAAAGTAATTGTTACAAAGCTTTGGGAGAGATACATAATTAATTAAGCGAAATAAAATAAATGTACGAAATAAAAGAATTATCGAAACGAGGGCGTTGGACCCTTTTTTGCAAAAATATTGAATTAACGAGGAATTAAAATTAAAAACTAAAAGAGAATGTTTTTGGTATTTTTATGTTTTTTAAGATTTAATGAAAAAGGGAATTAATTAAAATTAAAATAAAAGGCAAACCCTAATTTTAGTTATTTTTTTAATTTATTAAGAAATATTGAAATTTGACCTAATTTAAACCTAAGTGATTTATGTAGAATTTAATTATAAAAAATAAAATAAATATTATCATGGTGAAAAAGAAATATTAAAAAAAAAAGAATAAAAATTAACTAAACCTAATTCTACATTTTTTAGATTTTATTATAAAAAGAATTAAAATTATAACCTAATTTAAAGCTAATTAATTACATGCTAATTTATTTACAAGAAAATATCAAAATAAATAATCATTATATATTTTTTTTATCTTTTTCTGAGTTTTTTTTGTGTGTTTTATATTTTGTAAAAAAAATAATTAATTAAATTAAAACAATCAAGAAAATAAAATAACAATTGGAAAATAAAATATAAAGAAAATTGCAAACCAGGGGGGGTGGAAGTCCCAAATTGGAGGTAGGACTTTGAATAATCTGGCCCAAAAACCCTGGGTCCGTTTGACTTTCCAGATGACCTACTGACATGTTGACCAGCGCTTATGGTGTTCAGCAACTTTGAGCCTTTGATCTGAAGCAGCTAGACGCGTGGCTGGCTTGATGGTGATGGAATATGGTGTGCCTTAACGCTAGCGCTGCATGGAAAGATTTATAGAAAAATAATATGGACATATGTAAGACCTGGGGCTCGAACCCAGGTCATGTGTATTACCAGCGCTTTCTCCAACCAACTGTGCCAATCAACGTATTTGATATATAATAAGCGAATAAATATAATAAAGGAAAACAATCCCTTAATGCATCCAACGCGCGAAATTTTGAATTGGCCTATCCTCGCTTGACATGGCATCGTCTTCTCCATTGTTTCATTCTTCCTGAAAAATAATAAACATTTAACGGGGGTTTTGAACCCCCTCAAAACAGGCTTAATTCAATAATAGCGATTAGACCCTGAAGGCCTATAAATTGAGCGCGAGTACGTTAATCTCTTCGTCCAAGCTCCCTGAATCCATCCATGGCATTGTGGTGGTCGAATTTTACGTTATTAGGAAACCCCTAATTGGGAGCTCAAGAAACCCTAGACTGCATCAATGGCAACATCACGTATATAGCACAAAAACGCAATTAATTTGCATGGTTAGTTTCAGAAACTCATAACAAACATTAATCAATGAATAAAAATTGCAAAGTATGCACAAATCATGATGCACGATTCTGAAAATTTCTTGACACAGTTTGAGTCCTAGGTACCGATTCTTGGCGTTTGAGTGGAGGTTTTTGATTGGAACGTGATCAGCAATCCTTGAGGAAGCTATTGAAATAGTTTTTGTGCCTTGAATCAACCTCTAACAATGATTTCAGTTTTGAGTTTTATGGAGAAAATTTCAAGTTTGTAATGGCCTTTCTTGCGCAGCTGAGAGTCTGGTGATTAGGGTTCTCATCTAGCATTTGTACTGAAGGCATTAGGTCAAAAATATTGCTCAAAATCTCTTGAATTCATGAATTGGAGATTTGATTTGTTAAGGATCTTTTTTCAATCTTTTTCAAGTGTTCTTGTGCCAATTAGCATCCAATCAATCCAATTCTTTCCTAATTAGCATATGCACGAAATCTTGATGGCAAAACATGTATAAAAAGATTTATTAGGCCAAGTTATATATTTTTCACATATTTAAATGATTTAAATGAATTAATATAAATAATAATTCAAATAAATAAATAAAAATGAGAAAATACTTCCCTTTGGGCCAAGTGGTCGTGCACATGCTTGGAATGATGAATCATGGAAAAAAAATGGGCCCATTAGCAATTTTAGGTCATTTGAAGTAGTGTTGACTTTTCCAAATATCCAAAAATTTCCCAACTTCCACAAGGCATAACTTGCTCAATTTTTAAGCTTTTCTCATGTTCTTGGATATTTTGGAAAGGTCTTTGAGTCCTCTAACCAATGCCTTTGGTCCCATGTCATTTTGATTTACCAATCTCAAGTTATGGCCTTTGACTTAAAGTCCCTTTTTGTTGACTTTTGAAAATGACCTATAATGTTGAAATTGATAACTTTTTGTGAGAGCATTTCTTGGACTTGTAGTATGAAGATGAGTTGTAGGAAATGTCTTTCTCTTCAAAATGAGCTTTGGATGGAATTTTTCTGATAATCCATGTGAAAGTTATGCCCTGGTCAATTTCAGTTTGACTTTTTCAACTGTCCAAATAAGGAAACTTTTGCATCTTGATGATTTTCTGAGCCAAATTTTGAGAATCATGATCAAGCATTGATCAAATGATGTTTGTGGCTTCAAAATGATATGTTGACCAAAAATTTGAACTTTTGACTGCCAAATGACCATTTTGCCCCTACAATTGACTGTAGTGCAATTAGGGTTTTTGACTGTGCAATTTTGAGCTGAATGCCTTGAAACTTGATATGAGGATGCTTGACCATATTTGTAGGCATATGAGACTTGATTGGGCCTTTGGAAACTTCCTTTTCTTGATCAGAACACAAACCCTAATCTTGACTGTATGGGAGACCTTTGCACTGTGCAACCCTTGGGGAATTTTGTGACTTGACTTGGCAATCTTTTTGGAGAATATGGGAGGGCAAATTTTGGGGTACAACAGTTGCCCCTGTTCAATCTTTTTAGACCTGAGGATGCAGATTGGCTGACGTGCCTTTCGTAATCCGAAGGTGGAAGATGATTGAACACTAAAGTGCCCAGAAATTTGTGCTCACATAGTAGCAGTGTGATGATGGGAATGGGCTTATAGATGCCATTTGGAGATTGCGGGATAGGATGATGGGCTTATAGATGCCATCTGAATGTTGATCGCGTAGGAGGTTCCTTAGCGAGAACCTGCATACCTGCAAAACAGAAAAATGAGTACCTGACACGTTGCAGGAGCTGGTTTTCAGATGCTTGGTATAGATGTGTCCTGACTGGTTACAGGAGCTGAGTCTGGAGCTTCAAACGGCGATGAATGAACCAGGGATGGTTACTGCCTCAGCCTGAATGGTAAGAGAACCTTGGGTGATTTTAACTTCAACAATGCTTGTTGAGAAAATCTTGGTGGGAAATACCATCTTCGCAGGATCGGGACGAGAACCATAGGCCATTATAATCTGAAAGAGAATCACCTCACTCACCGTCGGAGAGGGAACTATCTGGAAAGGAATTATCACCTCACTCACCGTCGGAGAGGGAAACCTCTGGAAAAGGACTTACCACCTCACTCTCCGTTGGAGAGGGAACCATAGGAGACTATCACCTCACACTCACCGTCGGAGAGGGAAACATCTGAAAAAGGACTTACCACCTCACTCGCCGTTGGAGAGGGAACCATAGGAGACTATCACCTCACACTCACCGTCGGAGAGGGAAACATCTGAAAAAGGACTTACCACCTCACTCGCCGTTGGAGAGGGAACCATAGGAGACTATCACCTCACACTCACCGTCGGAGAGGGAAACATCTGAAAAAGGACTTACCACCTCACTCGCCGTTGGAGAGGGAACCATAGGAGACTATCACCTCACACTCACCGTCGGAGAGGGAAACATCTGAAAAAGGACTTACCACCTCACTCGCCGTTGGAGAGGGAACCATAGGAGACTATCACCTCACACTCACCGTCGGAGAGGGAAACATCTGAAAAAGGAATTACCACCTCACTCACCGTTGGAGAGGGAACCATAGGAGACTATCACCTCACACTCACTGTCAGAGAGGGAAACATCTGAAAAGGAATTATCACCTCACTCACCGTCGGAGAGGGAACCATAGGAAAAGGAATTATCACCTCACTCACCATCGGAGAGGGAACCATCTGAAAAGGAATTATCACCTCACTCACCATCGGAGAGGGGACCATAAGAGACTATCACCTCACACTCACCGTTGGAGAGGGGACATCTGAAGAAGGAATTACCACCTCACTCACCGTTGGAGAGGGGACCATAACTTCTGCTGAGTCTTTATCAGAAAAATCTGTTGGGAGTCGATTCAGCTGGACTAGAGAAGGCTTTGAAATATGTTTGAGCATTTTAACTGCGTCTTTCCTGAAAGGTAAAGGTCAGTCATATGCGATGCATGATATGGATCAAGCAATGATGTTCTCAACATAAATGAGATTTGTATGATATGATGCGTCTATGCATGTTATAATGATGTATGTGATGTTTTATGAATGTTTTTGTCTAGGAAAGTGAATCCTTGACGGGTGCCGGGAAGTCGTATCCTGGGCTGATGTTGAAGAATAAGCTTTTGCTTCCGCTGGGGATGATAACTGCAAGAATACCGGTAGGAGAAGATGACTCCGTTGCGGAATAAACTTGGCAAATGGAAGATTCTGCGGGGAGAAAAGATACTCTAGCGACCATGCTGGGAAGTGATACTCTGTGGGGATAGAGATGCTTTGCTGAATTGTTGAGAATGACTTGCTGAGGATACCTTTGTTGTTGGAAGTGTTGATGGACTTCGCTGGGGTAAGAAGACTTCGTCGAGGACGCTCTTTCCATGGCTTTTGGCTGAGGATAACCCAGTTATATCCTGGTAAGGAAATAACTCTTGAATAAAGCCGGGGGACGCGTTCGTGTTCTGCGAGGGATAAGCTTCCAGAATCTACTGGGGATAAGCTTACTGCTGGGGAGATGATTCAACTTTCCTGGGGAACTAGATTGGACTCTCTTGGGGAAGCTTTGAGCTGCATTTGGGGAGTGGCTCTGCTGAATGACTGGTATGCCGCCGGGGAACAATCTTTAGGCCAAGATTGCCGGGGATGCTTGTATATTGCTGCTGGGGAAGGTTGAGATCTGCGGGAGTATACCCAACTTCCTTAAGGTTTGACAATAGCTTTGCCCAAGAGTGCTCTGACTGGCTGGCTCACTCTCTGGGGAATTAAGACATCTGGCTATGTTTTTCAGCTGAACGTCCCTTGATATCCTGGAGGACAGAACAATCAGATTGCTTAGACCACTCATTATTGCCTCTGTTTCCATGGGGGAGGCACATGTGGGATGCTGATAATTGTTGAGGGTCAAACCTTCTTTTGGTAGGCAGGTGACAAGATGTCAGGACATAGTCGTACGCTCTGATCCCTAACTTTTGCCTGGACCGCCCTTTCGGGTTTTCAGTCCACCGGGATACCCATTTTTGCCCAAGCCGCCTTTTCAGGTTTTCGACTTGCCGGGTGTACAGATTTTTTCATTTCATCCCTTATTTTTGCCCGAACCCTTTTGGTTCGCCGGGAAGCCCTTATTTTTGCCTAGGTGTGTCAACCTAGCGGGTCTTTGATTATGCGCAGTATTTTTTTCGACTATGTCCACGCTCTCAGAATGTAGGGAGTTGCCCCTGTTAGAAGTGTTTTGTCATACAAGATTTGTTGCTGGAATTCCCAAAATGATTCAGGCGGAGATTTGCCCCAGGCTGGTTGGCCTTTTGAGAGATTCTCCGAATCTTGACTTAACTGCCCCAGATGATGGACAATAGTCATGTCATGCCCCTTGATTGGAAGTGCTTTTATTCACTAGGTATTCTTTGTGCGAAGTTTCCTGCTGTTCAAACAAAAAGTCATATGCAAACAAAGTTATGTTAAAAATGCAAAGCTTATGTCTGTCTTGAAGATTTTGAAAATGCATTCTCTTTCATAAAACAAATGAATGTTTGTAAAACGTGATGTCAACTCGTTATTTTATTGCGAGCCTTAAGGAGTCAGGATACCTTTTGTAACAGTATGCTTTCGAACCAACCCATGCTTCAGCTAGGAATTTTGAGGGTTATAACGTGGCCTGGTTCACGGTTTAAGAAACAAAGGATAAAGGCTCAAATTATTTGTACCCACCCGTTCTTCGTGATGTTCTTCAATCCTAAACTCAGCTGATCATACGTTAGACCTTGTTTGAGTCTTTGTCCTGATTTTCCGGTGATGATTCGAATGTTGATAACTTATTTTGGATAGGCAGTCATTCCTTTTTGTTGAGGGTTTGTAGAACCTCTTTTTTCCTTGATTTTATTATCCCTATTTTTTTTTGCCTGAACTGTCCTTTTGTGATTACAGTCAGCGGGATGCCCCAATTTTGTAAGTCTCCTTCATTGGTTTTGATTTATTGGGTTTTTTTTTGAATTTTGAAAGATAATGACTGCCTTTCTTTATTGATCATTCGGAACCATCACTGTCTTTCTTTGTTTTGTAAGGATCTTTTTGGTGCCATTCGTTATGCACTTGGATCAACTGAGAGAACTACCCTGCCCCAGGTTATGATGAAGGGTTTTGAATTTCGAAAAGAAAAACTCCTACTTCTTTGGCTCAGAGGGGTTGACGAGGGATTATCATCCTTATAACTCCAGTGCTTAGGGATTGAAACAATGCCTGTACCTCATCAGCGGGGTCTGTTCAAAAGCATACTGTAGATTATGGTATCGTTTTCGTCATCCTCCCTCAAGAGGCTTAGAATTTTAGATCAAGAGTTGACATCAGAAAAAATATGAAAATAATTTGCGTATAGTGAATACGAATATATTGCTTCAAACAGACATATGCGGTGCATTAATGAAATAACAATGTTTAACAATGAGTAAATGTTTGAACAAAAGAAAATTGCAACTTGAACATTCGAATGAACAAAAGTCTTTTCAGTCCTAGCCATGTTTTGGCAAGGGAGCAGTGGTCACGTTGGGAGTCTCGGCGGGCTCGAACTCGATCTCTTTAGCGTCGATCATGTTCTGAATCTTGTACTTCAGTGCCCAACAATCCTCAGTATCGTGCCCCGGGCTACCAGAATGGTAAGCGCACTTTACTTCTGGGTTGTAATTTGGAGAGGAGGTCTTTGGATTTGCAGGAGGGTTGATCACCGCAATCAGGTTCATCCTTAGCATGTGCTGCAAAGCTCGTGACCATGACATGTTGATGTTGGTGAATTGTCTCTTAGGCTTGTCCGACCTGTTCTGATCAACCCACTGTTCTTGGCGAGGTCGTTGTTGGACCTGTGAAGTAGTAGCAACTAGGAGAGGTCTATTCATTGGACCCGACCTTTGCCCTCTTGGAAGCTGTTCCATGACCTGGTCCCTGATTTGGGCTGGTTGCTTCATGCCTTGAGGAAGTTGGCTGATCATGGCCCTCAGCTCTCCTTGCTCCTGAGCTAGACCTTGAATGAGGGCCCTTTGCCCCAGCATCTGGGTTTTCAATGTGTCTACCTCAGCTTGTAGGTGTTTCAACCTCTCATCCTCAGCATTGTTCTTGACAAAAGTCCCCATGAGAAGTGTCCTTAGCTCTTCCTGTCCCTTGGATAGATTCAGGAGGATTTCCCCGAACCGAGTCTCTTGAGCAAGAAGGTCCTGGTTATCTGGTTGGAAGGCCATTGCTGAAATAAACAGCGAGAAAGGTGAGTGACCTGCAAAAGGGATACCTGTAATGCAATGATGAGTATGACATGTATGCAATGTTTTCAAGGATCTCGCGGGGTAAACAAGAAAATTGTTAGAATTTGAATCTGGTAGCTTGATTGAAGGAACTTCATGTTGTTGAGAGTCCTTCTTCAAGGGTCAAGGCTCACCATATCTAGTGGGTCATAGCCCCTGACAACTTTGGCTCGGGGAACTTTCTTCAGGTGTCAAAGCTCACCATATCAAGTGGGTCATAGCCCCTGACAACTTTGTCTAGAGGAAAATAAATCCTCTTTGCCCCTTGCTGGACAGTTGGTTCATCCTGGCCTGCATCACAGACCCTTGAGATCCTTGAAATGGGTTAGGATGTATGCAATGGTATGATGTTATGCTATGCATGGGGTAATGTAAGTAGCCCTGTTATGAGTCCCAATTAAGGACTGCAAACCAAAACCTGCAAGAAACCTAAGTAAAACCTGTCATGAGTCCTAATTAAGGACTAAATAAAACCTGCAAAACACTCAGTAAACCCTGTTATGAGTCCCAGTTAAGGACTATAAACAAAACCTGCAAGTAGTTCATGTGTCAGATAACAAGCATGCAAGTAGGCAATTACGAAGGCACACAAGTCACACAAGAGAAGCCCTTAGAGTTTAGGCCAGCATGAGGTCTAGGTATTACCCTCTTTCAGTTTGTTGGTTCATACCTGTCCTATCAAAGTAACCGGGTTCTTAGAGGATCCCAATATCATTGACTACCCTCAATCGGTCATAACTCCAGCATCGCAATCTTTTCTTGCGGCCAGAACCATCACGAGAGTTTAGCCTCAATGGGCGTAGCATACTGCTACTGTTCTAATGGCCAAGTTGGGTCATTTAAGGTTCTAAGGTCTGTTGGTGCTTAATGACTCCTTGGAAGACCCATATTCTCCCCGTTTCAACACGAGGGATATCGGTACAGACCAAGGCGCCACACCAACGTAGCCACTGCTTCACCCATGTCGGTATACGCCGGACAGGTCCCTCACAGCTTATGCTACCTAAACAGGGTATCCCCAGATCCGGGTTAGGATCTATGTAACTCCGATGCAACCCACAATAGTAAAGCAAGCAAATCAATACAATTAAAAACACAGTTATGAACTAGCCCTAAGGTACACCTCACTTTAAGTTTAGGTCCCCAGCAGAGTCGCCAGTTCTGTGATCGGTGGATCTGGAACTGACTGTTTAACGCTGGTTCGCGAAATGTCGCGGAAGCAAGAGTCGCCACCGTCTTTTATTTTCTCCAAATGGAAAGGACAAAAGCACAGAAAAATTCCTTAAAGAGACCGCTCTCGGTTCGGGAGGTAGGTTATAGAAAGGGAAGGTGTTAGCACCCTTTCTATCCATGGTTATCCATGGGCTCTTAGATACTTGCTCATTGTGTTTTCAAAAATGGTTTGTTTGCTTTTCAACTGTGGGTTTAAAAAGTTTCTTTGAAAGATTTCAGATCGACTCTCGTGTCAGAGTGTTTGAAAAATTGCTTTGAAAGCCTTTTGAAAAGGTGTCGGTGTGAAAAGATTTTTGTTTGTTTTTGAAGAGAGCAAGTATCTATGAGAACCTACCTACCCTAAGGAATTCGTCTGTGTAAATGTCCTTTGAAATAGTGCCATCCCACCATTGAGAGGTAGGTAGCACCACCGTTGGAGGTGTTCGGGTCAATTCGAGGTTCGGGACATGGTGATCACCGGAGCAATAGGAAGACACCTTAGAAGCTACCCTCATGCCAGGTTCCCGGATCATGAGGACTTACTAAGACATCCTCTACTCGACGATCACCTTTCGAGGTAAGGCAACAGTGAGGCGTACCCTAGGGGTGGTGTGTGCGATTTGTGTGTCGTTTTCATTTATATTTGTCTTGTCATGTTAAAATGATCTACGCTTGATTTTATTATGGTCATTCATTCTTGCATGCTTTGTTTAACAGTTAATATTTGCGGGAAAAGTAAATTCTAAACTATTACAAATGGCGCGGGTCCACATCGCCAAAATTAAACCGGACCCGATTTGACAGAAAAGCAAATAAAGCAAAAGAAAAAAAGTGCGAAAAGTAATTGTTACAAAGCTTTGGGAGAGATACATAATTAATTAAGCGAAATAAAATAAATGTACGAAATAAAAGAATTATCGAAACGAGGGCGTTGGACCCTTTTTTGCAAAAATATTGAATTAACGAGGAATTAAAATTAAAAACTAAAAGAGAATGTTTTTGGTATTTTTATGTTTTTTAAGATTTAATGAAAAAGGGAATTAATTAAAATTAAAATAAAAGGCAAACCCTAATTTTAGTTATTTTTTTAATTTATTAAGAAATATTGAAATTTGACCTAATTTAAACCTAAGTGATTTATGTAGAATTTAATTATAAAAAATAAAATAAATATTATCATGGTGAAAAAGAAATATTAAAAAAAAAAGAATAAAAATTAACTAAACCTAATTCTACATTTTTTAGATTTTATTATAAAAAGAATTAAAATTATAACCTAATTTAAAGCTAATTAATTACATGCTAATTTATTTACAAGAAAATATCAAAATAAATAATCATTATATATTTTTTTTATCTTTTTCTGAGTTTTTTTTGTGTGTTTTATATTTTGTAAAAAAAATAATTAATTAAATTAAAACAATCAAGAAAATAAAATAACAATTGGAAAATAAAATATAAAGAAAATTGCAAACCAGGGGGGGTGGAAGTCCCAAATTGGAGGTAGGACTTTGAATAATCTGGCCCAAAAACCCTGGGTCCGTTTGACTTTCCAGATGACCTACTGACATGTTGACCAGCGCTTATGGTGTTCAGCAACTTTGAGCCTTTGATCTGAAGCAGCTAGACGCGTGGCTGGCTTGATGGTGATGGAATATGGTGTGCCTTAACGCTAGCGCTGCATGGAAAGATTTATAGAAAAATAATATGGACATATGTAAGACCTGGGGCTCGAACCCAGGTCATGTGTATTACCAGCGCTTTCTCCAACCAACTGTGCCAATCAACGTATTTGATATATAATAAGCGAATAAATATAATAAAGGAAAACAATCCCTTAATGCATCCAACGCGCGAAATTTTGAATTGGCCTATCCTCGCTTGACATGGCATCGTCTTCTCCATTGTTTCATTCTTCCTGAAAAATAATAAACATTTAACGGGGGTTTTGAACCCCCTCAAAACAGGCTTAATTCAATAATAGCGATTAGACCCTGAAGGCCTATAAATTGAGCGCGAGTACGTTAATCTCTTCGTCCAAGCTCCCTGAATCCATCCATGGCATTGTGGTGGTCGAATTTTACGTTATTAGGAAACCCCTAATTGGGAGCTCAAGAAACCCTAGACTGCATCAATGGCAACATCACGTATATAGCACAAAAACGCAATTAATTTGCATGGTTAGTTTCAGAAACTCATAACAAACATTAATCAATGAATAAAAATTGCAAAGTATGCACAAATCATGATGCACGATTCTGAAAATTTCTTGACACAGTTTGAGTCCTAGGTACCGATTCTTGGCGTTTGAGTGGAGGTTTTTGATTGGAACGTGATCAGCAATCCTTGAGGAAGCTATTGAAATAGTTTTTGTGCCTTGAATCAACCTCTAACAATGATTTCAGTTTTGAGTTTTATGGAGAAAATTTCAAGTTTGTAATGGCCTTTCTTGCGCAGCTGAGAGTCTGGTGATTAGGGTTCTCATCTAGCATTTGTACTGAAGGCATTAGGTCAAAAATATTGCTCAAAATCTCTTGAATTCATGAATTGGAGATTTGATTTGTTAAGGATCTTTTTTCAATCTTTTTCAAGTGTTCTTGTGCCAATTAGCATCCAATCAATCCAATTCTTTCCTAATTAGCATATGCACGAAATCTTGATGGCAAAACATGTATAAAAAGATTTATTAGGTCAAGTTATATATTTTTCACATATTTAAATGATTTAAATGAATTAATATAAATAATAATTCAAATAAATAAATAAAAAATGAGAAAATACTTCCCTTTGGGCCAAGTGGTCGTGCACATGCTTGGAATGATGAATCATGGAAAAAAAATGGGCCCATTAGCAATTTTAGGTCATTTGAAGTAGTGTTGACTTTTCCAAATATCCAAAAATTTCCCAACTTCCACAAGGCATAACTTACTCAATTTTTAAGCTTTTCTCATTTTCTTGGACATTTTGGAAAGGTCTTTGAGTCCTCTAACCAATGCCTTTGGTCCCATGTCATTTTGATTTACCAATCTCAAGTTATGGCCTTTGACTTAAAGTCCCTTTTTGTTGACTTTTGAAAATGACCTATAATGTTGAAATTGATAACTTTTTGTGAGAGCATTTATTGGACTTGTAGTATGAAGATTAGTTGTAGGAAATGTCTTTCTATTCAAAATGAGCTTTGGATGGAATTTTTCTGATAATCCATGTGAAAGTTATGCCCTGGTCAATTTCAGTTTGACTTTTTCAGCTGTCCAAATAAGGAAACTTTTGCATCTTGATGATTTTCTGAGCCAAATTTTGAGAATCATGATCAAGCATTGATCAAATGATGTTTGTGGCTTCAAAATGATATGTTGACCAAAAATTTGAACTTTTGACTGCCAAATGACCATTTTGCCCCTACAGTTGACTGTAGTGCAATTAGGGTTTTTGACTGTGCAATTTTGAGCTGAATGCCTTGAAACTTGATATGAGGATGCTTGACCATATTTGTAGGCATATGAGACTTGATTGGGCCTTTGGAAACTTCCTTTTCTTGATCAGAACACAAACCCTAATCTTGACTGTATGGGAGACCTTTGCACTGTGCAACCCTTGGGGAATTTTGTGACTTGACTTGGCAATCTTTTTGGAGAATATGGGAGGGCAAATTTTGGGGTACAACAGCAGCGATGGCGAGGCCTTCTTCTAATTTTCTTTTCTTTCCTTCTTTCCTATGTATGAATTTTTTGGTATAGTTCTCCTCCTCCCTGTGATAATCTTCACTGCAACAATTTCTCTTTCTCCTTTCTTGTAACAATTTCTCCGCCTCCGTAAACTATAATTTCCCCCCTTATGTAATAATTTTTTCTTTGTAAATCCCTTTTTTTCCTCTCTGTTGTGATTTCGTGATTCTGTTTATCCCCCCTGTACTGATTTTTCTCTTCAATTTTATAGCATTTTTTTGATTAGGTACTTAGGAAATAAATTAATTGCTTTGATTGTAATTTGATTTCTGTTTTAAATATTTTGATTAAGTATTGATTTGCATTGCCCTGTTTCTGTATATAGTTTTGATGGTGTAAAGTTTCGATTTTGTTTCCATTTGTGTCCTGAGGAATCAATGTAAAAAGATGCTTCTGTTTTGTTATTCGAACAGTGTAATACGGTGGGAGAACTGGGTGTTTTTGCATTTTATCGTAATTGTTGCGGATAACAAGAGTCACCACCGACTTTTCTTTTATTCAATAAAGGAAAGGGTGAAAAGAAAATAAAATAAAAATAAAAACTAAGGATTAGGGGGTTTGTAAAGTAGTGAGGGAGGTTCGATTGAAGAAAATGTTTTCGTTTAGGTTCAAGGCCTCCTTTTGTAACCTGAAATAAAACAAAATAATAAAATAAAATAAAATTATGGGCTGCATGGTTAAGTAAACAAGGGGTGAGAGGGAGTAAAAATGCATGGCCCAATGGAAGGAGGCCCAAGCGCGCCTGTCCAAACAAAAAACAGAAACAAGTAAAAATAAAATAAAAATGCAAAAGGTCTCGTTGGGGCTCGAATCCAGGACCTTATACAGGTATGCCTTACGCGCACGCTCTCTACCACTAGGGTGGCTATACATCTGTTTGTTTATACAAAAACATCATATTATATTATAAAACAAGTTCTAGTGACAAACCTGCATTGAACTGTTTCATTACTTCAGCCTTGATCTTCTCAGACATATCTGACCGCATGCGACAAACCTTTTGTTTGACCGGAGGACAACCTTCCTTCATTGGTAGACCATGAACTACGATATCAGTATCGAGCCCCGACATATCTTTGTATGACCAAGCGAACACTTCAACATAATTGTGTAACATCTGGACCAAACTTCCCTTGACACCATCTTCCAAGTTGGCGCCGATCTTGACTTCTTTCTTGTCTGCTTCAGTACCTAGGTTGATCACTTTAACTGGTTCTTCGTGCGATTGAATGGCCTTTTCCTCTTGTATCAGGAGTCTGGCGAGTTCCCCAGGTATTTCACAATCTTCTCCACCTTCATCTTTGGCTTGATAGATTGGATTTTTCAAAATCATAGATGACAATAGCAGAATTATTGTCAATGAGATCCGGAGTGGATGTGGATCTGCAAATGTGTGTATGTGCATGTAAGGATACATGGTTATTTGGAAAATGTAATAAAGTAAAGAAACACAAAGAGAGCAAAATTTGAATGCAAAATAGTCCAATGTTTTTCATTAAAATGATCATATGGCATATGACAATGACAAACCCTTAACAAATGGGCCATTGTGCCTCGGGCAAGGCATATGGCTTAAAGTCATTGTTTTAATGAAAATTACAGACAAAGTCTTCAAAGTAAATTAAAAAAAAACAAGAAATAGAAATTACTCCTGGCCTAAGGAGATTGGGATGAATTCCTTGGTCTTCCAGTTGTTGAGTCCTCCACCAGAAGTCACGTAGATCCAATCATCAAAGTCACAATCAGCATCCGAGTCTTCGAGAGCATTAACCTCATGGTTATTAATGCGTAGATGTGGTTTCCCTACACGAGCACGTCGAACCTCCTTTTGAGCTTTGGAAGTGAAGCCTAACCCAAATTTGTATGACTTGAAAGGGAAATCAGGAAGTTGTCCCCAAATGGTGCAACCTCTGTCTTCAATAACAACACGGGCGTCTTTTAGAGACCCCATCCTTGGTGTATCTTTAACAGCTTTGGGAGTATCAAGAGTGGATTTGGCAACAACAACCATTGGAGAGACCCCTTCAAAAGCTTTACAAGGAGTTTCAATGAACTCGCCATCCATTTCAACATATTTAAATGAGTTCAAATGAGTGATCATCAACTCCTCCTCTCCGCATACAGTGACAATTTCCCTTTGACCGGATATTTCAACTTTTTATGTAGTGTGGAAGTCACCGCACCTTCCCCATGTATCCATGGGCGTCCAAGCATGCAAGAATAAGAATGACAGATATTCATCACATAGAATGTTAAGTTGAAGACTTGAGACCTAACTTTGATAGGGAGATCAACCTCTCCATGGACCATTCTCTTTGATCCGTCAAAATCTCTCACCACAATGTCACTGGGTTTCAACACCAAATCTTCACAATCCAACCTATCTAGAGCACCTTTGGGTAAGACATTCAGAGAGGACCTAGTATCCACCAACACATGGGCTAAAGTGGTTCCTTTAGACTCGATGGATATATGTAGAGCTTTGTTATGATTTTTCCCGAATGGAGTCAGATCCACGTCCGGAAATCCCAAACCATTGTCAGCAGTCTAACTGGCTACATAGTTTTCAAGTTGGTCGGCCGTAGTTTCATGAGGGACATGTGCATTTTTCAAGAATTTTATCAGTGCTTAAGCATGTGCCTCGGAGCATAGCAAAAAGACAACATAGAAATCTTCGAAGGTGTTTGCCCCAACTGTTCCACTATCTTATAGTCTCTTTTTCTGATAATTTTTAAAATCTCCTCCATCTCTTGGGTATATGGTTCCTTAGTGGTAATATCTTTTGCGGGCGCCTCCGTCAGGGCAAGCTCAGTAATTTTTTTCCTTTCCTTGAGTATCAACAACATGTTTAACAGTAGTAATACAAAAGGGTGTAGTTATGGTTGTCGGAGGTGAAATATCTGGAGAGAAAATCCTCCCCATTCTAGTAAATTTACTTGATCCAGCAATTTTTATAATGTCAGTAGTTTCATCTTCGGTAATCCATGCATCTTGTTTGATACCATGTTAATACACTTCCTCCCCATAATTCCAGGGCATAACCTTATCAGAAGAGTAGGGGTCTGGCCCTGGTGTGGTGATAATTAGTGGAGCTATTCTTGGTTCAACGGGAATCCTAATTGGACCTTTAGAGGTGATCCTAATAAGTTTGTTTGATATAGTAATGATGGAAACATCTCCAAACTCTTGAGATACACTTTTCGTCAGACTTTTCAAGGATGGAGCTCTTTTAAATAGAATCTCATGACTATCCACCAGGTGTTGGACACCTTTCTTCAGCCATTCACAACCATTAATTTGTACATCACAACAACAACAATCTTCAAGGCAGCCAGGGAATACCTTGACTTTCAACAAATTCTCTTTAACAGTCTTCAAAGAAGTGGTAAAGTCATTAACGGAGGAAAAAAAGAGGCATCTTCAATATCATTGACTCCCTTACCATGATTTGGCATGGGTGCGGTGATCACATTGGGAGTTGGCGGAGGGTCGAATTCAATCGTATTTTTATCAATTAGGTCTTGGATTTTGTTCTTTAGAGACTAACAATCATTAGTATCATGTCCGGGACTGTTTGAGTGGTAAGCGCATCTTGCATTGGGATTGTATTTGGGAGAGGAGGTATCAGGGTTTTGGGGAGGATCCCTTAATGTTACCAACTTTGCTTTTAGTAAATGTTCTAATGCTTCAGACAACGGCATATTGATCTTAGTATATTGCCTTTCTTGAAACTTTGTTCTACGCCCATTCCCTTGTTGTTGTTGAGTAGGTGTAGGATTGGAAATTAATATCGTCCCTACTGAATGATGACAGTCATTCTTAGTACGGCTCCTTGATCTGTATACTGCATTGGTCTCTTTTTTGCTAGAAAATTGTTTTTATACAACATCATAGGTGGAGGCCTTCAGTATATTTCCTCTTTTAATACCACTTTCAACCCTTTCACCAGTCAAGATCAATTCAATAAATCCGGATGATGAACTTCCAATCAACAAGTTGAAAAATGATTCGGTCAATATCCCTAAAAACATGTCTACCAAATCTCTATCAATTAAAGGTGGGTGCACCCTGCCAGCCAGGTCTCTCCATTTTTGAGCGTATTCTTTGAAGTTCTCGTTGGAACCCATGGTCAATCCTTGCAATTGCACCCTAGTTGGTGCAAGATCAGCGTTATATTGATATTGGTGGTAAAAGGAAGTGGCCAAATCCTCCCAAGTATGGATGTTAGTCCCTTCCAATTGGTAAGACCACTCCAGCTGCGTCCCAGATAGACTTTCTTGAAAAAAGTGCACCCACAGTTTCTTATCAGCGGTATGCGACTGAATTTTTTGGACGCAAGATCTTAGGTGGAGTTTCGGGCAGGAAACACCATCGTACTTGGAAAAAACAGGGATTTTGAATTTGTGGGGAATGAATACCCCGGGAACCAAACCCAAGTCACTGAAGTCCAAGCCAGGCACAACTTGGATTTCAACAGCCTTCAATCTGTCTTTTAGTTGCTTATATTTGTCGTTGGCCGGTGGATATTGCTCGTCAAAATAATCCTCACCTTCAGAGATTTGATTGTTTCCACCCCCCAACACGGGTGCTCCTAGCATCTTCATATTGAATCTCATCCTCCTCGGAGGAGTCTTCTTCCACTTGAACTTGTCGGACGGGGCCTTTGAATCTCTTCCCCATGTTGATTACAACTTTCTTCTTGGTCTTCTTCTTCGTGACAAGAAGTGACATCATTTCTTGCTGATCCTTTGCTAGGTTGAGCAGAGTCTCTTGAAACTGAGAGTTTTATGTCTAAAAGTCCTTGACAGTTTGCTCGAGATCCATCTTATATTGAAATAAACAGTAGAAAGGTAAGGAAACCTGTGTCGGAAAACTTTCTTATGATATGATGCATGTTATACGGATGCGATGTTTTCAAGGACTTTTAAGAGATTTAAATTTTCTTAAACAAAGAGGAAACAAAACATCAATTGTATTAATAAATTCAAAGGTTACAAATGCCTCTTGGGCTTACAATGGAAAAAACAAAAAGACAAAATAAACTCCTAATACAAAAGGCTCAAGTTTCCCACTAGCGCATCCTCTTTGGTGTAATGTAAGCATCCAAGCTTCACTCCTCGTGAAGTTTCCTTGTGAACTCCAACATTTTCTTCTCGCTTGTGTAGAATTGGGCTTCAAAGGTCTCTCTCTCTCTCTCTCTCTCTCTCTCTCTCTCTCTCTCTCTCTCTCTCTCTCTCCCTTTAGTTGAATCCATGATCTTTGCAACTCCTCGAGACTAGTAGGCATGTCAGGATGAAGAATGGTGTAGGGAATGTCTCCTTCGGTAATAGGCTCCACAATTATTGGTAAGATGGACGGATACATAATCATGAGGTTTTGAGCGCGAGCTTTCACCCACTTAATATAAGGCTCCAAAGGAATAGAGTTCTTATGACCCAAAGTCTTTTTATCAACCTTGTTTACCATTCCCCAAGCTCGTACAAATCTTTGATGATAACCTTAGACATCGTTCTCATAGTCAAATACAATACCTTGGACAAGTGCGTCATGAGGACCATCCCTCCGAGCGTAACCAAATTTTCATAGAGTCAAGCAAGGATTATAAGTGATATCTCCCATAATGACAAAGAGTGGGACATTAGGAAAATCCCCCACAATGGTCAATGATGGTGACATCCTCCAAAGACCAGGGACACCAATGGATATCTGAATGTGAAAGCGACATCATCCTTTGAGACCACCCCAAGCTTTGTTCGTTCTTCAAAACAGATCGAGGAAGGTGCGACATAAACCACCTAGACGCAATGGTATACAACACATAAGGATCCCTCTTCTCTTCATAGTACGAGTGTGAAAAGAGTGTAAAATGTCTCCGAGAAAGGTAGGCACGGGGTTATGAGAGAGAAAAACTTTGACCGTATTCACATCTATAAGTTGGTATGGATTAGGGAATAGTACCAACCCATAGATTAGAAGAGACAAAACTTCTTCAAAAGCTTGAAAATCTAGAGCATCCCAAAACGGTTGAGCCTTCTCAAACAGAAACTTGGCTAGGAAACCCTTGACTCCTCTCCTTGTTTCCCAGTTGGCTACAATGCCAGACCATTGCAAATGTAAGGCTAATGTGATTTCCCCAGGTTGTGGCTCTTTCTCTAGACCGGTGAAAGGCATTTGATAAAGAATAGGAATTCCCAATAGTTGAGAAAACTCTTCCATCGTCGGTACCAATTGATAATCAAGAAATATGAAACAATGATGTTTAGGGTCAAAGAATTGAAAGAGCACACTCATCATTTTCTATTCAAAGCTTGAGGTGGCCAAGTTGAGAAGTCGACCATATCGGGTGAACAGAGAATTCTTAGGAACCCTTAACGCTAACTCTTTGAGTTGAGGAGGCACCTTTACAACGCCGATTCAGATGGTTTTTCTGCGAGTGGAATCCATGTCCTACAAAACAGAACAAAAATAAATCCCAAGGTCCTTGAAATGGTTCTTGCAAATGCTATGGTATGATGTCATGATATTATGTAAAAATAATCATATACAAGCAAAGAAAACAAGTCCTTAAGTTTAGGCTTGCATGGGGTTTATAGGTAAGTACCCTCTTGAAGTTTAGTTGGTTCAACCTGTCCTAGAAAGTAATTGGGTTCTATGGAATCTCAATATCATTGATCTTTCTTCATTGGGCATTGTCTCAGCATAATCAATCTTTTCTTGCGGCCGAAATATACCAAAAGTCTAATCTCAATAAGTGTAGTATCGAGTATCAACCAATCTCCAGCTTTCCACTGGAGTCAGCTATCTCACTACTTCCTAATGGCCAAGTTTTTCAACTAAAGGTTCTACGGTCAGTTAGTGCTTCATGACACTACACAGTGGCCCCGTATTCTCCCTGATTCAACATAAAGGATACACGTATCCACAAATGTGTCACACTAACGTAGCTATTATTTCCACCATATCAGTCTACGCTGAACAGTCTCCACAATCTAATGCTACTTACCTAATAATGTTCCCAGATCCAGGTAGATGATCTATTTAAGACCCAAACATGGACCCAAAAATATAAAGCAAACAACTCAAACAAATGAAAGCATTTAAAGGTGATCTAGTCTCTAAGGTAACCCCATTTTTAAGTATTCTCCCCAACAGAGTCGTCAGTTCTGTAATACGGTGGGAGAATTGACTTGGGTGTTTTTGCGTTTTATCGCAATTGTTGCAGATAACAAGAGTCACCACCGAATTTTCTTTTATCCAATAAAGGAAAGGGTGAAAAGAACAGGAAAGACCTTTTGAGATTATTTTCTTGAGTTCGGGTGGTAGGTTATGAGAAGGGAATGTATTATCACCCTTTTCATATGTAGTTATCTACGGGATCTTCATTGCTAGCTCACTTTGAAATTATTTGCAAATGTTTTTGTGTTTTGTGTAAGTTTGAAAATATTTTGAAAAATGCCTTTGTTTCGGAAAACTTTATAATGATTCTCGTCTCTATAAGAATGTACACAAAGTGTTAGTTTTGAAAATAGTTCAAAGAGATGTTTGTTTTTGGAAAGATGTTTTGAAAGTGTGAGTGTGAAGATGGTTTTGTTTGAGAGCAAGCAACTACGAGCATTCTACCTACTCAAAAAGTCTTTTTTCTTTTCCTCCTCCTTTAGATGTTGCTATCTTACCATTGATTGGTAAGAAGCCCTATCATTGGATGTGAAAGGACATGCGTGGGTCATCGTACAGTCATAGAAGAAAACTTTGTAGGATACCTTAGAAATTTGTCGTAAGGGACTAAGATCGTTTGTCGAAGGCAATATCGAAGGGTCATCGAGGGACTACGATCTTGTAATCTAGGGTTTTTGCTTAAAGTATCTCACGTTCGAGGGACATGACTGTTTTATTCTAAGGCAACAAGTGTAGGTTAACCCTAGAGGTGCATGTGTGCAAACTGTATTGATTTCATTTATTTATATTGAATTAGGGTTATCTCCTTGTTTGATTTTAAGTCTTTCCATACCAACCCTAATTACTAGCAATAATATGGAAAGCGGTAAATTGTGGAAATTAAAAGTTCTACGCTATTACAATAGTTTAGGGGATGAGGATTACAAATTACAAATGGGGATGATGAAAAGTAAACCCTAACTATTACAAGACTTTTACAATTACATTATAATGTAAAAAAATAATAGAATGTGCAAAGAAAATATAGAGAAAAGAAATTGAAAGGAAAGTTATTTTTATATCTTTTGTATGAAAAGGTTTTAAAGTTAATCTAACTAAACTAATAAAAAGAAAGGAGTTAATTAATTAAATTCCTAAATTCTAAGTTAATTTAATTAGAAAAGAAAATTAAAATAAAACTAAGTCTAAATTAATTTTAATTAGTTAAAAAAATAACATATTTTTTAGGGTTTCATGTTTAAAGGAAATAAAATAAAATAGAGATAGAATTAAAAAAAAAAATCTAAGTATTGGATAAAATATTTTTGGTATTTTTAATATAAATAAATTAAGAAAATATATTTAAAAGAAAAGAAAAGAAAATAAAAATATAAACTAAGGGTCAGGGGTTTTGAAAAGTAGTGAGGGATGTTTGATTGAAGAAAATGTTTTTGTTTAGGCCCAGGACCCGTTTTTGTAACTAGAAATAAAACAAAATAATAAAATAAAAAAAATGATGGGCTGCGTGGTTTAGTAAACAGGGGGTGAGAGGGAGTAAAAATTCATGGCCCAATGGAGGAAGGCCCAAGCGCGCTTGTTCAAACAAAAAACATAAACAAGTAAAAATAAAAAAAATGCAAAAGGTCTCGCTGAGGCTCAAACCCAGGACCTTCTATAGGTATGCCTTACGCGCGCGCTCTCTACCACTAGGGTGGCTATACATCCGTTTATTTATACAAAACCATCACATGTTATTACAAAACAAGTTCTAGTTACAACTTTATCTTCTTTCTCGCGCCATAACCAGAGCTCTGTAACTTTCTCATCTCTCAACCATTTCAGAAATTATAAACACACGATTTCAAATATATAAATAACTTAATCAATGGATCAAAGATGTGCATGAATTTTAATGGTACCTAATTTAACCTAATTTTTTCAGAAAGTTCAGACTCAAAATTCTCACTACTCAGGCAACATAAATAAATTCTAAAGACATGGTTAGTTTCAGGGCTATGATCTCTACATTTTATCTTTTAAAATGGAAGCCGAATGATGCTTGTATGAAGAGTTAGAATTTCAGAAAACTCACATTGCAGATGGAGATCGCGTTTTGAGCAACCTTCAAGGTGTTGTAATGATATGGTTAGCTTCCTTGACCCTCCAGGAAGCTATTGCAATGCTTACTTTTGATTGAGGATGGCTGAAATGTTCTAGAGAAGTCAACCTGCAAGCAACTGTTTTTGAAAATGGAATATGAGGAAAACGGTGTTAAAATTGTGTTGCAGGTGTTTGGATTGTCTCTATATGTATATTATAAGCTTGGTGATTGATAAAAATTGAAAATGCACGAGGGGATTGTGAGATGGATGTTCAAAGGCAGAAATGACACGACAATGGTGTTTTTAGAGCAATTTATGGTTTGAGGGAGTTTCAAGGCTTCTAATTTCGTGTCCTAAGTTGCATAATAGTGTCTCAATATATAGGATAAGGTTTGGAGGCTTGAGGTGGTCAGAATCACAAGATCACATGTTTATGGATTTTGACTTGTTTTTGAAGTAACCTTGACAAACATTGTTCCAATGCATAGTACAAGGCTTGTAGGGTGGCTAAGAGCTTTATACATGTTGCTTCTGACCTTGTGTGTTGAGTGTGTACATAGGGAACAAGTTAGAGGCTCCATACCAGTTGAATTTGTGATTAAAGTCACTTTTCCAAAATGGAAATGTGAACTTTCTTCCTTAAATGACAAGATGTATTAGACAATGCTTAAATAAAGTGGTCCGTAGCTCAAAAGTTTGTATAATCTTATGATTAGAGATAAATACACAAGTTAGAAGGCCTTCAAAGTGAGATTATGCAGCATGGTTAGATATTTGGTCAAGTGTTCATCACAAAAATGCCTTGTAATTCAAGAATGGATACACAACTTCTTCTCTTCGATTCTCTTAGCTTAAAAATGACTTCTTCAAGTTCTTGGACATTTTGGAAAGCTCGAAGCATCATCTGCAACTTTTATGTTTTCCACTTTTACTAAATAAAATTTGAGCTATGTGAAAAATGGCCAAGAAGTTGGGACAAAAAATCTGCCTAAACTAGGTCAAAATTTCACTAAGTGTTTAAGAAAAAGTGCATGACTATGTGGGCCTATAACTCAAAATCTAAGAATTTTTTGAACATGAGCCCTCAAATACAAAGTTTTATATTTCATCAAGATATACAACTTTCATGTTCAAAGTTTTCTTTGAATCATCTTGCATCTTGGTGAAAAATTGGCATGAAGTAGTGAAATTATGATGTACAAAAACACTTAGAAAAATTTCTAATTCTTGAAAAGTTTGAATTTTTAAATTGACTTTTGACTTTCTTGATTTCTTGATGATCAAGCTTCATATTTTTGAATGTCTTGATGAATCTTGACTTTTGAAACTCAATTTTGATCAAAAAGTCAAAGTTTGACTTTTGGTGTATCAATTGACTTTTTCCTCAGTTGACTAAATTTCAACTATCAATCAATTGATCTTGAGAGATGAATTGAGTCACGCAATTAGGTAAATATGATGTACTTGAATTCTTGAGATCATGTTTCAAATCAATAAGTCATGCATTAGGTCAAAAGTCAAGAATCAGTCATTCTAATCAAAAACCCTAATTTTGACCATTTTTCCCTTTTGGTGATTTGAACATTTTTCTTGGGGAATTGTGGTCCAAACTTGATCAATTGGTGAATATGACTTCAAAATGTTGATATTGGTCAAAAAATTCTGAAGTTTGACTGTAAGTTGATCACATTGACTTTTTAACCAATACAGGTGATTTTTTAGTCATTTGGTCAATTGACTGAGCGAAATTGTAATTCAAGACTTGAAACTTGACAGAGTATTCTTAGAGGTCTATAATGATCCATGAAAGTCACTTGAGGCATTAGAAGTCCAATTGTCTTTGTGAAAATCAAAACCCTAGTTTGAGGCATCAATGTTTAAGAGGTGAGCTTGTCTGATCAAACTCTTGAGAACCCTTGAGCATTTTAGATCTTTGGTGAGAAATGTCTTGAGAAAAGATAGGGAAAATTTTGGGGTACAACAGACAACAACTATTTTCACCCGTTATTTTTTCTTCAGTCAAAATAGTGCACACTTTTGTTGGGGCCTTGAAAGTTCCGTAAAAAGGCTTCTTAAAAAAACAAAATATTCTTTTTTAATCAAGTGTTTTTTAAAATAAAACGTTTAATAATTAAAATATTGTTTATAATTAAAATCAAAATAACTTTTTTCAAAACAGACAAAAAAATATTTACTGACTGGGCCGCTTATCTCAAAACACTTTTCAATTAATGAAACAATTTAATTAATAATAATAGTGATAATTTCAATAATGTAATATTTAGAACAAATCTCCAAACAAATAAAAAGATTGGACTGTCCCTTATTAGGCTTTGAGCAGATTGCTTTTATACACCCCTTTCTCAAGTTTTGAAATGGTCTTAACAAATTACATGGACCCTTTCTGATTTAGAAAGGCCCATGATATCTTTTATAAAGTAAACTCCTTTTTATAAATCTTAAACCCCCAGAACTATATGAATAATATTTTATAAAAGATGATTTTTTAGGAATAGAAATAAAAATATCAGGAACTAGTAGGGCAAATTTGGGGTATGACAATTGCCCCTATTTAATTGTCTTTCGATTGAATAGTGCGAGAACACATAAGTCTCACATGTTCTAATCAGAAGTTTATTAAATATTGGAAGACCCCAAAGTTTGACTGAAAGATTATAAGGATACTGTTGTACCCCAAAATTTGCCCTCCCTTTTTCGCAAGAAATCATAGCTTCGGGTTTTTCCTTGATTTTTCATATTGGCTCAAGAATCGGTCAAACAGGTTTTTCTTGTCAGTCTATCCAAAATTAGGGTTTCTATTGATTTTGAATCAGTCAAACATATTATTAGGGTTTCTCTTGATTTTGTTGAGTTTGGCTCAGGAATTGATCAAGCAGACTTTTCTTTGACGGTAAATCTGGAATTAGGGTTTTTCACTCGTATTTCTCAGAAGTATTTGAATCCACAGTATTTCAATTGACTGTTACTTTGTTTTTACGCTTGTTCAAGATTGTTGTTTGTTTCTCAAAATCTAAACATCTGGGATAGAAGCTGAGGCTTCTGATTGAAAGTTTGAAGCTTTAGTGTGATCAAGTGAAGTGAAAGGCGTATGGATGTTTGTTGGTTCAACTGTACAAAACATATGATTATTTTGAATGCCAGGCGTTTTGTGGTTAATGCAAGGTTGTGAGACTGCAACGTTTGTTGATTATTTATTTTACCTAAGTTAAAATAATTGGGATGCATTTCCAGTCATTTTAATTCAAGAGATTTAAATAGTTAAATAAACAGTGTAAAAGAAAGAATGAAATATCTGACAAAAGATTTTTATTTATTTTAATTGTTGTTACAAATGTTATTTGGAATACTGTAAATTTATTTACAATGATATTTATTACAATAATTGAAAAGAAAATAAATTTAAAATCTAAGTCTCCTAAAGTCTTCTATCTTCTACTGCTGCTTCCCTTATCTAACTGGTATTTACCTGCAAAGACAAAAAAAGAAGAAGTCAATACAGTTAAATTGAAAAGCATTTTCAGACAGATAAATAAAAGCTCATCATTAAAGATTGTTAGTCGGAATCAGATTGTTTTGGTTTTCATCATGTTTTACTCGTCCTCTTTGCAAATCACAAGAAGATTTCTCTTCTTGGTTCACAAAGAGGAAAGTAAAATTAATTCTTTGCAAGCATATAATCAAACACAAAGAAGGAACAAGGCTGCATAAAAGTACACCAAGCTGTACAATGAAAAACTGAAATGCCAAACCAAATTGCAATGTCAAACTGACCAAACCAAGCTGCACAATGTCAAACTAAGCAAACCAAGCACACAAGCTGTCAAAGTACCCAAGCTGTCAAAGTACACAAAACTGCATACAAGCTATCAAAAAGATGCAGAAAATCTGGAAGAAAGTACAGAATGCAGAGGAAAACCAAGATGCAAGCAAGCAACTTTGTCAAAACTTTTCATCATTTTTCTGGCCAACAATCTTTTAAGAATTAAAAATATATTAAGCAATTAAATATGCTTTTTATGGAGAGAGAAAGAGAGAGTGAAGTAGGCTTTGCAGTTTGGCAGGCTATACAGAGAAGGAAGAAAGAAGATATATAAAAACAGTTCAAGGGAAAATAGTTCAAAGAGAGGAGTTCAGAAAAGAGAACCAAAAAACTGTAACTGCAAGCAAACTGCAAGCTGAAGTAACAAGCCTTCAGGCCTGCATAACCTCAAAAACCTGCAGAACCTATTCAAAAAAAAAATACCTCAAAGGCTCAAGCCTGCCTGTACCAAAAGCAAGCCTTCAAGCCTGCACCAAAGCCATATCAACTTGCAAGACCACAACCAAGAACTCAGTAGCCTGCCTTCCTTACCAAGCAAGCAAGTCTCAAATCTGCCTGTACTAACCAAACAAATAAAACCTTCCAGCCTGCTTCAAAAAGGCACAAGTATGGAAAGTCTTAAACCTGCCTTACAAAACACATAAACTCAGATCTGTTATCCAAGATCCAAGCCTGCATCAAGCATAACCTGCCTTTAAACAAAAACAATAAGCCTGCCTAAAACCTACAGAAGCCTGCCTTTACCAAACAAACAATAGAAATCCTCAGAAACAGGGTCCATCATCAACATACCAAACACCAAATCAACAACAACAATAAGCAATATCTCAGATTGAAGCTCATCATTGAAAACCAACAAAATCCACAAAGAGGAAGAGGTTAGAAGTGAAAATAACAACAAACAATCTCAGAATGAATTCATCATTGAAAGGCAACAGAAATATCAAAACAACATTAGCAACATTTCAGAAGTACCCATCATCAATTCAAGCTAACAAGAGCAAAGCCAATATTCAGATAAGAAGAAGAAGAAGAGCATTTTCAGAAGCAAGCATTATCAGAAGTAGTGTTTTCAGAAAACATCATCACTAAACATTCAAAGAGAAAGATACAAAATACCAGAGCGTGGTCATCGTGCTTCTCCCTCTTCCAGCCACCTGAGAATACCGCCGGTCCACCCTCCGTCCATTCCCCAAAGACGAAACCCCAAAGGTATCATTTTCTATTCCCTCAATCTATTGTTGTACCTCACACAAACATAAACAATCCATGATTAAAACACTCTGAAACAATCAAAACATGCAAAGATTAAGCATGCACGAACCTAAAATTCTAAAACACGTTTAGAAATGAAACAATACCTTTTAATCACCGCCTTGTACAAACATGGGGAGGAGAGGGTGGAGGTGATATTCTGGCAACTGGAAGCAATGAAGGGGGCATCAGTTTGTTCACGTTTGAGAAAGACGAAGAAGACAAGAAGAGAGCAACGCCGTTTCAAACTGTAAACCTAATTCTGAGCAAAACAAATGCAAACCCTAAAAACATTGCATGTCTCATTTGGGCCTTCACCCAACAAATTTCTTAAAGCCCAACGGCTGTCAGTGCATGCACCCCCCTTTTTTAATCTGTTTTGTTATTTGGGCCAAATGTACATTCTCCAAGCCCATCTAATTTCTTTTCTTATATTTTTATTTTGAAAATCAATACTCTTTTATTTTATCATTACATTTTCATAACCTAATTCTTTTTATTAAATAAAAATAATATATTAACTTTTTGTATAAAATTTTATTAATAATTTTCATTACCTCTAAAACTTAAAATATATAAATATTAGAATTTATTAAGTTAAATAATTCTTTTTTTTCTTTAAAACCCTTTGTTTATATAAAACTAACAAAAACACAAAAATAATAATACTTAATTTGCATTAGGTTAACATTTTATTCGATCATCTGTAAATAACCATATGCATCATACAATACTTTGGATTCTCTTTGATTCTTATACCTTGTTATAGTTTGCATTGAGAAAGCGACGATTCGATTTGGTTGTAAATATAATATTTGGATATTACTATGCTGATAATTTGTAAACATTTGTACCCCCATCCCCGGATACTTATTTGTAATAACTTAGACTTTAAATTCCCGCAATTTATCGCTTTCCATATACTGTATAGTAATTAGGGTTTGTATGCGAAGATTCAAAATCAACCGCTAGATAACCTAACACAAAGATAAATGCATTAAAATCAATACACAATTCACACTCGCACCTCTAGGGTAACCTCGCTTGTTGCCTCGGAAAATGCAATCATGTCCCTCGAGTATGAGACACTCTAGCAAATGTCCCTTCGATGAACAAAGGTCGTAGTCCCTCGATGACCCTCGATGTTGCCTTCGATAAAACGATCTCGTCCCTTACAAAAATTGCTAGAGCGTCTCACAAGTTTCCTTCAATGATTGTATACGATGACCCGCACCTGTCCCGTTTAACATCCTAACACAAGGTTGTTCATCAAACACAATGGTGAAACAACACTGTTAAAAGGGTTAAAACATAAGAAAATATTTGAGTAAAATAGGGTAGACAAACTCTTAGTTACTTGATCAAAAATCTTGCAAAACATCCTTGCCATTTTTCAAACACACATCACTACACAACTTCAAAAACAATTTCGAAACAACTTTCAAGACATTGAATTATCTTTTCAAAAAGACACACACCTTTGTATATATTCAAACAAGAATCATTATAAAGGTTTCCTATACAAGGCATCTTTTTCAAAACATTTTTCAAAACCACACACACAAAGCACCATTTCAAACAATTGAAAAGCAAAGGCAAGTGATCTAAAACAAGTAACTAAGAGCCCATGGATAACCATGGATGAAAAGGGTGCTAGCACCTTCCCTTTTCATAATCTACCCCCCGAACCCATGAAAACATCTCAAAGGTCTTTCCTGTGCTTTTTGACCTTTCCTTAGGATAAAATAAAAAGTCGGTGGCGACTCTTGCTAAACTGAACAAGTGCGAAAACAAATGCAAATCCCAAGTCAGTTCTCCTATCGTACCACTGAACTGGAGACTCTGTTGGGGACGTTTCTAAAAGTGGGGTTACCTTAGGGTTTTAGATCACCTTTACATGCTTACCTTGATTGCTTTGATTGCTTTATTTTGTGGGTTCCTTGTTTGGGTTTGTTTTAAATCCTACACCCGGATTTGAGGACACCTTTTAGGTAAGTAGCAATAAACTGTGAGGGAACTGTGCGGGGTATACCGACATGGTTGAAACAGTAGCTACGTTGATGTGGCACTTTGGTTGGTACCGGTAACCCTTGAGTTAAATCAAGGAGAGTACGGGGCCACCGCGTGGTGTCGTGAAGCATCAATCGATCTTAGAACCTTACTTGACCATCTTGGCCTTTTTTAGGGGTAGTGAGATGACCGACTTTGGTGCAGTCTGAAGTTGGTAGATACTAGATACTACACTCATTGAGGATTGTTTTCTTGGAATATTTTGGTCGCCAATTAAGTGGCTAAACCAAAACAATGAATATAGAAAATAATCCAGTGATATTGAGCTCCTTAGAACCCGGTTTCTATTTTAAGACAGGTTGAGCCAACTAACTTCAAGAGGGTACTTACCTACAAACCCCATGCAAGCCTAAACCTAAGGACTTGTTTGCTCTGTGTGAATATGATTACCTGTGTATACACTTACTTGCTTTTGCACACATGTACATAACATCATAACATCATACCATAGCATTTTCAATAACCATTTCAAGGATCTCGAGGGTCTTTTGATGCAGGGTCACGTTGAACCAGACGTCTACCAAAGGGCAAGAGGGTTCTCCTCTAAACAAACGTCGTCAAAGATCAAGTGCAACAACTTGAATTAGGGGCTATGACCCACTTGACATGGTGAGCTTGATTCTCGTGGAAAGACATCCACCGATACAAAGTTCTCCAATCAAAGATGTTGATCAAAGTTCGACCTCTAACATTTTCTTGTGTTTACCCCGCGAGATTCTTGAAAACATGCATTCACATATCATGCATTGCATCATAACAGGTCTTCCTTTTCAAGTTTCCTTATTCTCCTACTGTTTATTTCAGTAGAGATGGCTCTAGAGAGGACTGTCAAAGATATCCAGGATCAAAATGCTCAATTTCAAGAAATGTTCTTGAACCTGTCCCAGGGGCAAGAAGAGGTGAAAGCTCTCCTCACAAGGGGCATGGTCCTAGGGAATCCAAGCAGTGTCAGGAATGATCAGTTGGAGGAACTACAGATTGAGCTGGCAACAATGAAGATCCAGATGATGGGACAACTGGTGGGCCAGATGGCTCTCATCCAAGACTTGGCTCAAAGACAAGAAGAGCTCAGGGTTCTCGTCAACAAACTGCTTCGAGACAACCAAATGGGGCAAACAACTAGGGTTGAAGATCAAGTCGTCGTTTAACCCCCTTTGAGACAAGAAGACAAGGGAAAAGATCCTCAACTAGCTTCAGGGTCACAAGCCCAGCAACAACCTTGCCAGCGTCAACAGGGTAATCGGCGCAAGAAAAATACCTCTGGAAGACATTTCTGAGACTGACATACCATCATCTTTAATACTGAAACGCTTGTTGGAGATCAATCTGCTTGTTTTAAAGGATCCTATTCGGAAGCCAAATACCTCTACTCCTAGCTATCACCCCGGCGCGTTCTGTGTATACCACTCCCATAGTCCTGGACATGACACCGATGACTGTTGGGCTTTGAAAAACAAGATCCAAGACTTGATTGACGAAGGAGTGCTGGAATTCATGTCGGATGGCGAGATGAAAATCTTCCGCTAAAGGTTCCCCACCTGGAATGACAAAGTTCGAACCAAGAGACTTTTGTTCATTTTGAATTTTCAAGTTGTAATATCTTTTGTTATTCAAACAATTATCTGTTGATGTCAAACTCTGTTTCATTAATGCATTGCATATGTTTGTCTTGAATTCATCCATTCATTTTCACTATTCTTATGCTTTCTTTATGATATTCAACTCTTGATAAAAAGCTACAAGCCTTTAGAGGGAGGATGACGAAACAATACCATAATCTCATACAGTATGCTTTTGAATAGACCTCGCTGACGATGTACAGGCGTTTATTTCAAATCCTAAACACTGGAGTTATAAGGAAGATAATCCCTAGTCAACCCCTTCGAGCCAAAGAAGTAGGAGTTTTCTGTTTTAAATAAATTGAAACCTTTGATTTAAACCTGGGGCAGGGTAGTCTCTCAGTTAATTAAAAAAAGATGCGCATCAAAGTCGCAAACTCTCAGTTCGTAATACAACGAATGACATCAAAAGCATTCCTCTGGAATCAAAAGACAGTGGTGGTTCCTTATCTCATTGGAAGTCAATCTCTCAAAAGAGAAAAGCCCGCTGAGCCAAAACCTTTAAAGGAGGCTTAAGAAAGTTGGGGCATCCCGCTGACTGTAATCTCGAAAATAGAAACAGTCAGGCAAAAGTTAGGGATAACGAATCAAAATAAAGAGGTCATTACCAATCCTCAACAACATGAAAAGTGTTGCAAAAATGATGACTGCCTTCCCAATACATTCAACTTGTGTGAACCATCACCAAAATGTCATTCCAAACTCGAATAGAGTTCGACGCACAATTAACTAAGTTTAGGATTGAAGAACATCACGAAGAGCGGGTGGGTACAAATATACTTTGAGCCTTTATCCTTTGTTTCTTAAACCGTGAACCAAGCTACGTTACAACCCTTTAAAAGTCCTAATTGAAGCATGGGTTAGTTCGAAAGCATACTGTTACAAAAGGTATCCTGACTCCTGTAAGGCTTAGCCCTAAAATCTTATGTTGAATTTGTCTTATAAAAAGTTTTCTGCTAAAAAACGCATTTTTCAAAAACTTAGAGACAAGCATAAACTTTGCATTATTTGAATATCGATGTTTGCACATGGTTTACTTGTTTAACAGTAAAGAAATTCACAACAGTGAATGTTCGGAGGAACGAAAACTCTCTCGGTGAATAAAATCACTTCAAGTGGGATGACACTCCCGTTACAAAAATCTCCCATCAACAAAAGGGGATTTGATATTGTCCAGATAACCTGGGGCAGTCCAGTCAAGATTTCAACAAATCTTTCAAAATTTCAGTGAACCTGGGGCAGTCCAGTCAAGATTTCAAGAAATCACTCCATTGCAGGATAACCTGGGGCAAGTCTCCCTCACCATCACTTGGGGCATTTAAATGTCAATCTCCTCAAAAGGGTTACACACAGTCCAAGTGTCCTGGAAATATCACAAACATCTGATACTAGGGGCAGTGATGAACCTCTCCGAGATATTTCTGAAAAGAAATTCAAGTGTCCCTGAGAAGTTTATCATTTCTCTAAACAGACCAGCAGTCATGGGTTTATTTCCCCAACATTTGTCAAGGATTTATTCTCCAAAACAAACTACATTTCAAATTCAAGTTCATTCAAAATTTCCTTCATCACCTGCTGGAAGTTACGATCATCATCAAAAATTCCTTCATCACCTGTTGGAATTCAAGGTCGTTCAAAATTTCCTTCATCACCTGCTGGAAGTTACGATCATCATAAAAAATTCCTTCATCACCTGTTGGAATTCAAGGTCGTTCAAAATTTCCTTCATCACCTGCTGGAAGTTACGATCATCATCAAAAATTCCTTCATCACCTGTTGGATTCAAGGTCGTTCAAAATTTCCTTCATCACCTGCTGGAAGTTACGATCATCATCAAAAATTCCTTCATCACCTGTTGGAATTCAAGGTCGTTCAAAATTTCCTTCATCACCTGCTGGAAGTTACGACCATCATCAAAAATTACTTCATCACCTGTTGGAATTCAAGGTCGTTCAAAATTTCCTTCATCACCTGCTGGAAGTTACGATCATCATCAAAAATTCCTTCATCACCTGTTGGAATTCACGGTCGTTCAAAATTTCCTTCATCACCTGCTGGAAGTTACGGTCGTCATCAAAAAATTCCTTCATCACCTATTGGAAATTGCAGCCACCAACAGAATAACGGACAACTGAAGCTCCTAAAAATATGTTTCTCTCAAAGAATGAAGACTCTCATCCTTAAAACCTCAAGAGATTGGCATACACCCAATCTTATGACCCAAGACCTGAATGAAGATTCTCATTTTGGAATCCCCAGTAGATTGGCATACAACCCAAACTCCTAATTCCCTAACAGTGGTCCCAGGACTTCTCATTTTCAATGATCAAAGGATTTTCATTCCCCAGCATCGGTCAAGGGCTTACTTCCCCTACAGCGGTCAAGGATTTACTTTCCCTGGCAGCAGTCAAAGATTTCGTTATCCAGGATTCATCTTCCTCAGCAAGACAGCTACTCAGCTTACATGCGCATCCATTACATCCATATCATAAACATTGATGAAGTACAATTCACTGCATCATACATAACATGCAACATGACTTTATGTTAGCTAACATTTTACCCTTTTCAGGATAAGGTTAAAAGACTATCGGTAACAATTATTCAGATACTATCCAGATATGCGCCAGACACGGATGCCATTCTGTCCCTTATACCAACAACTTGATTCTCCCCAGTACAATCGCCACGGAAGTCATTCTTTCATTTATTCAGATCCCAATTACAGTCTCAGATACACTCCAGACACGGAAGTCATTCTGTTGCTCATACAGACTTCAACTTCTGAAAACAGTTTACGGATTCTCCAAACACGGATGTTAATCTATCGCTTGTTCAGATTCAACCTTTGAAAACAGTTTACGGATGCTTCCCAACATGGATGCTGATCTATTGCTTATTCAACTTCAAGACTTCTGAAAACAGTTTACGGATTCTCCAAACACGGATGTTAATCTATCGCTTGTTCAGATTCAACCTTTGAAAACAGTTTACAGATGCTTCCCAACATGGATGCTGATCTATTTCTTATTCAACTTCAAGACTTCTGAAAACAGTTTACGGATTCTCCAAACACGGATGTTAATCTATCGCTTGTTCAGATTCAATCTTTGAAAACAGTTTACGGATGCTTCCCAACATGGATGCTGATCTATTGCTTATTCAACTTCAAGACTTCTGAAAACAGTTTACGGATTCTCCAAACACGGATGCTTCCCAACATGGATGTCAATCTATTGCTTATTCAGACCCCCAACTCAGAGATGGTCCAAAATATGGACACCTTTCTGATACTCACCCACTCACCTACAACAAACATTCTTGGATGGCATCTTTTAAGCCCATCTCCAGTAAAGACTTCTTTCATACCTCCAGATGGCATCTTTAAGCCCATCCCCGACAAGTTTCTGTCACATCTCCAGATGGCATCTTTAAGCCCATTCCCTCAAACTACGCTTTGACGAGTGCAAATTTTTTTGGGCACTCTAGTGTCCAATCTTCTTTTACCTTCGATTCGCGAACGGAAAAACTGCCAATCTAACTCTTCAAGTTCAAGAAGATTGAACAGGGGCAACTGTTGTACCCCAAAATTTGCCCTCCCTTTTTCGTAAGAAATCACAGCTTCGGATTTTTCCTTGATTTTTCAGATTGGCTCAAGAATCGGTCAAACAGGCTTTTCTTGTCAGTCTATCCAAAATTAGGGTTTCTATTGATTTTGAATCAGTCATATAGATTATTAGGGTTTCTCTTGATTTTGTTGAGTTTGGCTCAGGAATTGATCAAGCAGACTTTTCTTTGACGGTAAATCTGGAATTAGGGTTTTTCACTCGTATTTCTCAGAAGAATTTGAATCCACAGTATTTCAATTGACTGTTACTTTGTTTTGACGCTTGTTCAAGATTGCTGTTTGTTTCTCAAAATCTAAACATCTGGGATAAAAGCTGAGGCTTCTGATTGAAAGTTTGAAGCTTTAGTGTGATCAAGTGAAGTGAAAGCCGTATGGATGTTTGTTGGTTCAACTGTACAAAACATATGATTATTTGGAATGTCGGGAGTTTTGTGGTTAATGCAAGGTTGTGAGACTGCAACATTTGTTGATTATTTATTTTACCTAAGTTAAAATAATTGGGATGCATTTCCAGTCATTTTAATTCAAGAGATTTAAATAGTTAAATAAACAGTGTAAAAGAAAGAATGAAATATCTGACAAAAGATTTTTATTTATTTTAATTGTTGTTACAAATGTTATTTGGAATACTGTAAATTTATTTACAATATTTACAATGATATTTATTACAATAATTGAAAAGAATATAAATTTAAAATCTAAGTCTCCTAAAGTCTTCTATCTTCTACTGCTGCTTCCCTTATCTAACTGGTATTTACCTGCAAAGACAAAAAAGAAGAAGTCAATACAGTTAAATTGAAAAGCATTTTCAGACAGATAAATAAAAGCTCATCATTAAAGATTGTTGGCCGAAATCAGATTGTTTTGGTTTTCATCATGTTTTACTCGTCCTCTTTGCAAATCACAAGAAGATTTCTCTTCTTGGTTCACAAAGAGGAAAGTAAAATTAATTCTTTGCAAGCATACAATCAAACACAAAGAAGGCACAAGGCTGCATAAAAGTACACCAAGCTGTACAATGACAAACTGAAATGCCAAACCAAATTGCAATGTCAAACTGACCAAACCAAGCTGCACAATGTCAAACTAAGCAAACCAAGCACATAAGCTGTCAAAGTACCCAAGCTATCAAAGTACACAAAACTGCATACAAGCTATCAAAAAGATGCAGAAAATCTGGAAGAAAGTACAGAATGCAGAGGAAAACCAAGATGCAAGCAAGCAACTTTGTCAAAACTTTTCATCATTTTTCTGGCCAACAATCTTTTCAGAATTAAAAATATATTAAGCAATTAAATATGCTTTTTATGGAGAGAGAAAGAGAGAGTGAAGTAGGCTTTGCAGTTTGGCAGGCTATACAGAGCAGGGAGAAAGAAGATATATAAAAACAGTTCAAGGGAAAATAGTTCAAAGAGAGGAGTTCAGAAAAGAGAACCAAAAAACTGTAACTACAAGCAAACTGCAAGCTGAAGTAACAAGCCTTCAGGCCTGCATAACCTCAAAAACCTGCAGAACCTATTCAAAAAAAAAAATACCTCAAAGGCTCAAGCCTGCCTGTACCAAAAGCAAGCCTTCAAGCCTGCACCAAAGCCATATCAACTTGCAAGACCACAACCAAGAACTCAGTAGCCTGCCTTCCTTACCAAGCAAGCAAGTCTCAAATCTGCCTGTACTAACCAAACAAATAAAACCTTCCAGCCTGCTTAAAAAAGGCACAAGTATGGCAAGTCTTAAACCTGCCTTACAAAACAAATAAACTCAGATCTGTTATCCAAGATCCAAGCCTGCATCAAGCATAACCTGCCTTTAAACAAAAACAATAAGCCTGCCTAAAACCTACAGAAGCCTGCCTGTACCAAACAAACAATAGAAATCCTCAGAAACAGGGTCCATCATCAACATACCAAACACCAAATCAACAACAACAATAAGCAATATCTCAGATTGAAGCTCATCATTGAAAACCAACAAAACCGACAAAGAGGAAGAGGTTAGAAGTGAAAATAACAACAAGTAATCTCAGAACGAATTCATCATTGAAAGGCAACAGAAATATCAAAACAACATTAGCAACATTTCAGAAGTACCCATCATCAATTCAAGCTAACAAGAGCAAAGCCAATATTCAGATAAGAAGAAGAAGAGCATTTTCAGAAGCAAGCATTATCAGAAGTAGTGTTTTCAGAAAACATCATCACTAAACATTCAAAGAGAAAGATACGAAATACCAGAGCATGGTCATCGTGCTTCTCCCTCTTCCGGCCACCTGAGAATACCGCCGGTCCACCCTCCGTCCATTCCCCAAAGACGAAACCCCAAAGGTATCATTTTCTATTCCCTCAATCTATTGTTGTACCTCACACAAACATAAACAATCCATGATTAAAACACTCTGAAACAATCAAAACATGCAAAGATTAAGCATGCACGAACCTAAAATTCTAAAACACGTTTAGAAATGAAACAATACCTTTTAATCGCCGCCTTGTACAAACATGGGGAGGAGAGGGTGGAGGTGATATTCTGGCAACTGGATGCAATGGAGGGGGCATCAGTTTGTTCACGTTTGAGAAAGACGAAGAAGACAAGAAGAGAGTGGCGCCGTTTCAAACTGTAAACCTAATTCTGAGCAAAACAAATGCAAACCCTAGAAACATTGCATGTCTCATTTGGGCCTTCGCCTAGCAAATTTCTTAAAGCCCAACGGCTGTCAGTGCATGCACCCCCCTTTTTTAATCTGTTTTGTTATTTGGGCCAAATGTACATTCTCCAAGCCCATCTAATTTCTTTTCTTATATTTTTCTTTTGAAAACCAATACTCTTTTATTTTATCACTACATTTTCATAACCTAATTCTTTTTATTAAATAAAAATAATATATTAACTTTTTGTATAAAATTTTATTAATAATTTTCATTACCTCTAAAACTTAAAATATATAAATATTAAAATTTATTAAGTTAAATAATTCTTTTTTTTCTTTAAAACCCTTTGTTTATATAAAACTAACAAAAACACAAAAATAATAATACTTAATTTGCATTAGGTTAACATTTTATTTGATCATCTGTAAATAACCATATGCATCATACAATACTTTGGATTCTCTTTGATTCTTATACCTTGTTATAGTTTGCATTGAGAAAGCGACGATTCGATTTGGTTGTAAATATAGTATTTGGATATTACTATGCTGATAAGACTCATCCCCATTTGTAAACATTTGTACCCCCATCCCCGGATACTTATTTGTAATAACTTAGACTTTAAATTCCCGCAATTTATCGCTTTCCATATACTGTATAGTAATTAGGGTTTGTATGCGAAGATTCAAAATCAACCGCTAGATAACCTAACACAAAGATAAATGCATGAAAATCAATACACAATTCACACTCGCACCTCTAGGGTAACCTCGCTTGTTGCCTCGGAAAATGTAATCATGTCCCTAGAGTATGAGACACTCTAGCAAATGTCCTTTCGATGAACAAAGGTCGTAGTCCCTCGATGACCCTCGATGTTGCCTTCGATAAAATGATATTGTCCCTTACAAAAATTGCTAGAGCGTCTCACAAGTTGCCTTCAATGATTGTATACGATGACCCGCGCCTGTCCTGTTTAACATCCTAACACAAGGTTGTTCATCAAACACAATGGTGAAACAACACTGTTAAAAGGGTTAAAACATAAGAAAATCTTTGAGTAAAATAGGGTATACAAACTCTTAGTTACTTGATCAAAAATCTTGCAAAACATCCTTGCCATTTTTCAAACACACATCACTGCACAACTTCAAAAACAATTTCAAAACAACTTTCAATACATTGAATTATCTTTTCAAAAAGACACACACCTTTGTATATATTCAAACAAGAATCATTACAAAGGTTGCCTATACAAGGCATCTTTTTCAAAACATTTTTCAAAACCACACACACAAAGCACCACTTCAAACAATTGAAAAGCAAAGGCAAGTGATCTAAAACAAGTAACTAAGAGCCCATGGATAACCATGGATGAAAAGGGTGCTAGCACTTTCCCTTTTCATAATCTACCCCCTGAACCCACGAAAACATCTCAAAGGTCTTTCCTGTGCTTTTTGACCTTTCCTTAGGATAAAATAAAAAGTCGGTGGCGACTCTTGCTAAACCGAACAAGTGCGAAAACAAACGCAAATCCCAAGTCAGTTCTCCCACCGTACCACAGATACGTTGTACAACATTCCCATGGGTATGAAGAGTAAACATAGATGATGTTGTATCATCTAATCCGTGTTTGAACTAAATTTTATTTGACTTAGACATGAGGACGCGGATAACTCGTCAGTATCTAAGAAGAGATCGTTTGCATATTTACCATAACCTAGGAGGTAAATGATACAAGCTTGAAAAGCCGACTTACTAATGCTTGGAGACTAATATAGTAAGTTTTGATTTGATTTTGTCTATTCATCACAACCTAGGGGATGAATAAAACAAAGTCTGATAACACATTGCTTCCTGGAGACTGATGCAATGGATTGCACAAATTTATTCGTGTATCTATCACAACCTAGGGGATAGATAATTGAAAAAAGCTTGATAACTACATCACTGCATGGAGCCTGGCACAATGAGTTATATCGCAGATTTCCCACACCGTTGTATGGAGACTAACGCAATGGGTTATATCGTAAAATAAAGCTTGATAATAACATTGATGCATGGAGACTGAGGCAACGAGCTATATCACGGAAAAAGCTTGATAATAACATTGCAGCATGGAGACTGATGCAATGGGCTATATTGGGAAAAAATCTTGATAATAACATTGCTGCATGTAGTCTGATGCAGTGGGCTATATTGTGGAAAAAGCTTGATAATAACATTGCTGCACAGAGACTGATGCAATGGGTTTAAGTTTCCGATTTCGCATATTATTGCATGGAACCTAACACAATGAGCTAGGTCGCAAAGAAGAAAACACATTGCTTCATGGAGACTGATGCAACGGGTTTAAGTTTTCAGAGGAAGTTGTTTTGACGATCAAATCTTAGATAACTGAATCATAGATGAGATTGTATTTTTATTGGTTGTATGTTTTCAACCAAGGTAATAATCTGATGGAGGGCTCAAAGATGTTGGTTTCGCCCAAAGTATGTTTGAAAAATGCCATGTGTGATGTGTATGCATAATGTCCTAGATCAATATGGAACCCAAAGTGCGTATGCACCAGGTGTCTATATATGCTCCAGATTTCCACATATGTACTGAATATGTGTACATGCCCCAAGATGTTGTGAAAGATGTTTTTGATATTCTATCCTTTTAAACCATTGGTTTTAGTAATCACCAACTCCCTAACATTGTTTGTTGCTAGCTGTCGTATTTTCAAGTTGATTTAAATTTTGATAAAGCGTGGTGAAAAGTGGCAACGTTTCATAGGTAATAATTTGTTTTGCAGGCGTAGGCGTGGAGATGGGCATGGACGCATACGTGGGCCTCTTTCGATGTCTTTCTAACCAAAATAAACTTTGATGCTTTATCAAATACCCTTTGGTATTTCCGTATGTTAGATGCACCAAATGTTATGAATGACCTTCATATTTTGATATGGTTATGTGTACGTCATGCTTGATGTGAGGTTTTTTAACGGGAAATATACTACCAAGATTTCCGAGGAATTTGCTGTCGAGATTCAATTGAGAACTACGTTTTATCGAGGTCTTCTGGATAATTATCTACCAAGATTAACCAGTAGAATCTACGGCCTAGATTCTGTCGAGAAAATACCTTCTGCCAAGGTCTTCTGGATAATTAACTTACGTGATTAACCATGGAGTCTACTACCGAGATTCAATTGAAATATGCCTTCTACCGAGGTCTTCTGGATAATCAACTGCCATGATCAACTAGTGGATTCTACTGCCGAGATTCGTTGGAAACTACCTTCTGCTGAGGTCTTCTGGATAATCAACTGTCGTGATCAACCAGTGAAATCTACTGTCGAGATTCATTGGAAACTACCTTCTCCCGGGGTCTTCTAGATAATCAACTGCCATGATCAACCCGAATAATATACTGCTGAGATTCAATTGAAATATACCTTCTACCGAGGTCTTATGGATAATCAACTACCATGATCAACCAGTGGAATCTACTGCCAAGATTCGTTGGAAACTACCTTCTACTGAGCTCTTCCAAATAATCAACTGCCATGATCAACCAGGAGAATCTACTGCCGAGATTCAATTGAAATATACCTTATACCGAGGTCTTCTGGATAATCAATTGCCGTGATCAACCAGTGGAATCTACTGCCGAGATTCGTTGGAAACTACCTTCTGTCGAGGTCTTCTGGATAATCAACTATTGTGATCAACCAGGAGAATCTACTGCCAAGATTCAATTGCGATAATTTCTGCCGAGGTTTTCTAGATAATCAACTGACATGATCAACCAGGAGAATCTACCTTCGATATTCAATTTGAATTACCCTCTGCCAAGGTATTCCAGATAATCAACTGCCGTGATCAACCAGGAGAATCTACTGTCGAGATTCGATTATGAAATTACTTTCTACTGAGGTCTTCCAGAAAATCAACTGACGTGATCAACCAGGAGAATCTACTGTGAGATTCAATTGTGAGCTACCTTCTACCGAGGTCTTACAGAAAATCCACTATCATGATCAACCAGGAGAATCCACTGCTGCCGAGATTCAATTGTGAGCTACCTTGTGCCAAGGTATTTTGGATAATCAACTGCCATAATTGACCAGGGGAATCTATTGCCAAGATTCGATTGTGAGCTACCTTCTGCCGAAGTTTTCTGGATCATCAACTGCCGTGATTGACCATAGGAATCTACTGCCGAGATTCGATGTAGAATTGATAGCTTGATCAACAAGGATGACTATTTTCACATAAAAAAGGTGATATGCTATGCATGTAAATTTGATTGATGCATGAAATGTAATGATTGATTGATGTATGAAATGTGATTATTGATTGATGCATGAAATGTGATGATTAATTGATGTATGTAATGAATGACTTGGATATGTGTAAGTGGACGCTTGAAATACGAATGCATAATTGGGCTTTTTAAGATATGCTCGACCGATGATGTCAGACTTCGTTAGATGGATGGGATGATAAGTATAGCTTGATTCTGGATCGAGGAGTCCTACTGCATTATTTATGCAGCCTTATGTTTTATGATTATGACTTGAATGGTTTCTTTTTTTGGATGGTACCCCTGTGATGGGTCATGGATGATTAAAGCGTAGAGGTTTTCTTATGCAACAAGGTTTCTTATCACATGATGGTTTATGCTATCATGATTTTTTGATACTCGAATTGAACTTGAAGATTGCTTGATGTAGGAGAAAAACGCACTAGAGGTTATGAAAGTACGCGGAGATCGTTCCCCTATGTAAACTGTATTTCCTTAATTTTTGGTAGGGTATTGGAGGAGATTCTCTTTGATATGAGTTTGGAAAATTTTGGATCATAATATGGATGACCCCACTATTTTGTGTTATGCCCTTGATTAAAATATTCTTGAAAATGTTTGGTTTAGATGGACTCTTTTGTATCAACTTCTTTTGCTCGAGCCTTGCAGTGGTTTGCCCCAACATTTGAACTTTGAAAGAGGTACCCCTCAATCTCCTAGATCTGGAGGAAGTACCCTTAGAAAGAACTTTAGACCACACCATGAACTTGACATAGATTTCCCCAAGTATTCGAAGCTTCAAAATTTTGTACTTGAAGTTGCTTGAAGGGGAATTTGGACCCTACATGCAGTAAAATAAACTTGGTACGTACTTCCCCAACATTCGAATCTTAAAAGGTTGTTCCTGATTATTAAGGCCTTGAGAGGTTTGTTAAAACAAGGAAACCGAGTCATACCCTATTGGGATATGACTTGATTAAGGAATCCTCCTTCGAAAGGCATGTCCCTGATTGAACAACACTTTGAAATTTGATTGAAGTTGATTAAATCTCGGAATGATCGCCCCTTATTAATAGTATCATCATGTGATATACCCCTACGATCATTAGCATTTTCCCCTGTTTATAGGGGTCCTCTTAGACGCTTTGCCCCCTAGTTAGGAGCTTCTTGGAAATGCTGCTTTTGATCAGACCCTCTTTTGAAATCTCCTTGATGCTAAGTATTGGTTCGTAGATAAATTCATACATTTTGAAAAAGTAATCATAATGTGATGCACATGCAAGTTCTTGAAATCAAAATTAATTATTGAAAATAAATAGATGATTAGATATGAATATTCGAAGAAGCGAAGTAGTTAGAAATAATTTTAACAAACATAGCAGTCAGTTTAACACAAATCTTGCCAAATACACTTTCATAGTGAACCTAGCTTCAATTAGGACTTTTTAATGGTTATAACATGGCCATGGTCCGTGGTTTAAGAAACAAAAGATATAAGGCTCAAAATTTATTAATACCACCCATTCTCCTTGATTTTATCCAATCCTAATTTCAATTAATTCAATAGATGCGTTTATTCCCCAAGAGGAATCTCGTAGTCTTACAAATGATGAAATGCGTAGATAAAGATCCAAGCACCGATGAAAAGCATTGATAAGATCTGAGCATTGATAAGATCCAAGAGTTGATGAGAATCCTTGATGATTCTTGAGGTTAAAGTCACAATATTGTTCTCTAATTTATTCGTTTTTAATCCCTTATTTTGCATGGACCAATTCTCTTGAATTTTTCGGTCCATCGGGATACCCTAACTTTTGCTAAAGTCAAGTTTTTTTATTTGACTTAGCAGGCTCTCTCTTTTTTTTGCTTTTGATTTTAACAATTTGTGACTGCCTATGCTGATATTGTAAGCTTCGTCTTTATTATTCCCTCGATCTTGAATGACGCACTGAGGAAGAAGATGTTGTGAACTTTGTCTTTGTTGATTCCTCAAGCTTGGATAATGAACGCGAGGAAGATGATGTGCTCGACTCTTTGCTTAGATCATTCCCTCAATGATGTATTGAGGAAAGAGGTATGCTTGAACCTTTTCTTAGATTGTTTCGATTCTCCTGGGATTTGAACGCATCGTCAAATTAATTGAAGTCTACCCTTCCCCTGGTTAAGGTTAAGGGTTTTTTTTAAAATAGAAAGAACTCTGACTTCTGGCTCGAGGGGGTTAACTACGGATTAACTCCTTATATCTCCACTGTTTAGGAATTGAAACAATGCCTTACATCGTCAGCTAAGCCTTACTATTAAAAAGCATACGTCAGCAGAATTCGATTATTTTGTATTTTAATCATTTTCCATCGAAGTTTGTTAATTTGAAAAATGAAAAGAAGAGTGGAAATGGAAAATCGTTGATTGTTTATGGAATGAATCGATTTCAAAAACATGCATGTTTATTTTATTAGAATTATTGGACCAAAGAGTACAAAGTTTATAGAAAATAACACTTAGCAAGAAATAAATTACAATTTGAAAAGATAAAAGCCCAATGGTCCTAGTAATGGGCTCCTTTAGTGATCCGCCAATCAGGGTGAGGGATTTTCCACCATATGTGGACCATCTTCTTCAAAAGTTAATTTCTTGTTGTCAATCAACTATTGTACCACTTCTTTAAATGAATTGCATTCTTCAATCAAATGGCCCGCTACTCCATCATGAAACTCACATTGAACATCCGAGTTGTACCAAGGATGGAATGAAGACTCCATGGATCTAGTTTGTCTAGGGGTCATTGATGAAATTTGGACCAGATATGACCATAATTGTTTGTATGTCATAGGGATCGGGTCAAACTGGCGATTTTCCCATTTTTGGTTGTTTTGACGCCTATGCTGATTTGGGCATTGATGGTGATTATTTCGATTCTGAACCTGTCGATTCTGACATCGATGTTGAGGTGAAATCTTGGCATGTTGGTTCTGTGGTATAGGCCATGACTGCTGGTGTTGAAGACCAGAGGGCGGTTGTTGGCATTGAGCATCCGCTGCATACGAATATTGCCGATAAGGTATAGGAGGCAGAGTTTCTAGAGCTTGGTGAGTCTCCCATAATGCACTTCTTTGATTTTCTTCTTCCCCTTGGAAATCTCTAAGGGATTCACTAGTCGGGTCACTTGAGATGCTTTAGATTTTTCTAGTTTTGATGTCGTTTTCGATGCGTTCCCCAACTATTACTAGGTCAGAAAAGCATGATGATATATCGCCCAACATTTTTCACAGTATTAACCTCGTAGGGTGCTCATGAAAACGTCTACCAACTCCTTATCCAATAATGGCAGTTATACTCGAGCAGCTAACTCTCTCCATCTCTGCGGTATTCTTTGAAAGATTCGTTACTCCTGTGAGATAAATCTTACAACTGCATGCAACTTGGAGCCATGTCGATGTTGTATTGATAATGTCTCTGAAATGTCAAAGCCAAGTTATTCCAAGTGGGGACGTGGTTTCTTTCCAATTGCGTATACCATTCTAATGACACTCCACTAAGACTGTCTTGAAAACAGTAAATAAGAAATCTGTTGTCGCGTGGATATGCTACCATTTTCCTAACATACATCTTTAAATAAGTTTTAGACAACTAGCTCCTTTGTACTTATCGAAATCTGGCATCTTAAACTTCGGAGAAAGTACCACATCTTCAACCAAACATAAAGCAGAAGTATCAAAGCTACAAGTGTCTTGTCCTTCTATGGCACTAAGCCTCTTTTCTAGTATACGGTATCTTTTGGTGTCCATAGCATCTTGTGGCTCATCAGTATTCATGGTCGGGTTTGCCCCTTGGGGTTTAAGTATAGGGAATGTAAATTGATGGTAGTCAATAGATTCGTGGGATGGAGTATACCCATCTTGGAAAATGACATGTTCTTGCACATCAAGGTTCTTACTTGAAGCTTGTATAGGCTGGGGTCGAGCCTGAGTGTTTTCTTGAGGTATAATGATGTCCTCAATTGTGGCTTGTTGACCTTCTTCCATTGTCGTAGCTAACGTTGCATTTGCTTCGTGAGCTATCTCGAGTTTGTTCTGAGTATCTGGGAATCACCTTGTTAGACTACGATTGGAAGTTTTCTGTGAGTGGAAGAGATATGAGTTTTATGCATATGGATGAAGAATGAAAATGTATGAAAATGCTCGTGCATGTAAAAGTATTTTTTTTCTTTTATGTATGCAAAAAAGCTTCATGGATATGCAATGCAACATATACGTAATATGATGGTAGACGTAGGGGTACCCTATACAGTTTTAAAGATAGACAAGATGATGCCCTACACTGACTCAGAGATTGAGACAGGAAGAAAATCCTTGAGGATTATGGCCAATGAAAGACGACGCAGTCCCTATAGGATAGGGATGATGATATAGGCAGAAGCCCTACGAGCTAAAGATAGTAGTGGATGAAGGGATAACCCTTGCGGGTTTGAAGATTGTAGTAGGATCTTGTGAAAGGTATCCTTAGAAGGAAGATTCTTAGTATTGGCCTACAGATATTCTACCCTCTCCATAAGATGGTCTCCTTAAGGGTATCATGAATAACACTAGAGGGAAAGGCGTAAGAGCCTCCTTTAAGTGGAGTCTCTTTACAGACCGAAACTTTCGTCTCTAGGTCATGAAAGGTCTCATCATGAGTTTCTGGTTTAAAGACCGTGCAAAGAGTCATGGGTGTCATTCCATAGTCCTACTTCCCAAGAGGATGTCTCTCAAAAGGTATTCCTTTTGCGGAATTCCACCGACTCTAGGCGAAGTCGTCACATAAACTCATAGGGATGATATACCCCCTTGGCTAATAGACGGACCTTCTTTCTAAGGGTTTTTGAAAATATTTTTTCAAAAATTTTAAATCCCTCCACAAATAAATAAACATAATGAATAATAAAACAAAATAAGCAATAAATAAACAAACAAATAAATAAGAAAGAATAAAAACCCCAAAAATAAGAAAAACCTTAAAACCTAAAGGAGAGGCTTCTAAACCTAGGGTTGAGTCCCCAGCAGAGTCGCTGGCTGTTGTAACAGGTTTTTAAATAAGAGTCGCCACCCTTAGTTTTTATCCTAAGGAAGAGAGTATAAAGGAATAACCCTAAAGTTCAGAGATTCTAGATTTGGACTTGGTTCTAGACGAGAGGAAGGTGTTAGGCACCCCTTATCTACCTTGTTCGCAAGGATACTAGGTTTAAAAGCATAATTTTTAAGAAATAGGGTTTTAATTATTATTAGGGGAAAAGGGTTTTAATTTTAAATAAGGGGAACTCACCATAATTTTTGATCGTATGCCTACGTATCCTCTTAGGAGGAATCAAAGTCTCAATTCGTAGTTTGTATTTTTTATGGGTCGTAGAAATACCTCTAATTCTCCTTGAACCAAGTCCGGGTTTATAAATTGCAGAATCATGGACATAGCTTGCAGTCGATAAAAATATATTAATACAACCTTTTTTTTGAAAATGATATAAATTAAAATTGAATAAGTTAGTAGACAAATGTTAGTATTTATTGGTTAGTTATTTTCGATTATATAATGCAATTATAAAAAAATAAATTTGAAGTGAAAAATATATAAATATAAAAAAGGGTTATTATTTTTAGAAATAGTTAATCAATAAATAAATATATTGCAATATTATTAAAAATATATTAGATATTTTTGAAAAAAATAGTATAATTATTTATTAATGTGAGAAAATAATTTTTATGTAATAACAAATAAATAAATGAATATATAAATAAAATTATGAAAGAAAAATAAATAAATAAAATTAATTTCGCAGGGGTGTAAAATTAACTAGCATAGTGAAAAGGTGGGGTGTGAATATTAAGGGCCATAGATCAAAATATTGGATCTAGGCCCTATCACGTAGTGGGTGCAAAAGTTTGTTAATGTAGTAAAATAAAAAGATAGTAGAGGTACGACTAGCAAGGGCCTCTGGCCCAGAAAATGCCACGAGGCCTAGGTAGAAAATTGAGATATGTTTGGTATAAAATATAATATTTTTTTTACAAAGCTATTTTCATCTCACTCATTATCTCTCTTCCTCCTCCTTTGTTCTCTTCTCTCTCTCGTATCCCTCTTCTCTCACCAACACATAAAACCCCAATTTCTTTCTTCTTCTCTGCTAAATCTAAACAAAAAAATGTCATATCCAAAAAAAGAGATCACATCCTGTTTGTGATGACAACGTGGTCTGCGTGAGTTGACATATGGAGGAGAAGCCGATACGGGCAAAGTCGAAAGTCCAGATCCGTTAAATTTTCAGTGGATCGACAACTTGCCGGAAGTGTGTGAACAGACAGGAACGATGTCGTTTGGTGGTTGAATCAGATGGTGGTGGAGGCATTTGCGAGATGATGCAGATTTAGAAGCATGGGCGAAGATGAAGGCAACGATGGCGAGGCCTTCTTCCAATTTTATTTTCTTTCCTTCTTTCCCCTGTATGAATTTTTTGGTATAGTTATCCTCCTCCATGTGATAATCTTCACTACAACAATTTCTCTTCCGCCTTTCTTGTAACAATTTCTCCGCCTCCGTAAAATGTAATTTCCCCCTTCTGTAACAATTGTTTCTTTGTAAATCCCTTTTTCCCCTCTCTGCTGTGATTTCTTGATTCTGTTTATCCCCCTGTATTGATTTTTCTCTTCTGTTTTATAGCGTTTTTTTGATTACGTACTTAGGAAATAAATTAATTGCTTTGATTGTAATTTGATTTCTGTTTTAAATATTTTGATTCAATATTGATTTGCATTGCCCTGTTTCTGTATATAGCTTTGATGGTGTAAAGTTTCGATTTTGTTTCCTTTTGTGTCCTGAGGAATCAATGTAAAAAGATGCTTTTGTTTTGTTGTTCGGACAACAACTATTTCCACGTGTTGTTTTTTCTTCAGTCAAAACAGTGCACGCTTTTGTTGGGCTGGGCATTGAAAGTTCCATAAAAAGCCTTCTTAAAAAAACAAAATCTTCATTTTTAATAAAGTGTTTTTTAAAATAAAATGTTTAATAATTAAAATACTGTTTATAATTAAAAGCAAAATAACTTTTTTCAAAACAGACAAAAAAACATTTACTGACTGGGCTGCTTATCTCAAAACACTTTTCAATTAATGAAATAATTTAATTAATAATAGTAGTGATAATATCAATAATGTAATATTTAGAACAAATCTCCAAACAAATAAAAGATTGGACAGGTCCTTATTGGGCTTTGAGCAAATTGCTTTTATACACCCCTTTCTCAAGTTTTGAAATGGTCTTAACAAATTACACGGGCCCCTTCTGATTGAGAAAGGCCATGATATCTTTATAAAATAAACCCTTTTTTATAAATATTAAACCCCCCAACTATATGAATAATATTTTATAAAAGATAATTTTTTAGGAATAGAATTAAAAATATCAGGAACTAGTAGGGAAATTTTGGGGTATGACACCCGTGGGTGCTCCCAAAATAGCCTTGATGTCAAATCATGGAAACTATTACTATAATGTCATTCCCTTCTATCATACCCTAACTTTTACCCCTAATATTCCACCTATCATCATTTGCATTTCATCAAGATCACAAGCATGTTATCCACCTAACCTTTGGGTTTGTCTTTTAAGAGAGATCATGAAGCACCCTTGTGTTTTCCTTTTTCCTTTTTTGCTTTTATGCTTTACTAACCTTTATTCAAAATACAAAAACATGTCTTGATTTGTTTTCTTTTATGCAAGGTAGGGTATTCTAATCAAAGGATCAATTATGGTTGCTTAAATTAGGGTTTTTATTCTCAAGCTTAAGGATTGGTCAAAAAATGGTCAACACAAATTTTTCTTCAAAGCATGATCTATGATATTGGGTCACATTCATGTCAAGTTTCATTTAAAATCATTTGGCCAAGAGAAGTTCAAGTTTGGTACATGTTTTCAAGTGGAATCAAGTTAGGGTTCATGTTTTCATTTCCATACTCTTTTTCATTCAAATTATCAATCTATCATCAATATTATTCAAAGGAAATTTAATCCTCATTAATTTTATGTCCAAGTGATCATCATTGAGTCTTTGGATGCAAGAAAATAGCAAAAATCTCAAGTTTGTGCATGATTGGTTGACCTAAAATCAAGAATAGCATGCCATTTGGTCCAAACCCCATAACTTATTCATTTCTCAAGACCTTCTTTGAGCCAAATGACACTTTTGATGTCCCCTACAACTTTTCTTCGAGGGTTAAAATCTAATTTAGCCTCTAAGTCCATCCATTTTGGAAATTACTCAAAGGCCATTTGTGCATAAAACTAGGTTCATGAGATGTTTAACCTAATGCCAGACCTGCAAATCAGTGCCATGACCTCAACTTTACCTTACTGCCATTTTTAGCTCAAGAATCCTTTTGAGTTGGTTCTTTTTGCATTTGATTCCTTGCCATGAAAGGAAAATTTGACTCATGAAAAATATCAAAACACATGAGTAGAGTCTATTTGTCCTAAGCTTGAACATGGTGACTTAACCCTGCATCTTTGGTACATGACCTCTAATTATAAATGCCTTAAAAGTTATCTGGGATCATTTGGCACATGTGAAAACTTCTTTGTCATGATGATACATGTTTTGCACAAAGCAAACTGATCTATAATTCATCAAAACACTCACGTATTTAGGCTTTACTTACACGGTTTGGATCTAGAATTTTCTCAACTTGGGTGGCACGATTGGAGAAGGATTTTGCACGTACCATGAGCTCAATCACTCTCCTATAAATAAAGGAAGCTTTTGCCTTAATTTACAAGCTGGAATAGCCACAAAAAATCAACCTCTCACAAGCCTGAAACTCTCAAAAACCAGAAAACCCTAATTTGAATTTTAGTTTATTTCAACTTTAATCTCCACCCAAAAACCCTCACCGACATCCTATGAAACTGTTTGAAGCATCATAGAAGTTTTGAACATCTTGCAAGTACCAACTATATTCCACCATTTTCAGAACTTAAAGCTTCACTTCGAAAAGGTAGATACGAGTAAAGTTCTTGAGCAAACAAGTTACCACTCTCTCTGTATTGCTTCACTGATCAAAAGCCCTCAATCACTTTTCATTTATCGTTTATATTAGTCATTTAATTTTACTTTGAAGCTTCTAGATTTTCTGCGTATTTTGCCAAGTTCTCTCTACTTCGAGTGAATCAATGGCTCCAATGCAGAGAGATGAGAATGATGACATGAGTAGAAGCTAAAACATGTGGTGTTTGAGCTTGAAAATCAGATTTCAAGGATCTCTAATTTTGTCTAAAGGTTGAAGATGAAGCTAAGCTTCGCGCCTTCTGGAGCGAAATTCAAATGTTTCAACCTATCAAAACACGCCACCTAACATAGCCGTTGTCTAGTTTCATTTCTTTTATTTTTTTATTTCATTTAAATTCTATTTTCTTTCAAAATTAATTTTAAATATCACCAAAAGACTTTTTCACTACAATATTTTTCGTAAATCACAAAAATATTTTCTACCACATATATTTCTTTTTCAGAATTTAAAAATAACTTTTAGCTTTTATTATTATTTTATTTTAATTAAACTCAAATAATTATTTCTCCATATTTTTTTAAATATTTCTAAGTCCAACTTATGAGATCTTGATCCTTGGAGTTTTTCTAACCTTCTCAATTTTTTGTGGCTTTTTATTTGATGTTTTGAAGGATCTTTTGTATTTTCTCTTTAATTTCCATTTTAAACCATTTAAAATCATTTCTAAATGGAATTTAAATATACATTTGATTGTTCTTGATGATTGATGGTTTTGAATTTTGGTTGAATTGGTCAATTATGGTTGATTAAAGCTCATCTTGTTCAATTGGACTTTGGGTTGATACTTGATGAACTTTATTCATTTCAAATCTACCATTAAATGATCATTTGGTCATTTTTAGTACATTGGATTGATGATAAGTTTTTCTCAAGATAACACGAAGAAGATGAATTAAAGTAATGATCCAATACCCTAGCCATAGTGCTTTATCAACTATCCATCTCTTCTTCTTCTTTTTTCTTTTGCTTTGACTCGTGTTACATTGTTTTAGGAGAATGAAATCTTGTGTCATTTCTCTAACATGTATGACACATACGTTGTTATGCCTGGCCTCAGATAATTGTGACTTCTATATAAGTCCAATTATGATTGCTTAACATAGCGCTAAATTGTCCCGAATCGGTTGATTAAATACTAACACTAACATTAACTCCAATTATTGTGCTAACTTTTACTTTACGCACTTTACATTAATGTCACTTCATTTTATGCCCTTTATATTTAAAGTCATGTATAATTCAAGCCATTTACATTCATGTCATCTTTACTTTTGCTTTTATTTTTGTTATTTTGTGCTTTATTGCCTTTAAAAGACCAAAAACATTAATAAATATCAAAACCCTAAAAAAATTTAATCTTGATCTATGGAGTTTGTACCAGAGACCTGGGAATTCATCTACAATATTGATTAACGTTTGAAAACTTGGATCTGCTTTGGTTATTTTCATCTGATACTTTGTTGGTTCATCTAAGACTTGGATTTTGTCTTAAGACTTTAGGCTTTGTGATTCTTATCTAGACATTGTGATATCCATCTACTCTAAGATTACTTGCTTGCGGCTTAATCCAAAAGGAAATAAATTGCTAAGTTTGACTAATGTCAATTGCTTTCTTCATTCTGATTAGTTCACTTGGGAGCGTGTTTAAGTGAAAGTGAAATGGGTGTTGGATTCATGGAGAGTCGAGATCAAATTTAATAGAAAGTATTAGGAAAATAGGCATTAAACTGGGAGAGTTCAAATCAGACAAATAAGAGTGAATTTTGTTTCAATGCCCTCCAAATATAGGTGATTTTGCACCAAAATGGGTTACCTGTTAATTCTCTGTTTTGTTGTGATTGGAATTATTTTTGGTAAAACTAACTTAGCATAGACATATTTAAATAATATGTTCTATCAACTGGAGCAACATGTCGAATGTGATGTCCTATGCAGTTTCTTCGACATCGTGATTTTGTACAACTGAACTGTTTGATATTTTAGTGTGTTATAGGTGCAGAATATTCTGTAAATGTAATGCTATCCCATGTGGTGCACAGTTTGAAGATTAAAAAGATTCAAGCTTATTTCAAGGAGAACTCTTAATTTCTAGTTATGGAGATAATTTAGAAAACTAATGATTGATGTCTTATCTTTGAGGAGATAATTCTGCAGCGCCTCTTTCATATCCAGCTGCGTATGCGAAGCCCAAATCCAGTCCATTGAAGGTTATAAATATAAGGCTTTAACCCTAGTACAAGTGTGGAACTTACAATTTATTTTTATTAGGGTTTGTATGTTAATTGTGAACCTCTCGATTATCATCTTGGTAAAAGAGTAGGACTACGTTTTTTGAGTTGTAAGTTTTGCCAGTCATTCCAAATCTTTTAAGCAGTGAATGATTGTATGTCTTTGAAGTGTGACTTCTGTTATTTTCTAAGTGTTTAGAATTTTTAAGTAACTATTATGTGATTGGAAGGGATTTGAGAAGGGTATCACACCTATGTGAGTCTTAGGTAGAATTTAAGCACGGGTAGTGATTAAGTGAGAAGTTGTAAACAAGGGAGTTTAGCTTCAAATTGATACTATCTAGTTGATTTCGTCCCTGGTTTGGTAGCTGTGGTACGGTGGGAGAACTGACTTGAGGTTTTGCGTTTGTTTTCGCAAATGTTTCGGTTGAGCAAGAGTCGCCACCGACTTTTTATTTTATCCTAAGGAAAGGTTAAAAAGCACAGCAAAAAACCTTTTGAGATGTTTTCTTGGGTTCGGGGAGTAGATTATAGAAAGGGAAGGTATTAGCACCCTTTCTATCCATGGTTATCCATGGGCTCTTAGTTACTTGCTTAGATCACTTGCCTTTTGTTTTCAATTGTTTTAAATGGTGCTTGAGTGTGTGAGTTTTGAAAATGTTTTGAAAAGATGCCAATGTGGTGGCAACCTTTGTAATGATCCATGTGGGGATGTATACAAAGATGTATGTCTTTTGAAAAGGTTTTCATTTGTTTTTGAAAGTTGTTTTGAAAGTGTAGTGTTGTGTGGTTTTGAAATTAGGCAAGTGTTTTGTTTTGCAAGTTTGATTCGAGTAACTAAGAGGTTATCTACTCCTAAATTTCTCAAAAGATTATTGCTATGTTTTAACCCTTTTAACAAGTTTGTTCCACCATTGAATTTGGTGGACAACCTTATGTTAGGATGTGAAAGGGACAGGCGCGGGTCATCGTTTAGACCATAATTGCAACGGCGTTAAATGTCTTTGGGCAATTTTCTTTAAGGGACTTGATCATTCGTTTTTGTTTGTTTTGAAAAGTTTTATCGAGGGACTATGATCATTCAATTTGTTTATTTTGCCCAAATAAGTTCAACATGCAATATTGCCCAATTTGAAAGGCAACAAGTGGGGTACCCTAGGGGGTGCAAGTGTGATTTGTGTATCCATTTTCATGCTTGTTTATCTTGTATTAGGTCCAACTATTTTTTGTCGTTTTTTCGCATACAAACCCTAATTCTAACTTGTTATTATTAGAAAGCGTATAAAGTGCGAAATTTAAATTTACTAAGCTATTACAAAACCAAATAGGGGAAGGGGGGTACAAATGTTCAAATGGGGATATTGACAAGAATTTAAATCTAAATTATTACATCATTTTTGAATATTTGCAAAGTAAATAAATTGCATAATTAAATGGAAATTAAACAAATATGCAAAATGCCAAGAGAAAGTTTTTTATATGTATGAGAAAAGTATGGTTTATGTAAAATAAAATAAGAAAATAAAAAGTATTATTTTGAGTATTTTTAACTTTTAAGGCAAAAAACCCTAATTTTAAAGAAAATGTATTATTATCTAATTTAATACAAGTATTTATTTATTATTTATAAAAATAAAATAAAATGAAGTATATTATGAAAAAAGGTATTTTGGTATCAAATATTAATAAAAATAAAAAAAATTCAAGTATTTTTATATTTTAACTTAAATATATTAATAAACATATATATAAATATATTTTAAGTCTTAAATATGCATTATACACAACATAGTATATATTTAATATTTTAACAAAATAAATAAAAAAGTATTTTCATGTGAAATATTTTCAGAAGGTAAATAAAAAATAAAAAAATGTATTTACACTATATTTCTATTTATTCTAATAATAGTATATATATAATATTTATATACAAACAAAAGAAATAAATCAAATAAATATGCCATATATTCAAAAAAAAAGATGGAAAAAATATTTTTATATTTTTTATATCATGAGAAAAAATAAAGAAAGTCAATCAAAAAAGAAAAAGTCAAAAAAGTCAAATAAATAAGCAAATGGGCTCAGGGGGTGTAATAGCAATTAAGTGGTGTGAATAAGAAAAAATGCACAGGCCCAGCCCAAAGATCACTGTCTTCAACCTCTAGCACAAACATTTGAAAAAACGCGCGCCCCTGTTCTTCAATGTCCAACTCTCGATTCCTGGCTTTTCAGCAAAAACTCATAACACAACAAATGTTCAGCATGAAGAGACGGTTCTAACCATGTATGGAACTTGACCTAACTCTCTAAGATGAGGGAGAATTTCTCCTCCCCCAAATCCTAACCTAGTTTTTCTGCCATTTTCAAACTCCAAATTCTCTCTACTCAGGCAAAAGAAATGAAATGTAAAGATATGTACATGTTCAGGGCTATGAGTAGAACCTTGTTTCTTCACAAACTTAAGACTAAAGATGCATGATAAGAGAGATACGAGTTCAAAGTTTTACCTGTGCAGTTGAACTTCTATCTGGAGAATGAGGAACTCCTAGTGCAAGGTAATGATTGGAAAAGCTTCCTTGAGGTCCAGGGATGCTTTTTTCAATGCTTACTTTGTCTTGAAACTTCTTGTACCAAGCTATAGAACTTCACCTGCAAGTCAAAAATGTAAAAATGGTGGAAGCTGTTAGAGGGATTACAGGTCAGGTTTTAGTTCATGGTTAGCTTGCACATATGCTAGGGAATGTGTATGGATTGATTTTGGTAAGAATGCTCGAGGGAAATGGGAGCTGGCACTCAAACTGCAGAGGCAACTCTGTTTTTGCAGTTTGAGGATGATTTTGAGATGGAGGGTGTTTTGGAGGTCAAGGATTCGTGCCAAAGCTTGGTTGTGTTCTATGGAAGGTGTTTGATAACTTTTCTCTTGTGTGCTAAGGCTGAGATTGAAGTTGGTACAAGTTATGCAATGTTACTTGAATTTGAAGCAAGCAATGGTCACTTGGTGTTTTAGGTCAGTAGGGGGCCTCTAATCCTGCTGCATAAGCCTCTCTTGATCAGAGCAATTTGCCCATAATCTTGTGCCAATGAGATCCTAACTGTACTTGCTTGGATTTCAATTTGACATAAAGCTAGCTTTTTACAAAAATGGATAAAGCACTTTATCTAGTTTAGGATTAATCTTGCATACAATACTTGCACTCAAAGAACAACACCTTAACACATTGAATATGCATTAAATTATTGAGTATGGAATGGTTCAAGGACCTGTAATCAAGAATAAAGCAAGCTGATTTCAAATTTGCAAGATTATGAACATGTCTTGATGAAGAACAAAAGTGAATTTTTGCCAACTTGTGAAATTCGAATCTCTCAAGTTATGAGGTTGTTTGATGAGTTCTTGGACATTTTGGAAAGCTTGGAATGTGTACTACAATCCATCTTTGAAATGCAAATTAAAATTCCAAGTGGAAGGGTATGAAAAGTGGCCTTGAAGTGGGGTAGAAAACCTTGTCAAAATAGGTTAAAATTTCACTAAGTTAAAAATGGTTTAGTGCCCCTATTCAAAAATTTGTAACTTGAGATACAAGCTTCAAATGAGAAAACTTTGTGAATCAAAGTTGTAGATTATGCAACAAGCTACAACTTTCATGTTTTGACTTTTGTTTGAATCCAAATGGATCTTGGTGAAAAGATGGGGCAAAGTTGGGAAAAAATTAGGGTTTTTCATAACTTAGAAAAATTCTAAGTTATGAAAAATTCCATTTTCTAACCCTAATTTGCATTTTGTGATTTCTTGGTGAACAAGTTTCATGATTTGGCAAGTTTTGATGAAAAATGAATCTTGACTCTTGATTTTGACCAAAAAGTCAAAGTTTGACTTTTCAGTATACAGTCAAAATTGATCAATTGACTGGGAAATTCAACTGTCAATCTTGTGTACTTGGGATCTTTTGAGCTTGATGAATGTGTCAAGACCATTTCATTGAGTCCTTGAGGCTATATGTGAGCTTGATTTGCCATTGGTTAGATCAAACAGTCAAAAATTGCCTTTGTGCAGTCAAAACCCTAAAAATGACCATTTTGCCCTTTTGGTGATCTGATCAAATTTCTTGTGGAATTGTGATCCAAACTTGATCAAATGGTCCATATGAATTCAATATGTTGATGTGGGTCAAATTTCATGAGGTTTGACTGTCAATTGGCCATAGTTGACTTTTTTCCCCAATACAGCTGATTTCTAGGTCAACTGTCCAATTGACTGGGCAAAACTTGGAATCAAGACTTGAAACTTGGCATGGGTAAACTTGGGAGTCCAACATGAAGCATGAAAGTCATCTTAGGCATTTTAGATCAAAACATCCTTAGGCAAACACAAACCCTAATTTGAGTCCACAGTGCAAGGAGAAGTCTTGAGCAGAGGAAACCCTAACTGGATCTTGATCTTCAAAGGTCTTGTGATGAGAAAATGTTGAGGAAATGGGAGGGCAAATTTTTGGGGTACAACAGTTGCCCCTGTTCAATCTTCTTGAACCTGAAGAGTTAGATTGGCAAGTTTGCCTTTCGTGACTCGAGGGTAAAAGGAGATTGGACACTAGAGTGCCCGGAAATTTGCACTCGCATGCTGGAGTCTCAACAATGTGGTGTCGGGAATGGGCTTATAGACGCCATTTGGAGAGATGGTGGATAGGGAGATGGGCTTATGGATGCCATCTGGAGATGTGACGGAACCTTGTCGGGAATGGGCTTATAGATGCCATTTGGAAGTGTCGGTCGCATAAGAGATTCCTTTGCGAGAACTTGTGTATTTGAGAAAGACGGATGTTTTCCTGGCTTGTTACAGGTGTTTGATCTTCAGTCTCCTTATGCAGACATGCCCTGGCTAGATACAGGTGTCGAATCTACAATCGGTTGCTCACAGATGTGCCCTGGCTAGATACAGGAGTCGAATCTGGAAATAGTCGTTAATAGATGTGCCCTGGCTGGATACAGGAATCGAATCTTCGGACTCTTCAGACGTGCCCTGGCTAGATACAGGAATCGAGCCTGGAAATGGTCATTAACAGATATGCCCTGGCTGGATACAGGAATCGAATCTGGCGTTGCGATAGTTGCTAGATATGCCCTGGCTGGATACAGGAATCGAATCTTCGAACTCTTCAGACGTGCCCTGGCTAGATACAGGAATCGAGTCTGGAAACTGATCACTCTCAAATGTGCCCTGGCTAGATACAGGTATCGAATCTGGAATTGTGACAGTTGAAGGTAGTTGTTTTCGGGATTGTCTTTTTCCTGAAAAGGCAAAAATATAAGTTATATGCAATGTCATGATGTATGATATGCACGATGTCATGATGTTCAACATGAGATAGTGTTGTATGCACTTTATCATATATGTGAACAAGATGTATGAAAATGTGAAATGTTTATGAATGTAATTTCGTCTTAGGAAAATAAATCCTTGACGAACGACCGGGGAGTTGCTCTGTGGAAGAGATACTTGGCCGAAGTTTTGATAAGAGGCCTGTTGAGGACTTTAATGATGGATTCCGCTGGGGATAATGATGATAAACTCCACTGGGGATAATGATGATAAACTCCGCTGGGGATTGAAGGAACTTTGCCGAGGGCGGTCTTTCGTGGTTTTTAGCTGAGGATAACCCAGTTATAAGTCCTTGTGAGGAAATAACTCTAAATAAAACTCGGGAGAGACGTCCGTACTCTGCAGGGGATAAGCTTCCAGAATCTACTGGGGATGAGCTTTAAGACCTGCCGGGGAATGTTGTGTCCTTTCAGGATTGTCGGGGAGTCAACTCCGCTTGGGGAAAGTATTGCCGAATCTTGTTTTACTCTGCGGGGAAATTGAGATGATCTGGCTACCTTCTTCAGTTGATCTTACCTTGGTACCTTGGCGGACAAAACAACCAGACTTCATCAGATAACTCCACATTGCCCCTGTCTCCGATGTCACCTGTAATCAATCTCTTGTTTCATATGTAAATATTTATGAATCAGCAATTTAATGTCAAATGCATATATCAAACACGAACATTGGACATTCTTCGCAAAAAACAGAAAAAAGGAAAACAACGGTAATTTGTATGGACAAGTGAATTCGTATTGATTTAAACTTTGCCTGTGAATAGGCGTTTTTTGTACAAGAGGCTGACATCCTAGTAAGAGGACGCCGCCAAATAACAGAGAGTTTACAATTTGAAAAAAAGAAACAAAACAGCTATGTGAACAATCCCACCGGGTTCCAACTCTGCTATCGCCTTTATGTCTTCGAACATCTCATCGCTTTGCTGCCTAGTTGAAGATGAAGCTGATTGGTCGATGCCGAAATCTGGAGCCAGATAGTTGATGCCGAATTCCGGATGCGAAAGGATCCAATGAGACATAGTGTTACGCTTTTATCCCTAACTTTTGCCTGGACCGCCCTTTCGGGTTTTCAGTCCACCGGGATACCCATTTTTGCCCAAGCCGCCTTTTCAGGTTTTCGACTTGCCGGGTGTACAGATTTTTATTCATTTCATCCCTTATTTTTGCCCGAACCATTTTGGTTCGCCGGGAAGCCCTTATTTTTGCCTAGGTATGTCAACCTAGCGGGTCTTTTATTTATGCGTAGTATTTTTTCACTATGTCTGCATTGGCGGGGTGAGGAAGGTCGTCACCATCCATGGCGGTTAGGATCATGGCTCCTCCTGAGAACACACGTTTAACCACAAATGGCCCTTCGTATGTAGGGGTCCATTTGCCCCGGGGATCACTTTGAGGAAGGATGATGCGTTTGATTACCAGGTCCCCAACTCGATACTCTTGTGGTCTGACTTTCTTGTTAAATGCCCTGATCATCCGTTTCTGATACGTTTGACCATGACAGATAGCATTGAGCCTCTTTTCGTCAATCAGATTTAATTGATCAAGTCGAGTTTGGATCCAATCATCTTCATTCAAGTCTGCATCCTTCATTATCCGGAGAGAGGGTATCTGGACTTCAATTGGCAAGACTGGCTCCATGCCATAGACCAAGGAGAAGGGAGTTGCCCCGGTTGACGTTCTGGCTGAGGTACGGTACCCATGAAGAGCAAACGGTAACATCTCATGCCAATCCTTATAGGTCACTGTCATCTTTTGCACAATTTTCTTGATATTCTTATTGGCTGCCTCTACAGCCCCATTCATCTTCGGCCGGTAGGGAGAAGAATTGTGGTGCTGTATCTTGAATTGTTCACAGAGTTCAGTGATCATTTTGTTATTGAGATTGGTACCATTATCCGTAATGATTCTTTCCGGGACTCCGTACCGACAGATCAGATTATGCCGGATGAAACGTGCCACGACGCTCTTGGTTACTGTGGCATAGGATGCTGCCTCAACCCACTTTGTAAAATAATCAATTGCTACTAGGATGAAGCGATGCCCATTAGATGCCGTAGGTTTAATCTCACCGATCATGTCTATGCCCCACATTGCAAACGGCCAAGGCGCAGTCAGAACATTCAAAGGAACCAGAGGGATATGCACCTTGTCAGCATAGATCTGGCATTTATGACAAGTTCGGGAGTGTTGGTAACAATCGGCTTCCATTGTGGACCAGAAATATCCTGCCCGAAGGATTTTCTTAGCCATGGTGTGTCCACTGGAATGTGTTCCAAACGTGCCTTCATGTAATTCCATCATAATTTTCTCTGCTTCAGCCTTATCCACACAACGTAGCAGAGTCGAATCATGATTCCGTTTGTAGAGAATGCCATTGCTGAGGAAGAATTTTGCAGCAAACCTCCTCATGAACTTCTTATCATTGACAGATGCACCTTCAGGGTATTCCTGAGCTTCCAAGTACCTCTTCACCTCATGATACCAGGGTTTTTCAATAACCTTCTCAGCCTCGAGCTCGCAGCAGTATGCCGGTTCATCCAACTTCCAGATTATGATTCGGGGAGCCTCATTGTCCCATTTAACTTTGAACATTGAAGACATCGTAGCTAGGGCGTCTGCTAGCTGATTCTCCTCTCTAGGGAAGTGCTCAAAAGTTATCTCTTCAAAGTGGGGAAGCAAGGTCAACACATACTCTTTGTAAGGAATAAGATTCGGGTGTTTCGTATCCCACTCGCCTTTGATCTGATTGATCACGAGAGAGGAATCTCCGAAAACACTTAGAAATTTGATCCTTAAGTCGATTGCAGCTTGTAAACCCATGATACATGCCTCATATTCTGCCATATTGTTGGTGCAGCTGAAACATAATCGGGCGGTGAGGGGAGTATGAGTTCCTTTGGGAGATATGATTACAGCGCCGACGCCGTTACCCAAAGCATTGGAGGCTCCATCAAAATGCATAGACCATCGGGATCCTTCCTCAGGTCCTTCATCCGGTCCAGGTACTTCACAGTCAGTTACCACCATGATGTCTTCGTCCGGAAAATCAAAGTTCAATGATTGGTAATCGTCCACAGGTTGGTGTGCCAAATGATCTGCCAGTACACTTCCCTTAATTGCTTTCTGAGTTGTATACTGGATATCATATTCTGTCAAGATCATTTGCCATCTCGCTATTCTTCCAGACAGAGCGGGCTTTTCAAATATGTACTTGATGGGATCCATCTTTGAAATCAATAAAGTAGTGTGAGTCAGCATATACTGTCTCAGCCGGCGAGCAGCCCATACAAGAGCGCAGCAAGTTTTCTCAAGCAGTGAGTAACGAGACTCACAGTCGGTAAACTTTTTGCTCAAGTAATAAATAGCGTGCTCTTTTCGGCCAGACTCATCATGCTGCCCCAGCACACACCCCATTGAATTATCAAGCACTGTCAAGTATAGTATCAGAGGTCTTCCTTCCACCGGTGGCATAAGAATGGGTGGCTCTTGGAGATATTCCTTTATCTTTTCAAAGGCGGCCTGACATTCATCATTCCAGCGTACTACTTGATCTTTCTTCAGTAATTTGAAGATTGGCTCACAAGTAGCAGTCAGATGTGAGATGAATCGGGCAATGTAATTCAGTCGTCCTAGGAAACCTCTGACTTCTTTCTCTGTTTTTGGAGTCGGCATCTCTTGTATGGCTTTTACCTTGGCAGGGTCCACCTGAATACCTTTATCACTTACAATGAAACCTAGCAATTTTCCGGATCTTACCCCAAAGGTGCATTTGTCGGGATTCAACCTTAGCTTGTATAACTTGAGTCGGTCAAACAACTTCCTCAGATGGTCAAGGTGCTCCTCCTCAGTTTGAGACCTCGCAATCATGTCATCAACGTATACCTCAATCTCATGATGGATCATATCATGAAATAAAGCAACCATGGCACGTTGATAGGTTGCCCCAGCATTTTTTAATCCGAATGGCATGACCTTATAACAGAAGGTGCCCCACTGAGTCACAAAGGTAGTCTTCTCCATATCCTCTGGAGCCATCTTGATCTGATTATACCCCGAAAAACCATCCATGAAGGAGAACACCTTGTGTTGAGCTGTATTGTCAACAAGGACATCAATGTGAGGTAGGGGGAAGTCATCCTTGGGGCTGGCCCTGTTCAAATCCCTGTAGTCAACACACATTCTGACTTTACCATCCTTCTTCGGCACTGGCACCACATTGGCAACCCACTGAGGGTAAGAAGTCACTGCAAGGAACCCGGCATCAAACTGTTTCATAACCTCGGCCTTGATCTTTTCAGACATCTCTGGACGCATCCGTCAGACTTTTTGCTTTACCAGAAGGCAATCCTCCTTGGTCGGCAGGTGGTGAACTACAATGTCGGCATCCAAACCAGGCATATCTTCATAGGACCAGGCAAAAATCTCCATGTAATCTTGTAGCATTTGGATCAATCGTTGCTTCACGCCGAGCTCTAGATTGACACCAATCTTGACCTCTTTCCTATCTGTCTCAATACCCAGGTTAATTGTCTCCACCGGCTCTTCATGTGGTTGAATAGCTCTCTCTTCCTGGAGTAGCAGTCTTGCGAGTTCACCAGGCACTTCGCAATCATCTTCACCTTCGTCTTCGGCCAAGTTGATCGGATTTTCGAAGTCATAACTGGTGGTAGCAGAGCTGTTACCAGTGAGATCCAGAGTGGATTGAAACCTGTATAAGTGAGTGTGTGTAAATATAGCTGTTTTGCAATATATATAACACATAAAGGAAAAGAGCACAAGATTTGAAATGCAACAAACGTCCAATGTTTTGATTGATGATATATGAAAATGTCATACAAAAAGCCCTCACAAATGGAGCTACGATGCCCCGGGTAGGACACCGAGCCAACAAAGTTTTAACATATTGTTTGTTACAAATTGGAAATCAAAAGAAATTAATTACTGCGTGACAAATGTGATAGGGGTAAAATCCTTTGCCGTCCAGTTGCTTGGTCCGTTGCTGGTAGTCGGGTAGATCCAACTGTCAAACTCTGCTTCCTCCACATCCTCCTCGATAGCATTCACCCTCGAGCTGGAAATAAACACCGGAGCCTTTCTAATCTTCTCTTTGCGCACAGCCCTCTGAGCCTCTGCAGTAAAGCCCAGCCCAAACTTGTCGTTCTTCTGAGTGAAGTCAGGAAGCTGACCCCAGTTTGCACAATTGCCTTTCTGAACCACAGCCCGGGCATCCCTTAGGGAAGCCATCTTCAAGGAAACATTCTCCTCGACTATTGTTTCTGCTGCTGCTGAAATTGGATGTACCTCCTCGAAATGCTGAAAGGGGGTTTCAATAAACTCCCCGTCCATCTCAATGTATCTGAAGGAATTCAAATGGCTCACCATATACTCCTCTTCTCCTTGCACAGTGACGATCTTCCCTCTGACAGGGTACTTCGGCTTCTGGTGCAAGGTAGAGGTAACTGCCCCAGCTTTATGGATCCAAGGTCGACCCAATAGACAAGAGTACGATGGACGTATATCCATCACATAAAAAGTAGAGTCAAACACTTGAGAGCCCACACGAATAGGGATGTTAACCTCTCCATGAACCATCCTTTTTGAACCGTCAAAGGCCCTGACGATGATATTGCTGGGCTTCAGTTCTAGGCCTTCATAATCCAAACGGTCTAAAGCCTTTTTCGGTAAGACATTCAAAGAAGAACCAGTATCCACCAATACATGCGCCAGAGTGGTGCCCCTACATTCGATAGAGACATGCAGGGCATCATTGTGGTCTCTTCCCTTCGCAGTCAGGTCAGCATCTGAAAAACCCAAGCCATTGTCTGCTGTCAGATTTGCTACGCAATCAGTGAACTGGACTGCAGACGTTTCCTGCGGCACATGGGCCGTTTTGAGAAATGAGATCAAGGCCTTAGCATGGGCCTCGGAGCACAGCAATAAAGAGAGCATGGAGATTTTGGAGGGTGTGTGCCCCAGCTGTTCCACAACATTGAAGTCGCTCTTCTTTATTATTTTCAAGATCTCCTCCATTTCTTGTTGGGAGGCCTCAGCATTTATAGGTATTGGTGCCTCCATCCGGGCAGGCTCTTCTTCAATCCCTTTGCCCCGAGCATTAGATGACTCGGCGACAGGGGAAACAACTTGATCAGCAACAGTAACAGGTACACTTGTAGGTGTTATAAGGAGGGGTCTTCGAATGGCGGGCGGTGCAATGTCAGGCGAGAAGAGCCTGCCACTGCGGGTGACTTTGGCTGGACCAGTGATGCCGCAGATACTGGCGCCAGTGTCGAATTCTTGTTTGATTCCATTTACATATACGTCTGCCCCATAATGCCAGGGGACAGCCTTATCAGATACGTAGGGGAGAGGCCCCGGAACAGTAATAATCACAGGTGCAACAGTCATGATTTGAACAGGCTTCTTCGGGGGAGCCTTGATTGGATTATTGAAGATGGTAACCACAGAAACTTCTTTTATCGGAACCAACTGAACAGCAGACTTCTTAAACAGAATCTCCTTGCTATCCATTAGGCTTTGGACGCCTAACCTCAGCAAGGGGCAACCAGACAGGGAAACAACACAGAACATGCAACCTTCACTGCAACCCGGAAATAAATCGGCCCGCAGTAGGTTCTTCTTGACGGTCTTCAGAGGGGTGACAACTTCATTTACCGAAACAACATATAGTTCTTCCTCAATGGCATTTACTCTATGCTGTGGCATAGGAGCAGTTACAACATTTGGTCTCTCCGGCGCTTCAAACTGAATTTCCTTTGCGTCGATCAGATCTTGCACTTTGTTTCTCAAGGCCCAGCAATCATCAGTAGTGTGCCCGGGACTATCAGAATGATAAGCACACCGGGCATTTGGGTTATACTTAGGAGACGCGGTGTTGACGACCTTAGGAGCTTCTTTGAGGGTCACCAGGCTGGTGGATAACAGTTGGGGTAAAATTTGAGATAAAGTCATACTCAGTCGGGTATACTGCCTCTTGGGCCTTTCACTTCTTTGTTGATTGTACTGCTGAGGAGCAGCAACAGGTTTCGAGATGACCAAAGCATTGACGGCTTGGCGATTTTCGGGCTTGACTTGTCTTCTAGGACCATAGACGGCACTTGCTTCTTTCTTAAACGGCCTCTTCTCAGCACTGGTGGAGGCAGCCTTTTGTATCTTGCCTGACCTGATGCCAGCTTCAATTCTTTCTCCCGTCAATATCAAATCTGTAAACCCAGCGGAGGAGTTACCAACCAAATGATTGAAAAACGGACCAGACAACATCCCTAGAAACATATCAACCAGCTCACGATCAGTCAAAGGAGGCTGCACCCTGCCAGCCAAATCTCTCCATTTTTGAGCGTACTCTTTGAACCCTTCACCCGTTCCTAGAGACATACCCTGAAGTTGGGTACGCGTAGGAGCGAGATCAGAATTGTATTGATATTGTCTGTAGAATGCGGTTGCCAAATCTTCCCAGTGTCGGATGCTAGTTCCATCCAATTGGTAGAACCATTCAAGCTGTGACCCCGAGAGACTATCTTGGAAGAAGTGAATCCATAGGTTCTTATCTGCCGTGTAAGGTTGGATTTTCCTTACGTACGACCTCAGATGCAGCTTTGGGCAGGAGACCCCATCATACTTGGCGAAGGCAGGCGCCTTAAACTTGTGTGGAATTACTACCCCAGAAGATAACCCCAAATCTCCGAAATCCAGTCCCGGCACATTCTGAATCTCCATGGCGCTTAAGCGGTCCTCCAATTGCTTGTATCTGTCAGTAGCAGGTGGGTATTGTTCGTCGTTATAGTCCGTCTCATTGTCGGAGACTGCGGGACTAGGAGCTCCTCCCCCTTGGGGACTGTTTTTCTCAGCAGAAGAAGTAGTTGGATCAGCTTTATTATGGAGTGTGTTCCCAAATCTGCGTCCGGTGTTGAACAGCGCAGTCCTCTTTTTCTTCTTCTTCTTCATGAGTAGAGTCTTCAACTCTTGCTGACCCTGGGCTAGGCTTAGGACCATCTCTTGAAACTGTGCACTTTGGGCCTGAAGGGCCTTGATTGCTTGCTCACTGGAGGAGTCTGGATTCATGATGACTGTGCATACAAACAACGAAGAAAATTAAGCAACCTGTGAAATAGGGTACCTGCTATGCATATGGTGCAATGGAATGCGTATGTATGCAATGCATTCAAGGATTTAGAATATTCAAAATTTATTGTAGACAAAAAGGAACACACATCATATTAATAAGGAGAAATTCGTTAGTACATAAATGCCCCATGGGCCAAATATTACAAAATGACTCCTTAAGATAAAAAAACATTGCGCATCCTCTTTGGTGCGATGTAGGTGTTGAGATTCCTTTCCTCGTGCAGTAGGCGGGTGAGTTCCAGGACCTTCTTTTCGCTAGCATGTAGACTGGTCTCAAGAGAATTCCGTTCTTCCTTAAGCTGGACCCAGCTCTTCTGCATTTCTTCCCAGGAGGTGGGCATGTCGGGATGTTGAATGGTGTAGGACACCTCTCCTTCCAAGACTGGTTCTTTGATCACAGGGAGCATATGAGGATAAGGCATCACTAACTTCTGGGAGCGGGCCCGTACCCACTTGAGATAAGGTTCCAACGGGATGGAGTTCCTGTGCCCCAGTGTCTTGCTGTCTATCCTACTTGGCATCCTCCAAGCTCTGATAAATCTCTGACGAAGTCCTTGAGTATCGTTGTCGAAGTCAAAAACTATGTTAGGAATTAACATGTCATGAGGGCCATCCCTCCGAGCATAACCAAACTGTCTCCAAGCCAGGCATGGGTTGTAAGTAATACCTCCTTTGATTCCAAATAAAGGAACATTAGGGTACTCCCCGCAACGATCAATGATAGTGACGTCTTCCCTGGACCTAGGGCACCAATGTATATCTGAATGCGTAAGAGTCATTAACCGTTGTGACCATCTCAAACCCCGCTCGTTCTTCAAAACTGATTGTGGAAGGTGCGAAATAAACCACCTTCCCAGGAGAGGAGTGCAACACATAAGGACACCCCTTCTTCTCATGGTTCGAGTGTAACATGAGTGAAGGATGTCCCCCAGCAACGTAGGTATAGGATTCCTGGTCATGAAGATCTGGACAGCACTGATATCAATGAGCTGATCTGGGTTAGGGAATAACACCAAACCATAGACAAGGAGGGCCATAACTTCTTCAAAAGCTTGTAGGTCAAGGGAGTTCCAACATTCTTGGGCCTTCTCGAACAGAAACCTGGCTAAGAAACCCTTGATACCACTTCTAACTTCCCAATGTCCCTTGAGGTCAGACGGTTGTAGGTGCAAGGCTTTAGCAATCTCTTCAAGCCTGGGTTCCTCTTCCGTACCGTTGTAGGGTAGTTGATCAAGGATAGGGACCTTCAGAAGTCGGGAGAACTCTTCCAATGTAGGCACCAATTGATAATCCGGAAAAGTGAAACAGTGATGCAGAGGGTCAAAGAACTGGAATAGGACTTTTATCAAATCCTCCTCAATGTTGGTGTTAACGAAGCTGATGAGTCTTCCATGTCTCTCACTGAATGAAGAACCCTCGGGAATCCTGGACATAAGTTCCTTAAGCTGAGGAGGGATCTTTACAAGGCTAATCTGAATTGTCTTTCTGCGAGCAGTTTCCATGTCCTGTAAAACAAGAACAAAGATGAAGATTCGAAACCCTTGAAATGGTTAGTCAATGCTCATGATGTTGTATGATGTCATGATGTTATGATTAAATACACCACAAATGTTCACAAAGGCAAACATGGTAAGGCACACAAGACAAACCCTTAGAGTTTAGGCCTGCATGGGGTCTGGGTATTACCCTCTTGAAGTTTGGTGGGCTCAACCTGTCCTATTAGAAGTAACCGGGTTCTAAAGGTCCCAATATCACTGGATTACTTTCATTGTTCATCGTTTCGATTTAGCCACTGAACTGGCGACCGAAATATCCCAGGAAAGTAACCCTCAATTGAGTGTAGTATCGAGTATCAACCAACCTCGGACTGCACCAAAGTCAGTTATCTCACTACCCTAAAAAGGCCAAGATGTTTCAATTAAGGTTCCTAAGGTCAGTTGATGCTTCACGACACCACGCGGCGGCCCCGTACTCTCCTCGACTGAACTCAAGGGTTACCGGTACACACCAAAGTGCCACATCAACGTAGCAGACTGCTTCAACCATGTCGGTATACCCCGCACAGTTCCCTCACAGCCTTGTTGCTACTTTCTAAGAAGGTATCCCCAGATCCGGGTTAGGATCTATAAAACTCCGATACAAAGCCCACAAATGTAAAAGCAAACAAGACAATCAATTGAAAATAAAGGTGATCTAAGCCCTAAGGTTACTCCACTTTTAAAAATTTCCCCAGCAGAGTCGCCAGTTCTGTGGTACGGTGGGAGAACTGACTTGAGGTTTTGCGTTTGTTTTCGCAAATGTTTCGGTTGAGCAAGAGTCGCCACCGACTTTTTATTTTATCCTAAGGAAAGGTTAAAAAGCACAGCAAAAAACCTTTTGAGATGTTTTCTTGGGTTCGGGGAGTAGATTATAGAAAGGGAAGGTATTAGCACCCTTTCTATCCATGGTTATCCATGGGCTCTTAGTTACTTGCTTAGATCACTTGCCTTTTGTTTTCAATTGTTTTAAATGGTGCTTGAGTGTGTGAGTTTTGAAAATGTTTTGAAAAGATGCCAATGTGGTGGCAACCTTTGTAATGATCCATGTGGGGATGTATACAAAGATGTATGTCTTTTGAAAAGGTTTTCATTTGTTTTTGAAAGTTGTTTTGAAAGTGTAGTGTTGTGTGGTTTTGAAATTAGGCAAGTGTTTTGTTTTGCAAGTTTGATTCGAGTAACTAAGAGGTTATCTACTCCTAAATTTCTCAAAAGATTATTGCTATGTTTTAACCCTTTTAACAAGTTTGTTCCACCATTGAATTTGGTGGACAACCTTATGTTAGGATGTGAAAGGGACAGGCGCGGGTCATCGTTTAGACCATAATTGCAACGGCATTAAATGTCTTTGGGAAATTTTCTTTAATGGACTTGATCATTCGTTTTTGTTTGTTTTGAAAAGTTTTATCGAGGGACTATGATCATTCAATTTGTTTATTTTGCCCAAAGAAGTTCAACATGCAATATGGCCCAATTTGAAAGGCAACAAGTGGGGTACCCTAGGGGGTGCAAGTGTGATTTGTGTATCCATTTTCATGCTTGTTTATCTTGTATTAGGTCCAACTATTTTTTGTCGTTTTTTCGCATACAAACCCTAATTCTAACTTGTTATTATTAGAAAGCGTATAAAGTGCGAAATTTAAATTTACTAAGCTATTACAAAACCAAATAGGGGAAGGGGGGTACAAATGTTCAAATGGGGATATTGACAAGAATTTAAATCTAAATTATTACATCATTTTTGAATATTTGCAAAGTAAATAAATTGCATAATTAAATGGAAATTAAACAAATATGCAAAATGCCAAGAGAAAGTTTTTTATATGTATGAGAAAAGTATGGTTTATGTAAAATAAAATAAGAAAATAAAAAGTATTATTTTGAGTATTTTTAACTTTTAAGGCAAAAAAACCCTAATTTTAAAGAAAATGTATTATTATCTAATTTAATACAAGTATTTATTTATTATTTATAAAAATAAAATAAAATGAAGTATATTATGAAAAAAGGTATTTTGGTATCAAATATTAATAAAAAAAAAAAATTCAAGTATTTTTATATTTTAACTTAAATATATTAATAAACATATATATATATATATATATATATATATATATATATATATATATATATATATATATATATATATATATATATATATATATATATATATATATATATATATATATATATATATATATATATATATATATATATATATATATATATATATATATATATATATATATATATATATATATATATATATATATATATATATATATATATATATATATATATATATATATATATATATATATATATATATATATATATATATATATATATATATATATATATATATATATATATATATATATATATATATATATATATATATATATATATATATATATATATATATATATATATATATATATATATATATATATATATATATATATATATATATATATATATATATATATATATATATATATATATATATATATATATATATATATATATATATATATATATATATATATATATATATATATATATATATATATATTTTAAGTCTTAAATATGCATTATACACAACATAGTATATATTTAATATTTTAACAAAATAAATAAAAAAGTATTTTCATGTGAAATATTTTCAGAAGGTAAATAAAAAATAAAAAAATGTATTTACACTATTTTTCTATTTATTCTAATAATATTATATATATAATATTTATATACAAACAAAAGAAATAAATCAAATAAATATGCCATATATTCAAAAAAAGATGGAAAAAATATTTTTATATTTTTTATATCATGAGAAAAAATAAAGAAAGTCAATCAAAAAAGAAAAAGTCAAAAAAGTCAAATAAATAAGCAAATGGGCTCAGGGGGTGTAATAGCAATTAAGTGGTGTGAATAAGAAAAAATGCACAGGCCCAGCCCAAAGATCACTGTCTTCAACCTCTAGCACAAACATTTGAAAAAACGCGCGCCCCTGTTCTTCAATGTCCAACTCTCGATTCCTGGCTTTTCAGCAAAAACTCATAACACAACAAATGTTCAGCATGAAGAGACGGTTCTAACCATGTATGGAACTTGACCTAACTCTCTAAGATGAGGGAGAATTTCTCCTCCCCCAAATCCTAACCTAGTTTTTCTGCCATTTTCAAACTCCAAATTCTCTCTACTCAGGCAAAAGAAATGAAATGTAAAGATATGTACATGTTCAGGGCTATGAGTAGAACCTTGTTTCTTCACAAACTTAAGACTAAAGATGCATGATAAGAGAGATACGAGTTCAAAGTTTTACCTGTGCAGTTGAACTTCTATCTGGAGAATGAGGAACTCCTAGTGCAAGGTAATGATTGGAAAAGCTTCCTTGAGGTCCAGGGATGCTTTTTTCAATGCTTACTTTGTCTTGAAACTTCTTGTACCAAGCTATAGAACTTCACTTGCAAGTCAAAAATGTAAAAATGGTGGAAGCTGTTAGAGGGATTACAGGTCAGGTTTTAGGTCATGGTTAGCTTGCACATATGCTAGGGAATGTGTATGGATTGATTTTGGTAAGAATGCTCGAGGGAAATGGGAGCTGGCACTCAAACTGCAGAGGCAACTCTGTTTTTGCAGTTTGAGGATGATTTTGAGATGGAGGGTGTTTTGGAGGTCAAGGATTCGTGCCAAAGCTTGGTTGTGTTCTATGGAAGGTGTTTGATAACTTTTCTCTTGTGTGCTAAGGCTGAGATTGAAGTTGGTACAAGTTATGCAATGTTACTTGAATTTGAAGCAAGCAATGGTCACTTGGTGTTTTAGGTCAGTAGGGGGCCTCTAATCCTGCTGCATAAGCCTCTCTTGATCAGAGCAATTTGCCCATAATCTTGTGCCAATGAGATCCTAACTGTACTTGCTTGGATTTCAATTTGACATAAAGCTAGCTTTTTACAAAAATGGATAAAGCACTTTATCTAGTTTAGGATTAATCTTGCATACAATGCTTGCACTCAAAGAACAACACCTTAACACATTGAATATGCATTAAATTATTGAGTATGGAATGGTTCAAGGACCTGTAATCAAGCATAAAGCAAGCTGATTTCAAATTTGCAAGATTATGAACATGTCTTGATGAAGAACAAAAGTGAATTTTTGCCAACTTGTGAAATTCGAATCTCTCAAGTTATGAGGTTGTTTGATGAGTTCTTGGACATTTTGGAAATCTTGGAATGTGTACTACAATCCATCTTTGAAATGAAAATTAAAATTCCAAGTGGAAGGGTATGAAAAGTGGCCTTGAAGTGGGGTAGAAAACCTTGTCAAAATAGGTTAAAATTTCACTAAGTTAAAAATGGTTTAGTGCCCCTATTCAAAAATTTGTAACTTGAGATAAAAGCTTCAAATGAGAAAACTTTGTGAATCAAAGTTGTAGATTATGCAACAAGCTACAACTTTCATGTTTTGACTTTTGTTTGAATCCAAATGGATCTTGGTGAAAAGATGGGGCAAAGTTGGAAAGAAATTAGGGTTTTTCATAACTTAGAAAAATTCTAAGTTATGAAAAATTCCATTTTCTAACCCTAATTTGCATTTTGTGATTTCTTGGTGAACAAGTTTCATGATTTGGCAAGTTTTGATGAAAAATGAATCTTGACTCTTGATTTTGACCAAAAAGTCAAAGTTTGACTTTTCAGTATACAGTCAAAATTGATCAATTGACTGGGAAATTCAACTGTCAATCTTGTGTACTTGGGATCTTTTGAGCTTGATGAATGTGTCAAGACCATTTCATTGAGTCCTTGAGGCTATATGTGAGCTTGATTTGCCATTGGTTAGATCAAACAGTCAAAAATTGCCTTTGTGCAGTCAAAACCCTAAAAATGACCATTTTGCCCTTTTGGTGATCTGATCAAATTTCTTGTGGAATTGTGATCCAAACTTGATCAAATGGTCCATATGAATTCAATATGTTGATGTGGGTCAAATTTCATGAGGTTTGACTGTCAATTGGCCATAGTTGACTTTTTTCCCCAATACAGCTGATTTCTAGGTCAACTGTCCAATTGACTGGGCAAAACTTGGAATCAAGACTTGAAACTTGGCATGGGTAAACTTGGGAGTCCAACATGAAGCATGAAAGTCATCTTAGGCATTTTATATCAAAACATCCTTAGGCAAACACAAACCCTAATTTGAGTCCACAGTGCAAGGAGAAGTCTTGAGCAGAGGAAACCCTAACTGGATCTTGATCTTCAAAGGTCTTGTGATGAGAAAATGTTGAGGAAATGGGAGGGCAAATTTTTGGGGTACAACAGTAGCCCATAGAGTAGGTGTTGTTGTATACAGAATTGGGTTAACAATCCCTCGTATGTTCTTTACTTTTATGCACTGTATTTATCGTTTAACTTGTCATTGTGTGTTTGTTCAGAGAAAGGTGTCTCGACATCTCTTAGGATATCTGATATCTGAATATCAGAATTTCAATTGGTATCAGAGCATACATCCTGCCTTGACTCTGGGTGAGATTCAGGGAAGATACTTTCTGGTACAATGGACAAGGAAGGAGGATTTATGAACAAACCACCCATCCTTGATGGAACCAACTATGACTATTGGAAATTTCGTATGGTGGCCTTTATCAAATCTGTGGACAGCAAGGCTTGGAAAGCTATGCTCAAGGGATGGGATCCACCAAAGGTTGTACGTCTGGATGGGAAGGTTACTAATGTTATGAAGGTTGAGGAAGACTGGAATGATGAAGATGAAAAGTCATCAGAGGGAAACTCCAAAGCCTTGAATGCTATGTTTAATGGAGTGGCTAAATGCATATTCAAATTGATAAGAAATTGCATTGTTGCTAAAGAAGCTTGGGAGATATTGAAGACTGCCCATAAAGGAACCTCTACTGTGAAGATATCAAGACTTCAACTGCTTACTACCAAGTTTGAGAACAATAATTAAGGAGGATGTGAGTATTCATGACTTTCACATGAATATCATTAAGATAGCGAATGCCTCAGGTGCCCTAAGTGAGAAGATGTATGAAGCCAAGTTAGTGAGAAAAATTCTTTGATCTCTTCCAAAGAGTTGACATGAAGGTGATTGCCATTGAAGAATCTTAAGAAATAAACAATGTGAAGGTTGATGAGCTCATGGGATGCCTATAAACCTTTGAGTTAGGGATCAGAGAGAGATCTGAAAATAAGAAGAACATTGCCTTTATCTCCAATACTGATGACCCAGAAGGTGAGTGTAACTTGGGTACAAATGAAGGAATATCTAAAGTTCTTGTGTACTTTAAAGACAATTTAACAAAGTGATAAAGAACATGTACTGGAAGTCCAGATCAAATGTCCAGAATAAGTCATTAGACATCAACAAAAAACAAGACTTTGTGATAAGGAAAAAGACTGAAGGAGAGACTAACCAAGGAAAAAGAGTTCAATGTCATGAATGTGAAGGCTTTGGACACATAAGGGTTGAATGTCCAACTTATCTCAAGAAGAAAAAAAGGAGTTTGTCTGCTTCTTGGTTTGAAAAAGACTCTGAGAATAATCCTGAAGAAGAAGCTGCCAAACAGGTCATTACCTTGATTGTGATCTATGACTCTGATGAAGACTCAGATTGTGAAGAACTAACCATTGAAGATATTGCTTCCTCTTACAAGGAGTTGTGTCTCAAAAGTGAAGAAGTATGTCAATTAGGAGAAAAAAGAAAGAAAACTATAGCTTAACTACAATATGAAAAATTAGAGCACATGTCTATCATCTCTGGCCTGAAGGCTGGAAAAATGGAGCACTTGTCCACTATCTCTGGCTTGGAGGGTGAAGTTATATTGCTCAAATCTCAAATTAATAATATGACTAAAACTGTGAGAATGCTTAACAATAGTTTTGATGTACTGGATGAGATTATTCGATCTGGAAAGAATTCGGGAAATGTCATAGGTATTGGTTTTGATACCCAGTATGTGAAGAACAAAGAAAAGAAGTCAGAAGTAAAATTTGTCAAAGAAAATTGGAAGCATGAACAAAAGATGTTAAATCAAATGTCCCAACATCAGAACAAACATTAGAGTAACCACTCAGGGAGCAAGTCTAAAAAATGGAGATGTCATCACTGTGGAAGGTTTGGTCACATAAAACCCTATTGCTACAGATTATATGGTTATCCTAAATCTATTTCTCAACCCAAAAGAGAACAGACCTTTATCAAAGCTAAAAAGGAGTGGATCCTTAAAATTGGTACCTCTGGGCTCATAGCTCACACCTCTCTCAGAGCCTCTGCCCGGGAAGATTGGTACTTTGATAGTGGTTGTTCTAGACACATGACTGGTGTTAAGAAATTCTTGGTAGACTTTAAACCACTTTCCTCTAGTTATGTCACTTTGGAGATGGGTCAAAACTTGAAATAAAGGGTACTGGAAAGATGAGTTACACTGGTATTGCCAGTCTTAATAAGGTGTTATTTTTTAAGGGGCTGACTGCTAATTTGATAAGTATTAGCCAACTGTGTGACCAAGGTCTCAAAGTCAACGTTACTGCGTTTGAATGTTTGGTAACTAATGAGAAGAATGAAGTTATCATGAAGGGAGTCAGATGAAAAGATAATTGTTACTTGTGGATTCCTCAAGAAACAACTTGCTTCTCCACATGATTGATGCCAAAAGAAGTTGAGGTGAAGTTACTGCATAAAAAACTTAATCAGTTACTCCTGAAAGGTATGAAGAAAGTCCAATCAAAGGAAGCAACCATGGGTATTTCAAAGCTGAACATGGAGGAAGGCAAAATTTGTGGTGAATATGGAATAAGGAAGCAAACCAAGATGTCACATCCAAAGTTTCATCATCAAACTACTTCCAAGAGGTTTGAAACTCTTTATATGACGTTAATGGAATCTAAGCAGGTTGACAGTTTTGGTAGAGAGAAATATGTTGGTGTAATTGCTGTTGATTTTTCAAAATTTGCCTGGATGAACACTATCAAAGAAAAATCAAATGGTATTGGAGTTCTTAAGGAATTATAGCAATTACTGATGGGGAGGAATGCAAGAGATTCTCTATCTTTCCTCCATGTTACTGTGATTATAACTATCAAAGGGTTGAACAAAAAACCTCTACAAAGGGCTGACTTGAAGAAGAGTTTGATGACTTGAAAGGTTAGTGATAACATTCCTAAAATTTATGACAGACTCAAGGAGTGCAGGAGGCTATTTGATAGAGGCAAGAGGCGGAGGATCATCTGAAGATGGTCAACATTGTCTGGTTCCCATGGCTATAGTATGCATCTACTACTATTGTTGATGGTAATATGTGTGTGTGTGAATGATGTCCTACATAATGTTATGACATCCTTTCTGATGTCTGAACTTGAGAAGTTCATATTGGTTTATTTTTTTGGATTTTCTCTTGAGGGGGATAAATAATTATCTAAAAACAAGGAAGAATGGTATATCACTAGTGTGAAGAAGACATCTGCTATATATGGTTCATCATGAAATGCTTTGGTCATTCATGTGTGATGGGTGTTTATAGATGGAACTCTCAGAAGTAAGTCCAGTGGTGTGATCATTATGAAAAACACCAATGTCCAAGATGGTGTTGGGACAACATCTTAGCATTTTATGTCTCTAGGAGTCAGGAGGAGCTATATTTGAGAACTCTTCAGTCTTTATGTCTATTTTCAGAAATCCATTTACATTGGTAGCTGTTTTTTTTAATGAAATGATAGAGTAACACTCTTGGCCAAGTCTGATGAAGTTTTTAAGACTATGGTGAAGATTGGCGGGAGTCTCAATGTTGTTGATTCTTATAGAATGCAATGTGCAACCGGTTATCATGACATTGTATTTTGGAGTTCTTAGTCTATAAATCCCAAGGATGACAAAGTACATAGTGATCAGTGGTTTTTAAACAGGATTTTGCATTTATTTTAGTTATCATTTCTTTTTATTAGAATGGTACTTTATTGCAGTTTACTGCATTTTATACTTTGATTTGGTATTTTAGTGTTTTCAGGTTTAAAAGAATAAAACAGGACAAATCGGGGCAAGAAAGTGCAGCATTCAGAAGTTCAGAAAGAAGTTCTTTAGGAGCCCTGACACGGGTGGTCATGTCACCAAACAAGGGTGGTCATGTCACCTAACACGGGCCGTGTCAGGGGGAAGACTGGAAAAAATGAAGTTAGAAGCAGGACAGAAGGCGACACGGCCCATGTCAAATCAGCTGGGCTAAAAGATGGAAGAGGCAGATCATATAAGCTGACACGGGTGCTCGTATCCGGTGACACGACCCGTGTCCAGTCAACTGAAGCATGGAATTTTGGAGGAAGGATTACAGATGCTAACACGGGTGCCCATGTCCACTGACACGACCCGTGTCCACTGACATGACCCATGTTAGCTCAGGCACTGATAAATCTTAAGTTTGAGAATTTTAGTGTTTTTGAACCTTGGAGGCTACTTTAGACTATTTGCATCACCTAGGAAAACAAGACTATTTAAACCTGTTTGCGAGAAAAAGAAAGGGACTTTTGACAGGAGAATAATTTGACTATAAAATATTGAAGTCTATGCAAATTTTGGGAGAACGAAGACCTTTCATGAGCTAAAGCAATTGAAGATCAGAGTTCACCATCAATTTATGTAATGTCTATCTTTATTTTTATTGAAATTTCCTTGAATATTATGTGCAGCTAAACCCCCCAATTCTAGGGGGTGTCCCTGATTTACAAATGTATTGACTATGAATTATTGATTTTTAATACAGTAGTTTCCTTTCAATTTAATTGTTCAAGGTTTCTAATGTTTTCCTGATCGGACCAATTAGGATTGAGTTACGGTTAACAACCAGCTGGACCGCGGTTGTTAAGGATTTTGTACGATTAGGCTATAGTAGATATCACCTAGGACTAGGGATACCCTATAATCACCAGATTTAACCCTTGATAAGATAAAGACTTGACTCCATCAGATATTTCTAAGGACTTAGGATTTAGGATGGATGGTTAAAGGTTTTCTCACTAAGAACTTAGGGGAAAATAATCTAAAGGGACTGTAGTTGAAGTAATGAACTTGTAGAAGAGATCAATAGTGAAGGTCATTACATGGAAAAACACACACTCACCCCTAGCATAATATTCACACTAGTAAAAAGTCATAATTTACCTTCACATATTTTAATTATTGTTAAGTAAAAGTACAAAACCAAAACCCCACATTGAGTTTTGTTTAATTGAACCTCGCATTAAACTCGACAATTTGTGCAGTTCTTGAGATCGACATTTGGGGAATTTTCCCTGTTATTACAAGAGGCAAAATAGTACACTTGATATTTTTCCGATCAAGTTTTTGGCGTCGTTGTCGGGGACTACCTAATCATTGAGTTTAATTGGAGTTTAATTAAAATTTTGTTGCTCTGCAACTAAAATTTCTTTTCTGTAATTTTCATATTTTTGCTATTACTGATTTTTCCTAACCTTTGCATGCGAGGAATGTTAATTCTCTGTTTTGTTGTGATTGTCATTATGTTTGGTAAAACTAACTTAGCATAGACATGTTGAAATAAGATGTTCTATCAACTAGAGCAACATGTATAATGCGATGTCCTATGTAGTTTCTTTTGACATCATGATTTTGTACAGCTGGGCTGTTGGATATTTTAGTTTGCTACAGGTGCAAAATATTATGTAAATATTATGCTATCCTATGTGGCGCACAATTTGAAGATTAAAAAGGTTCAAGCTGATTTCAAGAAGAATTCTTAGTTTCTAATTATGGAGATAATTTAGGAAATTAATGATTGATGTCCTATCTTTGAGAAGATAATTCTGCAGCACTTGTTTCATATCCAGATGTGTATGTGAAGCCCAAATCCAGTCTGTTGAAGGTTATAAATAGAAGGCTTAAAACCTAGTACAAGTGTGGAATTTACAGTGTATTTTTATTAGGGTTTGTGTGTTAATTGTGAGCCTCTCGATTATCATCTTAATAAAAGAATAAGACTGTGTTTTTTGAGTTATAAGTTCTGTCAGTCATTCCAAAACTTTTAAGAAGTGAACGATTGTGTGTCTTTGAAGTGTGACTTCTGTTATTTTCTAAGTGTTTAGAATTGTTCAGTCATTGTCCTATGATTGGAAGCGATTTGAGAAGGGTCTCATACCTAGGTGATTCTTAGATAGAAGTTAAGCAAGGGTAGTGATTAAGTGATAAGTTGTAAATAGGGGAGTTTATCTTCAAATTGATACTATCTAGTTGATTTCGTCCCTGGCTTGGTATCCCTCAGAGTAGGTGTTGTTATACACCGAACTAGGTTAACAATACCGTGCGTTCTTTACTTTTTGCACTGTGTTTATCGTTTACCCTGTCATTGTGTGTTTGTTCAGAGAAAGGTGTCTCAACATCTCTTAGGACATCTGAGATCTGAATACCACAATTTCATTACCAATTCATATGTTATTTATATGCTATCTTTATTCTTTCTATTACACATACTTATTGCCACACACATTTTTCAAACATTGTGTCTGGAATTTTGTCATCAATAGATCATAATTTCAAAGAAGAATGACAATGCTTAATCACACTTTCCATCTCCTCTTTTGGGATACTTCTCCATAACATTCTGTAAGAGCCTCCCTTAGAAAGAAGAGACTCATCCCAATAATAGTGCTTCAAGTTATAAAAGAACTTTTTATTTTATTAATAATCATGATCCGGGGGTGACACTCTGACTATAAGATAATTTACGAAGTCAACATACTCATGTTTAGTGCAAAAACTTATCGCTAGGAAAATAGTCGTCTAGAGGAAACTCATTCTTCTTCGTGTCTATCAGTCTAGAGAGGTGATAAACCACCACATTTTGTGTCCTTTTTCTTACCTCGAATTTCCAAATCATATTTCTAAAGTAACATAATCCAACAGACCAACCTGGGTTTAACATCCTTCTTTTCCAATAGTTACTTCTCCTTTGTTGAGTAGTTGATATGTACTTCATCAAGTGTTAGGATTTCGTTATATATACCGTGCATCTTTTTCTCCTTCTTCTGCTCTAAAATAGCGTCTACAATGTAGTTTCTAGCATCACACATAATCTAAAACGAAACCCTCATACCAGGAGGTTGCATTATCGACACATAGATCAATGCTTCTTTTAATTTTTTGAATGACTCAAGATAATTATCATCAAATATAAATTATGCATCTTTCATCATCAACCCTATTAATGGTTTGGAATTTTTTTTGAAAAATCTCGAATAAACCAACAATAGAATTGTGCATGACCAAGGTAGCTCCTATATTTTCTCACATAAGTGGGATGTATTAATTTTTCTATCACATCTATATTAGCTCTATCCACCTCTATTATTCTCTCAAACACTAAATGTCCAAGCATTATGTCTTCCTTGACCATAAGTGTCATTTTTCCTAATTTAGGACCAGATTGACCTTCACGCATCTTTCAAGCACCTTTTCCAAATTAGCTAGACAATCATCAAAACTTGGTCCCTAGACTCTGAGAAGTTGTCCATAAAAACCTCCATAATGTATTTAAATTTTTTTGAGAAGATTGACATCATACAACATTTAAATGTTATATGTGCATTACATAGCCCGGAGGGCATTCACTTGTAAGCCAACATGCCTTAGGGGCAAGTGAAGGTAGTTTTCTCTTGATCAATGATCAGTGGTTTTTACACAGTTATTTAGCATTGATTTTAGTTATCTTTTCTTTATATTGTCAAGTGTTTTATTTCATTTATCCATATTTTATGCGGTATATGTGTGTTTTAATGTTTTTAGGCTCAGAGGAATAAATTGGGACAAATCAGTTCAAAACTCGGAGTTTCGAAGGAAATGCAAAAATCATGCTAGAGGAGGCCTGAAAAGGGTGGTCGTGTCTGTTGCACCCCAAAATTCTCCCTCTTCATTTAAACTCTAATTGGATTATACTTCATCATCATATGCATACATACATGTCATTGGGTCTATACTCATGGAATCAAGGGTTTTCTTTGTGAAAAGAAATGCGAAAGATGACTATTCCGTTAAGCAACACTGTGAAGCAAACTCAGGGTTTTTCGCATTTAAATGCATTCCACATGTTTTCTAAGCTATCAAATCAGATATTAATCAAGTAATTATCATATCAAGCTGACATGTGTTCCAACATGCTTTGAATTGCACATAACGTCAAGCGTTTCAATCGATTTGAGACAGTGTAGGCGGAAATTCAGTATCTTGCGGCACGAGGTCAAAAATTCATAAATTGAGATCAAAAAAAGATTAAGAATGGTTCTTCAATATTTAGAACCTCCTTGATATCTTCTCCATTTCATCTGTTCAGATTGAAGGGTAATTTTGTGAGGAGGATCTTCAAAAGCGTAGAATACCTGAAATCGTGTTATACAGTGGATTTGCTGGTTCGCTGGTTTTCAGATGCTTAAAAATTTGTAAGTTTTGATCGTAAAATCATATTTTATTATTTATTGGATAATTTGAACCAAATTAGTATTTTCTTCAGTTCATATGTTTGTGCCGAAAGCTGATTCAGTGAAGAAGACTTCCAAAAATACAAGTTACCTGAGACTGTTACCTTGAAACAGTGTGCTGAACAACTATTTATCGAATGTTCAAAAATTTATAACTTTTGCCCGATTCGACATTTTTTAATGGTTCTTTGGGCATAAAATCCATCGCCCTCGCTTCGTATGTTCGGGTGAGAAGTTAACTCTTTGATGAAGGTCTCCGAAATTGCAAAAATACAGTGAAAATCGCACGCTGAAATGAATTTATGGTCAACTATCGTGCAGTATTGTAAAAATCATAACTTTCTAAATTTTAATCATATCGAGACGATTATTTCGGTACGTTGTTACAAATTATGTTATTTACAAGTTTTCTTCCGGGTCTGAGTTCGGATTATGCTCAAAAGATTTCGATTTATGACTTGTTTCCAAAGTCGTACACTGAAATAAGCTGAAAAATCTACACAATGGGTTTTCTGTCTCAAGTTTCTCACCGCTGCGAAGTTCATAACTTTCTCGATTTTTATCGTATTTGAGTGATTCTTTTGGCATGATTTCAAAAATGTCGACATCGACATTTTTGTTTCAAGTTGCGCGTTAGGATTACGCGCCGAAAGTGATGACCTTGTGGGTTTTCTCGGATTACACACCGAAATAAGCTGAAAAATCTGCACAAGAGAGTTTTTTGTCAATCATTTCTCGCCATTCGAAGAATCATAACTCACTCAATTTTTATCGTATCGGAGCGATTCTTTCGGCACTGCGTCACAAATTTTGTCATTGACATTTTTCTTTCATATTGTAAGAAGGATTATGCTCCGAATATCATGCGTTTTGGTTTGTTCTCGAGCCGTGCACCGGTATAAGTCGAAAATTTTGTATTTGTCAAAAATACACAAGCCAAACAAGACTTAGAGCCCTTTCTATATATTTTCAAAATTCAAATTCAATGCGACTTTTTCACTCATTATTTTAAAACTCACAAAAATTCTCCCAATTCTCTCTCAAATTCTCTCAAGAACACAAAGGGAAAACTCAAGAACAAAGAAGCAAGATCTTCTACTCCTCCCTCACTCAAAAATGTGATATCCCTCCTCTCTCACCGCATCTCTAGTCGTTGCAAGGACCAGCCACCGCCACTACGCTTCTGCCAGACACTTCCTTTCGTTACTGATCATCCGATCAAACGAACATACTACATCTGGTCTTCGCTTCTCTGTCTTCACACTGGCCAACCGCAAATCCTCTTTCCTCCGCCACTTCTGATTGCAAGTTCCAACTCTCCGACAACCTCCTCTTCGCATATTTTGGTAATCTATTGATTTAAATGCTTTTGGAGTTGATTGATTTTGTGAGACAAGTGCTTAATTGATTATTTCATGAATTGAACCTTGATTTTGAGAAATTAAGTAATTCTTGAGTTTGTGAATTATGAATAAAAGTGGAATTGGTTGAATTTTGTGCTTATTTGTTTGATTCTATTGAGTTTGCGCATCGAATTGCATACTTGTTCATAATTACTTGAATTTGTGTGTCGATTATGGTATCAGTGTACTTGATTGATTGAGTTTTGTGTGAATTAGTGTGAAATTCATGTGTTGATGTAAGTTTAAGTCGAACTAAACGATGATTTAATTTTTTTCGACGTTGAAACTTTTGATTCGATTAATTGCATCCATACTTGAATAATTTTGTTCGTGATTGGAATCATTGCTTGCATGTGGAATTATTTGTTACAAAGTATTCGTAATTTCTAAGCGGCATTACATGAATCAGTGAATATTTTTATGTATCCGATTGTGAGTTTTAAACTCGTTTTTGTCCGATTCCGATACATGTAAGTGTTGCTGCCCAGATATTGCAAATAACTTGTAAATATTTGTTCAAATGTTGTTTGCTGCTCATTTGAGCATGTTTGTGCATTTATGGACCGTTGATATTGAGTTGTATAGTTTTTGACACAATTTTTCGAGTAAAGTTGTGGTGTGGTGCAATGCTGCCCGGTTTTGGTAAGTTAAGCTTAAGGCATGATTAAATCTATTGTTAATGCTCAAGGGAGTTTTTTTGGTACTTGGACGATGTCTATGTCAAATTTTGACGATTTTGGAACGATATCTTGTGCGATGTCATGTGTTGGTGCAATGGTGCCCGGTTTGGTAAGTTGGTGCAAACATGCGATTTAATTGTTGTTTGTTGCACAAGTAGGTTTGCTTTGGCATTTTATTGGGATTGACATTGAGTTTGTGCGATTTTTGATCGACATTTTATGTGGTTCATGAAATAACAACGTTGCTGCCCAACTTTTTGTTTTCACCTTCCGATGTTTGTTTGGACATGATTCCTTTGCAATTCACTATTGTTTTTGAGTTATGATTTGATACTTGAGTTTAGCTTATGTTGCCTTGTTAATTTCTAATTTTTTTTGTGACTTGTGCAATTTTATGAAGACTTTATCGTGCGACACACGATGCTTGGATTATTGTTTTGTTGTATAGACTTGTCTTGTGCAGGGACTTTGACTTGATGTGGTGGATTTTCTGCATGCAATTTATTTTCATACTTGCGACATTGGTTTTGATATTGGATATTATTTCTGATTTTTTATATGTTGCTTGGTGAAGCTCGCACGAAGACCTTCGAGTTTTTGTGCTTTGCTTGTTTGCTACGAACTCTTGTTCGTTTGATATTATTCTGATTCTGGTTTAATTTCCGCATTGTATTTTATTTTCCTTCCCATGAGAAGTAGTAATAGAGATACATGACTGGGATTCCCTACTTTAGGTGGGAAAATCTGCTTAAAGTCCTCAAAGGAGGCAATGTTTGTGTTTGTTCAAAGACATCAAAATGAGGCAATGCTTATGTTTGTGTACAAAATACCTCGACGAAGGAAAATCCCATTTCCCATTTACTTCATGCTTACTATCGAGTCAAAAAGTGGAAAAAAGGGCCCGTAATTGGCCCCCACACTTTCTACTCTGTGTCGTTCTTAGCTCACATTATGCGTTGATGCTTTGGACCGTGCTTATTCTTGTCTATTGAATCAAATAAGTGGAAGAAAGGGTTCGTAACCAACCCCCACACTTTGTCATTTTTTTCGACGATGTTAGCTCACATTTCTTTAAACGTTGACGCTTCGAGTTGCTACTCGCTATTGATGTTTGAGTAAATCAAGTGGAAAGAGTTCCTTACTCCCACTTTGAAATCCATTTGGATTCATTGTTTGTTGCTAGCTCGCACTCAACTTTTGTTTTGGTTTTGATTCAACTTTGTTTGATTGCACTTATGCTTGTGCTTTTCTTTGAACCATTGTATGCTCCCTTAGGATCACTCGACTCATCTTTAAGTTGAGATATACATTAGGATATCAAACCATGCATGCTAACTTAGCTAGTGTTTCCCCCTTCAAACTCAACTATAGGATCAATCATTGTATGATAACATTAGGGATAAATATAGATAGTTTCCCTTAGATGTTTTTCTTTCCCTTTTGCATGATTAAGACTAAAACTCGTTTCTTGGCGAATGCATAAAAGACCCTGACATTTCTTAAATCCTTTTTCAAGGTAAAAAACATCAACCAATTCAAACTCTTTCGCCTTTGGGCCTTTTCTTTGAAACTCTCAAAAGGATGTGTTAATTCTAATCTGCACAATATGACGCATAAATCCCCAAAGGTCGGGTAGCACTATGTCTACTTTCTAGAGCACGAATGTAGAATTATCCGCCCTCGGGCATTTTTATTTTGAAAATACCTCTTCAGGTAAGAACATGTTGATTCCTTCCTATGCCAACGAGTGAGTCTCCAAAGGTCGAGCTGTGGTAGAAAGTGAAATTAATATTGTTCATAAAAAAAAAAACAAACGGAAAGTTTTGAGCCTAACTATGCGACTCTGATTCCTTAAAGGCATACATAGGTATTTGGTCGCGTGGCCTAAGTGAGAAAAACTTTGTAAATAATTCTTCTTTTCCCCGTGTTTTCTTTTGCACGCATTCTCTCTTTGCATTTTTTTCCTTTAGCTCGTAAGCTTTAGATTTGAACAAACCCTTTGATTAGAATAACAAGAGTGGATCTCGTGGAGTACCACGGACGTGAGGGGTGCTAATACCTTCCCCTTGCATAATCAATCCCTTACTCATATCTCAGCCGTGAGACCTTGATTTCATCCTTCTCAGATTTAGTCGATGTTTACCTTTCCCTTCCGGTGGGATAAAAAACAGTGACTTCATTGATTTTCTCTCGATGATTGTCCAGCCGGTTGTTTCAGCTGGCGCTTCACTAGGGAAAGATTGACCAATCGCTGGTTCATATCGTGAGTCAGTCCTAACTTTTTTTGTTTTATTTTCAATGGGTGTTCATGTTTATGCTTTATAGTTTATTCATTTGTATATATCTGAGCATATGTATTCATTGCATTTTATTGCTTTCCATATACTGGTTACTGTTGTTGTGCTGTGTTATTTCATTGGTGGGAGGGTGTTACATGAGGTAAAAGTCCCATTACTCAGGCCAGTGTACACATAGAGTTGTACCCCAAAATTTTCCCTCTCATTTCTCAAGTAATCCCTTACAAGATTTCCTTTGGTTCAAGACTGCACAAGGGTTGATCAGCTCAAGACACCTCCTTAAGCACTGATGACTGAAAATTAGGGTTTGAGTTTGCACAAGGACAAATGGACTTTTAATGCCTCATATGACTTTCATGGATCATTTTGGACCCTAAATATTGCTCATGTCAAGTTTCAAGTCTTTGATCACATTTTTTCTCATTCAATTGATCAGTTGACCTAAAATCATCTGTATTAGGGAAAAAGTCAACTGTGGTTAATTTACAGTTAAACTTCATAATTTTTGGTCCTTGTAAACATTATGAACTCATATATGCCATTTGATCAAGTTTGGATCACAATTCCTCAAGAAATTTGATCAGATCATCAAAAGGGCAAAATGGTCAACATTAAGGTTTTGATTGAGAAGATGCAATTTTTGATTTTTGACCTAGAAAATGATTGATTGGTTTGAGACATGATCTAAATGATTCAAATGCATAATTTTGACCTAATGGCATGGCTCAAAACATTCCTCAAGATCAATTGATTGATAGTTGATTTTCAATCAACTGATCAAAAGTCAACTGTACATTGAAAAGTCAAACTTTGATTTTTTGGTCAAAATCAAGTATCAAAGATCATAATTCATCAAAAAACGTCAAAAGATGAAACTTTTTCATCAAGAAATAAAAAAGTCAAGATTTCATTTTGAAAAGTCAAAATTTCTAAACTTAGAAATTTTTCTAAGTGTTGGAAAATTCATATTTTTTCCTAACTTTGAGCCAAATTTACACCATGATGCAAGATGATTCAAAAGAAACTTCCAACATGAAAGTTGTAGATATCAATGAGATATAAAACATTGTAGAAGACAACTTCTCCTATAAATGCATGTATTTCAAGTTATGATTTTGTGAATACATGTTCATGAATCTTGGAAACTTAGTGAAATTTTGCCCTAGTTTAGGCAGAATTTTGACCTAACTTCATGAAAAATTTTCATATAGTTCTAAGATGAATTTTCAAAAATGTCCAACATATAGGTTGTAGAGGATATTACAAGCTTTCGAAAATGTCCAAGAACTCATTGAGATCATAATTGAACAAGGATAATCGAAGGTAAGAAGTTAGGGTTTCAAACTTGAATTACAAGCCACTTTGTGAAGAACACATGAACCAAATCCACGATAGGCTGCATAATCTTTGCTTTGCAGGCCTCAAACTTGTTTTTCACTCCATAATTAATGTTTTGAACAACTGATATGGTCTTTGTCCAAGCATTTGAGCCATTATCCAAGTTGCATTTCCATTAATGGCACAAAGTAACATTGCCATTATAGTAAAGAGGCTTTAATCACAAAGTCAACTTGTCTTGAGCTTTGCATTTGTTCTTTCTGCACAAGAATCCTCTACACAATCAGATAAGCTTGTTTAAAGTTCCTAAACACTTTAGATAGCCTTGTACCTTGCCTTGGAACAATGCTTGTCAAGCTTGCTTCAAAAATAAGTAAAAAACCATAACATGTGAACTTGTACTTCTGATCAGCCCAAGCTCTCAAAACCTTTTCCTATACATTGAGACACTATTATGCAACCTAAAACACGAGCTTGAACACCCTAAAACACTCCCAAACTCCCTCTAGCCAGAAATTGCTTCAAAACACCATTGTTGTGCAAGTTTTGACTTTACAGATCAAACTTCCATTTCCCTCGTGCATTTCTTGGCCTTTTAGTTTCAAAAGCTTCGTCATATCAAATATAACTTATCCCCATCCTATTTCCAGAACCGTAACACCATTTACCATGACCTCCATAACAAAAAATAGAGCATTACCGTTGGACTTCTCCAGGCCATTTCAGCCACTCTCAACTCAGGCTAAGCATTGCATTAGCTTCCTAGAGACTCAAGGAAGTTAACCTGATCAGTGCAACACCTTGAATCAAGCTCAAACTCATTTCACGATTTCCAGTTTTGAGGTATTTTTCTCGAACTTCTATCTTCTCATTTAGGCATTGTTAGGCTTACATTTGTGAAGATAAAATGTAGACATCATTGCCCTGAAACTATACATGTCCATAGATTTCGTTTATGTTGCTTGAGTAGGGAGAATTTTGAGTTTGAACCTCTGAAAATATTTAGGTCAGAATTTGGTACTGTTAGAAATTAATGCTCATCTTTGAGAATTAGCTTAAGTTATTTACATATTCAAAATCGTGAGGAAATTTATAACAAGTTTGATGTTGGAAGTTTTGTGAATGGATGAGAAATGAATGAGTTACAGGTTCTCTAGCTAAAGGTTGAAGATGAAGTTCATTCAGGACTTGATTTATGTTACATATTTATTGTTTTGTTTATATCAACGGATGTATAGCCACCCCAGTGGTAAAATGTGCGTCTGTTAACCTTTGGGACCTGGGTTCGAGCCCCAGTGGTACCCTTTTGTGCATTTTCACTTTTTCACTTTTTTTTTGTTTCAGTTTCCAGCGTTGGGCCTCCAACATTGGGCATGGTTATTTTCTGCTTCTTCTAACCCCAGTTTCATTTTTGCACCCTTGGCCCTTTATTTTCTTTTTTCATTTTCTTTATTTTATTTTCATTTCATTTATCATTTTTATTATTATCATCATTATGATTATTATTATTATTATTATTATTATTATCAAAAATATAAAAAATATTTTTATTTTTATTTTCACACTTATATATTTTATTTTCTTCATAAAGACAAAAGAATAAAAACATTTTCTTTAAATAAATTAATTTCTTTTTATAATTAATATTTAAATAATTAGATTTAATTATTATATTATTCTCTTGTAAATTAACTAATTTAGAACTTAGGTTTATTTTAATTGATTAATCTTCATTTTATTTTTATTAATTTAAAACCTTTTCATAAAAATCCCTAAAAAAAATACTTTTTTAACTTAATTTCTTTCTTAATTAGTTTAAACTTAGTTTTGATTAATTTTTTAATTAATCATCTCTCTTAATTAGGTTAAAACTCCTTTCATAAAAATCCAAACAAAAATCATTTCTTTATCCATTTATATTTGTACATTATTATGTATTCAATTCTTGCATAATATTCAATATGGTTGTAATAGTTAATTAGGTTTAATTTTCTTGCAAATCCCTATTTGTAAATTTGTACACCCCCTCCCCTAATGATGAAATAGATTAGTATTTTTACTTTCCGCAATTTATCGCTTTATATAAATGCTAGTAAATTAGGATTTGTATGGAAAGATAAAATCAACAAGTTAGCAAACCCTAAATTCAAGACAAAACAATGCATGTAAATCCAACACACTTGCACACTTGCACTTTTAGGGTAATTCCACTTTGTTTCCTTACAAAAATGGCCATGTTATGCATGTGAGATGTCTTAGCAAAAAGCAATAAAAAATACAAGATCATAGTCCCTCAATGACACTATCAATGTTGCCTTTCAAAATGATCTTAGTCCCTCAAAGAGATATGCTAAGATACCTTACAACATTGCTATCATAGCTATACGATGACCCACACCCGTCCCTTTACATCCAAAGATAAGGCTTCTTATCAAATCAATGGTAAGGTAGAAATATCAAAGGAAAAGATGAAATGAACTAAGACTTTTGAGTAGGTAGATTGTTCCTAGTTGCTTGCTCATTTTCAAATCAAACATCCTTGCTTATTTTCAAAACAAACACCAACACTTTCAAAAAAACACTTCCAAAACATTTTCCAAACATGAAATATTTTCAAAAGCTCAACACTTTGTATACACTCTTACGAACGAGAACTATTACAAAGTTTTCCTAAACGATGATGCCTTTTCAAAATACTTTTAAAAAACTACACAAAGCACATTTTCAAACAAGAGCAAGTGATCTAGCAAGCAACTAAGACCCCATAGATAACTATGGATGAAAAGGGTGCTAACACCTCCCCATTTCATAATCTACCCACCAAACTCAAGAAACAATCTCAAAGGTCTTTCCTGTTCTTTTCAGCCTTTCCTTTTAGATAAAAGAAAATTCAGTGGCGATTCTTGCTAACCGCAACATTTGCGATAAAACATAAAACATCCCAAGTCAGTTCTCCCACCGTATCACATAACTGGTGACTATGCTGGGGAATACTTAAAAGTGGGTTACCTTAGGGATAGATCACCTTTACTTGCTTTCATTGTTTAACTTGTTTGCTTTACATTTTTGGTTCGTTGTTTGGGCTTGTTTTAAATCCTCTACCCAGATTTGAGATACCTTATAGGTAAGTAGCAATACATTGTGGAAACTGTGCGGGGTATACCGACATGGTCTAAGCAATAGATACATTAGTGTGACACATTTTTGGGTACCGGTAGCCCTTGAATAGTCAAGGAGAATACGGGGCCGCTGTGTGGTGTCATGAAGCACTAACTGACTTTAGAACCTTTACTTGACCAACTTTGGCCATTAGGAAGTAGTGAGATAACCGGCTTTGGTGCAGTCCGAAGTTGGTTGATACTCGATACTACACTCATTGAGATTTGACTTCTTGGGATATTCCGGTCGCCATTAAAGAGGATCGCGCTGAAACCATGCCCAACAAGAAAGATCAGTGATATTGAGATCCCTTAGAACCCGATTACTATTTATAGGACAAGTTTTGAGCCAACTAAACTTCAAGAGGGTACTTACCTATAAGAATCCATGCAAGCCTAAACCTAAGGACTTGTTTGTCTTGTGTGTATATGCTTACTTTTACATAACATCATAAACATCATAACATTATACTCATTATCACTAACCATTTCAAGGATTATTGGGATTTATCTTTGTTCTGTTTTGTAGGACATGGCTTCTATTCGCAGGAAAACAATTCAAGTCAATCTCGTAAGAATTCCTTCTCAACTCAAAGAGCTAGCATCATGGGTCCCTGAGAACTCTTCATTCACAGAAAGACATGGTTGCCTCCTAAACTTCGTTACCTCTAGCACAAATGAAGATATGATGAAGGTGTTGCTCCAGTTCTTTGATCCTCTACACCATTGCTTCACTTTTCCCGATTATCAACTTGTGCCAACTATAGAAGAATTCTCTCAACTCTTGAGGATTCTCAATCAACTACCTTTCAACGGTACGGAAAGAGATCCAAGACCTGAAGAGATTTCTCGAGCACTACACTTGCAACAATCTGATATCACAACTAATTGGGAAACAAGGAGTGGTGTCAAAGGTTTATTAGCCAAGTTCTTGTTTGAGAAAGCTCAAGACTGTTGGAACTCTTTGGACTTACAAGCTTATGAATAAATATTGGCCCTTCTCATCTATGGGATGGTTTTGTTCCCAAACCCTGATCAACTCATAGATGTCAATGCTGTTAAAATCTTCATGTCTCGCAATCCGGTGCCTACCTTGTTGGGAGATATCCTACATTCTCTCCACACTCACACTATGAGGAAGAGAGGAGCCCTCATGTGTTGCACTCCTCTCTTGGCCATATGGTTTATTTCGTATCTTTCCCGATCTGTGTTGAAGAACGAGCAAGGTTCAAGGTGGTCCCATAGGTTGATGATGCTCAGAAATTCAGATATCCATTAGTGTTCTTGATCCTTGGAGAACGTTACTATCATTGACCGTTGTGGGTAATTTCCTAATTTCCCTTTGCTTGGCATTAGAGGAGGTATCACTTACAACCCCTGCTTAGCCTTACGCCAATTTGGATATGCCCGAAAGGATAGTCTACATGAGATGCTCATCCAAGGAGTGGTATTCGACTACGAGAGCGACGATCAAGGTTACCGCCAGAGGTTTATACGAGCTTGGAGGATGGTAAACAAGGTAGAGAGAAAGACGCTGGGACACAAGTATTCCATTCCCTTTGAGCCCTACCTTAAGTGGGTATGAGCTCGTGCTCATAAACTGGTGATGCCTTATCCCTCTATCTTACCAGTCATCATGGAACCTGTGGTTGAAGGGGATGTTCCATACACTGTCCTCTATCCCGACATGCCTACTTCTCTAGAAGACTTGCAAAAAGGTTGGATTCAGCTAAAGGAAGAACAAGATACTTTCGGAGCTCAATTCTATGCTAGTGAGAAGAGGGTCTTGGAGCTTACAAAACAGCTACAAGAGTAGAAAAGTGTGAACGCCTACCTTGCACCGAAAAGGATGCGTTCAGTCTTTTTATCTTAGAGAGTTATTTTGTAAGCCCAAGGGGCATGTTGTAATCTTTTCAAACTAATTATTGAAAATTGACGTTTGTTCATTTCTTTTGTCTATACAAATTTAAATCTCATTAATCCTTGAAATCATTTGTATATACATTCCATGCATCATAACATGATAGGTTTTCATATAACAGGTTTCCTTATCTTTCTGCTATTTATTTCAGCAAGATGGATCTAGAGAAAACTATGAAGTATCTTCAGACACAAAACTCTCAATTCCAAGAGACTCTACTGGCCCTAGCCAAGGGGCAGCAAGATATGATGGCATTGCTGGCAGTTAAGAAGAAACCCAAGAAGAGAGCCCTGGTCAACATGGGCAGAAGATTCAAAGAATCAGTTCGTCAGATCCCGGTAGTGGAAGACTCATCTGAAGAAGACGAGAACCAGATTGGTGAGGTTAAGAGTACCCAGGCTGACTGTGTTAATGATCAAGCGTCTGATGATGATTATTTTGACGAGAAGTATCCACCCGATGATGTCAAGTATAAGCAGTTAGAAGACAGATTGAAAGCTGTTGAAATCTAGGTCGTCCCCGGTTTTTTGATGATTTGGGTTTGATCTATGGGGTTGTCATTCCCCACAAATTCAAAATACCATTCTTTGCAAAGTACGATGGAGTTTCTTGTCCAAAACTTCACCTGAAATCTTATGTGCGCAAGATATAGCCGCACACTGCTGATAAGAAACTTTGGGTTCACTTTTTCCAAGGGAGCTTGGCCGGAACACAACTTGAATGGTTTTATCTATTAGATGGTTACCGCATCAATACTTGGGAAAGTTTAGCTACCACCTTCTACCAGCAGTACCAATATAACGCCGACTTGGCGCCAACAAGGGTTCAATTGCAAGATATGACAATGCGGAAGAATGAAGGATTTAAAGAATATGCACAAAAGTGGAGAGACCTGGCCAGCAGGGTTCAACCACCTTTGACTGATAGAGAGCACATTGACATGTTTATAGGCACTTTATCTGGTCATTTCTTTAACTTGTTGGTAGGATGTTCCTCTACCGGATTCACCGAGTTAATCTTAACTGGTGAAAGAGTTGAAAGCGGCATTAAAAGTGGGAAGATCTCTGTAGGGTCTGCCTCCACTTCAAATCCTGTAAAGAAACCTTTTGCCGCAAAGAAAGAAATAAATGTTGTGTATGGGGAAAGGGCCCCTACCAAGATGAATGATCATCCATCTATTAATGTTGTTCTAATCTCCAATCCAACTCCTACTCCAAGACCATCTGCAAATCATCAATGTTTTGAAACTCCGAGAAGACAATTTACGAGGTTAGGCATGTCACTGTCTCAAGCCTTACAATATTTGCTCAAGGATAATTTGGTGACATTACGCGATCCTCCTGCCAACCCAGATACCTCTTCACCGAAGTATAATCCAAACGCTAAATGTGCTTACCAATCAAGCAGCCCGGGCACGAGACTGACCAGTGTTGGGCCTTGAAGAATAAAATTCAGGATTTGATTGATAACAAGACTATTGAGTTTGATCCTCCTCCAACTCCTAATGTAATCACTACACCTATGCCAAAACATGTCAAGGATGTTAATGTTGTTGAAGATACTATTTTTGTTGCCTCTGTTGAAGACTTGACTACTCCATTGGACATCATCAAAAAGAACCTGTTGAGAGCTGGGATTTTACATGGATGTGTAAAAGACTGTGTTTGATGTACCTAACAACTCAATGGATGCGAAGGGCTGAAGAAAGGTATTCAATGCCTGATGGATAGTTAAGAAATTCTATTTGAGAAGACTCCGCTTGCTGAAAGTTTGACTAAAAAATGTGAAGATCTCTCCATTATCACCATCTCGAACAAGCCTCTTAGGATCTCCTCCAAAGGTCCTATTAGGATTTCAAATGAACCAATTGTTGATCCCTTAATAATTACCAATCCTGGATCAATTCCCTACTCTTCGAACAAGGCAGTGCCATAGAACTATGGTGCTGAGGTGTTTTATCATTGGATTAAACAAGACACTTAGATCGAAGAAGGAAAAGCTGATGATGTTAGTAACATAACTGGCTCAAGCAAAGTAACCAGAACTGGGAGAATATTTTCACCCAATATCTCACCACCAGTTGTTACAAAGGCTCTCATCCGCATTATTGCTACCAAGCCAAGTACTAATACAAGAGGGAAGGAGGAGGTTGTTAAGCCAGTCATGATAGAAATACCCTCAAAGGACGTTGCTGATGGAGAACCCTCAGCTCGTGAGATGGACGAGATCTTGAAGATAATAAAAAGGAGAGACTTCAAGATTGTGGAACAGTTGGGGAAAACCCCTTCTAAGATTTCTATGTTGTCATTACTACTCTGTTCCGATGCCCATGCTCGGACATTAATCAAATTCTTGAAAAAAGCTCATGTCCCCCATGAGACAACAACAGACCAATTTGAGAATTGCATGGCAAGCCTGACGGCTGATAATAGCTTGGGATTTTCAGATGCTGACCTAACACCGCTTGGGAAGAACCACAATAAAGTTCTACATGTTTCTGTCTAGTGCAAGGGGACCACCCTAGCACATGTTCTAGTCGACACCGGTTTTTCTCTAAACATACTACCCAAGGGGGCATCAGACCGTCTAGACTGTGAAGGTTTAGTCTTGAAGCCAAGTGATATCATCGTGAGGGCATTCAATGGATCAAAAAGGAATGTCCATGGAGAAGTAGATCTTCCGATCAAGGTGGGATCCCAAATTTTCAACTCCACCTTCTACATCATGGATATCCGTCCTGCCTATTCTTGTCTGTTGGGTCGCCCTTGGATCCACAAAGCTGGGGAAGTAACCTCAACTCTCCATCAGAAACTCAAATATCAAGTCAAGGGAAGAATTGTCACCATCTGTGGAGAGGAAGAGTTTATGGTAAGCCACCTCCACTCGTTCAAGTACGTAGAGATGGATGGAGAATTCATTGAGACCCCGTGTCAAGACTTTGAAGTTGTACCACCAATGGTTGTTGCTACTAAATGTTCCTATGGTGAGTCCAGAGATGTTAAAGTTGTACCGAAGATGGTTTCAGTCAAAGATGCTCGTGCTGCAATTGAAGAAGGAAGCTGTGATAATTGGGGACAACTCCTCGATATCCCATTCAAAGCAGACAAGTTTGGTTTAGGTTTCACCTCCAAGGCTCAAAAGGAAGTGAGGCGTGCGCGTGCAGGAAAGCCACCTCTCCGCATTGGAAGCCATGAAGTTAATGTTGTGGGTGACTCTGATGAAGAGGCTGCATTTGAATATTAGGTGTAACCAACTACAATGGAGCTGAAGAATTGGCATGCAAAGGACTTCGTGCCCATCTCCTTCATTGAGGAGTAATCTACTTGTTATTGCTTTTCTTTCAATTCAAGAACATTTTGTCTGTAATACTTAACAATGACTTTTAAGCCATGTGCCTGGCCCGGGGCACTTTGGTCCATCTGTCAAGGGTTTTATTTATGTTCATCTAATCATATGATCATTCAATACAAATCATTGGACTCTTTTGCATTCTAATCATTGTGTTCATTGTCTTTTCTTTCAAATACATTTTTCAAAATAGCCATGTATCTTACATGCACACACACACACACATACTCTTGCAGGTCCTCATCCACTTTGGATCTTATTTCTAATGACTCTACTATTGCCGACTATGACTTTGAATGTCCAATTAACCAAGCTAAAGACGAAGGTGAGGAAGATTGTGAAATACCGAGAGAACTAGCCACACTTCTATTACAAGAGGAAAAAGCTATTCAGCCGCACGAAGAGTCAGTCGAAGTCATCAATCTGGGTACTGAGGTAGACAGGAGAGAGGTTAAGATTAGTGCTAACTAGGAAAGCAGTGTCAAGAGAAGGTTGGTTCAGATGTTGCATGATTATGTGGAAGTATTTGCTTGGTCTCATGAAGATATGCCAGGATTGGATACTGACATTGTAGTTCATCGTCTGCCGACAAAAGAAGACTTTCCTCCTGTCAAACAAAAGGTTCGTCACATGAGGCATGATATGTATGAAAATATCAAAGATGAGGTGATGAAACAATTTGATGCAGGGTTCCTAGCTGTGACATCCTATCCCCAATGGGTTGCCAATGTGGTTCCAGTGCCAAAGAAAGACAGAAAAGTTCGCATGTGCGTAGACTATAGGGATCTGAATAGGACAAGCCCTAAAGATGACTTCCCTCTACCTTACATTGACATCTTGGTCGACAACACTGCTCAGCATAAAGTCTTCTCTTTCATGGACGGTTTCTCCGACTATAATCAGATAAGGATGGCTCCCAAATACATGGAGAATACCACTTTCGTCAAGCAGTGAGGCACCTTTTGCTACAAGGTCATGCCGTTCGGACTGAAGAATGCAGGGGCAACATATCAAAGGGATATGGTAGCTTTTTTTCATGATATGATCCATCATGGAATAAAGGTACATGTGGATGATATGATTTCCCGATCACAAACTAAAGAGGAAGATCTCAATCACCTGTACAAGCTATTCGAAAGGTTGAAAAGTACAAGTTTAGGTTAAACCCTAACAAGTGCACACTTGGAGTACGATATGGAAAGCTTCTAGGTTTTGCTGTCAGCAATAAAGGCATTAAAGTTGATCCTGCCAAGGTAAAAGCCATCCAAGAAATGCCAGTCCCTCATTCTGAAAATGAAGTTAGAGGATTCTTGGGTCATCTCAATTACATTGCCCGCTTCATATATCACATGACTGCTACTTGTGAGCCAATATTCAAACTCTTGAAGAAAGATCAGGTAGTCAGATGGAATGATGAATGCCAAGTTTCCTTCGACAAAATCAAAGAATATCTGCAAGAGCCTCCTATTCTCATGCCTCCAATTGAAGGAAGACCCTTGATCATGTAATTGGAAGTACTAGAGAATTCTATGGGGTGTTGTTTTACCCCAAAATTTTCCCTCTCATTTTACTCAACACATGCCTATTTATATCCTCAACTTGCCCCAAGGATTCCCAAGAATTGATCAGGCAAATTCTCCTCCTAAGGCAATGAGCCTCCAACTAGGGTTTCCATTTTCATCAAGATGTTTAAGCCCCAATGGTCTCCAACTCTTCCCATGGTCCTAACATGTCCTCAAGATCATCCATGCCAAGTTTCATGCTTTGCTCAATAAGTTTGCTCAGACAATTGCTCAAGTATTGGAAAATCAACTGTGTTAGGTCAAAAGTCAACTGCGACCTATATATAGTCAAACTTCAAGATTTTTGGTCAACATCAACATTTTAAAGTGATATCCATCATTTGACCAAGGGTTTATCATGATTCATCAGTAAATGCTCCTAATTCATCGAAAGTCAAAAATAATAAATTAGGGTTTCTATAAGAAAAGTCAACCAAACTTTGACCAAGCATAACTTTCTCATAGTTTGTCATAAATTTTACAACTAAAGCTCATTTTGAAGAGAATACAATTCCCTACAACTTATCTTCAGCCCTCAAGTACAAGAAATGCACCATTTGAAAGATACAAGTTCATACATTACATGTCATTTTTAGAAAGTCAATAAAAGCCACTTTTTGCCAAGACCTTTAACATCAAGATAACATCTTCAAAAGCAAAATTGATAAAAAGAGGGATTGAAGTAGACATCTTGGGATTTCTATAAAGTATAAGATCATCATCATGAGGTAAACATTGAGCAAGTTATGTCTTGCCCAAGTTGGGAAAATTTGGGAAATTTCAAGAAATATGCATTGGGCAAATTTGAATTTTTAAGGCAACAGCTCAAATTCTTGAACTTCAAAAATGTTTCTAAGATCATAGAGGACTCCTAAAAACATTTTTGCACAGTCTTGACTTTATTTGCATTTTATATTAATTTTATTTAATTAAAAATCAAATAAATCAAGATTATTACAAATAATATGTTTAAGGCTTGCTTTAATGCATGGAGGGGTCCCAATTTTCGTGTACAACAAGGCCAAGATGTTGACACTCATTCAAAATTCAAAATGGGACAAAATCCCATGACTTTGGAGAAGGTTTCAAATGGCCATTCATGGAATTCAAGAACTTGTCCCTAGCTGTTACAAGCATGGCATTTTCGTGTTCTCTCACTACTCTCTATATAAACAAGCTCTTGGCAAGCATCAAACAGAGTTAGAGTATCTGGAGAACCCCTGTCAAATTTGAAAAAAAACACTAAGTTATCAAATTTGAATTTTCACTTCCAGCTTGTTTCAACCCCAAACAATTGTCAAAACACGTTTCTGGAAGTCCCCTGGACCGATTCCAATCATCACCAAGCCTCAAAGCAGTCTGAAACACGTTCTCACCACCTCACGGTTCGCCCATTTTTTTTATTTTGATTCCTTTAATTCCGGCATCATAAACATATTTCAATTCTATATTTATGTTTGTTATCATGTATGCAAGGTACTTGAATGCTTTAATTTGAGTATAGATGCAGGAATTGTATGAAGCCATTGTTAGGGTTTCAGGGTCTCAAAATTGGGAATTTTATGTAGAGGTAAAATTGGGCCAAATCGAGGGCATCTTTATGTTCAGGGGAATGAATGCAAGAGATCTATGCCTTTGGTTAGGATTTATCTTGCTTGTGTTGCATTTTTTAAGTTTTACAGGTTTGTAGCCACAAACAAAATCTGTCACTATAGCCTATAGTGACGAATTTGTCCGTAGGTAAAAGTTTGGTCCCTAAAGTGACGGTTGCAGGAGGAAGAAGACTAGGTGTCAGTCCCCCATTGGCACATTCAAATTGTCGTGCGTTTTTGTTTTTTCTCAGATAATGTTTGTTTTTTATATATAATATATTAATATCATTATATGTTTGAATGACCAAGACAACCCAGTTGGTAAGCTAACGCATGTGTAAAGGAGAGGACCTGGGTTAGATCCCCAGGTCCAATAGTTTATTTTTTCAAATAATTATTCAGCGAATCTAATACATCTCCTAGCCAAGCATTCACCATACGTCCTCAGATCCCACCCTTTGGATCATCTCAAAGCAGATCCAATGCTCCAGAATTGAAGATCCATGGTGCATACCCTGAAGGCTGATTACGCTGGAATACTCTGGCATTTGGGCCAACACCTTTGGGCCTTGCATATTCAATTCACACCCCCAATTGGCCAAACAACACCAGGCCCATTCATTTTTTATATTTCTTTACTATCATTTTATTTTATTTTAATTGTCTTAATTTCATTTTCTTTAATAATTAAAAAAAATAAAAAATCAATAAATAGAATTAGGTTTGATAATTAAAATTAATTTTTCAAAAAACAAATTTTAATTAATTAATTTTGATTATTGTAACTTGATAATTTTTATTAAATAAAATTAATTAGATTTAGGTTAAGTTTTCAAATATTTTTTTTAACATAAAAAAATGACAAAAATATTTTCTCTTTAATTGTTAAGTTTTTTAGGACTTAGATTTTATCCCCGTCTTATTTTTGTTCGCGCGCTTATTTATTTTCATTTTATTTTCCAATTAATGTAACTGTCAATGGTTTGTAATAGTGGTGAATTAGGTTTTCATTTACTGTTTTTTCTTATTTATTTGCCACTTTCCCCCAAGTTTGGTTATGTAACCCCCTCTCCAAAGCCTTGTAATAGCTAGGTTTAAAATTCTCGCATTTTATCTTTTCGCTACTATTAACTGTTAGATGTATGGATAATAGGATCGTATGCAAAAGATAAGTCAAATTTTTAAAACACTAGAACACCATAATCGTGCAAAGATAAATAAATTGAAATCAAATACTTGCACATGCTCACCCCTAGGGTATGCCCCGCTTCAGTTGCCTTCGAAAAATGGTCACTATTCTCGAAATGTGAGAATTTTTAGTGGTTGTTGTTGTACCCCAAAATTTTCCCTCCCATATTTATCAATACATTTCAACAGAGGTCCTCAAATTACTCAAGGAAGTCCAAGGGTTGACCAGACAAACCCTCTCCTAAAGCAGTCTATCTCAAATTAGGGTTTCAGTTTGCATCAAGATGCTTGAGTCCAAAGGGTATCAAATGCTCACCATTGTCATAATATGTTCTTAAGATCATCCATGTCAAGTTTCAAGCCTTGTAGAGGAAGTTTGACCAGTCAATTGCTCAAAGGACCAAAAATCGACTGTGCTAGGGCAAAAGTCAACTCTGGCCCACATACAGTCAAACTTCAAGACTTTTGGTCAACATCCTCATTTTGAAGTATTATTCATCATTTGATCAAGGGTTGATCATGATTCCTCAAGGATTGCTCACAATTCATCAAAACCCAAAAGTTGTTAAATTAGGGTTTTTTGCAGGAAAAGTGAACTCAACTTTGACCAAGCATAACTTTCTCATACTTTATCAGAAATGACCCATCCAAAGCTAAATTTGAAGAGGATGTGATTACCTACAATTCATATTCATCTCCCAAGTTCAAAAAATGCACTCACAAGAAGATATAAATTTGGACATTATAGGTCATTTTGAAAAGTCAACAAAAACACTTTTTTTGTCAAAGCTTCATACATGAATATGGAAGACTCAATTGAGATGAGACCAAAAGGGTTGCTTAGTGGACATCTTAAGCTTTCTAAAAAGTCCAAGAACAAATCTCTAGGGTCAAAATTGAAGGAGTTATGCATTGGTGAAGTTGACCTTTTTTGCAAAATTGCCAAAAATCAAATGAGGCTAAAATTGCAATTTTTGCCAAATGGGCCAAACTTTTTGTGCTTGCATTGAGTTTGTAACATGAACCACGACCCATGATCCTTCCCACTTGGATTTATTTTATTTTTTTCATTTATTTGGATTTTATTTCAATTAAATCAAATAAAATTAAAATAAAATCATGAAAAATATCAAAACTAATCAAAGCTTGAGATTTTGTGCATGTTTAGGTCTCTTATACAGCTGGAAGAAGATTCAAATCGTGCAAACTTCAAATGGACACAAAAAGATTGGATTTTCTCAATTTGGAAATATTTGAATAAAGGATCAAATCTTGAATCAATGATCATTATTGGTAAAGATTTGAAGCCAAATTGCAACCCTAATCCGTTCCAGGGTACATACAGAACAAGTGCAGACCAAAAGAAAGGGAATTGGAGGCGTGAGAAGGGAATAACAAATCTCAAAATTCCATAGAAAAGTGGCAATCCAATTTCATAGTTCCAGGCTCTTTCAAGCCATTTCAAGCACATCATTCGTTTGCTGGGCATCTAAGGACTCTATCCCAACCATCAACAAGCATTTTCATGTCCAAATATGCAATATAAGTATCCCACGAACTCCATGTTTTCTTGAAATCGAATCTCATAAATTTGGCATTGTTAGCATGATTTGTTTATATATTCTGAATCCTTGAAACATTTGCAAGCTAATGGTAATACTCAATTGCATTTTTGTTAACCATACAGAAAGTTTCCATGATTAGGGTTTAGGTTTCGTTTTTAGGGATTTTGCTTGCAGGAACAATTGGCCATGGTAAGTGGTACCATGATGCTCGTGAGGTTGCAACGAGTTGATTGGTACCACTGGAATTGATTTATGATGCTTGCATGAGATTTTGGAGAATCACAGGGTTGTACCTACGCCCTTTTGTCCGTAGGTAAAAGTGTCCAAACTTTTAGCAACGGAAGGAGGTAGAAGATGATGTGTGGTGTGGTGTGATTTGTCCATTCAAACTTCGTGCGTTTTATAATTCATTATCTCGTTTTCCATTATAATAATTATTGCTTATTTCAGATACAAAAGAACCAGCCAGCCCAGCTGGCAAGCACGCTATAGCCAGATGCTAAAGGGCCTGGGTTCGATCCCCAGGTTCCCTTGTTTCTTCAATATTATTTTGCTATGTGTATTTCCATGCGCAGGCTTCTCATAAATCCACCATGAGTCATCAGCTTTCAACCATTGGATCTATAGCAAACCAAATCCAACGCCTGGCACATGAAGGTCTACCATAGGCCTAGTCAAGCTTGCAACATGGAACATGGAAAGTCAACGTGGGTCAAGGAGTCATGGGCTCAGAAATTCTATGGACACCCCCCTGTTTGCTACTAACATTAGGCCCATTTCTTTATTTTTCTTTTCTATTTCTTTATTTAATTCATTTTGATTAATTATTTTCTAACATAAAATTAATTCTTTTTTTACAAAAAACTCATAAAATCAATTTTCAACAATTTAGATTTAGGTTTTATTTTTATCAAATTTAATTTAATAATTAGTTTAATTTAATTTTAGGGTAATTTTAACCTTTTTGTAAATAAATTAAAATCAATTAGAAAATTAGGATTTGTTTGATTTAATTTTTTTTTCTTTTCTTAAAATAACTAAAATATAAAAATAGGTCAAACTAATTATCTTTCTTAATTTAAATTAATTAGTAACTAGGTTTGTATTTATTTAATTAAAACCTTATTTTTCTCAAAAATAATCAAAAACAACAAAAAATGATTTTTCTTCCAATTAGGTTTAGACGGAGCCAAAACCCTAATTTTTTTCTCGTTCTCGTTTTGTCGCGCGCGTTTATTTATTTTTTACGATATTAATGTAAGTGCTCATGGTATGTAATAGTTTAATTAGGATTTTTATTTTATCGTATTTGCGGGTTTTTGGCTATGTAATTAATCCCCCCCCCCCCCCGAAGCCTTATAATAGCGTAGTTTTATTTCTCGCATTTTAATTTTCGCAAATATTAACTGTTAGATGTATGATAATAGGATTACATGACAAGAATGTATGTTAATTTTAAAATGGTTAGCAAACCCTAAATGTGCAAAGATAATAACTGAAATAAAAATCACTCGCACATGCGCACTCCTAGGGTATATTCTCACTTCGGTTGCCTTCGGTAAATGATCATTAAGTATAGGGTGTCTTAGTGGTTGCCCTCTTGTCTAAACAAAGATCAAATGTCCTGTTCGGAAATGTTGCCTCGGAAAGGTTGCCTCGAAAATGTTGCCTCGAATGTGATCTTAAGACATTAGGGTTATTACTAAGACGTCCTAACATTGCTTTAGTGATCGTACGTCCCTTTCGAATCGACCCTTACAACTCCAACGATGGTACTACCTACTCCTTAATAGTAGGATAACACTATCTAAAGGAAACGAGAATAGAAACAATCCTTTTTCGAGTAGATAGATACTAGTAGGTACTTGCTCAAAATCAAACTTTTCACACCATACACTTTTCAAACAAAGTTTTCAAAAACACTTCGTAACACTCTTGAGGACTGATACAAGGGTTAAAACAAAGTAAAACAAAAACTTTTCAAAACACACAAACACGGAAGCAATCTTAAAAGGATGAGAAAGTACCTAAGAGCCCATAGAAAACCATGGATAGAAAGGGTGATAACACCTTCCCTTTCTATAATCTACCCCCCGTACTCAAAATCTCGAAAAAAGGAATTTTTTTGTGCTTTTTTCCTTTCCGGTTGGATAAAATAAAAGTCGATGGCGACTATTGCTTACCGCGACATTTTGCAAACACAAATGAAAAACGCAATCCAGTATTAACAGTCGGTTCTTCCCCCGTATCACAGTTGTCCTCTAATTCGAAAGATCACTAGTCCCTCGATGACCGTTTCGACGTTGCTTCGATAAAAAAGTGATCTTAGAGTTTTAGGAGTTACTAAGGGTTCTTGACCTGTTGCCTTAAGTGACCGTAATCGTTCCTTTCGATTGTTCCTCAAACTCCAACGATGGAGCTACCTACTCCTTAATAGTAGGATAGCGTTGTCTAAAGGAAATAAGAAAACGAATAGTCTTTTAACAATCGGTTCTGCCACCGTATCACAGAACCGGCGACTCTGCTAGGGAATGAGATTATAAAAGTGGGGTTTACCTTAGGGTCTAGATCATTTCTAAATTGTTTGCTTGTTTGGTTGCTTTATTTTTAAGGGTATCTGTTTCAGTTGTTTGGATCCTAAAATCGGATCAGGGAATTCCTTTTAGGTAAGTAGCAATAAACTGTGAGGGAGCTGTGTGGGGTATACCGACACGATTGAAGCAGTAGCTACGTTGATGCGATACTTTGGTGTGTACCGGTAGCCCTTGAGTAATCAGGGAGAAACGGGGCCGCTGCGCGGTATCGTAAAGCGTCAACTTACCTTAGCACCTTAATTGACTAACTTGGCTTTTAGGACGTAGTTAGATAGCCGTCTTTGGTGTAAACCCAAAGTCGGTTGATACTCGATGCTACACTCATTGAGGGTTGACTCTTGAGTTTTGTTTGGTGGAAAGTCAATTGTCTATCGAAACGAAATTTGGGGGAAAGATCGGTGATATTGATATCCCTTAGAACCCGGTTACCATATTTAGGACAGGTTGAACCAATCCAACTTCAAGAGGGTATTACCTTAAAACCCATGCAAGCCTTAAACCTAAGGTCTTTGTGTGATTTGATTGTGTTTGCTATATCTTCTATATCTGAGCATAATCATGACATTATAACATAGCATATCATACTAATCATTTCAAGGATTCTTAGGGTTTATTTTTGTCTTGTTTTGTAGGACATGGCCCCCGCCCGCAGATTCACTGTCCAAGTCAGCCTGGTAAAGGTACCTCCTCAGCTTAAGGATTTAGTATCCAGGGTTCCTGAAAGCTCCCCCTTCACTGAAAAACATGGTCGACTTTTCAAGTTGGTCACCTCAAAACCTGATGAAGAAATGTTAAAAGTGCTCTTTCAATTCTTCGACCCTCTACATCACTGCTTCACTTTTCCGGATTACCAGTTCGTGCCTACTATGGAAGAGTTTTCTCTGTTACTGGGGGTGCCTATCCTTAACAAGATACCTTTCAATGGTATGGAAAGAGACCCTAAACCTGAAGATATTTCTAAAGCTATGTCCTTACAACGGTCTGACGTAGTAGCAAATTAGGAAACCAGTTGAGGTGTCAAAGGTTTTTTGGCTAAGTTCTTGTTTGAGAAAGCTCATCATTTTTGGGATACCCTGGACTTACAAGCTTTTGAAGAGGTGTTAGCCCTTCTCATCTATGGGTTGGTACTATTTCCTAATCCGAACTAGCTCATAGACATGAATGCGGTTAAGGTATTCCTGTCACGCAATCCGGTACCTACTCTGCTTGGAGATATCCTGCATTCTTTGCATACTCACACTATAAAGAAAAGAGGGACCCTTCTGTGTTGCACTGCTCTTTTGGATAGGTGGTTTATTTCGCACCTACCCCGATCTGTCTTAAAGAATGAACAGGGTTTAAGATGGTCTCATAAGCTAATGACTCTTACACACTCATGTGTTCATTGGTGTCCTCGATCCTCGGAGAATGTTACCATCATTGATCGATGCGGAGAATTCCCTAATGTCCCTCTTTTAGGCATTAGGGGAGGAATCACTTATAATCCTTGTTTGGCACTGTGACAGTTTGGATATGCGAGAAGGGATGGTCCTCATGATACGCTTATCCAAGGAATCACCTTCGACTATGAGAATGATGCTCAAGGTTACCGTAAAAGGTTCATGTGAGCTTGGGGTATGGTACATAGGGTTGATAGCAAGACACCGGGGCACAAGAATTCAACCCCTCTTGAGCCTTATCTCAAAAGGGTACGAGCCTGGGCTCAAAGTCTTATGATGCCTTACACCGCCATCCTACCTATGATTATGGAACCGGTTGTTGAAGGAGAAACTCATTATCTTGTTCTTTATCCTGACATGCCAACTAATCATGAGGAGTTACAAAAATCCTAGGTTCAACTTAAGGAGGAACGAGATACGTTTGAAGCTCAATTCTACGCCATCGAGAAGAAAGTCCTGGAACTCACTAGGCTACTTCATGAAGAGAGGAATATGAACGCCTACATTGCACCAAAGAGGATGCGCTTGTGGGAAACCTAATTTTTCTTTTTTACTTTAAGTTTCGTTTTGTTTGATTGTAAGCCTAAAGGGAACTCTTTGTAATAATTCGAACTTATTAATACCATTAATGTGTGTTTCTTTTTGTTTAAGAAAATTTTATTCTTTAAGAATATTGCATACAAACATCATCCATGACATTGCATAAACAGGTTTCAAAGTAGGTTTCTCATCTTCTCCGCTGTTTATTTCAGCAATAATGGCTTCTGAACAAAGTATCAAGGATCTCTAGGCACAAAATGCCCAATTTCAGCAAATGTTCATAGCTTTGGCTAAAGGGAAGGAAGATCTGAAGGCCCTTATTCTACAGGGTTTAGGGTTTAGGGTTCATATCTTTGGCTAAAGGGCAGGAAGATCTGAAGACCCTTATTCTGAAAGAGAGAAAGAAGAAAGCAAAGAAGCCAGTTGTGTTGTGAGTATGGGAAGAAGAAGACCAGCTAACCGAGCTCTAGACTTTGCAACCCCATCAAAGGGAGGGGAAAATAAAGAGGAGGAAACAAAAGAGGAAGACTCCAGTTCAAAAGAATCTGATGATGAATCTGACTATGATGAAGAACAATATCCTCCTGCTGATAAAAAATACAAACAACTGGAGGATCATTTGAATGCAATGGAGGTCTGGAAGATACCAGGTTTGGATTTTAAAGAGCTGGGTTTGGTCTCTGGGGTTGTCATCCCGCAAAAATTCAAGGTGCCGGTGTTCACCAAGTATGATGGGGTTTCTTGTCCCAAGCTTCATCTCCGTTGTTATGTGAGGAAGATTCAGCCTCACACTGCTGATAGGAACTTGTGGGTCTATTTCTTTCAAGATAGTCTGTCCGGAACTCAGCTTGAGTGGTTCTATCAGTTGGAGGGAATCAATGTCCGCAACTGGGAAGATCTGGCTACTGCTTTTTATAAGAAGTATCAATATAACGCTGACCTTGCTCCTACCCGTACGCAACTCTAGAGTATGTCTATGGGTGCAAGCGAAGGTTTTAAGGACTGCGCTAAAAATGGAAAGATTTGGCAGGGAGAGTCTAACCCCCTTTGTCTGATAGGGAGTTGGTGGACATGTTTCTTGGTACGCTATCTGGTCCGTTCTTTAATCACTTGATTGGTAGCTCCTCAGCTGGTTTTACTGAGCTGATATTGATTGGAGAAAGGGTATAAGCTGGGATCTGAAGTGGAAAGATCCAGAAAGACACCTCTTCAAGTACAATAAAAAATCCATTCATGGGTAGGAAGGAGGTCAATCTTATTTACAATCCAAGAAGTCAGAATAGAACTGAGCACCATCCAATGGTAGGGGCTCTGATGATACCTAGGCTTGTGGCTACTCAACAACGAAACAATCATCCAAGGGTAGAAAGACCTCAAAGGCAGTTCACTCGGATCAATATGACGTTGTCTGAGGCTTTACCCCATCTGTTAAAATATAATTTGGCAACCTTAAGGGAGGATCCAAAGAATCCCAACACCATATCTCCTTGTTACAATCCAAACGCCCGGTGTGCTTACCATTCCGAGAGTCCAGGCCACGATACAAATGACTGTTGGGCTCTGAAGAATAAGATACAGGATCTGATCGAAGCGAAGGAGATTGAGTTTGATGCTCCTGAGATGCCTAATGTCATAACTGCCCCTATACCGAAGAACAACTGCGGTGTTAATTCTGTGGATACTGAACTATTTGTTACTTCTATTGATGAAGTTTCCACTCCTCTCATGACCGTCAAGAAGAATTTGTTGCTAGTCGGTTTATTTTCGGGCTGTGGTGAAGGTTGCCACATGTGTTTATCTCTGCCTTCTGGTTGTTATTTGCTAAAAGCAGGTGTTCAACGCCTGATGGATAACAAAGAGATTTTGTTCGAAAAGACTCTGATTCCAACTGTTCTGCATGAAGATGTTGCTATCATAACCATTTCCGCCAATCCTTCCAAGGTCTCCTCCAAAAGACCTGTTAGGATTACACATGCTCCATGAATTGCTCCATTAATAATCACTTTTCCTGGCCCTGTACCATACTCCTCGAACAAATTTGTTCCTTGGAATTACGGTGCTGACGTTTACTACCATGGCGTCAAGTAGGATTTGTTAACCGATAAAGACAAGAAAGCTGAAGAGGTTGATCCCGATATCAGTAACATTGTTGGACCAACAAAATTACCCGAAGTGGAAGGGTTTTCTCTCCCAAGATCTCCCCGAAGACTGTTGCTAGGCCTATTGTTATTCCATCTGTTGTTCCTACTAGCATTTCTGCGACTACCCCCATCCTTACTCCAGTTGTTATCCCTGTCGATGTGTCATCTAAGACTCGGGGCAAAGAAGCTATAGGTGAGCCGGCCCGGGTGCAGGCACCTAGAGAAGTTATTTTGGAATCCTCTAAATAAGAAATGGAGGAAATTTTAAAAATAATCAAGAAGAGCGACTACAATATGGTCGAACAGCTGGGGCATACCCCTTCAAAGATATCAATGCTGGCTCTGCTACTTTGTTCCGAGGCCCATGCAAAGGCTTTGATTACATTTCTCAAGATTGCGCATGTGTCGCAAGAAACCTCCGCTGACCAATTCAAGCACTGTGTGGCCAGTTTGACTGTCGATAATGGGTTGGGTTTTTCTGATGTTGACTTGACACCCAAGGGGAGAAAGCATAATGATGCTCTACATGTATCGGTCGAATTAAGGTGCACTACTATGGCCCATGTGCTAGTGGACACTGGACCGTCACTGAATGTTCTGCCCAAGAAGGCTCTTGACAGACTAGATTGTGAAGGTTTGACCCTAAAGTCCAGTAACTTTGTGGTGAGGGCTTTTGACGGTTCAAAAAGAATGGTGCACGGGGAGGTGGACATCCCTGTCAAAGTGGGTTCCCAGACCTTTGAATCCACCTTCTACGTGATGGATATCAGGCCATCTTATTCTTGTTTGTTGGGTCGTCCTTGGATCCATGAAGCTAGAGCCGTTACTTATACGCTACACCAAATTCTGAAGTATCCAGTGAAGGGAAAGATTGTCACCATGCATGGTGAAGAGGAGTACATGGTAAGCCACCCAAACTCTTTCAAGTATGTGGAAATAGACGGTGAGTTCATAGAAACCCCTTGTCAAGATTTTTAAGAGGTTCCCCAAACTATGGCATCAACCGAGACTATTACTAGTGTGCCAAAGATCACCAAACCTCCTTTGAAGATGGCTTCTCTCAAGGATGCTAGAGCAGTAGTTGAAGAAGGTGGGTGTACCATTTAGGGACAACTCCCTGATTTTCCTTACAAAACTGACAAATATGGTTTGGGATTTACTTCAGGAGCTCAAAGGGATGTTCGACATGCTCGGGCTGGAGGACCTCCCCTACACATTAGCAATCATGGGATCAATGCTATAGAAGACCATGATGAAGATTTTGATATTGACAATTGGATCTACCCTACTACCAATGGTGGACCAAGTAACTGGACGGCCAAAGATTTTGTGCCGATTACTTTTGTTCAACAGTAATTGTCTTGCTTATTTTTCGGATTTGTAATAAACAATATAAACTCTATGGCCTTGTGTCTTAGCAGATGCACAATGGTTTATTTGTGAGGGTTATTATATGTCATTATCATATGTCATCAATAAAACACTGGACGTTTTTCATACAAATTTTGCGCTCTCTATTTTTCCTTTCTGTATTTTACTTTGTCTATACAATTATGCTCTTACACACACTCACGTATCAACTGCAGATCCATATCCACTCTGAACCCCATTGATAACAGTTCTGCTATTGCCAATTATAACTTTGAAAATCCGATCAACCAAGCTGAGGACGAAGGGGAGGAAGATTGTGAGGTTCTTGGAGAACTTGCTAGATTGTTACAGCAGGAAGAAAGGGCCATACAGCCTCATGAAGAGCCAGTTGAGACAATAAACTTGGGTACAGAGGAAGATATGAAAGAAGTCAAGATAGGTGCAAATTTGGAGCTTAATGTCAAATAGAGGTTGATACAAATGTTGCACGACTATGTCGAGATCTTTGCCTGGTCATATGAAGACATGCCAGGACTGGATACAGATATCATGGTTCACCAGCTACCAACTAAAGAGGATTGCCCTCCGGTAAAGCAGAAGGTCCGTCGCATGCGCCCTGAAATGTCAGAGAAGATCAAAGCAGAGGTTATGAAGCAGTTCAACACTGGGTTCTTAGCTGTCACCTCTTACCCCCAATGGGTTGCCAACATGGTGCCGGTACCTAAGAAGGACGGAAAGGTACATATGTGTGTGGACTACAGAGACTTAAACAGGTCAAGCCCCAAGGATGACTTCCCGCTTCCCCATATTGATGTTCTGGTTGACAACACCGCACATCATAAGATCTTTTCCTTCATGGACGGTTTATTTAGGTACAATCAGATCAAGATGGCTCCTGAAGACATGGAGAAGACAACCTTTGTCACGCAGTGGGGCACTTTCTGTTACAAGATGATGCCATTTGGATTGAAGAATGTTGGGGCAACCTATCAGCAAGTTGTGGTAGCTTTGTTCCATGACATGATACATCATGAGATAGAGGTATATGTCGATGACATGATAACTAGATCTCAAAATTAAGAAGATCACCTCGATCATCTACAAAAGCTGTTTGATAGGTTGAAGACGTACAAGCTGAGACTGAATTCGAACAAGTGCACCTTTGGGGTAAGGTCTGGTAAACTCTTAGGTTTCACTGTCAATGACAAAGGTATTCTAGTAGACCCTGCAAAGGTAAAATCTATACAAGAGATGCCCACTCCTCGTACTGAGAAGGAAGTTAGGGGTTTCTTGGGACGTTTGAACTACATTTCCAGGTTCATTTCACATCTAACTTCTACTTGTGAGCCAATCTTCAAGCTTCTGAAGAAAGATCAAGTGGTAAAGTGGAATGACGAATGCCAAGCTACCTTTGAAAGAATCAAAGATTACCTTCAAGAGCCTCCAATTCTAATGCCTCCGGTTGAAGGAAGACCTTTGATAATGTACTTAATAGTATTGGATAATTCAACAGGGTGTGTGTTGGGGCAGGATGACGAGTCTGGTCGAAAAGAGCATGCGATATACTACCTTAGCAAAAAGTTTATCCACTGTGAAACACGATATTCACTGCTTGAGAAAACTTGTTGCACTTTGGCATGGGCTGCTCGCCGATTGAGACAGTATATGTTGACCCACACTACTTTGTTGATATCTAAGATGGATCCAATAAAATACATCTTTGAGAAGCCCACACTACCCGGAAGAATAGCAAGATGGCAAATGATCCTAACTGAATACGACATTCAATACACGACCCAGAAAGCAATCAAGGGGAGTGTATTAGCTGATCATCTGGCTCATCAGGCCATGTGTTGTACCCGATAATTTTCCCTCTCACATATCAAGAATTTTCTCACAAGATCTCCTTGGGCTCAAGACTGCACTAGGATTTGATCAACTCAAGACACCTCCTTATGCACTAATGACCCAAAACTAGGGTTTGAGTTTGCACAAAGATTTTTGAACCTTATATGCCCCATATGATTTTCATGGATCATTATGGACCCCCTAGTTTACTCATTTCAAGTTTCAAGCATTGGATTACATTTTTGATCAGTCAATCGAGCAGTTGACCTAAAAATCAGTTGTATTGGGAAAAAAGTCAACTATGGCCAATTTACAGTCAAACTTCATAATTTTTGATCCACATCAACATTTTAAACTTATATGTATCATTTGATCAAGTTTAGACCACAACTCCTCAAGAAATTTGATTAAATCTCCAAAAGGGCAAAATGGTCAAAATTAGGGTTTTGACTGGGAAAGGGCAATTTCTGATTTTTGACCTAGCAAATGGTCAATTGGTTTAATGTATGATCTCAAGGGTCCAATTGCATTAGTTTTACCTAATGGCATGGTTCAAAATATTGCAAGTTCATTGGATTGACAGATGAATTTTGCAGTCAACTGATCAAAAGTCAACTGTATACTGAAAAGTCAAACTTTGACTTTTTGGTCAAATTCAAGTGCCAAAGATCACAATTCATAAAAACATGTCAAAATATGAAACTTATTCATTAAGAAATCAAAAAGTCAAGATTTCATTTTGAAAAGTTAAAATTTCTAAATTTAGAAAATTTTCAAAGTGTTGGAAATTTCATGTTTTTTCATAACTTTGAGCCAAATTTTCACCATGATGCAAGATGATTCAAGAGAAACTTCCAACATGAAAGTTATAGATCTCCATGAAATATACAACGTTTCTTTACACAACTCCTTCCAAAAATGCTTGGATCTCAAGTTATAATTTTATGAACATGTGGTCATGAAACTAAACACTTAGTGAAATTTTGCCCTAATTTGGTCAGGATTTTGACCCAACTTTATGTAACTTTTTCATATAGTTCCAAGGGTAATATTCAAAAGAAATTCAAAGATGGTTTGTTGAGCACATTTCAAGCTTTCTAAAATGTCCAAGAACTCCTTGAGATCATTCTTGAGTAGGGAGAATCGAAGAGATGAAGTTAGAGTTTTGTCACTTGAATTACAAGTCATTTTTGATGAACACATGAACCAAATCCATGCTAGGCTACATAAATATTGCTTTACAGGCCTCAAAATTGTTTTTCACTCCATAATTAAATGTTTACACAGTTGTTAGGGCTTTGATCCAAGCAATTGAGCTATTATCCAAGTTGCATTTCCATTAATGGCACAAAGTTAACATTGCCATTCTTGTAAAGCAAGCTTTTTGCATAAAGTTCATTCTTAAGCCTCTAACTTTTTCCCTATGATCACACTCCATCCACAAAGTCAGAAGCAAGCTTATTTAAAGCATAACCACTGTATCTTAGCAAGTACAAGGCATGGAAACTTGTTTTGTCAAAAAATCACATGTTTAACTTAAACATGTAAATTTGAATTCTGATCAACTAGAGCACTCCAAATTTGTTTCTTATAAATAAAGTCACTATTTGTGAGCTAGAGGAAGAGCTTAAGCACCCTGAAATACACCAAAACTCTCTCAAATCAGAAATTTCCCAAAAACTCCATTGTTGCATAATTTCCGACCTTCAACATGAAACTCACATTTCCCTCGTGCGTTCTTGGCCTTTTAGTTTATAAAGCTTACTTACATCAAGTATAACCTATCAGTGATACGGTGGGAGAACTGACTTGAGGTTTTGTGTTTCGTCTCAAATGTCGCGGTTTAGCAAGAGTCGCCACCGACTTTTATTTTATCCAAAAGGAAAGGTAAAAAAGCACAGGAAAGACCTTTGAGATGTTTTCTTGAGTTCGGGGGGTAGATTATGAAAAGAGAAGGTGCTAGCACCCTTTTCATCCAAGGTTTTCCATGGGCTCTTAGTTACTTGCTTAGATCACTTGCTTTGCTTTTGAAATTGTTTGAAATGGTGCTTTGTGTTTGGTGTGGTTTTGAAAGTATTTTGAAAAGAGGCCATCGTTTAGGCAATCTTTGTAATGATTCTCGTTCGTAAGATTGTATACAAATATGTTTTTCTTTTGAAAAATGTTTCAATGTTTTGTAAGTTGTTTGGAAATGTTTTTGAAAATGTGTGTGTGTTTGTTTTTGAAAATAGCAAGGATTGTTTTGAAATGGAGCAAGTAACTTAGAAGCTATTTACCTACTCAAATGTCTTTCTTGTGCATTTTTATTCCTTTGAAATTGTTGATCTACCATTGATTTGGTAGACAAACTTATCTTTGGATGTTAACGGGACGGGCGTGGGTCATCATATGACCATGATAGCAATGTTGCCAAGTATCTTAGCATTTTTGAGGGACCAAGATCATTTTCTAGGCAACCTTTGTATAGCGTCACCGAGGGACTATGATCTTACTTTGTTTTTTTTTGCCAAGATACTTCGCATGCGTAACATGGCCATTTTCTTTTAGGCAACCAAGTGGGTGAAACCCTAAGGGTACTTGTGTGCAATGTGTGTCATTTTTCATGCATTTGTCTTGTCTTGTATTAGGTCTTTTCTATTTGTTTGTTTTTGGTCTTATCATGCAAACCCTAGTTTACTAAACATGGCATAAATGCGATAAATTGCGTAAATATAAACTAAGCTATTACAACAATTATTATGGGAGGGGGGATACAAGTTTTTGAATGGGGATATTGTACAAAATAAACCCTAAAATACTAATACAACCCAATTGAATATTGTGCGAATTAAATAAATGTACAAATATTTAAAATGCAATAAAAATGTATTTATGTAAAATGTTTTGTATTTGATTTTTTGTATGAGAAAAATGATTTATTTAAGCCCTAAAAATAAGAGAAAAAATATTATTATTTTTGAAAGGGTGAAACCCTAATTTTTGATTAAAAGAAATATATGTTTCCTATTATTTATTATATGTCAATATTAAAAATTAGATATGTATGAGAAAATGAATATTTTATGTGTAAAATAATAAAATAAAAATGTATAGTATTTTTTAAATTGTATTTAAAAATTTATTTAAGAAAATAAAATCTATAAACCTAATAAACTATTTTTATGTGAGAAAATAAATAAATAAAAAAAGAAAATAAAAGTGTGAAAATAAATAAATTATTTTTGGGCATTTTTTATCATTAGAAAAAATATATGCAAGCAATAAATATAAAAATATGCAAGAAAATGTAAAAATATAAGAAAATAGTCAAGGGGTGCAAAAGTAAGTTAGGGGGTGTGAAAAATAGAAACAAAAAGGCCAAAGCTGCAAAAAGCCCAGATGAAGCTTCGTCCCTGTCCTTCAGCTTCTCTGTGCGCGCGTTCTTCTTCAAATTTGTAACTTGCTATTGCTTGCATAAAAACAAAAACTTATAACACAAAACATGTAGCATTTTATCTCACGATTCCAATGATATAAAATTTATAACCTAACTCTCAAAGATCAGAGAGAATTTTGTCAGCCCTAATTCGTGACCTAATTATTTTAGCAACTTCAAGCTTCAAATTCTCTTAGCTCAGTTAATATAAATGACAAGTATGCATATGTACAGCTTCACCATATTATGGACTACATCTTTCCTTCACAAATCGTGGCTTGAGGATGCCTAAATAGAGAGATAGAGATTTGAAAAATACCTCCTTCAGCTGGATTTGGATATGACAATGTTGGGACTTTGAGTGAGGTCTGAGGGTCGTGTGAGCTTCCTTGAACTTTATTCAAGCTACTCCAATGCCTAGTATGCTTTGTGGATGGCCAGAACTCACTGCACAAGTCAAGCTGCAACCTCCAAGTTTGAAAATGGAAATGGATGAAACAGAGCTTATAGATGCAGGGCAAGGGCTTGGATAGCTTTGGTAGGATGTGTATGAAGTGTTTCAAGTATTAAGCCACAAAATGCACGAGCAAAAATGAAGTTGGCAATGATTTTACAGAACTGCTATGTTTGGACAGAAAAATGGAGTTTTTTCAGTTTGGGAGAGTTTTGGATGCAATTCCTTTTTTTTTTGCCTTGCAATGAGTTTGTATATTTGTATAGAATGATACAAAGTCCACCCCTTATCAATTGTAGAAGTTTTGACCTCTTTTGCAACTTTTCTTGCATTTTAAGAAAAGTGAAGTGACCAATGCAAACATGCTTGTACTGGATGGCTTATGAGCTGCAGAGAGTTGGTATACATTGCTTGATTTCTGTGGAAATTTCTTGTACCAAAGGAACATGTCCAAGGCTTAAGGTTGATAAAGTTACAAAAGCTCACTTTATGAAAATGGCATTGTAACCTTTATGCTTAAAATGGAAATGTAACTTTGTATAATGCTTCAAAAGTAAAAATAAAGCCTTTAACCTCTAAGTTTGCATTTAATTATAGAGTGTAGAATGAGTTTAGGACCTGTAAAGCAAGGTACAAGCATCATGGATCTGATTTGCAACCTGATCTCATGTAAAAATGGCATGAACAAAAGTGATAAAATGCCAATTTCCCTCCTTCGATTCTCCCTAACCAAAAATGATCTTGGAGAGTTCTTGGACATTTTGGAAAGCTTGTCATGTGCTCTATAATCCATATTTGAAATGAATTTTGATATATCTCTTGGAACTAGCTTAAAAATGTCCATGAAGTTGGGTCTAAAAACTGCCTAAATTAGGGCAAATTTTCACTAAGTTATTTAGTTTATGGACCTATGTTCACAAATTCATAACTTGAGATCCAAGCATATTTTTGGAAAAGTTTGTGAAGCAAAGTTGTAGATTTCATGGAGTACTACAACTTCCATGTTGGAAGTTTTCTTTGGATAAAATTGCATCATAGTGAAAAAGTGGTGGAAAGTTGGGGAAAAATAAGAAAATTTCCATACTTGAAAAAAATTCTAACTTATGAAAATTTTCAAATTCAAAACCCTAATTTTCAAAATTGAGTTTCTTGGTGAACAAGTTTCATGTTTTTCCATATCTTGATGAATTATGACCCTTGGCACTTGATTTTGACCAAAAAGTCAAAGTTTGACTTTTCAGTGTACAGTTGACTTTTGATCAGTTGACTGCAAAATTCATCTGTCAATCCAATGAACTTGAGATGTTTTGAACTACGTAATTAGGTCAAGATGGTGCCATTAAACCCTTGAAATCATGATTGAACCCAATTGGCCATTGGCTAGATTAAAAATCAGAAATTGCCCTTTCTCAGTCAAAACCCTAATTTTAACCATTTTGCCCTTTTGATGATTTGATCAAATTTCTCGAGGAGTTATGATCCAAACTTGATCAAATGGTACATATGAGTCTAAAATGTTGTTGTGGATAAAAAATTATGAAGTTTGACTGTAAATTGGCTATGGTTGACTTTTTCCTCAATATAACTGATTTTTAGGTCAACTGTCCAATTGACTGAGCAAAAGTGGTTCAAGGCTTGAAACTTAACATGAGCAATCTTAGAGGTCCAAGATGGTGTATGAAAGTCACATGAATCATTGGTGGTCCAAAAATCCTTGTGCAAACTCAAACCTTAATTTTAGGTTATCAGTGCAAGATGAGGTGTCTCGAGCTGAGCAAACCCTAATCTTGTCTTGAGTCCAAGAAGTCTTGTGAGGAAAATATTGACAAATGACAGGCCAAATTTTGGGGTACAACAGCTGCCCCTGTTCAATATTCTTGAACCTGAAGAGTTAGATTGGCGAGTTTTTCCATTCGTGACTCGAAGTTAAAAGATGATTGGACACTAGAGTGCCCGTAAATTTGCACTCGTCAACGTGTAGTTGAGGGAATGGGCTTAAAGATGCCATTTGGAGAGGTGATAGAATCTTGTTTGAGATGGGATTGTAGATGCCATCCAAGAATGTTTGTCAAAAAGAATGAATATCAGAATGGTGTCCGTGTCTGGAACGTATCTGAACTGTATCTGGAGACTAAATCTGTAGAAGTAATGGAATAGTGTCCGTGTTTGGAGCGTATCCGAGCTTGAATCTGAATGAGTAAGAGAGTGACTTCCGTGTTTGGAGTATATCTGTACTGTATCTAGAATATGAAATCTGAATAAGCGACAGAATGACATCCGTATCTGGACTAGAATCTGAATAAGTGACAGAATGACTTTCGTATCTGGAGCGTATCTGGACTAGAATCTGAATAAGTGACAAAATGACTTTCGTATCTGGAGTGTATCTATACTGGAATCTGAATAAGTGACAGAATGACTTTCGTGTCTGGAGTGTATCTGTACTGGAATCTGAATAAGTGACAGAATGACTTCTGTGTCTGGAGTGTATCTGTATTATAATCTGAATAAGTGACAGAATGGAAACCGTGTCTGGAGCGTATCCGTACTGTATCTTGAAATTGGAGTCTGAATGAGTAACAGAATGACATCCGTATCTGGAGCATATCCTTACTGTATTTGAAGACTTTGAATATTGTTAATGGTAACTGTTAATCTTATCCTGAAAAGGGTAAAATGTTAGCTGAAACACAAAGTTATGTTGCATGAAATGTATGATGCAATATATGTGTTTTGTCAATGTTTATGATATATGGATGTAATGTATGCGCATGTAAGCTAATTCGCTGTATTGCTGAGGAAAATAAATCCTTGACTGCAGATGGAGATTAAAAATCCTTGATTGCTGAGGATGAGAAATCCTTGGTGACTGTTGAGGATTAAAAATCCTTGATGACTTTCCTGGGGATATAGGTATCCTTCACGTCTTGAAGTTGGAGTATTGACAAAAATCTGTTGCGAGAAATGCCATATACTGTTTGAGTAATCCGCTTGGGGAATCCAGAGAATTTTGATGACTTCTACCGGGGATTACATAATGGGAATCCTTGTTCTGCTGGGAAATAGAGAAAAACTCTGATGACTTCTGCGGGAATTAAGAATGAGAATCTTCATTCTTTTGGGAAGCAATAAAAACTCTGTGGGGAAGAAGGCTTACTGCTGGGGAGTAGGTCCAGGAGTTTGGATTGTCTGCCACTCTACTGGGGAATTATCCTAGGTTGGGGAGAGACAAAAGTTAATTGTTATCTAGTTGATTTTCAGGCTTCAATACAACTTGTTGGGGAATTTAGAGAAACTGGATGGTTTCCGCTTCCGCTGGGGATTGGTAGTTTGAAATTTTGGCTCCACTGGGGCTTGGTAGTTCAAAGTTTTAGCTCCGCTGGGGATTGAGAGTTTGAAGTTTTAGCTCCACTGGGGATCTTAATGATGTACTGTAGGGATTTCCCCTTAAATAGCCTAAAGACATTTTCCTATTCTTTCAACCTGTCAGTAATTGTTCTTTTCCACTTTGTTTATTTGTAAACAACAATTATGTTCAAATGCATATGTTCATCAATGAATCATTGGACGTTTTTGCAAATAAAAACACAAGTGTAAAAGAAAAGGGCAAATAGTTTTTCTATACTTTGAAAGAGATATCTTTGTATTTACTTTGAATAAGTGTTTTGTACAAAGGAGACATGCATCCTAGTAAGAGGATGGTGTCATAAAAGTAAGAAAAATTTTATACAAAGAAAGATAGCTATGTGTAAAAAATCCCATGGGGTTCCCATTACGCTATAGCCTTCGTGTCTCTGAATATCTGGTCCGTTTGCTGCTTCGTCCGAAGATAATTGGATTGATCAGAAGCTCCAGGTTTGTTTGTGAAGAGATTGTCCTTAAAGTGATCCGACGAGACATAGTCATACGCTTTAATTCCCTAACTTTTGCTTGAACCGCCCTTTCGGGTTTTCGATCCACTGGGAAACCCTTTTTTGCCCAAGTCGCCCTTTCGAGTTTTCAACTTGCCGGGTGTACAAAGATTTTTATTTTATCCCTAATTTTTGCCCGAACCTCTTGGTTCGCCGGGATGCCCTTGTTTTTCCTAGGTGTGTCAACCTAGCGGGTCTCTTATGCGTAGTATCTTTTGACTATGTTTGCGTTCGCAGGGTGTGGCAGGTCGTCGCCATCCATGGTGGTTAAGATCATTGCCCCACCAGAAAATATGTTCTTGATTACAAATGGTCCTTCATAGGTAGGAGTCCATTTTCCCCTGGGATCACTTTGTGGCAAGATGATGCGCTTGATCATTAGATCTCCAACCTGATACACTTGGCATCTGACTTTCTTGTTGAAAGCCTTGATCATCCGTTTTTGACACGTCTGACCGTGGAAAACAGTAGTAAGTATATTTTCATCAATTAAGTTCAACTGATCAAGTCGGGTTTGGATCCAATCGTCTTCACACAAACCTGTATCTTTCATGATTCTCAAAGAGGGGATCTGAACCTCAATAGGTAAAACAACCTCCATGCCATAAACCAAAGAATAAGGTGTTGCCCCAGTTGATGTGCGTGCCGTGGTACGGTACCCGTGGGGAGAAAATGGTAGAATCTCATGCCAGTCCTTGTAGGTGATTGTCATTTTCTGTATGATCTTTTTGATGTTTTTGTTCGCAGCTTCGACAACACCATTCATCTTTGGCCGATAGGGGGATGAATTGTGATGTTGAATCTTGAACTGCTCGCACAAGAAGATGATCATAGTATTGTTAAGGTTTGTACCGTTATCAGTGATGATCCTTTCGGGGATACCGTACTGGTAAATAAGATTCTGCTTGATGAAGCGGGAAACAACATTCTTAGTAACTGATGCGAAGGAAGCTGCTTCGACCCACTTTGTGAAATAATCAATGGCCACTAGAATGAAGCGGTGTCCATTGGAGGCTGTAGGCTTGATCTCCCCAATCATATCGATTCCCCACATGGCGAAGGGCCAAGGAGATGTTAAGACATTTAGAGGAACAGGAGGCACGTGCACCTTGTCTCCATAGATTTGACACTTATGACAAGTCTGGGAGTGTTGATAGCAGTCAGCTTCCATGGTAGACCAATAATAGACTGCCCGTAGGATTTTCTTTGCCATCGTATGCCCGCTAGAGTAAGTGCCAAAGGTGCCTTCATGCAATTCAGCCATAATCCTTTCAGATTCAATCTTGTCCACACAACAGAGCAGAACAGAATCGTGATTACGTTTGTACAGGATGCCATTACTTAGGAAGAACTTAGTCGAGAATCTCCTCAAGAACTTTTTGTCATTGACTAAAGCTCCTTCTGGATATTTTTGAGCCTCGAGATACCTTTTGACTTCATGAAACCACGACTGGTCCACTACTTCTTCGGTATTAATCTCGTGACAGTGTGCCGGTTCATCCATCCGTTCAATGGTGATCTAGGGAGCTTCGTTATCGCAATTAAGTTTAAACATGGATGACATTGTAGCTAGAGCATCTGCTAGCTGATTTTCTTCTCGCGGGAAGTGCTCGAAGGTAATCTGCTCGAAATGTGGTAACAATGTCAAGACATGTTCTTTGTAAGGGATAAGGTTGGGATGTTTAGTGTCCCATTCTCCTTTGATCTGACTGATGACCAAAGCTGAATCCCCAAACACATTCAAACATTTGATTCCCAATTCTATGGCAGCCTTGAGTCCAAAGATGCATGCTTCATACTCTGCCATGTTGTTCGTACAGTTGAAGCAAAGTCTGGCGGTAAAAGGAGTATGGCATCCTTCCAGAGATATAAGCACAACACCAATACCGTTACCAAGTGCATTAGATGCCCCATCAAAGTACATGGTCCATCGAGATCCTTGTTCAGGTCCGTCATATGGTCTGAAATCTTCAACATTATCCAATGTCATGATGTCCTCATCAGGGAAGTCAAACTTCATGGATTGATAATCTTCTACAGCTTGATGAGCAAGATGATCAGCTAGCACACTTCCCTTTATAGCTTTTTAGGTCGTGTACTGTATGTCATATTCTGTTAGGATCATCTGCCTTCTAGCTATCCTTTCAGACAAAGCAGGCTTCTCGAAGATGTACTTTATCGGATCCATCTTAGATATCAGCAAAGTGGTATGAGTCAACATATACTGTCTTAGCCGGCGAGCAGCCCATACCAGAGCGCATCAAGTTTTCTCGAGCAGTGAATATCTGGTTTTACAGTCGGTAAACTTTTTGCTCAGGTAATAAATGGCATGCTCTTTTCGGCCAGACTCATCATGCTGCCCCAATACGCACCCCATTGAGTTCTCTAAGACAGTCAGATACATGATTAGCGGTCTTCCCTCGACTGGTGGCATCAAGATAGGAGGCTCTTGTAAATACTCCTTGATTTTATTGAAAGCAACTTGACAATCATCATTCCATCTAACTACCTGATCTTTCTTCAGCAGTTTGAAGATTGGCTCACAAGTAGATGTTAGGTGAGAAATGAACCTAGCAATGTAGTTTAAGCGTCCCAAGAATCCTCTGACTTCCTTCTTAGTGCGAGGAGTAGGCATTTCTTGTATAGCCTTGACTTTGGCAGGATCAACCTCAATGCCTTTGTTGCTGGCAATGAAACCTAAGAGCTTACCGGACTGGATTCCGAATGTACACTTGTTCGGGTTCAACCTTAATTTGTACTCCTTCAACCTGACAAACAACTTTTGCAAGTGATCAAGGTGTTCTTCTTCAGTTTGTGATCGGGCTATCATGTCATCTATGTAGACCTATATCTCATGATGTATCATATCATGAAACAAAGCTACCATGGCTCGTTGATAGGTTGCCCCAACATTCTTCAGTCTGAATGGCATCACTTTATAGCAGAACGTACCCCACTGTGTGACAAATGTAGTTTTCTCCATGTCCTCAGGTGCCATTTTGATCTGGTTATAGCCTCAGAATCCGTCCATGAAAGAAAATACTTTGTGCTGAGCTGTATTGTCAACCAGGATGTCGATGTGCGGAAGTGGAAAGTCATCTTTAGGGCTGGCCCTGTTTAAATCTCTATAATCCATGCACATTCTCACTTTTCCGTCCTTTTTAGGCACGGGCACAATGTTAGCAACCCATTGTGGATAGGAAGTAACAGCCAGAAATCCAACATTGAACTGCTTCATAACCTCTGCTTTGATCTTCTCTGACATGTCAGGTCTCATGCGGCGGACTTTTTGTTTCACTGGTGGACAGTCTTCTCTTATGAGTAGACAATGTACCACAATGTCTGTATCGAGTCCCGGCATGTCTTTGTATGACCAGGCAAAGATCTCAACATAATCATGCAACAGCTGAATTAGGCGCTCCTTGACACTCGGCTCTAGGTTGGAACCCACTCTGATTTCCTTCTTGTCTTCCTCAGTACCCAAGTTGATTGTATCCAACAGCTCCTCATGAGGCAAAATAGCTCTTTCCTCTTGTTGTATTAATCTGGCCAATTCCCCTGACACCTCACAATCTTCCTCACCTTCGTATTCGGCTTGGTAGATCAGATCTTCTGTGTCACTGAAGGCTATAGCAGTATCGTTACCCATGGATTCCGGAATGGAAGGGTACCTGCATTTGTGAGTGTGGGTGTGTGTAAGGGTATATCCATCTTAAAACAACAAAATGTAAAAGAAAGACAATGAGCACAAAAGGTTTATATATGAAAAAGCGTCCATGATTCATTAAATGACATATGAAAATGAAATAAGAACCCTTACAAATGGACCGTTGTGCCTCGGGTAAGACACAAGGTTGAAAAAGTACGAATTGTTTGTGAATTATTACAGATCCAACAGAAATGGAAAAGATAAATTACTAAGATATGAAAGTAACCGGGAAAGATAAATTACTGAGATATGAAAGTAATCGGGACAAAGTCTTTTGCTTCCCAGTTGCGCAGTCCTCCGCTGACAATAGGAAATATCCAATCTTCCAGGCTGCCATCTTCTTCACTGTCCTCTAGTGCGTTGACCTCTTGGTGGCTGATCTTCACAGGTGGCCCTCCGGCACGGGCGCGGCGCACGGCCTTCTGAGCAGTTGAGGTAAATCCCAAGCCAAACTTGTCTGATTTGTAGGGGATATCTGGAAGCTGCCCCCAGATGGTGCTTCCCCCTTCTTCCACCACTGCCCTTGCATCCTTTAGAGATGACATCCGAGGTGGAGGTCTTGTGATCACAAGAGCTGAGGATACCTCTTGGGTCGCCACTATTTCTGGAGAGACTTCTTCAAAATGTTGGAAAGGGGTTTCAATGAATTCTCCATCCAATTCTACATATCAGAAAGAATTCAGATGACTAATCATGTATTCCTCTTCCTCGTGGACAGTTATGATCTTCCCTTGGACGGGGTACTTCAACATCTGATGCAAAGTGGAGGTGACAGCACCGACATTGTGAACCCAAGGGCGTCCCAACAGACAAGAGTAGGAGGGACGAATGTCCATCACATAGAATGTGGAATTGAAGGTCTGATTACCAACCTTGATCGGGATGTCCACCTCCCCATGGACCATCCTCTTAGAGCCGTCAAATGCTATCACCACTATGTTGCTGGGTTTTAAAGTCAGCCCCTCACAATCCAATCTATCCAGGGCTTTCTTTGGCAAGACGTTTAAAGATGATCCAGTATCAACCAAGACAAGGGCTAGGGTGGTTCCCCTATACTCCACTGAGACATGTAGTGCGTCGTTGTGTTTTCTCCCTTTGGATGTCAAGTCAGCATTGGAGAAACCCAGGCCATTGTCAGCTGTCAAACTAGCCACACACTCTTGGAATTGATTCGCATACGTCTCTTGCGGCACATGAGCCGTCTTCAGAAATTTTACCAAAGCTTTAGCATGTGCCTCAGAGAAAAGCAACAATGCTAACATAGAGATTTTGGAGGGGGTCTTCCCCTGTTGTTTAACCACATCATAATCACTTTTCTTAATGATCCTCAGGATTTCTTCCATCTCCTTCTTGGATGTTTCAGGAATAGCTAATGATTGAGCCTTCGTCAGGACATGCTCCTCTTGAACATTCTTTCCTTTATTCTCAGCAGTGGAAGTAGGGATAGGAATTGCATTGTCTTCTTTGTCGGTAGGTACACTTGCGGGCGTAATCATTGGTACAAATGTAATCTTCAGAACGGCCATGGGTCCAAAGACTGCCTTTGGAGGGGCAATCTCTGGAGAGAAAATTATCCCACTACGGGTAATTTTGCTTGTTCCGGCAATGTTACTGACGTCCGAATTGTCTTCCTCGGAGCTCTCTTCTTCGGCAGTCTGTTCAATCTGTTTGACACCATGGTAGTAGATTTCTCCACCATAATTCCATGGTACCATTTTATCTGATTTGTATGGGGCAGGCCTGGGCATTGTTATCTGTAGTGGAGCAGTCTTTGGAGTGGATGTAATCCTAACGGGTCTTTTAGGGACCCTGGAAGGATTGGCGTATATGGTTATTATTGAAACTTCTGGAACTGGAACGGGTGAAATAGGAGCTTTCTCAAATAAGATTTCTTGATTATCAATCAGTTGTTGGATACCTTTTTTCAACAGAGGGCAGTCAGATGATGAAGATAGGAAAATATGGCAATATTTGTCACAACCTGGGAAAATACCAGCTTTCAACAAATTCAACTTGATGGTCAGGAGCAGAGTTAACAGTTCATCCACGGTAGCAACAAACAGATCTTCTTCCACAGCATTGGCGTTGTGTCCATGCCTGGGCATTGGAGCAGAAATAACATTCATCTTTTCAGGTGCTTCAAATTCAACTTCCTTTGCGTCTATCAGATCTTGAATCTTGTTCTTCAGAGCCCAACAGTTGTTGGTGTCGTGCCCTGGACTTTCAGAATGGTAAGCGCACCTGGAATTCGGATGGTAGTGGTGAGATGCAGTATTAGGATTTTTAGCATTACAAGATTCAACTTCAGAAGATATGGTAGGACTTGAGCTGGAGTCATGTTAATCTTGGTGAATTACCGTACTGGACTTTCCACCCTTTGCTGGTTATTTCTCGGCTGATTGTTTCTCAGCTGGTCTGATGCAGGCTTTTGAATCATAACGGCCCCTATCGTTGGTTGGTGCTTGGTTCTTCCCTGATTTCTCTGTGCATAGACAACATACACTTCCTTCTTTCCTGTGAAGGGCTTTTTTACAGTTGCAGAGGTAGACGCGTCCTTCTGAATTTTCCCGCTTCTTATACCGACCTCCACCCTTTCGCCGGTTAAAATCAGTTCAGTGAACCCCGGAGAGGAACTTCCAATTAGGTGATTAAAGAAAGGACCTGATAGAGTTCCCAGGAACATGTCCACTAGCTCTCTTTCAGATAAAGGTGGTTGCACCCTTCCGGCTAAATCCCTCCACTTTTGGGCGTAGTCTTTGAAGCCCTCATTGGACACCATGGCCATACTCTGGAGTTGAGTACGAGCTGGTGCCAAATCGGCATTGTATTAATACTGTTTATAGAAGGCTGCTGCCAAGTCTTCCCAATTATGCACATCATCCCTTTCCAACTGGTAGAACCAATCCAGTTGTGTTCCTGATAAACTATCCTGGAAAAAGTGAACCCAAAAGTCTTTGTCCGCATAATGTGGCTGATATTCCTGACATATGAGCGGAGGTGCATCTTGGGACAAGACACCCCATCATACTTGGCAAACAAAGGCACTTTAAACTTGGGCGGGATTACTATTCCAGACACCAGCCCTAATTCCTCGAAATCTAGCTCGGGTACTCTATGTATCTCCATAGCAGTTAGACGCTCTTCCAGGTTTTTGTATTTGTCATCGGCTGGAGGGTATTATTGTTCAGAGTAATCCTCTTCCTCCTCTTCTTCTTCTTCAGAATCAGATGGTACTGCCGTCTCCTTTCCCTTTCTTTCCTCTTCCTCAGAGGTTGATGGAAATTCCAAGGTCCTTCTAGCTTGTCCTTGGAACTTCTGCCCATAATAACCACACCAGCTGGCTTCTTCTTCTTTTTCTCTTTTTCTTATTCTAGCAGAGTCTTGAGCTCCTCCTGCCCCATGGCCAAGGTCAAGAGTAGCTGTTGAAATTATGAATTCTGAGCTTGCAAGTCTTTAACTGTTTTTCAAGATCCATTTTACTGAAATAAACAGCAGAAGGATGAGGAAACTTCTTGCAAAGACCTGTTATGCTCATGATGCATGATATGTATTCATGCAATGTTTTCAAGGATTTGAAAAATCAAATTTGTGTCAAACAAAAAGGAACACACGTTATATTAATAAAATAGAATTTGAGTACATCAATACCCCTAGGGCAAAATAATACAAAATTCTAAGATAAAAAGATGTTGCGCATCCTCTTTGGTGCAATGTAGGTGTTGAGAGTCTGCTCTTCGTGAAGTAGTCGAGTGAGTTCCAAAACCTTCTTCTCGCTTGCATAGAATTGGGCTTCGAAAGTATCACGTTCTCCCTTGAGCTGTATCCAACTCCTTTGTTGGTCTTCGAGTGATGTTGGCATGTCAGGATGTAGAAGGGTGTATGGAACCTCTCCTTCCTTAACAGGCTCTATAATCACTGGGATAATGGAGGGGTAAGGCATCATAAGACTTTGGGCGCGGGTTCGTACCCACTTGAGGTAAGGCTTAAGAGGGATGTAATTCTTGTGTCCCAAGGTCTTACTGTCTACCTTTTTTGGCATCCTCCAAGCTCGGATGAACCTTTGTCGAAGTCCTTGATTGTCGTTGTCGAAGTCGAAAACCAAACCTTGAATCACCATATCATGTGGGCCATCCCTTCAGGCATAACCAAACTGTCTTAGAGCCAATAAAGGGTTGTAGGTGATGCCTCCCCTAATGACAAGTAGAGGGACATTAGGGAATTCCCCACAACGGTCGATGATGATAACATTCTCTTTGGATCGAGAACACCAATGAATATCTGAATGTGTAAGTCTCATCAACCTTTGTGACCACCTCAAACATTGCTCATTCTTCAAGACAGACTGGGGAAGATGAGAAATAAACCATCTTTCTAGGAGAGGAGTGCAACACATGAGAACACCTATTTTCCTCATTGTACGAGTGTGAAAAGAGTGTAAGATATCTCCAAGCAATGTAGGCACCAGATTGCGTGACATGAAGATTTTGATAGCACTCAAATCTATGAGTTGGTCAGGATTAGGGAACAAGACCATCCCATAGATGAGAAGAGCTAAAATCTCCTCAAAAGCTTGTAAGTCCAAGGTGTTCCAACAGCTTTGGGCCTTTTCAAACAAGAACTTTGCCAAGAAGCCTTTGACACCACTTCTAGTTTCCCAATGGGTTGTGACATCAGATGAGTGCAAGTGCAGGGCTTGAGAAATCTCCTCTGGCTTTGGATCTCTTTCCGTACCATTGAAAGGTAGTTGATTGAGAATAGTAATTCTCAAGAGTTGAGAGAATTCTTCCAAAGTGGGCATAAGTTGGTAGTCAGGAAATGTGAAGCAGTGATGCAAAGGGTCAAAGAACTGGAAGAGAACCTTCATCATGTCTTCCTCTGTGTTGGAAGTGACCAAGTTGAGTAGACGACCATGCCTCTCGGTGAATGGAGAATTCTTAGGAATCCTTGAAGCTAGCTCCTTGAGTTGTGGAGGAATTCTTACAAGGTTAACTTGGATAGTTTTCCTGCGAAGTGAATCCTTAACCTATAAAACAGGAACAAAGATGAATTTCCAAAATCCTTGAAATGGTTAGTGGATGCATGTGATGCTCATGATGTCCATGATGTTATGCACAAGTATATATGTACAAGCAAATCATACAAGTTCCTAGTTTAGGCTTGCATGGGGTTTCATAGGTAAGTACCCTCTTGAAGTTTAGTTGGCTCAACCTGTCCTAGTAAATAGTAACCGGGTTCTAAGGAGCTCAATATCACTGGATTGTTTCCTTTTTCATTGTTTCAATTCAAGCCTCTTACCGGTGACCGAAATATTCCAAGAAGCCAACCCTCAATGAGTGTAGTATCGAGTATCTACCAACTTTGGACTGCACCAAAGCTGGTCATCTCACTACATCCTAAAAGGCCAAGTTGGTTAAGTAAAGGTTCTAGAAGTTCGTTAGTGCTTCATGACATCACTCAGCGGCCCCGTATTCTATTTGATTGACTTAATGGCTATCGGTACCCACAAATATGTCACACTAACATAGCTATTGCTTAGATCGTGTCGGTATACCCCGCACAGTTTACACAACGTATTGCTATTTACTTATAATGTTTCCCAAATCCGGCTGGAGGATTCAAACCCAAACAATAGAACCAAAATGTAAAGCAAACAAGTCAAACAAGATAAGCAAATGAAGGTGATCTAAACCCTAAGGTAACCCCACTTTTATAATATTCCCCAGCAGAGTCGCCAGTTCTGTGATACGGTGGGAGACCTGACTTGAGGTTTAGCATTTCGTTGCAAATGTCGCGGTTTAGCAAGAGTCGCCACCGACTTTTATTTTATCCAAAAGGAAAGGTAAAAAAGCACAGGAAAGACCTTTGAGATGTTTTCTTGAGTTCGGGGGGTAGATTATGAAAAGGGAAGGTGCTAGCACCCTTTTCATCCATGGTTTTCCATGGGCTCTTAGTTACTTTCTTAGATCACTTGCTTTGCTTTTGAAATTGTTTGAAATGGTGCTTTGTGTTTGGTGTGGTTTTGAAAGTATTTTGAAAAGAGGCCATCGTTTAGGCAATCTTTGTAATGATTCTCGTTCGTAAGAATGTATACAAATATGTTTTTCTTTTGAAAAATGTTTCAATGTTTTGTAAGTTGTTTGGAAATGTTTTTGAAAATGTGTGTGTGTTTGTTTTTGAAAATATCAAGGATTGTTTTGAAATGGAGCAAGTAACTTAGAAGCTATTTACCTACTCAAATGTCTTTCTTGTAAATTTTTATTCCTTTGACATTGTTGATCTACCATTGATTTGGTAGACAACCTTATCTTTGGATGTTAACGGGACGGGCGTGGGTCATCGTATGACCATGATAGCAATGTTGCCAAGTATCTTAGCATTTTTGAGGGACCAAGATCATTTTCTAGGCAACCTTTGTATAGCGTCATCGAGGGACTATGATCTTACTTTGTTTTGTTTTACCAAGATACTTCGCATATGTAACATGGCCATTTTCTTTTAGGCAACCAAGTGGGTGAAACCCTAAGGGTGCTTGTGTGCAATGTGTGTCATTTTTCATGCATTTGTCTTGTCTTGTATTAGGTCTTTTCTATTTGTTTGTTTTTGGTCTTATCATGCAAACCCTAGTTTACTAAACATGGCATAAATGTGATAAATTGCGTAAATATAAACTAAGCTATTACAACAATTATTATGGGAGGGGGATACAAGTTTTTGAATGGGGATATTGCACAAAATAAACCCTAAAATACTACTACAACCCAATTGAATATTGTGCGAATTAAATAAATGTACAAATATTTAAAATGCAATAAAAATGTATTTATGTAAAATGTTTTGTATTTGATTTTTTGTATGAGAAAAATGATTTATTTAAGCCCTAAAAATAAGAGAAAAAATATTATTATTTTTGAAAGGGTGAAACCCTAATTTTTGATTAAAAGAAATATATGTTTCCTATTATTTATTTTGTCCATTTTTGTACAAGAAAATAATAAATAATATTATATGTAAATATTAAAAATTAGATATGTATGAGAAAATGAATATTTTATGTGTAAAATAATAAAATAAAAATGTATAGTATTTTTTAAATTGTATTTACAAATTTATTTAAGAAAATAAAATCTATAAACCTAATAAACTATTTTTATGTGAGAAAATAAATAAATAAAATAAAAGTGTGAAAATAAATAAATTATTTTTGGGCATTTTTTATCATTAGAAAAAATATATGCAAGCAATAAATATAAAAATATGCAAGAAAATGTAAAAATATAAGAAAATAGTCAGGGGGTGTGAAAAGTAGAAACAAAAAGGCCAAAGCTGCAAAAAGCCCAGATGAAGCTTCGTCCCTGTCCTTCAGCTTCTCTGCGCGTGCGTTCTTCTTCAAATCTGTAACTTGTTGTTGCTTGCATAAAAACAAAAACTTATAACACAAAACATGTAGCATTTTATCTCACGATTCCAATGATATAAAATTTGTAACCTAACTCTCAAAGATCAGAGAGAATTTTGTTAGCCCTAATTCGTGACCTAATTATTTCAGCAACTTCAAGCTTCAAATTCTCTTAGCTCAGTTAATATAAATGACAAGTATGCATATGTACAACTTCACCATGTTATGGACTACATCTTTCCTTCACAAATCGTGGCTTGAGGATGCCTAAATAAAGAGATAGAGATTTGAAAAATACCTCCTTCAGCTGGATTTGGATATGAAAATATGGGGACTTTGAGTGAGGCCTGAGGGTCGTGTGAGCTTCCTTGAACTTCCTTCAAGCTACTCCAATGCCTAGTTTGCTTTGTGGATGGCCAGAACTCACTGCACAAGTCAAGTTGCAAACTCCAAGTTTGAAAATGGCAATGGCTGAAACAGGGCTTATAGATGCAGGGAAAGGGCTTGGATAGCTTTGGTAGGATGTGTATGAAGTGTTTCAAGTATCAAGCCACAAAACACACGAGCAAAAATGAAGTTGGCAATGATTTTGCATAACTGCTATGTTTGGACAGAAAAATTGAGTTTTTTCAGTTTGGGAGAGTTTTGGATGCAATGCCTTAGTTTTTTTCCTTGCAATGAGTTTATATATTTGTATAAAATGATACAAAGTCCACCCCTTATCAATTGTACAAGTTCTGACCTCTTTTGCAACTTTTCTTGCATTTTAAGAAAAGTGAAGTGACCAATGCAAACATGCTTGTACTGGATGGCTTGTGAGATACAGAGAGTTCATAGACACTTATTGATATCTGTGGAAATTGCTTGCACCAAAGGAACAGGTCCAACGCTCAAGGTTGATAAAGTTACAAAAGCTCACTTTATGAAAATGGCCTTGTAACCTTTATGCTTAAAATGGAAATGTAACTTTGTACAATGCTTCAAAAGTGAAAATAAAGCCTTTAACCTCTGAGTTTGCATTTAATTATGGAGTGTAGAATGAGTTTAGGACCTGTAAATCAAGGTACAAGCATCATGGATCTGATTTGCAACTTGATCTCATGTAAAAATGGCATGAACAAAAGTGATAAAATGCCAACTTCCCTCATTCGATTCTCCCTAACCAAAAATGATCTTGGAGAGTTCTTGGACATTTTGGAAAGCTTTTCATGTGATATGTAATACATCTTTGAAATTCATTTTGAGATACCTCTTGGAACTAGGTGAAAAATGTCCATGAAGTTGGATCAAAAAACTACCTAAATTAGGGCAAATTTTCACTAAGTTATTTAGTTCATGACCTATGTTCACAAATTCATAACTTGAGATCCAAACATCTTTTGGGAAAAGTTTGTGAAGAAAAGTTGTATATTTCATGGAGGAATACAACTTTCATGTTGGAAGTTTTCTTTGGATCAAATTGCATCATGGTGAAAAAGTGGTGGAAAGTTGGGAAAAAATAAGAGAATTTCCATACTTAGAAAAATTCTAAGTTATGAAATTTTTCAAATTCAAAACCGTAATTTTCAAAATTGAGTTTCTTGGTGAACAAGTTTCATGTTTTTACATATCTTGATGAATTATGACCCTTGGCACTTGATTTTGACCAAAAAGTCAAAGTTTGACTTTTCAGTCTACAGTTGACTTTTGATTAGTTGACTGCAAAATTCATCTGTCAATCCAATGAACTTGAGATTTTTTGAACTATTTAATTAGGTCAAGATGGTGCCATTGAACCCTTGAAATCATGCTTGAACCCAATTGGCCCTTGGCTAGATTAAAAATCAGAAATTTCCCTTTCTCAGTCAAAATCGTAATTTTGACCATTTTGCCCTTTTGATGATTTGATCATATTTCTTGAGGAGTTGTGATCCAAACTTAATAAAATGGTACATATGAGTCTAAAATGTTGTTGTGGATCAAAAATTATGAAGTTTGACTGTAAATTGGCTATGGTTGACTTTTCCCCCAATATAGCTGATTTTTAGGTCAACTGTCCAATTGACTGAGCAAAAGTGGTTCAAGGCTTGAAACTTAACATGAGCAATCTTAGGGGTCCAAGATGGTGTATGAAAGTCACATGAAGCATTGGTGGTCCAAAATTCCTTGTGCAAACTCAAACCCTAATTTTAGGTTATCAGTGCAAGATGAGGTGTCTTTAGCTGAGCAAACCTTAATCTTGTCTTGAGTCCAAGAAGTCTTGTGAGGAAAATCTTGATAAATGAGAGGAAAATTTTTGGGGTACAACACAATCCATGTCCCTATTTCATTATTGTAACATCATTTACCATATCCTCCATAACCAAAAACAGAGCATTGCACTTTGACTTCTCCAAGTCATTTCAGCCACTCTCAACTTAAGCAAACCATTGCATTAGCTTCACAAGACCTCAAGGAAGCTAACCTGATCATCATCATCATCACTTGAAACAAGCTCAAACTCCAAACACGATTTCCAGTTTCGAGGTAAGTTTTCTCAACTTGGAACTCTTCATACAAGCATCCTCAATAGTTTATTTGTGAACAAAACATGTAGATATCATTGCCCTGAAGCTAACCATGTCCATAGTTTCCATTAATTTTGCTTGAGCTTAGAGAATTTTGAAACTGAAATTTCTGAAATTTTTAGGGTTCAGATTAGGGCCATTAAAATTCATGCTTATCTTTGATCTATAGTTTTAATACTTTACATTTATGGAATTGTGAGAAAATTTGCTACAAGTTTCATGTTTACAGTTTTCATTTTTGATGAGAAATGAGCAAGTTACAGTTGGTCTAGCTAGAGGTTGAAGATGAAGTCTTCAGGACACATTTTGCCTTGTATATTTATTGTTTTGCTTATATTAACAGATGTATAGCCACCCCAGTGGTAGAAGCGCGCACCTGTAACCTTTGGGACCTGGGTTCGAGCCATAGTAGTACCCTTTTGCATTTTTCACACATTTTGGCATTTCTGACCTTTTTTGAGCGCCTGGGCCTTTATTGGGCTTGCTTTGTTTCTGTATTTTTTTACTGACTAACCCCCTTTGCAGGCTCTTGGCACCCCTGGCCCAAGTTTATTTATTTGTTTATTTATTTCATTTTTATTTTCTTAAATATATTTTTTCTAAATACTAAAAATCATAAAAATACAAAAAAATAATAGATTTATATCTTGACTTATTTTATTTTATTTTTTTCACAAAAAATATTTTTATTTATTATACTTTATTTACTTTATTAACTAATCTTGTAAACTTAATTAATATTATGTTTTTATTTATTTATTTTCCACACCATTTAAAATAAAATATTTTTAATATTAAAGAAGGCCAAAAATATTTTATAATACTATAAATATATTTAAGATAAAAATACCAAAAATACTTTTCTTAAACTTATTTTCTTTTGATTAATTAATAGAACTAGGGTTTTACTTAAAATCATTTCTTAATAAAATTCAAATTTAATTAATTATTTTCTCCATTTAATTAGGTTAAGAAAATATCCTGTTTTCATGAAAATTAAACAAAGATGTATTTTCTTTGCATTTTGCATTTTTTGTCCAATTCATTCATTTTGTACTTTGTATTTATTTATTTCCTTGTACATTGATATCAATTCAATATGGTTGTAATAGACTAATTAGGCTTTAAATTCTTGCAATCCCTATTCATGAATTTGTATACCCCAAAAATGTTGTAATAGCGTACTGTTGCACCCCCATATTTGCCCTCCCATATTTCTCAATACATTCAAGTAAGGTCCTCAAATTGCTCAAGGTAGTCCAAAGGTTGACCAGACAAACCCTCTCCTAAGGCAGTCTACCCCAAATTAGGGTTTCCGTTTGCATCATAATGCTTGAGTCCAAGGGGTCTCAAATGCTCACCATTGTACTAATATGTTCTCAAGATCATCCATGTCAAGTTTCAAGCCTTGCAGAGAAAGTTTGCTCAGTCAATTGCTCAAAAGCCTGAAAATCGACTGTGCTAGGGCAAAAGTCAAATGTGGCCCACATACAGTCAAACTTAAATATTTTTGGTCAACATTCTCATTTTAAAGTATTAGTCATCATTTGACCAAGGGTTGATCATGATTCCTCAAGGATTGCTCACAATTCACCAAAACCCAAAAGTTGCCAAATTAGGGTTTTATAGGAAAAGTCAACTCAACTTTGACCAAGCATAACTTTCTCATACTGAAGAGGATGCCATTCCCTACAATCCATCTTCAGCTCCCAAGTTCAAAATATGCACTCACAAGAAGTTATGAATTTGGACATTATAGGTCACTTTGAAAAGTCAACAAAAACGCCTTTTTGTCAAAGCTTCATACATGAACATGGAAGACTCAATTGAGATGAGGCAAACAAGGTTGCTTAGAGGACATATTGAGCTTTCTAAAAAGTCCAAGAACACATCTCTAGGGTCAAAATTGAAGAAGTTATGCATTGGTGAAGTTGACCTTTTTTGCAAAATTGCCAAAAGTCAAATATGCCTCAAATTGCAATTTTTATCAAATGGCCCCAACTTTTTGTGTTTGTTTTGAGTTTGTAACATGGTCCACGACCAATGATCCTTCCCACTTGACTTTATTTTATTTTTTTCATTTATTTAGATTTTTATTTCAATTAAATCAAATTAAATCAAAATAAAATCATCAAAATATCAAAATCATTTAAACCTTTAGATTTTGTGCATATTTCAGGTCCATGAATAGATGGCAATGAGATCAAATCGTGCAAGGCTTATTTGTACACAAAAAGATTGAATTTTGGCTTGATTTGGAAAGATTTAAATGAGAATCAAATCTTGATCAATGATCATTATTGGAGAAGATTAGAGACAAATTTGTAAACCTAATTCACTCAAGGCTACATATAAAACAAATCCAGACCAAATGCAAAAGGGTTAGAGGCGTGAGAAGATAAGGAAAAAGTTGCAAAAACTCAAGAAAAGTGGCAATCTGATTTCATAGTTCCAAGCACTTTCAAGCCATTCCAAGCACGCCATTCACTTGCTGGACGTTCAACGAGTCAATCCCAATCATTGGCAAACGCGTTCGTGCCCAGAAACTCACTGTAAGCATCTCACGATGTCCCCACTTTCTTGAAATTCAATATCATGATTCTGGTGTTTGTAGCATGAATTTTTTACATATTCTTGTTCATTGAAACATTTGCAAGCTAATGATAATGTTCAATTGCGTTTTTGTTAGCCATACTGAGATCCACCATTGTTAGGGTTTAGGTTGTGTTTTTGAGAATTTTTCATACAGGAACAATTGGCCTAAATGGAGGAGACCATTATGATCAGCGGGTCAAACCCAGTTGATCCATGATCTTGAATTTTATTTATATTGTTTGTATGTAATTTATGAGATGCATAGGTTTACAGCTACAGCGCCATGTCCGTAGGTAAAGGTTCATAGTTTTAAATGACAGATCCAAGGAAGAAGACGATAGCGTGTCACAACTTTACTGGCCGGTTTAAATTCTGGCACGTTTATTCTGGCTAGAAGCCTATAGTTCTGATCTGTTTGTTTATTTCTATTGTATTGATAAACTAACACCCAGCACAGTTGGTCAGAAGAAGGAAGTCAGAAGTTCATGATTCTGGGTTCAATCCCAGGCGTGACCTTTTGGCACTTTCCCCTTTGTTTTCACCAGATCCAACGCCTACATCTTCTGAGGGTCATCTTCTGATTTCATCAACCAGGACCGGATCAAGCATCCCCTGAGCATTATCCTCTGGATCATCAGTCCGAGCCAGATCAAGCGCCTACATCTTCTGATGGTCATAATCTGCTGGATCCAGTAGCCAGGAGCAGGCCCAGTATCACCATCCTCTGGACCATCATCCTTTGGGCCACCATCCTCTGGATCATTATCCTCTGATCAGAGCCGCTGACAGCAGGCCCTTGGGTTATTTCTTTTTACTTTTTTTTTTAATTTCTCTTTTTATTATTCTTTTCTTGATCAACACTAAAATTATTGTTTTTTTAAAATTAACCAATCAAAAAACTCATAAAAACCAATTTCATCAAATTTAGGTTTTTTTATGTATATTTGGTCAAAATTAATTTAATTAGTTTAATTTAATTCTAGGGAAATTTTAATCTTTTGTAAATAAATTAGAAAATTAGGTTTTATTTGATTTAATTTTTCTTTTCTTTTTTCAAAATAACCAAAATACGAAATAGGTCAAAAATTAATTATTTTTTAATATAATTTAATTAGTAATTAGGTTTGCACATATTTAATTAAAACTTTATTCTTTCTCAAAGATAATCAAAAACCATTAAAAATAATTTTTCTTTTAATTAGGTTAGACGGGGTCAAAACCCTAATTTTTTCTTGTTCCCGTTTCATCGCGCGCGTTTATTTATTTTTACAATATTAATGTAACTGCTCATGGAATGTAATAGTTTAATTAGGACTTTTCGCTTATTTATTGTTTTTGTGGGTTATTGGCTATGTAATTAATCCCCCTCCCCGAAGCCTTGTAATAGCGTAGTTTTATTTTCCGCATTTTAATTTTCGCTAATATTAACTGTTAGATGTTTGATAATAGGATTGCATGACAAGAATGTATGTTAATTTTAAAACGGTTAGCAAACCCTAAATGTGCAAAGATATTAACTTGAAATTGAATCACTCGCACATGCGCACTCCTAGGGTATACTCTCACTTCGGTTGCCTTCGGTAAACGATCATTAAGTATAGAGTGTTTTAATGGTCGCTCTTTTGTCTAAACAAAGATCAAATGTCCCATTCGGAAATGTTGCCTCGAAAAGGTTGCCTCGGAAATGTTGCCTCGAACATGGTCTTAAGACATTAGGGTTATTACTAAGACGTCCTAATATTGCTTTAGTGATCGTATGTCCTTTTTCGAATTGACCCTTACAACTCCAACGACGGCGCTACCTACTCATTAATAGTGGGATAGCGTTGTCTAAAGGAAGCAAGAACAGAAAAATTCTTTCTTCGAGTAGGTAGATGATAGTAGGTACTTGCTCATAATAAACTTTTCCACACTTACACTCTTTTCAAACAAAGTTTTCAAAAACACTTTGTAACACTCTTGAGGACTACTACAATGGTTAGAACGAAGTAAAATAAAAAACTTTTCAAAACACACAAACACGGAAGCAATTTTAAAATGATGAGCAAGTACCTAAGAGCCCATGGAAAACCATGGATAGAAAGGGTGCTAATACCTTCCCTTTCTATAATCTACCCCCCGTACTCAAAATCTCGAAAAAGGAATTTTGCTGTGCTTTTTTCATTTTGAGTTGGATAAAATAAAAGTCGGTGGCGACTCTTGTTTACCGCGACATTTGCAAACAAAAAACGCAAACCAGTATTAAACAGTCGGTTCTGCCACCGTATCACACGTAGTAACTTCAAAATTCCGCAATTTATCGCTTTTATATACAAATGCTAGTAATTAGGGTTTGTATGGAAAGACTAAAAACAATACTTAGAAAATACTAATTCAAGACAAAAACAAGCATGAAAATGATACACTTGCACACAAGCACCCCTAGGGTTATTCCACTTGGTTGCCTTATACAAAATGGTCATATTACGCATGTAAGGTATCTTAGCAAAAACAAGCAAATACAAGATCATAGTCCCTCGATGACGCTATCTAAGTTGCCTTACAAATGATCTTAGTCCCTCATAAAGAATGCTAAGATACCTTGCAACATTTCTAATCATGGTTATACGATGACCCACGCCCGTCCCGTTTACATCCAAAGATAGGGTTGCTTACTAAATCAATGGTAAGACAACAATGTCAAAGGAAAAGAAAATGAACAAGAAAGGAATTTGAGTAGGTAGATTGCTCCTAATTACTTGCTCCATTTCAAAACAAACATCCTTTCTATTTTCAAAAACAATCACCTACACTTTCAAACATCTTACAAACTTGAAAACATTTTCAAAAGATCAACATCTTTGTATACATTCTTACAAACAAGAATCGTTACAAAGATTTCCTAAACAATGGCCTCTTTACAAAATACTTTCAAAAACCACACAAAGCATAATTTCAAACAAAAATCAAGTGATCTAGAAAGTAACTAAGAGCCCATGGAAAAAAATGGATGAAAAGGGTGCTAATACCTTCCCTTTTCATAATCTACCCCCCGAACTCAAGAAATAATCTCAAAGGTCTTTCCTGTGCTTTTTCACCTTTCCTTTTGGATAAAAGAAAAGTTGGTGGCGACTCTTGCTAACCGCAATATTTGCGATCAAATGCAAAACCCTCAAGTCAGTTCTCCCACCGTATCACACCGTGGATGACTACCAGTCCATGAATTTTGAGTTCCCGGACGAGAATATAATACTAGTAACTGACTATAAAGAACATGGACCAGATGAAGGACCTGAAGAAGGATCCCGATGGACTATGGTTTTTAACGGAGCCTCGAATGCACTTGGTAATGGCATTGGTGTTGTAACCATATCCCTCGAGGGCTGTCATATTCCTTTCACTTCCCGATTATGTTTCAACTACACCAACAACATGGCGGAGTATGAAGCATGCATCACGGGTCTTAAATAGGCTTTTGACCTTGGTGATAAGTCAGATCAAAGGAGAGTAGGATACGAAGCACCCGAATCTCATCCCGTACAAAGATCACGTGCTGACATTGCTTCCACACTTTGAGGAAGTCACCTTTGAACATTTTCCACGAGAAGAGAATCAGTTAGCCGACGCGCTAGCTACCATGTCCTCTATGTTCAAGGTTAAGTGGGACAATGAGGCTCCTCGAATCACTATTGAGATATTAGATGAACCAACATACTGCTACGAGATCGACACGGAAGGAGTAGCAGACAAACCTTGGTTCTATGAGGTAAAGAGATATCTCGAGGCTCAAGAGTATCCCGAGGGGACATCTGTCAATGATAAGAAGTTTCTGAGAAGGTTCGCCGCGAAATTCTTCCTCAGTAATGGAATCCTTTACAAGCGTAACCATGACTCTACTTTACTTTGGTGCATAGACAAGAGTGAAGCGGAAAGGATTATGGCAGAATTACATGAAGGTACCTTCGGAACCCATTCGAGTGGACATACCATGGCTAAAAAGATCCTACGGGCAGGGTACTTTTGGTCCACTATGGAAGCAGACTGCTATCAACATTCCCGAACTTGTCACAAATGCCAGATCTATGCTGATAAAGTACATGTACCTCAGGTTCCTTTGAATGTCTTGACGGCTCCCTGGCCCTTTGCAATGTGGGGCATTGACATGATTAGAGAGATTAGACCTACCGTTTCCAATGGGCATCGCTTCATCCTAGTGGCCATTGATTACTTCACGAAGTGGGTTGAGGCTGCCTCTTTGGCTACGGTTACCAAGAATGTTGTGGCGCAATTTATCAAGCATAACCTGATTTGTCGGTATAGTGTGCCAGAGAGAATCATCACATACAATGGTACAAATCTCAACAATACAATGATCACCAAACTCTGTAAACAATTCAAGGTCCAGCATCATAATTCTTCCCCTTACTGGCCGAAGATGAATGGCGTTGTTGAAGCTGCAAATAAGAACATTAAGAAGATTATACAGAAAATAACGGTGACATACAAAGACTGGCATGAGATGTTACCATTTGCTCTTCATGGTAACTGCACCCAGCGCGTACGTCAACAGGGGCAACACGTTATTCTCTGGTATACGGTATGGAGGTTGTCCTACCAATTGAGGTCCAGATCCCTTCTTTGAGGATCATGAAAGATGCGGGTTTAAACGAGGACGATTGGATCCAGACTCAACTTGATCAACTGAATTTGATTGATGAGAAAAGGCTTACTTTTGTTTGTCATGGTTAGATGTACCAAAAACAGATGATCAAGGCTTTCAACAAAATGGTCAGACGTCAGGTATATCAAGCAGGTGATCTAGTAATCAAGCGCACCATCCTGCCGCAAGGTGATCCCAGAGGAAAATGGACCCCCACATATGAAGTGCCATTTGTAATCAAGAACATATTTTCTGGTGGAGCCATGATTCTATCCACCATGGATGGTGACGACTTTCCCCACCCTGTAAATGCGGACATAGTGAAAAGATACTACGCATGATTAAAGACCCGCTAGGTCGACTGGCCTAGGAAAAAACAGGGGCATCCCGACGAACCAAAAGGGTTCGGGCAAAAATTAGGGATAAAAATGAAAAATCTATACACCCGGCAAGTCGAAAACCTGAAAGCGCGGCTTGGGCAAGAAAGGGTATCCCGGTGGACTGAAAACCCGAAAGGGCGGTCCAGGCAAAAATTAGGGATTTAAGGCGTATAACTATGTCCTGTTGGATCACCTTGTGATCAAACTTCAGTATCATACTATTAAACTCAAGCGGCACCGATCAATCCAGTCAACTTCAGACAAGCAGCGAAGAGATGAGACGCTCGAAGGCATAAGAGCAATAGCAAAATTGAAACTCAATGGGATCCTTATACATAGATGTTTTCTCTTTGTATATAACTTTGTATAAATCCTTCTTGCGACGACATTTTCTTACTAGAATGTCTGTCTCCGTGTATATAAACACCTTTTATAGGCAAACTTCAAAAATCAATACAAATCAGTTCTTGAAAGTTCAAAACTACTTGTTTTCTATTTTTCCGCTTTGTTTTGTAAAAACGTCTAGTGATTATTTGTGGCATATGCATGTTGAATATGATTACTGTTTGCAAATATTTACGTAAAGAACATAAAGACAATTGCTAATGGCTTAAGGAACGAAGCAATGTCTGAAAGCCATTCCTAGTCTCTACAGTTTTTCCAAGCAGGAATTACCTTCTCCAGCAGAATTCTTCCAAATTTTGAAATCCATGATTTCCAGCTGAGCTTATTTTTGTCCCCAACAGTTTATGAAGCCTCGTCCCCGCAGAGTAAAATGACCAAAGTTTGACCTCTCATTCCCCACTGAGCTTTATAATCTCCGGTAGCTTTCAAGTCTTCATCCCCATTAGAGTTTATTTCTCTAGAAGCAAAACATTATCCTCAACAGAGTTCCGCTTTCCTAGTTACTGAATATTACCCAGTAGAGTCTCCAACAAAACTCTTTTCTCACTATGGAATATTCCAACAGAATAATTCTTCTCCATCAATGAGACACTCCCCAAATAGAGCATCTTCTCCCCGGTGGAATATTCGCAAGCAAAAGTACTTGTCTCCCTACAGATTCATTCTTAAACAGAAGACAAAAAATCCCAACCGAGTATTCTCAAACAGAAAGAGGTAATCCTCGATAAATCATCTCTACTCATCATCCCCAACAGAAGTAGAAGAACCACTTTCTCCATAACGGTCAGGAATTCAATTTCCAGTACTCTCCAGCAGTAGTCCGAGATTTATTTTCCTAGACTGGAAAGAATCACAATAGCATCCCATGTTCATACATCATGGAATGCGCATACACATCGCATACAACATAATCTCATTTATTTTGAGAACATCATCACAATGCATTTCATACATCATGACATTGCATATGACTAATTCTTTACCTTTTTCAGGGAAAGGTCAAATCAACAAATACCGTTGACTACTTATGTGACCTGGTAGTCTTCTCAAAAATCCACGTATAACCAAGGGTTATCTCATGATCTTCCTCAGAAAGATGCCCTCACAAGACCTTCTCTGGTTCAATTAGATCGACACTAAGATCTCTCTGATTTCTATACCAATTGAAAAAACTATGAAGCCTGGGTTTTGACCAGATAACAGTATAAGGTGCTACGAAGCCTAGAATCCGACCAGATAGTAGTCCACTTCTTCAGACACTATGAAGCCTGGATTTCGACCAGATAACAGTATAAGGTGCTGCGAAGCCTAGAATCCGACTAGATAGTAGTTCACTTCTTCAGACACTGTGAAACCTGAGTTTCGACCAGATAACAGTATAAGGTGTTGCGAAGCCTGGAATCCGACCAGATAGTAGTCCACTTCTTCACACACTGTGAAGCCTGGGTTTTGACCAGATAACAGTATAAGGTACTACGAAGCCTAGAATCTGACCAGATAGTAGTCCACTTCTTTAGACACTGTGAAGCCTGGGTTTCGACCAGATAACAATATAAGGTACTACGAAGCCTGGAACTCGACCAGATAGTAGTCTACTTCCTCAGACACTGTGAAGCCTGAGTTTCGACTAGATAACAGTTTAAGTTGTTGCGAAGCCTGGAATACGACTAGATAAAAGTTAACTTCTTCAGACACTACCAAGCCTGGAATCCGACCAAATAGCAGTTTATTCTGTCAATTACTATGAAGCCTGGACTTGACCAGATAATAGTATGCCTCAGATTCAAGTTGAAGCCTGGAACCGACCATATAACAACTTAATTTCTTCAAATTACCGAAGCCTAGGTACGACCAGATAACGGTACGCCTCAGATTCAAGTTAAAGCCTGGCCCTAACCAGATAACAACTTAATTTGTTCAAGTCACTGAAGCCTGGATTTCGACCAGATAACAGTTTGAATTACAGTGAAGCCTGGAGCACGAACAGATAATAATTCTATCTCATTCCTCAATAAGTCACTGTGAAGCCTGGAATACGACCAGATAGTAGTCAGCCTTATCATCCTCAGCAAGTCACTTCAAAAACCTGGATCCTGACTAGATAGCAGTTCACTTCAGTCAAGAGATGACTCCCCAGTAGAGTAATGGAAAATTGAGGCTCCTAGACTCTATTCCCCTGAGAAACATTTCCCAGCGGACTCCTCCTCAGACAACAGGAGCAGGAATCCCCATAAATAGAATTCTTATGAAGTCAACATCTATTTTGGATGGCATCTTTAAGCCCATCTTTGACGACTCACCGTCGTACTCCTCCGATGGCATCTTTAAGCCCATCTTCGACAGTCTCCCATCAAATTTTCCAAATGGAATCTATAATCCATTCATGATACTACTTACACAGTCAGGTATCATTTTAGACGAGTTCAAATTTCTAGGCACTCTAGTGTTCAATCATCTTCCACCTTCAGATCACGAAAGGCAGACAAGCCAATCTGTATCTTTAGGTGTAAGAAGATTGAACAGGGGAAACTGTTGTACCCCAAAATTTTCTCTCTCATTTTACTAAACACATGCCTATTGAGATCCCCAACTTACCCCAAGGATGCCCAAGAATTGATCAGGCAAATTCTCCTCCTAAGGCAATGAGCCTCCAACTACGGTTTCCATTTTCATCAAGATGTTTGAGCACCAATGGTCTCCAATGCTTTCCATGGTCCTAAAATGTCCTCAAGATAATCCATGCCAAGTTTCATGCTTTTCTCAATAAGTTTGCTCAGACAATTGCTCAAGTATTGGAAAATCAACTATGTTAAGTCAAAAGTTAACTGTGACCTATATACAGTCAAACTTCAAGATTTTTGGTCAACATCAAAATTTTGAAGTGATATCCATCATTTGATCAAGGGTTGATCATGATTCCTCAAGAAATGCTCCTAATTCATCAAAAGTCAAAAATAGCAAATTAGGGTTTTAATAGGAAAAGTCAACCAAACTTTGACCAAGTATAACTTTCTCATAATTTATCAGAATATTTCCAACCAAATCTCATTTTGAAGAGAATACAATTCCCTACAACTTCTCTTCATCCCTCAAGTCCAAGAAATGCACCATTTCAAAGATACAACTTCATACATTACATGTCATTTTTAGAAAGTCAATAAAAGCCACTTTTTGCCAAGACCTTTAACATTAAGATAATATCTTCAAAAGCAACATTGATCAAATGAGGGATTGAAGTAGACATCTTGGGCTTTCCAAAAAGTACAATATCATCATCATGAGGTAAAAATTGAGCAAGTTATGGCTTTCCCAAGTTGGGAAAATTTGGGAAATTTTAAGAAATATGCATTGGGCAAATTTGAATTTTTAAGGCAATGGCTCAAATTCTTGAACTTCAAACATGTTTCTAAGATCATAGAGGACTCCTAAAAACATTTTTTTTGCATAGTTTTGACTTTATTTGCATTTTATATTAATTTTATTTAATTAAAAATAAAATAAATCAAGATTATTACAAATAATATGTTTAAGGCTTGCTTTAATGCATGGATGGGTCCCAATTTTCGTGTACAGCAAGGCCAAGATGTTGGCACTCATTCAAAATTCAAGATGGGACAAAATCCCATGACTTTGGTCAAAGTTTCAAATGGCCATTCATGGTATTCAAGAACTTGTCCCTAGCTGTTACAAGCATGTCATTTTCGTGTTCTCTCACTACTCTCTATATAAACAAGCTCTTGGAAAGCATCAAATAGAGTTAGAGGATATGGAGAACCCCTGTCAAATTTGGAAAAAAAACACTAAGTTTTCAAATTCGAATTTTCACTTCCAGCTTGTTTATACCCCAAACAAGTGTCAAAACACGTTTCTGGAAGTCCTCTGGAACGATTCCAATCATCACCAAGCCTCAAAGCAGTCTGAAACACGTTCTCACCACCTCATGGTTTACCCATTTTTTTGATTTCGATTCCTTTAATTTCGGCATCATAAACATATTTCAATTCTATATTTATGTTTGTTATCATGTATGCAAGGTACTTGAATGCTTTAATTTGAGTATAGATGCAGGAATTGTATGAAGCCATTGTTAGGGTTCCAAGGTCTCAAATTGGGAATTTTTTGTAGAGGTAAAATTGGGCCAAATCGAGGGCATCTTTGTGTTCGGGGGAATGAATGCAAGAGATCTATGCCTTTGGTTAGGATTTATCTTGCTTGTGTTGCGTTTTTAAGTTTTGCATGTTTGTAGCCACTGACAAAAACTGTCACTATAGCCTATAGTGACGAATCGTCCGTAGGTAAAAGTTTGGTCCCTAAAGTGACGGTTGTAGGAGGAAGAAAACTAGGTGTCAGTCCCCCATTGGCAGATTCAAATTGGCGCGCGTTTTTGTTTTTTCTCAGATAATGTTTGTTTTTTTATATATAATATATTAATATCATTATATGTTTGAATGACCAAGACAACCCAGTTGGTAAGTTAGCGCTTGTGTAAAGGAGAGGACCTGGGTTCGAGCCCCAGGTCCAGCAATTTATTTTTTCAAATGATTATTCAGAGGATCTAATACATCTCCTAGCCAAGCATCCATCATACATCCTCAGATCCCACCCTTTGGATTATCTCAAAGCAGATCCAATGCTCCAGAATTGAAGATCCATGGTGCACTCCCTGGAGGCTGATTACGCTGGAATACTCTGGCATTTAGGCCAACACCTTTGGGCCTTGCATATTCAATTCACACCCCCAATTGGCCAAACAAGACCAGGCCCATTCATTTTTTTTATTTCTTTACTATCATTTTATTTTATTTTAATTGTCTTAATTTTATTTTCTTTAATAATTAAAAAAATCAAAAATCAATAAATAGAATTAGGTTTGGTAATTAAAATTAATTTTGATTATTGTAACTTGATAATTTTTATTAAATAAAATTAATTAGATTTAGGTTAAGTTTTCAATTTTTTTTAACATAAAAAAATGACAAAAATATTTTCTCTTTAATTGTTAAGTTTTTTAGGACTTAGATTTTATCCCCGTCTTATTTTTTTTTGCGCGCTTATTTATTTTCATTTTATTTTCCAATTAATGCAACTGTCAATGGTTTGTAATAGTGGTGAATTAGGTTTTCATTTACTATTTTTTCTTATTTATTTGCCACTTTCCCCCAAGTTTGGTTATGTAAACCCCTCCCCAAATCCTTGTAATAGCTAGGTTTAAAATTCTCGCATTTTATCTTTTCGCTACTATTAACTGTTAGATGTATGGATAATAGGATTGTATACAAAAGATAAGTCAAATGTTTAAAACAATAGAACACCATAACTGTGCAAAGATAAATAAACTGAAATCAAATACTTGCACATGCTCACCCCTAGGGTATGCCCCGCTTCAGTTGCCTTCGGAAAACGGTCACTATTCTCGAAACATGAGAATTTTTAGTAGTTGTGCTCTAATTTGAAAGATCACCAGTCCCTCAATGACCCTTTCGATGTTGCCTCGGTAAAAAAGTGATCTTAGAGTTTTAGGACAATTACTAAGGGTTCTTGCCCTGTTGCCTTAAGTGACCGTAATCGTCCCTTTCGATTGTCCCTCAAACTCCAATGATGAAGCTGCCTACTTCTTAATAGTAGGATAGCGCTGTCTAAAGGAAATAAAAAAACAAACATTCTTTTTCGAGCAGGTAGAAACTCTTAAGTACTTGCTCAAAATAATCTTTTACCACATACATTTTCAAACAAACTTTTCAAACAAAATTTTCAAAAACACTTTATCACACTCTTGAGGATTGATACAAGGCTTACCATAAAGTGAAACGCCGCACTAAGGAATTTTCAAAACTTTTCAAAACACACACAAAAGCAATTTAAAAATGAGAAAGTACCTAAAAGCCCATGGAAAACCATGGATAGAAAGGGTGCTAACTCCTTCCCTTTCTATAATCTACCCCCCGTACTCAGAAACATCTCGAAAAAGGTTTTTTTTGTTCTTTTTCCCTTTTCATTTATTGGATAAAATAAAAGACGGCGGCGACTCTGGCTTACCGCGACATTTGCGAACAAAAAACACAAACCAGTACTAACAGTTGGTTCTGCCTCCGTATCACAGGTGTGTTTTGGGACAACATGACGAGTCTGGCCGAAAAGAGCATGCTATTTATTACCTGAGCAAAAAGTTTACCGACTGTGAAATCAGATATTCACTGCTTGAGAAAACTTGCTGCGCTCTGGCATAGGCTGCTTTCCGGCTAAGACAATATATGTTAACTCATACCACTCTATTGATTTCTAAGATGGACCCAATCAAGTACATCTTCGAGAAACCTTCCCTCTCCGGATGGATAGCCAGATGGAAAATGATCTTGATTGAGTACGACATTTAATACACTATGCAAAAGGCCATAAAAGGAAGCGTACTAGCATATCATTTGGCTCATCAAGCTGTGGATGATTATCAGTCCCTGAACTTCGATTTCCCTGATGAGAACATCATGCTAGTAACCGACTGCGCGAAACCTGGACCGTATGACGAACCTGAACAAGGATCCTGATGGACTATGGTCTTCGATGGGGCTTCCAATGCTTTGGGTAACGGTATTGGTGTTGTGATCATCTCCCCTGAAGGTGGCCACACTCCTTTTACTTCCAGACTATGCTTCGATTCCACGAACAATATAGCTGAGTACGAAGCGTGGATCTTGGGTCTGAAAGCTGCCATTGACTTGAGGATCAAACATTTGAATGTGTTTGGGGATTCTGCTCTAGTGATTAGCCAAGTAAAAGGATATTCAGACACTAAACACCCTAACCTCATCCCTTACAAGGAACTTGTGCTATCCCTGATTTCTTACTTCAAAGAGATCATTTTTGAGCCTTGGCAACCATGTCTTCAATGTTCAAGATCATATGGGATAACTAAGCCCCTATGATTATAATTGAGATATTCGATGAACCTGCACACCGCTTTGAGCTTGACACCGACACAGAAAAGCCCTGGTACCATGAGGTGATGAGAAATATCGAAGCACAAGAGTATCCCAAGGGAGCATCCATCAATGATAGAAAGTTCGTACAAAGATTCTCAACTAAATTCTTCCTAAGTAACAAACTATTATATAAGCGTAACCATGATTCTACTCTACTCCGATGTGTGGACAAGAAGGAGGCACAGGAAATTATGGAAGACATGTACGATGGTCTCTTTGATACTAACTCAAGCGGACATACAATGGCTAATAAAATCCTAAGAGCTGGCTATTATTGGTCAACAATGGAGACTGATTTCCATCAACATTCAAGAACTTGTCACAAATGCCAAATCTATGCTGACAAGGTCCATGTGCCTCCTATCCCTCTAAACTTCATGACCGCTCCATGGCCATTTGCAATGTAGGGCATTGACATGATTGGAGAAATCAAGCCAACCGCTTCCAATGGACATCACTTCCTTTTGGTCGCTATTGATTATTTCACCAAATGGGTTGAAGCCGCTTCTTTTGCCTCAGTCACCAAGAATGTGGTAGCCAGATTCATCAAACACAACCTCATCTGCCGCTATGGCATCCCCGAAAGGATCATCACCGACAATGGGACTAACCTCAATAATGCTATGATTACCGAGCTTTGCACTCAGTTCAAGATCAAGCATCACAATTCTTCTCCTTATAAACCTAAAATGAATGGCGCAGTCGAAGCGACCAACAAAAACATTAAGAAGATTGTGTAGAAGATGGTAGTAACATATAAGGATTGGCATAAGATGTTACTGTTTTCTCTTTATGGCTACCGCACTTCAGCTAGAACATCAACTGGAGCAACTCCCTTTTCCTTAGTCTATGGCATGGAAGTTGTTTTACCAGTGGAAGTTCATATTCCCTCACTAAGGATTATGAATGAGGCAGGCTTAGGCGAAGACGAGTGGATCCAGACTAGATTGGATCAGCTGAACTTGATCGATGAAAAGCGGTTGGCTGTTGTTTGTCATGGTCAGACATACCAAAAACGTATGATCAAGGCTTTCAACAAAAAGATCATGCCTCGAGTATATCAAGTTGGTGACTTGGTGATAAAACGTATCATTCTGCCACAAGGCAACCCCAGAGGCAAATGGACTCCCACCTACGAAGGGCCATTTGTTGTCAATAGCGTGTTCTCTGGCGGTGCCATGATGCTGACTACCATGGACGGTGAAGACTTCCCACATCCTGTGAATACGGACATAGTTAAAAAAATACTATGCATAAGAGACCCGCTACATTGACACACCTAAGAAAAATAAGGGCATCCCGGCAAACCAAAAGGTTTGGGCAAAAATTAGGGATATATGCAAAAGATTGTACACCCGGCAAGTTGAAAACCCGAAAGGGCGACTTGGGCAAAAATGGGCATCCTGGTGGGCTGAAAACCCGAAAGGGCGGTCCAGGTGTGATACGGTGGGAGAACTGACTTGGGATTTTGCGATTGTGTTCGCAAATGTTTCGGTTTAGCAAGAGTCGCCACCGACTTTTTATTTTATCTTAAGGAAAGGTCAAAAAGCACAGGAAAGACCTTTGAGATGTTTTCTTGGGTTCGGGGAGTAGGTTATAGAAAGATAAGGTATTAGCACCCTTTCTATCCATGGTTATCCATGGGCTCTTAGTTACTTGTTTAGATCACTTGCTTTGCTTTTCAATTGTTTGAAATGGTGCTCTTCAATTGTTTGAAATAGTGCTTTGTGTGTGGTTTTGAAAGATGTTTTGAAAAGAGGCCATCGCTGTGGCAACCTTTGTAATGATTCTTGTTTGAATGTATACAAAGGTGTTTTTGTCTTTTTAAAAGTTTTCAATGTTTGAAAGTAGGGTTTTGAAATTGTATTGTGAAGTGTGTTTTGAAAATAACAAGGATGTTTTGCAAGCTTTTGATCAAGTAACTAAGAGCTATCTACCCTATTTTACTCAAAGATCTTTCTTATGTTTTTAACCCTTTTAACAATGTTGCTTCACCATTGTATTTGGTGAACAACCTTGTGTTAGGATGTTAAACGGGACAGGCGTGGGTCATCGTATAGACCATGAAAGCAATTGTGTCAAGTATTTTTGGCAATTTTCTTGAGGGGCTTGATCATTTTTGTTTAGGCAACTCAGATAGCGTCATCGAGGGACTATGATCTTTTGTTTTGTTTTTTGTTTTGCCAAAGTACTTGACATGCATACCATGGCCCATTTTTGAAGGCAACAAGTGGATTGTAACCCTAGGGGTGCAAGTGGGCACTGTGTTTGTTTTTTCATGCATTTTTGTCTTTGATTAGGTCAAACTATTTGTTAATTTGATTTTTCATACAAACCCTAATTCTCTAATCATGGCATAATTGAAAGCTTAAAGGTGCGAGAATTTAAATTCTAAACTATTACAACATGATATAGAGAGGGGGTACAAATTTGAATAGGGGATTATTTTGCAAGAAACTAAGCCCTAAATTATTACAACCAAATTGAATTTGTAAGGCATAATATTTAAATGTACAATATTTAAATAAATACAATAAATAAATATTAAATAAAATGTATTATGCAAAAAAGGTTTTCTAGGTATGTAAAGTATTTTCAATGGAAAGAAATGTAAAGAAATAAATAAAAAGTTAATTTTAATTATTTTTAGGGTAAACCCTAATTCCATAAAGAAATGGTGTTATTTAATATTTATATACAAAAATGTATCAATATGTACAAAAATAAAAGTATATTGAAAAAAAGTATTTTTTAGTATAAAATATCAATAAAAATAAAAATGTATTATTTTTGTGTTTTTTTTATTCTAGGCTTTTAATAAAATAAAGTATATATATATATATTAAGTGTGTAAAAAATAAAATAAATTATTTACAAAAATGTATATATTTCAGGAAAATAATTTCAAATGTGAATAAAAATAATTAATGAAAATAAAAGTATTTTTTTTTACATTATTTTTAAGTTTAAACAAAATAATATAAAATATTTAAACATTTTAATGCTAGCAATAACTAAAATAAATACCAAATAAATGTAAAAATTTATGAAAATATTTTTTAGGAATTTTTTATGTTTGAAAATAAAATAATAAAGTCAGAAATGAAATTAAAATGCAAAAATAATAAATATACAAAGAAATGGGCCAGGGGGTGTGAAACTGAAAAAGGGGGTGTCAAAAGTAGGAAATAGCCAGACCCAGCCCAGCTACTTCATCTTCTTCCTCTGTCCAACAGAAACGCGCGTATGGCCAGTTCAAACTTGTATCTCCTGTTTCAGTGCTTTTTTGACAAAACTCAAAACATGAAACTTGTAGAGCATCAAATAACGATTTCAACCATATAAAACATTAAATCTAACTCTCAAAGACCAGAGAGAATTTCTCTGGCCCTAATTTCTAACCTAGTTTTTTCAAAAAGTTCATGGATGAAATTCTCCTAACATGATTAATATAAATGAAAACTAAGCACATGTATGGTTTCAGGGAAATGAATACAACATCTTTCATTCACAAACCTAAGTCTAAATGTTCCTAAATAGAGAGATAGAAGTTCATGAAATACCTGTTTCAGTTGAGTTCGAGCTGGACAATGCAGTAACTTTCAACGAGGCCTGAGGTTCTTTTGAGCTTGCTTGATGTCCCCTGAACCTTTCCCAATGCTTAGTTTGTTTTGAAGTGGCCTGAATCGTGCTACAGAACTCAACCTGCAAAGCTTCCAAACAAAAATGGTGGACACTGTAAATGGAGTTACAGTTGGCAATGGAGGTTTGGGATAGTTTGAGTGAGTTGAATGGAAGGTATTAGAACAAGTTTGAGGCAAAACGCACGAGGCAAAGTGAGGATGGAAGTGATTCTGCAGGGCTTGCCCTGTTTTGCAAGAAAATGTGGTTTTTGAGTATGAGGAGGTTTGAGAGGTCAAAGGCTCGTGCTTCTGGCTTGTAAGGATATGAGAAACTTGTTTGAAAACTTTGCTTGAGTTCAATATATCAGATGTGTGTGTTATGAGCTTTTGGCCATTTTACTTGTTTTGAAAGTAAAGATGTGAAGTGACCAGGCTATGGCCTGTACAGGCTAGTTACAAGCATGCTCAAGTTGGTGTACTATGCCTGAGATTAGGGAACTTGTTTGCTGCAAGGAAAAAAGTCCAAGGCTCAAGAAAATGCAATTTGACATAAAGTTGCCTTTATGAAAATGGAAGTGTGGCCTTTAAGCTCAAAATGGAAATGTTCATTGTACAATGCTCTCTTGATCAGAACAATGCCAATGTCCAATGTATTTGCATTCAATTTTTGAGTGTAAATTGGTTTAGAGGCCTGTAATTATGTACTAAGCTAGTTTGGTCATATTTGCAACTTGGTATGAACATGTATTGGCCATGGTTACAAAGTGAGTTTTTGCTAACTTCAAGGATTCGATTCTCCCCAACCACAAATGTGTTTGAGGAGTTATTGGACAATTTAGAAAGCTTGAAATATTTACTATAATCCATATTTGAAATGCAACTTAAGACTCCAAGTGGAACTATGTGAAAAATGGCCAAGAAGATGGGTCAAAATCCTGCCTAAACTAGGGCAAAATTTCTCTAAGTTAAAAGTTTTAGGGACCCTTGTTCCAAAAATTATAACTTGAGATCCAAGCTTCTTTTGAGAAAACTTTGTGAATAAAAGTTGTAGACTTTGTGATGGACTACAACGTTCATGTTATAAGTTTTGTTTGAATTCATTTGTATCTTGGTGAAAATATGGGACAAAGTTAGGAAAAAATAAGAAAATCTTATAACTTAGAAAATTTCTAAGTTATGAAATTTTTCCATTTTAAACCCTAATTTGCAATTTTGGGTTTCTTGATGAAAAAGTTACATAATTTGACATGTCTTGATGAAAAATGACCCTTGGTACTTAATTTTGACCAAAAAGTCAAAGTTTGACTTTTCAGTGTTCAGTCAAATTTTGATCAGTTGACTGAAAAAATTTATTTGTCAATCCTATGCATTTGAGATCTTTTGAACTTGTTGAATGGGTCAAGATAATGTCATTGAGTCCTTGAGTCCATGGTTAAGCTTGATTTTCCATTGGCTAGGTCAAACAGTCAAAAATTGCCTTTGCACAATCAAAACCCTAAAAATGACCATTTTGCCCTTTTGGTGATCTGATCAAATTTCTTGTGGAATTGTGATCCAAACTTGATCAAATGGTTCATATGAGTTCATAGTGTTTATGTGGTTCAAAATTCAATGAGGTTTGACTGTCAATTGGCCACGGTTGACTTTTTACCCCAATACAACTGATTTTTAGGTCAACTGTCCAATTGACTGGGCAAAAATTTGATTCAAGGCCCTAAACTTGGTATGGACAAACTTGTGAGTCCCACATGAAGTATGAAAGTCACTTTGGGCATTGTAGGTCAAAACATCCATGTGCAAACTCAAACCCTAATTTAGGTCAACAGTGTAAGGAGGTGTCTTGAGCAGAGCAAACCCTAGCTTGATCTTGAGTTCCAAGAGTCTTATGATGAGAAATGTTGATGAAATGAGGGGTACAACAGTTGCCCCTTTTCAATCTTCTTGAACCTGAAGAGTTAGATTGGCAAGTTTGCCTTTCGCGACTCGAAGGTAAAAGAGGATTGGACACTAGAGTGCCCGTAAATTTGCACTCGTCAAAATATAGCTGAGGAAATGGGCTTAAAGATGCCATTTGGAGATGGTGGAATATTGCTGGAGATGGGCTTAAAGATGCCATCCAAGAATGTTTGTTGAATTAGAATGTTGTAGGTCAGACGAATGAGCATCAAAATGGTATCCGTGTCTGGAATTCATTTGAACTGTATCTGGAGACTGAGTCTGTATGAGCAAAAGAATGGCGTCCGTGTATGGATCATATCCTAGCTGTAACTGAAGTTGAGATCTGTATGAATAGCATAATGACTTTCGTGTCTGGAGTGTATCTGAAACTGTAACTGGAATCTGAATAAGTGACAAAATGACTTCCGTGGCGACTGCACTGGGGAGAATCAAACTTCTGGTGTAAGGGCCAGAATGGCATCCGTGTTTGAAGCGTATCTGAACTTGAAGTTGATAGTTGAATCTGAGTGAGAGATAGAATGGTCGCCGTGTCTGGAGCGTATCTAGTCTGTATCGGATTGCTGGAGTCTGAATGATTAGTAGAATGACCGCCGTGTCTGGGGTGTATCCCTACTGTATTTTGACTTGAAATTGTGAATGAGTAATAGAATGACCGCCGTGTCTGGGGTGTATCCATACTGTATCAGAAAAATTATTAACGATAGCATTTTAATCTTATCCTGAAAAGGGTAAAATGTTAGCTAAAACACAAAGTTATGTTGTATGATATGTATGATGCAATAAACTGTGTTTCATCAATGTTTATGATATATGAATGTAATGGATGGGCATGTAAGCTGAGTGGCTGTCTTGCTGAGGAAAATAAATCCTTGATAACTGGAGATAATGAAATCTTTGACTGCTGTCGGGGAAAGTAAATCCTTGATCGATGCTGAGGATTCAAAAAATCTTTGATTGTTGAAGATGAGAAATCCTTGCTGACTGCTGGGGGATTAAAGATCTTTGATTGTTTGAGAAATGAGAAATCTTGGGACCAATGCTGGGGATTGAAAGTCCTTGGTGACTTGTGGGGATTAACAAGAGCTTTGACAACTTCTGTAGGGAATGAGGATCCTTCATGACTTTCCTGGGAAATAAGGAAAATTCTGAAAATCTCTACTGGGGAGTTAAAACTTAGGAGGCTTCTGCTGGAGAAATGAGACCAAGAATCTTTCAATCTGCGGGGAAATAACTCTGCAGGGAGAATGTTTACTCGGCCGGTGAAATCAGGAGTTTGGGTTGTACGCCCATCCACTGGGGAAGCATCCTGGTTGGGGATAAGCCAAGAAGTTAACTGTTATCTGCTTGGTTTTCATACTTTTAAGATAGCCTGCTGAGGAAATTGGGGGAAGTTGAACAGTTCCCACCGGGGGTTGATAGTTGGAAATTTGACTTCGCTGGGGAAGGAAGTTTAGAATATTCTGGCTCCGCTGGGGATATGTATTTCAGGGTTTTCAGGCTCCACTGGGGATCTTGAAATTTAACTCCGCTGGAGATCTCTACTCCAAGGTTTTAGCTTTGTTGAGGATCTGAGTGATGTACTGCAGGGGATTTCTTCCGAAATAGCACAAGGATATCTTCCTATACCTTCAACCTATCAGTAATTATCCTTTCTCAAATTCGTTTTATTTGTAATCAGTGATCATATTCAAATGCATATGCCTTTTTAACAAAACATTTGGACGTTTTTCAAATAAAACATAAGTGTAAAAGGAAAAGAAAGGCAAGCAAATTTCTGCACTTTGAAGTATTTTTGTATTAACTTTCGTAAGTATCTTGGTACAAAGGAGACAGACATCCTAGTAAGAGAATGTTGTCGTAAAAATTAAGAAAAATTTTATACAAAAGAAAGATGGCTATGTGTAATAATTCCGTGGGGTTCCCATTTTGCTATAGCCTTCACAACTCTGAATATCTTGTCCATTCGCTGCTTCGTTTGCCAATGACTGGATTGATCAGAAGCTTGGAGCTTGTTGGTGAAGAGCTTGTTCTTAAAGTGATCCGACGAGACATAGTCATACGCTTTAATTCCCTAACTTTTGCCTGGACCGCCCTTTCGGGTTTTCGATCCACCGGGAAACCCTTTTTTGCCCAAGTCGCCCTTTCGGGTTTTCAACTTGCCGGGTGTACAGATTTTTTGTTTTATCCCTAATTTTTGCCTGAACCGCCCTTTCGGGTTTTCGATTCACCGGGATGCCCATTTTTGCCCAAGTCGCCCTTTTGGATTTTCAACTCGTCGGGTTATTTTATACGTAGTATCTTTTGACTATGTCTATGTTCGCAGGATGCGGCAAATCGTCACCGTCCATAGTGGTCAGAATCATTGCCCCACCAGAAAAGATGCTCTTGATCACAAATGGTCCTTCGTAAGTAGGAGTCCACTTGCCCCTGGGATCACTTTGCGGTAAGATTATCCGCTTGATTACAAGATCTCGGACTTGATATACCCGACGCCTGACTTTCTTGTTGAAAGCCTTGATCATCCGTTTTTGGTACGTCTGACCATGACAAACAACAGTAATTCGTTTTTCATCGATCAAGTTAAGTTGATCAAGTCGGGTCTGAATCCAATCGTCTTCACTCAAACCGGCATCCTTCATAATCCTCAAGGAAGGAATCTGAACTTCCATAGGTAAAACAGCTTCCATGCCATATACCAAATAGAAGGGGGTTGCCCCTGTTGAAGTACGTGTCGTGGTACGATATCCATGCAGAGCAAACGGTAACATCTCATGCCAGTCCTTGTAGGTGACTGTCATTTTCTGAATGATCTTCTTGATATTTTTGTTCGCGGCTTCAACAACACCGTTCATCTTCGGCCGACAGGGAGATGAATTGTGATGATAAATCTTGAACTGCTCGCACAGAGCGGTGATCATAGTGTTGTTCAAATTTGTACCATTGTCTGTGATGATCCTATCGGGGATACCATACCGGCATATGAGGTTCTTCTTGATGAAGCGGGCAACCACATTCTTTGTAACAGAGGCATAGGAAGCTGCTTCGACCCACTTGGTGAAGTAGTCAATAGCCACCAGGATGAAGCAATGTCCATTGGATGTCGTGGGCTTGATCTCTCCAATCATGTCAATGCCCCACATTGCGAATGGCTAAGGAGCTGTCAGAACGTTGAGAGGAACAAGAGGAATATGTACCTTGTCGGCATAGACTTGGCATTTGTGGCAGGTACGGGAATGTTGATGACAATCAGCTTCCATGGTAGACCAGTAGTAGTCTGCCCTTAGAATCTTCTTAGCCATCGTATGTCCGCTCAAGTGGGTGCCAAATGTGCCACTATGTATTTCGGTCATGATCAAATCTGCTTCAACCTTGTCCACACAACGAAGTAGAACACAATCATGGCTGCGCTTATAAAGGATGCCATTGCTTAGGAAGAACTTGGCAGCAAATCTCCTTAAGAACTTTTTGTCATTGACAGAAGCTCCTTCAGGATATTCTCGAGTCTGGAGATACCTTTTGATTTCATGAAACCAGGGTTGTTCCACTACTTCTTCGGTGTTAATCTCATGACTGTGCGCAGGTTCTTCCATTCGTTCAATGGTGATTTGGGGAGCCTTGTTATCCCAGTTGAGTTTAAACATGGAAGACATTGTAGCCAGAGCGTCGGCTAACTGATTTTCTTCTCGCGGGAAATGCTCGAAGGTAATCTGCTCCAAATGAGGCAACAATGTCAAGACATGTTCTTTGTATGGGATAAGATTAGGATGTTTGGTGTCCCACTCTCCTTTGACTTGAATGATAACCAAAGTCGAGTCCCCAAATACGACTAAAGATTTGATTCCCAAATCTATAGCAGCCTTGAGACCAAAGATGCAAGCTTCATATTCAGCCATGTTGTTGGTACAGCTGAAGCAAAGTCGGGCAGTGAAGGGTGTATGGCAACCTTCTGGAGAAATGAGTACCGCACTGATACTGTTGCCAAGTGCATTTGAAGCACCATCAAAGTATAGGGTCCATTGGGATCCTTATTCAGGTCCTTCATACGGTCTGTTACCTTCAATGTTGTCCAATGTCATGATGTCCTCGTCTAGGAAGTCGAATCTCATGGATTGGTAATCTTCAACGGCTTGATGAGCTAGATGGTCAGCTAGTACACTCCCATTTATAGCTTTTTGGGTAGTATACTGGAAATCATACTCAGTCAGGATCATCTTCCATCTAGCGATTCTTCCAAATAAAGCGGGCTTCTCAAAGATATACTTGATCAGATCCATCTTGGAAATCAGCAAAGTGGTATGAGTCAACATATACTGCCTTAGCCGGCGAGCAGCCCATACCAAAGCGCAGCAAGTTTTCTCGAGCAGTGAGTAGCGAGTATCACAGTCGGTAAACTTTTTGCTAAGGTAATAAATGGCATGCTCTTTTCGGCCAGACTCGTCATGTTGGCCCAGTACGCACCCCATTGAGCTATCCAAAACAGTTAGATACATGATTAACGGCCTTCCTTCGACGGGTGGCATCAAAATAGGAGGTTCTAGTAAATACTCCTTGATATTATCAAAAGCAACTTGACAATCATTGTTCCATTCAACCACTTGATCTTTCTTCAACAGTTTGAAAATTGGCTCACAGGTAGATGTCAAGTGAGAGATGAACCTCGCGATATAGTTTAAGCGTCCCAAGAATCCCCTAACCTCCTTTTCAGTGCGGGGGGCAGGCATTTCTTGTATAGCCTTTACTTTAGTTGGATCAACCTCAATGCCTTTGTTGCTGACAATAAATCCCAAAAGTTTACCAGACCTAACTCCAAAAGTGCACTTGCTTGGGTTCAGTCTGAGCTTATACTCCTTCAACCTGACAAACAGCTTTTGCAGATGATCAAGGTGTTCTTCTTATGTCTGTGATCGAGCTATCATGTCGTCTACGTAGACTTCAATCTCATGATGTATCATGTCATGAAATAAAGCTACCATGGCGCGTTGATAGGTTGCCCCTGCATTCTTCAGTCCGAATGGCATCACTTTGAAGCAGAAGGTACCCCATTGCGTGACAAAAGTAGTTTTATCCATGTCCTCGGGGGCCATTTTGATCTGGTTGTATCCCGAGAATCCATCCATGAAGGAAAATACCTTGTGTTGAGCTGTGTTGTCAACCAAGATGTCGATGTGTGGCAGTGGAAAATCCTCTTTAGGGCTAGCCCTGTTTAAGTCCCGATAGTCCACACACATTCTGACTTTGTCGTCCTTCTTAGGCACGGGAAAAATGTTAGCAACCCATTGTGGATAGGAAGTAACAGCCAGAAAGCCAGTGTTGAATTGCTTCATTACCTCAGCTTTGATCTTCTCAGACATGTCGGGCCTCATTCGGCGGACCTTTTGCTTGATCGGTGGACAATCTTCTCTTGTAGGGAGACGATGAACCACGATATCTGTGTCTAACCCTGCCATATCTTCATAGGACCAGGCAAAGATCTCAACATATTCGTTCAACAATTGCACTAGACGCTCTTTGACACCTGGCTCCAGGTTGGCACCTATTTTGACCTCTTTCTTGTCTTCCTCTGTTCCCAAGTTGATGGTTTCTAGAAACTCTTCATGAGGCAGAATATCCCTCTCTTCTTGTTGCAAAAGTCTGGCTAACTCTCCCGGCACTTCACAATCTTCATCAACTTTGTACTCAGCGTGATTGACCAAATCTTCAGAGTTACCGAAGGCTAAAGCAGAATAGTCACCCATGGAATCCGGAGTGGATGGGTACCTGCATTTGTGAGTGTGGGTGTGTGTAAGGGATAACCATCCTTAAACAAAACAAAATGCAAAAAAGAAAGAAAATGAACACAACAATTTATAGATGAAAACGTCCAATGATTCCTTAAAACATGGCATTTGATAATGAAGAAAATCAAGCCCTTACAAATGGACCTATATGCCCCGGGCAAGGCATAAGGTGAAAATAGTGTACGAATTGTTTAGTTATTACAGACCAAAATAGGAAATTGTACAAAGATAAATTTACTGGTTGATGAAGGTGATGTGAATAAAATCCTTTGCTTCCCAGTTGCTTAAACCCCCTTCGACGGTTGGAAAGATCCAATCTTCAAAGTTGTCCTCTTCATCATCATCTTCTACAACATTGATTCCATGGTGAGTGATTTTGACGGGTGGTCCTCCAGCCTTGGAGCGACGCATAGCTTTCTGGCCTGCAGTAGTAAACCCTAATCCAAACTTGTCCGTCTTATGGGGAAAATCAGGCAGTTGCCCCCACACTGTGCTCTTTCCTTCTTTAATTACAACATCTGCGTCCTTGAGAGATTCCATCCTAGATACATGCTTGGGAACGATAGGCACCTCAACCATTGTCTTCACAACTGAGACCTCAGGAGAAACTTCCTCAAAATGTTGGAAAGGCGTTTCTATGAACTCGCCATCCAACTCCACATAGCGGAAGGAGTTGAGGTGACTTATCATGTACTCTTCCTCGATGTGCACCATTATAATCTTACCCTTAACATGATACTTCAACATTTGGTGTAAAGAGGAGGTAACTGCCCCAGCATAATGGATCCACGGTCTTCCCAACAAACACGAATATGAAGGACGGATGTCCATCACATAAAAGGCGGAGTTGAAAACTTCTGTGCCCACTTTGATAGGAATGTTAACCTCTCCGTGAACCATTCTTTTGGACCCATCAAAAGCCCTAACAACGATGTTACTAGGTTTGAGGGTCAATCCTTCGCAGTCCAAACGGTCTAACCCTTTCTTCGGCAGCACATTCAAAGAAGAACCGGTATCAACTAAGACATGGGTGAGGGTGGTTCCCCTGCATTCAACTGAGACATGTAGTGCATCATTGTGTTTCCTTCCATTGGGAGTCAAATCAACATCGGAAAAACCAAGACCATTATCAGCAGTAAGGCTAGCCACGCACTCCTGAAACTGGTCAACCGAAGTTTCTTGGGGCACGTGTGCCGTCTTTAAAAATTTGATAAAGGCCTTAGCATGGGCCTCAGAGCAGAGTAGAAGAGCCAACATGGATATTTTGGAAGGGGTCTGCCCTAGCTGTTCCACGATGTCGAAATTGCTCCTTTTGATTATTTTCAAGATTTCTTCCATTTCTTTCTGGGTGGTTTCGGGGATAACCACAGTATGAGCCTTCGTCCTGCCAGGCGCTTCTAGTATCCCCTTACCCTTATCGGTAGTATCAACAGATGGTCTTACCTCATGAGTATCCAATTCTTCAATTATCGGGTCTTGCACAGATGGCTTAACAGGCACAGAAGCTTTCGAGGGTCCGAAAAATGCTCGAGGGGGAGCAATCTCCGAAGAAAAAATCCGTCCGCTGCGAGTTATCTTGCTTGTTCCCACAATGTTCCCTATATCAGGGGTTTCCTCTTCAGAATTTTCTTGGACTACTTCAATCTGTTTGATACCATGATAGAAGATTTCTCCTCCGTAGTTCCATGGTATCGTTTTGTTAGATTGATACGGGACAGGCCCCGACATGGTGATTTTTAATGGTACAAATTTAGGGTCGGGCGTAATCTTGACAGGCCTTTTGCAAGCCTTGGGAAGATTGTCGGAGATGGTTATTATTGCGATGTCATTGGTTGAAGTAGCAAAAGTAGCAGGAGTAACAGGAGTGAATGTATCAACATGAGTTTTTTGGAAGAGTATCTCTTGGGTATCCATCAGGCGTTGGATACCTGATTTCAACATTGGGCAGTCAGCTCGTATGTTCAAACAAAAGTAACAGTCTTTTCCACAGCCTGGGAATATCCCGGCTCTCTTCAAATTCCCTTTAATCATTGGTAACGGATTCAAAAGGTCGGCAACATTGGTAACATGAAGGTCTTCTATAACGGCATGAACATTATGACTGTGCTTGGGCATCGAAGTAGATATCATGTTGGGCTTCTCAGGAGCATCAAACTCTACCTCCTTAGCGTATATTAGGTCTTGGATTTTGTTCTTAAGCGCCCAACAATTATTGGTATCATGCCCTACACTGTCGGAGTGGTAAGCACATTTTGCATTAGAGCGGTAATATTGCGAAGAAGTATTAGGGTTCTTTGGCGCTTCCTTCAAATTGGTAAGATTCATCTTTAATAAATGAGGGAGTACTTGAGCTGGCGTCATGTTGATTCGGGTGAACTTCCGTTGTGGCCTTTCTACCCGTTGTTGATTAGATCTTGGCTGATTGCCACGAGGTTGATCATTTGAAGAGTTTTGAATCATCACAGCCCCTACAGTTGGTCGACGCTCGATTCTTCCTTGATTTTTCTGAGAATAAACAGCATAGGCTTCCTTCTTAGCTGGGAAGGCCTTCTTAACAGCAGCAGACGTGGAGGTATCTTTCTGAATCTTACCACTTTTAATGTCGGCCTCGACCCTTTCGCCGGTCAAGATTAGTTCGGTGAATCCCGCGGAGGAACTCCCAAATAAATGATTGAAGAAAGGACCAGACAGGGTCCCTAAAAACATGTCAACCAGCTCTCTATCCGACAATGGTGGGTGTACCCTTCCATCCAGATCACGCCACTTCTGGGCATACTCTTTAAACCCTTCATTAGAAGCCATACCCATACTCTGTAGTTGAGTACGAGTGGGCGCCAAATCAGCGTTGTATTGGTATTGATGGTAGAAAGCAGCAGCTAAGTCTTCCCAGTTATGAACCTCAGACCTCTCAAGTTGATAGAACCAGTCCAATTGTGTGCTTGACAAACTGTCTTGAAAAAAAATGTACCCAAAGGTCTTTATCAGATGAGTGGGGTTGGATCTTTCTGACATAGGATCTCAGATGCATCTTTGGGCAGGACAGACCTTCATACTTAGCAAATGTTGGTACTTTGAACTTGGGAGGAATGACGATCCCATCGACCAACCCTAATTCTTCAAAATTTAAACCAGGTACCCTTTGCAACTCCATGGCTGCCAATCGATCCTCAAGATTCTTATATTTATCATCTGCCGGGGGATATTGTTGTTCGGAGTAGTCTTCATCCTCTTCCTCTTCTTCCTCTTCAACTTTAGATTCAGAAGGTATCGCAACTCCTTTTCCTTTACCAGCCCTACATCAGATGTTGAGGGGAACTCGATAACTTTTCTAGCATTGCTTTCAAACCTTCTTCCAAAAGTAGCTACTCCGGGCCTTTTCTTCTTTTTCTCTTTATTTTTCTCCAACAGTGCTTTGAGGTCCTCTTGACCCTTTGCTAAGGTCATGAGGAGCTGCTGAAATTGAGAATTGTGTGCTTGCAGATCCTTAACCGTGTGCTCCAAATCCATCTTGCTGAAATAAACAACAGAAAGATAAGGAAACCTGGTGTGAAGACCTATTTATGCATATGATGAATGGTATGTTATTCATGTAATGAATTCAAGGATTCAGAAATTCAAATTTGTTGCAAACAAAAAGGAACACACGTCATATTAAGAAGAAATTGTTAGTACATAAGTGCCCCATGGGCAAAGTATTACAAAATTCTTAATGTAAAAAGACATTGCGCATCCTCTTTGGTGCGATGTAAATGTTAAGAGTTTCCTCCTCATGAAGTCAGCGGGTAAGCTCCAAAACCTTCTTCTCACTGGCATAGAAGCTGGCTTCAAAAGTGTTCCGCTCTTCTTTGAGTTGGATCCAACTCTTTTGTAATTCTTCCCATGATGTTGGCATGTCAGGGTGTAGGAGGGTGTATGGAACCTCTCCTTCCATCACAGTCTCTTTGATCACGGGGAGAATGTGAGGATATGGCATCATAAGATTCTGGGCACGGGTTCGTACCCACTTGAGATAAGGCTCAAGGGGGATGGAATTCTTGTGCCCCAGTGTCTTACTATCCACCTTGTTGGGAATCCTCCAAGCTCTGATGAATCTTTGTCGAAGTCCTTGCGCATCGTTGTCGAAGTCAAAAACTAGGTCAGGAATCAGCATGTCATGAGGGCCATCCCTCTGTGCATATCCAAACTGTCTTAGAGCCAAACAGGGGTTGTAGGTAATGCCTCCCCTAATTCCAAGTAGTGGGACATTAGGGAATTCCCCACAACGATCAATGATGATGACATTTTCTCTAGACCGAGAACACCAATGTACATCAGAATGTGTGAGGGTCATCAACCGTTGTAACCACCTTAAACCCTGCTCATTCTTCAAAACTGATTGTGGAAGGTGAGAAATAAACCACCTCGCTAGGAGAGGAGTACAACACATGAGAACACCTCTTTTCCTCATTGTTCGTGTGTAAAATGAGTGTAGGATGTCCCCAAGCAATGTAGGCACAGGATTTCGAGATATGAAAATCTTGACAGCATTCACATCTATAAGTTGATCAGGGTTTGGGAACAGGACCAACCCATAGATAAGGAGTGCCACAATCTCTTCAAAGGCTTGTAGATCAAGAGAATTCCAGCAGTCTTGTGCCTTCTCAAACAGAAACTTTGCCAAGAAACCCTTGACACCACTTCTGGTTTCCCAATGTCCCTTGATGTCAGATGGTTGCAAGTGTAATGCTTGAGCAACATCTTCAGGCTTTGGTTCTTTTTCTGTACCGTTGTAGGGTAGTTAATGAAGAATAGGAACTCTCAGGAGTTGAGAAAATTCCTCCAAAGTAGGTACTAGTTGGTAATCAGGGAATGTGAAACTGTGGTGTATGGGGTCAAAGAACTGGAAGAGAACTTTCACCATGTCTTCTTCAATGTTGGAGTTGACCAAGTTGAGAAGCCTACCATGTCTTTCACTGAAGAGAGAATTCTCTGGAATCCTGGAAGTGAACTCCTTGAGTTGAGGAGCGATTCTCACAAGGTTGACTTGAATGGTTTTCCCGGGAAGAGATTCCATGACTTATAAAACAAGAACAAAGATGAAGATCCAAACCCTTGAAATGGTTAGTGGATGTATATGATGCTTTATGATGTTAATGATGTATGCACAAGCACATGTACAAGCAAGTCACACAAAACCCTAGTTTCAGGCTTGCATGAGGTTTCATAGGTAAATACCCTCTTGAGTTTAGTTGGCTCAAACCTGTCCTATAAATAGTAACCGGGTTCTAAGGAGCTCAATATCACTGGATCATTTTCTATGTTCATTGTTTTGGTTTAGCCACTTAACTAGCGACCAAAATATTCCAAGAAAACAACCCTCAATGAGTGTAGTATCGAGTATCTACCAACTTCGGACTGCACCAAAGCCGGTCATCTCACTACCCCTAATAAAAGGCCAAGATGGTCAAGTAAGGTTCTAAGAGTTCATTAGTGCTTTATGACATCACTCAGCGGCCCCGTATTCTCTTTGATTGACTCAAAGGCTACCGATACTCACAAATATGTTGCACTAATATAGCTATTGCTTCAACCATGTCGGTATACCCCGCACAGTTTCCACAACGTATTTCTATTTACCTATGAATGTTTCCCAAATTCGGGTAGAGGATTTCAAGCCCAAACAAGAGAACCAAATGTAAAGCAATCAAAGCAATCAAGATAAGCATGCAAAGGTAATCTAAGCCCTAAGGTTACTCCACTTTTAAAGCTTTCCCCAGCAGAGTCGCCAGTTCTGTGATACGGTGGGAGAACTGACTTGGGATTTTGTGTTTGCAAATGTTTCGGTTTAGCAAGAGTCGCCACCGACTTTTTATTTTATCCTAAGGAAAGGTCAAAAAGCACAGGAAAGACCTTTGAGATGTTTTCTTGGGTTCGGGGAGTAGGTTATAGAAAGGGAAGGTATTAGCACCCTTTTTATCCATGGTTATCCATGGGATCTTAGTTACTTGTTTAGATCACTTGCTTTGCTTTTCAATTGTTTGAAATGGTGCTCTTCAATTGTTTGAAATGGTGCTTTGTGTGTGGTTTTGAAAGATGTTTTGAAAAGAGGCCATCATTGTGGCAACCTTTGTAATGATTCTTGTTTGAATGTGTACAAATGTGTTTTTGCCTTTTTAAAAGTTTTCAATGTTTGAAAGTAGGGTTTTGAAATTGTATTGTGAAGTGTGTTTTGAAAATAGCAAGGATGTTTTGCAAGCTTTTGATCAAGTAACTAAGAGCTATCTACCCTATTTTACTCAAAGATCTTTCTTATGTTTTTAACCCTTTTAACAGTGTTGCTTCACCATTGTATTTGGTGAACAACCTTATGTTAGGATGTTAAACGGGACAGGCGCGGGTCATCGTATAGACCATAATAGCAATTGTGTCAAGTATTTTTGGCAATTTTCTTGAGGGGCTTGATCATTTTTGTTTAGGCAACTCAGATAGCGTCATCGAGGGACTATGATCTTTTGTTTTTCCAAAGTACTTGACATGCATACCATGGCCCATTTTTGAAGGCAACAAGTGGATTGTAACGCTAGGGGTGCAAGTGGGCATTGTGTTTGTTTTTTCATGCATTTTTGTCTTTGATTAGGTCAAACTATTTGTGTTGATTTTGCATACAAACCCTAATTCTCTAATCATGGCATAATTGAAAGCTTAAAGGTGCGAGAATTTAAACTCTAAACTATTACAACATGATATAGGGAGGGGGTACAAATTTTAATAGGGGATTATTTTGCAAGAAACTAAGCCCTAAATTATTACAACCAAATTGAATTTGCAAGGCATAATATTTGAATGTACAATATTTAAATAAATACAATAAATAAATATTAAATAAAATGTATTATGCAAAAAAGTTTTTTTAGGTATGTAAAGTATTTTCAATGGAAAGAAATGTAAAGAAATAAATAAAAAGTTAATTTTAATTATTTTTAGGGTAAACCCTAATTCCTTAAAGAAATGGTGTTATTTAATATTTATATACAAAAAGTATCAATATGTACAAAAATAAAAGTATATTGAAAAAAAGTATTTTTTAGTATAAAATATCAATAAAAATAAAAATGTATTATTTTTGTGTTTTTTGTTATTCTAGGCTTTTAATAAAATAAAGTATATATGTATATATATATATATATATATATATATATATATTAAATATATTAAGTGTGTAAAAAATAAAATAAATTATTTACAAAAATGTATATATTTCAGGAAAATATTTTCAAATGTGAATAAAAATAATAAATGAAAATAAAAGTATTTTTTTTACATTATTTTTAAGTTTAAACAAAATAATATAAAATATTTAAACATTTTAATGCTAGCAATAACTAAAATAAATACCAAATAAATGTAAAAATTTATGAAAATATTTTTTAGGCATTTTTTATGTTTGAAAATAAAATAATAAAGTCAGAAATAAAATTAAAATGCAAAAATAATAAATATACAAAGAAATGGGCCAGGGAGGTGTGAAACTGAAAAAGGGGTGTCAAAAGTAGGAAATAGCCAGGCCCAACCCAGCTACTTCATCTTCTTCCTCTGTCCAACAGAAACACGCGTATGGCCAGTTCAAACTTGTATCTCCTGTTTCAGTGTTTTTTTGACAAAACTCAAAACATGAAACTTGTAGAGCATCAAACAACGATTTCAACCATATAAAACATTAAATCTAACTCTCAAAGACCAGAGAGAATTTCTCTGGCCCTAATTTCTAACCTAGTTTTTTCAGAAAGTTCATGGATGAAATTCTCCTAACACGATTAATATAAATGAAAACTAAGCACATGTATGGTTTCAGGGTAATGAATACAACATCTTTCATTCACAAACTTAAGTCTAAATGTTCCTAAATAGAGAGATAGAAGTTCATGAAATACATGTTTCAGTTGAGTTCGAGCTGGACAATGCAGCAACTTTCAACGAGTCCTGAGGTTCTTTTGAGCTTGCTTGATTTCCCCTGAACCTTTCCCAATGCTTAGTTTGTTTTGAAGTAGCCTGAATCGTGCTACAGAACTCAACCTGCAAAGCTTCCAAACAAAAACGGTGGACACTGTAAATAGAGTTACAGTTGGCAATGGAGGTTTGGGATAGTTTGAGTGAGTTGAATGGAAGGTATTGGAACAAGTTTGAGGCAAAACGCATGAGGCAAAGTGAGGATGGAAGTGATTCTGCAGGGCTTGCCCTGTTTTGCAAGAAAATGTGGTTTTTGAGTATGAGGAGGTTTGAGAGGTCAAAGGCTCGTGCTTCTGGCTTGTAAGGATATGAGAAACTTGTTTGAAAACTTTTCTTGAGTTTAATATATCAGATGTGTGTGTTATGAGCTTTTGTCCATTTTACTTGTTTTGAAAGCAAAGATGTGAAGTGACCAAGCTATGGCATGTATAGGCTAGTTACAAGCATGCTCAAGTTGGTGTACTACGCCTGAGATTAGGGAACTTGTTTGCTGCAAGGAAAAAAGTCCAAGGCTCAAGAAAATTCAATTTGACATAAATTTTCCTTTATGAAAATGGTTAATATGAGTTCATAGTGTTGATGTGGGTCAAAATTCAATGAGGTTTGACTGTCAATTGGCCACAGTTGACTTTTTCCCCAATACAGTTGATTTTTAGGTCAACTGTCCAATTGACTGGGCAAAAATTTGATTCAAGGCTTGAAACTTGGTATGGACAAACTTGTGAGTCCAACATGAAGTATGAAAGTCACTTTGGGCATTGTAGGTCAAAACATCCTTGTGCAAACTCAAACCCTAATTTATGTCAACAATGTAAGGAGGTGTCTTGAGCAGAGCAAACCCTAGCTTGATCTTGAGTTCCAAGAGTCTTGTGATGAGAAATGTTGATGAAATGAGAGGGAAAATTTTGGGGTACAACACCAGGCAAAAGTTAAGGATTGAAAGCGTATGACTATGTCCTGTGAAATCACCACTGTCAACTTTATCACCGAGGTCTGAGTTCAAACGGTCCAAGATTAATCCAATCAACTTCTGTTAATGACAAGGGGAATTTGAAGACATTGGGGAAATAGTATAGTTGGAATGCAATGAGATCATTTAACATGGCTATTTGTTTTTGTTTTCAATTTTTCTTTCGACGATTTCCTCTTACTAGGATATCCGTCTCTTTGTACAAAAAAACGCCTATTCATGGGCAAAATATCAATACAAATATACTTTGAAGTGCAAACTTTCTGTTTTTGATTTTTGAATGCAAACTTGTCCAATGACTAAAATTAAACGAACATATGCATATGAACATAATTAAAACTATTTGGCACATGTGACCTGCTAAGCAACAACAAGCACCTCTTTAATGTATATTGCAATATCCCCACAGAGTTGTTTCATTAACATTATCCCAACAAGACGGTGTTGTACCCTAAATTTTGCCCCTAACTTTTTCAGTCGCACTTTCATACCATATTTTGTTATTCAATCACAATCATTAATAAATAGCATCATTCATCACATTTGCATCCTATCTTTAAGTTTGCTCTTGTGTTATTGATTAACTTCTAATCAAAATACAAAAAAAAAATAGTTGTCTTTGTCTTTTCAAAATTATGTTTTACAGGTACTGAGTCGAAGCATCTGATGAATAAGGATTTCTGCCTTAAAAAAATCAAAAAAATACAGCATGCATCGACACATGCAGGTATGTATCGACTCATCCAGTTGTGTTTAACTAGCATATGTCGACACATGCAGGTATGTATCGACTCATCCAGTTGTGTTTAACTAGCATGTGTCGACACATGCAGGTATGTATCGACTCATCCAATTGTGTTTAACTAGCATGTGTCAACACATGCATGTATGTATCGACTCATCCTGTTTGAATAACTTGCATGTGTCGACACATACGTGTTATGTATCGACTCATGCAGTTTGTGTGATTCTGTAATGAGTTAAAATAACAGTATGTATCGACACATAGAGGCATGTATCGACACATGCTGTGTTATACTGCTAGGATGTATCGACGCATACCACACATGTATCGACTCATAATAGCAAAATGCACGTGTTTTTTGAAAAAAAAGCCAGCAATTTCAAACTATTATCATTTTGGCTCCAATTTTTTCTGCATAATTTGAAATTATATCATTAATATAAATTTGGCTCCAAGAATCAATTACCAAATTACCACTAACCCCAATCCTAAAACTCTATAAATAGAGACCTCATTTCATTTAAATCATAAGCTTTTGATAGCTAAACTCATCTTGCTAAAAAAATCTCTCAATTCTCTCTATCTACCAAATTCACTCAAAGCTCCATTTTCAAAAAGTTAGTAAGCTTTGCATTGAAGCTTACTAATCTTTGAGCTAAATCTTCATCCCAAACACTTTTTCTTCATCAATTATCTACATCCAAGCTTTGGTGATTGATTCTTGTTGTTGAATTGAAGCAAATTCTGGAAGTTGTTTGATAATTCTTTAATTCTACCTTTGGTAAGTTGGATCATCATCTTTCACAATGTGATCTCTTGTGGATTTCTGGTTTTGATTCATTGAGAACTGTTTTATGATTCCATTAGTTCTATTTATTTCATAATTTGCTGGAGTTTTCATGCTCAATTGGGTCCATGATCATAAGGTGTTTGATGAAAAGTTGAAACAAGAATTTGATCTTTAAAATGTTGTTTTCTACTGATTTTTAACAGGTTGCAATCAATTGTTGTAACATTGCAATTGATTTTCACAGAAAATTGATTTGATAAAAAACATCACTGATGCAATAGGTTGCTGTCTAAGCACATTTGATTGTAACAATGCCAAAAATATTTTTCTGCCTTATTTTGGGGCTGTTTTGACTCAAAAAAATTTTTGCTCACTCTCTTTGATGGATAACTTGGATTGCAATATTAAATGTCCAATTTGCCTTTAAACTTAATGGAATTTGTGATGTAGATGAAGTTGGATAAATGTTCATCAATTCAAATCTACCTAAGAGTGAATTATTTAATTCATTTTTGGTGTTTTGGATTAATGATATATTTAGTGCTTTAATCCATCTAGAGGAGTGGTTGAATTTAAGGATGAAAGAATTTTGAAATGGTGATTCAAATTAGCTTATCATTCCCCTCCCTCTTTATCTAATCCTTTTCTTTTTTTAATTGTGCTACATGTTAAGGGATGGTGATCTCTATATCATTTATCCAAACATGAAGTACATAGATTGCTATTAACCGACCTCAAAATAGGTGCGGCTTCTACATAAGTCCACTTACGATTGCTTAACATAGCGCTAAATTTTGTCCCGATTCAAATAAATGATCATTCGTGGCCCAAACTTATGATTGCAAGCCCAAGTATGTTAATTTGATCTCTTTGATCCAATAACCTTGAGATTCATTTTGTGGAGGCTTTGGTTCTACCAATCCTCTAATGGATCTACAACACCTTTGGTCAACGCGGATCACTTAAACATCGTTGATCATTAAATGTTGCCTTGAGAATTTATTAAATGGATGATATACTTGACAAAAAGTAAATGCAACTTGTTGTGTGGAGGATTTCGTTCTACCAATCCTCTAATGAGTTCCAAATGCAAGTTTCAAGATGGTCATCCAACTAACCACTAATTACTAACAATTGACTTTACTTTATGCTTTTATTTTTTATGCTTTATGTACCATTTACTTTTTGCATTTACATTTCATGCTATTTTCATCTTTTCTCACTTGAGCATTTACTTTTATGTCATTTTTATTTTGCTCACTTGAGCTTTTCTTTTCCTTTTAAAGACACTTAATAATCAACATGAACCATAAAAATCATTAATGATACTTGGACTACTTGGTTACTATCCTTTGCATTATGGAGTGATGGACTTCTTGGACTTAGGAATAGAAGCCTTGGCTTATATTGGAGACCTTTTGACCTCAATGGATATTTTGTCTGAAGCTCTTGGGGTTTACCTCAAGACATTGGGTTGTTTGTTTGTTTTGTGTGCAGGTTATTGTGATTACATACTTTGTTTGTAATCTGGAATTCACCCGTATACAACCGTTACTCTGCCCAATTTTTTCGAAGACTTAATACACTTGAAGTTTGGTTCTCTCAAGAGGTCTAGTATCTTTGCTTGCTTGGTTTCAATCCAAAGAATGGGAATTCTATATTGGATCACAATGTCAAGTATCGGCTTCTTGTTGGTTAGACGGTTCTCTTCCTTAGCTTTTACCTTATGCTTTAGGATAGTCCCTTCATCTCCTCCCATCTTCTTTAATTTTCAAAATCTTCTCATCTTCTTTCAAAATCTTCTTTGTTTTTAATCTCGAACCGCTTTCATAATAAACCTCGACTTTGTTGAGTGCCTTTTATTTTAAAACTTCTTTTCTTTAAACAAACTTCAATACATTTAATCATACTTTGACATTTCTTTCAAAATTAACAAAAACACTTCAACTCATTCAAACTCTTTTGTGCGCCCGGACACCTTTTCCCTTAAAACCTTTTTTCAAGGTGAGACATGACTCATTGATAGTCGAGCAAAATTATCCTATCCCTATGGTTATAAAGGTGTCGACTTTTCCACTTGAGTACTAGAGGCGTTCTCAAACCCTCACTCTTGTTGATGCATGGTCCATCTTTCTCACACCTTGTGGGCGTTAGTCGAGATTTCTCTCCTAACAATGACGACTTGTCTCATTGTTTAAAATCAACCAACAGACAAGTCTTTTCTAGAGGAACTTTGTGTACCCTGATCCCCTATTGCACGAAAGGTGGTACGTAGGCACTAAAGGTTCGCAAGCGCGGCGTATGCAAAAATCATAAAAAATATTTCTTTTCTCACCTCCACTATCCATTTTATATATAACACATTTTCATAACCAAAATATACAGATTTTTTCAAAGAGGTTCCTGCAGAGTACCGTAGATGTTTAGGGTGTTAATACCTTCCCTTTGCATAACCAACCCCCTTACCTTGAATCTTTCCCCCTTTTTTGGGTTATTCTCTCTTTTCCCATTCCTTTGGAAACAATAAAGCGCGGTGGCGATTTTGATTTTGATTTGTATAAAGTCTAGTCAATCCAATGGCTTAGTCTTGAACATTTCTACCGCTACAGAAAAATGGCGACTTCACTGGGGAAAGATTGACCTCTTGCTGGTCCATCCCTAAGTGGGTTGAGCCTATCTTTGTTTATATTTGTATATGTGTTATTATGTTTATGTGTTATATTTGGTATATATGTTTGTCTAGATTTTCCTGGTTTACAAGGTACTTGGTGATTACTCATAAGTCCTATACTCGGACTTGGGCAAACTTTAAGATAGGACGAGCGGTATAGTCATGTTAACTTTGAGGGAGTAATCCCATAAAAGGAGACATGAGATCCCCCACTCAGTGGAGGCCTCTTTGACTGTAGTGTCGTTTACCGAGTAATCGGGAAGACGTGCTGCTTTCGACCTGGGAGCCTGCTGAAGCTGAGGACCGTAGATTACCTAACCCATCTTGGCCTTTTAGGTGTAGTGCGGAAGCTATGACGGAGTAATCTGGAAATAGTTGTCACGCGATACTACGCTCGGACGAGTCTTTCCTGAGAATATTATTAATTACCGAGTTAATCGGGACGTTGGTAATATCCAAAGGAAGGATGTAGACTCTGGGAACCTCTTAGAACCTTGTTCGGCAGGTGATAACCGTTAGTCCTTACCTTATAGGTTATACCTTTGACTCCAGGCTCGTGACTCTGAACCATGTGATCCTGTTACTGTACAGTGCATTGCATAACATTGCATATCATTTGCATCCTCTGCATCATTCTACATACATCCAGGTTGTTCAGGATCTTATTCCCAGTTGCTTCTTTCTTCCAGTTAGTCGTATACCATCAAGCTGATTCCTCAACAAAACTACGGGACTAGAGTTGCTGTTAGATTGAGAATGGAAAACCAAGAACAACACAACATGGAAGTTAGAATGGAAATCAATGAGTTGAAGTCAGGCATGGCCAAACTTACCGAGATGATGCAAGGCTTGATTTCCAGAGGAGAGCCACCTCAAAGGACTGTGATATCTGAAATCCTAACTGTTGTTGTTGACAATCAAACTATCCAGCATACATCTACTGCATGGCCAGAGTTTGGGTTACCTCAGAATTACTCTCCGCCTATTGCAATTACTTTAATGGTTGGCCAGTCTTCCCGACCAATCTTTTAGGCTCCAGTTTTCACTGAACCTCAGACAATCATTCACACTGCTTCTCGTCAACCTGCTGCACAAGCTGCTTTTGGGAACCCTCTCTTTGAGTACCATGCTTCCAGTCCTCGAAGTGTGAGCCAAGGAGACTTTGGTGAGTTTGAAGAGTTCAAAGAACAGTATCAGACTTTGGAGAAGAGACTCAGAGCTATGGAAGGAAATGAGTTCTTCAGTGTTGATGCTAACAACATGTGCCTAGTTGCTGATCTGGTTATGCCTGCAAAGTTCAAGACTCCTGAGTTTGAGAAATATAAGGGGCATACTTGTCCAAGAAGTCATTTGGTGATGTACTTTCAAAAAATGTCTGCTTACACCAAGAATGACAAGCTTCTTATCCATTGTTTCCAAGATAGTTTGAGTGGAGATTCATTGAAATGGTAAATGGGACTTGAGAAAGGTCGTATCCAATGCTTCCAAGATCTTGTTGATGCTTTCATAAAGCAATACAAAAACAAGCTCGACATGGCACCTGATCGTCGCCAACTATAAAATATGTCTCAGAATGAGAAAGAATCTTTCAAGGAATATGCTCAACAACGGAGAGAATTGGCATCTCAAGTTGAACCACCTCTGGCAGAGAAAGAGTTAAATGATTTGTTCATGGATACTTTATCCCCTTTCTTTTGGGAGAAGATGATTGGTAGTGTGTCTTCCAGCTTCACAGACCTGGTGACTATTGGCCAGAGATTAGAAGAAGGAATCAAGAATGGTAAAGTGTCTAAAGCTGCTGAATCTTCTAATGGTGCAAAGAAATACCTTGGGAACTTTCAGAAGAAGAAAGAAGTAGAAGCCAATATTGTCTCGACTGAGAGAAGAGGACCTCGCAGTAGGCCTCAATACATTGATCAATCACAAGTAGAAGTTGTTACTCCTACAGTTAATGCTCAACCAGTTCAGGTCCCTCAACAACAGAATATTGTGCAGAATCAGAATCGGAATAGGGCTCAATTTGATCCCATCCCTATGACATACACTGAATTGTACCCTGCATTGGTGCAGAAGGGCTTGATTACAACCAGGCCTCTGATTCCTCGAAATCCTCCTCCAGTCGGGTTCAGATCTGACCTTCACTGTGAGTTTCATCAGGGAGCTGCCGGTCATGATTTAGAGAGCGGTTATGCATTGAAAAACAGAGTGCAAGAATTGGTGAAAGCCAATATGCTCACTTTCAAATAGGTAGGTCCTAATGTTATCAACAATCCTTTGCCAAAACAAAGTGGCTGAAGACTGAGTCGGGATACCCTCAAGTCACCTCCTAAAGCTAGTGTTTCAGACAGGATAACTCATCCTTGTTACTGATTAGTCACTAAGCCATGTTTCTTTCTGTTGGCATTTTCCCCTTGTTTATGTTAAAATTGTTGCTTTCAAATACTGTTTATACTTTCATGTTAATTTTAATGAAATGAGCATTGCAATGTTTTGATTCAAATCATTTTCATTTATTGCTTTCAAATATATTTCTCTTGTTTACTCTCTTTATCAAGCTTTTGCTTATGAAAATATTTGAGGGAGGATGATGAAAACGAAATACCCATAATTGTTGCTGGTATGCTTTCGAATAAAACTTTGCTGAGGATATACAAGCATTGTTTCAACTCCCGAACACTGAAGAAATAAGGAAGTTAATCCCTCATTCGCCCCATTGAGCCTAGAAGTTGGAGTTTCTTTCTATACGAAAAACCGCGCAATCTTAACCTGGGGATGGATAGTTCTCAGTTAATTCGGTTGTGTATTCAATTACAAGAGAAATCGTGCAAGACACCTTTCAACAAAGGTCGTGATCAAGCTTTCCTTTGCACACGGCAAGAAGTGTCAAAGATGCTCTCAAACAAAAGATGACGAAGATGGTTCCCCGTAATCATTGAGCAAGGCAGTCATTATCTTTCCAAAAAAAAAAATGAAATGAAAAGAAAAATCAAAAGAAAAATCCCGCTAAGTCAAAACCTCTGAAGGAGACTTGGGCAAAAAACGGGGGCATCCCGCTGACTGTAATTCCAAATGAAACAGTTCAGGAAAAAACTGGGGCATCCCGCTGACTGTAATCTAAAAGGAAACTATTCAGGAAAAAGTTGGGAATAATAAATTCAATTAGAAGAGGTCTTCAAATCCTCAAAATTCTCCACCAGAGTTGAAAAAGTCCTCAAAACAACAAAATATGTAAGAAGAAATGACTGTCATTCTCAAGAATCCTTTAGCTTCTGAGCCATCGTCATTGCTACCATCAGTGCAACTCCAAAATCTCTTGGAACCTGAATGCATATTCTAAATTAACTGAACGTAGGACTGAAGAACATCACGAATATTGGGTTGGGTACAAATAAACTTTGAGCCTTTATCTTTTATTTCTTAAACCGTGAACCAGACCACGTTACAACCCTCAAATGACCTAATTGAAGCAAGGTTTCTTTTTAAAGCATACTACATCAAGGTTGCGTAAACTGACTCCTATGGTCTTTTTCAAATCATTTGTTTTGGTATCATACCTTTGATTATAAACCACTGTGTTTTAACCAGTGATGCATTTTCTATACACCAATAACATCATTTCAAAAATGATTTTGGATACAAAACTTTTGCATGAACTTTGCATTAAAATTACCATGTTTGATTAAACAATTTGCTTGCAAACAAGATTTCCTCGTCAAGGAATTTCAAACAGCTGAGAAACTTGGTCAGTGACCCTATCAGGGGCAAGTATATTCCAGACCCATTTGTGAATTAGTTCAAGATTTGCTGCTCAGTGCAAGTTTTCTCGGATTTGGTTAGCAAGAAAATCATTTTCAAGACTCATACAGGGGCATTCATCTCCAACAGACATTTCAGAACTGAAGCCATGATCAGTTTATTCCCAACAAACATTTCAAGAGCTGAAGCCATGATCAGTTTATCTCCAATAATCATTTCAGTGTTGAAGCCATGATCAACTTACTTCCAACAACTTTTGACTGAAGCCATGATCAGTTTATCTTCAACAGTCAGCTAATCTGTGACAAATCCTCAAGCATCTCTCCATGTCCTTCCTCCGAAAATCAATAGCTCAATACAATTTACAAGTGTGACAAATTTGGGTTCAAGACATTTTTTCTTCCCAAATAATTCGGCAGAGTTCTCCGTGTTGAGGAATCAAACTTCCAATCTTACCTTCACAAAAGAGTCAAACTCCATTCTCGTAAATGTCTGCATTACATGCATAGATCATTCATATATCATGCATAACAAAATTCAAACATAATGCATAACAAGAGTGTTTCATCCTCATTTGCATTTTCCTAGGTCTTGCTGCAGTTGTCATGTCACCTTGAGATTAAAGTCCAACTTACTTGGCACCTACCAAAACAGATGTCAGTTCAGCTATCTTTCTTTCGTCCAATACTAATCTTGTATATGTTGTTTCTTCTGTTGCCGTCCAAAGCCAATATTGGATGCTACCATCTTTTCTTTCATTCAAAGCCAGTATTGAATGTCAAGATCTCTTTTTCCATCCAAAGCCAATATTGGATGTTGTTACCTTTTTTTTCCGTTCAAAGCCAGTATTGAATGTCAAGATCTCTTTTTCCATCCAAAGCCAGTATTGGATGTTGTTACCTTTTATGTCGTCCAAAGCCAGTATTGGACGCCTTGAGCTTTTTTCTCGTCTAAAGCCATTATTAGACATTGAGCCTTTCCACTCATTCAAAGCCAGTATTGGATGTTGCGATCTTTTCTCTCGTCTAAAGCCAGTATTCGACATTGAGCTTTTCTTTCATTCAAAGCCAGTATTGAATGTCAGGATCTTTTGTTTCCATCCAAAGCCATTATTGGATGTTGTGATCTTTTCTCTCGTCTATAGCCATTATTAGACATTGAGTTTTCCCTTCATTCAAAGCCAGTATTGGATATCGTGTTTCTCTTCCGTCCAACGTCTTCCCTGGACGACTCTGATGTAGCTTCAGATTTGGTCTCATCCCACATCTAATGTTCTTCTAGATGCTTCTGATTGCCTTTTCCAGAGAGTTGTTCGCCTCATTCAATGCCATTCTTGGATGTCGCTGCTTACCTTCTCAGGTTTTTATCTTTTTTCCAAGTATTGCTGGTTACTATTTGTCACTCTGACAGATATCCAGAAATATCTTGTTGTTTTCCTAGCGTGTTTTTCTACGTCATTTCATCTAAGCTACCATAAGTTTCCAGTTTCAAGTCTTTCCATATTCCCACAGAGTCTGTCTCATCTCATACATCATTCAAAAAAAATATATATGTCAAAAAAAGAATCCATCCGTTCATTCATAACATATGCTATCATCTCATCGCATCAGGGATAAAATTCAGGTTTGTTTGTATTTAATTACTTTCCGCCTATCTGGCTAAAAGATAATTAAATAGGGGCAGTTATTTGACCCCTAAATTTTTCATTCGCACTTTCATACCATATTTTGTCATTCAATCACAATCATTAATAAATATCATCATTCATCACATTTGCATTCTATCTTTAAGTTTGCTCTTATGTTATTGATTAACTTCTAATCAAAATACAAAAAAAATATTGGTCTTTGTCTTTTCAAAATTATGTGTTGCAGGTACCGAGTCAAAGCATCTGACGAATAAGGATTTCTGCCTTAAAAAAAATCAAAAAAATCCAGCATGCATCGACACATGCAGGTATGTATCGACTCATCCAGTTGTGTATAACTAGCATGTGTCGACACATGCAGGTATGTATCGACTCATCCAAGTGTGTTTAACTAGCATGTGTCGACACATGCAGGTATGTATCGACTCATCCAGTTGTGTTTAACTAGCATGTGTCGACACATGCATGTATGTATCGACTCCTCCTGTTTGAATAACTTGCATGTGTCGACACATACGTGTTATGTATCGACTCATGCAGTTTGTGTGATTCTGTAATGAGTTGAAATAACAGTATGTATCGACACATAGAGGCATGTATAGACACATGTTGTGTTATACTTCTAGGATGTATCGACGCATGCCACACATGTATCGACTCATAATAGCAAAATGCACGTGTTTTTTGAAAAAAAGCCAGCAATTTCAAACTGTTATCATTTTGGCTCCAATTTTTTCTGCATAATTTGAAATTATATCATTAATTCAAATTTGGCTCCAAGAATCAATTACCAAATTACCACTAATCCCAATCCTAAAACTCTATAAATATAGACCTCATTTCATTCAAATCATAAGCTTTTGATAAACAAACTCATCTTGCTAACAAATCTCTCAATTCTCTCCATCTACCAAATTCACTCAAAGCTCCATTTTCAAAAAGTTAGTAAGCTTTGCATTGAAGCTTACTAATCTTTGAGCTAAATCTTCATCCCAAACACTTTTTCTTCATCAATTCTCTACATCCAAGCTTTGGTTATTGATTCTTGTTATTGAATTGAAGCAAATTCTGGAAGTTGTTTGATAATTCTCTAATTCTACCTTTGGTAAGTTGGATCATCATCTTTCACAATGTGATCTCTTGTGGATTTCTGGTTTTGATTCATTGAGCACTGTTTTATGAATCCATTAGTGCTATTTTCTCATAATTTTCTGGAATTTTCATGCTCAATTGGATCCATGATCATAAGGTGTTTGATGAAAAGTTGGAACAAGAATTTGATCTTTAAAATGTTGTTTTCTACTGATTTTTAACAGGTTGCAATCAATTGTTGTAACATTGCAATTGATTGTCACAGAAAATTGATTTGATAAAAAACTGCACTGATGCAATAGGTTGCTATCTAAGCACAATTGATTGTAACAGTGCCAAAAATATTTTTCTGCCTTATTTTGGGGCTGTTTTGACTCAAAAAAATTTCTGCTCACTCCCTTTGATGGATAATTTGGATTGCAATTTTAAATGTCCAATTTGCCTTTAAACTCAATGGACTTTGTGATGTAGATGAAGTTGGATAAATGTTCATCAATTCAAATCTACCTAAGAGTGAATTATTTAATTCATTTTTGGTGCTTTGGATTAATGTTATATTTAGTGCTTTAATCCATCTAGAGGAGTGGTTGAATTTAAGGATGAAATAATTTTGAAATGGTTATCCAAATTAGCTTATCATTCCCCTCCCTCTTCATCTAATCCCTTTCTTTTTTTAATTGTGCTACATGTTAAGGGATGGTGATCTCTATATTATTTATCCAAACATGAAGTACATAGATTGCTATTGACCGACCTCAAAATAGGTGCGACTTCTACATAAGTCCACTTACGATTGCTTAACATAGCGCTAAATTTTGTCCCGATTCGAATAAATGATCATTCGTGGCCCAAACTTATGATTGCAAGCCCAAGTATGTTAATTTGATCTCTTTGATCCAATAACCTTGAGATTCATTGTGTGGAGGCTTTGGTTCTATCAATTCTCTAATGGATCTACAACACCTTTGGTCAACGCGAATCCCTTAAACACCGTTGATCATTAAATGTTGCCTTGAGAATTTTTTAAATGGATGATATACTTGACAAAAAGAAAATGCAACTTGTTGTGTGGAGGCTTTGGTTCTACCAATCCTCTAATGAGTTCCAAATGCAAGTTTCAAGATGGTCATCCAACTAACCAGTAATTACTAACAATTGACTTTACTTTATGCTTTTATTTTTTATGCTTTATGTACCATTTACTTTTTGCATTTACATTTCATGCTATTTTCATCTTTGCTCACTTGAGCATTTACTTTTATGTCATTTTTATGTTGCTCACTTGAGCTTTTCTTTTCCTTTTAAAGACACTTAATAATCAACATGAACCATAAAAATCATTAATGATACTTGGACTACTTGTTAACTATCCTTTGCATTATGGAGTGATGGACTTCTTGGACTTAGGAATAGAAGCCTTGGCTTATATTGGAGACCTTTTGACCTCAATGGATATTTTGTCTGGAGCTCTTGGGGTTTACCTCAAGACATCGGGTTGTTTGTTTATTTTGTGTGCAGGTTATTGTGATTACATACTTTGTTTGTAATCTGGAATTCACCCGTATACAGCCGTTACTCTGCCTAATTTTTTCGAAGACTTAATACACTTGAAGTTTGGTTCTCTCAAGAAGTCTAGTATCATTGCTTGCTTGGTTTCAATCCAAAGAATGAGAATTCTACATTGGCTCACAATGTCAAGTATCGACTTCTTGTTGGTTAGACGGTTCTCTTCCTTAGCTTTTACCTTATGCTTTAGGATAGTCCCTTCATCTTCTCCCATCTTCTTTAATTTTCAAAATCTTATCATCTTCTTTCAAAATCCTCTTTGTTTTTAAACTCGAACCGCTTTCATAATAAACCTCGACTTTCTCGAGTGTCTTTTCTTTTAAAACTTATTTTCTTTAAACAAACTTCAATACATTTAATCATACTTTGACATTTCTTTCAAAATTAACAAAAACACTTCAACTCATTCAAACTCTTTTGTGCGCCCGATCACGTTTTCCCTTAAAACCTTTTTTCAAGGTGAGACATGATTCATTGATAGTCGAGCGAAATTCTCCTATCCCTATGGTTATAAAGGTGTTGACTTTTCCACTTGAGTACTAGAGGCGTTCTCAAACCCTCACTCTTGTTGACGCATGGTCCATCTTTCTCACACCTTGTGGGCATTAGTCGAGATTTCTCTCCTAACAATGACGACTTATTTTCTTGTTTATAATCAACCAACAGACAAGTCTTTTCTAGAGGAACTACGTGTACCCTGATCCCCTATTGCACGAAAGGTGGTACGTAGGCACTAAAGGTTCGCAATCGCGGCGGGTGCAAAAATCATAAAAAATATTTCTTTTCTCACCTCCACTATCCATTTTATATATAACACATTTTCATAACCAAAATATACAGATTTTTTCAAAGAGGTTCCTGCGGAGTACCTTAGATGTTTAGGGTGTTAATACCTTCCCTTTGCATAACCAACCCCCTTACCTTGAATCTTTCCCCCTTTTTTGGGTTATTCAATATTTTCCCATTCCTTTGGAAACAATAAAGCACGGTGGCGATTTTTATTTTGATTTGTATAAAGTCTAGTCAATCCAATGGCTTAGTCTTGAACATTTCTACCGCTACAGACGGTTACAATAAACCAATCCTCAACAAAGTTACCCATAAAGTCTTTTTGCACAGGTTAATCTCCAACCAGGGTCTCAATCTCTTGGCAGCTCTCCCCTGCTAAGTTGAATCCTTTAAGTAGAAGCCTTGTGGATCTCTTCCTCAAAGAACTCACCTCGTCAACAGTTCATCGAATATTCATCAACATGGTTTATTTCCCCAACATACAACAATTAAGGAACCACAAAATTCCCCAGCTTAGTCTATCCTCCCCAGCCAAGTCTGTATTCCCCCGACATAGTCTATCTCCCCCAACTGAACCTGTTATCCCCAGTTGAGGTTATCCTCCCCAAGCTGAGTCTATCTTCCTCGACTGAGTCTACACTCCCCATCTTGAGTTTTCCTTTCAGACTATTGCAAATAATAGGGCCACAACCCCTAATCCCTAGTAAAGTCGTCGACAAAACCTTTACTACCTCCAAAAGATACTATTAAGACTGGACCCGATCATATATTAGTACAACTTTCAAACTACTATGAAGCCTGGACCCGATCAGATAATAGTTAACTTCTCAAGTCACTATAGAGCCTGGATCTGGCCAAATAATAGTGTAACCTTTCAACTAACTATGAAGACTGGATCCGACCAGATAATAGTTAACTTTGCAAGATACTATGAAACCTAGACCCGACCAGATAATAGTTTAACTCTTCAAAGATAGAAGAACATGGACTCAACCAAACCAGGGTTTAACTTCTCTTCCCAAGTAGAGTTTGCCTCTACCCCAATAAGTTACCGTGAAGCCTGGATCCGACCAGATATCAGTTTTCAACTTCATATCTTCAAGCAAATTATTGTGAAGCCTGGATCCGACCAGATAGCAATTCCCCTCAAAAGTTTGTTGTGAAACCTGGAATCTGACCAGATAAAAACTAAATTCCCAAGCAGTTTATTGTGAAACCTGGGCACGACCAGATAACAATTAACCTTAACCATCTCATAAATCTGCAAAGCCTGGAATCCGACCAGATAGCGTTTCAATGTCATTAAAAGTTACTGTAAAGCCTGGACCTGACCAGATATCAGTTCAATTTTGTCTATTCAAGAAAGTTATTGTGAAGCCTGGAGCCCGGCCAGATAACAACTAACTACGATCCCCAAAGAGACACTATGAAGCCTGGACCCGACCAGATAATAGTACAACTTTCCAAAAACCATGAAGCCTGGACCCGACGAGATAGTAGTTACCACTTCAAGTCACTGCAAAGCCTAGAATCCGACCAGATAACAGTTAACTTCCTTATCCCTATCAAGTTGTTTTGAAGCCTAGATCCGACCAGATAACCATTCAATTTCAATAAATTTTCTATAAAGCCTGAAATTCGACCAGATAACAGTTAGTTTATCCTTCCCCAGTAAGATACCGTGAAGCCTGGATCTGACCAGATAATGATCGACTTCCTCATCCTCAGCAATTTGTGAAGCCTGGATCCGACCAAATAATAGTTGACATTCAAGAAATATTCCCCAGCGGAAGCATCCTTTCAACAAAGTTTGAAGATATGTATATTCTTCATCCCCAACAGCAATAAGTGATTCAACTCCCCATAATTTCCTCAGCAGCAGTCAGGGATTTATTTTCCCGGATAAACATGCATATCACATTCTTACATCATATCATATACATACAAAATGCATTTAGTGTAATACCACATCTTTTGAACATCATGCATACATCTGCATTTAACTAACCTCTTTTTCCCACAGGTAGAACATAGAGTTAGATCTAGCGTTCAATCATCTTACACCTTCAAGTCACGAATGGTGGATCCGCCAATCTAACTCTCCAGGTTTAAAGAGATTGAAAAGGGGAAGTTGTTGTAACCCAAAATTTACCCTCTCATTTCTTAAGTTATCCCTCATAATATCTCCTTTGGTTCAAGACTGCACAAGGGTTGATCAGCTCAAGACACCTCCTGAAGCACTGATGACTGAAAATTAGGGTTTGAGTTTGCACAAAGACAAATGGAATTTTAATGCCTCATATGACTTTCATGAATCATTTTGGACCCTCAAGATTTCTCATGTTAAGTTTCAAGTCTTAGATCACATTTTTGCTCAGTCAATTGATTAGTTGACCTAAAATAAGCTGTATTGGGGAAAAAGTCAATTGTTGTCAATTTACAGTCAAACTTCATAATTTTTGGTCCATGTCAACATTATGAACTCATATATGTAAATTGATCAAGTTTGGATCACAATTCCTCAAGAAGTTTGATCAGATCATCAAAAGGGCAAAATGGTCAAAATTATGGTTTTGATTGATAAGATGCAATTTCTGTTTTTTGACCTAGAAAATGATTGATTAGTTTGAGACATGATCTAAAGGATTAAAAGGAATCATTTTGACCTAATGGCATGGCTCAAAACATTCCTCAAGATCAATTGATTAATAGTTGATTTCCAATCAACTGATCAAAAGTCAATTATACACTGAAAAGTCAAACTTTGACTTTTTGGTCAAAATGAAGTATCAAAGATCACAATTCATCAAAACATGTAAAAATATGTAAATTATTCATCAAGATATCAAAAATTCAAGATTTCATTTTGAAAAGTCAAAATTCCTAAACTTAGAAATTTTTCTAAGTGTTGGAAAGTTCATATTTTTTCCTAACTTTGAGCCAAATTTACACCATGATGAAAGATGATTCAAAGGAAACTTCCAACATGAAAGTTCTAGATCTCAATGATATATAAAACATTGTAGCATACAACTTCTCCTAGAAATACATGGATTTCAAGTTATTATTTTGTGAATACATGTTCATGAAACTTGGAAACTTAGTAAAATTTTGCCGTATTTTAGGCAGGATTTTGACCTAACTTCATGGCAATTTTTCACATAGTTCCAAGATGAATTTTCAAAAATGAACAACATAGAGGTTGTAGAGGATGTTACAATATTTCCAAAATATCCAAGAACTCATTGAGATCATACTTGAGCAAGGAGAATCGAAGGCAAGAAGTTAGGGTTTCAAACTTGAATTACAAGCCATTTTGTGAAGAACATATGAACCAAATCCATGCTACGCTGCATAATATTTTCTTTGCAGGCCTCAAACTTGTTTTTCACTCTATAATTAATGTTTTGCATAACTGATAGGGTCTTTGTCCAAGCATTTGAACCATTATCCAAGTTGCATTTTGTGATACGGTGGGAGAACTGACTTGAGGTTTTGTGTTTGTGTTCGCAAATGTTTCGGTTTAGAAAGAGTCGCCACCGACTTTTATTTTATCCAAAAGGAAAGGTCAAAAAGCACAGGAAAGACCTTTGAGATGTTTTCTTGAGTTTGGGGGTAGATTATGAAAAGGGAAGGTGCTAGCACCCTTTTCATCCATGGTTTTCCATGGGCTCTTAGTTACTTGTTTAGATCACTTGCTTTGCTATTCCAATTGTTTGAAATGGTGCTTTGTGTGGTTTTGAAAGTATTTTGAAAAGAGGCCTTTGTTTAGGCAATCTTTGTAATGATTCTTGTTTGCAAGAATGTATACAAAGATGTTTGTCTTTTGAAAAATGTTTCAATGTTTTGAAAGTTGTTTGGAAATGTTTTGAAATTGTGTGTGTTTGTTTGAAAATAGCAAGGATGGTTTTGCAAATTGATCAAGTAACTAGAAGCATCTACCTACTCAAAAGTCTTTCCTACACATTTTTATTCCTTTGACATTGTTGTTTTACCATTGCATTTGGTAAACAAACCTATCTTTGGATGTTAAACGGGACGGGTATGGGTCATCGTATGACCATGATAACAATATTGCCAAGTATCTTTAGCAAGCTTTGAGTGACTTAAGATCATTTGTTTTAGGAAACTTGTCTAGTGTCATCGAGGGACTATGATCTTTTGTTTTGTTTGATTTTGCCAAGATACCTAGCATGCATACCATGGCCATTTTTAAAGGCAACAAAGTGGATGAAACCCTAGGGGTGCTTGTGTGCAATGTGTTGTTATTTTTCATGCATTTTTGTCTTGTATTAAGTCATACTATTTGTTTGATTTTTGGTCTTTGCATACAAAACTCTAGTTTACTATCATGGTATATGAAAGCAATAAAATGCGTAAAGTAAATCTAGACTATTACAACAATATTATGGGATGGGGGATACAAGTTTGAATGGAGGATATTTGCACAAAAATAAAACCCTAATTCACTATTACAACCCAATTGAATTAATGTACAATAAATAAATGAACAATTATTTAAATATGCAATAAAATGTAAATATGCAAAAATGTTTTTGTATTTATTTTAAGTATGAGAAAATAAATTATTTAGGTTCTAAAAATAAGAAAAAATAATATGATTATTTTTGAAAGGGTGAAAACCCTAGTTTTAATTTAATAGAAAATATTGTTTTCTAATATTTGTTTTATTCATTTTTTGTACCAGAAATAAAAATATTTACAAATATTAAAAATTAAAATATATGTGGAAAATGATATTTTATGTGTATAATATAATAAAATAAAATATTTAAGTATTTTAACATTATTTACAAGTTTATTTAAGAAAATAAATTCTATTAAACCTAATAAACTATTTTTATATCATAAAAAATAAATAAAAATAATAAAATAAAATGCAAAAAATTAGGAAAATATTTTTGGGATTTTTAATGTCCAGAAAAAAATAATAAAGTCAGAAAATATAAATTATGCAAGAAAATACAAAAAATATAAAAATATGCAAAGGGGGGTGCAAATAGTAAACAAGGGGGTGCAAAAAGTCAGAAAAGGAGGCCCAAGGCGCGCCAGGCCCAAGACTTCATCCCTGCCCTCCAGCCTTCTTCCAAAACGCGCACTTTTGTGTACAAATCCTGTTCTTGCTCATGCTTGCATAAAATCAAAAATTTATAACACAAAAAGGTAGCTCATGAACTCACGATTCCAATGATATAAAGAACATGACCTAACTCTAAAAGACCAAGGAGATTTTAATGGCCCTAATTTCTAACCTAGTTTTTTCAGCAACTTCAACAATCAAATACTCTTAGCTCAGTTAATATAAATGGAAACTAAGCATATGTACAGTTCAAGCATGTTGAGGACTACATTTTTGCTTCACAAACCTAAGCTTAAGGATGCCTAAATAGAGAGATAGAAACTTGACAAATACCTTGTTCAGTTGAATTTGGATATGGCAATGTGGGAACTTTGAGTGAGGCCTAAAGTTCTTGTGAGCTTCCTTGAAGTTCTCTCAAGCTTCTCCAATGCTCAGCTTGCCTTGTAGATGCCTGAATCTTCCTATAGAAGTCAACCTGCAAACTCAAAAAGTAAAAATGGCGAAGCTTGAAACAGGGGTTACAGTTGCAAGACAAAGGCCTGGATGGTTTAGGGAAGGTATGGAATGTGTTTGAAGTGATTCCAAGCAAAACGCACGAGCAAATTTGGAAGTGGCTTGGGTTCTGCAGATGATGCCCTGTTTGGGCAGGAACTTGGGTCTTTAGTGTTTTAGGGTGTTTTTGAGGTTGTGAATTCGTGTTTTCTGCTTGAGACAATGTTCTGAGGTTGTTTGAAATCAGTCTAAGGCTTGCCTTTATCAGATATCCAAGTTTACTTGACTTTTGCAAGTTTGCTTGCTTTTGAAGAAAAGGTGAAGTGACAAAGCCAAAGGCCTGTACAGGCTAGCTTAAGGTCTGATGAGAGTTGGTGTACTTTTCCTGAAGTTTGTGGATATTGTTTGCAGCAAAGGATTAGGTCCATGGCTCAAAATAAACAAAGTTGTAAAAAGCTAGCTTTATGAAAATGGTATTGTACACTTTATGCCATTTTTGGATTAATTCAATGTACAATGCTCCAAAGATCAGAATAAGACCATTAACCATTGTATTTGCATTAAATTATGGAGTGTAGAAAGGATTAGGACCTCTAATACCAAGTACAATCATGTTTGAAACTGATTTGCAACTTGTAACATTGTGAAAATGCCTTGTACAAAAGTGATAAATTACCATTTTCATTTCTTCGATTCTCCCTAACCATAAATGATCTTGGAGAGTTCTTGGACACTTTGGAAAGCTTGTAACATTCTATTCAATCCATCTTTGAAATTAATTTTGAGATTCCTCTTGGAACTATGTGAAAAGTTTCCATGAAGTTAGGTCGAAAATCTGCCTAAACTAGGGCAAATTTTCACTAAGTTAAAAAGTTTATGGACCCCTATTCACAAAATCATAACTTGAGATCCAAGCATCTTTTGGGAAAACTTTGTGAATCAAAGTTGTAGATTTCATGGAGGACTACAACTTTTATGTTGAAACTTTTGTTTTAATCCAATTTCATCATGGTGAAAAAGTTGGGAAAAGATGGGGAAAAATAAGAAATTTTCATAACTTTGAAAAATTCTAAGTTATGAAAATTTTCAAATTAAAACCCTAATTTTCAAAATTAGGTTTCTTGGTCAACAAGTTTCACATTTTGACATGTTTTGATGAATTATGACCCTTGGCACTTGATTTTGACCAAAAAGTCAAAGTTTGACTTTTCAGTGTATAGTTGACTTTTGATCAGTTGACTACAAAATTCACCTGTCAATCCAATGCACTTGAGATTTTTTGAAACTTGTGATTAGGTCAAGATGATTCCATTGAGTCCTTGAAATCATGCTTGAACCCAATTGGTCATTGGCTAGGTTAAAAATCAGAAATTGCCTTTCCCAGTCAAAATCCTAATTTTGACCATTTTGCCCTTTTGATGATCTGATCAAATTTCTTGAGGAGTTGTGGTCCAAACTTGATAAAATGGTTCATATGAGTCTATAATGTTGATGTGGATCAAAAATTATGAGGTTTGACTATAAATTGGCCATGGTTGACTTTTTTCCCAATACAGTTGATTTTTTGGTCAACTGTCCAATTGATTGGGCAAAAAAATGATTCAAGGCTTGAAAATTGGTATGAGCAATCTTAGAGGTCCAAAATGAAGTATGAAAGTCAAATGAGGCATTGAAAGTCCAAAAATCTCTGTGCAAACTCAAACCCTAATTTCAGGTTATTAGTGCAAGGAGAGGTCTTGAGCTGAGTAAACCCTAATCTAGCCTTGAGTCCAAGAAGTCTTGTGAGGAGAATCTTGATAAAATGAGAGGGAAAATTTTGGGGTACAACATCTTCCCCTGTTCAATCTTCTTGAACCTGAAGAGTTAGATTGGCGAGCTTTGTCGTTCGTGACTCGAAGGTAAAAGATGATTGGACACTAAAGTGCCCGTAAATTTGCACTCGTCAAAATGTAGTTGAGGGAATGGGCTTAAAGATTCCATTTGGAGATGTGATAGAATCTTGTTGGAGATGGGCTTAAAGATGCCATCCAAGAATGTTTGGTGAATTGAAAAAGAATGAGCATCAGAATGGTATCCGTGTCTGGAACGTATCTGAGTTGTATCTAGAGATTTGAATCTGAATAAGTGACAGAATGACAACCGTGTCTGGAGCATATATGGACTGTATCTTGAATAGTTGACAGAATGACTTCCGTTCCTGGAGTGTATCTGAGCCAGGAAAAATCATAATAAGTGACAGAATGGCAACCGTGTCTGGAGCGTATCTGGATTGTATCATGAGGTTGAGGTTTGAATGAGTAACAGAATGACTTCTGTGTCTGGAGTGTATCCGTACTGTATCTTGACTTTGAATTCTGAATGAGTAATAGAATGAATTCCGTGTCTGGAGTGTATCCGTACTGTATCTTGACTTTGAATTCTGGATGAGTAATAGAATGACTTTCGTGTCTGTAGTGTATTCGTACTGTATCTTGAATAGGAATTCTGAATGAGTAATAGAATGACTTCCGTGTCTGGAGTGTATCTTTACTGTATCATGAATAAGAGATCTGAATGAGTAACAGAATGACTTTCGTGTCTGGAGTGTATCCGTACTGTATCTGAATAAGAGATCTGAATGAGTAACAGAATGACTTCCGTATCTGGAGTGTATCCGTACTGTATCTGAAATCTTTGAATATTTGTTAAAGATAGTTGTTAATCTTATCCTGAAAAGGGTAAAATGTTAGCTGAAACACAAAGTTATGTTGCATGAAATGCATGATGCAATAAATGTGTTTTATCAATGTTTATGATATATGAGTGTAATGTATGTGCATGTAAGTTGATTCGTTGTATTGCTGAGGAAGATAAATCCTTGACAGCTGGGGATAACAAAACCCTTGACTGCTGCCGTGGAAGATAAATCCTTGACTGTTGAGGATAAGAAATCATTGGAGACTGCTGGGGATTAAGAGAAATCATGACTTCTCTAGGGATGTAGGGATCCTTCATGTCTTTGAAGTTGGGGGATGATAAACATTCTGTTGTGAGAATAATGCCAAGTGTTGCTTGAGAAACCTGTTCATGGAATCCTGAGAACTTTGATGACTTGGATGGGGATGGCAGACTTCATTCTGTTGAGAATTGATAAAAACTCTGCAGGGAAGAAAGTTTATCCAGTTGGGGAGTAGTGAAAACTCTGTGGGAATAGCTACACTACTGGGGAGTAGCTATCCTTCTGGGGAGATCATGAGTTTGGGTTGTATACCAATCTACTGGGGAATTATCTGAAGTTGTCGTCTGGTTAGCTGTCAGGCTTCAAAGCAACTTGTTGGGAAATTATCAGGTTTTTAAGATAACTCGCAGGGGAATTTGAGGAAACTGGAGGATTTCCACTGGGGTTTAAAGGTTGAAGTTTTAGCTCCGCTGGGGACCTTAATGATGTACTGTAGGGATTTCCCCTGGAATAACCTAAAGACATTTTCCTATACTTTCAACCTGTCAGTAATTAATATTTTCCAAATCGTTTATTTGTAAACAGTGATTATATTCAAATGCATATGCTCATTAATAAATCATTGGATCTTTTCAAATAAAACATAAGTGTAAAAAGGAAAAGACAAATAGTTTTCTGCACTTTGAAGTATCTTTGTATTAACTTTGTGTAAGTATTTTGTACAAAGGAGACAGACATCCTAGTAAGAGAACATTGTCATAAAAATGAGAAAAATTTATATAAAGAAAGATGGTTATGTGTAAAAGTTCCATGGGGTTCCCATTTTGCTATAGCCTTCGTAACTCTGAATATCTTGTCCATTTGTTGCTTCGTCCGAAGATGATTGAGTTAATCAGAAGCCCGGAGCTTGTCTGCGAAGAGATTATCCTTAAAGTGATCCGACGAGACATAGTCATACGCTTTAGTTCCCTAACTTTTGCCTGGACCGCCCTTTCGGGTTTTCGATCCACCGAGAAACCCTTTTTTGCCCAAGTCGCCCTTTCGGGTTTTCAACTTGCCGGGTGTACAGATTTTTTTATTTTATTCCTAACTTTTTCCTGAACCGCCCTTTCGGGTTTTCGATTCACCTGGATGCCCTTTTTTTTGCCTAGGTGTGTCAACCTAGCGGGTCATTTATGCGTAGTATCTTTTGACTATGTCTGCGTTCGCAGGGTGCGGCAGGTCGTCGCCATCCATGATGGTTAAGATCATTTCCCCACCAGAAAAGATGTTCTTGATTACAAATGGTCCTTCGTAGGTAGGAGTCCATTTGCCCTTGGGATCACTTTGCGGAAAGATGATCCGCTTGATTACAAGATCTTCGACTTGATATACCTGACGCCTGACTTTCTTATTGAAAGCCTTGATCATCCGTTTTTGATACGTCTGACCGTGGAAAACAGCAGTAAGTCGCTTTTCATCAATTATGTTAAGTTGATCAAACCGGGTCTGAATCCAATCATCTTCACTCAAACCAGCATTTTTCATGATTCTCAAGGAGGGAATCTAAACCTCGATAGACAAAACAGCTTCCATGCCATATACCAAAGAATAGGGTGTTGCCCCAGTTGATGTGCGTGCCGTGGTACGGTACCCGTGGAGAGCAAACGGTAACATCTCATGCCAGTCCTTGTAGGTGACTGTCATCTTTTGTATGATCTTCTTAATGTTTTTGTTCGCAGCTTCGACAACACCATTCATCTTTGGCTGATAGGGAGATGAATTGTGATGTTGAATCTGGAACTGCTCGCACAAGGCGGTGATCATAGTGTTGTTAAGGTTTGTACCATTTTCAGTGATGATCCTTTCAGGGATGCCGTACCGGCAAATAAGGTTCTGTTTGATGAAGCGAGCAACAACATTCTTTGTTACGGATGCGAAGGAAGCTGCTTCGACCCACTTGGTAAAGTAATCAATGGCCACTAGGATGAAACGGTGTCCATTGGATGTTGTAGGCTTGATCTCTCCAATCATGTCGATTCCCCACATAGCAAAGGGCCAAGGAGCTGTTAAGACATTGAGAGGAACTGGAGGTATATGTACCTTGTCTGCATAGATTTAAAATTTGTGACAAGTCCTGGAATGTTGATAGCAGTCAGCTTCCATGGTAGACCAGTAATAGCCTGCCCGTAGGATCTTCTTAGCCATCGTATGCCCGCTAGAGTGAGTGCCAAAGGTACCATTGTGCAGTTCATCCATGATCTGTTCAGCTTCAATCTTGTCCACACAACGGAGCAGAATGCAATCATGATTGCGCTTGTACAGGATACCATTGCTCAGGAAAAACTTGGCAGAGAATCTCCTCAAGAACTTTTTGTCGTTGACTGAATCTCCTTCAGGATATTCTTGAGCCTCGAGATACCTTTTGACTTCATGAAACCAAGGTCGGTCCACTACTTCTTCGGTATTAATCTCGTGACAATGTGCAAGTTCGTCCATCCGTTCAATGGTGATTTGGGGAGCCTCGTTATCCCAGTTAAGTTTAAACATGGATGACATTGTAGCTAGAGCATCTGCTAGTTGATTTTCTTCTCGCGGGAAATGCTCGAAGGTAATCTGCTCGAAATGAGGTAGCAATGTCAAGATATGTTCTTTGTAAGGGATGAGGTTGGGATGTTTAGTGTCCCACTCTCCTTTGATCTGATAGATGACCAAAGCTGAGTCTCCAAACACAACCAAAGATTTAATTCCCAGGTTTATAGCAGCCTTAATACCAAAAATGCAAGCTTCATACTCGACCATGTTGTTGGTGAAATTGAAGCAAAGTCTGGCGGTGAAAGGAGTATGGCAACCCTATGGGGAGATGAGTACCGCGCCAATACCATTGCCAAGTGAATTAGAGGCCCCATCAAAGTACAGGGTCCAACGGGATCCTTGTTCAGGTCCGTCATATGGTCTGAAATCCTCAATGTTGTCCAATGTCAGGATGTCTTCGTCAGGGAAGTCAAACTTCATGGATTGGTAATCTTCGACAGCTTGATGAGCCAGATGGTCAGCTAACACACTCCCCTTTATAGCTTTTTGGGTCGTGTACTGTATATCGTATTATGTCAGGATCATCTGCCATCTAGCTATTCTTCCAGATAAAGCAGGCTTCTCAAAGATGTACTTTATCGGATCCATCTTAGATATCATCAAAGTGGTATGAGTCAACATGTACTGCCTTAGCCGGCGAGCAGCCCATACCAAAGCGCAGCAAGTTTTCTCGAGCAATGAGTATCGGGTCTCATAATCGGTAAACTTTTTGCTAAGGTAATAAATGGCATGCTCTTTTCGGCCAGACTCCTCATGTTGGCCCAGTACGCACCCCATTGAATTCTCTAGGACGGTCAGATACATGATTAGCAATCTTCCTTTGACGGGAGGCATCAAGACAAGAGGTTCAAGCAAATACTCTTTGATTTTGTCAAAGGCAATCTGGCATTCGTCATTCCATTTAACCACCTGATCTTTCTTTAACAGCTTTAAGATTGGTTCACAGGTAGATGTTAGGTGAGAGATGAACCTAGCAATGTAGTTTAGGCGTCCCAAGAAACCTCTGACCTCCTTCTCAGTGCGAGGAGCAGGCATTTCTTGTATAACTTTGACTTTGGCAGGATCAACCTCGATGCCCTTGTTGCTGACAATGAAACCCAAGAGTTTACCGGACCGGACTCCGAATGTGCACTTGTTAGGGTTTAACCTTAGCTTGTACTCCTTCAACTTGACAAACAGCTTTTGCAAGTGGTCGAGATGTTCTTCTTCCGTCTGTGAATGGGCTATCATGTCGTCGACGTAGACCTCTATCTCATGATGTATCATATCATGAAACAAAGCTACCATGGCGCGTTGATAGGTTGCTCCAGCATTCTTCAGTCCGAATGGCATCACTTTGTAGCAGAACGTACCCCACTGTGTAACAAAAGTAGTTTTCTCCATTTCTTCAGGTGCCATTTTGATCTGGTTGTAACCTGAAAATCTGTCCATGAAAGAAAATACCTTGTGTTGAGCTGTATTGTCAACCAGAATGTCAATGTGCGGAAGTGGAAAGTCATCTTTAGGGCTGGCCCTATTTAAGTCTCTGTAATCCACGCACATTCTCACTTTGTCGTCCTTCTTAGGCACGGGCACAATGTTAGCAACCCATTGTGGATAGGAAGTAACAGCCAGAAATCCAGCATTGAACTGCTTCATAACTTCTGCTTTGATCTTTTCAGACATGTCAGGTCTCATGCGGCGGAATTTTTGTTTAATTGGTGGACAATCTTCTCTTGTGGGTAGGTGGTGTACCACAATGTTTGTATCGAGTCTCGGCATGTCTTCGTATGACCATGCGAAGATCTCAACATATTTATGCAACAGCTGAACTAAGCGCTCCTTGACACTTGGCTCTAGGTTGGCACCCACTCTGACTTCTTTTCTGTCTTCCTCAGTACCCAAGTTGATTGTCTCTAACAGCTCCTCATGAGGCAGGATTGCTCTTTCTTCCTGTTGTAGCAGTCTAGCCAATTCTCCCGGCACCTCACAATCTTCCTCACCTTCGTATTCGGCATGGTAGACCAGATCTTCAAAGTCACTGAAGGCCATAGAAGAATTGTTACCCATGGAATCTGGAATGGAAGGGTACCTGCATTTGTGAGTGTGGGTGTGTGTAAGGGATATCCATCTTTAAACAAATAAAATGTAAAAAGAAATACAATGAACACAAAAGTTTATATATGAAAACGTCCATGATTCATTAAAATGGAATATGAAGATGAAAAATCAAACCCTTACAAATGGACCTATGTACCTCGGGTAAGGCACAAGGTTAAAAGTGTACGAATTGTTTGAGAATTATTACAAACCAACAGAAATGTTTGAAAGATAAATTACTGCGGTATGAAAGTAATTGGAACAAAGTATTTTGCTTCCTAATTGCACAGTCCTCCGTTAACAGTTGGAAAAATCCAGTCTTCCAGGCTGCTCTCCTCTTCACTATCCTCCAAAGCATTGACTCCATGATGGGTGATCTTCACTGGTGGCCCTCCAGCATGGGTATGGCGTACAACCTTTTGAGCAGAAGAAGTGAACCCCAAGCCGAATTTATCTGATTTGTATGGAAAGTCTGGAAGCTGCCCCCAGATTGTACTTCCTCCTTCTTCAATCACAACCTCTGCATCTTTGAGAGATGACATTCGAGGCGGAGGTTTGGTAATCATGGGTACAGAAGACACTGTCTTGGTTGCCGCAATTTCCTGAACTACCTCTTCAAAATGCTCAAAAGGGGTTTCAATGAATTCGCCATCCAATTCTACATAGCGGAAAGAATTTAGATGGCTTATCATGTATTCCTCTTCGCCATGAACAGTTACGATTTTCCCCTGGACTGGGTACTTGAGCATTTGATGCAGAGTAGAAGTGACGGCTCCAGCATTGTGAATCCAGGGTCTTCCCAACAAGCAAGAATAGGAAGGACGGATGTCCATCATATAGAATATGGAGTTGAAGGTTTCAGTTCCCACTTTAATCGGGATGTCCACCTCCCCGTGGACCATCCTTTTAGAGCCATCAAAGGCTCTGACAATTATATTGCTGGGCTTCAAGGTTAAACCTTCACAATCCCGTCTATCCAAGGCTTTCTTCGGCAAGACGTTCAACGATGAACCAGTGTCTACCAGTACGTGTGCTAGAGTAGTCCCTCTGCATTCCACCGAGACATGCAAAGCGTCATTATGTTTTCTCCCTTTGGATGTTAAATCAACATCGGAGAATCCTAGACCATTGTCAGTTGTTAAGCTAGCTACACATTCCTGGAACTGATCCGCGGAGGTTTCCTGTGGCACGTGGGCCGTCTTCAAGAATCTTATCAAAGCTTTAGCATGAGCCTCTGAACAAATCAGCAGGGCCAACATAGAGATTTTTGAGGGGGTTTGCCCCAGTTGTTCCACAACATCATAATCGCTTTTCTTGATTATTTTCAAAATCTCTTCCATTTCTTTTTGAGAGGTCTCAGGGATGACCAACGGCCGAACCCTCGTTCTGACGGGCTCTTCTTGGATCCCTTTCCCTCTATCATCAGCAGCAGCAGAGGGGACAACCACATGAGTTACAACTTCTTCAATAATTGGAGTTCTCCCATATATGTTTACCGGTGTAGGGGTAACCTTAGGAGCAGCTGAGGGTCCAAAGATTGCCTTTGGAGGGGCAATCTCTGGAGAGAAAATTCTTCCACTGCGGGTGATTTTGCTCGTTCCAGCAATGTTTCTAATGTCGGAAGTCTCTTTATCATAACTCTCTTCAGTTGATTCAATTTGTTTAATACCGTGGTAGTAGATTTCTCCACCATAGTTCCACGGTACTGATCTGTCGGACTTGTACGGGACAGGCCCGAACATGGTTATCTTCAAAGGTGCAGTCTTTGGAGTGGATGTAATCTTAACAGGTCTTTTGGAGACCTTGGAAAGATTGGCGGATATGGTTATTATTGAAACATCATTGACAGGAGTCGGTGTAGCAGGAGTCTTTTCAAAAAGGATTTCTTGGTTATCCATTAGGTGTTGGATTCCTAACTTCAACAATGGACATTCGGTTGGTAAGGATAAACAAAGGTAGCAATCTTCTTCACAACCTGGGAAAATCCCAGCCTTCAGCAAATTCAACTTGATTATCGGTAGCGGAGTTTTCAAATCATCAACAGTAGCAATAAAAAGATCTTCTTCAACAGCATGGGCATTGTGGCCATGCCTTGGCATTGGAGCAGAGATCACATTCGGCTTTTCAGGGGTGTCGAATTCAACTTCTTTAGCGTCTATCAGGTCTTGAATCTTATTCTTCAGGGCACAACAATTGTTGGTGTTGTTCCCTGGGCTCTCTGAATGATAAGCGCACTTGGCATTCGAATGGTAGTACGGAGAAGCAGTATTCGGGTTCTTCGGAGCCTCTTTCAAACTTGCAAGGTTTAACTTCAAGAGATGGGGTAGAACCTGAGCAGGAGTCATGTTTATCTGGGTGAATTGCCGTACAGGCCTTTCCACCCTTGTTTGGTTGGTTCTTGGTTGATTATTTCTAGGCTGATCAGCTGCAGACTTCTGAATCATTACGGCCCCCACCGCTGGCCAGCGCTCAACTCTTCCTTGACCTCTTTGGGAGTAGACAGTTGATACTTCCTTCTTTGCTGGAAAAGTCTTTTTGATGGCAGCGGAAGCAGATGCATCCTTTTGAATTTTCCCGCTTTTTATGCCAGCTTCAACTCTCTCGCCAGTTAGAATCAACTCAGTGAAACCTGCAGAAGAGCTTCCTATCAGGTGATTAAAGAAAGGCCCTGACAGAGTTCCCAAGAACATGTCTACTAGCTCCCTCTCAGATAGAGGTGGTTGTACTCGTTCTGCCAAGTCTCTCCATTTTTGGGCATACTCTTTGAAGCCTTCATTTGAGACCATGCCCATACTCTGCAATTGAGTACGGGTTGGTGCCAAGTCCGCATTGTATTGATACTGTTTATAGAAGGCGGCTGCCAAATCTTCCCAATTATGCACATCAGACCTCTCCAAATGGTAGAACCAATCCAGCTGCGTCCCCGACAAACTGTCCTGGAAAAAATCGACCCACAGGTCTTTGTCAGAAGAATGTGGTTGAATTTTCCTGACATAAGATCGTAGGTGCATCTTGGGACAAGATAACCCATCGTACTTAGCAAATAGAGGCACTTTAAACTTAGGAGGGATTACAATTCCAGATACCAATCCTAACTCCTCAAAATCCAGCCCCGGAACTCTCTGTATCTCCATGGCAGCTAGACGCTCTTCCAAGTTTTTGTATTTGTCATTGGCCGGAGGATACTGTTGTTCAGAGTAATCCTCATCTTTCTCTTCTTCAACCTCAGACTCAGATGGCACTACATCTCCTTTACCTTTTCCTTCCCCCTCTTCAGATGTTGATGGGAATTCCAAAGTCCTTCTGGCTTGTCCTTCAAATATTCTACCCATAAGAACCACACCGGCTCGCTTCTTTTTCTTTTTCTCTTTTTCCTTCTCTAGTAGAGTCTTGAGCTCCTCCTGCCCCTTTGCCAAGGTCAGAAGTAGCTATTGAAATTGTGAATTCTGAGCTTGCAAATCTTTGATCGTTTGTTCAATATCCATCTTGCTGAAATAAATAGCAGAGAGATGAGGAAACTTGGTGTGAAGATCTGTTTATGCATATGATGAATGGTATGTATTCATGTAATGCATTCAAGGATTCAGAAATTCATATTTGTTTTAAACAAAAAATAAATACACGTCATATTAATAAGATAGAATTGTTAGTACATCAATGCCCCATGGGCAAAATAATACAAAATTCCAAGGTAAAAAGACGTTGCGCATCCTCTTTGGTGTAATGTAGGTGTTGAGAGTATGCTCTTCATGGAGTTGACGAGTGAGTTCCAAAACCTTCTTCTCGCTTGCATAGAATTGGGCTTCAAAAGTATCGCGTTCTCCCTTGAGCTGTATCCAACTTCTTTGCAGATCTTCGAGTGATGTTGGCATGTCAGAATGTAGGAGGGTGTATGGAACCTCTCCTTCCTTAACAGGCTCTATAATCATAGGGAGAATGTAGGGGTAAGGCATCATAAGACTTTGGGCGCAGGTTCGTACCCACTTGAGGTAAGGCTCCAGGGGGATGGAATTCTTGTGTCCCAAGGTCTTATTGTCTACCTTGTTTGGCATCCTCCAAGCTCGGATGAACCTTTGTCGAAGTCCTTGATCGTCGTTGTCGAAATCAAAAACCAAGTTTGGAATCAGCATGTCATGTGGGCCATCCCTTCGGGCATACTCAAACTGTCTCAGAGCCAAGCAAGGGTTGTAGGTAATGCCTCCCCTAATGCCAAGTAGAGGGACATTAGGAAATTCCCCACAATGGTCAATGATGATAACATTCTCTTTTGATCGAGAACACCAATGGATATCTGAATGTGTAAGGGTCATCAACCATTGTGACCACCTCAGACATTGCTCATTCTTCAAGACTGATTGGGGAAGATGAGAAATAAACCATCTTGCCAGTACAGGAGTGCAACACATGAGAACACCTTTTTTCCTCATTGTTCGAGTGTGAAAAGAGTGGAGGATATCCCCAAGCAATGTAGGCACCGGGTTGCGAGCCATGAAGATTTTGACAGCACTCACATCTATGAGTTGGTCAGGGTTAGGGAACAAGACCATCCCATAGATGAGAAGAGCTACAATCTCCTCAAAAGCTTGTAAGTCCAAGGAATTCCAGCAGCTTTAGGCCTTCTCAAACAGAAACTTTGACAAGAAGCCTTTGACACCACTTCTAGTTTCCCAATGTGTTGTGACATCAGAGGAGTGCAAGTGTAAGGCTTGAGCAATCTCTTCTGGCTTTGGATCTCTTTCCGTACCGTTAAAGGGTAGTTGATTGAGAATAGGAATCCTCAAGAGTTGAGAAAATTTCTCCAAAGTAGGCACAAGTTGGTAGTCAGGAAATGTAAAGCAATGATGCAAAGGGTCAAAGAACTGGAAGAGAACTTTCAGCATATCCTCCTCAGTGTTGGTAGTGACTAAGTTGAGTAGACGACCATGCCTATCGATGAATGGAGAATTCTCAGGAATCCTTGAAGCTAGCTCCTTGAGTTGTGGAGGAATTCTCACAAGGTTGACTTGGATAGTTTTCCTGCGAAGTGAATCCATGACCTACAAAACAGGAACAAAGATGAAAAATCCAAAATCCTTGAAATGGTTAGTGGATGCATATGATGCTTCGTGATGTCCATGATGTTATGAACAAGTATATATGTACAAGCAAGTTACACAAGTTCCTAGTTTAGGCTTGCATGGGGTTTCATAGGTAAGTACCCTCTTGATTGTTTCATGTGTTCATTGTTTCAGTTTAGCCACTTTACTGGCGACCGAAATATTCCAAGAAAACAACCCTCAATGAGTGTAGTATCGAGTATCTACCAACTTCGGACTGCACCAAAGCCGGTCATCTCACTACATCCTAAAAAGGCCAAGTTGGTCAAGTAAAGGTTCTAAAAGTTCATTAGTGCTTCATGACATCACTCAGCGGCCCCGTATTCTCTTTGATTGACTCAAAGGCTACCGGTACCCACAAATATATCGCACTAACATAGTTATTGCTTAGACCATGTCGGTATACCCCGCACAGTTTCCACAATGTATTGCTATTTACCTATGAATGTTTCCCAAATCCGGGTAGAGGATTCAAACCCAAACAATAGAACCAAAATGTAAAGCAAACAAGTCAAGCAAGATAAGCATGTAAAGGTGATCTAAAGACCTAAGGTAACCCCACTTTTAATATTGTCCCCAGCAGAGTCGCCAGTTCTGTGATACAGTGGGAGAACTGACTTGAGGTTTTGCGTTTGTGTTCGCAAATATTTCGGTTTAGCAAGAGTCGCCACCGACTTTTATTTTATCCAAAAGGAAAGGTCAAAAAGCACAGGAAAGACCTTTGAGATGTTTTCTTGAGTTCGGGGGGTAGATTATGAAAAGGGAAGGTGCTAGCACCCTTTTCATCCATGGTTTTCCATGGGCTCTTAGTTACTTGTTTAGATCACTTGCTTTGCTTTTCCAATTGTTTGAAATGGTGCTTTGTGTGGTTTTGAAAGTATTTTGAAAAGAGGCCTTTGTTTAGGCAATCTTTGTAATGATTCTTGTTTGCAAGAATGTATACAAAGATGTTTGTCTTTTGAAAAATGTTTCAATGTTTTGAAAGTTGTTTGGAAATGTTTTGAAATTGTGTGTGTTTGTTTGAAAATAGCAAGGATGGTTTTGAAAATTGATCAAGTAACTAGAAGCATCTACCTACTCAAAAGTCTTTCCTACACATTTTTATTCCTTTGACATTGTTGTTTTACCATTGCATTTGGTAAACAAACCTATCTTTGGATGTTAAACGGGACGGGCATGGGTCATCGTATGACCATGATAACAATATTGCCAAGTATCTTTAGCAAGTTTTGAGGGACTTAAGATCATTTGTTTTAGGCAACTTGTCTAGCGTCATCGAGGGACTATGATCTTTTGTTTTGTTTAATTTTGCCAAGATACCTAGCATGCATACCATGGCCATTTTTAAAGGCAACAAAGTGGATGAAACCCTAGGGGTGCTTGTGTGCAATGTGTTGTTATTTTTCATGCATTTTTGTCTTGTATTAAGTCATACTATTTGTTTGATTTTTGGTCTTTGCATACAAAACCCTAGTTTACTATAATGGTATATGAAAACAATAAAATGCGTAAAGTAAATCTAGACTATTACAATAATATTATGGGAGGGAGGATACAAGTTTGAATGGGGGATATTTGCACAAAAATAAAACCCTAATTCACTATTACAACCCAATTGAATTAATGTACAATAAATAAATGAACAATTATTTAAATATGCAATAAAATGTAAATATGCAAAAATGTTTTTGTATTTATTTTAAGTATGAGAAAATAAATTATTTAAGTTCTAAAAATAAGAAAAAAGTAATATGATTATTTTTGAAAGGGTGAAAACCCTTGTTTTGATTTAATAGAAAATATTGTTTTCTAATATTTGTTTTATTCATTTTTTGTACAAGAAATAAAAATATTTACAAATATTAAAAATTAAAATATATGTGGAAAATGATATTTTATGTGTATAATATAATAAAATAAAATATTTAAGTATTTTAACATTATTTACAAGTTTATTTAAGAAAATAAATTCTATTAAACCTAATAAATTATTTTTATATTATAAAAAATAATAAAAATAATAAAATAAAATGCAAAAATTTAGGAAAATATTTTTGGGATTTTTAATGTCCAGAAAAAAATAATAAAGTCAGAAAATATAAATTATGCAAGAAAATACAAAAAATATAAAAATATGCAAAGGGGGGGTGCAAATAGAAAACATGGGGGTGCAAAAAGTCAGAAAAGGAGGCCCAAGGCGCGCCAGGCCCAGGACTTCACCCTGTCCTCCAACCTTCTTCCAAAATGCGCGCTTCTGTGTACAAATCCTGTTCTTGCTCATGCTTGCATAAAATCAAAAATTTATAACACAAAAAAGGTAACTCATGAACTCACGATTCCAATGATATAAAGAACATGACCTAACTCTAAAAGACTAAGGAGAATTTTAATGGCCCTAATTTCTAACCTAGTTTTTTCAGCAACTTCAACAATCAAATACTCTTAGCTCAGTTAATATAAATGGAAACTAAGCATATGTACAGTTCAAGCATGTTGAGGACTACATTTTTGCTTCACAAACCTAAGCTTATGGATGCCTAAATAGAGAGATAGAAACTTGACAAATACCTTGTTCAACTGAGTTTTGATATGGTAATATGGGAACTTTGAGTGAGGCCTGAAGTTCTTGTGAGCTTACTTGAAGTTCTCTCAAGCTTCTCCAATGCTCAGCTTGCCTTGTAGATGCCTGAATCTTCCTATAGAAGTCAACCTGCAAACTCAAAAAGTAAAAATGGTGAAGCTTGAAACAGGGGTTACAGTTGCAAGACAAAGGCCTGGATGGTTTAGGTAGAAGGTATGGAATGTGTTTGAAGTGATTCCAAGCAAAACGCACGAGCAAATTTGGAAGTGGCTTGGGTTCTGCAGATGATGCCCTGTTTGGGCAGGAACTTGGGTTTTTAGTGTTTTAGGGTGTTTTGGAGGTTGTGAATTCGTGTTTTATGCTTGAGACAATGTTTTGAGGTTGTTTGAAATGAGTCCAAGGCCTGCCTTTATTAAATGTCCAAGTTTACTTGACTTTTGCAAGTTTGCTTACTTTTGAAGAAAAGGTGAAGTGACAAAGCCAAAGGCATGTACAGGATAGCTTAAGGTCTGATGAGAGTTGGTGTACTTTGCCTGAAGTTTGTGGATATTGTTTGCAGCAAAGGATTAGGTCCATGTCTCAAGATAAACAAAGTTGTAAAAAGCTAGCTTTATGAAAATGGTATTGTACACTTTATGCCATTTTTGGATTAATTCAATGTACAATGCTCCAAAGATCAGAATAAGACCATTAACCATTGTGTTTGCATTAAATTATGTAGTGTAGAAAGGATTAGGATCTGTAATACCAAGTACAAGCATGTTTGAAACTGATTTGCAACTTGTAACATTGTGAAAATGCCTTGTACAAAAGTGATAAATTACCATTTTCATTTATTTGATTCTCCCTAACCATAAATGATCTTGGAGATTTCTTGGATATTTTTGAAAGCTTGTAACATGCTATTCAATCCATATTTGAAATTAATTTTGAGATTCCTCTTGGAACTAGGTGAAAAGTTTCCATGAAGTTAGGTCAAAAATCTGCCTAAACTAGGGCAAATTTTCACTAAGTTAAAAAGTTTATGGACCCCTATTCACAAAATCATAACTTGAGATCCAAGCATCTTTTGGGAAAACTTTGTGAATCAAAGTTGTAGATTTCATGGAGGACTACAACTTTAATGTTGGAAGTTTGGTTTTAATCCAATTTCATCATGGTGAAAAAGTTGGGAAATGTTGGGGGGAAATAAGAAATTTTCATAACTTAGAAAAATTCTAAGTTATGAAAAATTTCAAATTAAAACCCTAATTTTCAAAAATAGGTTTCTTGGTCAACAAGTTTCACATTTTGACATTTTTTGATGAATTATGACCCTTGGAACTTGATTTTGACCAAAAAGTCAAAGTTTGACTTTTCAGTGTACAGTTGACTTTTGATCAGTTGACTGTAAAATTCATCTGTCAATCCAATGCACTTGAGATCTTTTGAACCTTGTGATTAGGTCAAGATGATACCATTGAGTCCTTGAAATCATGCTTGAACCCAATTGGTCATTGGCTAGGTTAAAAATCAGAAATTGCCCTTTCCCAGTCAAAACCCTAATTTTGACCATTTTGCCCTTTTGATGATCTGATCAAATTTCTTGAGGAGTTGTGGTCCAAACTTGATAGAAATGGTTCATGTGAGTCTATAATGTTGACGTGGATAAAAAATTATGAGGTTTGACTATAAATTGGCCATGGTTGACTTTTTCCCTAATACAACTGATTTTTAGGTCAACTGTCCAATTGACTGGGCAAAAAAGTGATTCAAGGCTTGAAACTTGGTATGAGCAATCTTAGAGGTCCAACATGAAGTATGAAAGTCACATGAGGCATTGAAAGTCCAAAAATCTTTGTGCAAACTCAAACCCTAATTTCAGGTTATCAGTGCAAGGAGAGGTCTTGAGCTGAGCAAACCCTAATCTATCCTTGAGTCCAAGAAGTCTTGTGAGGAGAATCTTGATAAAATGAGAGGGAAAATTTTGGGGTACAACACATTTCCATTAATGGCAAAAAGTAACATTGCCATTCTAGTAAAGAGGCTTTAATCACAAAGTTAACTTGTCTTGAGCTTTGCATTTGTTCATTCTACACAAGAATCCCCTACACAATCAGATAATCTTGTTTAAAGTGCCTAACTACTTTAGATAGCCTTATAACTTGCCTTGGAACAATGCTTGTCAATCTTGCTTCAAAAACAAGCAAAAAACCATAACATGTGAACTTGTACTTCTGATCAGTCCAAGCTCTCAAAACCTTTTCCTATACATTAAGACACTATTATGCAACCTAACACACGAGCATGAACACCTTGAAACACTCCCAAACTCCCTCTATCCAGAAATTGCTTCAAAACATCATTGTTGTGCAAGTTCTGACTTTACAGATCAAACTTCCATTTCCCTCGTGCATTTCTTGGCCTTTTAGTTTCAAAAGCTTCCTCATATCAAATATAACTTATCGCTATCCTATTTCCAGAACTGTAACACCATTTACCATAACCTCTATAACCAAAAACAGAGCATTGCAGTTGGACTTCTCCGAGCCATTTCAGCCACTCTCAACTCAGGCTAAGCATTGCATTAGCTTCCTAGAGACTCAGGGAAGCTAACCTGATCAATGCAGCACCTTGAATCAAGCTCAAACTCATTTCACGATTTCCAGTTTTGAGGTATTTTTCTTGAACTTCTATCTTCTCATTTAGGCATTGTTAGGCTTGTATTTGTGAAGATAAAATGTAGATATCATTGCCTTGAAACTATACATGTCCATTGATTTCATTTATGTTGCTTGAGTAGGGAGAATTTTGAGTTTGAACCTCTGAAAATATTTAGGTCAGAATTTGGTACTGTTAGAAATTCATGCTCATCTTTGAGAATTAGCTTAAGTTATTTACATATTCAGAATCGTAAGGAAATTTCTAACAAGTTTGATGTTAGATGTTTTGTGAATGGATGAGAAATGAATGAGTTACAAGTTCTCTGGCTGGAGGTTGAAGATGAAGTTCATTCTGGACTTGATTTATGTTACATATTTATTATTTTGTTTATATCAACGGATGTATAGTCACCCCAGTGGTAAAGTGCGCGCCTGTTAACCTTTGGGACCTGGGTTCAAGCCCCAGTGGTACCCTTTTGTGCATTTTTCACATTTTCACTTCTTTTTTGTTTCAGTTTGCAGCGCTGGGCCTCCAACATTGGGCCTGGTTATTTTCTGCTTCTTCTAACCCCAATTTCATTTTTGCACCCCTGGCCCTTTATTTTCTTTTTTCTTTTTATTTATTTTATTTTCATTTCATTTTATTTTTTTATCATTTTTATTATTATCATTATTATTATTTTTATTATCAAAAATATAAAAAATATTTTTATTATTATTTTCACTTATATATTTTATTTTCTTTATAAAGACAAAAGACCAAAAACATTTTCTTTAAATAAATTAATTTCTTTTTATAATTAATATTTAGATAATTAGGTTTAATTATTATATTATTCTCTTGTAAATTAACAAATATAGAACTTAGGTTTATTTTAATTGATTAATCTTCATTTTATTTTTATTAATTTAAAACCTTTTCATAAAAAACCCTAAAAAAAATACTTTTTTAACTTAATTTCTTTCTTAATTAGTTTAAACTTAGTTTTGTTTAATTTTTTTAATTAATCATCTCTCTTAATTAGGTTAAAACCCATTTCATAAAAATCCAAACAAAAATCATTTCTTTATCCATTTATATTTGTACATTATTATTTATTCAATTCTTGCACAATATTCAATATGGTTGTAATAGTTAATTAGGTTTAATTTTCTTGCAAATCCCCATTTGTAAATTTGTACACCCTCTCCCCTAATGATGTAATAGCTTAGTATTTTTACTTTCCTCAATTTATCGATTTATATAAATGCTAGTAAATTAGGGTTTTTATGGAAAGATAAAATCAACAAGTTAGCAAACCCTAAATTCAAGACAAAACAATGCATGTAAATCCAACACACTTGCACCCTTAGGGTAATTCCACTTTGTTTCCTTACAAAAATGGCCATGTTATACATGTGAGATGTCTTAGCAAAAAGCAATAAAAAATACAAGATCATAGTCCCTCGATGATGCTATGAATGTTGCCTTTCAAAATGATCTTAGTCCCTCAAAGAGAAATGATAAGATATCTCATAACATTTCTATCATGGCTATACGATGACCCACGCCCGTCCATTTACATCCAAAGATAAGGCTTCTTACCAAATCAATGGTAAGGTAGAAATATCAAAGGAAAAGATGAAATGAACTAAGACTTTTGAGTAGCTAGATTGTTCCTAGTTGCTTGCTCATTTTAAAATCAAACATCCTTGCTTATTTTCAAAATAAACACCAAAACTTTCAAAAAAAACACTTTCAAAACATTTTCCAAACATGAAATATTTTCAATAGCTCAACACTTTGTATATGTTCTTACGAACGAGAACTATTACAAAGTTTGCCTAAACGATGGCGCTTTTTCAAAATACTTTCAAAAAACCACACAAAGCACATTTTCAAACAAGAGCAAGTGATCTAGCAAGCAACTAAGAGCCCATAGATAACTATGGATGAAAAGGGTGCTAACACCTTCCCTTTTCATAATCTACCCCCCGAACTCAAGAAACAATCTCAAAGGTCTTTCGTGTTCTTTTGAACCTTTCCTTTTGGATAAAAGAAAAGTCAGTGGCGACTCTTGCTAACCGCAATATTTGCGATAAAACGTAAAACATCCCAAGTTAGTTCTCCCACCGTATCACATAACTGTTGACTCTGCTGGGGAATACTTAAAAGTGGGGTTACCGTAGGGCTAGATCACCTTTACTTGCTTTCATTGTTTGACTTGTTTGCTTTACATTTTTGGTTCCTTGTTTGGGATTGTTTTAAATCTTCTACCCGGATTTGAGATACCTTATAGGTAAGTAGCAATACATTGTGGAAACTATGCGGGGTATACCGTCATGGTCTAAGCAATAGCTACATTAGTGTGACACATTTGTGGGTATCGGTAGCCCTTGAATAGTCAAGGAGAATACGGGGCCGCTGTGTGGTATCATGAAGCACTAACTGACTTTAGAACCTTTACTTGACTAAATTTGGCCATTAGGAAGTAGTGAGATAACCGGCTTTGGTGCAGTCCGAAGTTGGTTGATACTCGATACTACACTCATTGAGGTTTGACTACTTGGGATATTTCGGCCGCCATTAAAGAGGCTCGCGCTGAAAGCATGCCCAACAAGAAAGATCAGTGATATTGAGATCCCTTAGAACCCGGTTACTATTTCTAGGACAGGTTTTGAGCCAACTAAACTTCAAGAGGGTACTTACCTATAAGACTCCATGCAAGCCTAAACCTAAGGACTTGTTTGACTGAGAAGGTTCAATTTTTTACTTTTGACCAAATACAAGACTTATTGGTTTGAGACATGATATCATGGATTCAAATGCATCATCTTGACCTAATGGCATGGTTCAAAATAATTCTCAAGATCAATTGATTGATAATTGAAATCTGGTCAATTGATGAAAAAGTCAACTATTCACTGAAAAGTCAAACTTTTACTTTTTGATCAAAATCAAGTTTCAAAAATCTTATTTCATCAAGACATGTCAAAATATGAAGATTGTTCATCAATAAATAAATAAAAAGTGAAATTTATCTTTGAAAAGTCAAAGTTCTAAGACTTAGAAATTTTTCAAAGTGTTGGAAAGTTAACCTTTTTTCATGACTTTGTGCCAAATTTTCACCATGATGCAAGATGATTCAAGGAAAACTTACAACATGAAATTTATAGATCTCAATGAGATCTAAAACATTGTAAGACATAACTTTTTCTAGAAATGCTTGGATTTTGAGTTATAAATTCATGAAGTCATGACATTTTCATCTAACAATTAGAGAAGGAAGCTAGATGCCTAATCAAAGCTTATGGATCAAAGCAAACTTGCTCTTCTTTGATTTGATGTTTGAAATCCCAATTAAAAATCCAATTGAACTTGTGAAAACTTGAACTTTTGAAAATCCTTGTGAGGAAATGTCTTGAGAAAAGAGAGGGCAAATTTTGGGGTACAACAACTGCCCCTATTCAATCTTCTTAAACCTGAAGAGTTAGATTGGCGAGTCTGCCATTTGCAGATTGAAGGTGGAAGAGGATTGAACACTAGAGTGCCCATAAATTTTCACTTGATGATGTGTTAGTTGATTGTGTAGGGAATGGGCTTAAAGATGCCATTTGGAGAGATGGTGGAGAGTTGTCAGAGATGGGCTTATAGATGCCATCCAAAGGTGATTGTTGATAGAACTTAGACCCAACCTAACCTTAATTATAACTGAGAAAAGTATCAGAATAAATATTTGGTTGATTTAACTCTGAATGATATGCTGGAATAGACTCGTGCTAAGCCGTGTCTAGAAATGTATTAGAAGGAATCTGTGTAAGATTGCTTCAGGATAAATCCGTATGAAACTGTATCTAGAGAAGGAATCCATGTAAGATTTCAAAACTGTGTCTGGAAATATATGAAAGGAATCCGTGTAATATTTCTTTATGATGAGCCCGCGTGAAGCTGCATCTGGAAATTTATGAGAAGAAATCTGCATAAGATTGCCTTATGATGAGCCTGTGTAGGGACTACTTTAGGAGATATATGGGAAGGAATCTGCGTAGGGCTAATGAGTCCGTGTGAAACTGCCTCTAGAGATATATGAGAAGGAGCCTGGGTAGGGCTGCTTCAGGATGAGTCCGTGTAAAACTTCATCTGGAAATTCATGAGAAGGAACCTGGGTAGGGCTGCTTCAGGATGAGTCAGTGTAAAACTTCATCTGGAAATTCATGAGAAGGAACCTGGGTAGGGTTTCTTCAGGATAAGTTCGTGTGAAATTGAATTTGGAAATGTATGAGAAGGAACATGGGTAGGGCTTCTTCATGATGAGTCTGGGTAAAAATTCATCTGAAAATTTATGAGAAGGAACCTGGGATGGTTGCTTCAGGATGAGTCTGTGTGAAACTGCATCTGGAAATGTATGAGAAGAAACCTGGATAGGGTTACTTCATGATGAGTCCAGGTAAAACTTCATCTAGAAATTCATGAGAAGGAACTTGGGTAGGGTTGCTTCATGATGAGTACGTGTTAAACTTCACCTGGAAATTCATGAGAAGGAACCTAGGTAGGGTTGCTTCAGGATGAGTCCGTGTGAAACTGCATTTGGAAATGTATGAGAAGGAACTTGGGCAGGGTTGCTTCATGATGAGTCTGGGTAAAACTTCATATGGAAATTCATGAGAAGGAACCTGGGTAGGGTTGCTTCAGGATGACCGTGTAGATAGTCTCCCCGTCTTGTTTCGGGAATTGATCTACAATCAATTTGTTCATAGATAGTTGTCCTGTCTTGTTTCAGGTATTAATCTAGAACTTGATTTTGTTGGTCGTAGAGATGGTTGCCCTGTCTTATTTCAGGAATTAATCTCTGACCTATTTGAGAAAAAAGATAGTTTCCCCGGCATATTTCAGGAGTTAATCTTCAATCTGCTCATGTAAATAGTTGTCCTGTCTTGTTTCAAGTATTAATCTACAATCAGTCGCTCACAGATAGTTGTCCTATCTTGTTTCAGGTATTAATCTGGAACTTGCTTTTGTTGGTCGTAGATATAGTTTCCCTATCTTGTTTCAAGAATTAATCTCTGACCTATTTGAGAAAGAAAGATAGTTTTCCTGGCTTGTTTCGGGAGTTAATCTTCAATCTGCTCATGTAGATAGTTGTCCTATCTTGTTTAAGGTATTAATCTACAATCAGTCGCTCACAGATAGTTGTCCTGTCTTGTTTTAGGTATTACTCTGGAACTTGCTCTTGTTGGTTATAGAGATAGCTGCCCTGTTTTATTTCAGGAATTAATCTCTGACCTATTGATAAATGGTTGTGGTATTTTCCAAAGAGGACTTTTTTTGATTGACTTTTCCCTGCAAGGAAGAGGGTTAGTTACATGCAGATGTTTGCATGGCTTTATTATGTTCTCAAAATAAATGAGATTATGCTGTATGCATTTATCATGTATGTAATATGATGTATGAATGTGAAATATTTATTGAAATGTATCTTTTCTCCTTGACAAGTGTTGGGGAGCTTTAGGAAGTTAAATCCTGGACTGCTGTTGGGGATGAAGTGTATGCACATCTTCAAACCTTGTTTAGAATATTTCCATTGGGGATTCCTATTTTGTTGTTTGAGGAAAAATCCGCTAGGGAAAATTGGCTTTGGCTTGCGAAATATTTGTGGAGAGCGTTGATTTATGCATGGGGAAAAAGAGTTCAGGAGTTTTAGTTATCCGTTTCTCTACTAGGGAGTTATCTCTTGATTGGAGAGAATGGAAGTTAACAACTTGTTGTGGGTAAGGAAGTTAACTGTTATCTGGTCGGATTCCAGGTTTTGCAACAACTCACTGGTGATAATGGTAAACACTACTGGGGAATATGAGCTTTGTTGATAACTTCACTGAAGATTAGGGGTTGTGGTCCCTCAATTTGTAAATGTATGAGAGGCAAACTCAAGTTGGGGAATCTATAGTTTGTTGGGGAAATAAACCATGTTGAAGAGAATATTTGACAAACAGTTGAAGAGGTGTTTTCTTTTGGCAGAACTCCTTGAGGATTCTTCTTGAGACCAAATCAACTGGGGAGAGGTTTTCCGGAGACTGAAACTCTGGCTGGGGATTGCATGGATCCAATTTTATGGGGATATCCATAAATTTGGCCTTGAGGGGTTTGTACCATTATCTATGAAGATTATTCTATGGGGATAACCTTATAGAGATGACTCTGTGGGGACTTGACTGGGGATCACCCTATGAAAAGGACTTTGGGGGAATTTGTCACTGCCCCTAGTAGTAAGTGTTGTAGTACTGCCAGAAAATGTTTGGTTGGCTGTATGTGACCCTTTACTGGAATTCATGTTCAATGCCCTAAGTGATTCAGATACAGACCTGCCCCTGGTTATTCAACATTTCTTGAGAGATCTCTTGGAATCTCGACTTGAGTGCCCTAGACGAGTTTGGACAATGACATGCCATGCCCCTTGATTATAGGAGATTTGTCATTAGAAGTGTCTTCCCATTTGAAATGATTCTATTTCTTGAGAGGATTTCCGTTCATTGGATGTTCGTCATGCGAATTTATTTGTTGTAAAACAAATAGCTATATGCAAACAGCGGTATTCAAAAAAATGCAAAGTTTATGTTTTGTCTTGAAGTTTTGAAAATGCATTTTTAGAAGATAAGAGAATTTTGTAAGAATGTGAATTCAACTCAGAATTTACAGTAAGCCTTACAGGAGTCAGGATACCTTTGGTAACAATATGCTTTCGAACTAACCCATGCTTCAATTAGGACTTTTGAAGGGTTGTAGCATGGTCTGGCTCACGGTTTAAGAAACAAAGGATAAGGCTTAGAGTGTATTTGTACCCAACCCATTCTCCATGATGTTCTCCAGTCCTAAACTCAGTTAATTATGTGATTGAATTCCAATTGAGTCTGAATGACGTTTTGGTGATGGTTGAGAAACTTGGAAGTTTTATTTGTGAAATTTTTTTCATGTTGTCGAGGATTTTTAGTGACCTCTTTTTTTTATTTATTATCCCTAATTTTTGTCTGACTGTTCTTGTTTTGAGATTACAGCCAGCGGGATGCCCCAGCTTTTAAGTTTCCTTCGTAGGTTTTGACTTAGTGGGCTTTTCTTTTGAGAGATAATGACTGCCTATTTGATAGGGAACCATCTCCGTCTTTCGGATTCAGAAGGACGTTTTTGTTGTCATTCATTGTGTATGAAATGAAAGCTTGCGACTGAATGCGCATTTGAATTAACTGAGAGACTAACCTTCCCCAGGTGTATGATTAAAGGTTTCAACTTGTGTGAAAAAGAAAACTCATACTTCTTTGGCTCAAAGGGGTTGACTAGGGATTATCCTCCTTATAACTCCAGTGTTTAGGAATTGAAACAAACGCTTGTACATCGTCAGGAAGGTCTATCCAAAAGCATATTGTATGAGATTATCGCATGGTTTTCGTCATCCTCCCTCTAAAGGCTTTCAACTTTTAACGAGAGTTGAATATCACAAAAGGGAGTAAAAGCATAGTTTAAATAGAGTGAAAATGAATGTATTAATTCAAGACAAACATATGCAATTCATTAATGAAACAAAGTTTAATATTAATAGATAAGTGTTTGAACAAGCAAAAGAAATTACAATTAAAAATTCGAACACACAAAAGTTTCTCCGTCTAAACTGGTCACTTCAGATGGTGTGTTTTTGAGGGATGACATGAAAATTCCAGCTGACCATCTTGTGTGAATTCCAGTGCTCCTTCGTCAATCAGGTCTTGAATTTTGTATTTCAACGTCCAACAACTATCAGTATCGTTTCTCAGACTGTTGGAGTAATATGCACACCTTTCATTATGATGGTAACTAGGAGTGGAAGTATTAGGATTCCGAGGAGGATCCTTCAATGTGATCAAATTCAAATTCAACATGTGTATCAAGACTTGCGACATTGACATGTTGAGTTTAGTATATTTCCTATTGGATGCATCCCACTTATGTCGATTACCCTGTTGTTGTTGGCGAGGTTAGTGTTGGGCTCGTGACGTAGCAGCAATTTGGAAAGGTCTACTCTCCACCAAGCCAACTTCTTGTCTCATCAGGGGTTGATTAAAGACTTGATCCCCAGCCTCGACTGTTTGTTTCATACAGTTTCATCCGTCTTGATGAAGCTTATTGACAAGAGTTCTCAACTCTTCTTGTCCCCGAGCTAAGTTTTGGATAAGAGCCATCTGTCCCATCATTTGGATTTTCATTATGGCTATCTCAGTTTGTAGCCATTCCAACTGGTCATACTTGTTGTCCTCAGGATTCTTCATGGTCATGCCCCTAGTGAGGAGTGCTCTCACTTCTTCTTGCCCCTTGGATAGGTTCAAGAACATTTCTTGAAGTTGAGCATTTTGAGTTTGAATGTCCTTGATAGTCTGTTCTAGAGCCATCTCTACTGAAATAAACAGTAAGTGGATGAGAAACCCGTGTGGGGAAAACCTGTTACGATGACATGCATGATATGTGGATGCAATGTTTTCAAGGACTTAGAAGATTTAAATTTGTTTAGACAAAAGGGAGCAAATATGTGTATTAATAAGTTCAAATTGATTACAACCATGCCCCTTGGGCTTACAATGGAGGAAATAAACACAAAATAAAACTCCTAAGACAAAAAGTCTGAGCGCATCCTTTTTAGCGCAATGTAAGCGTTCAAACTTTGCTCTTCATGAAGTTGTCTCGTAAGCTCCAAAACCTTCTTTTCACTTGCGTAGAACTGGGTTTCGAAGGTGTCTCGCTCCCCCTTTAGCTGAATCCAAGATCTTTGCAAATCTTCAAGAGAAGTGGGAATATCAGGATAAAGGACAGTATATGGAATATCTTCTTCGACAACAGGATCCATGATGACAGGTAAGATGGAGGGGTATGGCATAACGAGACTTTGAGCACGAGTTTGTACCCACTTAAGATAAGGCTCCAAAGGAATGGAGTTCTTATGTCCCAATGTCTTGTTATCCACCTTGTTTACCATTCTCCAAGCTCGTATGAACCTTTGATGATAGCCTTGGTCCTTGCCCTCGTAATCGAATACCAATCCTTGGATGAGTGTATCATGGGGACCATCTCTTTATGCATACCCAAACTATCATAAAGCCAAACAAGGGTTGTAGGTAATACCTCCCATAATGCCAAGCAGAGGGACATTAGGGAATTCCCCATAATGGTCAATGATAGTAATGTCCTCCAAGGATCGAGAACACCAATGAATATCATGATGTGTGAGTGACATCATCCTTTGAGACAGTGTCAAGCATTGCTTATTCTTCAACATTGATCGAGGTAGATGAGAGAGAGAAAGAACTTGATGGAATTCACATCTATGAGTTGGTCTGGATTGAGAAATAGAACCAAACTATATATTAGAAGGGCCAAGACATCTTCAAAAGCTTGAAAATCCATATCCTCCCAGAATGAACGAGCCTTCTCCAACAAAAACTTGGCTAAGAAACCCTTAACTCCACTTCTTGTCTCCCAGATTGTTATAATATCGGCTCTCTTCAAATGCAAGGCTTTGACAATAACTTCAGGCTTTGGAGTCTCCTCTAAATCGGTGAAAAGTATTTGATCAAGCACGGGCATTCCTAACAGTTGAGAGAATTCTTCTAATGTAGGCACCAATTGGTAGTCAGGAAAGGTGAAGCAATGATGCATGGGATCAAAGAATTAGAAGAGCACACACATCATTTTTTCTTGGAAGTTTGAAGTAGCCAAGTTGAGAAGTCGACCATATTTCTTGGTGAAGGGAGAATCTACATGCACCCTTGATGCTAATTCTTGAAGTTGAGGATGCGCTTTCAGGAAGTTGACTCAGATGGTATTCCTACGAATGGGAATCATGGCCTACAAGACAAAACAAAGATAAATTCCTAAATCTTTGAAATGGTTAGTGAGAATGCTTAGGAATTATGATGTTTATGATGTTATGTACAAGTGAACAAAGAAAACAAGTCTTTATGTACAAATAATCATATACACACAAAGCAAACAAGTCCTTAGGTTTAGGCTTACATGGGGTTTGTAGATAAGTACCCTCTTGAAGTTTAGTTGGCTTAATCTGTCCTAGAAAGTAATCGGGTTCTAGGGGATCTCAATATCACCGACCTTTCTTTTAGGCATTATCTCAGCACAATCAATCTTTTCTTGCGGCCGAGATATCCCAAAAGTCTGATCTCAATGAGTGTAGCATCGAGTATCAACCAATCTTCAGCTTTTCACCAAAGTCGGCTATCTCACTACTTCCTAATGGACAAGTTGTTCAATTAAGGTTTTATGGTCAGTTAGTGCTTCGTGACGCTGCTCAGCGGCCCCGTATTCTCCTCAATGCAACACAAGGGATACTCGTACCAACAAATGCATCACACTAACATAGCCATTGCTTCAACCATATTGGTCTACACCGTATAATTTCCACAATCTATTGCTACTTACCTAAAAGGTGCCCCAGATTCGGGTGAAGGATCAATACATACCCAAACAAGGACCCATAATGTAAAGCAACCAAGTAAAACAAAGAGAGCATTATAAAGGTGATTTAGCCCTAAGGTAACCCCACTTTTAAGTAATTCTCCCCAACAAAGTCTCCAGTTCTATAATACGGTGTGAGAACTGACTTGGTTGTTTTGCATTTGATCGTAATTGTTGTGGGTATCAAGAGTCGACATCGACTTTTCTTTTATCCAAATGGGAAAGGGTGAAAAGAATAGGAAAGACCTTTAGAGATGCTTTCTTGAGTTCGGGGGTTAGGTTATGAAAAGGGAAGATATTAGCATGCTTTCCATCCATAGTTATCTATGGGCTCTTAGTTGCTTGATAGATCACTTGCTTTGTTTGAAAATATGCTTGTGGTGGGTGTAAGTTTGAAAGTATTTTTGCAAAATGCCTTTGTTGCGACAAACTTTGTAATGATTCTTGTCTCTATAAGAATGCGTACAAAGTGTTAGTTTTGAAAATAGTTCAAAGAGATGTTTGTTTTTGAAGGTGTTTTGTGAGTGTAGGTGTGGAAAATGGTTTTAGTTCAAGAGCAAGAACTACGAGCGTCCTACCTACTCAAAAGATCTATGTTCTTTTCCTCCTCCTTTAGATGTTGCTATCTTACCATTGATTGATAAGAAGCCCCGTCGTTGGATGTGAAGGGACGGGCGTGGGTCATCGTATAGTCATAGAAAGCAACCTATGAGACGTTTTAGCAATTTTCGTTAGGGACTAGATCGTTTACCAAAGGCAATATCGAGGGACATTTAGGGACTACAATCTGTTTTATTAAGGGTCTTTGCTAAAACGCCCATATTCGAGGGACATGACTATTTTCTGAGGAAACAAGTGAGATTACCCTAGAGGTGCATGTGTGTGAATAGTGTGTTTGATTGAATGCATTTAGTCTTGAATTTGGGTTGTCTACTTGTTGATATTAACTTGTCATACACAACCTAATTACTAGCATTTTATGAAAGCAATAAAAATGCGGAAAATAAATGTCCTACACTATTACATGTTTTGGGGGATGGGGTATACATATTTACAAATGGGGTATGGAAACAAATAAAAATCCTAATTATTACAACCATATTGAATAGCAAAAAAATGTAAATATATAGAAAATATAAAGACAAAAATAGTGTAAAAGAGAGAAAGAAAAGACATCCTGGATCGAAGGATGTGTCTTTCGATTCCCACACTTTTCCTTCTTTCAATTGGGCCTGCAACCAATGTTGCATCCTTCGATTCGCACTCCCTTTTCCTTTCGTTTGGGCCTGCAAATCGGTGTGTATCAAAGCCTGTAACCTTTGATTCACACCACCTTATTTTTTATTTGCAACTGTGAAGCAGTAAGGGGCGAAGCCTAAGGCTTTGATTCACACAAACTTTTTTCTTTCGTTTGGGTCTGTACAGGTTAGTTCTTGCTTGAAGGAAAATAAACAAAAGGGTAGAAACGAAACCCAAAAGAAGGTATCAATGATGCTTGAAACGAAAAAAAGCTTAAAATCAAGAAGACTTACCTTGCTTGAAGTTGGAATGTGGGTTTTGTACGTGAGTTGCTGCCCTGGATACTCTTGGATTCTAAGGGAGTGAAACAAGTGTTGTGTTTCTTTGAATGGATTCAAAAGGTAAGAAAAGTAGAGTTGTGTTTCTTTGGTTCTGGATTCGAAGGAAAAGAAATAGGTGTTGTGTTTCTTCAGTTCTGGATTCAAAAGAACAGAAACAAAGGTGTGGTCTTTTAATTCTGGGTTTGAGAGTGTGTTAAGTGTTTTCTCTTTTCTTTGCCTTGCCAATAAATCTCTCTCTAGCCACTAAAAAGCCACCCCTTAAATGTGTTGTGGAACATCTTATTTATAGAAGATTTTGGCTGAGATTTGAGGGGGGAAACAAAAGAAATTTTAACAAATTGGGTATGCTGTTTTTGTAGCTTTCGAGGTGCAGTTTTTGTATGCCAATTTAGTGCAAATATCGGAGCAGCATAGTAGGGCTGCTTTGCAGCAGTTTTGGAGTGTTATGGCCAGTACAGCAGGACTGGGCCTTTGGTCAGCAAGCATCTTGAATATATCAAAAGACAAAACAAAACTTGTTTCCAACAATTGTGTCCTTAGAATGGACCACATGTGTGTTCTTCGAATGGACCACACGTGTGTTCTTCGAATGAACCACATGCACCACTTGTGTGTTCTTCTAATGCACCACTTGCAATTCTTCGAATGGGCCACCAATGTTTGTCCTTCAAATGGGCCACCAATGTATGTCCTTCGAATGGGACACCCATGTATGTCCTTCAAACCAACCAATGCATGTCCTTTGAATCCACCAATGCACGTCCTTCGAATGGGCCACCAATTGTGTGTCATAGTGTAGAGACTATGTGTGTTGAAGGTTTTTAAAGGTGGAATCAAAGTAAGCTTTTTCAAAGGGATGCTGTGATCGGTGGATCTAGAATTGACTGTTTAACGCTGGTTCCCGAAATGTCGCGGTAAGCAAGAGTCGCCACCGTCTTTTATTTTCTCCAAATGGAAAGGACAAAAGCACAGAAAAATTCCTTATTAAGATTGTTTCTCGGTTCGGGAGGTAGATTTATAGAAAGGGAAGGTGTTAGCACCTTTTCTATCCATGGTTATCCATGGGCTCTTAGATACTTGCTCATTTGTGTTTTCAAAATTGTTTGTTTGCTTTTCAACTGTGGGTTTAAAAAAGTTTCTTTGAAAATTTCAGTTCGACTCTTGTATCAGTCCTCAAGAGTGTTTGAAAAGTTGTTTTCGAAAGCTTTTTGAAAAATGTCGGTGTGAAAAGAAGTTTTTGATTTGTTTTGAGTTAGAGCAAGTATCTACGAGTCATCTACCTACCCTAAGGAATTCGTCTGTGTAAATGTCCTTAAAGTAGTGCCATCCCACCATTGAGAGGTAGGTAGCACCACCGTTGGAGGTGTTCGGGTCAATTCGAGTTTAGGGACAGTATGGTCACCGAGCAACGGTAAGGCACCTTAGAAGCTACCCTTATGCCATTGATCTTTTATTCCGAGGCAACTATTCCGAGGCAACTTGTTTTGAGGTAACCAGATCAATGGGACATAAGGACTCACTAAGACGTCATATAGTAGACGACCACGTTTCGAGGGACAAGGCAACAGTGTGGTCACCAGAGCAATAGGAAGACACCTTAGAAGCTACCCCCATGCCATGTTCATGGACATGAGGACTTACTAAAACGTCCTCTACTCGACGACCACTTTTCGAGGGGCAAGGCAACAGTGAGACGTACCCTAGGGGTGGTGTGTGATTTGTGTGTCATTTTCAGTTATGTTTATCTTGTTCATGCACTGGTGATCTACGCTTTGTTTTTATTTTTGGCATTCATTCTTTCATGCAAGTTATTAACAGTTAAAAGAGGTGCGGAATTAAAAGTCATACGCTATTACAAAGGCACGGGTCTACATCGCCAAATTAATCTAAGACCCGATTTGAAATAAAATAAAATGCAGAAAATAAATACCCTAATTAATCTATTACAAGGCTTTGGGATAAATACATGAAATTTATAAAAATAGGAAATAAAATAAGCGCGCGAAACGAAATCATAATCGAAAGCGAGGGCGTTGGACCCTTTTAAAGAAATTAAATTAAAATTATGAAATTAATCAAATTTAAATAAAAGAAAGAATTTTTTTTGGAGTTTTTGTATTTATGGAGTTAAGAAAATTAATGGAATTAAAAAGTTACATAAAACCCTAATTCTAACTATTTTTAATTTATTAAAAAATGTTTAAGTTTGACCTAGTTTTAACCTAATTATTTAATTACAAATTTATTTACAAAAATAATTAATTATTAATAATAATAAGAAGAAATTTTAATTTATTGAAAAAAGAATAAAAAGCTAGAAACCCTTAATTTTTATGTTTTTTTTAATTTATTAAGAAAACATTAAAATTAAACCTAAGATTAAAACTAAATTAGTTAACAAGATTTATTTACAAAATAATATTAAATAAAATATATTTTTATTTTTTGTCTTTTCTGATTTTTTTTGTGTGTTTTTATATTATTAAAAAAATTAATTTGGAATTAAACAAAACAAATAATATAATTTAAAATAAATAATAGAAAAGAAAAAATAGAGAAAAGAAAGGCAAACATGGGGGGTGGTTGTCCCAATTTAGAGGTGGATTTGCAGCAATTTTGGCCCAATAGAAGCTTGGCCACGTTGACTTTTCTGGCTTGTATGCACATGGTTGACTGAGGGTGCATGGTGGACTACGTGATCTGACCATTAGATGAATCTCCCTGGCGCGTGGCAGGCACAAACGTTGAGGCCTATGGTGCTCCCTTGAGTATGGTGATCACCTGAACACATAAACATAAAAAATATAGAGGAATATGGGGACCTGGGAATCGAACCCAGGTCCCAGTGCTTGAAGGACAACGCATCAACCAACTGTGCCAAGCGCGCTCTTTGTAATATTAGTGGAACGTAAATATTATAATGTAAAATAAGCATTATTCTGGAATTTCAACAAAACGCGCGCCAAGCTTTTGAATCAGCCAACCGTGTGCTTACAACTCATCTTCTTCTCCACTTGTTCTTTGCTTTTGCCTGAAAAAATATATCAAATAGCGGGGGTTTTAAACCCCCACTAACTCAAACCTGGAAAATAACGATTAGGCCATACTCAAATATAAAAAGTGCGCGACCTATGGAATTGAATCGTCCTGATGCTCTGAGTTCAATGATATGGGTCTTGTGGTTCAATTTTTTTCTATGAAAGAAGCCCTAATTTTTGACCTTTGAAAACCTAGAAGGCGTTAATGGCAGATTCTCGTACAGGGCACAAAAACTCAATTGAATGATGCCAAAAGTTTTAGAATGTTTATGTTAGTGCAAAACAACAAGAAAAAGGCATGAATGATACGTATAAATCAAAACACGAATATGAACAATATCAAGGACATGACGGCTTCGTGTTACCAATTCTTTGTGTTAGAGGTTGTGGTTTTGATTGGAATAGATCCCTGGTGACTTTGGCAAGATATTGGAATGTTTATCTTGCCTTGAAACGCACTGAAACTGTGTTTTCAGTTTTGAAGTTTTTGACAAAAAATGCAAAGTGTGTATTCAGGTTTGGGCGCAGCTTTCAGGTTGTATGCATTAGGGTTGCCTTCTGTTTATGTATGGGAATGTTTTAGGGTGAAAATTCAAGCCAAGAAATCAATGTTTTGATGAATCAAATATTTGATTTTTAATGAAATCTTTTCAATCTTTTTCATGCCCTTTTGATATCAATCATGGCCAAATCTTTCCAAATTGAGTGTGCACGAAATCTTGGAGTTATGATAGACCTATTAGCTGCATAAAAAGATTTAAAATGCATGCTTGAGTATTTTTGTCATATTTTATTTAATTAAATGAATTAATGGTGATAAAAATTCAAATAAATAATAAAAAATGATGAAATAAATCCCCTTTGGGTCAAATGGTCGTGCATAGCTCTTGGATGATGATTCTTGGAAGAAAATGTGGCCCATTAGCAATTTTGAGGCATTTGAAGCAAAGTTGACTTTTCAAAATTCCCAAAAATTTCCCAACTTCCACAAGGCATATCTTGCTCAATTTTTAAGCTTTGATCATGTTCTTGGACATTTTGGAAAGGTCTTGAAGTCCTATAACCAATGCATTTGGTCCCATGTCATTTTGATTTACCAATCTCAAGTTATGGTCTTTGACTTAAAGTGCCTTTTTGTTGACTTTTGAAAATGACCTATAATGTTGAGATTGATAACTTTTTGTGAGAGCATTTCTTGGACTTGAAGTGTGAAGAGGAGTTGTAGGAAATGTCTTTCTCTTAAAAATTAGATTTGGATGGAATTTTTATGATAAACCATGTGGAAGTTATGCCTTGGTCAAGTTATAGTTGACTTTTTCAACTGTCCAAATATGGAAACTTTTGCATCTTGAGCCTTTTTGAGCCATGCCTTGAAAATCATGATCAAGAATTGATCAAATGATGTTTGTGGCTTCAAAATAAGATGTTGACAAAAAATTTGAACTTTTGACTGTCAAATGACCATTTTGCCCCTGCAGTTGACTGTTGAGCAATTAGGGTTTTTGACTGTGCAATTTTGTGCTGTGAGTCTTGAAACTTGACATGAGGATACTTGACAATGTTTATAGGCATTTGGGACTTGATTGGACCCTTGGAAACTTCAATTTCTTTGCCAGAACCAAAACCCTAGTTTTTGACTGTTAGGAGGCCATTGAACTGTGCAACCCTTGGGAGATTTTGAAGCATGCTCTTTGCAAATCTTGAAGAATATGGGAGGGAAAATTTTGGGGTACAACAGTTGCCCCTGTTCAATCTTCTTAGACCTGAGGATGCAGATTGGCTGACGTGCCTTTCGTAATCCGAAGGTGGAAGATGATTGAACATTAGAGTGCCCAGAAATTTGTGCTCACATGTTAGCAGTGTGATGGGGGGAATGGGCTTATAGATGCCATTTGGAGATTGATGGATAGGATGATGGGCTTATAGATGCCATGTTGAGAGGTGATGGAAGGTGGATGGGCTTATAGATGCCATCTGGGTGTCGATCGCGTAAGAGATTCCTTAGCGAGAACTTGCGTACCTCAACGGGACGGTGGGAGAACCTTGGGCGATTACTACCTCAACAGTGACGATGAGAGAACCTTGGACGATTACTACCTCAACAGGAACGTTGAGAGTATCTTGGGCGACTTCAACCTCAACAGTAACGCTGAGAGAATCATAGGCGACTTCAACCTCAACAGTGACGATGAGAGAATCTTGGACGACTTCAACCTCAACAGTAACGATAAGAGAATCTTGGATGTCTTCTACTGGGATAAGAATCAGGGAGATCTTAGGGTCGATCTGACTGAACCAGAGAAGGCCTTTGACTGGATAAGAATCAGGAAAATCTTAGGGTCGATTTAACTGAACCGGACAAGGTCTTGAAATCTTCAACTGGATAAGAATCAGGGAGATCTTAGGGTCGATCTGACTGAACCAGAGAAGGCCTTTGACTCGATAAGAATCAGGAAAATCTTAGGATCGATTTAACTGAACCGGACAAGGTCTTGGAATCTTCAACTGGATAAGAATCAGGGAGATCTTAGGGTCGATCTGACTGAACCAGAGAAGGCCTTTGACTGGATAAGAATCAGGAAAATCTTAGGGTCGATTTAACTGAACCGGGCAAGGTCTTGGAATATCTTCAACCGGATAAGAATCAGGGAGATCTTAGGGTCGATCTGACTGAACCAGAGAAGGCCTTTGACTGGATAAGAATCAGGAAAATCTTAGGGTCGATTTAACTGAACCGGGCAAGGTCTTGGAATATCTTCAACCGGATAAGAATCAGGGAGATCTTAGGGTCGATCTGACTGAACCAGAGAAGGCCTTTGATTGGATAAGAATCAGGAAAATCTTATGATCGATTTAACTGAACCAGGCTAGGTCTTGGACATGGCTGAGAACTTAACTGGATCTTTCCTGAAAGGTAAAAGTCGGTCATATGCAATGCATGATATGGATCAAGCAATGATGTTCTCAACATAAATGAGATTGTAAGGTATGATGTGTATATGCATGTATTATAATGTATGTGATGTTTATGAATGTATGTTTTCGTCTTAGGAAGATAAATCCTTGACGGGTGCCGGGAAGTCACATCCTGGGCTGATGTTGGAGAACAATGCTTTGTTGTCTCCGCTGGGGATGATAGTTGCAAGAATACCGGCAAGAGAAGATGACTCCGTTGGGGGATAAACTTGGCGAATAGAACACTCTGCGGGGAGAAAATTACTCTAGCGATCTTGCTGGGGAACAATACTCTGTGGGGAGAGAAGTACTTTGCTGGAATGTTGATGGTAACTTCGCTGGGGATACCATTGTTATGTTGGAAGTGTTAATAGACTTCGCTGGGGATAGGAAGACTTCGTCGGGGACGATCTTTCCGTGGCTTTTGGCTGAGGATAACCCAGTTATATCCTGATAGGGAAATAACCTTTGAATAAAGTCGGGGACGCGTTCGTGCGCTGTAGAGGAGAAGCTTCCAGAATCTACTGGGGATAAGCTTCCTGCTGGGGAGATGATTCACACTTTCCTGGGGAAATCTTTGATTGGACTCTCCTGGGGAAATTTCTGAGATGTATTGGGAAAGTGACTCCATTGAATGTTTGATATACCGCCGGGGAACAATCTTTAGGTCAAGACTGTCGGGGATGCTTGTTTAAGAATATCTGTATGATGTGCTGGGGAATGTTGAGATCCGCTGGAGGATACTCAACTTCCTTAAGGCTGATTGTATAGCTTGGGGAGAGTGCATTGACTTGTTGGCTCACTCTCTGGGGAATTAAGGCATACTGGTTATGTTCTTCAGCTGAACCTACCTTGGTATCTTGGTGAACAGAATAATTAGATCGCTTAGACAAACATTATTGCCCCTGTTTCTAATGTTACCTGTAATTAATCCTTTGTTTCGTATGCAATCATTTATGAATTAGCAATTAGTGTCAAATGCATATATCACAAATTGAACCTTGGACGTTCTTCGCAAAACAAAACAGAAAAGGAAAAACAATTGGCAATTTTAACTGAAAAGTGATTTTTGTATTGATTTTTGAATTGCCCGTAAAATAGGCGTTTATGTACAAGAGGCTGACGTCCTAGTAATAGAACGCCGCTGAACAAAAGAGTTTATACAATTTGTACAAAGGAAAATAAAACAGCTGTGTGAAAAGCATGATCCCACTGGGTTTCAACTCTGCTATCGCCCTTATATCTTCGAGCGTCTCATCACTTGAATGACCTAGTCGAGGATGAAGCTGATTGATCAATGTCGTCTGAACTTGATGCTGATAACGGATTCTGGATACAAAGTGATCCAATGAGACATAGTATTACGCTTTATCCCTAACTTTTGCCTGGACCGCCCTTTCGGGTTTTCAGCCCACCGGGATACCCATTTTTGCCCAAGCCGCCTTTTCAGGTTTTCGACTTGCCGGGTGTACAGATTTTTTTTGTTTCATCCCTTCATTTTGCCCGAACCCTTTTGGTTCGCCGGGAAGCCCTAATTTTTGCCTAGGTATGTCAACCTAGCGGGTCTTTTTTTATGTGTAGTATCTTTTTACTATGTCTGCATTGGCGGGGTGAGGAAGGTCGTCACCATCCATGGTGGTCAAGATCATGGCTCCTCCTGAGAACACATGTTTAACCACAAATGGCCCTTCGTACGTAGGGGTCCATTTGCCCCTTGGATCACTCTGAGGAAGGATGATACGCTTGATTACCAGATCCCCAACTTGATATTCTTGTGGTCTGACCTTTTTGTTAAATGCCCTGATCATCTGTTTTTGGTACGTCTGACCATGACAGATAGCAGCAAGTCTTTTTTCATCAATAAGGTTTAATTGATCAAGTCGTGTCTGGATCCAATCGTATTCACTCAGATCTGCATCCTTCATTATCCGAAGAGAGGGTATTTGCACTTCGATTGGTAAGACTGCCTCCATACCGTAGACCAAGGAGAAAGGAGTTGGCCCGGTTGACGTCCTGGCTGAGGTACGGTATCCATGTAGAGAGAACGGTAACATCTCGTGCCAATCTTTATAGGTCACTGTCATCTTCTGCACAATTTTCTTAATGTTCTTATTTGCTGCTTCTACAGCCCCATTCATCTTCGGCCGGTAAGGAGAAGAGTTGTGGTGCTGTATTTTAAATTGTTCGCAGAGCTCAGTGATCATCTTGTTATTGAGATTGGTACCGTTGTCTGTAATGATCCTTTCAGGGACGCCGTATCAACAGATCAGGTTATGCCGAATGAACCGTGCCACAACATTCTTGGTTACTGTAGCGTAGGAAGCTGCTTCAACCCACTTCGTGAAGTAATCAATCACTACCAGGATGAAGCGGTGTCTGTTGGATGCCGTAGGTTTAATCTCACCGATCATATCTATGCCCCACATTGCAAACGGCCAAGGTGCAGTCAAGACATTCAGAGGAACTGGAGGAACATGCACCTTGTCTGCATAGATCTGGCATTTATGGCACGTCCGAGAATGTTGGTAACAGTCGGCTTCCATTGTGGACCAGAAATACCCTGCCCGAAGGATTTTCTTCGCCATAGTGTGTCCACTGGAATGTGTTCCGAAGGTCCCTTCATGTAGCTCTGCCATGATCCTTTCTGCTTCAGTCTTATCCACACAACACAGTAAGGTCGAATCATGGTTTCGCTTGTACAGAATGCCGTTGCTAAGGAAGAACTTCGCTGCGAACCTTCTTAGAAACTTTTTATCGTTGACAGATGCACCTTCAGGGTATTCCTGAGCTTCCAAGTATCTCTTTACCTCATGGTACCAAGGCTTCTCAGTCACCAATTCAGTCTCAAGATCACAACAGTATGCCGGTTCGTCCAGTTTCCAGATGATGATCCGGGGAGCCTCATTGTCCAATTTGACTTTGAACATAGAAGACATCGTAGCTAACGCGTCCGCCAGCTGATTCTCCTCTCTTGGGAAATGTTCAAAGGTTATCTCTGTGAAGTGGGGGATCAATGTCAATACACATTCTCTGTAAGGAATCAGATTCGGATGTTTCGTATCCCACTCCCCTTTGACCTGATTGATCATGAGAGAGGAATCTCCGAAGACACTTAGAAACTTGATCCTTAGGTCGATCGCAGCTTGCAGACCCATGATGCATGCCTCATACTCCGCCATGTTGTTGGTGCAGTTGAAACATAGCCGGGCAGTGAGTGGAGTATGAGTGCCTTGAGGGGATATGATCACAGCGCCGATGCCGTTACCTAAAGCGTTGGAAGCTCCGTCAAAGTGCATAGACCATCGGGATCCTTCCTCAGGTCCTTCATCCGGTCCAGGTACTTCACAATCAATCACTATCATGATACTATCGTCTGGAAACTCGAAGTTCATTGACTGATAGTCGTCTACTGCCTGATGTGCCAAGTGGTCTGCCAATACACTTCCTTTGATGGCTTTCTGAGTCGTGTACTGGATGTCGTATTCTGTCAAGATCATTTGCCATCTTGCTATTCTCCCAGACAGAGCGGGCTTTTCAAATATGTACTTTATAGGATCCATCTTTGAGATCAACAAGGTAGTGTGAGTCAGCATATACTGTCTCAGCCGGCGAGCAGCCCATACCAAGGCGCAGCAAGTTTTCTCGAGCAGTGAGTATCGGGTCTCACAGTCGGTAAACTTTTTGCTAAGGTAATAAATGGCGTGCTCTTTTCGGCCAGACTCGTCATGCTGCCCCAGCACACACCCCATTGAGTTGTCAAGTACTGTCAGGTATAATATCAGAGGTCTCCCTTCAACCGGTGGCATAAGGATGGGTGGTTCTTGGAGATACTCTTTGATTCTGTCAAACGCGGCTTGACATTCATCATTCCAACATACTACCTGATCTTTCTTCAGCAGCTTGAAGATTGGCTCACAGGTAGCAGTTAGGTGCGAGATGAATCGAGCAATGTAATTCAGGCGTCCTAGAAAGCCTCTGACCTCTTTCTCTGTCTTAGGACCTGGCATCTCTTGAATGGCTTTGACCTTGGCAGGGTCCACTTGAATACCTTTATCACTTACAACGAAGCCTAGCAACTTCCCAGATCTGACTCCGAAGGTGCACTTGTTCGGGTTCAACCTCAGCTTGTACAACTTCAGTCGGTCAAACAATTTCTGCAGATGATCAAGGTGTTCCTCCTCGGTTTGAGACCTTGCAATCATGTCGTCAACATATACTTCAATCTCATGATGGATCATGTCATGAAATAAAGAAACCATGGCACGTTGGTAGGTTGCCCCAGCATTTTTCAACCCGAATGGCATGACCTTGTAACAGAAGGTGCCCCACTGAGTAATAAAGGTAGTCTTTTCCATGTCTTCAGGAGCCATCTTGATCTGATTGTAACCTGAAAAGCCATCCATGAAAGAGAACACCTTATGATGAGCAGTATTATCAACAAGGACATCAATGTGAGGTAGGGGAAGTCATCTTTGGGGCTGGCCCTGTTCAGGTCCCTGTAATCGACACACATTCTGACCTTTCCATCTTTCTTTGGTACTGGCACCACATTAGCAACCCACTGAGGATAAGAAGTCACTGCAAGGAACCCGGCATTAAACTGTTTCATAACCTCGGCTTTGATCTTTTCAGACATCTCTGGACGCATACGACGGACCTTTTGCTTAACCGGAGGGCAGTCTTCCTTGGTAGGCAAATGATGGACCACACTATCAGTATCCAAACTGGGCATGTCTTCGTAGGACCAGGCAAAGATCTCCACATAATCATGTAACATCTGAGTCAACCGTTGCTTCACGCTGAGCTCTAGGTTGGCACCAATCTTGACTTCTTTCCTATCTGCCTCAGTACCCAGATTTATTGTTTCCACCAGCTCTTCGTGTGGTTGAATTTCCCTCTCTTCCTGGAGTAACAGTCTTGCAAGCTCGCCAGGCACTTCGCAATCATCTTCACCTTCATCTTCGGCTAAGTTGATCGGATTTTCGAAGTCATAACTGGCGGTAGCAGAGTCGTTACCAGTGAGATCCAGAGTGGATTGAAACCTGTATGAGTGAGTGTGTGTAAATACAGCTGTTTTGCAATATATAAAGAAAGGAAAGAAAGAAAAGGAGCATAAGATTTGAAATGCGAGAAAACGTCCAAGGTCTTTATTCATGATATATGAAATGACAATTAATATACCCTCACAAATGAAGCCACGGTGCCCCGGGTAAGACACCGGGCCATAGAGTTTTAATTCATTGTTTATTACAAATAACAAAAACAAAGGGGTTTATTACTGCGTAACAAAAGTAACAGGAGTATGATCTTTAGCAATCCAATTGGTCAATCCACCGTCAGTCGTCGGGTAGATCCAGCTATCAAACTCTGACTCTTCCACTTCATCTTCATCCCCAACAGCATTCACTCCAGGATTGGTAATGAGCACAGGAGGTCTTCTGGTCTTTGCCTTGCGCACAGCCCTCTGAGCCTCTGCAGTAAAACCCAGTCCAAACTTGTCAGTTTTAGGTGTAAAATCGGGGAGCCTGCCCCAGTTAGCACATTCACCTTTCTTGATTACAGCCCGGGCATCCTTTAGGGAAGCCATCTTCAAAGGAACATCCTCTTCAACCACTGTTTCCGCCGCTGCCAATGTTGGAGGTACCTCTTCAAAATGTTGAAAGGGGGTTTCAATAAACTCCCCGTCCATCTCAATATATCGGAAGGAATTCAAATGACTAACCATATACTCCTCCTCTCCCTGCACAGTGACGATCTTCCCTTTGACGGGGTACTTGAGCTTTTGATGTAGGGTAGAGGTCACTGCCCCAGCTTTGTGAATCCAAGGTCGACCCAATAAACAAGAATAAGATGGACGAATATCCATCACATAGAAAGTTGAGTCGAATACTTGAGAACCCATACGAATAGGAATGTCTACCTCTCCATGAACCATCCTCTTAGAACCGTCAAAGGCTCTGACAATGATGTTGCTAGGTTTCAGCTCCAGGCCCTCACAATCCAACCGGTCTAAGGCCTTTTTGGGTAGCACATTCAGGGAAGAACTAGTGTCCACCAACACGTGCGCAAGAGTAGTGCCCCTGCATTCAATAGAGACATGCAGGGCGTCATTGTGGCCCTTTCCCTTAGCAGTAAGGTCAGCATCCGAGAAACCCAAACCATTATCGGCTGTTAAATTGGCTACGCAATCAGTAAATTGGACCGCAGATGTCTCCTGTGGCACATGGGCCGTCTTGAGAAATGAAATCAGGGCCTTAGCATGGGCCTCTGAGCACAGCAGCAAGGAGAGCATAGAGATCTTGGAGGGGGTATGCCCCAGCTGTTCAACAACATTAAAATCGCTCTTCTTGATTATCTTCAGAATTTCCTCCATCTCTTGTTGGGAGGCCTCAGCATTCACAGATTTTGGTGCCTCCATCCGGGCAGGCTCATCTTCAATCCCTTTGCCCTGAGCATTAGATGACTTGGCAACAGGGGAAACAACTTGATCAGAAATGGGAACCGGTACACTTGCAGGTGTTATAGTGAGAGGTCTTCGAATAGTAGGTGGCGCAATGTCAGGCGAGAAGAGCCTGCCACTGCGGGTAACTTTGGCTGGACCAGTGATATTGCTGATGCTGGTGCCAGTGTTGAACTCTTGCTTTATTCCATGTACATATACATCTTCCCCATAGTGACATGGGACAACCTTATCAGATTCATAGGGGAGAGGCCCCGGAACAGTAATCACAACGGGTGCGACATTCATGATTTTAACCGGCTTCCTTGGGAGAGCCTTGATCGGATTATTGAAAATGGTAACAACAGATACTTCTTCCACCGGAACAAACTGAACAGCAGTCTTCTTGAACAGAATCTCTTTGCTGTCCATCAGGCTTTGGATGCCCAATTTCAGCAAAGGACAACCAGAAAGGGAAACAGCACAGAAAAGGCAACCTTCACTACAACCCGGAAATAAACTGGCCAGCAGTAGGTTCCTCTTAACAGTCATCAGAGGAGTAGCTACATCATTCACAGAAACGGCATACACATCTTCATCAACGGCATTCACTCCATGCTGGGGCATAGGAGCAGTCACCACATTTTGCCTCTCAGGCGCTTCAAATTATATCTCTTTCGCATCGATAAGGTCTTGCACCTTATTCCTTAAGGCCCAGCAGTCATCAGTGGAATGCCCCGGGCTATCGGAGTGATAAGCACAGCGAGCATTTGGATCGTATTTCGGAGAGGCAGTATTCACAACCTTCGGGGCCTCTCTGACAGTCACCAAATTGGTGGATAGCAACTGCGGCAAGATTTGCGACAAGGTCATACTCAGCCGGGTAAACTCTCTTCTGGGTCTTTCAGCCCTTTGTGGATTAGTTTGTCGAGGAGCGGTAGCAGGCTTAGCAATCATCACCGCATTGACAGATTGGCGGCGTTCTGGTTTCTCTTGCCTCCTAGGCCCATACACAGCACTGGCCTCCTTCTTAAAGGGTTTCTTCTCAGAACTTGAAGATGCACCCTTCTGAATTTTACCGGACTTCATTCCGGCCTCTATCCTCTCCCCAGTCAGAATAAGATCAGTGAACCCTGCAGACGAGTTACCGATAAGATGATTGAAGAATGGCCCAGAGAGGGTCCCCAAGAACATATCCACCAGCTCACGGTCGGTCAACGGGGGCTGCACCCTGCCAGCCAGATCCCTCCACTTTTGTGCATACTCTTTAAAACCTTCGCTTGATCCTAGCGACATACCCTGGAGTTGGGTACGTGTAGGAGCAAGGTCGGCATTATATTGATACTGCTTGTAAAAAGCAGTAGCCAACTCCTCCCAGTTACGAACTTTGGTCCCATCCAGCTGATAGAACCATTCGAGATGAGTCCCTGAAAGACTCTCCTGGAAGAAGTGGATCCACAAATTCTTATCCATAGTGTACGGCTGAATCTTCCGCACATAAGATCTGAGGTGTAGCTTGGGACAAGACGCCCCGTCATACTTGGTGAAAGATGGTGCCTTAAACTTGTGAGGAATAATCACACCAGTAGATAAGCCCAAGTCTCCGAAATCCAGCCCAGGCACCTGTTGGATCTCCATTGCATTCAGTATGTCTTCCAACTGCTTATACCGGTCTTCAGCAGGAGGATACTGTTCCTCATTAAAGTCAGTCTCGTTGTCAGAGACTACTGGACTTGAAGCCTTTCCCCCATGGGGACTGCCTTTTCCTACAGAAGAACCAGCTTCTTCATTCTGCAGAGTGTTGCCAAACCTTCGACCCGAGTTGAAAAGAACAGTTCTCTTCTTCTTCTTCTTCTCCTTCTTCAGGAGTAAAGCCTTCAGCTCTTCTTGGCCTTGAGCCAAACCCATGATCAGCTCCTGAAATTGCGCGTTATGCGCCTGAAGGGCCTTGATAGACATCTCGGTTGATGATGAATCAGGGTTCATGATGCTGAAATAAACAGCGAAGAACAGTAAGCAACCTGAAAAGAAGAAAACCTGCTATGCACATGATGAATGGAATGCGTATGATTTATGTTTTCAAAGACAATCGGGAATCAACTTTGTAAACAAAAAGGAACACACTTCATTAGATTCAACTTTGAAATTTAAATTGTTCAACAGGTTGCCCTTAGGCGTTACATAAAATGGAAATACTGAAAAGGGAAATAAAACTGTAAAAGAACATCCAGAGCTCCTTATTGATCCCATGGTCTCCTCTTCTCAGTACGGATGTAGTCATTCAGAGCTCGCTCATTCTCCAACTGCTTTGTCAGCTTCTGGATCTTCAATTCCTGCTCATTGAACTTTTCCCGATACGAATCCCGTTCTTCTCGCAGTTGCGACCAAGACCTCTTTAATGTCTCATAATCAGTAGGTATCTGAGGAGGGAGGACAGTTGGAGGAGCCCCATCTTTGTCAGGATACTCAAGAATGACGGGTCTGACAGCTTCGTATGGCATACCTAACTTCTGAGCACGGATGCGGACCCATTTGCAGTAGGCTTCCATAGGTAGAGAAGTCTTTGGCCCCAACTCTTGTGGATCAGCTTTATGAACTCTGTCCCAAGCCTTGATGAACCTACGACGCAGCTCGTCACTATCCACCTGAAACTCAAAACTGATGTGAGGTACCAACATCTCATGAGGCCCTGCTCTTCTGGCCCTTCCAAACTGACGGAGAGCTAGACATGGATTGTAAGAGATTCCTCCTTGAGTACCAATCAAAGGAACATTAGGATATTCCCCGCAACGATCAATAACAGCTATCTCATCCAAACCTCTGAAAGTCCAAATGATGTCCTTATCAGTAAGAGACATTAACCTATGAGCCCAACCTCTTCCTTCTTGGTTCTTCAGCACGAACTTAGGGAGGTGAAAAATAAACCACCTCACCAACAAAGGGATACAACACCACAGGGTTCCTCGTCTTCGGACAGTACGAGCATAAAGTTGTTGCAGGATGTCACCCAAGAGAGTGGGCACAGGGTTCTGAGACATGAAGATCCTTATGGCAGTGACATTGATGAAGTTGTCAGGATTAGGAAACAAGACTAGCCCATGGATTAAGAGAGCCAAGATGTCTTCATATGCCCTAAAGTCCAAGTCATTCCAGAAGCTGTTAGCTTTACCAATCAGAAATTTGGCCAAGAAACCCTTAACTCCGCTTCTAGTCACCCAGTTGTCCATTACTTCTTGATGGGTCAAGGGAAGAGCTGCAGCAACCTCCTCAAGCCTGAGGGTCTTTTCCCAACCAGTGTAAGGAGTCTGATCCAAGATGGGGATACCAAGCAAATCAGAGAACTCTTCCAGGGTAGGGACCAGCTGGAAGTCTTGAAAGGTGAAGCACTGGTACAGAGGGTCATAGAACTGGGTCAGGACACTCATCAACTGTTGATCCCGCTTTGCAGTGACTAAACTGAGAAGAGAACCATGCCTCTGGATGAAGGAAGTGGTATTTGGAATCCTGCTAACCAACTCTTCAAGCAACTCAAGTGGGTGAACAAAGTGGAACCGGATGGTATTCCTTCGCATAGGCATCATGATGTCCTACAAAACAGAGCAAAGGTGAAACCTTCTTGTCTTTGAAATGGTCAGTCCTTATGCAGGATGCATGCAATGCTCATGATGTTATGATGTTATGATAAAGCACACCACAAATATTTACAAAGGCAAACATGGTAAGGCACACAAGTCACACAAGACAAGCCCTTAAAGTTTAGGCCAGCATGAGGTCTAGGTATTACCCTCTTTCGGTTTGTTGGTTCATACCTGTCCTATCAAAAGTAACCGGGTTCTTAGAGGATCCCAATATCATTGACTACCCTCAATCGGTCATAACTCCAGCATCGCAATCTTTTCTTGCGGCCAGAACCATCACTAGAGTTTAGCCTCAATGGGCGTAGCATACTGCTACTGTTCTAATGGCCAAGTTGTGTCATTTAAGGTTCTAAGGTTTGTTGGTGCTTAATGACTCCTCAGAAGACCCATATTCTCCTCGTTGCGACACAAGGGATATCGGTACAGACCAAGGTGCCACACCAATGTAGCCACTATTTCACCCGTGTCGGTCTACGCCGGACAGGTCCCTCACAGCTTATGCTACCTAAACAGGGTATCCCCAGATCCGGGTTAGGATCTATGTAACTCCGATGCAACCCACAATTTAAAGCAAACAATTCAATACAATTGAAAACATAGTTATGAACTATCCTAAGGTACACCTCACTTTAAAAAGTATCCCCAGCAGAGTCGCCAGTTCTGTGATCGGTGGATCTGGAACTGACTGTTTAACGCTGGTTCGCGAAATGTCGCGGTAAGCAAGAGTCGCCACCGTCTTTTATTTTCTCCAAATGGAAAGGACAAAAGCACAGAAAAATTCCTTATTGAGATTGTTTCTCGGTTCGGGAGGTAGATTTATAGAAAGGGAAGGTGTTAGCACCCTTTCTATCCATGGTTATCCATGGGCTCTTAGATACTTGCTCATTTGTGTTTTCAAAATTGTTTGTTTGCTTTTCAACTGTGGGTTTAAAAAAGTTTCTTTGAAAATTTCAGTTCGACTCTTGTATCAGTCCTCAAGAGTGTTTGAAAAATGTCGGTGTGAAAAGAAGTTTTTGATTTGTTTTGAGTTAGAGCAAGTATCTACGAGTCATCTACCTACCCTAAGGAATTCGTCTGTGTAAATGTCCTTAAAGTAGTGCCATCCCACCATTGAGAGGTAGGTAGCACCACCGTTGGAGGTGTTCGGGTCAATTCGAGTTTAGGGACAGTATGGTCACCGAGCAACGGTAAGGCACCTTAGAAGCTACCCTTATGCCATTGATCTTTTATTCCGAGGCAACTATTCCGAGGCAACTTGTTTTGAGGCAACCAGATCAATGGGACATAAGGACTCACTAAGACGTCCTATAGTCGACGACCACGTTTCGAGGGACAAGGCAACAGTGTGGTCACCAGAGCAATAGGAAGACACCTTAGAAGCTACCCCCATGCCATGTTCATGGACATGAGGACTTACTAAAACGTCCTCTACTCGACGACCACTTTTCGAGGGGCAAGGCAACAATGAGACGTACCCTAAGGGTGGTGTGTGATTTGTGTGTCATTTTCAGTTATGTTTATCTTGTTCATGCACTGGTGATCTACGCTTTGTTTTTATTTTTGGCATTCATTCTTTCATGCAAGTTATTAACAGTTAAAAGAGGTGCGGAATTAAAAGTCATACGCTATTACAAAGGCGCGGGTCTACATCGCCAAATTAATCTAAGACCCGATTTGAAATAAAATAAAATGCGGAAAATAAATACCCTAATTAATCTATTACAAGGCTTTGGGATAAATACATGAAATTTATGAAAAAAGGAAATAAAATAAGCACGCGAAACGAAATCATAATCGAAAGCGAGGGCGTTGGACCCTTTTAAAGAAATTAAATTAAAATTATGAAATTAATCAAATTTAAATAAAAGAAAGAATTTTTTTTAGAGTTTTTGTATTTATGGAGTTAAGAAAATTAATGGAATTAAAAAGTTACATAAAACCCTAATTCTAACTATTTTTAATTTATTAAAAAATGTTTAAGTTTGACCTAGTTTTAACCTAATTATTTAATTACAAATTTATTTACAAAAATAATTAATTATTAATAATAATAAGAAGAAATTTTAATTTATTGAAAAAAGAATAAAAAGCTAGAAACCCTTAATTTTTATGTTTTTTTTAATTTATTAAGAAAACATTAATATTAAACCTAAGATTAAAACTAAATTAGTTAACAAGATTTATTTACAAAATAATATTAAATAAAATATATTTTTATTTTTTGTCTTTTCTGATTTTTTTTTTGTGTTTTTATATTATTAAAAAAATTAATTTGGAATTAAACAAAACAAATAATATAATTTAAAATAAATAATAGAAAAGAAAAAATAGAGAAAAGAAAGGCAAACATGGGGGGTGGTTGTCCCAATTTAGAGGTGGATTTGCAGCAATTTTGGCCCAATAGAAGCTTGGCCATGTTGACTTTTCTGGCTTGTATGCACATGGTTGACTGAGGGTGCATGGTGGACTACGTGATCTGACCATTAGATGAATCTCCCTGGCGCGTGGCAGGCACAAACGTTGAGGCCTATGGTGCTCCCTTGAGTATGGTGATCACCTGAACACATAAACATAAAAAATATAGAGGAATATGGGGACCTGGGAATCGAACCCAGGTCCCAGTGCTTGAAGGACAACGCATCAACCAACTGTGCCAAGCGCACTCTTTGTAATATTAGTGGAACGTAAATATTATAATGTAAAATAAGCATTATTCTGGAATTTCAACAAAACGCGCGCCAAGCTTTTGAATCAGCCAACCGTGTGCTTACAACTCATCTTCTTCTCCACTTGTTCTTTGCTTTTGCCTGAAAAAATATATCAAATAGCAGGGGTTTTAAACCCCCACTAACTCAAACCTAGAAAATAACGATTAGGCCATACTCAAATATAAAAAGGGCGCGACCTATGGAATTGAATCGTCCCGATGCCCTGAGTTCAATGATATGGGTCTTGTGGTTCAATTTTTTTCTATGAAAGAAGCCCTAATTTTTGACCTCTGAAAACCTAGAAGGCGTTAATGGCAGATTCTCGTACAGGGCACAAAAACTCAATTGAATGATGCCAAAAGTTTTAGAATGTTTATGTTAGTGCAAAACAACAAGAAAAAGGCATGAATGATACGTATAAATCAAAACACGAATATGAACAATATCAAGGACAGGACGGCTTCGTGTTACCAATTCTTTGTGTTAGAGGTTGTGGTTTTGATTGGAATAGATCCCTGGTGACTTTGGCAAGCTATTGGAATGGTTATCTTGCCTTGAAACGCACTGAAACTGTGTTTTCAGTTTTGAAGTTTTTGACAAAAAATGCAAAGTGTGTATTCAGGTTTGGGCGCAGCTTTCAGGTTGTATGCGTTAGGGTTGCCTTCTGTTTATGTATGGGAATGTTTTAGGGTGAAAATTCAAGCCAAGAAATCAATGTTTTGATGAATCAAATATTTGATTTTTAATGAAATCTTTTCAATCTTTTTCATGCCCTTTTGATATCAATCATGGCCAAATCTTTCCAAATTGAGTGTGCACGAAATCTTGGAGTTATGATAGACCTATTAGCTGCATAAAAAGATTTAAAATGCATGCATGAGTATTTTTGTCATATTTTATTTAATTAAATGAATTAATGGTGATAAAAATTCAAATAAATAATAAAAAATGATGAAATAAATCCCCTTTGGGTCAAATGGTCGTGCATAGCTCTTGGATGATGATTCTTGGAAGAAAATGTGGCCCATTAGCAATTTTAAGGCATTTGAAGCAAAGTTGACTTTTCAAAATTCCCAAACATTTCCCAATTTCCACAAGGCATATCTTGCTCAATTTTTAAGCTTTGATCATGTTCTTGGACATTTTGGAAAGGTCTTGAAGTCCTCTAACCAATGCCTTTGGTACCATGTCATTTTGATTTAGCAATCTCAAGTTATGGTCTTTGACTTAAAGTGCCTTTTTGTTGACTTTTGAAAATGACCTATAATGTTGAGATTGATAACTTTTTGTGAGAGCATTTCTTGGACTTGAAGTGTGAAGAGGAGTTGTAGGAAATGTCTTTCTCTTCAAAATGAGCTTTGGATGGAATTTTTCTGATAAACCATGTGGAAGTTATGCCTTGGTCAAGTTACAGTTGACTTTTTCAACTGTCCAAATATGGAAACTTTTGCATCTTGAGCCTTTTTGAGCCATGCCTTGAAAATCATGATCAAGAATTGATCAAATGATGTTTGTGGCTTCAAAATAAGATGTTGACCAAAAATTTGAACTTTTGACTGTCAAATGACCATTTTGCCCCTGCAGTTGACTGTTGAGCAATTAGGGTTTTTGACTGTGCAATTTTGTGTTGTGAGTCTTGAAACTTGACATGAGGATACTTGACAATGTTTATAGGCATGTGGGACTTGATTGGACCCTTGGAAACTTCAATTTCTTTGCCAGAACCAAAACTCTAGTTTTTGACTGTTAGGAGGCCATTGAACTGTGCAACCCTTGGGAGATTTTGAAGCATGCTCTTTGCAAATCTTGAAGAATATGGGAGGGCAAATTTTGGGGTACAACAGATGCACTACCCAGTGAATCGAAGCACGCATGAAAGAAGCCATTGCTTTGTAGGTGCTAGCATGAAGGGAAGTCGTTGCTTTGTGCATTGAAGGCAAGCACATAGGAAGCCATTTCCTTGTGGGTAAAAAGCAAGCACAGAGGAGGCACTTGCCTTGTGGATCAAAGAAAACATGCAAGAGGTCAATGCTAAAATGAAGTTTGTGTGAAATTATCCCTTGTCCAATCAAAGCTTGCATGCAGGAGGCAACTGCTTTATGAATCAAATCAAGCATGTAAGAGGCCAATGCTCAATCGAAGCTTGCATCCAGGAGGCCACTGCTTGGTGTATCAAAGCAAGCATGTAAGAGGCCAGTGCTCAATCGAAGCTTGTGGATCAAAGCTTGCTAGAAGGGGAACCAAATGCCCAATCAAAGCTTATGGACCAAAGCTTGATCGAAGGGGGCCAAATGCTCAATCGAAGCTTGTGGACCAAAACTTGCTCGAAGGAGGCTGTTGTACCCCAAAATTTTCCCTCCCATATTTCTCAAAACATTTCAAGAAAGATCCCCAAGTTGCTCAAGATAGTCCAAGGGTTGGCCAGACAAGCTCTCTCCTAAGGCAGTCTACCTCAAATTAGGGTTTCATGTTGCATCAAGATACATGAGTCTGAGGGACCACAAATTCTCAACATTGTCCTAATATGTTCTCAATATCATCCATGTCAAGTTTCAAGCCTTGCAGAGGAAGTTTGCTCAGTCAATTGCTCAAAGGCCTGAAAATCGATTGTGCTAGGGCAAAAGTCAATTATGGCTTACATACAGTCAAAATTCAAGATTTTTGGTCAACATCCTCATTTTGAAGTATATTTCATCATTTGATCAAGGGTTGATCATGATTCATCAAGGAATGCTCATAATTCATCAAAAACCAAAAATTGCTAAATTAGGGTTTTGCAGGAAAAGTCAACTCAACTTTGACCAAGCATAAATTTCTCATACTTTATGACAAATGACCCATCCAAATCTAATTTTGAATAGTATGCAATTCCCTACAATCCATTTTCATCTCCCAAGTTCAAAATATACACTCACCAGAAGTTATGAATTTGGACATTATAGGTCATTTTGAAAAGTCAACAAAAACACCTTTTTTGTCAAAGCTTCTTACAAGAACATGGAAGATCCAATTCATATGAAACCAAAAATGTTTCTTAGGGGACATCCTAAGTTTCTAAAAAGTCCAAGAACACCCTCATAAGGTTAAAATTGAGAGAGATATGCATTGTCAAAGTTGGACAATTTTTGAAAAAAAATGCATGAAGCAAATATTGACCAAACTTGGATTTTTTTCCAAATGGGCCTATCTTTTCAAGTTTGAAACTCATTCCTAACATGGTCCACGACCTCTAAGTCCACCCATACATTTTTCTACTATTTATGCTATTTATTTTGATATTTTATTCATTAAAATTCATAATTAAATAAATAAATAATATAAATAATGTAAATTTTGATGTGAATCCATTTTGGGAAAGTTTTATGCTGGTTTATGTCAATTGATTTCGTGCAATAACTCTTCAAATATGTCCAGGTTCATCCACATGTGAAAATGGCATAAAATCATCAAATATGGCATTTTTTTTCAAATTTTGATCATGGTCTTAAAACACGACATTATGAGGGAGATTCTTTCCATGATTTCTTGTCTCCTTATTCTCCTCTATAAATATAGAGCCATACAAGCTTGAAAGGGACAAAAATCATCTATAAAAAGCTCTCAAAAAGCTCTTCAAAAAGCTCTCAAAAAGCTCTTCAAAAAGCTCTCCAGAAATCAAAGAATTGGTGCAAGTCATATCTCGAGGTTCCGGTCTCTCTCAATTGACATCAAGCCTCAAACCATCCTCTTGAAGTCCTCAAGAGTCTTACAAGGCTCAAGAGCAATCCATCACACGCCTAGCACGCCCCCCATTAGACAACACCGGTTTGGTAAAATTTTAAACTTTGAATCTCTAATTTTAATCACATTTTACGGTATGCTAACGTTTGTTTGAGTTTATATAGAACAGTTATGGATGGTTGAATCATAGGTTCCATGCAAGAATAAAAAAACACCATAGTTAGAGCATGAAGCTTTCGAAGATTCGGGCCTAGGGATTTTTGATGATTGCACCCCCTGTTTACTTTTGCTACTGGGCCCATCTTTATTTTCATGTTTTATTCGTTTTATTTATTTCTTTTAATCCTTTTTTATCAATAAACAAATATAAAAATCACATAAAAATAGATTTAGGATTTTTTTTCTTAATTAAATTTTGATTTTAGGTAAAACTTTAATTTCTTTTTGTAAATAACTTAAAAATAATTAGAATAAATAGGTTTTATTACTAACTTAATTATATTTTATTTTTTCCTAAAATAACCAAAGAAACCAAAATAGGTCATGTAATTATTTTTATTAATTAATTTAATTAACTAATTAATTGCATATTTAATTTAGAAAACTTATTTCTTTTATTAAAAACAACAAAAAAACAATTTTTCGTTTAATTAGGTTAGAAAGGTCAAAACCTTAAATTCTCGTCGATCTTAATTCTTCTCGCGCGCTTTATTTTTATTATTTACCATATTGATGTAACTGCCTACAGTTTGTAATAGTTTAATTAGGACGTTTATTTACATTTATCGCTTTATTTTCAAAGGGTTTGTTTTTGGCTATGTAAATACTCGAAGCCTTGTAATAGCGTAGTTTAAATTCCGCACTTTAAATTCCATAAATTATTAACTGTTAGATGTATGATATAGGGATGCATGACAAGAATGTATGATCAATTTTAAACCAGTTAGATCACCCTAAACGTGCAAAGATAAATAAACTGAAATTGAATCATTCGCACATGCGCACTCCTAGGGTACACTCCAACTTGGTTGCCTTCGGTAAATGGTCATTGAGTATAGGATGCTTAATGGTCGTCCTTTTGTCTAAACAAAGATCAAAGTCCCAATTCAGAAAAGTTGCCTCGGAATGGTTGCCTCGGAATTGTTGCCTCGAATAATTGATCTAAGACATTAGGGTTATTACTAAGACGTCCTAACATTGCTTTAGTGACCGTACGTCCCTTTCGAATTGACCCTCAAACTCCAATGACGGTGCTACCTACTCACTAATAGTGGGATAGCGTTGTCTAAAGGAAACGAATACAGAACGATTCTTTTTTCGAGTAGGTAGATTAGTTCTTAAATAATTGCTTATTCCAAACAAAATTTTCACACTTACACTCCTTTATAAACAAAGTTTTCAAAAACACTTCATTACACTCTTGAAGACAAAAGCAAGAGTTAAATTGAAGTCAAAACAAAAACTTTTCAAAGCGCACAAACACAAAGAAAACAATTTTGAAAATGATGAGCAAGTACCTAAGAGCCCGTAGATAACTACGGATAGAAAGGGTACTAATACCTTCCCTTTCTATAAATCTACCCCCCGTACTCAGAAATATCTCGAAAAGGGAATTTTTCTGTGCTTTTTTCCTTTCCTTGTTGGATAAAATAAAAGACGGTGGCGACTCTTGCTTACCGCGACATTTTGCGAACATAAACGCAAAACGCAAACCAACAAAATTTCCTTAACGAAATAGGGAAACCACGTCCCGGTTCTGGCCACCGTATCACAGAGGCCATATGCTCAATTGAAACCTCTGAACTAAGCCTGCTCGAAGGAAGCTAGATGTATAATCGAAGCTTAAGAATCAAGTCTTCTCGAAGGAAGCTAGATGTCTAGTCGAAGCTTAAGAATCAAGCCTGCTCGAAGGAATCTAGATGCCTAATCGAAGCTTATGAATCAAAGCAAACTTTCTCTTCTTCGATTTGATGTTTGAAAGCATAATTAAAAATCCAATTGAACTTGTGCGAACTTGAACTTTTGAAAATCCTTATGAGGAAATGTCTTGAGAAAAGAGAGGGAAAATTTTGGGGTACAACACTGAGGAAGATAAGCCTGAAGTTCATGACATTGTCGGTGAAAACAGGATCACCCGAGGTGGTCGGATTTTCTCTCCGCCTAACATACCAGAAAGCAATGTAGATGCCTTGGCTAAGGCTAAAGGAAAACATATCATAGTTAATGGTGCAGAACCAGGGAAAAATCCTCCTATTCTGACTCTGGATGCCAAGATAGCCAAACATGTGGTAGAGTTGATGAAATATTTAAATAAGAGTGATTATTAGATAATCAATCAGTTATGCCAGATGCCATCGAAGATTCTGATTCTTGCTTTGCTCTGGGGTTCTGAATCTCACGGAAATGCGTTGATGAAGTTATTGGGGACTTCTTTTGTTCCTTAATAAATTTTAGTGAATCAATTTTGTAGGTGTTTAGTTATTGGCATGTATTTTTGGTAAAACCAGGTGTGTGAATGTCATGACTGATGTCATAACATTCTGGTTTATTAGGTACTGGTTTATTAGGTACCTTTGCAGAAAAATATTGGCATACAGGTGCTGCTGTTTATGAGTGTGTATCTGAGCATTTTGCAAAATGATCACACTTATTGTCTTCTACCAAAATCAGTAAACAGGAATTCTGATGTCATAACAAATGTTAAGACATCCTGTTCTGATCTAACAGTTATGCAGTTTGGTTAATTATGAGATTTTTCAGGAAGATAACTCATTCTTTCCAGAACAGAATCTCACGTGGACTTTGGGTTAACCTAGCTCAACCCTAACCTGGTTGATAAAGTCTTGTGACCAAGTCTTAAGGTCAAACGGAATTAACCCTAGCTTTTTGTGGAAACCCTAACTGAAGCAACAGCTGCTATATATTCAACAGGACTGCTGTTTGGAATTCATCCCTTTTGACAGAAGATTATTTAGGAGCTGTATAGTTTTAACTATTGTAATCCAAGCAAATATCATTGTGATAAGTGACTTGGAATAGGTTTTGATTGTAAGGGTTTGTATCACTCAAAGCTTTGAAGCAAGAGTGTTTTGTGTCACTTGACTAAAGCTTTAAAGCAAAGTCAAGTTAGGTTTATGTATCACTCAAAGCTGTGAAGCAAGAGTGTTTGTGTTGCTTGATTAAAAAGCTGTGAAGCATAATCAAGTGTATGTTCTGAAGAGTGTCTTCATTAATTCTTTAGTCAATTGTTTTAAGTATCACTGCTGTGATTGAGGGGGAGTGAGTAGGAACTCAGGTTTAAGTTGAACTTAGATTGAAGTTGCATTGGGTAGGTCTTAAGTGAAGGAGATAAACTGGTTGGTTTATTCCTGAATTAATATCTCTTATAGTGGATTTCCTCCCTGGCTTGGTAGCCCCCAGAGTAGGTGTTGTTTCACACTGAACTGGGTAAACAATTGACTGTGTTCTTTACTGTTTTGTTTATTTACTGTCTTATAGAAAGTCAGATATGGTGACATAACATTGACTGTGACATTGAGTATCTGCAGCCAGAATTTCAATTGGCATCAGAGCAGGCACCCTGCCTGTATTACTGGGTGAGATCTAGGGATATCACTTTCTGGCACTATGGACAAAGAAGGAGTTTTTGGAAACAGACCACCCATTCTGGATGGATCAAATTATGACTACTGGAAACCTCGTATGATTGCCTTCTTAAAATCACTGGACAAAAAGGCCTGGAGAGCTGTTGACAAAGGATGGAACCATCCCACCATAACTGAGAAAGATGGGACAATCAGTCTGAAGCCTGAGGAAGAATGGAGCAAAGAAGAAGATGAGTTAGCACTGGGTAATTCCAAAGCTTTAAATGCCTTGTTCAATGGAATTGATAGAAACATATTCAGACTAGTACATCAATATGAACTGGCCAAGGAAGTTTGGGACACTCTCAAAACTACTCATGAAGGCACATCCAAAGTAAAAATGTCAAGGCTTCAGATGTTGACCACCAAGTTTGAGAACCTAAAGATGATGGAAGATGAAACCATTCATGAGTTTCACATGAACATCTTGGAGATTGCCAACACCTCAGGAGCATTGGGAGAAAAGATGTCAGAAGAAAAACTGGTGAGAAAGATTCTCAGATCCTTGCCTAAAAGATTTGCAATGAAGGTAACTGCTATAGAGGAAGCCCAGGATATCAGCAAGTTGAAAGTGGATGAACTAATTGGCTCTCTTCAGACTTTTGAAATGGGGATCACTGAAAATGTTGACAAGAAGAACAAGAGCATAGCACTTATTTCTAACACTGAAGATGAAAACAAGGAGGATGAAGAAGAAAATATTTCAGAAGCTATAGCCATGCTTGGAAGACAATTCAACAAACTCATCAAAAGAATAGATCCAAAGTCAAGGTCTAATGTTAATAACATCCCTTCTGACATTGACAGCTCCAGCAGAAGACCAAGGTCAGAAGAGAAGGGAAATCAAGGCAGAGGAATTCAATGCCATGGTTGTGAAGGATATGGGCATATTCGAGCTGAATGTCCTACCTTTCTTAAGAAACAAAAGAAAGGAATGACTGTTACCTGGTATGACTGTGATTCAGAAAGTAATTCTGAAGAAGAATCTGCCAAACTAGTTACTGCACTAACTGGTGTTTGTACTTCTGAAAGTGACACTAGTGATGAGGAAGTGACATTTGAAGAACTGGCTGATACTTACAAGAAATTGTGTATCAGAAGTGCTGAAGTCTGTGTGCAAAATGAGAAACAATCAAAACTCATCATAAAGTTGGAGGCTGAAAAAATGGCAGACCTTGAAACTATAAGTCATCTAGAAGGGGAAGTTCAAATGCTGAACTCAAAACTGAACCAGATGACCAAATCTGTCAAGATGCTGACAAATGGAACTGACAAATTGGAAGAAATCCTTCAGGTTGGACAAACTGTGGGAAACAAGTCTGGTCTAGGATTGTGGCAGCAAAGAAATCTGGTGCAGACAAGAAGATCAGGTCTAATAAACAAATGTCAAAGCAGATGTCTCAACATAACTCTCAACGTCAGGAACAGAGACATATGAAGAAAAGGTACCAAAGATGGAGATGTCATCATTGTGGGAGGTATGGTCACATAAAGCCTTTCTGCTTCAGATTGCATGGATACCCTAATCAGAACTCAGGTGTCAAACCTAAGTCTAAAAAGGTACCACATACTCCTCAATGGAAGAAAAAGGCTATTGCCCTGATAGCCCACACTTCCCTGAGAGTCTCTGCAAAGGAAGACTGGTACTTTGACAGTGGGTGTTCTAAGCACATGACTGGAATTAAGAACCTTCTCAATAATGTTAAACCTCACACCACTAGTTATGTGACCTTTGGAGATGGTGCTAGAGGTGAAATCAAAGGAGTTGGTAATTTGGACTGCCCTGGAGTTCCAAATCTGAATGAAGTACTATTGGTAAAAGGCCTGACTGCTAATCTCATTAGTATCAGTCAGTTGTGTGATCTAGGATTCAAGGTCATCTTCTCAAAATCTGAATGTCTTGTAATTAATGAAAAACAAGAAGTTATAATGAAAGGAGTCAGATCTAAAGACAACTGTTACTTGTGGGAGCCTGAGAACACTAATTTCTCCACTGTGTGTTCTATTGCCAAAGAAGAAAAAGAGGTGAAACTGTGGCACCAAAAACTTGGCCACCTTCATCTAAGAGGAATGAAAAGGATTATCTCCATGGAGGCAGTCAGAGGGATTCCAAGACTGCAAATTGATGAAGGGAGAGTTTGTGGTGAATGTCAGGTTGGTAAGCAGACTAGGATGTCACATCCAAAGTCAAGACATCTGACCACCTCTAAGGTTCTAGAACTTCTTCATATGAATCTGATAGGACCAATACAGGTGGAAAGTCTTGGTGGAAAAGGATATGCCTTTGTTATTGTGGATGACCATTCCAGATTCACCTGGACTATCTTCTTTAGGGAAAAATCTGAGGGGTTTGAAGTTTTTAAAGAATTGTGCAAAAGAATTCAAAGAGAAAAAGAAGGTTGTATTGTCAGAATCAGAAGTGATCATGACAAGGAATTTGAAAATGGCAAGTTTAATGAGTTCTGTTCCTCAGAAGGAATTAGTCATGAATTCTCTTCTCCTATAACTCCTCAACAAAATAGAGTTGAAAATAAGAAAAATAGGACCATACAGGAATCTGCCAGAGCTATGATCCATGCCAAAAGACTTCCTTTTCATTTTTGTGCTGAAGCTGAATACATTGCAGATAGTAGTAGCTGTTCTCAAATTATCTGGATGACACAGATGCTCACTGAGTATAATGTCACACAAGATGTTATGACATTACACTATGACAATCTGAGTATAATCAACATTTTCAAGAACCCTATTCAGCATAGCAGGACCAAGCTCATTGGCATTAGTCATCACTTAATCAGAGATCTTGTAGAAGAGAAAACAATTAATCTGGAACATGTTGCCACTAAGCTTCAACTGGCTGACATTTTGACCAAGGCTCTTGATGCAAATCAATTTGAAAACTTGAGGGGCAAGTTGGGTATTTGCCAACATGAGAAATTATAGCAATTAATTTTGCTTAAAACAAGGGTTGAAGGAGTTATTTTTGTTAAGTCTATTTTGAGTGGGTTAGTCATATGTTTTCCCAATTCTTTCAAAATTATTAAGAAGTTGAATAGACTCTCATTTACCTCCTTCCTCTCTCGACTTTGCAACAAATTCCTTTCTCTCAATCAAAGTTTTCTCTCAAATTGCTACTGGTGCTCTAAGTCAATCAATATGTCTCAAACATCATCTTCAACCAAGGCAACCGCTTCATCTTCATCATCTGATCAAGATTCTCGGGCAATCACCACATGCATAGATTCTAAAGTCCTGGAGATTACTCCTCTTAGAGAAATGGCAACTAACCCCTCCAAGGTCAAAAAGCTGAGAACAAGGCATGCAGGAAGGTCTCAAGCTACTGCTTCCGGTAATCCCTTTCATCCTTCATCTTCTGTACAAAATAGGGAAGGATCAGCTCAGGTACATCAAGCAATTGCTAGGCTTGTTACAAGAATACTGAGTGAGAACCACTCTGTACCGGGGATTTCTGTTCCATTAAATCAAGAATCAGCAAGCCCAAATGTTGAAGCAAATCCAGATGTCTCAGAGAATGTTGAGACACCAAATGACAACATTCAGAAATCATCTGAAAACCTTGATGATATTCAGAACCCTTCAGAGAAGACTGTTGATCCACCTATTATTGATGTGGATGAGGAATACTCAGACAATGAACTAATTGCCAATATAAACCCTAGCATAGCAAGGAGAATGATGAACAGAAAGGGTAATCAGAATGCTACAAAATGTCTGACCAAAGAGAAACCTGCTGACAAGAAAACCAGGACTGAAGGCAAGACTGGTGTAGAATCTGTGAAGACTGGTCTGTCCAAAGGGAAGGTGAAAGCCCAAGTGCATACTGGGAGACAACCAATTACAAAGAAGAGAAAAGAACCTGAGTCTTCTGATTCTGATGAGGAATCAGAGTTTGAAATTGATGCTGAAGAAATTCCTATCAGAAGGAAACTCCCTTCCAGCAAAATGGCTAGAGTTCCTGAAGTCCCAACAGACAACATCTCTTTTCACCACCCTGACAATGCCAACAGATGGAAGTATGTTTGCTTGAAGAGAATAGCTTTGGAAAGAGAGCTAAACAATGGTGCCATGGATTGCAAGGAAATAATGGACCTGATTAAAGCTGCTGGACTGATGAAGATTGTGGTAAAATTTACCAAGTGCTATGAAAATCTGGTCAAGGAATTCATAGTTAACTTGTCTGATGAATGTGCTGATGGAAGGTCAGCTGACTTTGAATGTGTCTATGTTAGAGGAAGAAGGGTTAATTTATCTCCATCAGAAATTAACAAATTTCTTGGAAGATCAAATGAGGATTGCCCTGAACTAGAAGTCACTGACAATGAAGTATGCCAAACCATCACAGCAAGACAAGTCAAGTGCTGGCCCTTGAAAGGCAAGATGAATGCCAGCAAACTAAGCATGAAATTTGCCATCCTGTACAAGATTGGTGCAGCCAACTGGGTCCCTACAAACCATAAATCAACTATCTCCACAGGATTGGGGAGATTCATTTATGCTGTGGGAACCAAGACTGAATTTGACTATGGCAGGTATATTTTTGAACAAACTTTAAAACATGCTGGTAGTTATGCTGTCAAAGGCCCTATTGCCTTTCCCTCCCTCCTTTGTGGAATTATCCTTGCACAATACCCTGATATCCTGGTGGCAAGAGATACTACTTGCAAAAGAGCTCCTACTCTTGGGTTACACTACAAGCTTTTTCAGGGATCTCATGTTCCTGATATTGTCATAACATCAGCTGAAACATCATCTGTAAAGACTCAGTCCAAAACATCTGATGTTATAGATGTATTGAAAGAGACCTGCAAAGAGCTGGAGACTAGGAAAAAGACTCTAGAAAACCTAATTGCCAGGTTAGAACAGGAGGAGGCTGAAGGAAACAGAAGGGAAGAGGGTGCTGCTGAAGATCAACTCAATACTGAAGAAAGTAGCTCCTCTGAAGGTGACAGTGCTTAAAGGTTGGTGGAGTTGATGCTGGTTCCTGGTGGAGTTTGCAAGTGTTTTCAGATTTTAGTTGTTGTTTTTATTACTTTTTCTGGATGACTGTATAACATTTAAGTACTTCTATCTTTGGCCTATTTGTGGCTAAATAGGGGGAGATATTTTGTGTTAATTACTTGGTAGACATCATATTTTTCTGCAGTCATATTCTTTCTGCTGCTATCTATTCTCTGATTGCTTAGGGGCTTTAGCCAAAAATCTGCCAAAGGGGGAGTTTGTAGGTGTTTAGTTATTGGCATGTATTTTTGGTAAAACCAGGTGTGTGAATGTCATGACTGATGTCATAACATTCTGGTTTATTAGGTACTGGTTTATTAGGTACCTTTGCAGAAAAATATTGGCATACAGGTGTTGCTGTTTATGAGTGTGTATCTGAGCATTTTGCAAAATGATCACACTTATTTTCTTCTACCAAAATCAGTAAACAGGAATTCTGATGTCATAACAAATGTTAAGACATCCTGTTCTGATCTAACAGTTATGCAGTTTGGTTAATTATGAGATTTTTCAGGAAGATGACTCATTCTTTCCAGAACAGAATCTCACGTGGACTTTGGGTTAACCTAGCTCAACCCTAACCTGGTTGATAAAGTCTTGTGACCAAGTCTTAAGGTCAAACGGAATTAACCCTAGCTTTTTGTGGAAACCCTAACTGAAGCAACAGCTGCTATATATTCAACAGGACTGCTGTTTGGAATTCATCCCTTTTGACAGAAGATTATTTAGGAGCTATATAGTTTTAACTATTGTAATCCAAGCAAATATCATTGTGATAAGTGACTTGGAATAGGTTTTGATTGTAAGGGTTTGTATCACTCAAAGCTTTGAAGCAAGAGTGTTTTGTGTCACTTGACTAAAGCTTTAAAGCAAAGTCAAGTTAGGTTTATGTATCACTCAAAGCTGTGAAGTAAGAGTGTTTGTGTTGCTTGATTAAAAAGCTGTAAAGCATAATCAAGTGTATGTTCTGAAGAGTGTCTTCATTAATTCTTTAGTCAATTGTTTTAAGTATCACTGCTGTGATTGAGGGGGAGTGAGTAGGAACTCAGGTTTAAGTTGAACTTAGATTGAAGTTGCATTGGGTAGGTCTTAAGTGAAGGAGATAAACCGGTTGGTTTATTCCTGAATTAATATCTCTTATAGTGGATTTCCTCCCTGGCTTGGTAGCCCCCAGAGTAGGTGTTGTTTCACACTGAATTGGGTAAACAATTGACTGTGTTCTTTACTGTTTTGTTTATTTACTGTCTTATAGAAAGTCAGATATGGTGTCATAACATTGACTGTGACATTGAGTATCTGCAGCCAGAATTTCAAATTTGAAGGAATCGTGGCTAGCATCTCTGCAAGCAATGAGCTGGGTTTCACAGATTTTGATTTACCGCCCGAGGGGAGGAAGCATAACAAGGTGCTACATATCTCAATGGAGATTGAAAAGACTATGTTATTCCATGTGCTGGTTGACACGGGATCATCCCTCAATGTTCTGCCAAAGTATGCTCTCATGAATTCAGACTATGAAGGGGTTGTGTTGAGGCCCGGCGATTTGGTGGTTAAGGCGTTTGATGGGTCGAAAAGAGTTGTATTCAGTGAAGTGATTTTCCTATAAAGATAGGCCCTCAGATCTTCAATGCAACATTCTTTATTATGGATATCAATCCTTCCTACAACTACTTGCTAGTGATCCCGTGGATCCATGGAGTTGGCGCTATGACTTCTACTTTGCATCAGAAGTTGAAATTCCTGGTTAATGGGAAAGTTGCTAACGCTTGTGGTGAAAAGGATTATATTGTTAGCCATTTGAGTATCTTTCAGTATGTTGAAATTGAGGGTGAAGCACATGAGACTTCATGCCAAGCATTTGAAACTGTGCAAGTTGTCAAAACTCCTTGTCAAGAGGTCAAAATACCAGAGGTCGCCATGGCATCTTACTGACAAGCTCAGGCAATTGTAGAATCTGGACAACCTGAAGGATGGGGCAGGGTTTGGACCTCCCTATGCAGAAAGATAAGAAGGGTTTGGGTTTCGTGGCTGGACGAAGCGCGTTGATTACGGTTTAAAGGATTCAAGGTATTCCCCCTCCAATCAAATTCGTCAACGATGGTATCATCCATGAGGAAGCTCATGCTGTGAATGATGAAGGCGGCAATGATTGTGAAATGGACAAATGGATTCATCCTACCGTTTTGGGACAAGATCCTTCTAATTGGTTTACCGAAGACGTCGCCACAGTTACCCATTATGAAGAGTAATTTTATTTTGTTTTGATCATGCAATAATTTTTACGTTCTGCCCAAGACGTAGTGATCATGCTGTAGGGCCACAATGTATTCATTTTCAAAATTATCATCAATAAAGGATATCTTTTTCCATTCAAATATTTTTCTCCTTGTCTTTATCTTTATTTTAAAAAATTGGCAATGTGTTTTGATTTTTCTTTTTAATATTAAACTAAAATAAAAACAAAATCATCAATCATGCTGATACAGTCCCCCATTAATCACAGATTTTGTCGAAAACAATTATGTTATGGCTCATTATGACTTTGAAAATACAATCTATCAAGCTGATGAAGAAGCTGAGGAAGGTTGTGAACTTTTTGAAGAGTTGGCCAGACTATTTAGGCAAGAGGAAAAGGTTATTCAACCGCACCAAGAGACTTTAGAAGTGATCAACTTGGGTACTGAGAAGGTCCGAAAAGATGTCAAAATTAGGGAATCATTAGAAGACACTGTCAAGTAAAGACTAATTTGAATGCTCCGAGAGTATGTTGACATCTTTACTTGGTCTTATGAAGACATGCCTGGGCTGGATACATATATTGTTGTGCACAGGATGCCCCTCATAGAAAATTGTCCTCTAGTCAAGCAAAAGCTTCGAAGAACTCATCCTGAGATGTCTATGAAGATTAAAGAGGAGGTCCAGAAACAGTTTGATGCGGGTTTCTTGAAATTTATCTCTTATTAGTTGTGGGTTGCAAACATTGTGTCAGTGCCAAAGAAAGTTGGAAAATTCAAAATGTGTGTGGATTATAGGGACTTGAACATAGAAAGCCCTAAAGACGATTTTTCACTTCCTCATATCGACATTCTGGTTGACAATATTGCTCAGTCAAAATTATTTTCATTTATGAATGGTTTTTATGGCTATAATAAGATCAAGATAGCACCATAAGACATGGAGAAGACAACTTTTATTTCATCTTGGGGAACATTTTGTAAGAAAGTGATGCCCTTCGGTTTGAAGAATGCAGGGGCAACGTATCAGCATGCAATGGTGTTATACCCCAAAATTTTCCCTCTCATTTTCTCAAGAAATTTCTCACAAGATTTCCAATTGCTTAAAATTGCACAAGGATTGACAAGCTCAAGACACTTCCTCAATACTGATGACTCAAATTAGGGTTTGAGTTTGCACAAGGACAAATGGACTGTTAATGCCCCATATGACTTTCATGGATCATTTTGGACTCTCATGATTGCTTATGCCAATTTTCAAGCTTTGGCTCACATTTTTGCTCAGTCAATTGATCAGTTGACCTAAAATCAACTGTATTGGGAAAAAAGTCAAATATGTCAATTGGTCAAGTTTGGATCATAATTTCTCAAGAAATTTGATCAAATCACCAAGAGGGCGGAATGGTCAAAATTAGGGTTTTGACTAAGAAGGCTCAATTTTTTACTTTTGACCAAATACAAGACTTATTGGTTTGAGACATGATATCATGGATTCAAATGCATCATATTGACCTAATGTCATGTTTAAAAACACTTCTCAAGATCAATTGATTGATAATTGAAATTTGGTTAACTGATGAAAAAGTCAACTGTACACTGAAAAGTCAAACGTTGACTTTTTGATCAAAACCAAGTTTCAAAAATCATATTTCATCAAGACATCAAAATATGAAGATTGTTCATCAAGAAATCAAAAAAAGTGAAATTTATCTTTGAAAAGTCAAAATTCTAAGACTTAGAAATTTTTCTAAGTGTTGGAAAGTTAACATTTTTTCATGACTTTGTGCCAAATTTTCACCATGATGCAAGATGATTCAAGGAAAACTTCCAACACGAAAGTTGTAGATATCAGTGAGATCTAAAACATTGTAGGACAGAAATTTTTCTAGAAATTCTTGTATTTTAAGTTATAAATTCATGAAGCCATGACATTTTCATCTAACACTTAGAAAAATTTTCAACAAACTTTGGTCAGGATTTTATCCCAACTTCTTGGCATTTTTTCACATAGTTACAAGATGATTTTGTCAAAATGGACAACATGAAAGTTATAGAGGGTGTTTCAAGCTTTCCAAAACACCCAAGAGCATGAATTTATCATACTTGAGCTAGAAGATTCAAGGGCATGAAGTTAGGCATCCATTCTTGAATTGCAAGTCATTTTATTGAAGAACACGTAACAAAACCCTTATGATATGCTGCATAATCTTGTGTTATAGGCCTTCTTGTCTGCAAATCTCATCATAATTTAATGCTTACACCCACTCTTGAGCTATTACCCAAGTGTTTAAGCCTTTGTCCAAAAGATCTTTCCATTTATGGTATAAAGTTACCATTGTTATTCTTGAAAAGCAAACTTTTTGGTACAAATTTTTCTTGAGCCCATACTTTGTTTGCTTCTAATTTTTCTCCACCATAAATCATGAAAAGCAGCCCCTCTAAACCAGCAAGTTTGGTACTTCATCTTGGTATTATGGAGTACTTGACATAGTTTGATCTTTGCAATCCAATCAAACTATAACATGTTGTCTTACAAACCTAATCGGCTCATATACATAAACCTCTTGCCTATAAATAAAAGAAGCATTTGCAAGAGAAAGTGGTCAGAAAAATAGAGAGAAAATCCAGAAGTTTTGTTGATAAATCCTCAAAATCTCATATTCACAAAAGCCATAACAGTCCACAAAGCATTCTGTGATATGGTGGGAGAACTGACTTGAAGTTTTGCGTTTGTTTTCGCAAATGTTTCGGTTTAGCAAGAGTCGCCACCGAATTTTTATTTTATCCTAAAGGAAAGGTTAAAAAGCACAGGAAAAACCTTTTGAGATGTTTCGTGGGTTCGGGGGGTAGATTATGAAAAGGGAAGGTATTAGCACCCTTTTCATCCATGGTTATCCATGGGCTCTTAGTTACTTGCTTAGATCACTTGCCTTGATTTTTCAATTGTTTGAAATGGTGCTTTGTGTGTGTGTTTGAAAATGTTTTGAAAAGAGGCCATTGTGGTGGCAACCTTTGTAGTGATCCATGTTTGGATGTATACAAAGGTGTACTTGTCTTTTGAAAAGTTTTTCAATGTTTTTTTGAAAGTTATTTTGAAAGTGTGTTGTGATGTGTGTTTTGAAAAGTAGGCAAGCGTGTTTTGCGAGTTGGATCAAGTAACTAAGAGTTGTCTACCCCTAAATTTACTCAAAGATTTTTCCTATGTTTTAACCCTTTTAACAATTTTGTTCCACCATTGTATTTGGTGGACAATCTTGTGTTAGGATGTTAACGGGACAGGCGCGGGTCATCGTATGGACCATGAATGCAATGGTGCCAAGTTTCTTTGGCAATTTGCTTGAAGGGACTTGATCATTTTTAGGCAACTTTCGAAAGCGTCATCGAGGGACTATGATCATTTGAATTGTTTTGTTTTGGCAAAGAAACTCAACATGCAACATGGCCCATTTATTGAAGGCAACAAGTGGAGTAACCCTAGGGGTGCAAGTGTGATTGGTGTTGTCCATTTTCATGCTTTGTTGTCTTTGAATTAGGTCAAGCTATTTGTTATTTGATTTGCATACAAAACCTAAGTCTATCATGGCATATTTAGAAAGCTTTAAAATGCGGAATTTAAAGTCCTAAATTATTACAAAATAATCATGGGGATGGGGGTACAAATGTTCAAATGGGGATGAGACTTAATAGGAGAGTAGTATCCAAATAATTTACAACCAAATCGAATCAATCGCAAATGTAAAATGATCAATGTATAAGAATAAAGCAATGTAAGTGTATCAATGTATTTGTGTAAGTGTATGATTTATTTACAAGTGAAATAAAAATAGAAAGGGTTAATTTTTGGATATTTTCATGGTTTAGGGCAAAACCCTAATTTTGCTAAATAAAAAGTATTATTATTTATTATATACAATATTTATTAACTATATACAAAAAAATAAATAAAAAGGAAGTATATTGTAAAAAAAGTGATTTTTGAGGTCAAATATTAATAAAAATAAAAATGTATTATTTTAGTATTTTTATCCTAAATATTCTAATAAATATATAAGTATTTATATTATGTATTAAATATATTAAAATATATACAAAAATAAAATATTTATTATTTACAAAAAAAGTATATTTTTTTTAGGAAATGTTTTCAAAAGATAAAATAAAATGAAATCAGAAAATAAAATGTATTTGTATTATTTTTTAGTATTTCAAATAAAAAGTATATATATATTTATTTACACACATATGCCTAACAAAACAAACAAATGCCAAATAAATATAATAAAAATGTGGAAAAATATTTTTAGTGTTTTTTCATGTTTGAGCAAAAATATAAAATCAGAATCAAAAAGAAAAAGTCAAAAATGACAAATATATCACATAATGGGCCAGGGGGGTGTATGTGGAAAAATGTGGTGTAAACAGAAAAACAAAACCAGGCCCAGCCCAAGGAGTTGTCTTCAACCTCCAGCCTTTCAAACAGAACAAACACGTGCGTTTTCTTCCATCTCTGCTATCTCTCGATTCTTTGATTTTCAACAAAAACTTACAACAGCAATGTTATAGAGCATCATGTCACGATTCTAAACATATAAAGAAGTTGATCTAACTCTCAGAAATGAGAGAGAATTTCTTCTCCCCCAATTCCTGACCTAACTTTTTTCTAATGTTCAGGTTCCAAATTCTCTTAACACACACAATATAAATGAAAAATGAGGATACAGGTAGCTTCAGGGCCATGAGTAGGACATAACTTCTTCACAAACCTAAGCCTAGATATGCTTGGATAGAGAGATAGAAGTTCAAACTCTTACCTGTTCATCTTGAATCGTGTACAACAATGGAGGCACTTTCAATGCAGTGTGAGGACTTGTACAGCTTGCTTGAGGTCCAAGGATGCTCTTCCAACCTCTAGCTTGCTTTGAAACTAACTGAAACGAGCTATGTAACTCAAACTGCACAACTGAAAAAATGAAAATGGTGAACTTGGTTAGAGGTGTTACAGTCTGTAGCTAGGGCTTGGGATAGCTTGTATGGATGTTATGGAGTGTGTATGAAGTGGTTTTGGCCAAGGCGCACGAATGGATTGAGCTGACCAAATCAAAATGCAGAATGCCCTGTTTTGTGCAGCAAAATGGTGATTTTCTGTATGAGGAGGGATCAAGGGTACTTTGGTCGTGTTTTAGGTCTGTTAGGGAGTATGCAATGTGTGGAGAAAGTTTGTTTGAGTTGGTTCTTGCAGGAATGTGAGTTGTTGTACAAAATGCAAGCTTTTTTCTTTCTTAAGCCAAAAATGCCAAGTTAGGTTGTAGGCTACCACAGGCCCCTCAAACATGCTGCCAAGTTTGTTCTTGATCAGTGGGATATGTCCACACATTTTTGCCTCAGATTTTTTTGTACTTCAAAGGTATGTGAACTTGACATAAAGTGCTTCTTTACAAGAATGGCTAAAATGCTTTTTCCATTTTAAGACTAATCCTTCATGTAATGACCAAATGCACAAAATAACATCTTGGAACAATGGTTTAGCATTTAATTATTGAGTAATAATGGGATTAGAGGCCTGTAATCTAGCTTGTGCAAGCTGACTTGAAAAATGCAAAGTGTTATGAACATGAAATTGGCCATGAACAAAGTGACTTTTGCCTAACTTCACAAATTCGATTCTCCCTAACCACAAGGGTGTTTGATGAGTTCTTGGACAATTTGGAAAGCTTGGAATGTGTACTACAATCCATCTTTGTAATGCAAGTTGAAATTCCAAGTGGAAGCATGTGAAAAGTGGCCATGAAGTTGGGCAAAAATTCTGCCTAAAATAGGTCAAAAAATTTCTAAGTTAAGAATGTTTTGCACCCCTATTCCAAAAATCATAACTTGAGCTACAAGCTTCTTTTGAGGAAACTTTGTGAATCAAAGTTGTAGATTTTGCAATGGGCTATAAGTTTCATGTTTTGAGTTTTGCTTTAATCCAAATGTATCTTGATGAAAAAATGGGACAAAGTTAGGAAAAATTAGGAAATTTCATAACTTAGAAAATTTCTAAGTTATGAAATTTCTTCATTTCAAACCCTAATTTGTAATTTTTGATTCCTTGATGAACAAGTTTCATAATTTGACATGTCTTGATGAAAAATGAATCTTGGCACTTGATTTTGACCAAAAGTCAAAGTTTGACTTTTCAATATGCAGTCAAATTTTGATCAGTTGATTGGAAAAATTCATCTGTCAATCTTATGCATTTGGGATCTTTTGAACTTGTTGAATGTGTCAATACCATGCCATTGAGTCCTTGAGTCCATATGTGACCTTGGTTTGCCATTGGTTAAGTCAAACAGTCAAAAATTGCCTTTGTGCAGTCAAAACCCTAAAAATGACCATTTTGCCCTTTTGGTGATCTGATCAAATTTCTTGTGGAATTGTGATCCAAACTTGACCAAATGGTTCATATGAGTTCATTATGTTGATGTGGGTCAAAAATCATGAGGTTTGACTGTCAATTGACCACAATTGACTTTTTCCCCAATACAACTGATTTCTAGGTCAACTGTCCAATTGACTGGGCAAAGATTGGAATCAAGGCTTGAAACTTGGTATGGATAAACTTGTGAGTCCAACATGAAGCATGAAAGTCACTTTGGGCATTTTAGGTCAAAACATCCTGGTGCAAGCTCAAACCCTAATTTGGGTCAGCAGTGCAGGGAGGAGTCTTGGGCAGAGTAAACCCTAACTTGATCTTGAGCTCCAAGGGTCTTGTGATGAGAAAAAGTTGATGAAATGGGAGGGCAAATTTTGGGGTACAACACATTCACTCTTGAGTTTTGAAGTCGAAACCTTTGAACCTCTCATGCCTTGCAAAGCTCTGCCCAAACAAACTATCCAAACACTCCATATACATCATATAGAAGTTTGTTCAAACCCGAGAACAAGCTTCTGTAACATCTCTGTTTTTTCCAAGTTCAAGAATAGTCAAGGCAGCAACTCAAGTTCAAAGCATAAATTCCAGCTTCAAGGTAAGTCTTCTTGACTTTAACCCTTCATTTCAAGCATCATTAATGATTCATCTTTGAAGATAAAATGTAGTAACCATTGCCCTTAAAGCTAATCTTTTGCTTGTCTTCCATCCTTGTCAATTATATGTTAAGAACTGACTTGTACAGACCATAAAACAATGTTGGAGTGAAAAAAATTACAGTATGAGTCGACACATACCTATATGAGTCGACACATCTTAGTGTAAAAACAGGTTATGAGTCGACACAAAGCCTTTATGTGTCGACACATACTGCTATACAGGTACAAAATAGAAGGAATAAAGGGTGTATGAGTTAACACAAAGCACGAATGTATTGACACATGCAGGGAATGATTCGACTCATACCTTTATGCATTGACTCATACTGAGTTGATTTGGACTTACAAGGGCAAGAAAAGCTTATGTGTCGATGCAAAGGAGCATGTGTCGACACATAATGTTCAAAAATGCAATTTTCCTCTCTTTGACACTATTTTTTTTTACATATTTTACAAATTTTCTTCATTGCTATTCAATATGGTTGTAATATTTAAGCTCCTATTCCATCCCCATTCATAAATTGTATCCCCATCCCCTTATTGATGTAATAGCGTAGGATTTTAATTTCCGCAAATTTATCATTTTCATATAATTGTTAATAATTAGGGTGTGTATGGCAAGATAAAATCGATGCTTAGAAAAACCTTAATTTCAAGACAAAAATGCATGCAATCCAACACACTTTTCACACTTGCACCTCTAGGGTTAACCCCACTTGTTTCCTTAAAAATGGTCATCTTATGCATGTGAGACATCTTAGCAAAAACAAACAAAATACAAGATCAAAGTCCCTCGATGACGCTGCGATTGTTTCCTTACAAATGATCTTAGTCCCTTAAGAAAAATGCTAAGATATCTCACAACATTTCATCTTATGACTATACAATGACCCGCGCCCGTCCCTTCACATCCAAAGATAGGGTTACTTACCCACCAAATGTAAGATAGAAATATCTAAAGGAGCAGGAAATGAACAAAGACTGTTTGAGTAGGTAGAACACTTGTAGTTGCTTGCTCACAAACATTTCAAACCAAACATCTTTCAAAATACACCAAACACTTTCAAAACATGAAATATTTTCAAAAAGTCCAACACTTTGTATGCATTCTTATAGAGACGAGAATCATTACAAAGTTTTCCTAAACGAAGGCGCTTTTCAAAAATACTTTCAAAACCCACCATAAACACAAATCAAACAAAGCAATTTCAAAAGTGATATAGCAAGCAACTAAGAGCCCATAGATAACTATGGATGAAAAGGGTGCTAACACCTTCCCTTTTCATAACCTACCCCCCGAACTCAAGAAAATATATTAAAGGTCTTTCCTGTTCTTTTAACCCTTTCCTTATTATAAAAAAGAAAATTTGGTGGTCACTCTTTCTATCTACAACAATTGCGATAAAATGCAAAACAACCAAGTCAGTTCTCCCACCGTATTACAGAACTGGCGACTCTGTTGGGGACTACCTTAAAAAGTGGGGTTACCTTAGAGCTAGATCACCTTTAAATTTCTTTCATTGTTTGATTTGTTTGCTTTACCTTTATGGGTCCTTGTTTGGGTTCCTATTGATCCTCTACCCTGATCTGGGAACATTATTAGGTAAGTAGCAATAGATTGTGGAAATTATACGGTGTAGACCGATATGGTTGAAGCAATGGCTACGTTAGTATGACACATTTGTTGGTACCTGTATCCCTTGTTTTGAATCGATGAGAATATGGGGTTGTTGAGCAGTGTCATAAAGCACTAACTGACCTTAGAACATTTAATTGAACAACTTGGCCGTTAGGAAGTAGTGAGATAACCGATTTCGGTGGAAAGTTGAAAATTGGTTGATACTCGATACTACACTAATTGAGATCGGACTTTTGGGATGTTTTGGCTGCAAGAAAAGATTTATTGTGCTAAAATAATGCCCAATGAAGAAAGATCAATGATATTGAGATTCCCTAGAACCCGATTACTTTGTAGGACAAGTTGAACTAACTAAACTTCAAGAGGGTACTTACCTATGAAACCCATGCAGGCCTAAACCTAAGGTGTTTGTGTACTTTGTTTGTGATTATTATTCATGGCATCATAAACATCATAACATTATAAGCATTCTCACTAAACATTTCAAGGATTTAGGAATTTATATTTGTTCTGTTTTGTAGGTCATGACTTTCACTCGTAGGAATACCATCCGAATTAACTTCGTGAAAGTGCATCCTTAACTTCAAGAATTAGCATCAAGAGTTCCTGGAGATTCTCCCATCACCAAGAAATATGGTTGACTTCTTAACTTGGCTACCTCAAACTTCTAAGAAGAAATGATGTGTATGCTTTTCCAATTCTTTGATCCTATGCATCATTGCTTCACCTTTCCCGACTATCAATTGGTGCCTAAATTAGAAGAATTATCTCAATTGTTAGGAGTGTCTATGTTGAATCAAATACCATTCATCGGTTTAGAAGAGACTCCAAAGCCTGAAGTGATTGCCAAAGCCTTGCATTTGAAGAGATCTGACATTGTGGAAAATTAGGAGACAAGAAGTGAAGTTAAGGGTTTCTTAGCCAAATTTCTGTTGGAGAAGGCTTGTTTGTTCTGGGAAGATATGGATTTTCAAGCTTTTGAGGATGTCTTGGCCCTTCTAATATATGGTTTGGTTCTATTTCCCAATCCGGACCAACTCATGGATGTGAATGCCATCAAGGTTTCTCTCTCTCATAATCCCATACCTACTTTTCTTGGACACATTCTACATTGTTTCCACACTCACACCCTGAAGAAAAAGGGTAATCTTTTGTGTAGCATTTTGTGATATGGTGGGAGAACTGACTTGAGGTTTTGCTTTGTATTTGCAAATGTTGCGGTTAGCAAGAGTCGCCACCGACTTTTCTTTTATCCAAAAGGAAAGGTGAAAAAGCACAGGAAAGACCTTTGAGATGTTTTCTTGAGTCCGGGGGGGTAGATTATGAAAAGGGAAGGTGTTAGTACCATTTTCATCCATGGTTTTCCATGGGCTCTTAGTTACTTGCTAGATCACTTGCTTTTGTTGTTTGAAAATGTGTTTGGTGTGGTTTTGAAAGTATTTTGTAAAAGAGGCCATTCGTTTAGGCAATCTTCGTAATGATTCTCGTTCGTAAGAATGTATACAAAGATGTTTTGTCTTTTTGAAAATGTTTTCAAGTTTGTAAAATGTTTTGGAAATGTGTGTATTTTCGAAAATAGCAAGGATAGTTGTTTTGAAATGGAGCAAGTAATTAAGAGCAAACTACCTACTCAAATTTCCTTCCTGTTTATTTTCCTATTCCTTTGATATTGTTGTCCTACCATTGATTTGGTAAGCAACCTATCTTTGGATGTAAACGGGACAGGCGTGGGTCATCGTATAACCATGATTAGCAATGTTGCAAAGTATCTTAGCATTTTTGAGGGACTAAGATCATTTTGTAAGGAAACTTAGAATAGCGTCATCGAGGGACTATGATCTTTTGATTTTGTTTATTTTACCAAGATACTTCGCATGCGTAATATGGCTATTTTTGTATAAGGTAACCAAGTGGAGAAACCCTAAGGGTGTTTGTGTGCAAGTGTGTTTGATTGCATGCATGATTTTATCTTGAATTATGGTTTTCTATTTCATTGATTTTATCTTGCCATACATATCCTAATCACTAGCATTTACACTTGAAAGCGATCAATTGCGGAAATGTAAAGTCCTACGCTATTACAATATTTAGGGGGTGGGGGTACAAATTTAGGAATGGGGAGTGCCAGCGAGAAAAATAAAGAAAATAACAAGGGGAAGAAAGAAAGAAAAAAGAAAATGATCAGCGTGCTGCTGAAAGGAAGTCAGAGGATCTGACCCTGGCATGTTGCAGAACAGAAACCTGTTAGTGAAAATGTATGAGATCAGAGGTTCTGACTCTGTTGGGAACACAGTAATTTTCAGAAGTTCTGATATTACTGTTAACAAAACAGGCTCCATAAGTGCTGGTGCCAATGTTAGAACTTGGTATCTCTCTATGCTAGTCAAAACATCTGCAATTTGGTTATTTCTCCACAAAACAGAAGACATGCCTAAGACAGTTTCAGCAGGTGTCATAGCGCTTCAGAAATAAGGAAAATCAGAACCAAAAATCAGAGGCAAGTATACCTTTGCTAATCCTAACTCTGAGTTTTAGTTTCTTCAAGAAAGTTCTAAACTGATTCATTCTCTACTTAAGCATACAGATGTGTGAAAATCTCAGAACATGTACAACATCAGAAGCATGATATCTACATTGTGTTTTTGAGCATGCAAATCTGGTGATGCTTAAGCAATGTGGTGGGAGTCAGCAGATGCTTACCTTGCAGCTAGAAGAAGTTCTGTGAGCTAGAGTTAGCCTTAACTCTGATGATGTTCTGACTTCTTTGAATGGATGGATGAAGGGTATATAGTAGTATGGATACAGAAGTTATGGCAGTTTCAAATGTGTGGGTCAGAAACTGTATGGGTGGTTTTTAGTTAAGAAATATTTTGAGAACCAATGGAGTTTGAAAGCAGGGGATCCAAAGTTAATGGTTTTTTATGCGTTGTGTTTACAGTTTTTGAAACTCTAGGAATTTTGGGCAGAGATTCAAGGTTTTTTCTTGCTCAAACTTTCTGTCTCTTTTCAGTAATTTTTCTGGACCTTTTCTCAGTGACCAATGGCCTTCTATTTATAGGCAAAGCTTTATGGGGTTTTAAAATGTCAAGTGGTGCCAATATCATGCACTAGATGCTGACTTACTCTTGAAAGAAGTTCAAAAAGGTTATGATGATTGACAGCTTTTAGCCTAGGCTGGATTAGTAAGCAAGGATTAAGGAAAAGTGACACCCATAAGTGAAAAGTAGCGCATGGACCCATACCTAAATCTGTACAAAGGTATTACTATGCCACACGTGGAGAGACCCTTTGGACAAAGACTCAAAAGTGGTTGTGAGCATTAATGAGCATTAAATGGTGATGAGATTTGTCAAACATCAGAAATCTTGTAATGGGGGATTTTGCATCATTGCCTAAATCTAGGCCAGAAGTTCCATTTCAACGTAGTCTAGAACAACGCACCCAAGTTCTGATCTTGGCATCCTGTTGCCTTAGCAAGTTTTGAGGGATCCTTAGGCTTTCCAGCATGTTCTGAAAGAGCATTCAAATTTTTTTCATCATGTTTTATAATCTTCTGGCAAATTCTGACTGAGCTTGCGTAGATGCTGAAGAGCCACATTCTGACTAAATGTTATGTGTTGAGCTAAGTTTGCAACCTCTAACTGCTCATGCTTGGAGGTTGGTTCAGAAGTTCATAAGTGTCATATTTTCTTAGATACTTAGAAAGATCCCAAGTATTTAGAAATTTGGTTTTTCCATAGTAAATTTGACTTTTGAATTTTTAGATGGAACAAACTTCCTATTTCAACATGTTTTGATGAAATATGATTTTTGAGGTTTGATTTTGATCAGGAGGTCAAAGTTTGGTCTTTCAGCGTGTAAATGACCATTTTGCCCTTGTGAGTGATCTTCATGAAAAATTTGTAATTCAAAGCTTGGGATTGGATGGAAGTAAACCTGAGGATCCAGGGTGATTTCTTTGAGAAAAATGAGAGGGCAAATTTTGGGGTACTACAGCTGCCCCTGTTCAATCTTCTTAGACTTGAAAAGCGAGATTGACAGGTTTGTCGTTCGTGGCTTGAGAGTGGAAGATGATTGAATACTAGAGTGCCCAAAAATTTGCACTCTATGGCGCGCTGGTTGATTGTGTAGGGAATGGGCTTAAAGATGCCATTTGGAGAGGTGATAAAGTCTTGTTGGAGATGGGCTTGTAGATGCCATCCAAGAATGCTTGTTGAGATGTAGTTTGTGTGTTGAACATCAGAATGGCGTCTGTATTTAGAGTGTATCTGTATTGTACCAAAGGTTGGGTCTGCATGAGCATCAGAATGGCTTCCGTGTCTGGAGCGTATCTGAACTATATCAGGTAGCGCGAAGTCTGAATGAGTATCAGAATGGCTTCCGTGTCTTGAGCGTATCTGGACTGTATCAGGTGTCTTTGAATCCGAATGAGTATCAGAATGGCTTCCGTATCTGGAGCGTATCTGAACTGTATCCGTTTTTTTTTTTAAACTGAATGAGTATCAGAATGGCTTCCGTGTCTGGAGCGTATCTGGATTGTATCAGGTAGTGTCTTTGAATGAGTATCAGAATGGCTTCCGTGTCTGGAGCATATCTGAACTGTATCAAGAGGTATCTTTGAATGAGTATCAGAATGGCTTCCGTGTCTGGAGCGTATCTGAACTATATAAAAAGTTTACATATTGTCAAAGGTAACTGTTAATCTTATCCTGAAAATGGAAAAACGTTAGCTAAAATACCAGGTGATATTGCATGAAATGTATAATGCAATGTATTGGCTTTATTGATGTTTATGATATATGAATGTAATGTATGTGCATGTGAGCTAATTTTCTGTATTGCTGTCGGATTGGGGAAAATAAATCCCCGACTGCTGCTGAGGATATGTAAGTCTTCATGTCTTGAAGTCGAAGTATTGATGAATTTCTGCTGAGAGAAATAAACTCTTGTTGTAAGGGAAATGCCATGTATTGCTCGTAAAATCTGCTTGGGGAAACCTGAGAATCTTGACGACTTCTACTGGGGATTAATCATTGGGAGTTTTTTTGTTGTTCCACTGGGGAGTAATGAAAACTCTGTGGGGAGAGTGCTTATTCCTGTTTGGGAAAAAGTTCAGGAGTCTCGGTTATCTGCCCCTCTACTGGGGAGTTACCCTTGGCTGGAGAGAATCAAAAGTCAGCTGTTATCTGGTCAGATTCCAGGCTTCACAACAACCTGCTGGGGAACTTGGAGAAATTGGGCGATTTCTACCAGGGATTGATAAACTAGAAGCTTCGTTTTGCTGGGTAGCTGGGAGTTTTGTTCCGCTGGGAATTACTTATGGAATGGCCTAGAGATTTTTTCCTATCCTTTCAACCTAACAATAATTTTCTTTCTCATTTTGTTTATTTGTAAATAGTAATTATGTTCAAATGCATATGTTCATCAATGAATTATTGGACGTTTTTTGCAAACAAAACACAAAAGTAAAGACAAATAGTTTTTTTGCACTTTCAAAGGGATATCTTTGTATTGACTTTGAGTAAGTATTTTGTACAAAGGAGACAAACATTCTAGTAAGAGAATGTCGTCGTAAACAAGAAGAATTTAGTATAAAGAAAGATAGCTATGTGAAATAATCCCATGGGGTTCCCATTCTGCTATAGCCTTCGTATCTCCGAGTATCTTGTCTATTTGCCTTGTCCGAAGATAATTGAATTGATTAGAAACTACGAGTTTGTCAGTGGAAGTCAAAGGTTATCTGTAAGTGATCCGACGGGACATAGTCATACGCTTTTATTCCCTAACTTTTTCCTGGACCGCCCTTTCGGGTTTTCAGTCCACCGGGAAACCCTTTTTTGCCCAAGTCTCCCTTTCAGGTTTTCAACTTGTCAGGTGTACATATTTTTTTATTTTATCCCTAATTTTTGCCCGAACCTTTTTGGTTCGCCGGGATGCCCTTGTTTTGCCCAGGTATGTCAACCTAGCGGGTCTCTTATGCATAGTATTTTTTGACTATGTCTATGTTCGCATGGTGTGGCAGGTCCTCGCCATCCATGGTGGTCAAGATCATTGCTCCACTAGAGAAGATGCTTTTGATTACAAATGGTCCTTCATAGGCAGGAGTCCATTTTCCCGTGGGATCACTTTGTGGCAGGATGATACGTTTGATCACTAGATCCCCCACCTGATATACTTGGCGTCTGACTTTCTTGTTGAAAGCCTTGATTATCCGTTTTTGATACGTTTGACCATGGAAAACAGCAGTAAGTCTCTTTTCATCAATTAAGTTCAGTTGATCAAGTCAAGTTTGGATCCAATCGTCTTCATTCAAACCTGCATCCTTCATAATTCTCAGAGAGGGGATCTGAACCTCAATAGGTAAGACAGCTTACATGCCATATACCAAAGAAAAGGGTGTTGCCCCGGTTGAGGTGCGAGCCATGGTACGATACCCGTGTAGAGCGAATGGTAACATCTCATGCCAGTCTTTGTATGTGACTGTCATCTTTTGTATGATTTTTTAAATGTTTTTATTTGCAGCTTCGACAGCACCATTCATATTAGGTCTATATGGAGAAGAATTGTGATACTGAATCTTGAATTGCTCGAACAAAGCGGTGATCATAGTGTTGTTAAGATTTGTACCATTGTTAGTGATGATCCTTTTCGGGATACCGTACCGGAAAATGAGGTTTTGCTTGATGAAACGGGCAACAACATTCTTAGTAACGGATCCAAAGGAAGCTGCTTCAACCCACTTTGTAAAATAGTCAATGGCCACTAGGATGAAGCGGTGTCCATTGGAGGCTGTCGACTTGATCTCTCCAATAATATCAATTCCCCACATAGCAAAGGTCCAAGGAGTCGTCAAGACATTCAGAGGAACCGGAGGTACATGTACCTTGTCAGCATAAATTCGACACTTATGGCAGGTCCGAGAGTGTTGATAGCAATCTGCTTCCATGGTAGACCAATAATAGCCTGCCCGCAGGATTTTCTTTGCCATTGTATGCCCACTGGAGTGAGTGCCAAAAGTACCCTCATGTAATTCAACCATAATCTTTTCAGCTTCAACCTTATCCATACATCGAAGCAAAATGGAGTCATGATTGCGTTTGTACAGGATGTCGTTACTAAGGAAGAACTTAGCAGAGAACCTCCTTAATAACTTCTTATTATTGATTGAAGCTCCTTCTGGATATTCTTGATCCTCAAGATACCTCTTGACTTCGTGAAACCAAGGCTGGTCCACTACTTTTTCAGTATTAATCTCGTGATAGTATGCTGATTCATCCATTCGTTCGATGGTGATCTGGGGAGCCTCGTTATCCCAATTAAGTTTAAACATAGATGACATTGTAGCTAGAGCGTCGGCTAGCTGATTTTCTTCTCACGGGAAATGCTCGAAGGTAATCTTCTCAAAATGTGGTAGCAATGCCAAAACATGTTCTTTGTAAGAGATAAGGTTTGGGTGCTTAGTGTCCCACTCCCCTTTGATCTGAATGATGACCAAAGCTGAATCTCCAAATACGTCTAAGGATATGATTCCCAAGTCTATGGCAGCTCTGAGACCGAAGATGCATGCTTCATACTCTGCCATGTTGTTCATACAGTTGAAGCAAAGTCTGGCAGTGAAGGGAGTATGACACCCTTCTAGAGATATGAGTACAGCGCTGATACCATTACCAAGTGCATTAGATTCCCCATCAAAGAACAGAGTCCATCAGGATCCTTGTTCAGGTTCGTCGTATGGCCTGATTCCTTCACAATTGTCTAATGTCATGATGTCTTCATCTGGGAAATCAAACTTCATGGACTAATAGTCTTCCACAGCTTGGTGAGCAAGATGATCAGCTAATACACTTCCCTTTATAGCTTTTTGGGTAGTATATTGTATGTCGTATTTCGTTAGGATCATCTGCCATCTAGCTATTCTCCCAGAAAGAGCAGGTTTTTCGAAGATGTACTTTATCGGGTCCATCTTAGATATCAATAAGGTAGTATGAGTCAGCATATACTGTCTTAGCCGGCGAGCAGCCCATGCCAGAGCACAGCAAGTTTTCTCGAGCAGTGAATATCTAGTTTCACAGTCGGTAAACTTTTTGCTCAGGTAGTAAATAGCGTGCTCTTTTCGGCCAGACTCGTCATGCTGCCCCAATACACACCCCATTGATTTTTCTAAAACAGTTAGATACATGATCAACGGTCTTCCCTCGACTGGTGGTATCAACACATGAGGCTCTTGTAAATACTCCTTGATTTTGTCAAAAGCAACTTGGCATTCATCATTCCATATGACTACCTGATCTTTCTTCAATAGTTTGAAGATTGGTTCACAAGTAGCTGTTAGGTGAGAAATGAATCTGGAAATATAGTTCAAGCGCCCCAAGAATCCTCTGACTTCCTTCTCCATACGAGGAGCCAGCATTTCTTGTATTACTTTAACCTTGGCAGGATCGACCTCGATACCCTTGTTACTGATGATAAAACCTAAGAGTTTACCGGACCGTACTCCAAATGTGCACTTGTTTGGATTCAACCTCAGTTTATACTTTTTAAGTCTCTCAAATAACTTTTGCAAGTGATCGAGGTGCTCTTCTTCAGTTTGTGATTGAGCTATCATATCGTCTACATAGACCTCTATTTCATGGTGTATCATATCATGAAACAAAGCTACCATGGCGTGCTGATAGGTGGCCCCAGCATTCTTCAGTCCGAATGGCATCACTTTGTAGCAGAATGTGCCCCACTGTGTGACAAATGTAGTTTTCTCCATGTCCTCGGGTGCCATTCTGATTTAATTGTAACCTGAGAATCTATCCACGAAGGAAAACACCTTGTGCTGGGCTGTATTGTCAACCAAGATATCTATGTGGGGAATTGGAAAATCATCTTTAGGGCTGGCCCTATTCAAATCTCTATAGTCCATACACATTCACACTTTGCCGTCCTTTTTAGGCACGGGAACAATGTTGGCAACCTATTGGGGATAGGAAGTGACATCCAACAATCCAGCATTGAATTGTTTCATGACTTCCGCTTTTATCTTCTCTGACATATCAGGTCTCATGCGGCGGACTCTTTGCTTCACTGGTGGACAGTCTTCTCTTGTTGGAAGACGATGTACCACGATGTCGGTATCAAGTCCCGACATATCTTCATATAACCCGGCAAAGATCTCAACATAATCATGCAACAGCTGAATCAGACGCTTCTTGATACTGGCCTCTAGATTGGCACCCACCTTGACCTCTTTTCTGTTCTCCTTGGTACCCAAGTTGATTGTATCCACCGGTTCCTCATGAGGCTGAATAGCTCTTTCCTCTTGCTGTAGTAGTCTGGCTAGTTCCCTTGGTACTTCACAATCTTCCTCACCTTCGTCTTCGGCTTGGTAGATTAGATCCTCAGAGTCATGAAAGGCCATAGCAGTATCGTTACCCATGGGATCCAGAATGGAAGGGTACCTGCATTTGTGAGTGTGGGTGTGTGTAAGGGTATAGCCATCCTTAAAAATAAAATGTAAAAGAAAAACAATGAGCACAAAAGGCTTGTATGCGAAAAACGTCCATGATTCATTGAATGCCATATGAAGATGAAATAAAAACCCTTACAAATGGACCATTATGCCTCGGGCAAGGCACAAGGTTCAAAATGTGCGAATTGTTTGTGAATATTACAAATCCAACAGAAATGTAAAAGATAAATTACTGAGGGATGAAAGTTATTGGGACAAAGTCTCTGGCTTCCCAATTGCGAAGTCCTCCGTTGACAGTAGGGAATATCTAATCCTCCAAGATGTAATCCTCTTCACCGTCTTCTACTGCACTGACCTCTCGGTTGCTAATCTTCAAAGGTGGCCTTCCCGCATGGGCACGGCGCACAACCTTCTAAGCACCTGAAGTAAACCCTAAGCCAAACTTGTCAGATTTATACGGAATGTCCGGAAGTTACCCCCAGATGGTGTATCCACCCTCCTCTACTACTGCCCTGGCGTCCTTTAGAGATGACATCTGGAGCGGAGGTCTTGTAATCTTGGGAATCTGGGACACAGTCTTGGTCACTGCTACCTCTTGAGAGACTTCTTCAAAATGTTGAAAAGGAGTTTCAATGAACTCGCCATCCAATTCCACATACCTGAAGGAATTGAGGTGGTTGATCATATAGTCTTCCTCTCCATGGACAGTGATAATCTTTCCATGGACCAGATATTTCAGTATCTGGTGTAGTGTAGAGGTGACAACACCGGCATTATGGATCCACGGCCGTCCTAGCAGACAGGAATAAGAGGGGAGGATGTCCATTACATAGAAGGTTGAGTTGAAAGTTTGAGTCCCAACCTTTATGGGGATTTCCACCTCCCCGTGGACCATCCTCTTTGAGCCATAAAATGCTCTTACAACTATGTTACTGGGTTTCAACGCCAGTCCTTCACAGTTTAGTCTGTCAAGAGCTTTCTTCGGTAAAACATTCAAAGATGAGCCAGTGTCCACCAAGACATGGGCCAGAGTTGTTCCTCTACATTCCACAGAGACATGCAATGCTTCGTTGTGCTTTCTTCCCCTTGGTGTCAGATCAGCATCCGAGAAGCCTAGACTGTTGTCCGCTATTAAACTGGCCACACAATCTTGAAATTGGTCAGCAGACGTCTCTTGAGGCACATGGGTTGTCTTCAGAAACTTCACCAGGGCTTTCGCATGTGCCTCGGAGCACAGTAACAATGTCATCATGGAGATTTTGGAGGGAGTTTGCCCCAACTGTTCAACTACGTCGTAGTCACTCTTCTTTATTATTCTCAGGATTTCCTTCATTTCCTTCTTGGAAGCTTCAGGAATAGTCAGTGGTTGAGCCTTCGTCCGGACAAGCTCTTCTTGAATACTTTTTCCTCGGGTTTCAGCAGTAGGAGTGTTGGTAGGGATAACAGCAGGGGTTGTGTCGTCTTTGTCATTAGGAGCAATTGCAGATATGATTATTGGTACGGAGGTAACCTTTGGAACAACCACAGGTCTAAAAATCTCCTTTGGAGGGGCAATTTCTGGAGAGAAGATTCTACCACTATGGGTAATTTTACTGGTTCCGACAATATTGCTAATGTCTGAGTCTTCTTCTTCGGAGCTCATCTCTTCGGCGGCCAGCCCATCTTGTTTGATACCATGGTAGTAGATGTCTCCACCATAATTCCACGATATTTTTTTGTCTGATTCATATGGGACTGGCCCAGGCATTGTGATTATTAGAGGAGTTGCTTTCGGAACCAATGTAATTCTAACAGTTTTTTTGGAAACCCTGGAAGAATTGGCGGATATGGTAATGATTGAAACATCTTCAACCGAAACAGTTGAAATAGGAGAACTTTCAAACAAAATCTATTTGTTGTCTATCAAGCATTGAATTCCTGTTTTCAACAAAGGGAAATCAGTTGGTGAGGATAAGCAAAGGTGGCAAACTTCATTACAGCCTGGGAACACACCGACTTTCAACAAATTTACCTTAATGATTGGAAGTGGAGTCACGAGTTCGTCAACTGAGGTAACAAACAAGTCTTCTTCAATAACATTGGTGTTTCTCCCATGTCTGGGCATGGGAGCAGAGATAACATTTGGTTTCTCGGGTGCATCAAACTCAATTTCCTTTGCTTCAATGAGATCTTGTATTTTGTTTTTCAAGGCCCAACAGTTATTGGTATCGTGCCCAGGACTTTCGGAGTGATATGCGCAACGGCCATTGGGGTGATAATGAGGGGATGTCATGTTGGGATTTTTCGGAGCTTCCTTCAAAGTTACCAGATTGGTCTTCAATAACTGTGGCAAGATTTGAGACAGAGTCATGTTTATTCGAGTAAACTGTCTTACCGGCCTTTCTGTTCTCGGTTGATTATTCCTTTGTTGGGTAGGTTCAGACTTAGAGATCATGACAGCCCCTACCGTTGGATGGTGTTTAGTTCTCCCTTGGTTCCTTGGTGGGTAAACAACAGATACTTCCTTCTTCCCAGTGAAAGGCTTTCTTACAGCTGTAGAGGTAGATGAATCCTTCTGAATCTTTCCACTTTTTATGCCAGCTTCCACCCTCTCTCCGGTCAGTATTAACTCAGTGAATCCTGCAGATGAGCTTCCAATTAAATGGTTGAAGAAAGGGCCTAATAAAGTGCTTAAGAACATGTCCACCAATTCCCTTTCAGACAGAGGGGGTTGGACTCTCCTAGTTAGATCTCTCCACTTCTGCGCATAATCCTTAAAACCCTCATTGGAAACCATAGCCATACTATGAAGTTGAGTATGGATAGGCGTTAAATCTGCATTATATTGATACTGCTTATAGAAAGTTGCGGCGAGATCTTTCCAATTATGGATGTTGGCTCTTTCCAGTTGGTAAAACCAGTCGAGTTGTGTTCCAGATATACTATCCTGGAAAAGTGCACCCACAAGTCTTTATCGGCAGAGTGCGGCTGGATCTTTCTCACATAAGATTGGAGGTGCATCTTAGGACATAACACCCCATCATATTTTGCAAATAACGGCACTTTAAACTTCTGAGGGATCACAATTCCTGATACTAGTTGTTGTACCCCAAAATTTGCCCTCCCATATTCTTCAAGATTTGGCAAAATCAAGCTTCAAAATCCCTCAAGGATTGTACAGTCCAATTGCCTCCTAGCACAGTCAAATTAGGGTTTTGGTTCTTGCAAAGAAATTGAGGTTTCCAAGGGTCCAATCAAGTCCCATATGCCTATAAACATTGCCAAGCATCCATATGTCAAGTTTCAAGACTCACAGCATCAAGTTGCACAGTCAAAAGCCCTAATTGCTTCACAGTCAACTGTAGGGGCAAAATGGTCATTTGACAGTCAAAAGTCAAAAAAATTGGTCAACATCTTATTTTGAAGCCACAATCATCATTTGATCAATTCTTGATCATGATTCCTCAAAGCATGGCTCAAAAAGTCTCAAGATGCAAAAGTTTCTATTTCTGGACAGTTGAAAAGTCAACTGCAAATTGACCAAGGCATAACTTCTTCATGGTTCATCAGAAAAATCCCATCCAAAGCTCATTTTGAAGGGGATGACATTTCCTACAACTCATCTTCACATTCCAAGTCCAAGAAATGCTCTCACAAAAAGTTATCAATTTCAACATTATAGGTCATTTTCAAAAGTCAACAAAAAGGCACTTTAAGTCAAAGACCATAACTTGAGATTGGTAAATCAAAATGACATGGGACCAAAGGAATTGGTTAGAGGACTTCAAGACCTTTCCAAAATGTCCAAGAACATGATCATAGCTTCAAAATTGAGCAAGATATGCATTGGAGAAGTTGGGAAATTTTTGGGAACTTTCAAAAGTCAACTTTGCTTAAAAAGCTTCAAAATTGCTAATGGGCCTCAAATTCTTCCTTGAATCATTACCCAAAGCCTATGCACGACCCATTGAGCTTAAAGGGATTTATTTTCTTATTTTTAATTAATTAATTGAATTTTTATTCTTATTAATTCATTTAATTAGATTTAATTATGAGAAAATATCAAATAATGCTTTTTCAAATCTTTTTGTGCAGCAAATCATACTAGGGCAAGCTGGCAAGTCGTTTCACATTCAAAAAGGGAAGATTTTCCATGATTGGCAAGGGTTTCAATGGCAAAAGATTGAAATTTACATAATTGAAAATCAAATATCCAATACATTAATTCAATGGATTCATGGGCTCTTTCTTGACCTAATTTCATTCACATACTTATGCATAACTCAACCCTATTCCACAGGACACGAAAAAGCTGCTAAGGAGCCATAACCAATTTGCCAAAATTTCAAGAAAAGCTTGAACCTGATTTCACACTTGCAGTCCGATTCAAGGCTTAAAATCTCTTCCATTGCATTACTGACGTTGCTAGGAAACTATTGGCATCAAGAACAAATCCCCATACTCCAAGAATCGCTAGAACTGAGTCACGTTTCTTCACAAATATTCCATAATCGAATTTTAATTTCTACGCATCATTCATATGTTTTATTCATTGATTTGCATTACTGACATCTTCCTGAAGCGTTTGGTATCGTTTAATTATTCTAAAACCGCTTGAATCGAAATCTGCCATTGATGAAACCTAGGGTTTCAGAAGCTTCAAAAGAGGGCTTCCCATATACTATAAAATTGGACCATCAAACATACATGGACGAACTCGTTGCAGTAAGCCTGAACGATTGAAACCCTCACGCTCAATTTATTTAACCCATGGGCGTAATCGCTATTTTCACAGGTTCCACTTAGTGGGGGTTTAAAACCCCCGCTACTTGTTTTATAATTGCAGGAAAAAGATGAAGAAGAAGCATGCGTGTCAAGGCGTGACAGGGGCATTCAAATCTGGCGCGTAATTTTTTGCTTTATATCATTAATATTGTTTTTTTTATATAACATTTGTTTTCCATTATAGATACAAACGCGCACAACAGCTCAATTGGCAAGAGACACGCTTGGTAAGCATTGGGACCTGGGTTCGATTCCCAGGTCCCCCACATATTGCATAATTTTTGTTTTAACGTGTTCACGTGCAGCAAGCGTTCAACGTTCCACCATACACGCTCATGTGCTAGCCTGCCAAGTGGCTTCAAGATCCAATCCAGTGGCTTCAGAAGGAACTCCATGATGCACTCAGTCAATGGACATACACACAAGCGTGGAAAGTCAAACAAGGCCTTGTCTCTTGGGACAAAATTGCTCCAATTCACCTCCATTTGGGCCAGACACCCCCCTTTTGTTTGTATATTTAAATTAATTTTCTTTTCTTTTTAATTCTTTTATTTGCTTTAGTTATTTTTATTTAAATCACTTAAAATAATTTTCTTTTCATAATAAAAACAGAAAAAATCAAAAATACAAATATGTTTAATTATATTTAATTTCACCATTAAAATATTTTTGTAAATAACTAACTAATAACTAATCTAGTTTAATTTAGGTTTTAAACTTTAATCTTTTTCTTAATAAGTAAAAAATATCTAGAATTAGGTTTTTGACATTTTATATCTTTTCTTAATTAATTACTTTCCTCATTATTTATTATTATTAATTACCATTTATTTTTGTAAATAAACATGTAAATTAATTAACTAGTAAATTAGGTTAACTTTAATATTTTCTTAATAATTAAAATAAACATAGAACTAGGGTTTTCTTTAATTCTTTTCCTTATTATTTCCATATTAAATACAAAAATACCAAAAAAGGCTTTCCTTTCTTTAATTAATTTCATTTCATTTAATTTCAAGCAAAGGGTCAAAACCCTCGGACGTTCAATTTAATTCTTTTACGCATTATTTCTTTCGGTTATTATGTAACTGTTTCTCAGATGTAATAGTAATTAGGTTTATCTTTCCGTCTTTACTTTCCGCATCTTTTATCAAAAACGGGTCTTTGTACTTTGGCGATGTATAGACTCGCACCTTGTAATAGCGTAGCTTTTATGTTTCCGTCTTTTAATTTTCCACACTCCTAACTGCTAACTTGCATGAAAGAATGAATGATAATTAAAAACAACGCGTAGCTCACCGTTGCATGATCAAAGATAACTGTTAAACTGAAAACAACACACAAATACACCCACCACTTCTAGGGTACGCCTCACCTGTTGCCTTCGAAAGGTGGTCGTCAAGTATAGGATGTTTTAGCAGTCGCTCTGATGTCTAAAGATCCGGTTGCCTCGAAACAGTTGCCTCGGATTAAAAAGGATCTAGTGACGAAGTGAAAAACACAAGAAGGGGGGGTTGAATTGTAAAACTGAAAATCAATGCAATGAACACGACATTTTTATCCTGGTTCGTTTGATCTCAAACTACTCCAGTCCATCCGTCAAGGTGATTTCGCCTCTCTCCAACGAGGTCTTAATCCACTATATTCAACTGAATATACAATCTGCTTTAACAACTGCTAAAGCCTTCTTGAAGCAAACCACAAACCGGTTTGTCAAGGAAACACTTTCTTACAAAGAAGAGAAATCTAGGTGTGTTGAATGTTTTCTACAAAACTGTATCACAACTGTGATATTACACAACTTAAGCTTATTGAAACTAGATTGCTAAAGATAATTGAGTAAGGAATTATGAAGCCTTTTAGCAAACTGAGAATGAGAATATGATGAGTAGCTTTTAGGCGTGTAATATGATGTAGAGCATTAGCCAATTCAATCTTTATTGACTTGTTTATATAGCACTGAATTTGTTGAACGTTGGAGCAATAATCTTGATTCAATGCCAATAACAAACTTTCCTTATTGAGCAGATCTTGTCTGGAATGATGTCGTTGGTAATAATTCGCTTTGAATGCACAGTACCGTTGCTACTTAAAGCGTGTTCTGGCTTTGGCTCATTCTGACTCTGCTTAAGTGCTGATGAACTGTTGTTGTCTTTATCAGAGTGTTGAGCACAGTTCTGTTCATCAAGCTTCAGCATTCGCGTGAGTTGTTCTTCTGATTCTGCTATTCTGATGTAGCAACTTCTGATGCTGATTAAGTGTACTCCTGCTGATACCTATCAGAGTTTCTGTAAAACAGAAGGTAAATTTTAGGTAGCAAGTAGTTCTTACATGAATCACATAATTAATATATCCTTTCATTTTGTTATCATCAAAACTTAAACTTAGGGTAGTAGATTCAAACTTTGTTCTAACAATCTCCCCCTTTTTGATGATGACAAAAACTAGATATTTTTAATTGAAATTAACGTGAAGAGATATCAGAAATAACTATTTGATAAGATGTATCAGAGTAAGAAGTTATCAAAGATAAGGGATAAAGAGATATCAGAGTTGAGATCGGAGATACTCCCCCTGAATTTATAACTTCCCTTTTTAATTCCAAGAGTTCTTCAGGATCAGATCTTTATTGCCTTTCTTTGAACGTCAGAATATCAGAGCTTTGACTATCAGAAGCTTTAGATCAGAATGTCAGAGCTTTGCTTTGGGTCAGGGTATCAGAGCTTTAGTCTTCAGAATATCAGAGAGCATTCTTGTACCTGTAGACTTAAGCAAAAAAAATAGAAAACATATTCAAGTATATTAGAGTTAGAATGTTTGAGATTTTCTGTCTTAGTAATCCGTTATTGAAAAATATCATTCTTGTTCACCCCCTTTTTGTCAGCACTCAAAAAGTGTAGGTGATGTGCTAAAACATTTAGATCAGAAATACTTGTCATATTAAAATAGTCAGAGCCAGACAAAACAGTACAGAAAATATGCAAAGAAAACATGGAAAATATCATGAATGAAAAACTAAGGTTGGGGTGGAAGACGTGTGAACAGAGTCTCCAGCATTGCTTTAATCTGATCAGCAGTCTCAGTCTGCTTGTGCACCATGCTGACTACTGTATCTATCTTGTTGTCTTGCACATCCATCCTTTCCTTCATCTTCTGGTCATTTTCATCCATTCTTTGTTGCAGACGAATATCATTCTGCTTCAGCTCTTCCAGAGTCTGCCTGTCCAAGGCAGCTTGAGAAACATCAGAAGCAGGAAGCTTCTGAGAGCTCTCTGCAACATCTTCAGCTTGACTGGCTTCAGCTTGAATAGTCTGATCTTCTTCTGGCTGCACCTTTGAAGCTGGTCGCTTCTCAGACCATGGCTCACTATCCAGAAGGAGCACGTCTTCTTTCAGCAGCTGACTTCCTACTTTGTTCAGAAGCTTGCTGAAATTCTGCTGTGCTTGCTTGTAATTAATGTCTTGCAATTTTAGAGCTTCAGCACGTACCCAAATTCTGAATTGTGACCAGAGCTGGTCAGAGGCAGAAGGATCAATCATTCCAGGACAGACTTCCTTGAGAGAAGCAATCCATTGCTGCAAACCTGTTTCAAAATTCACAATGCCAGAGCCAACATCTGGCTGTTTTGGTTTTGGAATGGCTATTTTATATTTGAGATCAACAAGATGTTTAAGGATTGTTAAATCGATGAAGGTTCTGATGTGGTCTTCTGTAGTTTGTTTGGGAGATGGAGTGGGAGAGTCAGAAATAACAATTGGACTGTTTGGGGTTTTTGGAGTATTTGGAGGGGTAGATTCTGGCGAGGATGGCAGTTGGGCCATGGTTACAATTGTTCCACATGGCAGCTGAATTGCCAAGGGTTGTGGCCCAGAGGATTGAGGAGAATGAGGTTCAGGTGTTGGTTGAGGTGATGGTGGATGAATTTCTGATTGTGGAGAGGGAGGAGGAGTTTCTGTTTGTGGAGGAGGAGGAGGAATTTCTGTTCGAATTTCTGGTTGTTGTGGTTCTTCTGGAATGGGTGAGAGAGGTTGTTCTGGTTGAGTGTTTGGATTTGATGAGAGGTAATCAGAAACACGTTGATCAATTTCTAAAAGAACTTGGTCAAGTTCTGATTCAGTTGATGTTGTTGGTTTTGGATGTTTGGTGCGGGGTCTCCTGAGAGTCAGTGACTCAGACGGGTCATCTTCTGGTTCGGTTTCATCAATAGTTGGTATGGGGATTGGGATTTCATGAGATGCTGGAGTTGGGATTGATGTTGGAATAGCAGAAGAATTTAAAACAGAAGCAGCAGATAAATTACCTCTTTTCTTGGATGTCTGCTGGGATGTTCCTTCTGAAGGGGCCTTCCTTTTCTTCGTCTTCTTCAGTGTAACTTCTGGTTGAGGTTGGTGCAGATCTCTGATATTCAACTTGGGATCTGTACCATCAGCCTTGCACGCGTCCAAGTATCTGAGAACCACTGCTGGTTTAGATTCAATCTCAGAAAATAACGGAAAGTCGTTCAGAGGGACTCTTCTGCTGGTGATGTCAGCAAGAGGAGTAACTCTGGGCTCCTTTCTGATATTTTCTATCAGCTTCATTTTCTTCAGATTCTTTGCGTTCAGAGGCTTGACAACAGTTGGTTCAAGAGAACTTAATTCCTGAGCTTCTGTGAGGTGCTCTATCAGCCTATTCTCTGTCATAATATCTGATATTAATCTGCCAAAAGGTATCAAATCCCTCTTTGTCCTTTCTTCTTCCCTTGTCTCTTTGACGCTGGTCCTGAGGTGATTAAACAGGAGATGAGCCAAGTTGATTTTTACCTTCTGATTAATAAAGTAGATCAGAACTGCTGATCTATATTTATATAATCAGGGGAGCTTGTTGGCTTCCTGTGATTAAAACACCCCAGAATGATCTTCGCCCATACTCGGTGGTGATCCTTTAAATCCTTGATTTTGCTGCTGGGAACCCCATGGGTGAAAATACACTCTGCAACGACACCAACGTCAGCGCATCTTTCAGCCATCTCTATACAGCGGACGCCACCGCCACTGTAACCAATCAATTTTGCTATGTGATCCTCAGTGATCACAATCTTCTTTCCCATTATGTAGGAAGTGACTTGATGATTTGCTGAAGTAGCATGAATCCAAAACTCCTTGACCAAAGCTGGGAACGTTGGTCCAACCAACCTATCAAAATATCTCTCCCATTTCTGTGCCCTAACTTCTTCTGTCAAGTCAAACCCATTCTCTTTCAGACTGCCAAAATCAATGATCAGTTCAGACAACACTTCAAGATTCTTCACTGGTGTAAGGAGTGTTATGAATTGAACTTGGTACTGTTCAGAGGAAGCTTTCTTCTGAGAACCTGCAGAAGCACTGCTGGAGGTTGCCATGTTCACACTTAGGGTTTTTCTGGAAAAAAAATTTCTTTTGACAAAGATGAACACACAGGGGAAATGCAGAAAATATTTGAGAGATAATGAGAGACTGTAAAAGATTAATGTGAGAAATTAACGTTCTTAAATAGATTTCAGAATATTTTGAAAGAGTAAACGGTTTCAAAAAGAATAAAAATCATGATTACGTTTTAAAAAACATGATTACTTTCATTTAATGCTTGCTGATTTTGGGGGATTTGAGAAAGATACTTGAAACGGTTACCAGACATGTGTCTCAATGCACCCAATCAGCGTTTTGCCTTCTCAGAAGCATGCACGCATTCTGCTTCAGAGATTTGCTGATGATTGGATGACACTTGTTTGATTTAGTGATCAGCACGTCTATCCTTGAGCTGAAACGCTCAGATCTTTAAGACTAGCATCTGATACAATCTGCATGTTCTATCTTTCTGAAAAGAGATTAATCAGAAGTTCACAGTAAAACAAATACATTCTGAAGATAAATATATGGAATTAAAACATTTTCACTCTGGGCAGATTTTCATGCTGAGATGTTTCAGAATGAAATTGAACCTATCTTCAGAAAGGGGTTTAGTGAAGATATCAGCCCATTGATGGTCTGTATCTATAAATTTTAAGTTCAAAATTCCTTTCTGAATATAGTCCCTAATGAAGTGGTGTTTTATTTCTATATGCTTAGCTCTAGAATGTAAAATGGGATTCTTACTTAAGCAAATAGCAGAAGTATTGTCACAGAGTATAGGGATGTTACTCTCAAAGATCTGGAAGTCTTCAAGCTGACTTTTCATCCAGAGCATCTGTGTGCTACATCCTGCTGCTGCTATGTACTTAGCTTCTGTTGTTGATAGCGCAATTGTGGATTGCCTTTTGCTGGACTAAGAGATCAGATTTTCTCCCAGAAACTGGCAGCTTCCAGAAGTACTTTTACGCTCTACTCTGTCTCCAGCAAAGTCAGCATCGCAGTAGCCTACTAAACTGTAATCACTAGATTTTCTATAAAACAAACCCAGATTAGTAGTACCTTTCAGATACTTGAAAATTCGCTTAACAGCTGTTAAGTGAGATTCTCTAGGATCTGATTGGAATCTAGCATAAATGCATACGCTGAATAAGATATCAGGCCTTGAAGCAGTCAGATACAGGAGAGAACCAATCATACCTCTGTAGACCTTCTGTTCTACCTTATTGCTTACCTCTTCTCTTTCCAGAATGCACGTGGGATGCATTGGAATCTTTGATGGCTTACATTCTGATAGATCAAATTTCTTCATAAGATCTCTGATGTATTTGCTCTGATGAATGTAAGTTCCCTCTGGAGTTTGATTGATCTGAATTCCTAGAAAGAACTTCAGTTCCCCCATGAGGCTCATCTCAAATTCTACCTGCATACACTTAGCAAACTTTCTTCCAAGAGAAGGATTAGTAGATCCAAAAATAATATCATCAACATAAATTTGACAGACTAAGATGTCATTCTTAACTGATTTACAGAATAGAGTAGTGTCCACCTTCCCTCTGGTGAATTCTTTTTCTAACAGAAAGTTACTTAGTCTTTCATACCAAGCTCTGGGAGCTTGTTTCAGACCATATAGTGACTTCTTTAGTTTGAAAACATATTCTGGATGTTTTGTATTTTCAAAACCAGGGGGTTGGTGCACATAAACCTCTTCTTCTATATACCCATTTAAGAATGCACTCTTGACATCCATCTGATACAGAGTGATGCCTCTATTAACAGCAAATGAAATTAAAAGTCTGATAGATTCTAACCTGGCGACTGGAGCGAAGGTTTCTGTATAGTCTATCCCCTCTTGCTGACTATAACCTTGTGCTACCAGTCGTGCCTTGTTTCTGACGACTTCACCTTGTTCATTTAGCTTGTTTCTGAACACCCATCTTGTTCCAATGACGTTGAATCCTTTTGGTCTGGGAACCAGATCCCATACGTCATTTCTGGTGAATTGATTCAGCTCTTCTTGCATTGCTAGAATCCACTCGTTGTCCAGAAGTGCTTCATCAATAGAAGAAGGTTCAATCAGAGACACAAGTCCCATGAGGGTTTCTTCAGAGTTTCTAAAGCTTGCTCTGGTTCTGATTGGATCTTCCTTTCTTCCTAAGATAGTTTCTTCTGGGTGATCCAAGCTGCTTCTGGGTGGCCTCTTCTGAGGTTGATCAGCAGCTGTTGTGGGATTGCTAGCAGTGCTCCTTTCAGATGTTGAAGGAATGTCTTTGTTGAGAGCTTCTGAGGACTTGTCTTCAGAACCTGTAAATTCAATTTCCATACCTGCAAAAACTTCATTCTGCTTTGACTTTTCAGAGTCAAGCTTATCGTCAAAATGAACACTGATTGATTCTTCCACAATTTGTGTTTATGTATTGTATACTCTGTACCCTCTTGAGAGTTCAGAGTATCCTAACATGATACACTTTTGTGCTTTAGAATCAAACTTGTTCAAATAATTCTTTGTATTTAACATAAAGCAAGTACATCCAAATGGATGAAAATAAGAAATGTTGGGCTTTCTGTTCTTCCACAATTCATATGGAGTCTTTTCCAGAATAGGTCTTATTGAGATTCTATTCTGAATGTAGCACGTTGTGTTTATTGCCTCTGCCCAGAAGGTCTTAGCAACGTTTGTCTCATTGATCATGGTTCTGGCCATTTCTTGCAATGTTCTGTTCTTTCGTTCTACAACTCCATTCTGTTGGGGAGTTCTAGGACAAGAGAAATCATGCAGAATGCCTCTGTCATTAAATAATGACTCAAAATCTTTGTTTTCAAACTCTCCACCATGATCACTTTTGACTTTAACGATTCTAAGATCCTTTTCATTCTGAACTTGGTTACAGAAGGTAACAAACACAGAGTGTGACTCGTCCTTGTGTCTTAATAACTTTACCCATGTCCATCTGCTATAGTCATCTACGATTACTAATCCATACTTCTTGCCATTGACTGAAGCAGTTTTAACTGGTCCAAATAAGTCAATATGCAGAAGTTCTAATGGCTTAGAGGTAGAAACAACATTTTTAGATTTAAAAGAAGGTTTTGCAAACTTGCCTTTCTGACATGCTTCACACAGAGCATATGAATTGAACTTCAAATTAGGAAGTCCTCTGACCAGATTAAGTTTGTTAATCTGAGATATTCTTCTCATACTAACATGCCCCAATCTTCTGTGCCAGATCCACTGCTCGTTGTTAACAGACAGAAGGCACTTTACATTCTGACTTTTCAGTTCAGAAAATTTGATTTTGTAAATGTTGTTTTTCCTCTTTCCATTAAACAGGATAGTCCCATCTTTCTGACTAACAGCTTTACATGATTTTTTATTAAAGATTATATCATAACCGTTATCACTTAATTGACTTATGGATAACAGATTATGCATTAATCCATCTACTAGCAGAACATTATTTATAGAGGGAAGATTTCCATTACCTACAGTTCCAGAGCCAATTATCTTTCCCTTCTGATTGCCTCCAAAGCCAACGTGGCCTCCAGGCTTAAGTTCCAGGCTTTGGAACATATGCCTTCTTCCCGTCATGTGTCGCGAGCAGCCAGAGTCCAGGTACCATGACTGGTGTTTCTGATTCACTGCTAAAGATATCTGCAACATGTATTATTTTATCCTTAGGTACCCATATTTTCTTGGGTCCTGATTGGTTAACATTACCAAAATTCTGATTGAATTTTGGTTTCACAAAATAGTTACTACTAGTGTATTTGATATCATGTGTGTGACCATACACAAAATGTGAATTCAGAGGAGTGCGTTTAATAATTAAATCCATGGCATTCTTTGGTGTAGGAGCCTTACCCTTGTATCCTATTCCCTTCCTGCCATTTCTGCTAACTCCATAGATCATTGAAGCCATTTTGCTTCTATCTATGCTTTTAGCAAGGAACTTCTGGAAACTGTGATCATACTCCTTGATGATCTCATCAGCACTGCTGGGAGTTTCAGAAATTGGTTCCTTCTGAGAGTTTTGTAAAGTATTTTCTAATTTTGAAATTTTATTTCTTAGCTCAGAATTTTCCAATTTCAGACTCTCAGTTTTATCAGAGTCAGATTCAAGATTCCTTTTCAGGTTTCTGAATTTAACTCTAATCTGTTGGTACCTTTCCAGAATTTCGTTAAGGCTTTCAGCAAGTTCAGCCTTGGTAAAATTAACAGCAAAGTCAGGAAATACCTCTTCAGTATCTGATTCTGAGTCTGATTCAGAAGCTTCACTATCTTCTGAAATGTTGGTCATGAGAGCTATGTTTGCTCTCTCATCATCTGATTCTGAGTTAGCTTCAGACGAGTCAGAGTCATCCCATGTAGCCATGAGACTTTTCTTCTTTTCTCTTCCAAACTTCTTTTTGGGCTTTTCCCTCTCAAGCTTTGGGCAGTCACTCTTGTAGTGTCCTTGCTCATTGCACTCATAGCAGATGATGTCAAACAAGGCCTTGTCTCTTAGGCCAAAATTGCTCCAATTCACCTCCATTTGGGCCAGACACCCCCCTTCTGTTTGTATATTTAAATTAATTTTCTTTTCTTTTTTAATTCTTTTATTTGCTTTAGTTATTTTTATTTAAATCACTTAAAATAATTTTCTTTTCATAATAAAAACAGAAAAAATCAAAAATAAAAATATGTTTAATTATATTTAATTTCACCATTAAAATATTTTTGTAAATAACTAACTAATAACTAATCTAGTTTAATTTAGGTTTTAAACTTTAATCTTTTTCTTAATAAGTAAAAAATATCTAGAATTAGGTTTTTGACATTTTATATCTTTTCTTAATTAATTACTTTCCTCATTATTTATTATTATTAATTACCATTTATTTTTGTAAATAAACATGTAAATTAATTAACTAGTAAATTAGGTTAACTTTAATATTTTCTTAATAATTAAAATAAACATAGAACTAGGGTTTTCTTTAATTCTTTTCCTTATTATTTCCATATTAAATACAAAAATACCAAAAAAGGCTTTCCTTTCTTTAATTAATTTAATTTCATTTAATTTCAAGCAAAGGGTCAAAACCCTCGGACGTTCAATTTAATTCTTTTGCGCATTATTTCTTTCGGTTATTATGTAACTGTTTCTCAGATGTAATAGTAATTAGGTTTATCTTTCCTTCTTTACTTTCCGCATCTTTTATCAAAAACGGGTCTTTGTACTTTGGCGATGTATAGACTCGCGCCTTGTAATAGCGTAGCTTTTATGTTTCTGTCTTTTAATTTTCCGCACTCCTAACTGCTAACTTGCATGAAAGAATGAATGATAATTAAAAACAACGCGTAGCTCACCGTTGCATGATCAAAGATAACTGTTAAACTAAAAACAACACACAAATACACCCACCACTTCTAGGGTACGCCTCACCTGTTGCCTTCGAAAGGTGGTCGTCAAGTATAGGATGTTTTAGCAGTCGCTCTGATGTCTAAAGATCCAGTTGCCTCGAAACAGTTGCCTCGGATTAAAAAGGATCTAGTGAAGAAGTGAAAAACACAAGAAGGGGGGGTTGAATTGTAAAACTGAAAATCAATGCAATGAACACGATATTTTTATCCTGGTTCGTTTGATCTCAAACTACTCTAGTCCACCCGTCAAGGTGATTTCGCCTCTCTCCAACGAGGTCTTAATCCACTATATTCAACTGAATATACAATCTGCTTTAACAACTGCTAAAGCCTTCTTGAAGCAAACCACAAACCGATTTGTCAAGGAAACACTTTCTTACAAAGAAGAGAAATCTAGGTGTGTTGAATGTTTTCTACAAAACTGTATCACAACTGTGATATTACACAACTTAAGCTTATTGAAACTAGATTGCTAAAGATAATTGAGTAAGGAATTATGAAGCCTTTTAGCAAACTGAGAATGAGAATATGATGAGTAGCTTTTAGGCGTGTAATATGATGTAGAGCATTAGCCAATTCAATCTTTATTGACTTGTTTATATAGCACTGAATTTGTTGAACGTTGGAGCAATAATCTTGATTCAATGCCAATAACAAACTTTCCTTATTGAGCAGATCTTGTCTGGAATGATGCCGTTGGTAATAATTCGCTTTGAATGCATAGTACCGTTGCTACTTAAAGCGTGTTCTGGCTTTGGCTCATTCTGACTCTGCTTAAGTGCTGATGAACTGTTGTTGTCTTTATCAGAGTGTTGAGCGCAGTTCTGTTCATCAAGCTTCAGCATTCGCGTGAGTTGTTCTTCTGATTCTGCTATTCTGATGTAGCAACTTCTGATGCTGATTAAGTGTACTCCTGCTGATACCTATCAGAGTTTCTGTAAAACAGAAGGTAAATTTTAGGTAGCAAGTAGTTCTTACATGAATCACATAATTAATATATCCTTTCATTTTGTTATCATCAAAACTTAAACTTAGGGTAGTAGATTCAAACTTTGTTCTAACATCTAGGACGTTAGAGTTACTTCTAAGGTGTCCTACCATTGCTTTGGTGACCACAATGTCCCTTAACTCGAATTGACTCGAACGCCTCCAACGGTGGTGCTACCTACCTCTCAATGGTGGGATGGCACTACCTTAAGGACATTTATACAGCCTAATTCCTTAGGGTAGGTAGACAACTCATAGGTACTTGCTCTCTTCAAAAAAACAAACAAAACAATCTTTTCACACTGACACTTTCTAAAAGATTTCAAAACAAATGCTTCACAACAGTCTTGAGGACTGATACAAGAGTCGAATTGAAGTTTTCAATGAAACTTTTTCAAACCCACTCACATTTTGAAAAGCAAACAAACATTTTTAAAACATAAGAGCAAGTACCTAAGAGCCCATGGATAACCATATATAGAAAGGGTGCTAACACCTTCCCTTTCTATAAATCTACCTCCCCAACCGAGAACTATTCTCATAAGGAATTTTGATGTGCTTTTGTCCTGTCCATGTTGGAGAAAATAAAAGACGGTGGCGACTCTTGCTTCCGCGACATTTCGCGAAACCAGCTTTAAACAGTCAGTTCTAATTCCACCGATCACAGAACTGGCGACTCTGCTGGGGATATCTTTAAAGTGAGGTGTACCTTAGGATTAGATAACACTTATGTTTTCAACTGTTTTGCCTTGTTTGCTTTATTATTTGTGGGTTTTGTCTTGGAGCTTCATAGATCCTAACCCGGATCTGGGGATACCCTGTTTTAGGTAGCATAAGCTGTGAGGGACCTGTCCGGCGAAGACCGACACGGGTGAAGCAGTGGCTACGTTGGTGTGGCACCTTGGTCTGTAACGATATCCCTTGTGTCGCAACGAGGAGAATATGGGTCTTCTGAGGAGTCATTAAGCACCAACCGAACGTAGAACCTTAAATGACCCAACTTGGCCATAGAACAGTAGCAGTATGCTACACCCATTGAGGCTAAACTCTCGCGATGGTTCTGGCCGTAAGAAAAGATTGTGATGCTAGAGTTATGACCGATTGAGGGTAGTCAGTGGTATTGAGATCCTCTAGAACCCGATTACTATTTCTAGGACAGGTCTTAACAAACGAAACTGAAAGAGGGTAGTACCTAAACTTCATGCTGGCCTAAACCCTAAGGGTTGTCTTTGTGTGACTTGTGCGCCTTCAAACTTGACTACTTGCATACTTGTTATCTGACACACGAGTTTCTTGCAGGTTTTGTTTACAGTCCTTAATCAGGACTCATAACAGGGTTTACCTACATTATTCCACGCATAACATAACATCATACCATCATACCATTACATACATCCTGCATAAAGACTAATCCATTTCAAGGATCTCAAGGGTCTGTGATGCAGGTCATGATGAACCAAAGGTCTAGCAAGGGGCAAAGGGGATTTATTTTCCTCTAGACAAAGTTGTCAGAGGCTATGACCCACTTGATATGGTGAGCTTTGACTCTTGAAGAAGGTTCCTCTAGCCAAGGTTGTTTGCAGATCAAAACATGATGACTTGAGTCAGGGGCTATGACCCACTCGATATGGTGAGCCTTGACTCTTGAAGAAGGACTCTCGACAACATGAAGTTCCTTCAATCAAGCTACGAATTCAGATTCTAACAATCTTCTTGTTTACCCCGCGAGATCCTTGAAAACATTGCATGCATATCATACATATCATTGCATAACAGGTACCCTTTTGACAGGTCACTTACCATCTGCGCTGTTTATTTCAGCAATGGCTTCTCAACAATACAACCAGGACCTTCATGCTCAAGAGACTCGGTTCAGGGAAATCCTCCTGAATCTATCCAAGGGGCAGGAAGAGCCGAGAACACTCCTCATGGGGACTTTGGTCAGGAACAGTTCTGAGGATGATAAGGACGAACGGCTGAAACATCTGCAAGCTGAAGTGGATGCAATGAGAACCCAGATGCTGGGGTAAACGGCTCTCATTCAAGACTTAGCTCAAAGACAAGAAGAGCTCAGGGTTCTCGTCAACCAACTGCTTCGGGGTAACCAACTGGGGCAAACATCTAAGGTTGAAGAGCCAGTCATCACTCAACCACCTGTGAGACAAAGAGACAAAGGAAAATCTCCTCAACTGGCTTCAGGGTCACAAATTCAGCATCAACCTCACCAGCTTCAGCCAGACAAGCCTAAAAGGCAATTCACCAAGCTCAACGTGTCGCTGCCTCAAGCTTTACAACAACTGTTGAGGTTGAATTTGGTAACTCTAAGGGACCCTCCTAAGAATCCCAACAGAACACCTTCAAGGTATAACCCCAACGCCCACTACGCTTATCATTCTGACAGCCCGGGGCATGCTACAGATGATTGTTGGACCTTGAAGAACCAGATCCAGGACCTGATTGATGAAGGAGCTGTGGAATTCACCCAAGATGGCCAGGCCGAGTTCTTCTACTATCCCTGCAAGATTCACCACTTGAAGTGACTAGTTCAAACTAGAAAAACTTTTGTTCATTCGAATGTTCAAGTTGTATTTTTCTTTGATTATTCAAACATTTATTCATGTCAAACGTTGTTATTTCATTAATGCATCGCACATGTCTGTTTTGAATCAATATATTCGTATTCACTATATGCAAATTGTTTTCATTTTTTGATGTTCAACGCTCGGTTAATAATTCTAAGCCTCTTGAGGGAGGATGACAAAAATGATACCACGACATTTACAGTATGCTTTTGAACAGACCCCGCTGATGAGGTACAGGCATTGCTTCAATTCCTAAACACTGGAGTTATAAGGAAGATAATCCCTCGTCAACCCCTTCGAGCCAAAGAAGTAGGAGTTTTTCTTTTCACAAAAAAATAAAACCCTTAATCATAACCTGGGGCAGGGTAGTGCTCTCAGTTGATCCAGGTGCATAACGAATGACACCAAAGAAGTCCTTCCGAGACAAAAGACAGTGATGGTTCAGAATAATCATAACGACAGGCAGTCATTATCAAAAAATAATAATAAAAGCCCAAAAGTCAAAACCTATGAAGGAGACTTACAAAACTGGGGCATCCCGCTGACTGTAAATCACAAAAGAAACAGTTCAGGCAAAAAAAATTAGGGATAATAAAATCAAAGAGGTCCTACAAACCCTCACCAAAAAGGAAATGACTGCCTATTCAAAATAAATTGTCAAAATCCGAACCATCACCGGAATATCAGAGCAAAGACTCAAACAAGGGCTAACGCACGATCAGCTGAGTTTAGGATTGAAGAACATCACGAAGAGCGGGTGGGTATAAATATAATTTGAGCCTTTATCCTTTGTTTCTTAAACCGTGAACCAGGCCACATTATAACCCTCAAAAGTCCTAGCTGAAGCATGGGTTAGTTCGAAAGCATACTGTTACGAAAGGTATCCTGACTCCTTAAGGCTTGCGGTAAAACAACGAGTTGACATCACAGGTTACAAAATTCACTTGTTTTTATGAAAAAATGCATTTTCAAAAACTTCAAGACAGACATAAGCCTTGCATTTCTAATATAACATTGCTTGCATATGACTATTTGTTTGAACAACAGAGAAATTCGCACGACGAATATCCAGTGAACAAAAGTCGTCTCAACAAAGAGGTCACCTCAAATGCAGAAAGCACTTCCAATCAAGGGGCATGGCATGATCATTGTCCATCATTTGGGGCAATTAAGTCAAGATTCGGAGAATCTCTCAAAAGGCCAAACAGCCTGGGGCAAATCTCCGCCCGAGTCACTTGGGGCATTCCGACAATGAATCTTGCATGATCAGACATCTTCTGGTGGTACGGCGACACAATGCCACTGACAGTAACAACTCCTGGCTCTCTGAGAACGTGGACATGGTCAAAAAAGTACTACGCATAATCAAAGACCCGCTAGGTTGACACACCTAGGCAAAAATAAGGGCTTCCCGACGAACCAAAAGGGTTCGGGCAAAAATAAGGGATGAAAATAGAAAAATCTGTACACCCGGCAAGTCGAAAACCTAAAAAGGCGGCTTGGGCAAAAATGGGTATCCCGGTGGACTGAAAACCCGAAAGGGCAGTCCAAGCAAAAGTTAGGGATCAAAAGCGTACGACTATGTTCCGTCATCTCGTCACTTGCCTACCAGAAGAAGATTTGTCAACCGGCAGTCATCAAGCATCTCATAGGCTTTCGTCTCCCACAGAAACTGGGGCAATAATGAGTCGTCTAAGCCATCTAGTTGCTCTGCCTTCAAGGTCCCAAGATAAGTCTGGCTGAAGAATGTAACCCAGATACCTTAATTCCCCACAGAGTGAGACAAGGTTCAACAATACTCGTCCCTGAGCAGAGCTAGCCCTAAAAAGGCATGATATCTCCAGCAAGTCAGCGATACTCTCTCCAAGCAGAGTTATCCTATGGTCAGGAAGTTAAGTATCCCCAGAAGATCTCAACATTCCCCAGTGGAGTACAGTTATCTCTCAACAAGCGTCCCTGGCAGTCTTGATCTAAGATTGTTCCCCGGCAGAATCCAGACATCCAGCGGAGCCCTTCCTGGTACAATCCAAAGTCTCCCCAAGAGAGTTAAATCCATCTCCCCAGTAGGAAGCTTATCCCCAGTAGATTCTGGAAGCTTATCCTTGGCACACGCATATCTCCCTGTTTTTGTTCAGAAGGTTATTCCTCGCCAGAGCTTATAACTGGGTTATCCTCAGCTATTACCACGGAAAGATCGTCCCCAGCGAGGTCTTCCTATCCCCAGCGGAGTTCATCAAACCTTCCAACATAACTCAACAATGGTATCCCCAGCGGAGTTCTCATTCAACATCTCAGCGAAGTACCTCTCTTCCCACAGAGTATTGTTCCCCAGCAAGATCGCTAGAGTAATTATCCCCCGCAGAGTAATCTCCAAGTTTATTCCCCAACGGAGTCATCTTCTCCTAACAGGTTTATTCTTGCAATCATCATCCCTAGCGGAAGCAAAGAACTCTCTCCTCAATATCAGCCCAGGACAAGCTCCCGGCATTCGTCAAGGATTTATTTTCCTAGACAAAAATACATTCGCAAACATCACATTTTCATACATAAAACATACATATACGCATCACATTATACAATCCCATTGGTTATAAGCATCATGACACCACGCATTTCATGCATCATGACATCGCATATAACTAATATTTTGCCTTTTTCAGGAAAGGTCAATACAAAGATAATTACTATCAACTGTCGTGATTCCAGATCCGATTCCTGTATCTTACCAGGGTGTATCTGTTGACGACTAATTCCAGACTCGATTCCTGTATCTTGCCAGGGCACGTCTGCAGAGTTTGAAGATCCGATTCCTGTATCTTGCCAGGGTGTATCTGTTGACGACTATTTTCCGGACTCGATTCCTGTATCTTGCCAGGGCACGTCTGAAGAGTTTGAAGATCCGATTCCTGTATCTTGCCAGGGTGTATCTGTTGACGACTATTTTCCAGACTCGATTTCTGTATCCTGCCAGGGCACGTCTGAAGAGTTTGAAGATCCGATTCCTGTATCTTGCTAGGGTGTATCTGTTGACGACTATATTCCAGACTCGATTCTTGTATCTTGCCAGGGCACGTCTGAAGAGTTTGAAGATCTGATTCCTGTATCTTGCCAGGGTGTATCTGTTGATGACTATTTTTCCAGACTCGATTCCTGTATCTTGCCAGGGCACGTCTGAAGAGTTTGAAGATCCGATTCATGTATCTTGCCAGGGTGTATCTGTTGACGACTATTTTTCCAGACTCGATTCCTGTATCCTGCCAGGGCACGTCTGAAGAGTTTGAAGATCTGATTCCTGTATCTTGCCAGGGTGTATCTATTGACGACTATTTTCTAGACTCGATTCCTGTATCCTGCCAGGGCACGTCTGAAGAGTTTGAAGATCCGATTCATGTATCTTGCCAGGGTGTATCTGTTGACGACTATTTTCCAGACTCGATTCCTGTATCCTTCCAGGGCATGTCTGAAGAGTTTGAAGATCCGATTCCTGTATCTTGCCAGGGTGTATCTGTTGATGACTATATTCCAGACTCGGTTCCTGTATCTTGCCAGGGCACGTCTGAAGAGTTTGAAGATTCGATTCCTGTATCTTGCCAGGGTGTATCTGTTGACGACTAATTCCAGACTCGATTCCTGTATCTTGCTAGGGCACGTCTGAAGAGTTTGAAGATCTGATTCCTGTATCTTGCCAGGGTGTATCTGTTGACGACTATTTTCCGGACTCGATTCCTGTATCTTGCCAGGGCACGTCTGAAGAGTTTGAAGATTTGATTCCTGTATCTTGCCAGGGTGTATTTGTTGACGACTATTTTCCAGACTCGATTCCTGTATCCTGCCAGGGCATGTCTGAAGAGTTTGAAGATCCGATTCCTGTATCTTGCCAGGGTGTATCTGTTGACGACTATATTCCAGACTCGATTCATGTATCTTGCCAGGGCACGTCTGAAGAGTTTGAAGATCCGATTCTTGTATCTTGCCAGGGTGTATCTGTTGATGACTATTTTTCCAGACTCGATTCCTGTGTCTTGCCAGGGCACGTCTGAAGAGTTTGAAGATCCGATTCCTGTATCTTGCCAGGGTGTATCTGTTGACGACTATTTTTCCAGACTCGATTCTTATATCCTGCCAGGGCACGTCTGAAGAGTTTGAAGATCCGATTCCTATATCTTGCCAGGGTGTATCTGTTGACGACTATTTTCCATACTCGATTCCTGTATCCTGCCAGGGCACGTCTGAAGAGTTTGAAGATCCGATTCCTGTATCTTGCCAGGGTGTATCTGTTGACGACTATTTTCCAGACTCGATTCCTGTATCCTGCCAGGGCACGTCTGAAGAGTTTGAAGATCCGATTCCTGTATCTTGCCAGGGTGTATCTATTGACGACTATATTCCAAACTCGATTCCTGTATCTTGCCAGGGCACGTCTGAAGAGTTTGAAGATCTGATTCCTGTATCTTGCCAGGGTGTATCTGTTGACGACTAATTCCAGACTCGATTCCTGTATCCTGCCAGGGCACGTCTGAAGAGTTCGAAGATCTGATTCCTGTATCTTGCCAGGGTGTATCTGTTGACGACTATTTTTCCGGACTCGATTCCTGTATCCAGCCAGGTAACGTCTGTGAGTGACTATTAGTAGATTCGATACCTGTATCCCGCCAGGGCACATCTACATTAAGAATTTGAGGATCAATCCCGGTAACAGGCCAGGTAAGTATCTTTCTTTTTCAGGTACGCAAGTTCTCGCTAAGGAATCTCTTACGCGATCGACACCTCCAGATGGCATCTATAAGCCCATCCTCTTATCCATCGTATCTCCAAATGGCATCTGTAAGCCCATTCCCGCCATTACATTGCTAATACTTTACTATGTGAGCGCAAATTTCTGGGCCCTTTAGTGTTCAATCATCTTCCACGTTCGGATTACGAAAGGCACGCAAGCCAATCTGCATCCTCAGGTCTAAGAAGATTGAACAGGGGAAACTGTTGTACCCCAAAATTTTCCCTCCCATATTCTTCAAGATTTGGCAAAATTAAGCTTCAAAATCCCTCAAGGATTGCACAGTCCAATTGCCTCCTAGCACAGTCAAATTAGGGTTTTGGTTCTTGCAAAGAAATTGAGGTTTCCAAGGGTCCAATCAAGTCCCATATGCCTATAAACATTGCCAAGCATCCATATGTCAAGTTTCAAGACTCACAGCATCAAGTTGCACAGTCAAAAGCCCTAATTGCTTCACAGTCAACTGTAGGGGCAAAATGGTCATTTGACAGTCAAAAGTCAAAAAATTTGGTCAACATATTATTTTGAAGCCACAATCATCATTTGATCAATTCTTGATCATGATTCCTCAAAGCATGGCTCAAAAAGTCTCAAGATGCAAAAGTTTCTATTTCTGGACAGTTGAAAAGTCAACTGCAAATTGACCAAGGCATAACTTCTTCATGGTTCATCAGAAAAATCCCATCCAAAGCTCATTTTGAAGGGGATGACATTTCCTACAACTCATCTTCACATTCCAAGTCCAATAAATTCTCTCACAAAAAGTTATCAATTTCAACATTATAGGTCATTTTCAAAAGTCAACAAAAAGGCACTTTAAGTCAAAGACCATAACTTGAGATTGGTAAATCAAAATGACATGGGACCAAAAGAATTGGTTAGAGGACTTCAAGACCTTTCCAAAATGTCCAAGAACATGATCATAGCTTTAAAATTGAGCAAGATATGCATTGGAGAAGTTGGGAAATTTTTGGGAACTTTCAAAAGTCAACTTTGCCTAAAAAGCTTCAAAATTGCTAATGGGCCTCAAATTCTTCCTTGAATCATTACCCAAAGCCTATGCACGACCCATTGAGCTTAAAGGGATTTATTTTCTTATTTTTAATTAATTAATTGAATTTTTATTCTTATTAATTCATTTAATTAGATTTAATTATGAGAAAATATCAAATAATGCTTTTTCAAATCTTTTTGTGCAGCAAATCATACTAGGGCAAGCTGGCAAGTCGTTTCACATTCAAAAAGGGAAGATTTTCCATGATTGGCAAGGGTTTCAATGGCAAAAGATTGAAATTTACATAATTGAAAATCAAATATCCAATACATTAATTCAATGGATTCATGGGCTCTTTCTTGACCTAATTTCATTCACATACTTATGCATAACTCAACCCTATTCCACAGGACACGAAAAAGCTGCTAAGGAGCCATAACCAATTTGCCAAAATTTCAAGAAAAGCTTGAAACTGATTTCACACTTGTAGTCCGATTCAAGGCTTAAAATCTCTTCCATTGCATTACTGACGTTGCTAGGAAACTATTGGCATCAAGAACAAATCCTCATACTCCAAGAATTGGTAGAACTGAGTCACGTTTCTTCACAAATATTCCATAATCGAATTTCAATTTCTACGCATCATTCATATGTTTTATTCATTGATTTGCATTACTGACATCTTCCTGAAGCGTTTGGTATCGTTTAATTGTTCTAAAACCGCTTGAATCGAAATCTGCCATTGATGAAACCTAGGGTTTCAGAAGCTTCAAAAGAGGGCTTCCCATATACTGTAAAATTGGACCATCAAACATACATGGACGAACTCGTTGCAACAAGCCTGAACGATTGAAACCCTCACGCTCAATTTATTTAACCCATGGGCGTAATCGCTATTTTCACAGGTTCCACTTAGTGGGGGTTTAAAACCCCCGCTACTTGTTTTATAATTGCAGGAAAAAGATGAAGAAGAAGCATGTGTGTCAACGCGTGACAGGGGCATTCAAATCTGGCGCGTAATTTTTTGCTTTATATCATTAATATTGTTTTTTTTATATAACATTTGTTTTCCATTATAGATACAAACACGCACAACAGCTCAATTGTCAAGAGACACGCTTGGTAAGCATTGGGACCTGGGTTCGATTCCCAGGTCCCCCACATATTGCATAATTTTTGTTTTAACGTGTTCACGTGCAGCAAGCGTTCAACGTTCCACCATACACGCTCATGCGCTAGCCTGCCAAGTGGCTTCAAGATCCAATCCAGTGGCTTCAGAAGGAACTCCATGATGCACTCAGTCAATGGACATACACACAAGCGTGGAAAGTCAAACAAGGCCTTGTCTCTTGGGCCAAAATTGCTCCAATTCACCTCCATTTGGGCCAGACACCCCCCTTCTGTTTGTATATTTAAATTAATTTTCTTTTCTTTTTAATTATTTTATTTGCTTTAGTTATTTTTATTTAAATCACTTAAAATAATTTTCTTTTCATAATAAAAATAGAAAAAATCAAAAATACAAATATGTTTAATTATATTTAATTTCACCATGAAAATATTTTTGTAAATAACTAACTAATAACTAATCTAGTTTAATTTAGGTTTTAAACTTTAATCTTTTTCTTAATAAGTAAAAAATATCTAGAATTAGGTTTTTGACATTTTATATCTTTTCTTAATTAATTACTTTCCTCATTATTTATTATTATTAATTACCATTTATTTTTGTAAATAAACATGTAAATTAATTAACTAGTAAATTAGGTTAACTTTAATATTTTCTTAATAATTAAAATAAACATAGAACTAGGGTTTTCTTTAATTCTTTTCCTTATTATTTCCATATTAAATACAAAAATACCAAAAAAGGCTTTCCTTTCTTTAATTAATTTAATTTCATTTAATTTCAAGCAAAGGGTCAAAACCCTCGGACGTTCAATTTAATTCTTTTGCGCATTATTTCTTTCGGTTATTATGTAACTGTTTCTCGGATGTAATAGTAATTAGGTTTATCTTTCCGTCTTTACTTTCCGCATCTTTTATCAAAAATGGGTCTTTGTACTTTGGCGATGTATAGACCCGCGCCTTGTAATAGCGTAGCTTTTATGTTTCTGTCTTTTAATTTTCCACACTCCTAACTGCTAACTTGCATGAAAGAATGAATGATAATTAAAAACAACGCGTAGCTCACCGTTGCATGATCAAAGATAACTGTTAAACTGAAAACAACACACAAATACACCCACCACTTCTAGGGTACACCTCACCTGTTGCCTTCGAAAGGTGGTCGTCAAGTATAGGATGTTTTAGCAGTCGCTCTGATGTCTAAAGATCCGGTTGCCTCGAAACAGTTGCCTCAGATTAAAAAGGATCTAGGACGTTAGAGTTACTTCTAAGGTGTCCTACCATTTCTTTGGTGACCACAATGTCCCTTAACTCGAATTGACTCGAACGCCTCCAACGGTGGTGCTACCTATCACTCAATGGTGGGATGGCACTACCTTAAGGACATTTATACAGCCTAATTCCTTAGGGTAGGTAGACAACTCATAGGTACTTGCTCTCTTCAAAAAAACAAACAAAACAATCTTTTCACACTGACACTTTCTAAAAGATTTCAAAATAAACGCTTCACAACACTCTTGAGGACTGATACAAGAGTCGAATTGAAGTTTTCAATGAAACTTTTTCAAACCCACTCACATTTTGAAAAGCAAACAAACATTTTGAAAACATAAGAGCAAGTACCTAAGAGCCCATGGATAACCATGGATAGAAAGGGTGCTAACACCTTCCCTTTCTATAAATCTACCTCCCGAACCGAGAACTATTCTCATAAGGAATTTTGCTGTGCTTTTGTCCTATCCATGTTGGAGAAAATAAAAGACGGTGGCGACTCTTGCTTCCGCGACATTTCGCGAAACCAGCTTTAAACAGTCAGTTCTAATTCCACCGATCACACTAGTACCAAGTCTTCAAAATCTAGACCTGGTACCCTTTGTATTTCCATAGCGTTCAAATGCTCCTCAAGATGTCTGTACTTATCATCAGCTGGCGGATACTGTTCTTCGGAGTAGTCTTCCTCTTCTTCCTCCTCTTCAGATTCTGACGGAACCGCTGTTTCCTTTCCTTTTCCTTCTATTTCATCAGATGTTGCTGCAAAATTCAAGGTTATTCTAGTTTGTCCTTGAAACCTTCTCCCCGTAATTACAACACCGGTTGGTTTCTTCTCTTTTTTCTTCTTCTCTTTGGCCAACAGAGTCTTCAACTCCTATTTTCCTTTGGCCAGGGTTGTGAGTAACTGTTGAAATTGCGTGTTCTGAGCTTGAAGATCTTTGACTGTCTTTTCGAGATCCATCTTACTGAAATAAACAGCAGAGATATGAGGGAACTTGTTGCAAAAGACCTGTTTATATGATGATGAATGATATGTGCATATGCAATGTTTTCAAGGATTTCAAAGATTCAAGTTCGTTTTAGACAAAAAATAAACACACGTTATATTAATAAGATAGAGTTTGAGTACAACGACGCCCCTTGGGCAAAATAATACACTCTCTAAGATAAAAAGTGGTGCGCATCCTCTTCGGTGCAATGTAGGCATTTAGAGTCTTCTCTTCACAAAGTAGCCTAGTGTGTTCCGAAACCTTCTTCTCGCTTGTGTAGAATTAGGCTTCGAAAGTATCACGCTCCCCTTTGAGCTGTTTCCAATCCCTTTGTAGGTCTTCAAGAGATGTGGGCATGTCAGGATGTAGGATAGTGTATGTAACTTCTCCCTCCTTGACAGGCTCAATGATCATCGAGAGAATGGAAGGATATGGCATCATAAGACTTTGAGTGTGGGTTTGTACCCACTTGAGGTAAGGCTCAAGAGGGATGGAATTCTTGTGTCCCAAAGTCTTGCTATCCACCTTGTTTAGCATCCTCCAAGCTCGGATGAATCTCTGGCGAAGACCTTGATCGTCGTTGTCGTAGTCGAATACCAATCCTTGAATCAGTATCTCGTACGAGCCATCCCTTCGGGCATAACCAAATTGTCTTAAAGCTAAGAATGGGTTGTAGGTGATGCCTCCCCTAATTCCAAGTAGAGGGACATTAGGAAATTCCCCACAACGGTCAATAATGATAACATTCTCTTTGGATCGGGAGCACCAATGAATGTCTGAATGTTCGAGCGTCATTAACCTTTGTGACCACCTCAAACCTTGCTCATTCCTTAAGACTGATTGGGGAAGATGAGAAATAAACCATCTTTCCAGGAGAGGGGTGTAACACATAAGGACACCTCTTTTCCTCATTGTACGAGTGTGAAAAGAGTGTAGGATATCTCCAAGCAATGTAGGCACCGGATTGCGTGACATGAAGATTTTGACGGTGCTCATATCTATGAGTTGGTTAGGATTGGGGAACAATACCATCCCATAGATAAGAAGAGCCACAACTTCCTCAAAGGCTTGCAAGTCTAAGGAATTCCAACAGATTTGGGCTTTCTCAAACAGAAACTTTGCTAAGAAGCCTTTGACACCACTCCTAGTTTCCCAATGAGTTGTGACATCATATGAGTGCAAGTGCAGAGCTTGAGCAATCTCTTCCGGATTTGGGGCTCTTTCCGTACTGAAATGTAGTTGATTAAGAAGCGGAATCCTCAAGAGTTGAGAGAATTCTTCCAAAGTGGGCACAAGCTGATAGTCGGGAAATGTGAAGCAATAGTGTAAAGGATCAAAGAACTGAAAGAGCACCTTCATCATATCCTCATCTGTGTTGGAGGTGACCAAGTTGAGTAGACGACCATGTATCTCGGTGAACGGAGAATTTTCAGGGATCCTTGAAGCTAGCTCCTTAAGTTGTGGAGGAATTCTTACAAGGTTGACTTGGATAGTTTTCCTGCGAAGTGAATCCATATCCTACAAAACAAGAACAAAGATGAATCTCCAAAATCCTTGAAATGGTTAGTGGATGCATATGATGTTCATGATGTCCATGATGTTATGTACAAGTATGCATATACAAGCAAAGCAATCAAGTTCCTAGTTTAGGCTTGCATGGGGTTTTATAGGTAAGTACCCTCTTGAAGTTTAGATGGCTTAAACCTGTCCTAGTAATAGTAACCGGGTTCTAAGGAGCTCAATATCACCAGATTGTTTCCTTGGTCATTGTTCCAGCTCAAGCCTCTTTAATGGCGACCGAAATATTCCAAGAAACCAACTGTGATCGGTGGATCTGGAACTGACTGTTTAACGCTGGTTCGCGAAATGTCGCGGAAGCAAGAGTCGCCACCGTCTTTTATTTTCTCCAAATGGAAAGGACAAAAGCACAGAAAAATTCCTTAAAGAGATTGCTCTCGGTTCGGGAGGTAGATTATAGAAAGGGAAGGTGTTAGCACCCTTTCTATCCATGGTTATCCATGGGCTCTTAGATACTTGCTCATTTGTGTTTTTAAAAATGGTTTGTTTGCTTTTCAACTGTGGGTTTTAAAAAGTTTCTTTGAAAAATCCAGTTCGACTCTTGTATCAGTCCTCAAGAGTGTTTGAAAAATTGCTTTCGAAAGCTTTTTGAAAATGTGTTGGTGTGAAAAGTATTTTTGAATTTGTTTTGAAATTAGAGCAAGTATCTAGAGTCGTCTACCTACCCTAAGGAATTCGTCTGTGTAAATGTCCTTTAAAGTAGTGCCATCCCACCATTGAGAGGTAGGTAGCACCACCGTTGGAGGTGTTCGGGTCAATTCGAAGGTTCGGGACATGGTGATCACCAGAGCAATGGGAAGACACCTTAGAAGCTACCCTCATGCCAGGTTCCCGGATCATGAGGACTTACTAAGACATCCTCTACTCGACGATCACCTTTCGAGGCAAGGCAACAGTGAGGCGTACCCTAGGGGTGGTGTGTGATTTGTGTGTCGTTTTCATTTATTTTTGTCTTTTGTCAAAGTGATCTATGCGTTTGTTTTTATTTTATCATTCATTCTTGCATGTCATTATTAATAGTTAAAAATTGCGAGAAATATAAAGTTCCTAAACTATTACAAAGGCGCGGGTCCACATCGCCAAATTAAACCAGGACCCGATTTGACATAAAATAAAGAAATAAAATGCGGGAAATATAAAATGTCCGAGTTACATGGCTTGAGCAATTACATAATATTTAAAAGAAGGAAATAAATAAAAATGCGCGAATATGAATTAAAATTGGAAACGAGGGCGTTGGACCCTTTTTAATGAAATTAAATTAAATGATTAAACTAATGAAATTAAAGAGAAAAGAAATTATTTTGAGATTTTTGTATTTATGGTTTTTTATGAGAGAATTAAATGAAATCTAACCCTATTTCTAGTTGTTTTTTAATTTATTAAGAAAACATATTAAAATTAAACCTAAGATTAATCTAATTATTTACATGGTAATTTAATTACAAAAATAATATTTAATAATTAATTATTGTGAAAGAAAAGAAAAAAAAAGGATAAAAATTGATTAAAACCTAATTCTACCAATTTTAAGTTTATTAAGAAAAATGTTTGAATTAAACCTAATTTTACAAAGATAAAATTAATTAGGGATATTTATTTACAAAAAAATAAAATTAAATAAAAATACTTATTTTTTGTCTTTTTTCTGATTTTTATATTGTTTTATTGTTTTTTACTATTTTTTATATTTTATGAAAATAAGTTAAATTAAAGGAATTAATTAAAAAAAGAAATAATTGAAATAAATAAAATAAGGAAAAGAAAGAAAATACAATACCTTGGGGGGTTTCTGTCCCCTTTTTGGAGGTGAATTGGAGTGGTTTGGCCATTTGTGTTCTGGCCTCATCATGCATAAGTTTTTCTACTTTGGCCATTTGGCTTTTGGCTTTTGGCCATTTGCGTTTTGGCCTCAACGTTCCTTAATCTTCTCAGGATGTCTGTCTCGCCATGTATTGGGGTCATGCATATGTTTTTCTACTGTGGCCATTTAGCTTTTGGCTTTTGGCCATTTGACTTTTGGCTTTTGGCCATTTGGCTTTTGGCTTCAACGTTCCTTAATGAACCTGCATGGGATCCTGTCTAAATCTGCAGTGTTGAATCTCATGAAAACATTAAATAAAATCATAAAATGCAAATAAAGCCAATATATGAAGAAATTTAATGTTTAGGCACAATATGGCATGTATGAATGATTATACCCTTTTGATCATGGAGATCAAATCAACCTTACCCTTACTGGAAAAGTAGTGACATGAATGATTTTATGCCCTTTTGATCATGGAGATCAAGCCAGCCTTACCCTTACTGAAGAAGTAATAAGATGTTGGTTTGTAGCTGAGATGGCCTGTTTGTAGTGAGAGAGGGATTTGTAATAAGGATTTCAAGGTTTTAGGGTTCTTAAAAGAATTTGATATTCTAACAGTATTGTGACAAGGTTTTTTCTCTCTTTTCCTCCTCTCTTTTTTTTCTCTTGTTTGTGTGAAAAGAATGTGATTATATAATGGAAATTAGGGTAAAACAAATGGACTTTGAATGTGCAATTGGGCATCCAATATTCACTTGAATTCGTCACTTTCCAGGCTAAATCGCAGGGACTTAAGTGCATTTTTTGAAGTTGAAATGTGAAAACAAAATGTAGCCGATATCGAGAACTAACTCCTGTCCGAAAATCGACTCAATCGGATAATCGGTGAATTAGTTATGAATTTTTGAAGTTTCAGCTCAGGCAAACTTATTTTGGGCTCCAGTGTCGACTCTGACACGTTCTTCAATAAAAAAACTGGTATTGATCGGTGCATAATTTGGTCTCGACTTTTGAAGCAAAGTTGTAGATCTATGAGTCAGGGACCTTGTGTAAAAATATGAGCCCAATCCGATAAAAATTGACCGAGTTATGAATTTTTGAAGTTTCGGCCCAGATGAAATAATATTCAGCATTCAGGATTTTCAGCGTGTCACGCACTCTGAGCAAAAAATGAAGGCCTTTTGAATACCTTTTGAACTCAATACCTTCTGTGAAAATGTAGCCAACTCAATTTGTGAAATTTTGGCGCCGGAACCAGCTCGATACGATGAAAATCGACCAAGTTATGATTTTTTGAACATGACGCAAATAAACTTCTGTCACAAATTTTCTGCACGAAAATACTTGATAAATCCACATTTTTGAAGACCTTCTGATCGAAATTGGCTTCCAGCCGTGAGAGATGAAAACGTAGATAATGTCAAGACGGAATTTTGGCCACTGGAACGGGTTCAAAACGAGTCACGATCTTCAAGTTATGAATTTTTTTAGCGCGTAAAAACTGCACTTTCAGCACACTTTTTCACTATATTTCTTCAAGAAAACTCACACATTCGGATACCTTCTTTAAAGAATTGACTCTTGAGCCGAACCTGAAATTGAGAATATGTTATCAGAGATATCTTGGCGAAAGAACACCTGAATATGATGCGCCGGGTTGGACTTGTGAATTTTTCTTGAAATATTTTGAGAAATATGGGAGGGCAAATTTTGGGGTACAACACCAACCATCAATGAGTGTAGTATCGAGTATCTACAAACTTCGGACTGCACCAAAGACGGTCATCTCACTACGTCCTAAAGGCCAAGTTGGTCAAGTAAAGGTTCTAGAAGTTCGTTAGTGCTTCGTGACATCACTCAGCGGCCCCGTATTCTCTTTGATTGACTCAAAGGCTACTTGTACCCACAAATATGTCACACTAACGTAGCTATTGCTTAGACAATGTCGATATACCCCGCATAATTTCCACAACATATTGCTATTTACCTATAATGTATCCCAAATCCGGGTAGAGGATTTAAACCCAAACAAAGAACCAAATCGTAAAGCAAACAAATCAAACAATCTAAGCAAGTAAAATGTGATCTAGCCCTAAGTTAACCCCACTTTTACTAATAATTCCCCAGCAGAGTTGCCAGTTCTGTGATACGGTGGGAGAACTAACTTGAGGCTTTGCGTTTGTATTTGTAAATGTTGCGGTTAGCAAGAGTCGCCACCGACTTTTCTTTTATCCAAAAGGAAAGGTGAAAAAGCACAGGAAAGACCTTTGAGATGTTTTCTTGAGTTTGGGGGGTAGATTATGAAAAGGGAAGGTGTTAGCACCCTTTTCATCCATGATTTTCCATGGGCTCTTAGTTACTTGCTAGATCACTTTCTTTTGTTGTTTGAAAATGTGTTTGGTGTGGTTTTGAAAGTATTTTGTAAAAGAGGCCATTCATTTAGGAAATCTTTGTAATGATTCTCGTTCGTAAGAATGTATACAAAGATGTTTTGTCTTTTTGAAAATGTTTTCAAGTTTGTAAAATGTTTTGGAAATGTGTGTATTTTCAAAAATAGCAAGGATAGTTGTTTTGAAATGGAGCAAGTAATTAAGAGAAAACTACCTACTCAAATTTCCTTCCTATTTATTTTCCTATTCCTTTGATATTGTTGTCCTACCATTGATTTGGTAAGCAACCCTATCTTTAGATGTAAACGGGACAGGCGTGGGTCATCGTATAACCATGATTAGCAATGTTGCAAAGTATCTTAACATTTTTGAGGGACTAAGATCATTTTGTAAGGCAACTTAGAATAGCGTCATCGAGGGACTATGATCTTTTGATTTTATTTGTTTTACCGAGATACTTCGCATGCGTAATATGGCTATTTTTATATAAGGCATTCAAGTGGAGAAACCCTAATGGTGTTTGTGTGCAATTGTGTTTGATTGCATGCATGATTTTATCTTGAATTATGGTTTTCTATTTCATTGATTTTATCTTGCCATACATATCCTAATCACTAGCATTTACACTTGAAAGCGATAAATTGCGAAAATGTAAAGTCCTACGCTATTACAATATTTAGGGGGTGGGGGTACAAATTTATGAATGGGGAGTGCCAGCGAGAAAAATAAAGAAAATAACAAGGGGAAGAAAGAATGAAAAAAGAAAAGGATCAGCGTGCTGCTGAAAAGAAGTCAGAGGTTCTGACCCTGGCATGCTGTAGAACAGAAACCTATTAGTGAAAATGTATGAGATCAGAGGTTCTGACTCTGTTGGGAACATAGTAATTTTCAGAAGTTATGATATTACTGATAACAAAACAGGCTCCGGAAGCGCTGGTGCCAACGTCAAAACTTGGTCTCTCTCTATGCTAGTCAGAACATATGTAATTTGGTTATTTCTCCATAAAACAGAAGACATGCCTAAGACAGTTTCAGCAGGTGACATAGCGCTTCAGAAATAAGGAAAATCAGAACCAAAAATCATAGGCAAGTATGCCTTTGCTAATCCTAACTCTGAGTTTTAGTTTCTTCAAGAAAGTTCTGAACTGATTCATTCTCTACTTAAGCATACAGATGTGTGAAAATCTCAGAACATGCACAACATTAAAAGCATGATATCTACATTGTTTTTTTTAGCATGCAAATCTGGTGATGCTTAAGCAATGTGGTGGGAGTCAGCAGATGCTTACCTTGTAGCTGGAAGAAGTTCTGTGAACTGGAGTTAGCCTCAACTCTGATGATGTTCTGACTTCTTTGAATGGATGGATGGAGGGTATATAGTAGTATGGATACATAAGTTATGGCAGTTTCCAATGTGTGGGTCAGAAACTGTATGGGTGGTTTTTAGTCAAGAAATATTTTGAGAACCAATGGAGTTTGAAAGCAGGGGATCCAAAGTTAATGGTTTTTTGTGCGTTGTGTTTACAGTTTTTGAAACTCTAGGAATTTTGGGCAGAGATTCAAGGTTTTTTCTTGCTCAAACTTTCTGTCTCTTTTCAGTCATTTTTCTGGACCTTTTCTCAGTGACCAATGGCCTTCTATTTATAGGAAAAGCTTTGTGGGGTTTTAAAATGTCAAGTGGCGCCAATATCATGCACTAGATGTTGACTTACTCTTGAAGGAAGTTCAAAAAATGTTGTGATGATTGACAGCTTTTAGCCTAGGCTGGATTAGTAAGCAAGGATTAAGGAAAAGTGACACCCATAAGCGAAAAGTAGCGCATGGACCCATACCTAAATATGTACAAAGGTATTACTATGCCACACGTGGAGAGACCCTTTGGACAAAGACTCAAAAGTGGTTGTGAGAATTAATAAGCATTAAATGGTGATGAGATTTGTCAAAATCAGAAATCCTGTAATGGGGAATTTTGCATCATTGTCTAAATCTAGGCCAGAAGTTCCATTTCAACGTAGTCTAGAATAACGCACCCAAGTTCTGATCTTGGCATCTTGTTTCCTTAGCAAGTTCTGAGGGATCCTTAGGCTTTCCAGCATGTTCTGAAAGAGCATTCAGATTTTTTTCATCATATTTTATAATCTTCTGGCAAATTCTGACTGAGCTTGCGTAGATGCTGGAGAGCCATATTCTGACTGAATGTTATATGCTGAGCTAAGTTTGCAACTTCTGACTGCTCCTGCCTGGAGGTTGGTTCAGAAGTTCTGAAGTGTCATTTTTTCTTAGATACTTAGAAAGATCCCAAGTATTTAGAAATTTGGTTTTTCCATAGTAAATTTGACTTTTGAATTTTTAGATGGAACAAACTTCCTATTTCAACATGTTTTGATGAAATATGATTTTTGAGGTTTGATTTTGATCAGGAGGTCAAAGTTTGGTCTTTCAGCGTGTAAATAACCATTTTGCCCTTGTGAGTGATCTTCATGAAAAATTTGTAATTCAAAGCTTGGGATTGGATGGAAGTAAACCTGAGGATCCAGGGTGATTTATTTGAGAAAAATGAGAGGGAATATTTTTGGGTACAACACATTCCATTACTCTCTAGGTGGTTTATTTCGCACCTACCTCGATCAACATTGAAGAATGAGAAAGGCTTGACATGGTCTCAAAGGATGATGTCACTCTCACACTCTGATATTTATTGGTGTTCTCGACCCATGGAGGTCATTACTATCATTGACCGTTGTAGGGAATTCCCTAATGTCCCTATACTTGGCATTAGGGGAGGTATCGCATATAACCCTTCTCTTGCATTACGGCAGTTTGGGTATGCACGAAGAGATGGTCCCCATAATACGCTAATTCAAGGTTTGGTATTTGATTACGAGGGCGACGACCAAGGCTATCGTCAAAGGTTCATACGAGCTTGGAGAATGATAAACAAAGTGGATAGTAAGATATTGGGACATAAAAATTCTACCCCCCTTGAGCCTTACCTTAAGTGGGTATGAACTCGTGATGCCTTACCCCTCCATCTTACTAATCATCATGAAGCCTATTGTCAAGGGGGATGTTCCTTACACTATTATTCACCCTGACATGTCGACTACTATCGAGGAATTGCAAAGATCTTGGATTAAACTTAAAAAGGAGCGAGACACCTTTGAAGCCCAGTTTTATGCAAGCGAGAAGAAGACATTGGAGCTCACAAGACAACTTCATGAGGAAAGGAGCCTGAATGCCTATATCGCTCCAAAGAGGAAGCATCCATAGGAAATTTGAGCCATTTTTATTGTATTTTAGTTCATTTTGTTTCTTTTGTTTCAATGTAAGCCCAAAAGGCATGTTGTAATCAATTTGAACTTATTAATACAATTAATGTTTGTTCCCTTTTGTCTAAGCAAATTTGAATCTTCTAAGTCCTTGAAATCATTTTCCACAAAAGGTTTCCTTATCTTTCTACTGTTTAATTCAGTAAGATGGATATTGAACAAACAGTGAAGGACTTGCAAGCGCAGAATTCCCAGTTTCAAGAGACCTTACTGACCCTGACTAAGGGGCAACAAGAGTTGATGACCTTGCTGGTATCCAAGAAAAAACCAAAAAGAATGCCTTCATCAACATGGGTAAGAGGTTCAAAGGTCCGTTTCGTCAGTTACATATAGTCGAAGATTCGTCTGAGGAGGACGAAAATCAAGACGAAGAGGCAAGAAGCACCCGTGCTGGAGGTGCCAATGATCAAGCTTCCGAAGACGAAGATTACTTTGATGAGAAGTATCCTCCGGCTGAGGATAAATACAAGCAGTTGGAGGATAGACTAAAGGTTGTTGAAATTCAAGCCATGCCTGGCTTGGATTTTGGTGAGTTGGGCTTAGTACCCAAAGTTGTGATTCCCCATAAGTTCAAAATACCAGTCTTTGCCAAGTATGACGGGGTTCCCTTCCCGAAACTTCATCTAAGGTCTTATGTGTGCAAGATACATCTGCACACTACCGACAAAAAGCTCTGGGTCCATTTCTTCCAAGAGAGTCTAGCTGGGACTCAAATAGAATGGTTCTATAAATTGGAGGGTTCCTGCATCCATACATGGGAAGATCTAGCCACTACTTTTTATCATCAGTATCAGTACAATGCCGACCTGGCACCAACTAGAGTCCAACTTCAAGGTATGACAATGGGTACTAATGAGGGGTTTAAAGAGTACGCACAAAAGTGGAGGGATCTTGCTGGTAGGGTTCAACCATCACTAACTAACATAGAACAAGTTGACATGTTCATGGGTACATTAACTGGCCCATTTTCAACCTATTGATTGGGAGTTCTTCGTCTGGTTTCACCGAGTTGATCCTAACTGGTGAAAGGGTAGAAAGTGGCATCAAGAGTGGTAAAATTCCCATGACATCTACTTCCACATTAATACTGTAAAGAATATCTTCAATGGAAAGAAGGAAACAAATGTTGTTTATGGGTCAAGGGCCTGCACCAAGAAGGATCACTGATCCTCTGTTAATGTTGTGTTAATCTCCAACCCTCCATCTGCTCAAAGACAATCATCCAACAATCAACATTCTGAAGTTCCTCGAAGACAGTTCACGAGAATAAGCATGTCACTTAGTGACATTGCGCAATCCACCATCCAATCCAGACATTTCATCACCTAAGTACAATCCAAATGCCAAGTGCGTGTATCATTCCAACAACGATGTGCATGAAACTGATCAATGATGGGCTCTAAAGAATAAGATTCAAGATCTGATAGACAATAAAACAATTGAATTTTATTCACCTGCTACTCCAAATGTCTTAACCGCACCAATTTCGAACCATGGAAAAGGTGTTAATGCAATTGATGATACTACTTTCATTTCCTCCATTAAAGATTTGACAACTCCATTAACTACTGTGAAGGATAATTTGTTGAGAGCCAAGGTGTTCCCTGGCTGTTCTAAAGATTGTGTTTGTTGTGATCAACAAGTAAATGGGTGCAAGCGGCTGAAGGAAGGTGTGCAACGCCTGATAAATAGCCGTGAGATTTTGTTTGAGAAGATTCCTACCATCAAAAGTTTAACTAATAAATTGAAGACCTGTCCATAATAACCATCTCCAACAAGCCTCTTAGGATCTCCTCAAAGGGTCCTATTAGGATTTTAATTTTACCAATCATTTCTCCTTTAATAATCACCACCCACGGGCCTATTCCCTACTCCTATGACAAAGCGGTTCCATGGAACTATGGTGTCGGGGTTTATTATCATGGGATAAAACAAGATTCTTGGATCAACAAAGACGAAGTTGATGTTGCTAATATTGCAGGTTCTAGTAAAGTAATAAGAACAGGGAGGATCTTTCCCCCTGATATTTCACCGCCCACTACTACAACAACTCTCGTCCGCATAACCAATGACAAGTCTAGTGCCAACACTAGAGGCAAAGAGAAAGAAGATGAGCCTGCTGGGATAGAGACACCTACCAAAAATACTGATGCTGAAGAACCCTCCACTTGAGAGATGGAGGAAATCTTGAAAATCATAAAGAAGAGTGACTTCAAAATAGTTGAGCAACTGGGCCAAACCCCCTCCAAAATCTCCATGTTGTCAATGTTACTCTGTTCGGACGCTCATGCCCAGGATCTAATCAAGTTCTTGAAGAAAGCCCATGTGCCCCAAGAAACCACAACTGACCAGTTCGAGAACTGTGTAGTGAGTTTAATGGCCGACAATGGATTAGGTTTCTCCGACGCTGATTTGACTCCCATGGGAAGGAACCACAATAAAGCCTTGCATGTCTCTATTGAATGCAAGGGAACCACCCTAGCTTATGTCTTAGTTGATACTGGCTCATCTCTAAATATGTTACCCAAAGGTGCTTTGGACCGGCTAGATTGTGAGGGACTGGTATTGAAACCAAGCGATATTGTTGTAAGGGCTTTCAATGGGTCTAAAAGGATGGTTCATGGATAGGTGGATCTCCCAATTAAAGTTAGCTCACATATTTTCAACTCTACCTTTTATATAATGGATATATGTCCCGCCTACTCTTGTTTGCTTTGGCGCCCTTGGATCTATGGGACAGGGGCAGTAACATCCACCCTTCATCAAAAATTAAAATATCCAGTCAAAGGGAAGATCGTTACTGTTTGCAGCGAAGAAGAATTTATGGTAAGCCACCTCAATTCCTTCAAATATGTGGAAATGGATGGTGAATTCATAGAAAATTCGTGTCAGGCTTTCAAAGTTGTTCCTCCTATGGTTGTCGCCACCAAAATCTCCTCCGATATATCAAAAGCTGACGAAGTTGTACCAAGAATGGCAGCTGTAATATCTGAGGACAACTACTTGACATTCCGTTTAAAGTAGACAAATTCGGATTGGGTTTCACCATCAAAGCTCAAAAAGAAGTCAGGCGCGCTCGCGTGGGAAAGCCACCTCTCTGCATCAGAAGTCATGAAGTAAACATTGTGGAAGACTCTGATGATGAATGCTCTTTTGAAGAATGGATCTACCCTACTGCATAAGGAAAGCTCAACAACTGGCTTGCAAAGGATTTCACTCCCATCTCCTTCATTAAGGAGTAATTACTGTTTACTATTTTCTGTTAATTCAAGAACTTTTGTCTGTAATCCTAATTTTGAACAATGACTTTTAAGCCATGTGCCTTGCCCGAGGCACTATGGTCCATTTGTTAAGGGTTTTGTTCATGTTCATTTATCATATGATCATTTAATATAAACCATTGGACCTTTTGCTTTCAAATTTTGTGTTCATTGTCTTTATTTTTCTTTATTGCATTTTTACAATAGCCATGTATCTTATATGCACACACACACACACTTGCAGATCCTCATCCAGTCCGGATCTCATCGCCAACGACTCTACTATTGCCAGTAATGACTTTGAACATCCAATTTACCAAGTCGAAGACGAAGGTGAGGAAGATTGTGAAATACCAGGGGATCTAGCCAGACTTCTAATACAAGAGGAGAAAGTTATTCAACCTCATGAAGAGCCAGTCGAAGTTATCAATTTAGGTACTGAGACAGACAAGAAAGAGGTCAAGATCGGAACCAATTTAGAAGACGGTATCAAGAGGAGGTTGGTTCAGATGTTACATGACTATGTTAAAGTATTTTCTTGGTCGTATGAAGACATGCCATGGTTAGATACCGACATTATGGTTCATCATCTACCGATAAAGGAAGATTTCCCTCCTGTCAAACAAAAAGTTCGTCGTATGTGACCAGACATGTCTGAAAAGATAAAGGATGAGGTAATGAAGCAGTTTGATGTAGGTTTTCTAGCTATGACATCTTGTCCTCAATGGGTTGCAAATGTGGTCCCCGTACCTAAGAAAAATGGGAAGGTTCATATGTGTGTAGACTATAGGGATTTAAATAGGGCAAGCCCCAAAGATGATTTCCCTCTACCTCATATCGACGTCTTGGTTGATAACACTACTCAACATAAAGTATTCGCCTTCATGGATGGATTTTCTGGCTACAACCAAATCAAGATGGCTCCCGAAGACATGGAAAAGATGACCTTTGTTACACAATGGGGCACCTTTTGTTACAAGGTCATGCCGTTTGGATTAAAGAATGCAGGGGAAACATATCAAAGAGCTATGGTAGCTTTATTTCATGATATGATCCATCATGAGATAGAGGCCTATGTGGATGATATGATTGCAAGGTCGCAAACTGAAGAAGAGCATCTCGATCACCTGCACAAGATATTTGAGAGGCTGGAGAAGTACAAGTTGAGTTTGAACCCTAATAAGTGCACATTCAAAGTAAGGTCTGGAAAGCTTCTAGGTTTTGTTGTCAGTGGTAAAGGAATCGAAGTTGATCTTGCAAAAGTTAAAGCCATTCAAGAAATGCCAGTTCCTTGCACTGAGTAGGAAGTTAGAGGATTCTTTGGTCGTCTTAATTACATTGCCCATTTCATATCTCGTATGACTGCTACTTGTGAGCCAATTTTCAAACTCCTGAAGAAAGACCAAGTAGTCAAATGGAACGACGACTATCAAGCTGCCTTTGATAAAATCAAAGAATATTTGCAAGGATCTCCCATCCTTATGCCTCCAGTGGAAGGAAGACCATTGATCATGTACTTGACTGTGCTAGAGAATTCTATGGGGTGTGTGTTGGGCCAACATGACGAGTTTGGCCGAAAAGAGCATGTAATTTACTACCTGAGCAAAAAGTTTACCGACTGTGAAAACAGATATTAACTGCTCGAGAGAACTTGCTGCACTCTGGCATGGGTTGCTCGTCGGATAATACAATATATGTTTACTCACACCAATTTGTTGATTTCTAAAATGGACCCTATCAAGTACATCTTCGAGAAGCTCGCTCTCTCCGGGCGGATAGCTAGAGGGAAAATGATTCTGACTAAATACGATATTTAATATACAACACAAAAGGCCATTAAAGGAATCATATTGGCAGATCATTTGGCCCATCAAGCTGTTGATGATTATCAATCTATAATCTTTGACTTTCTAGATGAGAATATCATGTTAGTGACTGACTGTGCAAAACCTGGACCATATGACGAACCTGATCAAGGATCCCGATGGACTATGATTTTTGATGGAGCTTCCAACGCTCCGGGCAATGGAATTGGTGTTGTGATAATTTCTCCTGAAGTTTGTCACACTCCTTTCACTGCTAGACTATGCTTCAATTGTACGAATAACATGGCTGAGTACGAAGTGTCCATCTTGGGTCTAAAGGCTGCCATTGACTTAAGGATCAAGTTTTTAAATGTATTTGGAGATTCTGCTCTAGTGATCAGTCAAGTCAAAGTAGAATGGGACACTAAGCATCCTAACCTGATTCCTTACAAGGAGCTTGTGTTAACTTTGATTCCATACTTTGAAGAGATCACCTTTGAGAATTTCCCTAGAGAAGAAAATTAGTTGACTGACGCCTTGGCAACAATGTCTTCCATGTTCAAGGTCAAATGGGACAACGAAGCTCTTATGATTACAATTGAGAGATTTGACGAATCTGCGCACTGCTATGAGTTTGACATTGACGAAGGGAAACCATGGTACCATGAGGTGATGAGATATCTTGAGGCACAAGAATATCCCGAAGGAGCTTCCATCAATGATAAGAAATTCTTACGAAGATTTTCAGCCAAATTCTTTCTAATCAACAAAATCCTATACACGCACAACCATGATTCTACTCCGATGTGTGGACAAGAAGGACGCTGAGAAAATTATGGAAGACATGCATGATGGCCTCTTTGGGACTCACTCTAGTGGACACACTATGGCCAAGAAAATTCGTAGGGCTGGTTACTATTGGTCCACAATGGAAACTGATTGTCATCATCACTCAAGGACTTGCCACAAGTGTCAAATCTATGCTGACAAGGTCCATGTACCTCTTATTCCTCTAAATGTCATGACTTCTCTGTGGCTGTTTGCAATGTGGGGGATTGATATGATTAGAGAGATTAAACCTACTGCTTCCAATGGACATCGTTTCATCCTCGTGGCTATTGATTACTTCACCAAATGGGTCGAAGCTGCCTCATATGCCTCAGTTACCAAGAACGTTATAGCCAGGTTTATCCAGCATAACCTCATCTCCCATTACGGTATCCCCGAAAGGATCATCACTTATAATGGAACTAATCTCAATAATGATATGATTATGGAACTTTACACTCAATTTAAAATCAAGCATCACAATTCTTCTTCGTACAGACCTAAGATGAATGGCACGGTGGAAGCTACCAATAAAAACATAAAGAAGATTGTGCAAAAGATGGTGGTGACCTATAAAGACTAGCATGAGATGTTACCGTTTGCTCTTCATGGCTACTGCACTTCGGCTCGAACATCAACTGGGACAACCCCATTCTCTTTAGTCTATGGCATGAAAGTTGTTTTACCTGTTGAAGTGCAGATTCCTTCTCTAAGGATTATGAAAGATGCGGGCTTAAGCGAAGACAAATGGATTCAGACTAGGTTGGATTAGTTGAACTTGATCGATGAGAAGAGACTGGCAGCTGTCTGTCATAGTCAAATGTATAAAAAATGTATGATCAAGGTTTTCAACAAAAAATCAAGCCTCGAGTGTATCAATCTGGTGACTTAGTAATAAAGCGCATCATCCTTCCACAAGGCGACCCCAGGGGTAAATGGACTCCCACTTACCAATGGTCGTTTGTTGTAAAGAAAGTTTTCTCTGGTGGTGCCACTATGCTGACTACTATGGATGGCGAAGAATTTCCACATCCTGTGAATGCAGGCATAGTTAAAAAATACTATGCATAAAATGACCCGCTAGGTTGATACACCTAGGCAAAAATAAGGGCACCGCGACGAACCAAAGAGGTTTGGGCAAAAATTTGGGATATATGAAAAAGATGGTCCACCCGGTAAGTCGAAAACCCGGAAGGGCGGTGTGATACAGTGGGAGAACTGACTTGGGTGTTTTGTGTTTTATTGCAAATGTTATGGTTATCAAGAGTCGCCACCGAATTTTCTTTTATCCAAAAGGAAAGGCTGAAAAGAACAGGAAAGACCTTTGAGATTATTTCTTGAGTTCGGGGGGTAGATTATGAAAAGGGAAGGTGTTAGCACCCTTTTCATCCATAGTTATCTATGGGATCTTAGTTTCTTGCTAGATCACTTGCTCTTTGTTTGAAAATGTGTTTTGTGTGGTTTTTGAAAGTATTTTAAAAAGGCGTCATCGTTTAGGAAAACCTTGTAATAGTTCTCGTTCGTAAGAACGTATACAAAGTGTTGATCTTTTGAAAATGTTTCATGTTTGGAAAATATTTTGAAAGTGTTGGTGTTTGTTTTAAAAATAAGCAAGAGTGTTTAATTTGAAAGTGAGCAAGCAACTAGGAACAATTTACCTACTCAAAAGTCTTTTGTTTATTTCTTCCTTTCCTTTGGTATTGCTATCTTACAATTGATTTGGTAAGAAGCCTTATCTTTGGATGTAAAGGGACGGGCGTGGGTCATTGTTGTACCCCAAAATTTGCCCTCCCATATTTCTCAAAACATTTCAAGAAAAATTCACAAGTCCAACCCGGCGCGTCATATTCAGGTATTATTTCGCCGAGATATCTCTGATAACGTATTCTCAAATTCAGGTTCGGCTCAAGAGTCAATTCTTTAAAGAAGGTATCCGAATGTGTGAGTTTTCTCGAAGAAATATGGTGAAAAAGTGTGCTGAAAGTGCAGTTTTTACGCGCTAAAAAATTCATAACTTGAAGATCGTGGCTCGTTTTGAACCCGTTCCGGTGGCCAAAATTCCGTCTTGACATTATCTACGTTTTCATCTCTCACGGCTGGAAGCCAATTTCGATCATAAGGTCTTCAAAAATGTGGATTTATCAAGTATTTTCATACAGAAAATTTGTGACAGAAGTTTATTTGCGTCATGTTCAGAAAATCATAACTTGGTCGATTTTTATCGTATCGAGCTGTTTCCGGCGCCAAATTTTCACAAATTGAGTTGGCTACATTTTCACAGAAGGTATTGAGTTCAAACGGTATTCAAAAGGCCTTCGTTTTTTGCTCAGAGTGCATGACACGCTGAAAATCCTGAATGCTGAATATTATTTCATCTGAGCCGAAACTTCGAAAATTCATAACTCGGTCAATTTTTATCGGATTGGGCTCATATTTTTACACAAGGTCCCTGACTCGTAGATCTATAACTTTGCTTCAAAAGTCGAGACCGGATTATGCTCCAATCAATACCAGTTTTTTATTGAAGAACGTGTCAGAGTCGACACTGGAGCCCAAAATAAGTTTGTCTGAGCTGAAACTTCAAAAATTCATAACTAATTCACCGTTTATCTGATTGAGCCGATTTTCGGACAGGAGTTAGTTATCGATGTCGGCTACATTTTGTTTTCACATTTCAACTTCAAAAACTGCACTTAAGTCCCTGCGATTTAGCCTGGAAAGTGACGAACTCAAGTGAACATTGGAGGCCCAATTGCACATTCAAAGCCCATTTTCTTTACCCTAATTTCCATTATATAATCACCTTCTTTTCACACAAACCAAAGGAGAGGAAAAAAGAGAAAAAAATATTGCCACAACACTGTTAGAATATCAAATTCTTTCAAGAACCCTAAAACCTTGAAATTATTACAAATCCCTCTCTCACTACAAACAAGTCATCACAGTTACAAACCAACACCTCACTACTTCTTCAGTAAGGATAAGGCTGGCCTGATCTCCATGATCCTAATTTTCCAGTAAGGCATAAAAGCATTCAGGTCACTAATTTTCCAGTAAGGGTAAGATTGATTTGATCTCCATGATCAAAAGGGTATAATCATTCATACATGCCATATTGTGCCTAAACATTAAATTTCTTCATATATTGGCTTTATTTTCATTTTATGATTTTATTTAATGTGTTCATGAGATTCAACACTGCAGATTTAGACAGGATCCCATGCAGATTCATTAAGGAACGTTGAGGCCAAAAGCCAAATGGCCAAAAGCCAAAAGCCAAATGGCCAAAGTAGAAAAACTTATGCATGACACTAATACATGGCGAGACAGACATCCTAGAAGATTAAGGAACGTTGAGGCCAAAGGCCAAATGGCCAACAGCCAGAACACAAATGGCCATGAAACCCAATCCAATGGCCAAAGAATGCAGACCACGGTACTCAGGAGTCAATGAACACGCACGTGATACCAGAAAGTCAAACAAGGCTTTTTGTCTAATGGGCCAGATTTCTCACAAAAAACCTCCCTTTGGGTCTGAATACCCTCCATGGTTTGCACATTTTTATTTTTTTTATTTGATTTTCCTTTTTATTCTTTTAATTGTTTTCAATTGTTTTCTTTAATTTCATAAATTAATTTTCATAAGATAAAAAATCAGAAACTAAAATATATTTAATTATTATTATTTCACTATTAATTTATTTTGTAAATAAACTTTAATAATTAGTTTAGTAAATTAGGTTTTAAAACTTTAATCTTTTTCTCAATAAATTAAAATATGTAGAAATTAGGTTTTTTAACTTTTTATCACTTTTCTTAATAAATAATTTTTTCTTATTATCATTATTATTAATTACTAATTTATTTTGTAAATAAACATGTACATTAAATATTTAGTAAATTAGGTTAAACTTTAATATTTTTCTTTAATAATTAAAAACAACTTAGAATTAGGGTTTCTCTTGAATTTTAATTTTCTTTATTTCATAAATACAAAAACCATCAAAAAAACATTTCTTTTCTTTAATTTAATAATTAATTAACTTTTCATTCAATTTAATTCCAAAAGGGTCCAACGCCCTCACTTTCAATTTTAATTCCAACTCGCGCATTTTATTTTATTTCTTATAATATTTATGTAACTCTCCCAAAGCCGTGTAAATTTATATTTCTCGCACTTTACTTTACTTCTTTATTTTCTGGCAAATCGGGTCCTGGATTTAAATTTGGCGATGTGGACCCGCGCCTTTGTAATAGTTTAGGAACTTTATATTTCTCGCTCTTTTTAATTGTTAAATAAATGCATGCAAGAATGAATGATTAAATAAAAACAAACGTGTAGATCACTATAACATGACAAGACAAAATAAATGAATCTGACACACAAATCACACACCACCCCTAGGGTACGCCTCACTGTTGCCTTGCCTTGAAAGGTGATCGTCGAGTAGAGGATGTCTTAGTAAGTCCTCATGATCCGGGAACCTGGCATGAGGGTAGCTTCTAAGGTGTCTTCCTATTACTCTAGTGATCACCATGTCCCGAACCTCGAATTGACCCGAACACCTCCAACGGTGGTGCTACCTACCTCTCAATGGTGGGATGGCACTACTTTAAAGGACATCTACACAGACGAATTCCTTAGGGTAGGTAGACAACTCTAAGATACTTGCTCTAATTTCAAAAACAAATTCAAAAATACTTTTCACACCGACATCTTTTCAAAAAGCTTTCGAAAGCAATTTTTCAAACACTCTTGAGGACCGATACAAGAGTCGAACTGGAATTTTCAAAGAGACTTTTTTTAAACCCACAGTTGAAAAGCAAATAAACCATTTTTGAAAACACATTGAGCAAGTATCTAAGAGCCCATGGATAACCATGGATAGAAAGGGTGCTAACACCTTCCCTTTTTATAACCTACCTCCCGAACCGAGAGCAATCTCTTTAAGGAATTTTTCTGTGCTTTTATCCTTTCCATTTGGAGAAAATAAAAGACGGTGGCGACTCTTGCTTCCGCGACATTTCGCGAACCAGCGTTAAACAGTCAGTTCCAGATCCACCGATCACAGTCATCATATAGCCATGATAGCAATGTTGTAAGATATCTTAGCATTTTTCTTTGAGGGACTAAGATCATTTTGAAATGCAACATTTGATAGCGTCATCGAGGGACTATGATCTTGTATTTTTGATTTCTTTTGGCTAAGACATCTCACATGCATAACATGGCCATTTTATAAAGCAACAAAAATGGAATTACCCTAAGGGTGTAAGTGTGCAAGTGTGTTTGATTTACATGCATGTTTATCTTGGATTAGGGTTTTCTACTTGTTGATTTTAATCTTTCCAATAAAACCCTAATTTACTAGCATTTATATAAAGCAATAAATTGCGAAAAGTAAAATTACTACGCTATTACATCATTAGGGGAGGGGGTGTACAAATTTACAAATGGGGATTTTGCAAGAAAATTAAACCTAATTATCTATTACAACCATATTGAATAATATACAAGAATTGAATAAATAATGTACAAATGCAAATGGAAAAGGAAATGATTTTGTTTGGATTTTTATGAAAGGGTTTAGTTTTGACCTAATTAAGGAAAAAATGATTAATTAAAAAAATATAAAATTGGACTTAAACTAATTGAGAAAGAAATTAAGTTAAAAGCATTTTTTAGGGTTTTTTATGAAAAAAAGGTTTTAAGTTTAATAAAATAAATATAAAAATTAATTAATTAAAATAAACCTAAATTCTAAGTTAATTTTAATTTAAAAGATGATAAAATAATATTTAAAAATATGTCTAAATATTAATTATTTAAGAAAAGAAATTAATTTGTTTAAGAAAATGTTTTTGTTCCTTTTTGTTTTATAAAGAAAAATAAAATGAAAAAATGAAAATAAATAAATAAAATAATTTTGGTTTTTTCATTAATAAAAAAAAATAATAAATAAAATATGAAACGAAAATAAAATAAAAAATAAAATACAATAATAAAGAAAATAATGGGTCAGGTGTGCAAAAGTAAATGACAGGGTGAAAAGTTAGCAAAAAAGACCAAGCCCAATGATCTAGGGCCCAGGCGCTGCTGTAACACAAAATAAGTGAAAATATGAAAAAATAAGGAAAAAGGATAGCGTTGGGTGTTGAACCCCTGACCTCATACATACACGCGTGCTACCTTTGCCACTGGGGTGACTGTACATCCGGTAACATTGATAAAACAATAAATACATAACACAAGTTATGTCCTGAATGTAACTTCATCTTCAACCTCCAGCCTGAACATCTGTAACTTCACCATTTCTCAACAAATATGAAATATGAAAACATGAAAGTTGCTCTATTTTTTCATACGAATCCAACTATGTAAATATCATAAGCTATAAATCAAAGATGAATGAGAATTTCTAAAAGTACCAAATTATGACCTAATTATTTTCAGAGATTCAAACCTAAAATTCTCACTACTCAAGCAATATAAATGAAATCTATGGAAATGTACAGTTTCAGGGCAATGATGTCTACATTTTATTTTCATAAATGCAAGCCTAACAATGCCTAAATGAGAAGATAGAAGTTCAAAAAAATATACCTCAAAACTGGAAATCGTGAAATGAGTTTGAGCTACTTTCAAGGAGTTGTGATGATCGGATTAGCTTCCTCAAGTTCCTAGGAAGCTAATGCAATGATTAGCTTGAGCAATGGATGACTGGAATGGCTTGGAGAAGTCAATGTGCAGACTATGTTTTTTGGTTATGGAGTTTATGGTAAATGGTGTTACAGTTCTGAAATAAGGATGGGGATGGATTATATTTGATGTGTAGGTGCTTTAGGAACCAAAAGGCCAAGAAACACGCGGGGGAAATGGAAGTTACAAGTTTAAAGTCAGAAACTGTGCAACAATGGAGTTTTTTTTACAATTTCTGGTTTGAGGGAGTTTGGGAGGATTTCAAGGTTCTTAAGCTTGTGTCCTAAGTTGCATAATAGTGTCTTAATGTATAGGAAAAGGTTTTGAGAGCTTGGGGTGATCAGAAGTACAAGTTCACATGTTATGGCTTTTTGGCTTGTTTTTGAAGCAAACTTGAAAAGCATTGTTCCAAGGATTTCTAAAGTGGTTATACAGAACAAATGCAAAACTCAAGACAAGTTGACTTTGTGATTAAAGCCACTTTACTAGAATGGCAATGTTACTTTGTGCCATTAATGGAAATGCAACTTGGATAATGGCTCAAATACTTGGACAATGGCCCTATCAGTTATGAAAAACATTAATTATGGAGTGACAAACAAGTTCGAGGCCTGAAAAGCAAAGATTATGCAGCCTAGCATGGATTTGGTTCACGTGTTCATCAAGAAATGACTTGTATATCAAGTTTGAAAACCCTAACTTCTTGCCCTCGATTCTCCTTGCTCAAGTATGATCTCCATGAGTTCTTGGACATTTTGGAAAGCTTGTAACATCCTCTACAACCTCTATGTTGGAAATTTTGGAAAATTCATCTTGGAACTATGTGAAAAATTTCCATGAAGTTAGGTTAAAATCCTGCCTAAACTAGGGCAAAATTTCACTAAGTTTCCAAGTTTCATGAACATGTCTTCACAAAAACATAACATTAAATCCATAAATTTATAGGATAAGTTGTTGTTGTACCCCAAAATTTGCCCTCCCATATTCTTCAAAATTTGCAAAGAGCATGCTTCAAAATTCCCCAAGGGGTGCACAGTTCAAGGGCCTCCTAACAGTCAAAATTAGGGTTTTGGTTCTGACAAAGAAAATGAAGTTTCCAAGGGTCCAATCAAGTCCCACATGCCTATAAACATGGTCAAGCATCCACATACCAAGTTTCAAGACTTACAGCACAAAATTGCACAGTCAAAAACCCTAATTGCCCAGCGGAAGCAAAGAGCTATTCTTCAACATCAGCCCAGGAGAGACTTCCCGGCACCCGTCAAGGATTTATTTTCCCGAGACGAAAAGATACATTCATAAACATCATACTTCCATACATTATAGCCTGCATATACGCATCATATCTCACAAATCTCATTTATGTTGAGAACATCATTGCTTGATCCACATCATGCATTGCATATGACTGACCTTTACCTTTCAGGAAAGATCCAGTTAAATTCTCAGCTACATTTCAAGACCTTGACCGGTTCAGTTAAATCGACCCTAAGATTTTTCTGTTTCTTATCCAGTCCAAGGCCTTCTCTGGTTCAGTCAGATCGACCCTAAGATCTCCCTGTTTCTTATCCAGTTGAAGACATTTCAAGACCTAGACCGGTTCAGTTAAATCGACCCTAAGATTTTTCTGTTTCTTATCCAGTCAAAGGCCTTCTCTGGTTCAGTCAGACCGACCCTAAGATCTCCCTGTTTCTTATCCAGTTGAAGATTTCAAGACCTAGACCGGTTCAGTTAAATCGACCCTAAGATTTTTCTGTTTCTTATCCAGTCAAAGGCCTTCTCTAGTCCAGCTAAATCGACCCCTAACAGATTTTCCTGATAAAGACTCAGTAGAAGATATCCAAGATTCTCTCAGCGTTACTGTTGAGGTTGAAGTCGCCCAAGATTCTCTCAGCGTTACTGTTGAGGTAGAAGTCGCCCAAGATTCTCTCAGCGTTACTGTTGAGGATGAAGTTGCCCAAGATTCTCTCAGCATTACTGTTGAGGTAGAAGTCGCCCAAGATTCTCTCAGCGTTACTGTTGAGGTAGAAGTCGCCGAAGATTCTCTCAGCGTTACTGTTGAGGTTGAAGTCGTCCAAGATTCTCTCAATGATACTGTTGAGGTTGAAGTCGCCCAAGATTCTCTCAGCGTTACTGTTGAGGTTGAAGTCGTCCAAGATTCTCTCAGCGTTCCTGTTGAGGTAGTAATCACCCAAGGTTCTCTCACCGTTCCTGTTGAGGTAGTAACCATTCCTGGTTCATTCATCGCCGTTTGAAGCTCCAGATCCAGCTCCTGTAACCAGTCAGGACACATCTACACAAAGAATTTGAAGACCAGCTCCTGTAACAGGCCAGGTAATCATTTTCTTTTGCAGGTACACAAGTTCTCGCTAAGGAATCTCTTACGCGATCAACACCCAGGTGGCATCTATAAGCCCATCCACCATCCATCATCTCTTAGCATGGCATCTATAAGCCCATCATCCTATCCATCAATCTCCAAATGGCATCTATAAGCCCCTTCCCACCATCATACTGCTAACATGTGAGCGCAAATTTCTGGGCACTCTAGTGTTCAATCACCTTCCACCCTCGGATTACGAAAGGCACGTCAGCCAATCTGCATCCTCAGGTTTAAGAAGATTGAACAGGGGCAACTGTTGTACCCCAAAATTTGCCCTCCCATATTCTTCAAAATTTGCAAAGAGCATGCTTCAAAATTCCCCAAGGGGTGCATAGTTCAAGGGCCTCCTAACAGTCAAAATTAGGGTTTTGGTTCTGACAAAGAAAATGAAGTTTCCAAGGGTCCAATCAAGTCCCACATGCCTATAAACATGGTCAAGCATCCACATACCAAGTTTCAAGACTTACAGCACAAAATTGCACAGTCAAAAACCCTAATTGCCCAACAGTCAACTGCAGGGGCAAAATGGTCATTTGACAGTCAAAAGTTCAGATTTTTGGTCAACATCTTATTTTGAAGCCACAAACATCATTTGATCAATTCTTGATCATGATTCTCAAAGCATGGCTCAAAAAGTCTCAAGATGCAAAAGTTTCCATATTTGGACAGTTGAAAAAGTCAACTGTAACTTGACCAAGGCATAACTTTCACATGGATTATCAGAAAAATTCCATCCAAAGCTCATTTTGAAGAGAAAGACATTTCCTACAACTCCTCTTCACACTTCAAGTCCAAGAAATGCTCTCACAAAAAGTTATCAATTTCAACATTATAGGTCATTTTCAAAAGTCAACAAAAAGGGACTTTAAGTCAAAGGCCATAACTTGAGATTGGTAAATCAAAATGACATGGGAACAAAGGCATTGGTTAGAGGACTTCAAGACCTTTCCAAAATGTCCAAGAACATGATCAAAGCTTAAAAATTGAGCAAGATATGCCTTGTGGAAGTTGGGAAATTTTTGGGTATTTTGAAAAGTCAACTTTGCTTCAAATGCCTTAAAATTGCTAATGGGCCACATTTTCTTCCAAGATTCATCATCCAAAGCATGTGCACGACCATTTGGCCCAAAGGGAATTTATTCATCATTTTTATTTATTTATTTGAATTTTTAATTGCTAATAATTCATTTAATTAATTAAAATATGGAAAAAATACCAAAGCAAGCTTTTCAAATCTTTTTATGCATGAAATATCCTCAAAATTTCGTGCATTATCTGATATGGAAAGAATCAAGTGATTTGGACATGATTGGTATCAAATATGCATGGAAAAGATTTGAAAGATTATGCCATGAAAATCAAATATCCTTCCATCAATGCAAAGGTTTTTTGGATCCAAATCTTTATCCTAATCATTCCATACATAAGCCTAATGCAAACCCTAGTGCAGGAGACCTCCAAGCTGCGCCAGAATTCAAGAACAACTTTTGCATTTTTGTGAAAAACTTCAAAACTGAAAACGTGATTCCAAGGCTTTTCAAGATCAAATAATCATTACATTGCATTCCTGAGACTTCAAGGAAGGTTTTCAGATCAAAACCATCAACCCTAACGTCAAGAAACGGTAGAACGATCGTGTCCTGTACAGGATTTTTTCCATATTCTTGCATCATGATTCATGCGTTATCTGCAATTTTTAATGTTTGGTTTATGTTATTTGGTTCATTCTGAAACTAACCGTGTGTTTTAATTAAGTTTTTATGCATCATACACGATTTCACCATTAAAGCTAGCTAGGGTTCTTCAAGCTCCAAATTGGGCGTTTACGTATATGGTAAAATCAAGACATCTCAGTGCCATGGTTAAAATCAGGAAGCTTGGACGGACATAACTACCCTATCGCGCCTAATTTATGTAGCAAGACGAGCTATTCGCTATTTTTTGAAAAGGGTACATTTTGGGGGGGTTTAAAACCCCCGCTAATTCTTTTTATGTTTCAGGAAAAATGCAAACAAGGAAGAAGAAGATTAGGTGGCGAGCGATGGTTGGATAGTTTGAATTCAACGCGCGTTTTTTTTATTCCTGTGTCACTAACCAATTTTCCATTATAATAATTTGTCATTCCATAAACAAGGCGCGCGTTTGGTACAGATGGTGAAGGCATTATCTCATAAGGCACTGGGACCTGGGTTCGATTCCCAGGTCCCCCACTTTGTTCAATATTTTTTCTTTCAACATAATCCCATGCAGATTCAATTCAAAGGCCTATCATACGCCCCTAATCCAAGTGTGCCACATGGCCACTGAGGGCAATCCAAAGGTTGAGATCTGATGACCACCATGGGTATGAGTCAGACGTGTCATATGCAAGTCAATAAAGTCAATGAGGCCAGAGTTTCAATGGGCCAAAAATGTTGATGATACCTCCAATTGGGGACAGAACCCCCCAAGGTTTTGCAATTCTTTTCTTTTTTTATTTTTCATTATTTGTGTTAATTCAATTATTTCTTTTTTAATTCTTTAAATTAATTTATTTTCATAAAACAAAACAATAATAAAAATCAGAAAGTCATAAAAATCAAATATATTCTATTTTAATATTTTTGTAAATAAAAATCATTAATTAATTTAGTTTTCAATTCTAGGATTAATGTTAATATTTTCTAATAAACTTAAAATTTGTAGAATTAGGTTTTAATTATCTTTATCTTTTTATTTTCTTTTATCATTATTAATTATTAATTATATTTTTTGTAAATAAAATTGCATTAATTAATTAGGTTTAATTTTAGGTTAAATTTTAATGCTTTTCTTAATAAATTAAAAATAACTAGAATTAGGGTTAATTAATTAATTTCATTTAATTCTCATTAAAAATCCATAAAATACAAAACTCAAAAATCTTTTCTTGTTACTTTAATTAATTTATTAATCATAATTTAATTTCCTAAAAAAAGGGTCCAACGCCCTCGCATTCGATCATAATTCCAATTCGCGCATTTATTTCTTTTCTTATAATTTTTATGTAATTCTCCCAAAGCCATGTAAATTGGACATTTATCTTTCTCGCATCTTTATTTTATGTCAAATCGGGTCCTGGATTAAATTTGGCGATGTGCTCCCGCGCCTTTGTAATAGTTTAGGAACTTTACATTTCTCGCAACTTTTTAACTGTTAAATTGCATGCAAGAATGAATGTTAAAATAAAAACAAAAGCGTAGATCACCCATGACATGAACAAGACAAAATATCTGAAAACGACACACAAATCACACACCACCCCTAGGGTACGCTTCACTGTTACCTTGCCTCTCGAAAGGTGATCGTCGAGTAGAGGATGTTTTAGTAAGTCCTCATGATCCGGGAACCTGGCATGAGGGTAGCTTCTAAGGTATCTTCCTATTGCTCTGGTGATCACCATGTCCCGAACCTTCGAATTGACCCGAACACCTCCAACGGTGGTGCTACCTACCTCTCAATAGTGGGATGGCACTACTTTAAAGGACATCTACACAGACGAATTCCTTAGGGTAGGTAGACGGCTCTAGATACTTGCTCTAATTTCAAAACAAATTCAAAAAATACTTTTCACACTGACACCTTTTCAAAAAGCTTTCGAAAGCAATTTTTTCAAACACTCTTGAGGATCGATACAAGAGTCGAACTGGAATTTTCAAAGAAACTTTTTAAAACCCACAGTTGAAAAGCAAACAAACCATTTTTGAAAACACAAGTGAGCAAGTATCTAAGAGCCCATGGATAACCATGGATAGAAAGGGTGCTAACACCTTCCCTTTCTATAATCTACCTCCCGAACCGAGAGCAATCTCTATAAGGAATTTTTCTGTGCTTTTGTCCTTTCCATTTGGAGAAAATAAAAGACGGTGGCGACTCTTACTTCCGCGACATTTCGCGAACCAGCTTTAAACAGTCAGTTCCAGATCCACCGATCATAGAACTGGCGACTCTGCTGGGGAAACTAAACTTAAAGTGAGGTGTACCTTAGGGTAGTTCATAACTGTGTTTTCAATTGTATTGACTTGTTTGCTTTAAAATTGTGGGTTGCATGGGAGTTACATAGATCCTAACCCGGATCTGGGGATACCCTGTTTAGGTAGCATAAGCTGTGAGGGACCTGTCCGGCGTAGACCGACACGGGTGAAACAGTGGCTACGTTGGTGTGGCACCTTGGTCTGTACCGATATCCCTTGTGTCGCAACGAGGAGAATATGGGTCTTCCAAGGAGTCATTAAGCACCAACAACCTTAGAACCTTAAATGACCCAACTTGGCCATTAGAACAGTAGCAGTATGCTACGCCCATTGAGGCTAAACTCTCGTGATGGTTCTGGCCGCAAGAAAAGATTGCGATGCTGGAGTTATGACCGATTGAGGGTAGTCAATGATATTGGGATCCTCTAAGAACCCGGTTACTTTGATAGGACAGGTATGAACCAACAAACTGAAAGAGGGTAATACCTAGACCTCATGTTGGCCTAAACTTTAAGGGCTTGCCTTGTGTGACTTGTGTGCCTTACATATTTGGCTTTGTATCTATTTGTGGTGTGCTTTATCATAACATCATAACATCATGAGCATTGCATGTATCCTGCATAAGGACTGACCATTTCAAAGACAAGAGGGTTTCACCTTTGCTCTGTTTTGTGAGACACCATGATGCCTGTGTGAAGGAATACTATCCGGTTCAACTTTGTTCACCCACCTGAGTTGCTTGAAGAATTGGTTAGCAGAATTCCAAATACCACTTCCTTCATTCAGAGGCATGGTTCTCTTCTCAGTTTAGTCACTGCAAAGCGGGATCAACAGTTGATGAGTGTTCTGACCCAGTTCTATGACCCTCTGTACCAGTGCTTCACCTTTCAAGACTTCCAGCCGGTCCCTACCCTGGAAGAGTTCTCTGATTTTCTTGGTATCCCTATCTTGGATCAGACTCCCTTTACTGGTTGGGAAAAGACCCTCAGGCTTGAGGAGGTTGCTGCAGCTCTTCCTTTGACACATCAAGATGTAATGGACAACTGGGTGACTAGAAGCGGAGTTAAGGGTTTCTTGGCCAAGTTTCTGATTGGTAAAGCTAACAGTTTCTGGAATGATTTGGACTTTAGGGCATATGAAGACATCCTGGCTCTCTTAATCTATGGGTTAGTCTTATTCCCTAATCCTGACAACTTCATCAATGTCACTGCCATAAGGATCTTTATGTCTCAGAATCCTGTGCCCACTCTCTTGGGTGATATCCTGCAACAACTTCATGCTCGTACTGCCTGAAGACGAGGAACCCTATGGTGTTGTATCCCTTTGTTGGTGAGGTGGTTTATTTCGCACCTCCCTAAGTTCGTACTGAAGAACCAAGAAGGAAGAGGTTGGGCTCATAGGTTAATGTCTCTCACCGATAAAGACATCATTTGGACTTGTAGAGGTTTGGATGAGATAGCTATTATTGATCGATGAGGGGAATACCCTAATGTTCCTCTGATTGGTACCCAAGGAGGAATCTCTTACAATCCATGCCTAGCACTCCGTCAGTTTGGAAGGGCCAGAAGAGCAGGGCCTCATGAAATGTTGGTGCCTCACATCAGTTTTGAGTTTCAAGTGGATAGTGACGAGCTGCGTCGTAGGTTCATCAAAGCTTGGGACAAAGTTCATAAAGCTGGCCCACAAGAGTTGGGGCCAAAGACTTCTTTACCTATGGAAGCCTACTACAAATGGATTCGCATCCGTGCTCAGAAGTTAGGTATGCCATACGAAGCCGTCAGACCTATCATTCTTGAGTATCCTGACAAAGATGGTGTTCCTCCAACCGTCCTCCCTCCTCAGATACCTACTGATTATGAGACATTGAAGAGATCTTGGTCGCAACTGCGAGAAGAACGGGATTCTTACCGGGAAAAGTTCAACGAGCAGGAGTTGAAGATCCAGAAGCTGACAAAGCAGTTGGAGAATGAGCGAGCTCTAAATGACTACATCCGTACTGAGAAGAGGAGACCATGGGATCAATAAGGAGCTCTGGATGTTCTTTTACAGTTTTATTTCCCTTTTCAGTATTTCCTTTCATGTAACGCATAAGGGCAACCTGTTGAATAATTTAAGTGTCAAAGTTGAATCTAATGAAGTGTGTTCCTTTTTGTTTACAAAGTTGATTCCCGATTGTCTTTGAAAACATAAATCATACGCATTCCATTCATCATGTGCATAGCAGGTTTTCTTCTTTTCAGGTTGCTTACCGTTCTTCGCTGTTTATTTCAGCATCATGAATCCTGACTCATCATCAACTGAGATGTCTATTAAGGCTCTTCAGGCGCAGAACGCGCAATTTCAGGAACTAATCATGGGTCTGGCTCAGGGCCAAGAAGAGCTGAAGGCTCTGCTCCTGAAGAAGGAGAAGAAGAAGAAAAAGAGAACTGTTCTTTTCAACTCGGGCCGAAGGCTTGGCAACACTCTGCAAAATGAAGAGGCTGGTTCTTCTATAGGCAAGAGTAGTCCCCAAGAGGGAAAAGGTCCTAGTCCGGTAGTCTCTGACAACGAGACTGATTTTGATGAGGAACAGTATCCTCCTGCAGAAGACAGATACAAGCAGCTGGAGGACAGGCTGAATGCTATGGAGATCCAACAAGTGCCTGGGCTGGATTTCGGAGACTTGGGTTTGTCTACTGGTGTGATCATTCCTCATAAATTCAAAGCACCATCTTTCACCAGGTATGACGGGGCGTCTTGTCCCAAGCTACACCTCAGGTCTTATGTGCGGAAGATTCAGCCGTACTCAGTGGACAAGAATTTGTGGATCCACTTCTTCCAGGAGAGTCTTTCAGGGACTCATCTCGAATGGTTCTATCAGCTGGATGGGACCAAAGTTCGTAACTGGGAGGAGTTGGCTACTGCTTTCTATAAGCAGTATCAATATAATGTCGACCTTTCCCCTACACGTACCCAACTCCAGGGTATGTCGCTAGGGTCAGGTGAAGGTTTTAAAGAGTACGCACAGAGGTGGAGGGATCTGGCTGGCAGGGTGCAACCTCCGTTGACTGACCGGGAGTTGGTAGACATGTTCTTGGGGACCCTATCTGGGCCATTTTTCAACCATCTTATCGGTAACTCATCTGCAGGGTTTACTGATCTTATTCTGAGTGGAGAGAGAATTGAGGCTGGGATGAAGTCTGGTAAAATTCAGAAGGGTGTATCGTCAAGCTCTGAGAAGAAGCCCTTTAAGAAGGAGGCCAGTGCTGTATACGGGTCTAGAAGGCAAGAGAAGCCTGAGCGCCGCCAATCTGTCAACGCGGTGATGATTACTAAGCCTGCTGCCGCTCCTCGGCAAAACAATCCTCAAAGGGCTGAAAGACCCAGAAGAGAGTTTACCCGGTTGAGTATGACTCTATCGCAAATCTTGCCGCAGTTGTTGTCTACCAACCTAGTGACTGTCAGAGAGGCCCCGAAAGTTGTGAATACTGCCTCTCCGAAATACAATCCAAATGCCCGCTGTGCTTATCACTCCGATAGCCCGGGGCATTCCACTGATGACTGTTGGGCCTTAAGGAATAAGGTGCAAGACCTTATTGACGCAAAAGAGATACAGTTTGAAGCACCTGAGAGGCCGAATGTGGTGACTGCTCCTATGCCCCAGCATGGAGTAAATGTTGTTGATGAAGATGTATACGCTGTTTCTGTGAATGATGTAGCTACTCCCTTAATGACCGTCAAGAGGAACCTACTGCTGGCCGGTTTATTTCCGGGTTGTAGTGAGGGTTGCCTGTTTTGTGTTGTTTCCCTTTCTGGTTGTCCTTTGCTGAAGTTGGGCATCCAAAGCCTAATGGACAGCAAGGAGATTCTGTTCAAGAAGACCGCTCTTCAGTTGGTTCCGGTAGAAGAAGTTTCTATTGTTACAATCTTTAATAATCCAATCAAGGCTCTCCCAAGGAAGCCTGTTCAAATCATGACTGTCGCACCTGTTGTTATTACTGTCCCGGGGCCTCTCCCCTACGAATCTGATAAGGCTGTCCCCTGGCACTATGGGGCAGACGTGTATGTGAATGGAATCAAACAAGAGTTCAACACTGGCACCAGTATCAGCAATATCACTGGTCCAGCAAAGGTTACCCGCAGTGGCAGGCTCTTCTCGCCTGACATTGCACCGCCCGCTATTCGAAGACCCCTCACTATAACACCTACAAGTGTACCTGTTCCCAGTTCTGATCAAGTTGATTCCCCTGCTGCCGAGCCATCTAATGCTCGGGGCAAAGGGATTGAAGATGAGCCTGCCCGGATGGAGGCACCAAGACCTGTAACTGCTGAGGCCTCCCAACAAGAGATGGAGGAAATCCTGAAAATAATCAAGAAGAGTGACTTTAATGTTGTGGAGCAGCTGGGGCATACACCCTCCAAAATCTCCATGCTCTCCTTGCTACTATGCTCAGAGGCCCATGCTAAGGCCTTGATTTCATTCCTCAAGACGGCCCATGTGCCACAGGAGACATCTGTCGTCCAGTTCACTGATTGCGTAGCAAATCTGACAGCGGACAATGGCTTGGGTTTCTCAGATGCTGACCTTACTGCCAAGGGAAAGGACCACAATGACGCCCTACATGTCTCTATCGAATGCAGGGGCACTACTCTGGCGCACGTGTTAGTGGACACTGGTTCTTCCTTAAATGTGCTACCTAAGAAGGCCTTAGACCGTTTGGATTGTGAGGGCCTGGAGCTGAAACCTAGCAATATTATCGTCAGAGCCTTTGACGGTTCCAAGAGGATGGTTCATGGAGAGGTAGACATTCCTATTCGTGTGGGTTCTCAGGTGTTCGACTCTACTTTCTATGTGATGGATATCTGTCCATCGTATTCTTGTCTACTGGGTCGACCTTGGATCCACAAAGCTGGGGCAGTGACCTCTACCTTGCACCAGAAGCTAAAATACCCTATCAGAGGGAAGATTGTCACTGTGTAGGGAGAGGAGGAGTATATGGTGAGCCATTTGAATTCCTTGAGGTATATTGAGATGGACGGGGAGTTTATTGAAACCCCCTTTCAGCATTTCGAAGAGGTACCTCCAACTTTAGCAGCAGCAGAAACAGTGGTCGAAGAGGATGTTCCTTTGAAGATGGCTTCCTTGAAGGATGCCCGGGCTGTGGTCAAGAAAGGTGAATATGCTAACTGGGGCAGGCTCCCTGATTTTACACAGAAAACTGACAAGTTCGGACTGGGTTTTACTGCAGAGGGTCAGAAGGCTATGCGGAAGGCAAAGATCAGAAGACCTCCTGTGCTCATTACCAACCCAGGAGTGAATGCTGTTGGGGAGGATGATAAAGTGGATGAAGCTGAGTTCGATAGCTGGATCTACCCGACAACTGAGGGAGGATTGACCAATTGGATTGCCAAAGACCATACTCCTGTTACTTTTGTTACGCAGTAATAAACTTCTTTGTTTTGTTATTTGTAATAAACAATAAATTGAACTTTATGGCCCGGTGTCTTACCCGGGGCACCGTGGCTTCATTTGTGAGGGCATATAAATTGTCATTTCATATGTCATGAATAAAGATCTTGGACGTTTTCTCGCATTTCAAATCTTATGCTCCTTTTCTTTCTTTCCTTCCTTTATATATTTCAAAACAGCTGTATTTACACACACTCACTCATACAGGTTTCAATCCACTCTGGATCTCACTGGTAACGACTTTGCTACTGCCAGTTATGACTTCGAAAATCCGATCAACTTAGCCGAAGACGAAGGTGAAGATGATTGCGAAGTGCCTGGCGAGCTTGCAAGAATGTTACTCCAGGAAGAGAGGGTAATTCAACCACATGAAGAGCCAGTGGAGACAATAAATCTGGGTACTGAGACGGACAGGAAAGAGGTAAAGATTGGTGCCAACCTAGAGCTCAGCGTGAAGCAACGGTTGACTCAGATGCTACATGATTATGTGGAGATATTTGCCTGGTCCTATGAAGACATGCCCGGGTTGGATACCGATATTGTGGTCCATCATTTGCCTACTAAGGAAGACTGCCCTCCGGTTAAGCAAAAGGTTCGCCGTATGCGTCCAGAGATGTCTGAGAAGATCAAAGCCGAGGTTATGAAACAGTTTGATGCCTGGTTTCTCGCAGTGACTTCTTACCCTCAGTGGGTTGCTAATGTAGTGCTGGTGCCAAAGAAGGACGGTAAGGTCAGAATGTGTGTCGATTACAGGGATCTGAACAGGGCCAGCCCCAAAGATGACTTCCCTCTACCTCACATTGATCTCCTTGTTGACAATACAGCTCAGCATAAGGTGTTCTCTTTCATGGATGGATTTTCAGGTTACAATCAGATCAAGATGGCTCCTAAAGACATGGAAAAGACTACCTTTGTTACACAGTGGGGCACCTTCTGCTACAAGGTCATGCCTTTTGGACTGAAGAATGTTGGGGCAACCTACCAACGTGCCATGGTTGCTTTATTTCATGACATGATCCATCATGAGATAGAAGTGTATGTTGACGACATGATTGCAAGGTCCCAGACTGAGGAAGAGCACCTAGATCATCTGCAGAAACTATTTGACCGGTTGAAATTGTACAAGCTGAGGTTGAACCCGAACAAGTGCACCTTCGGGGTAAGATCCGGAAAGTTGCTAGGCTTCGTTGTAAGTGATAAGGGTATTCAAGTGGACCCTGCCAAGGTTAAAGCTATTCAAGAGATGCCAGTTCCTAAGACAGAGAAGGAAGTCAGAGGCTTTTTAGGACGCCTGAATTACATTGCTCGGTTCATCTCCCACCTAACTGCTACCTGTGAGCCAATCTTCAAGCTGCTGAAGAAAGATCAGGTAGTACATTGGAATGATGAATGTCAGGCTGCTTTTGACAGAATCAAAGATTATCTCCAAGAACCACCCATCCTTATGCCACCGGTTGAGGGGAGACCTCTGATACTATACCTGACAGTACTTGACAACTCAATGGGGTGTGTGCTGGGGCAGCATGACGAGTCTGGCCGAAAAGAGCATGCCATTTATTACCTTAGCAAAAAGTTTACCGACTGTGAGACCCGATACTCACTGCTTGAGAAAACTTGTTGCGCTTTGGTATGGGCTGCTCGCCGGCTGAGACAGTATATGCTGACTCACACTACCTTGTTGATCTCAAAGATGGATCCTATAAAGTACATATTTGAAAAGTATGCTCTGTCTGGGAGAATAGCAAGATGGCAGATGATCTTGACCGAATACGACATTCAGTACACAACCCAGAAAGCCGTCAAGGGAAGTGTATTGGCAGACCACTTGGCACATCAGGCAGTAGACGACTATCAGTCAATGAACTTTGAGTTTCCAGACGAGTTCATCATGATAGTGACTGATTGTGAAGTACCTGGACCAGATGAAGGACCTGAGGAAGGATCCCGATGGTCTATGCACTTTGACGGAGCCTCCAACGCTTTGGGAAACGGTATCGGCGCTATGATCATATCCCCCCAAGGCACTCATACTCCACTCACTGCCCGGCTATGTTTCAACTGCACCAACAACATGGCGGAGTATGAGGCATGCATCATGGGTCTTCAAGCTGCGATCGACTTAAGGATCAAGTTTCTGAGTGTCTTCGGAGATTCCGCTCTTGTGATCAATCAGATCAAAGGAGAGTGGGATACGAAACATCCGAATCTTATTCCTTATAGGGAATGTGTGTTGACATTGATCCCCCACTTCACAGAGATAACCTTTGAACACTTCCCAAGAGAGGAGAATTAGCTGGCGGACGCGTTAGCTACGATGTCTTCCATGTTCAAAGTCAAATGGGACAATGAGGCTCCCCGGATTATTATCTGGAAACTGGACGAACCGGCATACTGTTGTGATCTCGAGACTGAATTGGTGACTGAGAAGCCTTGGTACCATGAGGTGAAGAGATACTTGGAAGCTCAGGAATACCCTGAAGGCGCATCTGTCAACGACAAGAAGTTTCTGAGAAGGTTCGCAGCAAAATTCTTCCTTAGCAACGGTATCCTGTACAAGCGAAACCATGATTCGACCTTACTGCGTTGTGTGGATAAGACTGAAGTAGAAAGGATCATGGCAGAGCTACATGAAGGGACCTTTGGTACATATTCCAGTGGACACACTATGGCAAAGAAGATCCTACGGGCAGGGTATTTCTGGTCCACAATGGAAGCTGACTGCTACCAACACTCCCGGACATGCCATAAATGCCAGATTTATGCAGACAAGGTGCATGTTCCTCCAGTTCCTCTGAATGTTCTGACTGCGCCTTGGTCGTTTGCAATGTGGGGCATAGACATGATCGGCGAGATTAAGCCTACAGCATCTAACGGGCATCGCTTCATCCTGGTAGCGATTGATTACTTTACAAAGTGGGTCGAAGTAGCTTCCTATGCTACGGTAACCAAGACTGTTGTGGCACGGTTCATTCGGCATAATCTGATCTGTCGATACGGCGTCCCTGAAAGAATTATTACAGACAACGGTACCAATCTGAATAACAAGATGATCACTGAGCTCTGCGAGCAGTTTAAGATACAGCACCACAACTCTTCTCCTTACAGACCGAAGATGAATGGGGCTGTAGAAGCAGCAAATAAAAATATCAAGAAAATCGTGCAGAAGATGACAGTGACTTATAAAGATTGGCACGAGATGTTACTGTTCGCTCTACATGGGTACCGTACCTCAGCCAGGACGTCAACCGGGGCAACTCCTTTCTCCTTGGTTTATGGTATGGAGGCAGTCTTACCGATCGAAGTGCAAATACCCTCTCTCCGGATAATGAAGGATGCAGATCTGAACGAAGATGATTGGATCCAAACACGACTTGATCAATTAAACCTTATTGATGAAAAGAGGCTTGCTGCTATCTGTCACGGTCAGACGTATCAGAAACGGATGATCAGGGCATTTAACAAAAAGGTCAGACCACAGGAATATCAAGTTGGGGATCTGGTAATCAAGCGAATCATCCTTCCTCAGAGTGATCCAAGGGGTAAATGGACCCCTACGTATGAAGGGCCATTTGTGGTTAAACATGTGTTCTCAGGAGGAGCCATGATTCTAACCAACATGGATGGTGACGACCTTCCTCACCCCGCCAATGCAGACATAGTAAAAAGATACTACGCATAATAAAGACCCGCTAGGTTGACACACCTAGGCAAAAATTAGGGCTTCCCGGCGAACCAAAAGGGTTCGGGAAAAATGAAGGGATGAAATGAAAAAATCTGTACACCCGGCAAGTCGAAAACCTGAAAAGGCGGCTTGGGCAAAAATGGATATCCCGGTGGACTGAAAACCCGAAAGGGCGGTCCAGGCAAAAGTTGGGGATAAAGCGTAATACTATGTCTCATTGGATCACTTTGCATCCAGAATCCGGTATCTATAGCAAGTTCAGACGGCATCGATCAGTCAGCTTCATCTCCAACTAAGGTCATCAAGTGATGAGACGCTCGGAGATATAAAGGCAATAGCAGAGTTGAAACCCAGTGGGATCATTCATTTCACACAGTTGTTTTATTTTCTCTTGTACAAATTTGTATAAATTCTTTTGTTCGGCGGCGTTCTCTTACTAGGACGTCAGCCTCTTGTACATAAACGCCTATTTTACAGGCAAATTCAAAATCAATACAAATATACTTTTCAGTTAAAATTGCCTTTTGTTTTTCCTTTTCTGTTTTGTTTTGCGAAGAGCGTCCAAGGTTCAATTTGTGATATATGCATTGACAATAATTTGCTAACTCATGAATATTTGCATACGAAACAAAGGATTAGTTACAGGTAACATTAGAAACAGGGGCAATAAAGAGTTGTCTAAACAATCTAATTGTTCTGTCCTCCAAGGTACCAAGGTAGGTTCAGCTAAAGAACATAACCAGATATCTTAATTCCCCAGAGAGTGAGCCAGCAAGTCAGTGCACTCTCCCCAAGCAAAACTATTGTCAAACTTAAGGAAGTTGGGCATCTTCCAACAAATCTCAACATTCCCCAGCAGTATATATGCGTTCTTAACAAGCATCCCCGGCAGTCTTGGTCTAAAGATTGTTCCCCGGCGGTATATCAAACATTCAATGGAGTCACTTCCCCAATACAGTTCAAAACTTCCCCAGGAGAGTCCAGTCTAGTTCCCCAGGAAAGTTGGAATCCATCTCCACAAGCAGTAAGCTTATCCCCAGTAGATTCTGGAGGCTTATCCTTGCAGAACACGAACGCGTCTCCCGGCTTTATTCAAGAGTTATTTCCCTACCAGGATATAACTGGGTTATCCTCAGCCAAAAGCCACGGAAAGATCGTTCTCGGCAAAGTCTTTCTTATCCCCAGCGAAGTCTATTAACACTTCCAACATAACAATGGTATCCCCAGCGAAGTTACCATCAACATTTCAGCCCAGTACCTCTCTCCCCACAGAGTACAGTTTCCCAGCAAGATCGTTAGAGTACTTTTCTCCCCGCAGAGTAATCCATTCGCCAAGTTCATTCCCCAACGGAGTCATCTTCTCTTACCGGTATTCTTGCAACTATCATCCCCAGCGGAAGCAAAGAGCTATTCTTCAACATCAGCCCAGGAGAGACTTCCCGGCACCCGTCAAGGATTTATTTTCCCGAGACGAAAAGATACATTCATAAACATCATACTTCCATACATTATAGCCTGCATATACGCATCATATCTCACAAATCTCATTTATGTTGAGAACATCATTGCTTGATCCACATCATGCATTGCATATGACTGACCTTTACATTTCAGGAAAGATCCAGTTAAATTCTCAGCTACATTTCAAGACCTTGACCGGTTCAGTTAAATCGACCCTAAGATTTTTCTGTTTCTTATCCAGTCCAAGGCCTTCTCTGGTTCAGTCAGATCGACCCTAAGATCTCCCTGTTTCTTATCCAGTTGAAGACATTTCAAGACCTAGACCAGTTCAGTTAAATCGACCCTAAGATTTTTCTGTTTCTTATCCAGTCAAAGGCCTTCTCTGGTTCAGTCAGACCGACCCTAAGATCTCCTTGTTTCTTATCCAGTTGAAGATTTCAAGACCTAGATCGGTTCAGTTAAATCGACCCTAAGATTTTTCTGTTTCTTATCCAGTCAAAGGCCTTCTCTAGTCCAGCTAAATCAACCCCTAACAGATTTTCTTGATAAAGACTCAGTAGAAGATATCCAAGATTCTCTCAGCGTTACTGTTGAGGTTGAAGTCGCCCAAGATTCTCTCAGCGTTACTGTTGAGGTAGAAGTCGCCCAAGATTCTCTCAGCGTTACTGTTGAGGTTGAAGTCGCCCAAGATTCTCTCAGCGTTACTGTTGAGGTAGAAGTAGCCCAAGATTATCTCAGCGTTACTGTTGAGGTAGAAGTCGCCGAAGATTCTCTCAGCGTTACTGTTGAGGTTGAAGTCGTCCAAGATTCTCTCAATGATACTGTTGAGGTTGAAGTCGCCCAAGATTCTCTCAGCGTTACTGTTGAGGTTGAAGTCGTCCAAGATTCTCTCAGCGTTCCTGTTGAGGTAGTAATCACCCAAGGTTCTCTCACCGTTCATGTTGAGGTAGTAACCATCCATGGTTCATTCATCGCCGTTTGAAGCTCCAGATCCAGCTCCTGTAACCAGTCAGGACACATCTACACAAAGAATTTGAAGACCAGCTCCTGTAACAGGCCAGGTAATCATTTTCTTTTGCAGGTACGCAAGTTCTCGCTAAGGAATCTCTTACGCGATCAACACCCAGGTGGCATCTATAAGCCCATCCATCATCTCTTAGCATGGCATCTATAAGCCCATCATCCTATCCATCAATCTCCAAATGGCATCTATAAGCCCCTTCCCACCATCATACTGCTAACATGTGAGCGCAAATTTCTGGGCACTCTAGTGTTCAATCACCTTCCACCCTCGGATTACGAAAGGCACGTCAGCCAATCTGCATCCTCAGGTTTAAGAAGATTGAACAGGGGCAACTGTTGTACCCCAAAATTTGCCCTCCCATATTCTTCAAAATTTGCAAAGAGCATGCTTCAAAATTCCCCAAGGGGTGCACAGTTCAAGGGCCTCCTAACAGTCAAAATTAGGGTTTTGGTTCTGACAAAGAAAATGAAGTTTCCAAGGGTCCAATCAAGTCCCACATGCCTATAAACATGGTCAAGCATCCACATACCAAGTTTCAAGACTTACAACACAAAATTGCACAGTCAAAAACCCTAATTGCCCAACAGTCAACTGCAGGGGCAAAATGGTCATTTGACAGTCAAAAGTTCAGATTTTTGGTCAACATCTTATTTTGAAGCCACAAACATCATTTGATCAATTCTTGATCATGATTCTCAAAGCATGGCTCAAAAAGTCTCAGGATGCAAAAGTTTCCATATTTGGATAGTTGAAAAAGTCAACTGTAACTTGACCAAGGCATAACTTTCACATGGATTATCAGAAAAATTCCATCCAAATCTAATTTTGAATAGAAAGACATTTCCTACAACTCCTCTTCACACTTCAAGTCCAAGAAATTCTCTCACAAAAAGTTATCAATTTCAACATTATAGGTCATTTTCAAAAGTCAACAAAAAGGGACTTTAAGTCAAAGGCCATAACTTGAGATTGGTAAATCAAAATGACATGGGACCAAAGGCATTGGTTAGAGGACTTCAAGACCTTTCCAAAATGTCCAAGAACATGATCAAATCTTAAAAATTGAGCAAGATATGCCTTGTGGAAGTTGGGAAATATTTGGGTATTTTGAAAAGTCAACTTTGCTTCAAATGCCTTAAAATTGCTAATGGGCCACATTTTCTTCCAAGATTCATCATCCAAAGCATGTGCACGACCATTTGGCCCAAAGGGAATTTATTCATCATTTTTATTTATTTATTTGAATTTTTAATTGCTAATAATTCATTTAATTAATTAAAATATGGAAAAAATACCAAAGCAAGCTTTTCAAATCTTTTTATGCATGAAATATCCTCAAAATTTCGTGCATTATCTGATATGGAAAGAATCAAGTGATTTGGACATGATTGGTATCAAATATGCATGGAAAAGATTTGAAAGATTATGCCATGAAAATCAAATATCCTTCCATCAATGCAAAGGTTTTTTGGATCCAAATCTTTATCCTAATCATTCCATACATAAGCCTAATGCAAACCCTAGTGCAGGAGACCTCCAAGCTGCGCCAGAATTCAAGAACAACTTTTGCATTTTTGTGAAAAACTTCAAAACTGAAAACGTGATTCCAAGGCTTTTCAAGATCAAATAATCATTACATTGCATTCCTGAGACTTCAAGGAAGGTTTTCAGATCAAAACCATCAACCCTAACGTCAAGAAACGGTAGAACGATCGTGTCCTGTACAGGATTTTTTCCATATTCTTGCATCATGATTCATGCGTTATCTGCAATTTTTAATGTTTGGTTTATGTTATTTGGTTCATTCTGAAACTAACCGTGTGTTTTAATTAAGTTTTTATGCATCATACACGATTTCACCATTAAAGCTAGCTAGGGTTCTTCAAGCTCCAAATTGGGCGTTTACGTATATGGTAAAATCAAGACATCTCAGTGCCATGGTTAAAATCAGGAAGCTTGGACGGACATAACTACCCTATCGCGCCTAATTTATGTAGCAAGACGAGCTATTCGCTATTTTTGAAAAGGGTACATTTTGGGGGGGTTTAAAACCCCCGCTAATTCTTTTTATGTTTCAGGAAAAATGCAAACAAGGAAGAAGAAGATTAGGTGGCGAGCGATGGTTGGGTAGTTTGAATTCAACGCGCGTTTTTTTTATTCCTGTGTCACTAACCAATTTTCCATTATAATAATTATTTGTCATTCCATAAACAAGGCGCGCGTTTGGTACAGATGGTGAAGGCATTATCTCATAAGGCACTGGGACCTGGGTTCGATTCCCAGGTCCCCCACTTTGTTCAATATTTTTTCTTTCAACATAATCCCATGCAGATTCAATTCAAAGGCCTATCATACGCCCCTAATCCAAGCGTGCCACATGGCCACTGAGGGCAATCCAAAGGTTGAGATATGATGACCACCAAGGGCATGAGTCAGACGTGTCATATGCAAGTCAATAAAGTCAATGAGGCCAGAGTTTCAATGGGCCAAAAATGCTGATGATACCTCCAATTGGGGACAGAACCCCCCAAGGTTTTGCAATTCTTTTCTTTTTTATTTTTCATTATTTGTGTTAATTCAATTATTTCTTTTTTAATTCTTTAAATTAATTTATTTTCATAAAACAAAACAATAATAAAAATCAGAAAGTCATAAAAATCAAATATATTCTATTTTAATATTTTTGTAAATAAAAATCATTAATTAATTTAGTTTTCAATTCTAGGATTAATGTTAATATTTTCTAATAAACTTAAAATTTGTAGAATTATGTTTTAATTATCTTTATCTTTTTCTTTTCTTTTATCATTATTAATTATTAATTATATTTTTTGTGAATAAAATTGCATTAATTAATTAGGTTTAATTTTAGGTTAAATTTTAATGCTTTTCTTAATAAATTAAAAATAACTAGAATTAGGGTTAATTAATTAATTTCATTTAATTCTCATTAAAAATCCATAAAATACAAAACTCAAAAATCTTTTCTTGTTACTTTAATTAATTTATTAATCATAATTTAATTTCCTAAAAAAAGGGTCCAACGCCCTCGCATTCGATCATAATTCCAATTCGCGCATTTATTTCTTTTCTTATAATTTTTATGTAATTCTCCCAAAGCCATGTAAATTGGACATTTATCTTTCTCGCATCTTTATTTTATGTCAAATCGGGTCCTGGATTAAATTTGGCGATGTGGACCCGCGCCTTTGTAATAGTTTAGGAACTTTACATTTCTCGCAACTTTTTAACTGTTAAATTGCATGCAAGAATGAATGTTAAAATAAAAACAAAAGCGTAGATCACCCATGACATGAACAAGACAAAATATCTGAAAACGACACACAAATCACACACCACCCCTAGGGTACGCTTCAGTGTTGCCTTGCCTCTCGAAAGGTGATCGTCGAGTAGAGGATGTTTTAGTAAGTCCTCATGATTCGGGAACCTGGCATGAGGGTAGCTTCTAAGGTATCTTCCTATTGCTCTGGTGATCACCATGTCCCGAACCTTCGAATTGACCCGAACACCTCCAACGGTGGTGCTACCTACCTCTCAATGGTGGGATGGCACTACTTTAAAGGACATCTACACAAACGAATTCCTTAGGGTAGGTAGACGGCTCTAGATACTTGCTCTAATTTCAAAACAAATTCAAAAAATACTTTTCACACCGACACCTTTTCAAAAAGCTTTCGAAAGCAATTTTTTCAAACACTCTTGAGGACCGATACAAGAGTCGAACTGGAATTTTCAAAGAAACTTTTTAAAACCCACAGTTGAAAAGCAAACAAACCATTTTTGAAAACACAAGTGAGCAAGTATCTAAGAGCCCATGGATAACCATGGATAGAAAGGGTGCTAACACCTTCCCTTTCTATAATCTACCTCCCGAACCGAGAGCAATCTCTATAAGGAATTTTTTTGTGCTTTTGTCCTTTCCATTTGGAGAAAATAAAAGACGGTGGCGACTCTTGCTTCCGCGATATTTCGCGAACCAGCTTTAAACAGTCAGTTCCAGATCCACCGATCATAGTTGTGTTCTACAATGTTTTATATCTCATTGAGATCTACAACTTTCATGTTCGAAGTTTCCTTTGAATCATCTTGCATCATGGTGAAAATTTGGCTCAAAGTTATGAAAAAAATGTGAATTTCCAACACTTACAAAAATTTCTAAGTTTAGAAATTTTGACTTTTCAAAATGAAATCTTGACTTTTTGATTTCTTGATGAAATTTTTTCATATTTTTACTTGTTTTGATTAATTGTGATCTTTGGAACTTGATTTTAATCAAAAAGTCAAAGTTTGACTTTTTAGTGTACAGTTGACTTTTCATCAGTTGACTGAAATTCATCTGTCAACCAATTGATCTTGAGGAATGTTTTGAGCCATTACATTAGGTCAAAATGATGTATTTTAATCCTTGAGATCATGCCTTGAACCAATAAGTCATTTTCTAGGTCAAAAATCAGAAAATGCACCTTCTCAATCAAAACCCTAATTTTGACCATTTTGCCCTTTTGATGATCTGATCAAATTTATTGAGGAATTGTGATACAAACTTGATAAAATGACATATATGAGTTCATAATGTTGATATGGATAAAAAATTATGAAGTTTGACTGTAAATTGACCATAGTCGACTTTTTCCCCAATACAGTTGATTTTTAGGTCAACTGATCAATTGACTGAGCAAAAAATGTGATCCAAGACTTGAAACTTGACATGAGAAATCTTGAGGGTCCAAAATGATCCATGAAAGTCATATGAGGCATTAAAAATCCATTTTTCCTTGTGCAAACTCAAACCCTAATTTTCAGTCATTAGTGCTTGAGGAGGTGTCTTGAGCTTATCAACCCTTGTGCAGTCTTGAATCAAAGGAGATCTTGTGAGAGATTATTTTATAAATATGAGGGAAAATTTTGGGGTACAACAGATGCCCCTGTTCAATCTTCTTAAACCTGAAGAGTTAGATTGGCGGATCTATCATTCGTGACTTGAAGGTGGAAGATGATTGAACACTAGAGTGCCCAGAAATTTGCACTCGAAGATGGATTGGGAATGGGCTTATAGATGCCATTTGGAAGAATGATGGTAAATACTTGAGGAAGTATCAACACAAATCTTTGGTTGATTTATACTAAAAACTCGATGTTTTAACTGTGGGAAAAAAGGGTTAGTAAAATGCAAATGTATGCATGATGTTCATAAGATGAATGAGATCATGCAAAATTCATTTTGTATGTATATGCTATGATGTATGAATGTGAGACGCATGTATGTTCGGGAAAATAAATCCATGACTACTGCTGAGGAATTCTGGGAAACTGAATCCCGGATTGCTGTGGAGGATGGAGAATATACATATCTACAAACTTGTTGAAAGGATGCTTCTATTGGGGAATATCTCTTGAATTTCGGTTGTTATCTGGTCAGATCCAGGATTCACAACTTGCTGAGGATGAGGAAGTCAACTGCTATCTGGTCGGATCCAGGCTTCATGGTGACTTACTGGGGAAGAAATAATTAATTGTTATCTGGTCGGATCCAGGCTTAACGGTGACTTACTGGGGAAGAAATTATTAACTGTTATCTGGTCGGATTCTAGGCTTTGCAGAAAATTTATTGGGGAGAGTGAAGTTAAGCTGTTATCTGGTTGGATTTTCAGCTTCACAACTACTTGCTGGGGACAAGGAAGTTATCTGTTATCTGGTCGGATTCCAGACTTTGCAATAACTTGTTAGAAAGGATGAAGTTGAACTGATATCTGGTCGGGTCCAGGCTTCATAGTAACTTGAAGTGGTAACTACTATTTGGTCTATTCCAGGCTTCATAATTTTTTTGAAAAGTTATACTATTATCTGGTTGGGTCCAGGCTTCATAGTTTCTTGCTGGCATTATAGCTAGTTGTTATCTGATCGGACTCCAGGCTTCACAATAGCTTTCTTGAATAGACGAAGTTGAACTAATATCTGGTCGGGTCCAGGCTTTACAGTAACTTGTTGGGAAATTAGTTGTAATCTGGTCGGATTCCAGGTTTCACAATGAACTTTTGAGGGGAATTGATATCTGGTCGGATCCAGGCTTCACAATAACTTTCTTGAAAAGATGAAGTTGAAAACTGATATCTGGTCGGCCCCGGCTTCATAGTAACTTTTTTGGGTAGAGGCAAACTCTACTGAGGAAAAGAAGTTAAACCCTAGTCTGGTTGAGTCCAGGTTCTTCAATATCTTGAAGAGTTAAACTATTATCTAGTCGGGTCCAGGTTTCATAGTATCTTGCGAATTTAACTATTATCTTGTCGGATCCAGTCTTCATAGTTAGTTGGAAGGTTACACTATTATCTGGTCAGGTACAGGCTCTATAATGACTTGAGAAGTTGACTATTATCTGGTCGGGTCCAGGCTTCATAGTAGTTTTTGGAGATAGTAAAGGTTTTGTTGACGGTTTTACTGGGGATTAAGGGTTGTGGCCCTATGATTTGTAATAGTCTGAAAGGCAAACTCAAGCTGGAGAGTGTAGACTCAGTCGGGGAGGATATACTCAGCTTGGGGAGGATAGACTCAGCTGAGGGTAACAGGCTCAGCTGGGGAGGATATACTCAGTTGGGGATAACAAGCTCAGCTAGGGAGGATATACTCAGTTGGGGATAATAAGCTCAGCTGGGGAGGATATACTCAGCTGGGGAGTTATGCTACTCGTTGTTTGTTGGGGAAATAAACCTTGTTAGGGAAATAAACCCTGTTGATGAAAACTTGATGAACTGCTGACGAGGTGAGTTCTTTGAGGAAGAGATCCACAAGGCTTCTACTTATAGGATCAACTTAGCTGGGAGAGAGTTGTCAAGAGATTGAGACACCTGGTTGGAGATTAACCTGTGCAAAGAAACTCTGTGGGTAACTTTGTTGAGGGATGGTTTATTGTAGCCGGTCTTGTGGGGATAATGCTAATGAAATAACTCTGTGGGGATATTCCATATACATTAAAGAGATGATGGCTGCTGCTTAGCAGGATACATGTGCCAAATAGTTTTAATTATGTTCACATGCATATGTTCGTTCAATATTAGTCATTGGACAATTTTTACATTCAAAACAAAAACAGAAAGTTTGCACTTCAAAGTATATTTGTATTAATATTTTGCCCATGAATAGGCGTTTTTGTACAAAGAGACAGAGATCCTAGTAAGAGGAAATAATCGTAAGGAAAACAGAAATAATAGCCATGTGAAATGATCTCATTGCATTCCAACTTTACTATTGCCCCAATGTCTTCGAATGCCCCTTGTCGTTGACATAAATTGATTGGATTGATCTTGGACCGTTTGAACTTGGACCTTGGTGATAAAGTTGACTGTTGTGATTCCATGGGACATAGTCATACGCTTTCAATCCTTAATTTTTTCCTGGGCCGCCCTTTCGGGTTTTTGGCCCACCAGGATACCCATTTTTTCCCAAGTCTCCCTTTCAGGTTTACGACTTGTCGGGTGTACAATCTTTTGCATATATCCATAATTTTTGCCAAAACCTTTTGGTTTGCCGGGATGCCCTTATTTTTGCCTAGGTGTGTCAACCTAGCGGGTCCTTTATGCGTAGTATTTTTTAATTATGTCCGTGTTCACAGGGTGTGGGAAGTCTTCACCATCCATGGTAGTCAGCATCATGGCACCACCAGAGAACACTCTCTTGACAACAAATGGCCCTTTGTAGGTGGGAGTCCATTTGCCTCTGGGGCCGCCTTGTGGCAGAATAATGCGTTTTATCACCAAGTCACCAGCTTGATATACTCGAGGCTTGATCTTTTTGTTGAAAGCCTTGATCATACATTTTTGGTACGTCTGACCCTGACAAACAGCAACCAGTCGCTTTTCATCGATTAAGTTCAACTAATCCAATCTTGTCTGAATCCACTCGTCTTCGCCTATACCTGCTTCATTCATAATCCTTAGTGAGGGAATCTGAACTTCTACTGGTAAAACGACTTCCATGCCATAGACCAAAGAAAAGGGAGTTGCCCCAGTTGATGTTCTAGCTGAAGTGAGGTAGCCGTGAAGAGAAAATGGTAACATCTCATGCCAATCTTATAGGTTACTACCATCTTCTGCATAATCTTCTTAATGTTTTTGTTGGCCTCTTCGACTGTGCCATTCATTTTAGGTCAATATGGAGAAGAATTATGATGCTTGATCTTGAACTGAGTGCAAAGCTCGATGATCATAGCATTGTTGAGGTTAGTCCCATTGTTGGTGATGATCCTTTCGGGGATACCATAGTGGCAGATGAGGTTATGTTTGACGAATCTGGCTACCACATTCTTTGTGACTGAGGCAAACGAAGCAGCTTTTACCCACTTGGTGAAATAGTCGATAGCGACAAGACTGAAGCGATGTCCATTGGAAGCAGTGGGCTTGATTTATCCAATCATGTCAATGCCCCACATTGAAAATGGCCACGGAGCAGTCATGACATTTATAGGGACAAGAGATACATGGACCTTGTCAGCATATATTTGGCATTTGTGACAAGTTCTTGAATGTTAATGGCAATCAGTCTCCATTATTGACCAATAGTGGCCAGCTCTCAGGATTTTCTTATCCATCGTATGTTCGCTTGAGTGAGTGCCAAAGAGACCATCGTGCATGTCTTCCGTAATTTCCTCTGCCTCCTTCTTGTCCATACATTGGAGTAGAGTAGAGTCATGGTTGCGTGTGTATAATATTCCATTACTTAAGAAGAATTTAGCTGGAAATATTCGTAAGAACTTTCTGTCATTAATGAATGGTCCTTCAGGATATTCTTGTGTCTCAAGGTATCTCTTCACCTCATAGTACCAAGGCTTTTTTGTATCAGTGTCAAGCTCACAACAGTGTGCAGGTTCATGGAATATTTCAATTGTAATCATAAGGGCTTCATTGTCCCATCTGACCTTGAACATTGAAGACATGGTTGCGAAGGCGTCAGCCAACTAATTTTCTTCCCTAGGGAATTGTTCAAAGGTGATCTTTTCGAAGTAGGGAATCAACGATAGCACAAGCTCCTTGTAAGGGATGAGATTAGGGTGCTTGGTGTCCTGATATCCTCTTAATTGGCTAATCACTAGAGCATAATCCCCAAACACATTCAAATGCTTGATCTTCAAATCAATGGCAGCTTTCAGACCCAAAATGCACGCTTAGTATTGAGCCATGTTGTTCGTGCAATCGAAACATAGTCTTGCAGTGAATGGAGTGTGGCAACCTTCAGGGGAGATGATCACTGCACCAATTCTGTTACCCAAGGCGTTGGAAGCTCCATCGAAGACCAAAGTCCATCGGGATCCTTGTTCAGGTCCGTCATACGGTCCAGGTTTCACACAGTCGGTCACCAGCATGACGTTCTCATCAGGGAAGTCGAAGTTCATGGACTGATAATCATCAACAGCTTAGTGGGCCAAATGATCTACTAGTAAGCTTCCTTTGATGGCCTTATGTGTTGTATATTTAATGTCGTACTCGGTCAAGATCATTTGCCATCTGGCTATCCGTCCAAAAAGGGCAGGTTTCTCGAAGATGTACTTGATTGGGTCCATCTTAGAAATTAACAAAGTGGTATGAGTCAACAATACTATCTTAATCGGCGAGCAGCCCATGCCAGAGCACAATAAGTTTTCTCGAGTAGTGAATATCTGGTTTCGCAGTCGGTACTTTTTGCTCATGTAATAAATAACATGCTCTTTTCGGTCAGACTCGTCATGTTAGCCTAAAACACACCCCATATAGTTCTCTAGTACTGTCGAGTACATGATCAATGGTCTTCCTTCCACTGGAGGCATGAGAGTAGGAGGTTCTTGCAGATATTCTTTGATTTTGTCGAAAGCAGCTTGACATTCATCATTCCATCTGACTACTTGATCTTTCTTCAGGAGTTTGAAGATTGACTCACAAGTAGAAGTCAAGTGAGATATGAAGCGGGCGATGTAATTTAGACGACCCAAGAATCCTATAACTTCCTTTTCAGAGTGGGGGACTGGCATTTCTTGGATGGCCTTTACCTTGGCAAGATCAACTTCAATGCCTTTATTGCTGACAACAAAACTTAGAAGCTTTCCAGATCATACTCCAAATGTGCATTTGTTAGGGTTTAATCTCAACTTGTACTTTTTCAGCCTCTCAAATAGTTTTTACAGGTGATCGAGATGTTCCTCTTCAGTTTGTGATCTGGAAATCATATCATTCACATATACCTCTATTTCATGATGGATCATATCATGAAATAAAGCTACCATAGCCCTTTGATATGTTGCCCCTGCAATTTTCAATCCGAACGGCATGACCTTGCAGTAAAAGGTGCCCCATTGCATAACGAAAGTGGTCTTCTCCATGTCTTCGAGAGCCATCCTAATTTGATTATAGCCGAGGAATCCATCCATGAAAGAGAAGACTTTATATTGAGCAGTATTATCGACCAAGACGTCAATGTATGGTAGAGGGAAGTCATCCTTGGGGCTTGCCATATTCAGATCCCTATAGTCTACGCACATGCAAACTTTTCCGTCTTTCTTTGACACAATAACCACATTGGCCACCCATTGGGGATAAGATGTCACAGCTAGGAATCCTGCATCAAATTGTTTCATCACTTCAGCTTTTATCTTTTCATACATGTCAGGCCTCATGTGACAAACCTTTTGTTTGATAGGAGGATAATCTTCCTTTGTCAGCAGACAATGAACTACGATGTCAGTATACAACCCTGGCATATCTTCATACGACCAAGAAAACACTTCCACATAGTCATGCAACATTTGAACCAACCTGCTCTTGACATTGTCTTCTAAGTTAGCACCAATCTTAACATCTTTCTTGTCCGTTTCGGTACCCAGATAGATGACTTCAACTGACTCTTCGTGCGACTGAATAACTTTTTTCTCTTGTAATAGAAGTATGGCTAGTTCTCCCGGTATATCACAATCTTCCTCGACTTTATCTTCGGCTTGGTTAATTGGACATTCGAAGTCATAGTCGGCAATAGTAGAGTCATTGGCAATAGGATCCAGAGTGGATGAGGACATGCAAGAGTGTGTGTGTGTGCAAGTAAGATACATGGCTATTTTGAAAAATGAATTTGAAAGAAAGATAATGAACACAAAGATTTGAATGCAAAAGAGTCCAATGGTTTGTATTGAATGATCATATGATTAGATGAACATAAATAAAACCCTTGACAAATGGACCAAAGTGCCCCGGGCCAGGCACATAGCTTAAAAGTCATTGTTAAATATTACAGACAAAATGTTCTTGAATTAATAAGAAAGCAAAAAACAAGTGATTACTCCTCAATGAAGGAGATGGGCACAAAGTCCTTTTCATGCCAATTCTTTAGCTCCGTTGTAGTAGGATACACCCAATCTTAAAATGTAGCTTCATCATTCGAATCACCCACAGTGTTGACCTCATGGCTTCCAATACAGAGAGGTGGCTTTCCTGTACGAGCACGCCTCACTTCCTTCTGAGCCTTAACGGTGAAACCCAAACCAAACTTGTCCGCTTTGAAAGGGATATCGAGGAGTTTCCCCCAAGTATCACAGCTTCCCTCTTTAATTGCAGCACAAACATCTTTGACTGAAACCATCTTTGGAACGACATTAACAACTTTGGACTCATCAGAGGAACATTTGGTAGCAGCGACCATCGGTGGTACAACTTCAAAGGTTTGACACGGTGTCTCAATGAATTCTCCATCCATCTCTACGTATTTGAACGATTTGAGGTGGCTTACCATAAAATATTCCTCTCCACAGACGGTGACAATTCTTCCCTTGACCGGGTACTTGAGTTTCTAATGGAGAGTTGATATTACTGCCCCAGCTTTATGGATCCAAGGGCGACCCAACAAACAAGAATAGGCAGGATAGATATCCATGATGTAGAAGGTGGAATTGAAAATTTATGAGCCCACCTGGATTGGAAGATCTACCTCCCCATGAACTGTCCTTTTTGATCCATCAAAGGCCCTTACGATGATATCACTTAGTTTCAAGACCAAACCTTCACAGTCTAGACGGTCTAACGCCCCTTTGGGTAGCTCGTTTATAGACGAACCAGTGTCGACCATAACATGTGCTAGGGTGGTCCCCTTGCACTCAATAGAAACATGTATAGCTTTATTGCGGTTCTTCCCAAGCGGTGTTAGATCTGCGTCTGAGAACCACAAACCATTATCAGCCGTCAGGCTTGCCACACAATTCTCAAATTGGTCTGTTGTGGTCTCATGAGGGACATGAGCCTTCTTCAGGAATTTGATTAATGCCCGAGCATGGGCATCTGAACAGAGTATTAAAGACAACATATAAATCTTAGAAGGGGTTTGCCCCAACTGTTCCACAATCTTAAAATCGCTTCTTTTTATTATTTTCAAGATTTCTTCCATCTCACAAGCGGAAGGTTCTCCATCAGCAATGTCCTTTGCGAGTATTTCTGTTATGACAGGCTCAACAACCTTCTCCTTCCCTCTTGTATCAGTACTTGGCTTAGTGACAGTGATGCGGATGGGTACCTTTGTAACAACTGGTGGTAAAATATTGGGTGAAAAGATCCTCCCAGTTCGGGTTACCTTACTTGAGCCAGTTATGTTACCGACATTGTCAGCTTTGTCTTCTTTGATCCAAGCGTCTTATTTTATCCCATGATAAAACACCTCAGCACCATAGTTCAATGGCACTGCCTTGTTTGAAGAGTAGGGAATTGGTCCGGGATTGGTAATTATTAAGGTAGCAACAGTTGGTTCATTTGAAATCCTGGTAGGAACTTTGGAGGAGATCCTAAGAGGCTTGTTTGAGATGGTGATAATGGAGAGATCTTCAAATTTTTAGTCAAACTTTTGGCAAGCAGAGTCTTCTCAAATAGGATTTTGTGGCTATCCATCTGGCGTTGAATGCCTTCATTTAGCCCTTCGCATCCATTGAGTTGTTTGGCACAACAAACATAATCTTTCACACAGCCAGGGAAAATCCCGGCTTTCAACAAATTCTTTTTGATGATATTCAGCGGATAGTCAAGTCTTCAATAGAGGCAACACAAATTATATCTTCAACAACATTAACACCCATGCCATGATTTGGCATAGGCGCGGTGATTACGTTCAGATTTGGAGGAGGATCAAATTCAATAGTCTTGTTATCAATCAAATCCTGAATTTTATTCTTCAAGGTCCAACATTGGTCAGTCTCATGCCTGGGGCTACTTGAATGGTAAGCATATTTGGCGTTCGGGTTATACTTTGGTGAATAGGTATCTGGGTTGGCAGGAGGATCGTGCAATGTCACTAAATTAGCCTTTAGCAAATGTTATAGAGCTTGAGATAGTGACATGCCTAATCTCGTGAATTATCTTCTCGGGGTTTCAAAATGTTGATGTTTGCAGATGGTTTTTGAGTAGGAGTTAGATTGGAGATTTAGACAACATTAACAGACGGATGATCATTCTTCTTGGTACGGGCCCTTTCCCCGTACACATCATTGATTTCCTTCTTTGTAGCAAAAGGTTTCTTTACAGGATTGGAAGTGGAGGCGGATGCCATAGGAATCTTCCCGCTTTTGATGCCGCTTTCAACTTTTTCACCGGTTAAGATCAGCTCGGTGAAACCGGAAGAAGAACAACCAACCAATAGATTAAAGAATGGACCTGATAAAGTTCCCATAAACATGTTAATTTTCTCCCTATCAGTCAAAGGTGGTTGAACCCTACTAGCAAGGTCTCTCCACTTTTGTGCATATTCTTTAAATCCTTCATTCTTCCCCAATGTCATATCTTGCAACTGAACTCTTGTCGGCGCCAAGTCGGAATTATACTGGTACTGATGGTAGAAGGCGGTAGCTAAGTCTTCCCAAGTATTGATGCGGGAACCATCCAACTGGTAGAACCATTCTAGTTATGTTCCGGTCAAGCTCTCTTGAAAAAGTGAACCCATAGTTTCTTATCAGCGCTGTGCGACTGTATCTTGCGCACATAAGATTTCAGGTGAAGTTTTGGACAAGAAACTCCATCGTACTTTGCAAATAATGGTATTTTGAATTTGTGGGGAATAACAACCCCAGAGATCAAACTCAAATCATCAAAATCTAAACCGGGGACGGCTTGGATCTCGACGGCTTTCAACCTGTCTTCTAACTGCTTATACTTGACATCGGTGGGTGGATACTGCTCGTCAAAATAATCATCATTAGACACTTGATCATTAATACAGTTAGCCTGGGTACTCTTAACCTTAGCAATCTGATTCTCGTCTTCTTCAAATGAATCTTCTACTACCGGGATCTGACAAACCGACTCTTTGAACCTTCTACCCATGTTGACCAGGGCTCTCTTCTTGGATTTCTTCTTAACTGCCAACAACGCCATCATATCTTGCTGCCCCTTGGCTAGGGCCATTAGAGTCTCTTGGAACTGAAAGTTTTGTGCCTGAAGACCCTTCATAGTTTTCTCTAGATCTATCTTGCTGAAATAAACAACAGAAAGATAAGGAAACATGTTATGTGAAAACCTGTCATGGTATGATGCATGGAAGATGTAAATGCAAATGATTTCAAGTATTTATGATATTTAAATTTGTATAGACAAAGCATGATCAAACGTAAAATTTCATTAATTAGTTCAAAATGATTACATCATGCCTCTTGGGCTTATAGAATAACTCTCTAAGATAAAAAGACTGAACGCATCCTCTTCGGTGCAAGGTAGGAGTTCACACTTTGCTCTTCTTGTAGCTGCTTTGTAAGCTCCAAAACCCTCTTATCACTAGCGTAGAATTGAGCTTCAAAGTATCTCGTTCTTCCTTTAGTTGAATCCAACCTTTTTGCAAGTCTTCGAGAGAGGTAGGTATGCCGAGATGAAGGACAGTGTACGGAACATCCCCTTCGACCACAGGTTCCATGATGACTGGTAAGATGGAAGGATAAGGCATCACAAGTTTCTGAGCACGAGCTCGTACCCACCTAAGGTAAGGCTCGAGGGGAATGGAATTCTTGTGTCTCAGTGTCTTGCTATCCACTTTGCTCACCATCCTCCAAGCTCGCATAAACCTCGGATGGCAGCTTTGATCGTCGCTTTCGTAGTTGAATACCACTCCTTGGATGAGCATATCATGTGGGCCATACCTTCGGGCATAACCAAACTGTCGTAAAGCTAAGCAAGTTTTGTAAGTGATACCTCCCCTAATGCCAAGCAAATGGACATTAGGGAATTCCCCACTGTTGTACCCCAATTTTTTTCCCTAAGATCCCTCATCATGCTTTGTACATTTTGCACATAGGATTAGTCTCGTGGTTATAAGATCGAAGAGTTTTGGCATTAGGGTTTCTCTCTGTGGACTAAGGTTGTCATATTCTTCATGCTGACCCAGCTAGTGCTCTTATCATTCTTGGTACAATATTAAGGTTTTGGATCTCAAGCAGGATAGACGCCTTCGCTATCGGGTTTCCTTGAGATACAATTTTTTCTTGATCAAGGTTCTTTCGAGGAATAAAGGCATTAGGGCCTAACTCAGCCAGAGAATCAGGATTTCTCTTCATTTTGTTTGAGCTTGGTAGTGATTCTTCTATGGAGGTTTATTGAGTTAAAGTCTCACTTCAAGGCTACATTGAGCGCTACTCTTCCCTTACTAAAAGATTGCTTTGAGTTTTATCAAGTTTAGATATGTACTGTTGGGTAAGCTATGGGTTAGGAGCTCATTCAGCTTGTTTCATCAAATGGAAGTTGGTCGCTTCAAATGCAAGATGACTCGAATCTGTGGATTTAATTGAGATTCAGGTACATAACCTTCTTAGGTCTATCTGACGTATCATGCATCATTAGTCAATAGTTTGGCTTGGGATCAGGGATTTCAAGGAATTAGGGTTGTTGTATGGCTTTAAGGCTCTCGTCTTCACTCAAGGAATCAATTGGTTTCATCATCAATCATGGTCGTTGGAGCTAGGGTTTTTGTGTTCGGGGTCACTTAGAACTTTATCCTCATCAAGCTACAAAGATCATCAAGTTCTCCACCAAAGGGTTGTGACTTGTTAATGCATGGATTTTCATAAAAACCTCAAATAGAGACTTTGCAAGCTAGGGCTGGGGCCTTCTCAACATCTCGATCACATCTTGAGAGGATTAGGGTTTTATCCCTAGTGCTTGTGCTTATTAATTCAGTTAAGGTTCATCAGAGGTGCTCTCTTCTTCTCCAAGTATCCTTTTCAGCCTCAAAGGTTCTCCAATGCATTTTTGTCGTGCTGAAGTGAAATGCAAGTGCAAGTAATAGCAGGGGAGGTGAACTTATCGACTCATTCAGATTAAGGAAATTCTGGTTCTCATCATTGTTACTTGTTATTGGAAATATAAGTTGGTTTGGAATTGAGATTGAATGAGAATAATTGATCTGGATCTATTGATTGGTGAATGTTCATTCAAGTCGCCTAATGTGTTTAGGTATATCGAGTTTTTCTTGCAAGATTGAAGAGTTTGTGGATAAGGTTTTCTTAAGAGGTATTCAAGTGCCACTCATCATTGTTCAAATCTTATTTTGCATAGCCAAAGGTTCCTTCAAAAGCAAGACATAGGGATTCATACATGGGTGCAAAGTCAAAGGAAATTGTGAATTCGAGTTCTAAACTTAGAGAGGAAAATCATGTTGAATCTTTTTCCAAAGATTCATGAGGCAATACATCATTGTTGTACCCCAAAATTTGCCCTCCCATATTCCTCAAGATATGATCTTCAAAGGGCTCAAGATTGTTCAAGGGTTGTACAGGCAAACCACCTCCTAAGACAGCTGAAATTAGGGTTTTGGTTCTTTCAAGGAATTTGGGGTTTTCAATGGTTCAATCAAGTCTCATATGCCTCTATACATCCTCAATCACCTACATGCCAAGTTTCAAGGTTCACAGTGCCAATTTGCACAGTCAAAAGCTCCATTTGATCTACAGTCAACTGCAAGGGCAAAATGGTCATTTTGCAGTCAAAAGTCAGAATTTTTGGTCAACATCTTATTTTGAGCTCACAATCATCATTTTATCAAGTCTTGATCATGATTCCACAAGGATAGCTCAAAGATCTTCAAGATGCAAAAAGTTACTATTTTTGGACAGTAGAAAAGTCAATTGTATCTTGACCAGGGCATAACTTTTTCATGGTTCATCAGAAAAATTCCATCCAATGCTCATTTTGAAGGGGATGCAATTTCCTACAATCCATCTTCACACTCCAAGATCATAAAATTCTCTCACAAAAAGTTATCAATTTCCACATTATAGGTTAAATTCAAAAGTCAACAAAAATGCACTTTAAGTCAAAGGCCATAACTTGAGATTGGTAAATCCAAATGACATGGGACCAAAGGCATTGGTTAGAGGACTTCAAGACCTTTCCAAAATGTCCAAGAACATGTTCATATGATCAAAATTGAGCAAATTATGAATTGGAGAAGTTGGGAAATTTTTATGAATTTGCAAAAGTCAACTTTGCTCAAAACATCTTATTTTTGCTAATGGGCCTCAAATCTCTTCTTGAAACTTCATCCATGGCCTATGCACGACCCATCAAGCTTAATTGAATTTATTTTCTTATTTTTTATTAATTAATTGGATTTTAAATTGATATTAATTCATTTAATTAATTTAATTAATTTAAATTGTAGGAAAATACAAAGATTTGGTTTTTCAATCTTTTTGTGAAGCAAATATGACCTAAAAAGGCTGGCAATTTCGTGCACCAAGTCAAAGATGCAAAATCTCCAAAATTGGCAACTTTGTTCAATCATGAAAATGCAAAAAGATTTGATTTTCAATCAAATATTCAATCATCATTGCAATGGATTCTTGCTCAAGATTTTAACCTAATTCCATTCCTCTATATATATGCAAGTAAACCCTAACTCATGGACACGCGAGAAAGCTGCAGAAAAGAGGCCATAACATATTGAGAAAATTCAAGAAAAGTTGAAACTGACGTTTGCATTCTAGGGCAATTTAAAGACTTTTGTTGATTCTAATACACTGCAGGAGGTTCCCAGAACGTGTTACAATCAAATTCCAGCTTCAAAGCTCAAGAAATCACTGAGAACAGAGCCACGGTTTGAAGCTTTTTTCTAGAATCGTATTGTCTATTTCATGCGCATTTAACATATTTTCTTGGTTGTTTTGCATTGCTAGGAATCATACAAAGCTAATGGTATAGATTAATTGAATTGAAACGCCATAAATCGCAAGATGCCATGAACGGTTTTCTAGGGTTCTTGAGTTTGAAATTGGGGCTTTCTAAACCCAGAAAAATTAAGACTTGTAAGGCACATGGATAGAATCGTTAAACCCAGATGAACGTGATTCAACCCTCGCGAAATATTTATGTAAACCACAGCTTTATTCGCTATTTTTCCTTACTATAGTTTGTGGGGGTTAAAAACCCCCGCTATCTAATGTTTGTTTTTGCAGAACGAAGGAAGAAGATGATGATGTGTTGATACATCATTGGACCATTTGAATAAATACGCGCGTTTTTCTTTTGTAAAGCATATTGTTTGGTTTATCAATATATTAATTGCCTGTTATTATAATAACAAAAGCATGCAAGTGGCGTAGTGGTTAAGCGCTTGTCCAATGAACATGGGGACCTGGGTTCGAACCCCAGGTCCCCCAAAACATTTGTTTCTATTTTTCTTCACATGATCATATGCAGGTTCCAAAGTGAGGTCTACCATATACCTCAAATTTCAGCACGCCATGTGTCTCTAAGCCTGGATCCAGTGGTCATGAGTGGAAGACTATCATACTCCCAGTCAACCATGCGCATGGAGGATCTCAAAAGTCAAACAGGCTTGAGTAAGTGGGCTTCAGAATTACAAACACACCTCCAGAATTTGGCCCAACACCCCTTCAAGTTTATTCCTTTTCTCTTCTATTTTTATTTTCTTTTATTCTAATTATTTACTATAATTATTATTATTACTTAAATTAACCAGATTAATTTTTCATAATAAATTCAGAAAATAATATTTTTATTATTATTATTATTTAAATTAAATTCACCCTTAATTTATTATTTTTATAAATAAATACTAACAAATTAATTTAGTCTTTTTAATTAGGTTAACTTTAATATTTTTGCAATAAATAAAATAACATAGAATTAGGGTTTTTACTAACTTTTGACTATTTTTTTTTATTTATTTCCTTGAGACATTAAAAAACCAAAAAAATATTTCTTTTTTTATTAATTAATTAGTTTTAGGATTAACTTAATTTAATGCCAAATAACAAAAACTTTCTTCTTTCTCAAAAAAAGGGTCAAAACCCTAAGGGCTTCCCCGATTCAATTTGCTTTCGCGCGTACGCTTGTTTTATTAATTTTTGATCCATATTTATGTAATTGCTCAGAGGATGTAATAGCTTTAATTAGGACTTTTTATCGCTTTCCTTTAATTTCCCGCAATTTTCTTTTCAAGGGTTTGCTTTTGGCGATGTAAATACCCGACGCCTTGTAATAGTTTAGTTTACTTTCCCGCAAACTATTAACTGTTAGATGTATGTTAATTAGGCTATGCATGACAAGACTTCTCTCTTAAAATAAAATCAATCATAGCTCACCATAACATGTGCAAAGATAATTTAACTGAATCCTGACACACTCGCACATGCCACTCCTAGGGTACGCCTCACTTGGTTGCCTCGACGTGGTCATTGAGTATAGGGTGTTTTAGAGGTCTCCCTCATGTCTAAAGATCCCAGTTGCCTCGAAACGGTTGCCTCGGATAAAAACGATCTAAGACATTAGGGTTACCGCTAAGGCGTCCTACTATTGCTTTGGTGACCACATGTCCCTATAATCGAATTGACCCGAAACTCCAACGACGGTGCTACCTACTTCTCAATAGTGGGATAGTATTGTCTAAAGGACATTTACACAGCTTAATTTCTTTTGAGTAGGTAGAGGTTTTCAGGTACTTGCTCTTTCAAAACAAGAATACTTTTCGCACTTACACTCTTTTCAAAACAAAGTTTTCAAACAAACGCTTCGTACACTCTTGAGGACTGATACAAGAGTTAAAATGAAGTTTTCAAACAAAACTTTTCAAAACCCACAAACACAAGAAAAGCAAAACATTTTGAAAACACAGTGAGCAAGTACCTAAGAGCCCGTGGATAACCACGGATAGAAAGGGTGCTAACACCTTCCCTTTCTATAATCTACCTCCCGAACCCGAGAAACATCTCGAAAAGGAATTTTGCTGTGCTTTTGTCCTTTCCTTGTTGGAGAAAATAAAAGACGGTGGCGACTCTTGCTTACCGCGACATACGCGAACCAGCATTAAAAGCAATCAGTTCTATTTCCACCGATCACAATCATCATACATTTTCCAATTGTCATGGAAATTTCAAGTAGTTACAAAATATCATGGTTCATCCAAGTTTACCATGTTGCTTCCCAAGTTTCGATCATAATTCCATTTATACATTAGAAATGATCCAGAACCGTTTTAATATTCCATTCAAAAACCATCCTTCCATTACAAAGCCGGTCCAAGTACACTATTGTCAATTTGACCATTCCCTTACAAAAATACATATCAAATTCATATGGAAATACCCAGAATCTACATATTCTAAACCTAAGGATCTAAGCTTTACATTCATTAATCTTTATGGCCATGTACATGTTGCTTCGATAATCTTCATGCCTCATATCGCTACTGATATAGCGCCTTCCTTGCCTAAAACCTGTACGAAACATCACAGAAAAAACCTGCAGCCCTGCATATTAATCACAGGAAAAACATGAAATCAGTCTGTAACCAACAAACCGAACTGAACCGTATATATAATAGAGAAAACAGAAGCCATGATCCTACATTATTAAAAATAGGTCCATAGCCCTGCAACCACAAAATCGGTTCAAAAAAAATACTGAATTCATAAGCCCAAAGCTCTTCTCAACCACCTACAAAAGAAAAGGGAATGTCCAATTACAGCAGCCCATACAAATCCCAGAATGACTGCAAATCCAAATGAAGAAAAATGCCATATTACTGCATTCCTAAACTACCCTGCATATTTCAGAAAAGTCAGAAATTAAACCAACATCCAACAGAATTTTAACAAAATCCTAAAACAGAATCCAAACAGAATTTTAATCCTAACTGAAACAGAATACCCAACCAACTTCTAACTGATACAAAACCAACTGTAACAAAAATCCAAAACAAGTTTCAACTAATTTTTTTTCTTGCAGACTGTCTCTCTAATCCCCATCCATCTATTCTATAACAAATTTTCAAATCAACAGTTCAGATCTTAGTCCATCTAACTAACTTTTCTAGATCTAAGAAATATAATAACAGAAAATTACCTGGCATAGGGGGGGTTTTTGATTCGGTAGAAAGATCACACCTTCTTCTTCTATCGCTTTTTCTTGATTCTCATCTTCATCTTCATTATTATCATCTATCTTCACTCTCTCTCTCTTGAATCCTCATTTCACCATTCTTCATTTTCACGAAAAAAATCACCAAAAAAAACTCAAAAAGCTCTACAAATCCCTCTCGATCTTTATCTTCAACCTTTCGTTTCCACCTTCACCTCGGCAAAAACCTTCATCAAAATCTTGCAATCTTTTTCTGCATCACAACAACAACAGACACGTTAAAGCTCGCACCTCAAGAACGATAGTGAGCAAAGGAAGATCAGGGGAAGATTCTGGAACGAGGTAGCATACATGAACCTTCTATGTTCTTCTCGTCGGTGTTCTCGCATAGGAATAAACGCCAGATATCTTTCTGACTCATATATCCACCATCTGTTATCGTTTTTGTCACGTGAGGTCGGCGAAAAGAGTGAGATGAATTCAATCCAAACAGGGCAATGATGAAGATGCCATTACAGAAGTGAAACCCAAGCATAGATAGAGTGATGATCACAAGGTGGTGATGAACGGAATTCAATGGAGGCGCTGAAAGATCAGAAGAGAAAGATCAGAGATTATGGCCGACGCCATTATAAAGGTATGATAACAAAGGAGAGACTAAGAAGATGCGATTATGGTATCGGTCGGTGATGAGCGAGCATAAGAAGACGAAGATCTAGTATGGCCTTCGCGTGTGTTTGAAGGAAAAGAGGAGAATGAAATCTATTTCACGTGAAATATGAAACGTCACCCCCTTCTTTCAACCCTAATTCCTTTCCATTATTTAATATGTTTTAATATATCAGTTTTATTTAATAATTGAATTTAAATGCTGAAAATGGGTGGATGTTGTATAAGGGTTTATGGACCGAAGTTGCACCACTTAGGCCCATGTCACGCCATTTTTGGCATCTAATGCTGAAGGTGAAAAAAAATTTGTTTTTATTAGACTTAGCCAGCTTGGGCCTAGCACCAATTTACTACGCTGCACTCCCCAGTTCAGCCATACACCCCCTGATCAATTATACTTCCTATGTCCTTTTTTAGATTTTGTTTAGTTTAAATTTCTTTTATAATAAAAATAATAGGAAAATACATATAATAAAAAACAATAAGAAATATAGATCTTGGGGATGCCTTTCATCGTTTTAGGTAATAAACTAAAAAATCAATAAATTTGTTGGATTTCTCATTTGATTTTTTAGAAAATTTATTTCTGAATTTTTCGATAACTTGAAAATTGCGATTCACCTTTGTTTGTTGAGTTGAGTCTTATGCAGGTTCATTATTTGATATGCGGATGTGTTTTAGATTTCGATTGTGATTTATTTTCACATCGACGAAGTTTCAACACCTATTCCAAATATTCGAACTCTGATTGTTTGTTTGTTGATGCCAGCTCGTACGAAGTATCTCAGACTTATTTACTTTTGTTGCACTTTTTGCGGACGTCATTGTTCGTTTGGTATTATACTGCTTCCAAGTTATATTTCCGCACTTATCGCTTTTCTAGATATCATGAGAAGTAGGAAATAAAGAGCGTGCCCTCGAAGTCGCTGTTTAAAGACCTGTAGCAGGCATTCCGCACTTCATTTCTTATATATATATTGTGCTTGTGTTTGCTTCCTTTCTTGTTAATCGATGAGTCACTCAATTTAGAAATTGAGATCACGACTTCGCTCTCAGTGCATGCTCCCTATAGGATTTTACCGCTTTCCTTTATTTCTTGTTGATCGATGAGTCACTCAATTTAGAAATTGAGATCACGACTTCGCTCTCAGTGCATGTTCCCTATAGGATAGTTTTGTTAGACTTTCTTTGGCATGCTAACTTAGATAGGATCCCTCATTGTATGATAACATTAGGTTAGAGATAAGTTAGTTTCCCTTAGATGTTTTCTTCCCATTTTTTTTGCATAATTGCACTTAAAACTAAAACTTCTTTTTTTTCTTGGCAAATGTATAAAAATTGCTAATCATACAAAAATTCTTTTCATGGTAAAAAATACCAACCAATCCATTTCTTTTCGCCATTAGGCTTTTCTCTTCTAAGAGCATGTTAGCTCCTTTCCGCTACAGGTCGTAAGTCTCCAAAGGTCGACCAGCGGTGGAATGATCGAATGCAACATTGTTCATTTAAAAAAATACAAACAAACAAAATATATGAGCCAAACTACGGTAGCTCTGATTCCTCAAAAAGGATACGTAGGCATTGGGGTAGGGCCCAAGCGAGTATGTGATACGGTGGGAGAACTGACTTGGGATTTTGCGTTTGTGTTCGCAAATGTTTCGGTTTAGCAAGAGTCACCACCGACTTTTTATTTTATCCTAAGGAAAGATCAAAAAGCACAGGAAAGACCTTTGAGATGTTTTCTTGGGTTCGGGGAGTAGATTATAGAAAGGGAAGGTATTAGCACCCTTTCTATCCATGGTTATCCATGGGCTCTTAGTTACTTGCTTAGATCACTTGCTTTGCTTTTCAATTGTGTTGTGGAACTCAATCTGCAGGGAGTGCCCTGTTTTGCCAAATGAAGATGATTTTGAGCTATGGGAGGTTTCAGGACTCAAAGGCTCGTGTTTTAGGTTCAATGTAATGTGTAAAAGTTGTCTCAAAAGCTTGCACAAGTTGGTTCTATCTGATGTTCTTATTCTAGTGTTTTGGACATATTTCTTATATATGAAGCAAAGATGTGTAAGTTCTGTTTACAGGCATGTACAAGCCATCTTGTATGCTTCACACAATCCTCTAGGCCCCTCTAATCCATGGATTTGGTTTGCAGTCTCAGATCTTTGTTCAAGGCTCAATGCTTAGTGTTTTGACATAAAGCAACTTTTGCAAAAATGGCAATATACCTTTTACTATTTAGGGCTTAATTTTGTAGGTAATGTCCATATGAACAAGATAATCCTTCAACTCAATGGTTATGCATTAAATTATGGAGTGTAAACTGGTTTTGAGGCCTGCAAGCTAGCATCAAAAATGCTGATTTGAAAATGCAAGTTTGTATGAACATGTATTGGCCATGGACAAAAGTGAGTTTTTGCCAACTTTGAGAATTCGATTCTCTCTAACCACAAGGGTGTTTGAGGAGTTCTTGGACAATTTGGAAAGCTTGGAATATGTAATACAATCCATATTTGCAATGCAACTTGAAAATCCAAGTGGAACCATGTGAAAAATGGCCAAGAAGATGGGTCAAAATCCTGCCTAGATTAGGGTAAATTTTCTCTAAGTTAAAAGTTTTAGGTACCCTTGTTCCAAAATTCATAACTTGAGATACAAGCTTCTTTTGAGAAAACTTTGTGAATAAAAGTTGTAGACTTTGTGATGGACCACAACTTTCACGTTGCAAGTTTTGTTTGAATCCATTTGCATCTTGGTGAAAAAATGGGACAAAGTTAGGAAAAAAATAAGAAAATTTCATAACTTAGAAAATTTCTAAGTTATGAAATTTTTCATTTTAAACCCTAATTTGCATTTTTGGGTTTCTTGATGAACAAGTTTCATAATTTGACATGTCTTGATGAAAAATAACTCTTAGCACTTGATTTTGACCAAAAAGTCAAAGTTTGACTTTTTAGTGTACAGTCAAAATTTGATCAGTTGACTGAAAAATTCATCTGTCAATCCTAGGCATTTGAGATCTTTTGAACTTGTTGAATGGGTCAAGACAATGTCATTGAGTCCTTGAGTCCATATGTGAGCTTGGTTTGCCATTGGTTAAGTCAAACAGTCAAAAATTGCCTTTGTGCAGTCAAAACCCTAAAAATGACCATTTTGCCCTTTTGGTGATCTGATCAAATTTCTTGTGGAATTGTGATCCAAACTTGATCAAATGACCTATATGAGTTCATAATGTTGATGTGGGTCAAATTTCATGAGGTTTGACTGTCAATTGGCCACAGTTGACTTTTTCCCAAATACAGCTGATTTCTAGGTCAACTGTCCAATTGACTGGGCAAAAATTTGAATCAAGGCTTGAAACTTGGTATGGATAAACTTGTGAGTCCAACATGAAGTATGAAAGTCACTTTGGGCATTGTAGGCCAAAACATCACTGTGCAAACTCAAACCCTAGTTTAGGTCAACAGTGCAAGGAAGTGTCTTGAGCAGAGCAAACCCTAGCTTGATCTTCAGTTCCAAGAGTCTTGTGATGAGAAAATGTTGGTGAAATGGGAGGGAAAATTTTGGGGTACAACAGAGTACAATTTTATTTTACATACATTCTTTCTCTTTTCTTTTGCATGCATTCTCTCTTAGTTTATAACCTTAAGCATTAGATTGAACACACCCTTTGATTAGAATAACGAGAGTGGATCCCATAGAGTACTATGGACGTGTGGGGTGCTAATACATTCCCCTCGCGTAATCGACACCCTTACCCAATCTCTCGGTTGCAAGACCTTGATTTCCCCCTTTAGGTTTTTCTTCGATGATTTTCCTTTCCCTTTCATATGGGATAAATAAATACTCGGTGGCGACTTCATTGATTTTACCGCTACAGAAAATTGGCAACTTCACTGAGGAATGTTGATTTGTCAACCTATTGCTGGTCCATCCTGTGAGTCACTCCTAGCTCCCGTTTTTCTTTTCTTAGGGTGTTTATCATTATGATTTTATGGATTATTCATTTGTATATGTTTGAGCGTATGTTTGCATTGCATCTTTATTGTTATTTGTTATATTGTTGTTGTGCTGGTTTCTCTGTTTCTTGATGGGTGGGATGTTACTATGAGGTAAAAGGCCCAATACCCAGGCCAAGAGGAAACCACATGAACACTAGGAATAGAGTGGAACATGAACGGCTAGTTGACTTAGGTTTCACTATGCCGCCATGTCGTCCATGCTCAAATAAGGTACAAATGAGGGGCTATCGTTTTCACGTAGGTGATATGGCGATAGTTTTTCAGGAGTACCCTCGATTCTGAGTTACCATTGACCTTACCATGACCTAGTCATTACCCGTGAGTGGGGAAGGAATAATCTTTACAGGTACAGATGGTGACTATACATGCTCCGTTGGTGACTCTGATTATACTGATGACTTTAATCCTTGGTATTCTGAATTGGTCCGGACCTTTGATCTTATTACATATGACAGTGGTTCTGTTATCAGTTAAGCAATTATCCAGTACCGCAGAAGCTTTGATCCCATATGTTTGAACACATAGCATGTTAATATAATTATCAGCATACATGTTTCTTTTTTGTGTTTCCAAATGTTACTTCCTTGATTCCAATTGTTAATACAAAAAATAAACATAAAAAATATAATAAATACATGAAAAAAGAATATATAATAACATTGTGGCTTAATAACTGGAATCAAAGTGTATGAACTTTTGGAAATAAGAATATGGCATTTGTATTGCATGTCATGCATCATGTTTCGTTTGACTATGCATTTCATGAGTTCCACAGAAGTCTTACCCAAGGTCCTCTGGTCGCTTGAAGCAAGTTACCTCATCAGTACAACACTCGTGCTAAGGGAAGATGGAAAGCATTAAGCAGGAGATTTTTGAACTCCGCAAAGAGATAACTACTTTGAAAGCTGATATGGAATATCTAACTGCTTTGGTTAAAACTTTGGTCGCCGCCCAAGTCAATCCTTATAGGAAGGAAGAAGAGATGGCAAAAATATTCACAGAAACTCTGAAATCATTCTTTCATGAGAAGGTGATAGAGAAAAGGATAATGTGAGAGTACTCCTAGAAGAGAATGTCCGAAAGGAATGCTTCTGTCTTCAAGAGTGTTACGAAGTTGTTTTTGGAAACTTTGTTTGAAAAGTGTTTGGTGTGAAAAAGTTTGATTTTTGAGCAAGTACCTACTAGTAACTACCTACTCGAAAAAGAATCGTTTATGTTCTTATTTCCTTTAGACAACACTATCCTACTATTGAGAAGTAGGTAGCACCGTCGTTGGAGTTTGTAAGGGTCAATTCGTAAGGGACGTACGATCACTAAAGCAATGTTAGGACATCTTAGTAATAACCCTAATGTCTTAAGATCATATTCAAGGCAACATTTCCGAGGCAACCTTTCCGAACGGGACATTTGATCTCTGTTAGAAAAGAGGGCGACCACTAAAATACCCTATACTTAATGACCGTTTACCGAAGGCAACTGAAGTGAGAGTATACCCTAAGAGTGCGCATGCGCGAGTGATTGATTTCAAATTATTATCTTTGCACATTAGGGTTTCTAGCTATTTTAAATTTACATGCAATCTTGTCATACAATCCTATTAACATACATATAACAGTTAATATTTGCAAGAAATAAAATGCGGAAAAGTAAAAACTACGCTATTACAAGGCTTCGGGGGAGGGATTAATTACATAGTCAAAATTGGGTGAAAAAATAAATAAAAGCGGTAAAGGTCCTACTAATCATCTATTACATCCCAATATACAGTTACAATAATAAAATGAAGTGCGAAAGAATAATAACGCGCAAATTTGAAAAGACGTCTAAAAATCCTAAGATATAAAAAAATCTTTTTGTTGCTTTTTGTTTTAATTTATAAAAATGGTTTAAGTTAAAAAATAATTGATCTAGATCTATATTTAAAAAAAGATAATTATTAAAGAAACATGAAATTTAAATAAAAGAAATTAATTCTATGTTTTTTTTGGTATTTTTGTTACGAAAAGGAAAATGAATTAAAATGAAATTAAACCTAAGTTCTATTAATTTTAATTTTAAAAAAATTTAAAGTGTTTAGTTAATTAATTTACCAAAATAAAAATTTAATTAAGAAAAAAATCCTAAATCTATTTTTATGTGATTTTTATATTTGTTTATTGATAAAAATAAAAAAAGGGATTAAAAGAAATAAATGAAATGAATAAAACAAGAAAATAAAGATGGGCCTAGTAGCAAAAGTAAATAGGGGGTGCAATCATCCGAAATCCCTAGGCCCGAATCTTCGAAAGGTTCATGCTCTAACTATGGTGTTTTTTTATTCTTGCGTGGAACCTATGATTCAACCATCCATAATTGTTCTATATAAACTCAAACAAACGTTAGCATACCATAAAATGTGATTAAAATTAGAGATTCGAAGTTTAAAATTTTACCAAACCGGTGTTGGCAAATGGGGGCATGCTAGGCGTGTGATGGATTGCTCTTGGGCCTTGTAAGACTCCTGAGGATTTCAAGAGGATGGTTTGAGGCTTGATGTCAATTGAGAGAGACCGGAACCTCGAGATATGACTTGCACCAATTCTTTGATTTCTGGAGAGCTTTTTGAAGAGCTTTTAGAGAGCTTTTTGAAGAGATTTTTGAAGAGATTTTTGAGAGCTTTTTAGAGAGGAATTTTGTGTCCTTCAAGCTTGTATGGCTCTATATTTACAGATTAGAATGATGAGACAAGAAAGCATGGAAAGAATCTCCCTCATAATGTTGTGTTTTAAGACCATGATCAAAATTTTAAAAAAATCCCATATTTGATTATTTTATGCCATTTTCACATGTGGATGAACCTGTACATATTTGAAGGGTTATTGCACGAAATCAATTGACATAAACCAGCATAAAACTTGCCCAAAATGGATTTACATCAAAATTTACATTATTTCTATTATTTATTTATTTAATTCTGAATTTTAATGAATAAAATATCAAAATAAATAACATAAATAGTAGAAAATGTATGGGTGGGCTTAGAGGTCGTGGACCATGTTAGGAATGAGTTTCAAACTTGAAAATATAGTCCCATTTGGAAAAAAAATCCAAGTTTGGTCAATATTTGCTTCATGCATTTTTTCAAAAATTGTCCAACTTTGACAATGCATATCTCTCTCAATTTTAACCTTATGAGGGTGTTCTTGGACTTTTTAGAAAGCTTAGGATGTCCCCTAAGCAACCTCTATGGTTTCATCTCAATTGAGTCTTCCATGTTCATTTATGAAGCTTTGACAAAAAAGGTATTTTTGTTGACTTTTCAAAATGACCTATAATGTCCAAATTCATATCTTCTTGTGAGTGCATATTTTGAACTTGGGATATGAATATTAATGTAGGTAATTTCATCCTATTCAAAATGAGATTTGGATGGGTCATTTCTGATAAAGTATAAGAAAGTTATGCTTGGTCAAAGTTGAGTTGACTTTTCCTACAAAATCCTAATTTAGCAACTTTTGGGTTTTGATGAATTGTGAGCAATCCTTGAGGAATCATGATCAATCCTTGATCAAATGATGAATAATACTTCAAAATAAGGATGTTGACCAAAAATCTTGAAGTTTGACTGTATGTGGGCCACAATTGACTTTTGCCCTAGCATAGTCAATTTTCAGGCCTTTGAGCAATTGACTGAGCAAACTTCCTCTGCAAGGCTTGAAACTTGACATGGATGATCTTGAGAAAATTTTAGGACAATGGTGAGAATTTGAGACCCTTTGGACTCAAGTATCTTGATGCAACATGAAACCCTAATTTGAGGTAGACTGCCTTAGGAGAGAGTTTGTCTGATCAACTGTTGGACTTCCTTGAGCAATTTGAGGATCTCACTTGAAATGTATTGAGAAATATGGGAGGGAAAATTTTGGGGTACAACAGCTGCCCTTGTTCAATCTTCTTAAACCTGGGTATGTAGATTGGCTTGTCTGCCTTTCGTGATCCGAAGGTTGAAGATGATTGAACACTAGAGTGCCCAGAAATTTGCACTCGCATGAAGTGGTACTGGCCTTGCAATATCGGGAATGGGCTTATAGATGCCATTTGGAGTTCGATGTCGGAAGATGGGCTTAAAGATTCCATCCGAAGAAGTGTCAATCGCATAAGAGATTCCTTTGCGGGAGCCCGTATACCTGTTATTAAGGAGGACTTCGTTGGGGATGCCAGTCTCTATCTTGAGAGAAATAGAGTTTTAGGAACTTCAGTTGTCCGTTACTCTACTGGGGAATCATCTCTTAGTCGAGGAGGTGAAAAATGAACTGGTATCTGGTCGTGCTCCAAGCTTTACAGTGATTTGCTGAGGAAAATAAGACTGACTGCTATTTGGTCGTGCTCCAAGTTTTACAGTGACTTACTGGGGAGATGAGATTAGACTTGCTATCCGGTTGTATTCCAGGCTTCGCAATTTCTCAATTCTTATCTCGTCGTGCTCCAGGCTTCAGAAGGAATCAAGTGGTTATCCGGTTGCATCCTGGCTTCAACTTGAGTTTAAGGCATACTAATATTTGGTCGATTTCCGGGTTTCATAGTAATTGGTCGGGCAAACTGCTATTTGATCGAATTCCAAGCTTTGCAGTACCTTATCATATTATCTGGTCGTGTCTCAGGCTTCACAGTGTCTTATACCATTATTTGGTCGATTCCAAGCTTCATGGTATATTGTATTACTATCTGGTCAATTTCCAGGCTTCACAATAACTTGCTGAGGGTTAAGCTATTTTCCGGTCGATTTCCAGGCTTCATAGATTGTATTTAAGATATACCACTATCTGATCGATTCCAGGCTTCGTAGTAACTGGAGATATCAAGATATTATTCGGTCGATTTCCGGGCTTCATAGCTTGAATCTGAGATATACCACTATCTGGTCGATTCCAGGCTTTGTAGTATTTTGGAGAAATCAAGATATTATCCGGTCGATTTCCGGGCTTCATAGCTTGAACTAGAATAGAAATCTTAGTATTGATTTGACTGAACCAGGGGAAACTTCAACTGGGAGAGAAATCTTAGTGTCGATTTGACTGGTCCCTTGAGAGGTCTCGGATTAACTTTGACTGGCATAGAAATCAGGGGAATCTTAGCGAAGATTCGGCTGGTCCAGACAAAAGTCTTAGAACATCTTCAACTAGAATAGAAACCTTAGTGTCGGTTTGACTGAACTAGAGAAAACTTGTGAGAACTTGATTACGTCTTTCCTTGAAAGGTAAAGAGTTAGTTGTATGCAATGTCATGATGTATGAAATGTATTGAGTAATGTTGTTCTCAAAATAAATGAGATTATGTTGTATGATGCATATGCGCATGCCATGATGTATGGATATGTAATGCCATTGTGATATTCTCCTGCTGGGGAGAATAAATCTTAGACTGCTGTTAGAGAGTACAAAGAGTTGAGTTCTTCGTTCTTGCTGGGGATAATGACCGAAGATGATTAGCTGGAGACTTGCGTCCGTTCTGCTTGAGAATAACCTTGTGGGAGACTGACTCTATGGGGAATAGGGATACTCTGTTGGAAGATCTGTTGATTTGGAGAAATAAACTCAGGTGGGGATGAACTTTCATTGCTGGAGAGAAGAGCTCTGTTGGAGATTGAGCTTCCAATGTCAGAGAAATAAACTCTGCTCGGGAGATGGCTTTATAAACTGCTCATGGTTATAAAACTCGACTGGGGAATGCAGATATCAGCTTTCTGAAGGAACCTGCTGGGATCGGAATTCCTGCTTGGGGATACAGAGGTCGTATCTTGGTTGTCTCGGCTCTGTGGAGAGTATGGGTTTCACTGGCTTGTATGTGATAGTGACTTTGCTTCCAACTGTCTCTGCCCCTTGTACCATGCTGGAAAAAGTACATGCGGAGATTTTGTGGATGGATTTATGTCGTGATTGTACTTGAACATGTATTTAATGATTGTCAGGATGACATCCGTCTCTGGATCGTATCTGAACTGTACTTGAAATATGTGTTGAATGAGTTTCAGAATGGCATCCATCTCTGGATCGTATCTGAACTGTATCAGAAAGCTGAATCTGAATGAGTATCAGAATGGCATCCATATCAGGAGCGTGTCTGAACTGTATCTGAAAGCTAAATCTGAATGAGTATCAGAATGGCATCTGTATCTGGAGCATATCTGAACTGTGTCTGAAAGCTGAATCTGAATGAGTATCAGAATGGCATCCGTATCTGGAGCGTATCTGGACTGTATCTGAAAGCTGAATCTGAATGAGTATCAGAATAGCATCCGTATCTGGAGCGTATTTGGACTGTATCTGAAAGCTGAATCTGAATGAGTATTAGAATGGCATCCGTATTTGAAACGTATCTGGATTGTATCTGAAAGCTGAATCTGAATGAGTATCAGAATGACATCCGTATCTAGAGCGTATCTGAATTGTATCTGAAAGCTGAATCTGAATGAGTATCAGAATGGCATCCATATTTGGAGCGTATCTGGACTGTATTTGAAAGCTGAATCTGAATGAGTATCAGAATGGCATCCATATCTGGAGCGTATCTGAACTGTATCTGAAAGCTGAATCTGAATGAGTATCAGAATGGCATCCGTATCTGGAGCATATCTGGACTGTATTTGAAAGCTGAATCTGAATGAGTATCAGAATGGCATCCGTATCTGGAGTGTATCTGAACTGTATCTGAAAGCTGAATCTGAATGAGTATCAGAATGACATTCGTATCTGGAGCTATCTGGACTGTATCTGAAAGCTGAATCTGAATGAGTATCAGAATGGCATCGGAATCTAGAGCGTGTCTGCACTGTATCTGAAAGCTGAATCTAAATGAGTATCAAAATGGCATCCGTATCTGGAGCGTATCTGAACTGTATCGATTCTGGTGCTCTTGCTGAATGCTGATCAAGGTATAAGTCTTCCACTGATAGACAGGAGATGGGACATAGTCGTACACTTTAATCCCTAACTTTTTCCTGGACTGTCTTTTCAGATTTTCAGTCCACCGGGATACCCTTTTTCGCCCAAGCTTCCTTTTCAGGTTTTCGGCTTGCCGGGTGTACATATCTTTTTTGTTTTAATCCCTAATTTTTGCCCGAACCCTTTTGGTTCGCCGGGATGCCCTTATTTTTGCCTAGGCCAGTCAACCTAGCGGGTCTTTGTTCATGCGTAGTATTTTCTGACTATGCCAATGTTTACCGGGTACGGAGAATTGTCCATAGTAGTAAGTGTTGCCGCACTGCCAGAAGATGCTTGTTTGATCATACAAGATTCATTGCTGGAATTCATGTCCAATTCCCCAAGTGATTCAGATGGAGATCTGCCCCTGGCTATTTGGCATCTTTGAGAGATTCCTTGAATCTTGACTTGACTGGCCTAGGTGATGGACAATGATCATGATGTGCCCCTTGGTTGGAAGTGTTTTTCCACTTGAGGTGATCCTTTTTACTGAGAAGGTTTTTTGTTCACTAGATATTCGTCATGTGAATTTCTCTGCTATTGAACAAATAGTCATATGCAAACAATGTTATTTTAAGAATGCAAAGTTTATGTCTGTCTTGAAGTTTGAAAATTCATTTTTTTGTAAAACAATTTTTTTTTGTAAAAGTGTGATGTCAACTCAGGATTTATAGCAAGTCCTACAGGAGTCAGAATACCTTTTGTAACAGTATGCTTTCAAACTAACCCATGCTTCAACTAGGACTTTAAAGGGTTATAACGTGGCCTGGTTCAGGGTTCAAGAAACAAAGGATAAAGGCTCAAAATTTATTTGTACCCACCCGCTCTTCGTGATGTTCTTCAGTCCTATGCTCAGTTAATTGTGCGTTTAGAATCCGTTTGAGTCTTTGCTCTGATATTCCAGTGATGGTTCAGATACTGACAGTTTACTTGAAAAAGGCAGTCATTTTGTAATCTTTTTTTTTGCCGAGGATTTGTAGTAACCTCTTTTTTTTGGTTTTACTATCCCTTTTTTTGCCTGAACTGTTTCTTTTGTGATTACAGTCAGCGGGATGCCCTAGCTTTTTTTCTTCTTAAGTCTCATTCATAGGTTATGACTTAATGGGCTTTTATTTTGAGAGATAATGATTGTCTGTCTTGACGATTATAGGGAACCATCACCGTCTTTTGTTTTGGAAGGAAGTCTTTGATGCCATTCATTGTGAACCTGGATTAACTGAGAAAACTACCCTGCCCCAGGTTGTGATTAAGGGTTTTAATTTGTGTGAAAAGAAAAACTCCTACTTCTTTGGCTCAAAGGGGTTGACAAGGGATTATCTTCCTTATAACTCCACTGTTTAGGATTTGAAACAACGCCTGTACATCGTCAGCGAGGTCTGTTCAAAAGCATACTGTAGAGATTTTGATATCATTTTCGTCATCCTCCCTCTAAAGGCTCAGAGCTTTTGTTCGAGAGTTGAATATCAAAAAAAGGAAAGAAATTTAAATATAGTGAATACGAATGAATTGATTCAAAATATACATATGCAATGCATTGATAAAGTAACAGAGTTTGACATGAATAGATGTTCGAACAATCAAAAGAAAATTGCAAATTGAAAATTCTAATGAACAAAAGCCTCTCTTGTCAGAACTTGTCACTTCAAATGGTGAGCCTTGGAGGATTGACAGAAACATTCCAGTTGACCATCTTGTGTGAATCCCAATGCTCCTTCATCAACCAGGTCTTGAATTTTGTATTTCAACCTCCAACAGTCGTCAGTATCATGCCCCGGACTGTTGGAGTGATATGCACACCTTGCATTAGGATTGTAGTTAGGCGAAGAAGTCTTGGGATTCGGATGAGGCCCTATAAACGTAACCAGATTCATCCTCAACATGTGTTGTAAAGCTTGAGACAGTGGCATGTTGAGTTTGGTAAACTGCCTCTTGGGTGTATCTGGCTTACTCTGATTAACCCGTTGTTATTGGCGAGGTTGTTGTTGGACCCGTGATGTAGTAGCAACTTGGAAAGGTCCACCAATGACTTGGTCCCCGGCCTCGACTATTTGTTTCATACTGTTGTATTCGTCTTGATGAAGTTGGTTGATGATGGTTCTCAGCTCTTCTTGTCCTCGGGCTAGGCCTTGGATAAGAGCCATCTGCCCCAGCATCTGGGTTCTTATTGCATCTACATCAGCTTGCAGTTGTTCTAGCCATTCGTCCTTATTGTCTTCAGGACTTTTCTTGACCAAGTTCCCAACGAGGAGTGTTTTCAACTCTTCCTGCCCCTTGGATAGGTTTAGGAATATGTCCCTGAACTGAGCTTCTTGAGTTTGAATATCTATGTTGTCTTGTTTGAGAGCCATTGCTGAAATAAACAGCGAGAACATGAGAGACCTGTACTGGAAGACCTATTATGCAGTGATATGTATGATATATGTAAGCAATGTTTTCAAGGATCTCGCGGGTAAACAAGAAAATGTTAGAATTTGATTGTAGCTTGATTGAAGAAACTTCATGTCGTTAAGAGTCCTTATTCAAGAGTCAAGCTCACCATATAGAGTGGGTCATAGCCACTGACTCAAGTTATCGTGTTTTGATCTCTAGACGATATTGGCTAGAGGAAAATAAATCCCCTTGCCCCTTGGTAGACGTCTGATTTACCATAACCTGCATCACAAACCCTTGAGATCCTTGAAATGGTTAAGAAAATTTTAAGGCATGATGTTATGATGTGTATTCTATGCGTTTAAGCAAAAGTGCGAGGTGATGTAAGCAAGTAAACTCGGCAAGAAATCCAAGTTATTGGATAAGGACTGTAAGCAAAACCTGCAAGGAACTCATGTTGTCAGATAATAAAAATGTGCAAGTAGTTCAAGTTGAAAGCTCACAAGTCACACAAACAACCTTAGGTTTAGGCTTGCATGGGTTTTAAGGTAGTACCCTCTTGAAGTTAAGTTGGTTCAACCTGTCCTAGAAAAGTAACTGGGTTCTAGAGGATCTCAATATCACTGACCATCCTCCATCGGTCATGGTTTCAGCTCACGCAATCTTTTCTTGCGGTCGAAACTATCTCGAGAGTATGGTCTCAATGAGTGTAGCATCGAGTATCAACCAGTTCTCAGCTTTACACTGAGGCCGACTATCTCACTACTTTCTAATGGCCAAGTTGGTCGATTAAAGGTTCTAAGGTCAATTGATGCTTAACGACACACGCAGCGGCCCCGTATTCTCCTCGTTTCTCCATAAGGGATACCGTTACCAACCAATGTGCCACATCAATGTAGCTACTGCTTCAACCGTATCGGTCTACGCCGTACAGTTCCCTTACAGTTTATTACTACTTACCTAAAAGGTGTCCCCAGATCCGGGTTATGATCTATAGTAACTCCCAAACAACCCTTAAAAGTAAAGCAACCAAGACAAACAAGAGAAGCAAATATGATGAACTAGATCCTAAGGTATACCCCACTTATTAACTCCCCAGCAGAGTCTCCAATTCTGTGATACGGTGGCAGAACCGACTGTTTTTGGAAAATGCTGGTTTCTGTTTTGCATTTGTGTTTGCAAAATGTCGCGGTAAGCAAGAGTCGCCACCGAATTTTATTTTATCCAACTGGAATGGACAAAAGCACAGAAAAATTCCTTTTTTGAGATTTTGAGTATGGGGGGTAGATTATAGAAAGGGAAGGTGTTAGCACCCTTTCTATCCATGGTTTTCCATGGGCTCTTAGGTACTTGCTCATCATTTTAAAATTGCTTGCGTGTGTTTGTTTTGAAAAGTTTTTATTTTACTTCGTTTTAACCCTTGCTTCTGTCTTCAAGAGTGTTACGAAGTTGTTTTTGGAAACTTTGTTTGAAAAGTGTTTGGTGTGAAAAAGTTTGATTTTTGAGCAAGTACCTACTAGCATCTACCTACTCGAAAAAGAATCATTTATGTTCTTATTTCCTTTAGACAACGATATCCTACTATTGAGAAGTAGGTAGCACCGTCGTTGGAGTTTGTAAGGGTCAATTCGTAAGGGACGTACGATCACTAAAGCAATGTTAGGACGTCTTAGTAATAACCCTAATGTCTTAAGATCATATTCTAGGCAACATTTACGAGGCAACCTTTCCGAACGCGACATTTGATCTCTGTTAGACAAGAGGGCGACCACTAAAATATCCTATACTTAATGACCGTTTACCGAAGGCAACCAAAGTGAGAGTATATCCTAAGAGTGCGCATGTGCGAGTGATTGATTTAAAAATTATTATTTTTGCACATTAGGGTTTGCTAGCCATTTTAAATTTACATGCAATCTTATCATACAATTCTATTAACATACATCTAACCGTTAATATTTGCAAGAAATAAAATGCAGAAAAGTAAAAACTACGCTATTACAAGGCTTCGGGGGAGGGATTAATTACATAGCCAAAACTAGGGGGGAAATAAATAAAAGCGGTAAAGGTCCTACTAATCATCTATTACATCCCAATATACAATTACAATAACAAAATGAAGTGCGAAAGAATAATAACGCGCAAATTTGAAAAGACGTCTAAAAATCCTAAGATATAAAAAATTCTTTTTGTTGTTTTTTGTTTTAATTTATAAAAATGGTTTAAGTTAAAAAAATTATTGATCTAGATCTATATTTAAAAATATATAATTATTAAAGAAACGTGAAATTTAAATAAAAGAAATTAATTCTATGTTTTTTTTGGTATTTTTGTTACGAAAAGGAAAATGAATTAAAATGAAATTAAACCTAAGTTCTATTAATTTTAATTTTAAAAAAGTTAAAGTGTTTAGTTAATTAATTTACCAAAATTAAAATTTAATTAAGAAAAAAAACCCTAAATCTATTTTTATGTGATTTTTATATTTGTTTATTGATTAAAAAAAAGGGATTAAAAAAAATAAATGAAATGAACAAAACAAGAAAATAAAGATGGGCCTAATAGCAAAAGTAAACAGGGGGTGCAATCATCAGAAATCCCTAGGCCCGAATCTTCGAAAGCTTCATGCTCTAACTATGGTGTTTTTTAATTCTTGCGTGAAACCTATGATTCAACCATCCATAATTGTTCTATATAAACTCAAACAAACGTTAGCATACCATAAAATGTGATTAAAATTAGAGATTCGAAGTTTAAAATTTTATCAAACCGGTGTTGTCAAATGGGGGTGTGCTAGGCGTGTGATGGATTGCTCTTAGGCTTTGTAAGACTCCTGAGGACTTCAAGAGGATGTTTTGAGGCTTGATGTCAATTGAGAGAGACCGGAACCTCGAGATATGACTTGCACCAATTCTTTGATTTCTGGAGAGCTTTTTGAAGAGCTTTTTTAGGGCTTTTTGAAGAGCTTTTTGAGAGCTTTTTAGAGAGGAATTTCGTGTCCTTCAAGCTTGTATGGCTCTATATTTATAGAGGAGAATGAGGAGACAAGAAAGCATGGAAAGAATCTCCCTCATAATGTTGTGTTTTAAGACCATGATCAAAAATTGAAAAAAAATGTCATATTTGATGATTTTATGCCATTTTCACATGTGGATGAACCTGGACATATTTGAAGGGTTATTGCACGAAATCAATTGACATAAATCAGCATAAAACTTTCCCAAAATGGATTCACATCAAAATTCACATCATTTATATTATTTATTTATTTAATTTTGAATTTTAATGAATAAAATATAAAAATAAATAGCATAAATAGTAGAAAAATGTATGGGTGGGCTTAGAGGTCGTGGACCATGTTAGGAATGAGTTTCAAACTTGAAAAGATATGCCCATTTGGAAAAAATCCATGTTTGGTCAATATTTGCTTCATGCATTTTTTCAAAAATTGTCCAACTTTGACAATGCATATCTCTCTCAATTTTAACCTTATGAGGTTGTTCTTGGACTTTTTAGAAATCTTAGGATGTCCCCTAAGCAACCTATTTGGTTTCATCTCAATTGAGTCTTCCATGTTCATTTATGAAGCTTTGACAAAAAAGGTGTTTTTGTTGACTTTTCAAAATGACCTATAATGTCCAAATTCATATCTTCTTGTGAGTGCATATTTTGAACTTGGGAGCTAAAGATGAATTGTATGGAATTGCATCCTATTCAAAATGAGATTTGGATGGGTTATTTCTGATAAAGTATGAGAAAGTTATGCTTGGTCAAAGTTGAGTTGACTTTTCCTACAAAACCTTAATTTAGCAACTTTTGGGTTTTGATGAATTGTGAGCAATCCTTGAGGAATCATGATAAACCCTTGATCAAATGATGAATAATACTTCAAAATGAGGATTTTGACCAAAAATCTTGAAGTTTGACTGTATGTGGGCCACAATTGAGTTTTGCCCTAACATAGTCGATTTTCAGGCCTTTGAGCAATTGACTGAGCAAACTTCCTCTGCAAGGCTTGAAACTTAAGATGGATGATCTTGAAAAAATTTTAGGACAATGGTGAGAATTTGAGACCCTTTGGACTCATGTATCTTGATGCAACATGAAACCCTAATTTGAGGTAGATTGCCTTAGGAGAGAGTTTGTCTGGTCAACTCTTGGACTTCCTTGAGCAATTTGAGGATCTCACTTGAAATGTATTGAGAAATATGGGAGGGAAAATTTTGGGGTACAACACTGCCCCTCGAACTCAAGAAAAAATCTCAAAGGTCTTCATGTTCTTTTCACCCTTTTATTATTGGATAAAAGAAAAGTCGGTGGCGACTCTTGCTATCCGCAACAATTGCAATAAAATGCAAAACAACCAAATCAGTTCTCCCACCGTATTACAAATGGTCACTCTCTTTCATTACATAGTCCATAAAGAAATTGAAGTCTATGTTGATGATATGATTTCCAAGTCCCAGACAGAAGAGGAATATCTTAGCCATCTGTTGAAGTTATTTAAAAGATTTAGGAAATTCAGAATGAAGTTGAACCCTAATAAGTTCACCTTCGGGGTAAGATTAGGAAAGTTATTGGGCTTCATAGTAAGCAAAAAAGGAATTGAGGTCGATCCTACCAAAATAAAAGCAATTCGAGAAATTCAAAAGCCAAGAACATAAAAAGACGTTCGTGGTTTTCTCGGGAGGTTGAACTACATTGCTAGATTCATCACTCACCTTACAACCATGTGTGAACCAATATTCAAGCTATTGAAAAAAGATCAAGTGGTCAGGTGGAATGACAATTGCCAAGCGGTATTTGATAAAATAAAAAAAATATCTGCAGGAACCTCTAATTCTTTTACCTCTTGTGGAAGGCAGGCCTTTGATAATGTATCTGACAGTGTTGGAAAATTCTATGGGCTACATACTCGGTCAACATGATGAGACAGGTAAGAAAGAACATGCTATTTACTACATGAGCAATAAATTTACTGATTGTGAGTTGAGATATTCATTGCTGGAAAAGACTTACTGTGCACTCGCGTGGGCAACAAAATGTCTCAGATAGTACATACTGACTCATATTACTCTCTTGATATCTAAAATGGATCCAATCGAGTACATTTTTGAAAATCCAGCTCTCACGGGAAGATTATCCCGTTGGTAGATTATTTTAATGGAATATGACGTCGAGTATACTACCCAGAAAGCCATCAAGGGTAGTATATTGGCAGATTATCTTGCTCACCAGCCGATGGAAGATGACTATCAGTCGATGAAGTTTGAGTTTCTAGATGAAGACATCTTGTACATACGGGATTATAATATTCTCGACCCAAAAGAAAGACCCAAACCAAGATTACGATGGACAATGGTGTTTGATGGTACCTCGAATGCATTGGGTAATGGTGTTGGCATTGTTATTACTTCTCCTGAAGGTTTCCATACTCCTTTCACTGCCAAAATTTTCTTTGATTGTACCAATAATATGGCTGAGTATGAAGCTTTTATTTTTAGGCTAAAGGCTTATATCTATTTGCGAATCAAGATCTTAGAAGTCTATGGGGATTCTGCTCAAGTAATCAGTCAGGTCAACGGAGATTGGGAGACTTGTCACCCTAATTTGATTATGTATCGAGAGCATGTTATGAAGTTAATCATGTACTTCGATGAAATCACTTTCAAGCAAATCCAGAGGGAGGAGAATAACTTGGCAGATGCTTTGGCTACTGTGTCATCCATGTTTAAGGCCAATGGGCAAATGAGGCCCCTCTATCATTATCTTGAGGTTGGATGAGCCATCATTCTGTTACGAGATAGACCAAGAAGCTGATGAGAAACCTTGGTTTTATGATATCAAAAGGTATCTTGAAATGAAAGAATATCTAGAGGATTCTTCTATCACTGATAAGAAGACTTTGCGGAAGTATTCAACCAAGTTTTTCCTTAATTGAGGTGTTTTGTACAAGAGAAACTATGACTCTATTTTGCTCAGATGCATGGATAGACACGAAACAAATAAGATAATAGAAGAAATCCATGAAGGTTCCTTCGGAATGCATTCCAGTGGGCATACCATGGCCAAGAAAATCTTGAGAGCAGGTTATTATTGGTCTACAATGGAAAATGATTGTTACAATCACTCCAGAATATGTTACAAGTGTTAGATTTATGCTGATAAAATACATGTGCTGCCTAATATGCTGAATGTTTTGACTTCTCCTTGGCCCTTTGCAATATGGGGAATTAACATGATTGGACAAATTGAACCGACTGCTTCTAGTGGACATCGTTTTATCCTGGTTACTATTGACTGCTTCACCAAATGGGTCGAGCTGCATCATATGCCAACGTCACCAAGCAGGTGGTTACTCGCTTCATCAAGTAGAATATTATTTGTCGTTATGGGATTCTTGAGAAGATCTTTACGTAAAATGGATCAAATATCAACAATAATATGATGAAAGAGTTGTGTGACAGTTTCAAGATAAAGCATCACAATTCTTCTCGTTATCGTCCAAAGATGAATGGTGTTATTGAGGCAGCAAATAAGAACATCAAGAAGATTATGCATAAAAATGGTTATGACCTATAAGGATTGGCATGAGATGATGTTGTTCGTATTGCATGGTTATCGTACTTCGGTGCATACTTCGACTGGGGAAACTCCATTCTCCTTGGTATACAGTATGGAAGTAGTCCTGCCTGTGGAAGTGGAAATTCCTTCTTTAAGGATCATGGCAGATGTACAGCTTGATGAAGCTGAGTGGGTTCAAAATAGACTTGATCAGTTGAATCGCATTGACGAGAAGAGATTGACAACTATTTGCCATGGGCAGTTATAACAGAAAAGGATGAAGAAAGCTTTTGACAAGAAAGTGCGTCCTCAGAATTTCCAAGCTAGTGATCTTATGCTGAAAAGGATCTTGCCTCCCAACAATACAGATGCTAGGGGAAAATGGGCTTTGAATTGTGAAGGACCATATGTTGTAAAGAAAGTCTTCTCAGGAGGATCCATGATTCTTACAAATATGGACGAAGAGGATTTCTATCACCCCGTCAATGCAGACGTAGTTAAAAAATACTTCGCATAAAAAGACCCTCTAAGTTGACGACTTAGGCAAAAAAGGGCGTCCTTGCGAACCATAAAAAATGACTAAAGAGGTTCGGGAAAAAATTAGGGACAAAGAAGAAGAAGTTAAAAGAATAAAAAATAATTGTGTACACCCGCTAAGTTGAAAACCTGAAAAAGGCAGCTTAGGCAAAAATGGGTATCATGGTGGATTGAAAACCCGAAATGGCGATCCAAGAAAAAGTTAGGGATTTAAAGTGAATAACTATGATTTGTATTGCATTTGTACTATCATTCTTTTACTGTTGTTGGTTAACTTGGAAGGATAAGGAATCATTCCAATCAACTTTTTCAAAAAGCAAGGTATTAAGGAGCTTTGAGGTTATAAGAGTCATTGCAAAGTCGGTGCCCGATGAATCCGCCTTCACATTTCCATCTCTGTATTCTCCTTTGTATGCTTTGTATACGATTACCTCTTTTATAGATTTCTTCTTGATGTAAATGCTTATTTACAGACCAATCAATCAATAAAGTTCTTTTATCCAAATTGTGCCTCTTGGTTTTTACTTTTAATGTTTTGTTTGAAAAAAAGGCGTCCAACATTTTTGATAAACTTTGCATTTAAAAACATTGAAGTTTTACAGCACATGATATAAATATATGAAATTTCTTGAAGTTTTGGGTGCCTGAGGTGACGACTAAGGTTTCCATTCTGTACCTAGAACATGTTGTTGTGTTTATATTATTGCAGGTACTTTTGTCCATTTGTGGCATGAGAATAAGGCAAGGTTGGTTTGTTACCAACATGAGAAGTCTTAAAGGTTGGGACTTTCTACAAATATAATCCCTTATCCCTAGTGAAGGTGTACCCCTGTTTAAACAGAGATGTGATCCCCAATATAGTCTACACTCTTGCTAAAGAGTTTGTTTGAAAGAGGGTTCCCTTTTCAGAGAAATTATCTCTAGAGAAATGCATTTCAGTAGGATTTTGTATAGTCCTTCTCCCTAGCACAATCTACTACTTTTAAGGCTTCTTGGAAGAATCACTTTATTTACCGACCAGAGATTCTTGATATATCCCCATGAAGTTGGTATCTATTTCCCCAATGAGGTTGGCACTCATCTTCCCCATGAAGTTTTAATATTCTTCCCCAGTGTGGTCTGATCCCTGTCAAGGTTTCATGAAGAGATTTATGTTTACCTATGGGAGATTCTGGTTTGTATCCCCGTGGAGGCAACTGTTATTCCCGATAGAATAATCTTTTCCTAGTAAAATCCTGTGTTGACATAAATCTGGAAAAGGTGGCTTCCCCAGTGTAGTTTACATCGACAAGATTGTTGTTAAGAACTCTCATGTTCCCCAATGGAAGATGTGGTATTCTCCCCCAACTGGAGCCAAGTTTCAAGAATTTTCTTTATCAAAATTCCTTTTATCCCTAGTGGAGCAAGTTTTCCATTCCCCAGTAAAGCCTGGTGGTGATGAAAATCATATAAAATCATGTTTCCTCAGTGTGGTACATATATGGGAGTGTTGGTTAGAACTCTTTTTATCCCCATTGGTAGAAGATTGTTGAGATATTCCTAGCGGAGTTTTGAACCTCAAGTTTCTAGTTCAAAGATTCTTTCTTCTTCCCCAAGTGAAGATTTATATCCCAGCGGTAAAATCCTCAGTATGGCCTGATATTGGTTTTCTTTTGATTCAAGAATTCTCATTATCCCCAATAGAAGTTATCTTCATCAAGAAACTCTACGCGAGAAAGTTTCCATTCCCAACAAAGTTCTCCTTATCCTGGAAGAAGAAAAGGGATCTGTTCCCGTTGTACCCCAAAATTTTCCCTCTCTTTTTTCAAAATATTTCTCACAAGATCTTCAATAGCTCAAGCTTGTACAAGTGTTGACTAGGTCAAGCCATCTCTTAAACACTGATACCTCAAATTAGGGTTTTGGTTTTCTCAAAGACAATTGTACTTCTAATGCCTCAAGTGACTTTCATGGATCATTATAGACCTCCAATAATACTCATGTCAAGTTTCAAGTCTTGAATCACAATTTTGGTCAGTCAATTGACCAGATGACTGAAAATTAGATGTATTGGGTAAAAAGTTAATTATGGTCAACCTAAAGTCAAACTTTATGATTTTTGGCCAACATCAATATATTAAAGTCATGTTCATCATTTGATCAAGTATTGATCATAATCTCTCAAGAAAAGCACTCAATTTATCAAAAGGGTAAAATGGTCAAAATTAAGGTTTTGACTGTATTTGACTGATCAAGGACTTTTGACCTAATACAGGATCTAATGTATTGAAACATAATTCCAAGGATTCAAATGCAACATTTTGACCTAATTTCATGGTTCAAAACATTCCTCAAGATCAATGGATTGATAGTTGAAATTTGATCAACTGATGAAAAAGTCAATTGTACACCAAAAAGTCAAAATTTGACTTTCTGATCAAATTTGAGTTTCAAAGATCAAATTTCATCAATACATTCAAAAATATGAAGCTTGATCATCAAGAAATCAAGAAATTTAAAAGTCAATTTGAAAAGTCAAACTTTTCAAGACTTAGAATTTCTTTTAAGTGTTTTCATACATGATAGTTTCATAACTTCATGCCAACTTTTCACCAAGATGCAAGATGATTCAAAGAAAAATTTAAACACAAAAGTTGTAGATATTGGTGATATATACAACTTTTCTTTGCTGATCAAGTCCTATAAGTTCTTGGATTTTGAGTTATAAGTTCCTAAAGTCATGACAATTTTCATAAAACACTTAGAGAGATTTTCAGCGGGTTTTGGTCAACATGAAAGTTGTAGACAATGTTTCCAGCTTTCCAAAACATCAAAGAGCATGAATTTATCATACTTAAGCTAAGAGATTCAAAGGCATGAATTTGGACATCCATTCTTGAATTACAAATCATTTTTGGTGAAGAACACATAATCCAATCTGCATGCTATGCTGCATAATCTTGTGTTGCAGGCCTTATAACTTGCCAATATCATCATAATTTAATGCTTACAAATTTTTTTGAGCTATTGACCATTTGATTTAAGCATTGTCCAAGTGATCTTTCCATTTTTGGCACAAAGTTAACATTGCCATTCTTGCAAAGTAGCTTTAATCACAAAGTCAACTCTTCTTGAGCCTCTAACTTATTCCTTCTACACAAACTCAACACACAAAATCAGATGAGCTTGCTTAAAGTGTCCAACAACTCTATGCAGCAAAGTACAAAGCATTGGAACTATGATTTTTCAAGCTTGCTTCATTGACAATCCAACCTAGCCATAACATGTGATCTTGCAAAATATGATCAACCTTTTTCCCAAACCTTTTGCCTATAAATAGAGAGATCAATTGCAAGAGATAGAGGTCAGAAAAAAGAGGAAGAGAAACAATCACTCAAAACTCCTATACTCTCAAAAAACCAGAACTGTCCACAAAGCCTCCATATTTTAAGCTTTGAAGTCCTAATCTTTGAACCTCTTAAACCTCGCAAGTTTTGCCCATACAAACCATCCAAATACTTCATATATAAGTTGTTCAAACACAAGAACAACTTCTGTAACATCACTATCACCATTTTCCAAACTCAAAAAAACAACCACCTGCAACTTGACTTCTCCAAGACAATACAACAACTCTAAATCAAACTACGAATTTCAGCTTCAAGGTAAGTTTTCTTGACTTTGAACTCTTCATACAAACATCATTAGTGGTTCATTTGTGAAGATAAAATGTAGATATCATTGCCCTGAAGCTAACCATATGCTTACTTTTCATTTTCATTAATCATGTGTTGAGAACTGACTTATATATGTAACAGAAAAATGTTAGAAAGTAAAACATCAGTATGAGTCGATGCATATCTCATATGAGTCGATTCATATTAGTTATAAAACAGGGGATGAGCCGATACAATGCATTATGTATCAATAGATATTGTTATCAAGGCACATTACAGAGAGACAAAATGTGTATGAGTCGATGCAAAACATGAATGAGTCTATACAAAACAGAAATGAGTCGATGCAAACCATTATGCATCAATACATACTGAGTTGGTTTTGATTTCCAGGAGCAAAAAGTGATATCTATCGATGCATAAGTGCATGTGTCGATGCAAAACAGAAATGAGTCGATGGAAACCATTATGTATCAATGCATACTGAGTTGGTTTTGATTTTCAGGGGCAAGAAGTGATATGTATTAATGCATAAGTGCACGTGTCAATGCATACAGTTTTTTTTAAAACAATTTTCCTTCCTTTTTACATTATCTTTATGTTTTTAGATATTGTTATTCATTATTTAATATTTTTGTAATATTAATTAGGTTTTAATTGCTTTCATCCCCACATTTGTGATTTGTACCCCCATCCCCAAATGATGTAATAGCGTAGAATTTTACGTTTCCGCAATTTATCGTTTTCAATATAATTACTAGTAATTAGGGTTTGTATGGCAAGATATAAAATAAACAAATAGAAAACCCTAATTCATAGACAAAGAGCATGAAAACAAACACTTTGCACACTTGTACCTCTAGGGTTGACCTCAATTGTTGCCTAAAGATAAAAATAGTCATGTTACACAAATGTGGGATACTTTAGCAAAAATAAGATCATAGTCCCTCGATGACCTTTCAATGTTGCCTTCGGTAAACAATCTTAGACCCTTACGACAAATTTCTAAGGTATCCTACAATGTTGTTTTCTATGACTATGCGACGACCCACGCCCGTCCCTTCACATCCAATGATAGGGCTTCTTATCAATAATGGTAAGATAGCAATATCTAAAGGAGGGAGAAATGAACAAAGACTTTTTGAGTAGGTAAAAATTTCATAGTTGCTTGCTCACAAATAAAACCATCTTCATACTTACACTTTCAAAACATCTTTCCAAAAACAAACATCTCTTTGAACTATTTTCAAAACCAACACTTTGTATACATTCTTATAAAAGACGAGGATCACTACAAAGTTTTCCGAAACAAATGCGTTTTCAAAATACTTTCAAAAACCATCACTAACACATTTCAAACAAAGCATTTTAAAGTGAGCTAGCAACTAAGAGTCCGTAGATAACTACGGATGAAAAGGGTGCTAACACCTTCCCTTTTCATAACCTACCCCCCGAACTCAAGAAAAATCTCGACAGGTCTTTCCTATTCTTTTCACCATTTCCTTTATTGGAAAAAAGAAAATTCGGTGGCGACTCTTGCTATCCGCAATAATTGCGATAAAATGAAAAACACCCAAGTCAGTTCTCCCACCGTATTACAGAACTGGCGACTCTGCTGGAGAATACTTAAAAGTGGGGTTACCTTAGAGACTAGATTACCTTTAAATGCTTTCATTGTTTAACTTGTTTGCTTTACATTTTGGGTCCTTGTTTGGGTTTTGTATTGATCCTCTACCCCGATATGGGAACATTATTAGGTAAGTAGCAAATATTATGGAGACTGTATGGCATAAACCGATATGGTTCAAGCAATAGTTGGGTTAGTGTGACACATTTGTGGGTACCAGTATCCTTTGTGTCGAATCAAGGAGAATACGAGGCCGCTGTGTGGTGTAATTAAACACTAACTGACCTTAGAACCTTTAATTGAACAACTTGGCCATTAGGAAGTAGTGAGATAGTTGGTTTCGGTGGAAAGTTAGAAATTGGTTAATACTCGATGCTACGCTCATTGAGATCAGACTGTTGGGATATTTCAGCCGCAAGAAAAAATTGATTATGCTTAGACAATGCCCAATGAAGAAAGATCAATGATATTGAGATTCCCTAGAACCCGATTACTTTGTAGGACAGGTTGAACGAACTAAACTTCAAAAGGTACTTACCTATAAACCTCATGCAAGCCTAAACCTAAGGACTTGTTTGCTCTGTTTGTATATGTTTATCTGTACATAACATCATGGCATCATACCATGGTATTTGCACTAACCATTTCAAGGACCTTGGGATTTATCTTTGTCTGTTTTGTAGAAGATGGATTCCACTCGTATAAAGACTATCTGAATCGGCTTTGTGAAAGTGCCTCCTAAACTCGAGGAGTTAGCGTCAGTGGTTCCCAATAATTCTCTGTTCACAATAAATATGGTTGTCTCATCAACTTGGCTACCTCAAATTTTGAAGAAAAATAATGGGGTTACTCTTTCAATTCTTTGATCCTAAGCACCATTGCTTTATATTTCCTAATTACCAATTAGTGCCCACCATGGAGAAGTTTTCTCAACTCTTGGGAGTGCCTATTCTTGATCAATCACCTTTCACTAGTATTGAGAAAGACCCAAGACCTGAGGAGATTGCTATAGCTTACATTTGCAACGGTCCGACATTGTGGCAAATTGGGAAATAAGAAGTGGTGTTAAAGGGTTTCTAGCCAAGTTTCTGTTTGAAAAGGCTCAACAATTTTGGGATGCTTTGGATTTGCAAGCTTTTGAAGAAATTTTGGCTCTTCTACTCTATGGGATGGTACTATTTCCTAACCCGGACCAACTCGTAAATGTGAATGCGGTTAAACCTTTTCTATCTCGTAACCCGGTGCCTACCTTACTTGGAGATATTTTGCATTCTTTTCATGCTCGCACCATGAAGAGAAGGGAGATTCTTAAGTGTTGTACTCCTTTGTTGGCTAGGTGGTTTATTTTGCACCTTCCTCGATCAGTTTTGAAGAACGAACAAGGTATGAGTTGGTCTTAAAGGTTGATGTCACTCTCGCATTCAGATTTCCATTGGTGATCTCGATATTTGGAGGATGTCACCATCATTGATCGTTATGGGGAATTCCCTAATGTCCCTCTCTTTGGCATTAGGGGAGGCATCACCTATAATCCTAGTTTGGCTCTACAACAGTTTGGGTATGCTCGGAGGGATGGCCCTCATGACACACTTCTCCAAAGAATTGTATTTGACTATGAGAACAATGTCCAAGGTTATCGTCAAAGATATGTATGAGCTTGGGGCCTGGTCAACAAAGGTAATAGCAAAACTTTGGGGCATAAGAACTCTATTCCATTGGAGCCTTATCTCAAATGGGTGCGAGCTTATGATCAAAGCCTCATGATGTTATATCCTGCCATCTTACCTATCATCATGGATCCTATTGCCGAAGGAGATGTTCCCTACACTATTCTTCATCCTAACATGCCTACCACTCTCGAGGAATTGCAAAGGTCATGGATTCAACTCAAGGGGGAGCGAGACACCTTTGAAGCCTAATTCTACTCAAGCTAGAAGAAAGTGTTGGAGCTCACAAGGCAACTTCACGAGGAGAGGAGCTTGAATTCCTACATTTCTCCAAAGAGGAAGCATCCATGGGAAAACTGAGCCTTTTTGTATTAATTCATTTTTCCCCTTCTTTTATTGTAAGCCCAAGAGGCATTTTTTGTAACCATTTGAGCTTATTAATACAATTAATGTTTGTTCTTTCTTTGTTTAAACAAATTTAAATCTTAAAGGTCCTTGAAAACATTTGCATTCACATTACATGCATCATAACATAAGCAGGTTTTCCGACACAGGTTTCCTTGTCTTTCTACTGTTTATTTCAGTAAGATGGATCTCGAGCAGACTCTGAAGGACTTGCAGACACAAAATTCTCAATTTCAAGAAACCTTGCTCAACTTGGCTAAAGGTAAGAAAGAACTAATGTCACTTATGGTTACAAAAAACAAGACCAAGAAGAAGGCTTTGATTAACATGGGGAAGAGGTTCAAGGGCCCCATTCGACAAGTTCCAGTGGTAGAAGACTCCTCTGTGGAGGATGAGAATTAGGATGAAGATGCAAGGAGCACCCGTGCCGGGGGTGGTAACAATCTAGTCTCTGAAGATGAGGACTATTTTGACGAACAACATCCACCAGCTGAAGACGAGTATAAGCAACTGGAGGACAAATTGAAGGCTATGTAAATTAAAGTTATGCTTGGCCTAGACTTTGGTGATTTGGGTTTGGTTCTTGGGGTAGCGATTCCCCATAAATTCAAGATTCCAGTTTTTGCCAAGTAGGATGTCGTTTCGTGCCAGAAGCTTCACTTGAGATCTTACGTCCGTAAAATTCAACTACATACCGCTGATAAGAAGTTGTGGGTGCACTTCTTTCAAGAAAGTCTGTCTGGGACTCAATTGGAGTGGTTTTACCAGTTAGAAGGTTCCAACATCCATACCTGGGAGGACTTGGCCACTACCTTCTACTATCAATATCAGTATAATGCCGATCTGGTTCCAACTAGAGTGAAGTTACAAGGAATGGCCATGGGTTCCAATAAAGGCTACAAGAATATGCGCAAAAATGGAGAGACCTGGCTGGCAGGGTGCATGCACCCTTGACTAACAGGGAATTGGTAGATATGTTCATGGGAACATTGACTGGGCCATTTTTCAACTTACTGATTGGGAGCTCATCATCTGGGTTCACCGAATTAATCTTGACTGGAGAAAGGGTTGAGAGTGGTATTGAAAGTGGAAATATACCCATGGCCTCTGTATCAAATGCTGTGAAAAGGCCGTTTATTGGCAAAAAAGAGACTAATGTTGTATATGGGTCAAGAAGCCGTGCTGGGAATGACCGTTACCATTTTGTAAGGGTTGTATTAATTTCCAATCCAATTCCAACTCAACGACCTCGTCAACAAAATAATCAACAAATATCAGATATTCAAAGAAGTCAATTCACCAAAATCAATATGCAACTATCTCAAGCTCCACAACACCTTTTGAAAGCTGACTTGGTGACCTTTTGAGATCCTCCTTCCAACCCTAACACTGCTTCTCCAAAATACAACCCCAACGCCAAATGTTCCTATCATTTGGATAACCCCAGACACGACACAAATGATTGTTGGTCTCTCAAGAATAAAATCCAAGACCTCATTAACAACAAGACCATTGAATTTGATCCTCCTACAACTCTGAATGTAATCACCGCACCTATGCTAAATCATGGCAAAGGTATCAACGTTATTGAAGATACTGCTTTTGTTTCCTCTGTTAATGACTTGACCACTCTGCTGAAGTTGGTTAAAAACAATTTGTTGAAAGATGGGGTTTTCCCTGGTTGCCTTGAAGGTTGTTGTTGATGTGTTGTGCAAATCAATGGCTGTGAATGGCTAAAAAGAGGTGTCCAACACCTAATGAATAGCCATGAGATCCTATTCGAAAGAACTCCATCTGTAAAAAGTTTGATTGAAATAGTATCTCAAGAAGTTGAAGACATATCCATCATCACTATCTCCAACAAACCTATTAGGATCACTTCAAAAGGTCCTATTAGACTTTCCAATGAACCGAAGATAGCTCCATTGATAATTAGCACACTGAGGCCAGTCCCTTAATCTTCCGATAAGGCGGTACCTTGGTGTTGTACCCTAAGATTTTCCCTCTCATTTCTCAAAGGATCATCCTGGACCCTTAAGTTTGCTTCTATCAAGTTTCAAGTCTTGGATTACAATTTTTCAAGAAAGTCATTCACAAGGACATAATGGTCAAAAGCACACTGAAAAGTCAAACTTTGACTTTTGGATCAAAATCAAGTTTCAACCATCATATTTCATCAGGACAGGAAATTGGTTCATCAAGAAATCAAAAGTCAGAAATTATTTTTAAAAAAAGTCAAATTTCTAAACACTTAGAAAATTTTCTGTTAAGAAAGTATGATAATTTCAGAAATTCTAGGCCATTTTTCACACAAGTGCAATCAGAATTTACAAAGATGATTCAGAACATGACTCTTCGATCAGAACATATGGAAGTTGTGTTCTTCGAACATAACATGACTCTTCAAATCTAATTTTTCAGCATATGGAGACTATGTTCTACTCTTCGATCAGAACATCACCCTCTGAATCTCACTCTGGTCCTTCCACTCTTCGATCAGAACACCACCAAGCCCCAAAACCTCGTTTTGAACAGTCTGCTGCACTGCTATGGCACAGTCCTGCATCCAGCGGCCACAACACTCCATATTGCTGCTGATCTAGTCCACACCTGCATTTTCTCAAACCTCATATTTGCACCAAATTAACACATAAAATCTGTATTTAAAAAGAAATGAAACAGTGTGCCAAAAAGGTTCAAATCCCATTTGTTTCCCCCCCAAAACCACAACAAACTCATCTATAAATAAGTTGTTCCACCACACGTCTAAGGGGATGGATTTTGGGAGGAGAGAGTTATCAAATACAAAAAGAGAGAAAAGAAACATTCAAACATTCTTAAACCCAGAATACTCAAAATAATACTTTTGTTCCTCCCTTTGAATCAAAGAACATAACATTTCTGTCCCGTTTCTTGCTGACCCCAAAACATTCGAAGGCAGCAGCTCAAGTCCCAAACACACGCCTCAGATTCAAGGTAAGTCATCCTAACATTGAACTTTTCATTCAGAACATCATTAAAAATATAGATATCATAGTGTTGAGACTGTATATGCCATTGCCTAAGTAGAAAATTATGGATCAGAACTTCTCGAAGAAAACTAGGCTCAGAATTAGGAACAGAACTTCTATAAATTGTCGTGTTTTTATTTTTCTGTTTTGCTGTTGTTGAGAACTGAATAAGTTGCAGATGCTCTGGCTAATGCAAGGAATGAGGTGAAGTGTAACACAAAACTTCTAGGTGTTTTTCTTACTGTTGTATCACAACACACAAAACTTCTAGGAGTTTTTCTCACTGTTTTAACACAACACATGACTTTTGAGTTTTTCTCACTGTAGTAACACAACACACAGAATTTCTAGGTTTTTCTCACTATTTTAACACAACACAAAACTTCTGAGTTTTCTCACTGTTCTAACACAACACACATAACTTCTGAGTTTTTTCTCACTGTTGTAACACAACACACATAACTTATAGGTTTTTCTCACTGTTGTAATACACCAGAACTTATAGGTTTTCTTAATGTTGTAATACACCAGAACTTCTAGGTTTGCCTCACTGTCTTCACATCCAGAACTTCAGCGTGCAACAACCCATAATTTCTGGTTTCCTCTAACGTTTCTTTCTGAACTACGGCGTGCCTAGCATCAGAACTTCTGATCCCTCTCATTTTTGTTTTCAGCAACATGATGGTCCTGTTTTCGTCATTTTTCCTTTTCTTTCTTATTCTTATTATTTTCAGCGTTAATACTATTTTTATTAATATAAAAAAACATAAAAAATATTTTCCTTTTATTAACTAATTATTTTTTCTTTTTATTTTATTAAGACAAACTGCAAGATATAACAGTAGGCAAACTGCAAGAAAGGGGGAGAGATCAAAAAACTCAGAATTTTATCAAAATAAAAAACTGTCAAAACTCCAAAAATCTCAAACAGTTCATTCTGAAACTTCAAAACCAAAGTCTCCACTGTCAACAAAATGCCAACCATCTCAAACTCATAAAATTTGTTAACTCAACAGACAGCCAGAACCCTCAAACCAACCTTCAAAAAATATTGTCAAACTCACAAAACCAAAAAACTGCATAACCAAAAAAAACCTCCACAATACATCCCAACCTGTTAACTCAACATACAATAGCAACAAAACCAAAGGCAACCAAAACCTATTAACAAATATCCCAAGCTTAATCTCAAGGCCACAAACATAACCATAAAAAACATCCAAATCCAAACAGTTCAAACTGAACTGTAACAAGCAAAAAAAAAAACCCAGAAGAAATATACTCAACCAAAACCTGTAAAAACAGTTCAAGCCAAGCTTCTAGAACTGCCCAAAACCATCCCAACATCCCAACATTCCATAAACATCATCAAACCGACAGCAACAAATCCCAGAACCAGTAAAAAGCATTCCAACAATATCAAACCAGAGACTGTCAAAACCAGCAATCACCAACCATTCTCAAAAACATTTCCAAACCCAAAACCTCAAAAACTGTTAAGGTCCAAAACTAGTAAACCCCAAGTTTTCAAAACATACAAACCAAAAATCACAAAAAAACCTCAAGCTGAAACACAACCTGCAAAACTGTAAAACCATTTCAACAGTTCATAACCCAAAAATTTCAAACACAACATCCAACAGTCAAAGGCACAATAACATCATCACAGAAAAACAGAAGTCCCAGCATCATCATCATCATCATTCAACAAAGAGGATAGAAAAAGGTTACCAGAAACCCTAGCATTTTCGTCATCATCTCTTTCCCCTCGCCAATTCCGCCACCAAGGAGCATTTCCTTCGATCTCACCGTCCCCGTCCACTTCACAGAAAAGCTCTAAGCAGGTATGGTTTCTTCAAACTATTTACTCATCTCAAATGAATAACCAGTAGATTAACAGAAGAGCATGAACAAGACAAAAAAAATGATAAAACTGTAAGCTTTAAACAAAACAGAACTTAACCTTTTTTTCAAGAAACAAAACCACTGAAAATCGTTAGGAGTTGAGAGAAAGAGAGCTCCGGCAACAGAACCTTGGGGGGGAAGATCAGAATAAGCTATAATCGAACATATTAGGCATGAATCCGACCTTAGGATTTTCATAGAATCGCGAATCGTGTTGAGATGAGGAGAGATTAGGGAGTTTCGACCATGAGCTTAAGAGTTTGAGAGATTTCAGAGGTGGAAAGATGAACGAATATGGAAGAGATGGATGAGAGGGACGAACGGCGCCACTCTGTACCAAGGGTTCACAAACCCTAATTTCTTTGTTTACCCTAATCAAAACAATTATGCAAGAGTTAGAGCTTTGGGCCTGCCTTACCACATAACCCTTTAAGCCCACGAAATTGCTAGTCTTTACCCCCCCTTTGCCTGTTGCTTTGTTTCAGCATCAATACTAATTCCTCTTTGGGCCTAACACCCCAATTCACCCAAGCCCATTGTTTTTGTTTTTAATTTGCTTCCTACTTTTGTTTTATTACTAACTAAAATACAAAACACTTTTTTTTGAGTTAAATCTTGAAAATCAATTTTCATTTTTTTTATATAACTTATTTTTATTAATTTTCTTACATTTAATAAAACACAAAAAAAAAAAAGAATTAACTTAGCTTATTTTCTTTCTTTAAAATTAGTTTACATAATTAATAAAATACACAAAATATTAATAAAGATTCAAATCAATTCTTTTTTTTAGAATAAGTCTTATATAGAGTAATAAATAAAAGTGTAAGTTATTTTCAATGTATCAGTAATAAATAAAAGTCAAGTTCAACATGATCGACATATCCAATAAATATAGAGTAGTCATTGGGCCCTCAAGAAAACACTTCATCTATGTGCACAAACGACTCTGTCGAAGCCGGAACAATAATTTCTATCTCAAATAGAGGAGTAACCTCCATATACTAGTGCATAAATAACATTAGAATTATTCACATATAACCTATTTTTTTTAAAAAAAGTATACAATTCATATGTAATAGCAATTTTGTAATTAAAAATAAAAAGTTAAATTTTAGAATTAACCATTAACACCGTATGTTTAGGAAAACATGTGATAAATGATAATCAAATTTAAAACAAATAACTTGATTTTATATTAGATATCTGATTTTAACAAAATCAAGTATAAAAAAAAAAAAGTGACAAATCATGTATTTATATCCATACCTGATTTTAGGAAAAATAAATTTAAACTAAATTATGCCCATGAATGTAATTAACCAAATAAAATTTTCTTGACCAATCATATTACTCAATGCAATTAAGTGGCACAATGGTTGTAGGGGAAATAAGCACTCAAATGAAAAGTACACTCTTTTTACCCGAGTAAAACAAAGTTTGAAATTCAAAAGACAGTTTGAAAGAACCCTTTTTTCTCCATCTATCATAAACTTATTGATCTAATTTCCCTCTCTCGTCTCTCCCGTTACAGCAAATCTCTCACTCTTCTTGAATTCTAATTTTTACACGCAGCAGAAGCACCACATCCAGAGAGAAGAACCCTAAGAAGATGATGACCACGTTCAAGAAAAACAGGAAGAAGAGAGGCCATGTCAGCGCCGGTCATGGTCGTATCGCAAAACACCGTAAGCATCACGGAGGTCGCCGTGACAATGTAGGTATGCACCACCACCGAATCCTCTTCGACAAGTACAATCCAGTTATTTCGGTATGATCGGTATGTGTTGCTTTCATAAGCTTCGTAACAAATTCTATTTCCTCATTTCAGGTTCAAGTTCTTTGTTTTCACTTCCGTATTGTTTGCATCTACGTTTTCACTACCCATGCTCATTTAATTTTTCATGTCCTGATATGCAAATCACGGCGTCACAGAAGGCGATGGCGGTTGAAGATGTTGATTCACGGGAACCGAGATGGCAGACGGTATTGGATTCTTTTAACGAGGGAGAAGTGATTGTTGACGTGATTCGGTATTTTGTTGCTTTAGTTGCTGATTTTTTGTATCTTATTATTGTTGTAGCATGATTAAACCCCATCCCATGTTTAATTTCACCAAATGCTTGTAATCGATGGAATCAATGAAGAGGAGATTTTAGGGTTTCTGTGGGAAAGGGGTATCTATTTGATTTGCAGGTTATTTTTACTCTGACTATGCAATTTGTGTTCGGTTTAAGTTGTAGCTACAATATGCTTTTAGTCGTTTAAAGTTTTATTGCATTTTACGGTTATGTTTAATGATTTTCAGATTAACAGACTTGAGATTGTTTTGTTTTTCTGGTAATAGATTTGGATTCAAGGACGGGTATTGTTGGGGAATCGGGTTCAATGGGAAAGTGTTTATCATTCCTAACTTCAAGAGATCAATTTAGGTGATTTTTTTTCCATTACACATCAACAACCTTAATGAGGTAAATGCAGAAGAAAAACAGCTGGCAGTAGCACCTAAACAGGTTCAAAGTGCTACACATACAAGTATCTGCAAAAAGATCAATAATGCTACTGTCTATACAAATGCCTTTGGAAGACACTGATTGTGGATATGCTATAAATTGTCTATACTCCTCTGAAAGAGGTTCATGCGAAGATTCGTTAAAATTTTGGGTTACTTGATAGGAATATAGGCTTTCTTAAATTTGAGTTTCTTTCTTCTAGAACTGGCTTCTACTTTGTGGTTTGATACTACTCTAAATGATATTGATTAGAACTGGCTTCGAATACATGAAGCTAACTGCTAAAGTTCAAGTCTTGGAAAGGATATAAAGCTACGTTTTTAGATTTTGAGAATGTTCTAAAGCCATTAAAAATCAGTTTTTGAATGTTCTTATTAATATGTGACATATCTCTTATCTCTTTTAGATTATTATAGCTCAAAATCAATTTTTGAATGTTCTTATTAGTATGTGGCAGATCTCTTATGTCAATATTGGAAAGAACACACACCTTTTGGAAGTGCTTGATGATTTGTCTCATAATATTCCTGGTGATTATGAGTTGCTTTCATCCAAGAAAGTAAGAAGACCATGGTCTGAAAATCGTGTGAATATAATGCAAGTATATACTAATATGTTCCATCATGCTTTTCAGGTGAATCATGTGAATTTAATGATTTCCAGGTTCATCATGCTTGCCTGGATTCAACACCAAATAGCCACACTATACTACAACAAATTGGTTTTTATATGTTCAATCCAATACATTATTTAAGGTACATGTAACTATCTAAATTTATATAGTCTTGGCTACAACAACTTTTATTGGGAATTGCATAGTCTTGATAAGCTGAATTTATATAGTGTCTGTAATATTCTGTTTGGGGGTTGTGGTTATTTCTATTATCAGTAGTATCAGGTGATTGTATTTAGGTCCTTAGTCAAAGGGATTTTTAGAATGAGGGGTTTTGCGGTATTGTATACTGTGATTTGGCTCTGGTGTATTTGGCATATCTTATGCCTTAGCGTTTAGTTTATTAATTTATTATGCTCTTTAAAAAAAAGAAGTTATTTCTAAATTAAAAGATTGGTGATGAAGTGAGTTTGAGAAACATTGTATTTGGTAAACAAAGTCGGTTTCTTAAACATTCTATTTGGTAAACTCTCAAAAAGCGTAAAATTTTTATACGCCATTTAAATAAAATAAATGTTAGGAAAGATATCTTGACACTAACCTAAACACCTACACAGTATTAATGTACTTAAAATCTACCAAATTTTTTTTATAACTTTTCTTACTTTGATTTCCATGCAAGGCCATGTTAGTTTGCTGCTACAAAAGGCATATAGCATGTTGGGCATACTTTCTACTATGATACGCGAAAAATCCTCTCTAAACACGTTCATAATTAAAAAAAACCTTTTTGAAATCAGTTTTGAATCACAAAGATATCCATTATCCCTTCCTTTTGGGATTTAATCTTTCTCCAATCAGAATCCATTTCATTATTAATTTATAACTGCTCTCAATTTTATATCTTGTTGTGTGTTCTTGTTCCCTCTCAGAATCGGTGTCCCCACTCTGTTCTAATGCAAGTCAGGTTATCGAAACAAACCGCAAACCGTTGAGGTATTCATCTCTTTATGTTTTTCAACTATTTTAATTGTTATAAATTTCTACTCTTGTATTTTTGTTAATATTTGAAGGTGTTGAATATAAAATAACATCAGTGACCTTTATTCTTGTGGTAATTTGAGTGTAATGTTAGAAGGAAGATCTTAAATCTGCAAGATGCTTGTTTTATATTTATGTACATGTAACTTTTATCTAAGAATGTTAAAATTATGAAGGAACTTCGATAAAGAAAAGTTGTTGGTGTGATGAATCTCAACAATTGATTCATGAAAAAGTAGTTGGTGTGATGTATATCAACAATTAATACACGTAAATTTTGAGAGTATCTGTTTACAGTTTGCAATTTTTGTGTTCCCTGTCTACAAATGTAGTTTAACTTATATTGTATATTTATTCATGGAATATCTTTATAGCTTGTTTCGTTTTATGCAATATACTGATTCATGGGAAATCTTTGTTTACTATTTAATAAGTGGTTTAAGCATTGAGTTTCTTTTAGCAGGGTCAGATTAAATAAAAAAAACCTTTTTGAAATCAGTTTTGAATCACAAAGATATCCATTATCCCTTCCTTTTGGGATTTAATCTTTCTCCAATCAGAATCCATTTCATTATTAATTTATAACTGCTCTCAATTTTATATCTTGTTGTGTGTTCTTGTTCCCTCTCAGAATCGGTGTCCCCACTCTGTTCTAATGCAAGTCAGGTTATCGAAACAAACCGCAAACCGTTGAGGTATTCATCTCTTTATGTTTTTCAACTATTTTAATTGTTATAAATTTCTACTCTTGTATTTTTGTTAATATTTGAAGGTGTTGAATATAAAATAACACCAGTGACCTTTATTCTTGTGGTAATTTGAGTGTAATGTTAGAAGGAAGATCTTAAATCTGCAAGTTGCTTGTTTTATATTTATGTACGTGTAACTTTTATCTAAGAATGTTAAAATTATGAAGGAACTTCCATAAAGAAAAGTAGTTGGTGTGTTGAATCTCAACAATTGATTCATGAAAAAGTAGTTGGTGTGATGTATCTCAACAATTAATACACGTAAATTTTGAGTATCTGTTTACAGTTTGCAATTTTTGTGTTCCCTGTCTACAAATGTAGTTTAACTTATATTGTATATTTATTCATGGAATATCTTTATAGCTTGTTTCATTTTATGCAATATACTGATTCATGAGAAATCTTTGTTTACTATTTAATAAGTGGTTTAAGCATTGAGTTTCTTTTGGCAGGGTCAGATTGAATAAAAAAAACCTTTTTGAAATCAGTTTTGAATCACAAAGATATCCATTATCCCTTCCTTTTGGGATTTAATCTTTCTCCAATCAGAATCCATTTCATTATTAATTTATAACTGCTCTCAATTTTATATCTTGTTGTGTGTTCTTGTTCCCTCTCAGAATCGGTGTCCCCACTCTGTTCTAATGCAAGTCAGGTTATCGAAACAAACCGCAAACCGTTGAGGTATTCATCTCTTTATGTTTTTCAACTATTTTAATTGTTATAAATTTCTACTATTGTATTTTTGTTAATATTTGAAGGTGTTGAATATAAAATAACACCAGTGACCTTTATTCTTGTGGTAATTTGAGTGTAATGTTAGAAGGAAGATCTTAAATCTGCAAGTTGCTTGTTTTATATTTATGTACGTGTAACTTTTATCTAAGAATATTAAAATTATGAAGGAACTTCCATAAAGAAAAGTAGTTGGTGTGATGAATCTCAACAATTGATTCATGAAAAAGTAGTTGGTGTGATGTATCTCAACAATTAATACACGTAAATTTTGAGAGTATCTGTTTACAGTTTGCAAGTTTTGTGTTCTCTGTCTACAAATGTAGTTTAACTTATATTGTATATTTTTTCATGGAATATCTTTATAGCTTGTTTCTTTTTATGAAATATACTGATTCATGAGAAATCTTTGTTTACTATTTAATAAGTGGTTTAAGCATTGAGTTTCTTTTGGCAGGGTCAGATTGAATAAAAAAAACCTTTTTGAAATCAGTTTTGAATCACAAAGATATCCATTATCCCTTCCTTTTGGGATTTAATCTTTCTCCCATCAGAATCCATTTCATTATTAATTTATAACTGCTCTCAATTTTATATCTTGTTGTGTGTTCTTGTTCCCTCTCAGAATCGGTGTCCCCACTCTGTTCTAATGCAAGTCAGGTTATCGAAACAAACCGCAAACCGTTGAGGTATTCATCTCTTTATGTTTTTCAACTATTTTAATTGTTATAAATTTCTACTCTTGTATTTTTGTTAATATTTGAAGGTGTTGAATATAAAATAACACCAGTGACCTTTATTCTTGTACCTTTAACATGCCTACAAGTATGATTTTTCAACCACCCTTAACTCCACCTATTTTCAAATACCTTCCTGAAGGTTTTTCTTCTTTTATTTTGCAGTCTTTCAGCCACATTAAAAACATAATATCCAAGGCTAGCATAATTGTTCCTTTGAGATCCTATAATAATCCTCTTTACTTTATCATGAATCAAATGATAATCAAAGACCTCTGTAGTCATTCACTCAATAATACTAGTATCCATAGTAGGAAACTTCATCTCAAACTGAATTTTCTCCATTATAGTTTCTCCCTTACTTTTCACTATTCTCCCTCTGGAGAAATTCTCTACCAACCAAGTTGTTTTAACCTCAACTCTTCCCCAAAAACTCAATAACAAATCAACGGTAACATGCATTTTTATCCTTTGCTTTCTGCAAAATTCATTATACTTCTCTGAAACTTTCTCAAGGCATTCACAACACCTTAAACTCAAATCCCATAGTTCTTCCTTGTCATGAAAGTCTCCACTAGTTAATGTTGAATGAACAACATTTGAACCTTCTAAAATATATATGTCACATATTTTAGACCCTTTAGCAATAATCATTTCATCACGCGAAATCTGTAACACTCCATGTTCAATTCTATTACAATAGCCCAGATCATCAAACATATTTATAGATAATAAATTTCGCTTGAGTTCTGGAACATACCTCACATTGTGAATAAAAAGTTCACGATCATCAAACATTTTAAGTCTGACCGTACCAATACCATGAACCTTGCAAGCCTTATTATCACCAAGACGAATAACTCCACCTTGAACCATCTTCAAAGTTTCAAAGTCTTATATTCTTGGACACATGTGATAAGAGAAACCTGAATCAATAAATCAACTATCTTTAGTTTCCAAACTCGATACTACTAGTACATCAACATCCTCATAACTTTCCTCACCTAAGGCAATTGCAGCTTGAACAGAATCTTCATTGACCTTTCTCTCAGGACAATCCCTTTTAAAGTGACCGATTTTCTAACAATTAAATTTTTTTACCTTTGACTTGTTAGACCTCTTTGATTTGTACATCCCTTTAAACTCACCTCCTCCTCTTGACACATAACCTTCACCACTATCTTCAATTTTCAAATCTTTCGCTTTTGAAAATTCTTTGGATTTCACTGCCGTCTGTGCTTCATCTAAAGTAATAATACCCTATTTACCACAAAGAAGGGTGTCTTAAAGTGCTTAAAGGATTTGGGTAATAAAATCAACAAGAGAAAAGCCTTGTCCTCATCATCAATCTTCACTTCGATATTCTCAAGATCATCAATAAACTTGTGAAATTCTGTAGGTTGCTCAACTATGAATTTGTGCTCTACCATTCAAAATGAATAGAGTTGTTGTTTCACATACAACCCGTGAGCCAAAGACTTTGTCATATACAAGGATTCATGTTTTACCCACATAGCAACTGCAGTTTGCTCCTTGGTGACTTCTCTAAGAACTTTATCCTCAAGGCACAAGATAACTGCAGTCTTGGCCTTATCCAACATCTCAGTCTTCTGTACCTGTCGAACCTGAGATCGCCTATTGGCTAGGTTCTTCCAATAGATCATTGCCGAACCTGTGATCGCCCGTATGCTAGGTTCTTCCTTAGATCACCGTCGAGCCTGAGATCGCCTCTTAGTTAGGTTCTTCCTTAGATCATCGTCGAACCTGAGATCACCCTTAGGCTAGGTTCTTTGTCAAATCACTCTCATGTTTCACCTTAGGATCGTAGGTCGCCCGTAGACCTTGTCCGCTGTCTTTTCGTACCATTCTTTGTCTTGTATTGGCATCACGCCACGTTACAAGTCCAACCTCTGTCTTTTCACTAAAAAACAAAAATTCTAGCTGATACCACAAAAATAAATAAACACTCACGTTTTCTCCCAGAACAAATTTTTGGTATTGGTATTTAATCATCTTCTACCTCGAACTTCCGAAAGGCATGCGCCAATCGTACTTTCAGGTTTAAGACGATTAAATAGGGGCAATTGTAATACTCCAAATTTGTCATACCCTCTCACTCTTATCTGGCTTACGCATCTCGCATTCTTCTCATCTTGCAGAAACGGGGAAGGACTCGCGATAAAGACTCCAAGAGTCACACAACTTTTTAACCCTAAACACTTGAATTCTGCATTTTGTTTATCCTTTTGTTCGTTTAATTTTGATTAAGTGTTAATTGATTTGAAAGTGTGATTAAGGGAATCAGAATTGGCTTTGGACTGAATTATTTTGTGAACCTTGGACCGGTTCTTGCTTCCATAAGCCCATTCGTTGTTTTTTGGTAATTGATGCTTGCACAAAAAAAACTGCGTATGGATCTTTTGAGCTGGGCCTTAGCGCCCAGATTGCTCCGGCCATCCTGGATTCCAGATCACACCCCCAAGCCCGTTATTGTTTTTGGCATACTTGATGTAGTTGGAACCTAAAAGGCCTACTCCTAGACAGTCAGTTTTGAGCCTAGCGGTCAGACTGTTTCAGCACCCCCTGACTTCAGCATAACACCCCCTGAGTTTACTCTTTTAATATTTTCTTTTGCATAATTTTGTGAATTGTTTAGATTTGTTTGAACCTTTCTTCATATGATAAAAATAATAAAATCAAATATAAAATTTGTTATATTTTTATTTATTTAGTTTTATAAATTAAATCCCGATTATCCGATTATATTTGAGATTGGTAATTCACCGTTGCTTGTTGAGATTTGAGTCTAATGCAGGTTTATCGCACGATATACAGATGCGCTTGAGATTTTCGATTGTGATTTATTTTCACATCGATGATGCTTCGATACTCATTCAGAGCGTTTGATTTTTGATTCTTCTCTTTGATTGGTGAAGCTTTTCTCGAAGATCGTCGGGTTTCTTTGTTTTGACACGCTTCGTTACGGGTGGATATCCGTTTGGTACTTTCTATTTTTTATCTTATTTCGCACTTTATTGTTTTCTAGATACCATGAGAAGTAGGAAATAGAGAGTGTGCGCTCGAAGTCGCTGTTTAAAGACCTGTAGCAGGCATTCCGTACTTCATTTGTTATGTGTTGTGCTTGTGTTTGTTTCTGTGATTGTTGATCGATGAGTCACTCAATTTAGAAATTGAGATCACGACTTCGCTCTCAGTGCATGTACCCTATAGGATTTTATCGCTTTCCTTTATTTCTTGTTGATCGATGAGTCACTCAATTTAGAAATTGAGATCACGACTTCGCTCTCATTGCATGTTCCCTATAAGATAGTTTTGTTAGACTTTCTTTGGCATGCTAACCTAGATAGGATCTCTTCTGGTGTACTCTCTTGAGTTTATTGGGTTGTTTGATTTACCCTTGTACATACCATGTTCTCTTAGGACGTGCTTGCTCCGTTCGGATGCAAGTTAGACCTTAGGTTGCAAACTATGCATGCTAACATTAGGTAGACGTTTCCCTTTTTGTTAATCCAAATCTTAGGACTATCATTGTATGATAACATTAGGTTAGAAATAAAGTAGTCTCCCTTAAACTATTTTCTTCCCCTTTTTGCATCCTTGCATCTAAAACAAAAACTTATTTTCTTAGCAAATCAAAAACATTTTAATCATACTTAAACTCTTTTTCAAGGTAATAAAACACAAACCAATTCAAACCATTTTGTGCGCTCCAGCACCTTTTCTCAAAAAACCCTTTTCAGGTAATGACATGATTAATTTACTTCTGTGCCAACGTATAAGTCTCCAAAGGTTGAGCTGCGACAGAAGGCGAAATTAACATTGTCCATTAAAAAACACAAACGAACAAAAACATGTGAGCCGAACAACGGTATCTCTGATTCCTCAAAAAGGATACGTAGGCATTGGGGTAGGGCCCAAGCGAGTACAATTTTATTTTCCCTACATTCTTCTCTCCTTTCTCTTGCATGCATTCTCCCTTCAGTAGTATAGTAAACAGTAAGCATAGAATAAATACACCCATAAGATAGACAACAAGAATGGATACCGTAGAGTACTACGGGCGCGTGGGGTGCTAATACCTTCCCCTCGCGTAACATTCTCCCTTACCCGATCTCTCGGTCGCAAGACCGTGACTTCTCCCTTCTTAGGTTTTCTAGATGTTAACCTTTCCCTCCATGTGGGATAAAACACGTTCGATGATGACTTCATTGTTTGATGATTTTCAGCCGGTTGTTTCAGTTTGCGACTTCACTGGGGATAGATCGACCAAATGTTGGTCCATCCCGGAGTCGCTCATAGCTCTTGTTTTCTTTTCTTTGGGTGTTTATTTTTATGCTTTTAGTTTGTTCATTCATTCTGTATATACTTGAGCATATGTATGCTTTGTATTTTACTGTCTTCCATATACTACTGTTGTACTGGATCTGCTTCTTATTTGATGGGTGTTACTAATGAGGTAAAAGTCCCAATACCCAGGTCATAGTTGTGTATCATAGGAACTCTAGGAATAGAGTGGAACATGAACGACTAGTTGACTTAGGTCTCACTATTGCCACCATGTCGTCCACGCTCAGATGAGGTACAAATAAGGGACTATCGTTTTCAAGTAGGTGATAAGTCGATAGTTTTTCAGGAGTACCCTCAATTCTGAGTAACCCGACCTTATCTTGACCTAGTTTTCACCCGTGAGTGGGAAGGGAATTATTATCACAGGTACAATTGGTGACTATGCTCAGACGGTGACTATTGGTTCTAATGGCTATGTTCTGGATTTCTGTCAGTGACTTTATGCAGATGTTATATTCTGTTGATGGCCATATGGTTCTCAGATTTATTTTCTGAGTTCCTGATTTATTTACTTGGAGGTCCGTTCGAGTCTTTGATCTTGGTATTCCCAGCATGTTCAGAGAAGACTCAACAATATCTGATTTCAGAAGCATTGATCCCGTACAATAGGAGATCTACATGGTACTTGGTTCTTATATGTGCGGAAGCTATGCCAGACCTTTGACTTGATGATATTCAAATGATTCTGAACAGTGCAACAATCATGTTCAAGAATGATGGAACCTTGATCCCATGTCTTTGCATACATAGCATGGTTAACCACATGCTTAACATACATGTTCTATTATTTCCAAGGAATCATATTTGTAAGCCTTGTGTTGAACCTTTCCTTCTTTTACTTGCGTAAAATCAAAATCAAAACATATAAATCCCTTGGAAATGACAGAACATGACATGACATTCATTCATGCACCCCATGCATATTCATGCATTCATAACAGGTACTCGAAGATTAGAGATTCTTACTCAGACCATGTGTTCTCCTTAGAGGTTCAACTTGTTTCTTGCTGCACTTGTTCAGGGATCAGTTATGGAATAACTTCGTATGGTATACATGCAAGCTTCGGCCCGTGGTCAGAAATCTATTCAAGCAGGAAGATAATTGATTGAAGACTCAGATAAGCTAGGTCATGGAAACTCTGATAATGATGTCAACAATCTTGCACTTATTGCTGCAGCAGGTTCCCTCTTCCCCTCACCTTTCGGGAATTGTTTTCAACCATGGAGTGCCACAATCTTTAGTTCTTGGAACATCTTATCAGCAGATGGCTACCATTTACCATGATATCTTACATCAGTGCTCCATCCTTCTTGACCAACGTCAGATGTGGTTACTACGCTGGGGCATCCGACTATTCAATCAGGGGCATTCTCCACAACCTTGCGTTCCCTGATCTGTTCAACAACAGTCAATCTTTATTCTCCAAGTGAATTCCTGGGGCGAAGTTTTTAAGCCAAGACAAAAGAAGCCTGATGAGCATATTGATGCGATCCCAGTGCATTACATCCAGTTATTTCCTCATCCGGTGGAAGTTCAATTGGTAAAGCTCTGATCTTTGGGGTCTTCTTCCCACAAACATCTCTTCCGATTGCAATACACATGCTAGATGTATCCCCTATTCTGGGGCATCCGGTTTTAGCTCGAGTAGAGGTGTCGGCATTGCTTAATTGAAACCTTAGGACGTCCAAGGGTTTCAATTTAGAGAGGAATTATGGATTATCGGTCAGAATTGGGGATAGAAGGAGGCCGCTGATGGAGAAACGTGATGGCACATTACAGAAGAATCGACAGACGAGAGGGGAAACAAATCACACCGTCGTGGTGCATCGTTGAAGAAGAAGCTCCAAAGTTCCTCCATTTGCAGAAACGGGGAAGGACTCGCGATGAAGACTCCAAGAGTCACACAACTTCTTAACCCTAAACACTTGAATTCTGCATTTTGTTTATCCTTTTGTTCGTTTAATTTTGATTAAGTGTTAATTGATTTGAAAGTGTGATTAAGGGAATCAGAATTGGCTTTGGACTGAATTATTTTGTGAACCTTGGACCGGTTCTTGCTTCCATAAGCCCATTCGTTGTTTTCTGGTAATTGATGCTTGCACAAAAAAAACTGCGTATGGATCTTTTGAGCTGGGCCTTAGCGCCCAGATTGCTCCGGCCATCCTGGATTCCAGATCACACCCCCAAGCCCGTTATTGTTTTTGGCATACTTGATGTAGTTGGAACCTAAAAGGCCTACTCCTAGACAGTCAGTTTTGAGCCTAGCGGTCAGACTGTTTCAGCACCCCCTGACTTCAGCATAACACCCCCTGAGTTTACTCTTTTAATATTTTCTTTTGCATAATTTTGTGAATTGTTTAGATTTGTTTGAACTTTTCTTCATATGATAAAAATAATAAAATCAAATATAAAATTTGTTATATTTTTATTTATTTAGTTTTATAAAATAAATCCCGATTATCCGATTATATTTGAGATTGGTAATTCACCGTTGCTTGTTGAGATTTGAGTCTAATGCAGGTTTATCGCACGATATACAGATGCGCTTGAGATTTTCGATTGTGATTTATTTTCACATCGATGATGCTTCGATACTCATTCAGAGCGTTTGATTTTTGATTCTTCTCTTTGATTGGTGAAGCTTTTCTCGAAGATCGTCGGGTTTCTTTGTTTTGACACGCTTCGTTACGGGTGGATATCCGTTTGGTACTTTCTATTTTTTATCTTATTTCGCACTTTATTGTTTTCTAGATACCATGAGAAGTAGGAAATAGAGAGCGTGCGCTCGAAGTCGCTGTTTAAAGACCTGTAGCAGGCATTCCGTACTTCATTTGTTATGTGTTGTGCTTGTGTTTGTTTCTGTGATTGTTGATCGATGAGTCACTCAATTTAGAAATTGAGATCACGACTTCGCTCTCAGTGCATGTACCCTATAGGATTTTATCGCTTTCCTTTATTTCTTGTTGATCGATGAGTCACTCAATTTAGAAATTGAGATCACGACTTCGCTCTCATTGCATGTTCCCTATAGGATAGTTTTGTTAGACTTTCTTTGGCATGCTAACCTAGATAGGATCTCTTCTGGTGTACTCTCTTGAGTTTATTGGGTTGTTTGATTTATCCTTGTACATACCATGTTCCCTTAGGACGTGCTTGCTCCGTTCGGATGCAAGTTAGACCTTAGGTTGCAAACTATGCATGCTAACATTAGGTAGACGTTTCCGTTTTTGTTAATCCAAATCTTCATTGTATGATAACATTAGGTTAGAAATAAAGTAGTCTTCCTTAAACTATTTTCTTCCCCTTTTTGCATCCTTGCATCTAAAACAAAAACTTCTTTTCTTAGCAAATCAAAAACATTCTAATCATACTTAAACTCTTTTTCAAGGTAATAAAACACAAACCAATTCAAACCATTTTGTGCGCTCCAGCAGCACCTTTTCTCAAAAAACCCTTTTCAGGTAATGACATGATTAATTTACTTCTGTGCCAACGCATAAGTCTCCAAAGGTCGAGCTGCGACAGAAGGCGGAATTCACATTGTCCATTAAAAAACACAAACGAACAAAAACATGTGAGCCGAACTACGGTATCTCTGATTCCTCAAAAAGGATACGTAGGCATTGGGGTATGGTCCAAGCGAGTACAATTTTATTTTCCCTACATTCTTCTCCCCTTTCTCTTGCATGCATTCTCCCTTCAGTAGTATAGTAAACAGTAAGCATAGAATAAATACACCCATAAGATAGACAACAAGAATGGATACCGTAGAGTACTACGGGCGCGTGGGGTGCTAATACCTTCCCCTCGCGTAACATTCTCCCTTACCCGATCTCTCGGTCGCAAGACCGTGACTTCTCCCTTCTTAGGTTTTCTAGATGTTAACCTTTCCCTCCATGTGAAATAAAACACGTTTGATGATGACTTCATTGTTTAATGATTTTCAGCCGGTTGTTTCAGCTGACGACTTCACTGGGATTAATCAACCAAATGCTGGTCCATCCCGGAGTCGCTCCTAACTCTTGTTTTCTTTTCTTTGGGTGTTTATTTTTATGCTTTCAGTTTGTATATACTTGAACATATGTATGCATTGTATTTTACTGTCTTCCATATACTACTGTTGTACTGGATCTGCTTCTTATTTGATGGGTGTTACTAATGAGGTAAAAGTCCCAATACCCAGGTCATAGTTGTGTATCATAGGAACTCTAGGAATAGAGTGGAACATGAACGACTAGTTGACTTAGGTATCACTATTGCCACCATGTCGTCCACGCTCAGATGAGGTACAAATAAGGGACTATCGTTTTCAAGTAGGTGATAAGTCGATAGTTTTTCAGGAGTACCCTCAATTCTGAGTTACCCGACCTTATCTTGACCTAGTTTTCACCCGTGAGTGGGAAGGGAATTATTATCACAGGTACAATTGGTGACTATGCTCAGACGGTGACTATTGGTTCTAATGGCTATGTTCTGGATTTCTGTCAGTGACTTTATGCAGATGTTATATTCTGTTGATGGCCATATGGTTCTCAGATTTATTTTCTGAGTTCCTGATTTATTTACTTGGAGGTCCGTTCGAGTCTTTGATCTTGGTATTCCCAGCATGTTCAGAGAAGACTCAACAATATCTGATTTCAGAAGCATTGATCCCGTACAATAGGAGATCTACATGGTACTTGGTTCTTATATGTGCGGAAGCTATGCCAGACCTTTGACTTGATGATATTCAAATGATTCTGAACAGTGCAACAATCATGTTCAGGAATGATGGAACCTTGATCCCATGTCTTTGCATACATAGCATGGTAAGCAGGTTAACCACATGCTTAACATACATGTTCTATTATTTCCAAGGAATCATATTTGTAAGCCTTGTGTTGAACCTTTTCTTCTTTTACTTGCGTAAAATCAAAATCAAAACATATAAATCCCTTGGAAATGACAGAACATGACATGGCATTCATTCATGCACCCCATGCATATTCATGCATTCATAACAGGTACTCGAAGATTAGAGATTCTTACTCAGACCATGTGTTCTCCTTAGAGGTTCAACTTGTTTCTTGCTGCACTTGTTCAGGGATCAGTTATGGAATAACTTCGTATGGTATACATGCAAGCTTCGGCCCGTGGTCAGAAATCTATTCAAGCAGGAAGATAATTGATTGAAGACTCAGATAAGCTAGGTCATGGAAACTCTGATAATGATGTCAACAATCTTGCACTTATTGCTGCAGCAGGTTCCCTCTTCCCCTCACCTTTCGGGAATTGTTTTCAACCATGGAGTGCCACAATCTTTAGTTCTTGGAACATCTTATCAGCAGATGGCTACCATTTACCATGATATCTTACATCAGTGCTCCATCCTTCTTGACCAACGTCAGATGTGGTTACTACGCTGGGGCATCCGACTATTCAATCAGGGGCATTCTCCACAACCTTGCGTTCCCTGATCTGTTCAACAACAGTCAATCTTTATTCTCCAAGTGAATTCCTGGGGCGAAGTTTTTAAGCCAAGACAAAAGAAGCCTGATGAGCATATTGATGCGATCCCAGTGCATTACATCCAGTTATTTCCTCATCCGGTGGAAGTTCAATTGGTAAAGCTCTGATCTTTGGGGTCTTCTTCCCACAAACATCTCTTCCGATTGCAATACACATGCTAGATGTATCCCCTATTCTGGGGCATCCGGTTTTAGCTCGAGTAGAGGTGTCGGCATTGCTTAATTGAAACCTTAGGACGTCCAAGGGTTTCGATTTAGAGAGGAATTATGGATTATCAGTCAGAATTGGGGATAGAAGGAGGCCGCTGATGGAGAAACGTGATGGCACATTACAGAAGAATCGACAGACGAGAGGGGAAACAAATCACACCGTCGTGGTGCATCGTTGAAGAAGAAGCTCCAAAGTTCCTCCATTTGCAGAAACGGGGAAGGACTCGCGATGAAGACTCCAAGAGTCACACAACTTCTTAACCCTAAACACTTGAATTCTGCATTTTGTTTATCCTTTTGTTCGTTTAATTTTGATTAAGTGTTAATTGATTTGAAAGTGTGATTAAGGGAATCAGAATTGGCTTTGGACTGAATTATTTTGTGAACCTTGGACCGGTTCTTGCTTCCATAAGCCCATTCGTTGTTTTCTGGTAATTGATGCTTGCACAAAAAAAACTGCGTATGGATCTTTTGAGCTGGGCCTTAGCGCCCAGATTGCTCCGGCCATCCTGGATTCCAGATCACACCCCCAAGCCCGTTATTGTTTTTGGCATACTTGATGTAGTTGGAACCTAAAAGGCCTACTCCTAGACAGTCAGTTTTGAGCCTAACGGTCAGACTGTTTCAGCACCCCCTGACTTCAGCATAACACCCCCTGAGTTTACTCTTTTAATATTTTCTTTTGCATAATTTTGTGAATTGTTTAGATTTGTTTGAACCTTTCTTCATATGATAAAAATAATAAAATCAAATATAAAATTTGTTATATTTTTATTTATTTAGTTTTATAAATTAAATCCCGATTATCCGATTATATTTGAGATTAGTAATTCACCGTTGCTTGTTGAGATTTGAGTCTAATGCAGATTTATCGCACGATATACAGATGCGTTTGAGATTTTCGATTGTGATTTATTTTCACATCGATGATGCTTCGATACTCATTCAGAGCGTTTGATTTTTGATTCTTCTCTTTGATTGGTGAAGCTTTTCTCGAAGATCGTCGGGTTTCTTTGTTTTGACACGCTTCGTTACGGGTGGATATCCGTTTGGTACTTTCTATTTTTTATCTTATTTCGCACTTTATTGTTTTCTAGATACCATGAGAAGTAGGAAATAGAGAGCGTGCGCTCGAAGTCGCTGTTTAAAGACCTGTAGCAGGCATTCCGTACTTCATTTGTTATGTGTTGTGCTTGTGTTTGTTTCTGTGATTGTTGATCGATGAGTCACTCAATTTAGAAATTGAGATCACGACTTCGCTCTCAGTGCATGTACCCTATAGGATTTTATCGCTTTCCTTTATTTCTTGTTGATCGATGAGTCACTCAATTTAGAAATTGAGATCACGACTTCGCTCTCATTGCATGTTCCCTATAGGATAGTTTTGTTAGACTTTCTTTGGCATGCTAACCTAGATAGGATCTCTTCTGGTGTACTCTCTTGAGTTTATTGGGTTGTTTGATTTATCCTTGTACATACCATGTTCCCTTAGGACGTGCTTGCTCCGTTCGGATGCAAGTTAGACCTTAGGTTGCAAACTATGCATGCTAACATTAGGTAGACGTTTCCGTTTTTGTTAATCCAAATCTTCATTGTATGATAACATTAGGTTAGAAATAAAGTAGTCTTCCTTAAACTATTTTCTTCCCCTTTTTGCATCCTTGCATCTAAAACAAAAACTTCTTTTCTTAGCAAATCAAAAACATTCTAATCATACTTAAACTCTTTTTCAAGGTAATAAAACACAAACCAATTCAAACCATTTTGTGCGCTCCAGCAACACCTTTTCTCAAAAAACCCTTTTCAGGTAATGACATGATTAATTTACTTCTGTGCCAACGCATAAGTCTCCAAAGGTCGAGCTGCGACAGAAGGCGGAATTAACATTGTCCATTAAAAAACACAAACGAACAAAAACATGTGAGCCGAACTACGGTATCTCTGATTCCTCAAAAAGGATACGTAGGCATTGGGGTAGGGTCCAAGCGAGTACAATTTTATTTTCCCTACATTCTTCTCCCCTTTCTCTTGCATGCATTCTCCCTTCAGTAGTATAGTAAACAGTAAGCATAGAATAAATACACCCATAAGATAGACAACAAGAATGGATACCGTAGAGTACTACGGGCGCGTGGGGTGCTAATACCTTCCCCTCGCGTAACATTCTCCCTTACCCGATCTCTCGGTCGCAAGACCGTGACTTCTCCCTTCTTAAGTTTTCTAGATGTTAACCTTTCCCTCCATGTGAAATAAAACACGTTCGATGATGACTTCATTGTTTAATGATTTTCAGCCGGTTGTTTCAGCTGACGACTTCACTGGGATTAATCAACCAAATGCTGGTCCATCCCGGAGTCGCTCCTAGCTCTTGTTTTCTTTTCTTTGGGTGTTTATTTTTATGCTTTCAGTTTGTTCATTCATTTTGTATATACTTGAACATATGTATGCATTGTATTTTACTGTCTTCCATATACTACTGTTGTACTGGATCTGCTTCTTATTTGATGGGTGTTACTAATGAGGTAAAAGTCCCAATACCCAGGTCATAGTTGTGTATCATAGGAACCCTAGGAATAGAGTGGAACATAAACGGCTAGTTGACTTAGGTCTCACTATTGCCACCATGTCGTCCACGCTCAGATGAGGTACAAATAAGGGACTATCATTTTCAAGTAGGTGATAAGTCGATAGTTTTTCAGGAGTACCCTCAATTCTGAGTTACCCGACCTTATCTTGACCTAGTTTTCACCCGTGAGTGGGAAGGGAATTATTATCACAGGTACAATTGGTGACTATGTTCAGATGGTGACTATGCTCAGACGGTGACTATTGGTTCTAATGGCTATGTTTTGGATTTCTGTCAGTGACTTTATGCAGATGTTATATTATGTTGATGACCATATGGTTCTCAGATTTATTTTCTGAGTTCCTGATTTATTTACTTGGAGGTCCGTTCGAGCCTTTGATCTTGGTATTCCCAGCATGTTCAGAGAAGACTCAACAATATCTGATTCCAGAAGTATTGATCCCGTACAATGGGAGATCTACATGGTACTTGGTTCTTATATGTGCGGAAGCTATGCCAGACCTTTGACTTGATGATATTCAAATGATTCTGAACAGTGCAACAATCATGTTCAGGAATGATGGAACCTTGATCCCATGTCTTTGCATACATAGCATGGTTAACCACATGCTTAACATACATGTTCTATTATTTCCAAGGAATCATATTTGTAAGCCTTGTGTTGAACCTTTCCTTCTTTTACTTGCGTAAAATCAAAATCAAAACATGTAAATCCCTTGGAAATGACAGAACATGACATGGCATTCATTCATGCACCCCATGCATATTCATGCATTCATAACAGGTACTCGAAGATTAGAGATTCTTACTCAGACCATGTGTTCTCCTTAGAGGTTCAACTTGTTTCTTGCTGCACTTGTTCAGGGATCAGTTATGGAATAACTTCGTATGGTATACATGCAAGCTTCGTCCCGTGGTCAGAAATCTATTCAAGCAGGAAGATAATTGATTGAAGACTCAGATAAGCCAGGTCATGGAAACTCTGATAATGATGTCAACAATCTTGCACTTATTGCTGCAGCAGGTTCCCTCTTCCCCTCACCTTTCGGGAATTGTTTTCAACCATGGAGTGCCACAATCTTTAGTTTTTGGAACATCTTATCAGCAGATGGCTACCATTTACCATGATATCTTAGATCAGTGTTCCATCCTTCTTGACCAACGTCAGATGTGGTTACTACGCTGGGGCATTCGACTATTCAATCAGGGGCATTCTCCATAGCCTTGCGTTCCCTGATCTGTTCAACAGCAGTCAATCTTTATTCTCAAAGTGAATTCCTGGGGTGGGGCATCCGACTATTCAATCAGGGGCATTCTCCACAGCCTTGCGTTCCCTGATCTGTTCAACAACAGTCAATCTTTATTCTCAAAGTGAATTCCTGGGGCGAAGTTTTTAAGCCAAGACAAAAGAAGCCTGATGAGCATATTGATGCGATCCCAGTGCATTACATCAAGTTATTTCCTCATCCGGTGGAAGTTCAATTGGTAAAGCTCTGATCTTTGGGGTCTTCTTCCCACAAACATCTCTTCCGATTGCAATACACATGCTAGATGTATCCCCTATTCTGGGGCATCCGGTTTTAGCTCGAGTAGAGGTGTCGGCATTGCTTAATTGAAACCTTAGGACGTCCAAGGGTTTCGATTTAGAGAGGAATTATGGATTATCGTTCAGAATTGGGGATATAAGGAGGCCGCTGATGGAGAAACGTGATGGCATATTACGGAAGAATCGACAGACGAGAGGGGAAACAAATCACACCGTCGTGGTGCATCGTTGAAGAAGAAGCTCCAAAGTTCCTCCATTTGCAGAAACGGGGAAGGACTCGCGATGAAGACTCCAAGAGTCACACAACTTCTTAACCCTATAAACACTTGAATTATGCATTTTGTTTATCCTTTTGTTCGTTTAATTTTGATTAAGTGTTAATTGATTTGAAAGTGTGATTAAGGGAATCAGAATTGGCTTTGGACTGAATTATTTTGTGAACCTTGGACCGGTTCTTGCTTCCATAAGCCCATTCATTGTTTTCTGGTAATTGATGCTTGCACAAAAAAAACTGCGTATGGATCTTTTGAGGTGGGCCTTAGCGCCCAGATTGCTCCGGCCATCCTGGATTCCAGATCACACCCCCAAGCCCGTTATTGTTTTTGGGATACTTGATGTAGTTGGAACCTAAAAGGCCTACTCCTAGACAGTCAGTTTTGAGCCTAACGGTCAGACTGTTTCAGCACCCCCTGACTTCAGCATAACACCCCCTGAGTTTACTCTTTTAATATTTTCTTTTGCATAATTTTGTGAATTGTTTAGATTTGTTTGAACCTTTCTTCATATGATAAAAATAATAAAATCAAATATAAAATTTGTTATATTTATATTTATTTAGGTTTATAAATTAAATCCCGATTATCCGATTATATTTGAGATTGGTAATTCACCGTTGCTTGTTGAGATTTGAGTCTAATGCAGGTTTATCGCACGATATACGGATGCGCTTGAGATTTTCGATTGTGATTTATTTTCACATCGATGATGCTTCGATACTCATTCCGAGCGTTTGATTTTTGATTCTTCTCTTTGATTGGTGAAGCTTTTCTCGAAGATCGTCGGGTTTCTTTGTTTTGACACGCTTCGTTACGGGTGGATATCCGTTTGGTACTTTCTATTTTTTATCTTATTTCGCACTTTATTGTTTTCTAGATACCATGAGAAGTAGGAAATAGAGAGCGTGCGCTCGAAGTCGCTGTTTAAAGACCTGTAGCAGGCATTCCGTACTTCATTTGTTATGTGTTATGCCTGTGTTTGTTTATGTGATTGTTGATCGATGAGTCACTCAATTTAGAAATTGAGATCACGACTTCGCTCTCAGTGCATGTACCCTATAGGATTTTATCGCTTTCCTTTATTTCTTGTTGATCGATTAGTCACTCAATTTAGAAATTGAGATCACGACTTCGCTCTCATTGCATGTTCCCTATAGGATAGTTTTGTTAGACTTTCTTTGGCATGCTAACCTAGATAGGATCTCTTCTGGTGTACTCTCTTGAGTTTATTGGGTTGTTTGATTTACCCTTGTACATACCATGTTCCCTTAGGACGTGCTTGCTCCGTTCGGATGCAAGTTAGACCTTAGGTTGCAAACTATGCATGCTAACATTAAGTAGACGTTTCCCTTTTTGTTAATCCAAATCTTAGGACTACCATTGTATGATAACATTAGGTTAGAAATAGAGTAGTCTTCCTTAAACTATTTTCTTCCCCTTTTTGCATCCTTGCATCTAAAACAAAAACTTCTTTTCTTAGCAAATCAAAAACATTCTAATCATACTTAAACTCTTTTTCAAGGTAATAAAACACAAACCAATTCAAACCATTTTGTACGCTCCAGCACCTTTTCTCAAAAAACCCTTTTCAGGTAATGACATGATTAATTTACTTCTGTGTCAACGCATAAGTCTCCAAAGGTCGAGCTGCGACAGAAGGCGGAATTAACATTGTCCATTAAAAAACACAAACGAACAAAAACATGTGAGCCGAACTACGGTATCTCTGATTCCTCAAAAAGGATACGTAGGCATTGGGGTAGGGCCCAAGCGAGTACAATTTTATTTTCCCTACATTCTTCTCCCCTTTCTCTTGCATGCATTCGCCCTTTCAGTAGTATAGTAAACAATAAGCATAGAATAAATACACCCATAAGATAGACAACAAGAATGGATACCGTAGAGTACTACGGGCGCGTGGGGTGCTAATACCTTCCCCTCGCGTAACATTCTCCCTTACCCGATCTCTCGGTCGCAAGACCGCGACTTCTCCCTTCTTAGGTTTTCTAGATGTTAACCTTTCCCTCCATGTGGGATAAAACACGTTCGATGATGACTTCATTGTTTGATGATTTTCAGCCGGTTGTTTCAGCTGGCGACTTCACTTGGGATTGATCGACCAAATGCTGGTCCATCCCGGAGTCGCTCCTAGCTCTTGTTTTCTTTTCTTTGGGTGTTTATTTTTATGCTTTCAGTTTGTTCATTCATTTTGTATATACTTGAGCATATGTATGCATTGTATTTTACTGTCTTCCATATACTACTGTTGTACTGGATCTGCTTCTTATTTGATGGGTGTTACTAATGAGGTAAAAGTCCCAATACCCAGGTCATAGTTGTGTATCATAGGAACCCTAGGAATAGAGTGGAACATAAACGGCTAGTTGACTTAGGTCTCACTATTGCCACCATGTCGTCCACGCTCAGATGAGGTACAAATAAGGGACTATCGTTTTCAAGTAGGTGATAAGTCGATAGTTTTTCAGGAGTACCCTCAATTCTGAGTTACCCGACCTTATCTTGACCTAGTTTTCACCCGTGAGTGGGAAGGGAATTATTATCACAGGTACAATTGGTGACTATGTTCAGATGGTGACTATGCTCAGACGGTGACTATTGGTTCTAATGGCTATGTTCTGGATTTCTGTCAGTGACTTTATGCAGATGTTATATTCTGTTGATGACCATATGGTTCTCAGATTTATTTTGAGTTCCTGATTTATTTACTTGGAGGTCCGTTCGAGCCTTTGATCTTGGTATTCCCAGCATGTTCAGAGAAGACTCAACAATATCTGATTCCAGAAGCATTGATCCCGTACAATGGGAGATCTACATGGTACTTGGTTCTTATATGTGCGGAAGCTATGCCAGACCTTTGACTTGATGATATTCAAATGATTCTGAACAGTGCAACAATCATGTTCAGGAATGATGGAACCTTGATCCCATGTCTTAGCATACATAGCATGGTTAACCACATGCTTAACATACATGTTCTATTATTTCCAAGGAATCATATTTGTAAGCCTTGTGTTGAACCTTTCCTTCTTTTACTTGCGTAAAATCAAAATAAAAACATGTAAATCCCTTGGAAATGACAGAACATGACATGGCATTCATTCATGCACCCCATGCATATTCATGCATTCATAACAGGTACTCGAAGATTAGAGATTCTTACTCAGACCATGTGTTCTCCTTAGAGGTTCAACTTGTTTCTTGCTGCACTTGTTCAGGGATCAGTTATGGAATAACTTCGTATGGTATACATGCAAGCTTCGGCCCGTGGTCAGAAATCTATTCAAGCAGGAAGATAATTGATTGAAGACTCAGATAAGCCAGGTCATGGAAACTCTGATAATGATGTCAACAATCTTGCACTTATTGCTGCAGCAGGTTCCCTCTTCCCCTCACCTTTCGGGAATTGTTTTCAACCATAGAGTGCCACAATCTTTAGTTTTTGGAACATCTTATCAGCAGATGGCTACCATTTACCATGATATCTTACATCAGTGCTCCATCCTTCTTGACCAACGTCAGATGTGGTTACTACGCTGGGGCATCCGACTATTCAATCAGGGGCATTCTCCATAGCCTTGCGTTCCCTGATCTGTTCAACAGCAGTCAATCTTTATTCTCAAAGTGAATTCTTGGGGTGGGGCATCCGACTATTCAATCAGGGACATTCTCCACAGCCTTGCGTTCCCTGATCTGTTCAACAACAGTCAATCTTTATTCTCAAAGTGAATTCCTGGGGCGAAGTTTTTAAGCCAAGACAAAAGAAGCCTGATGAGCATATTGATGCGATCCCAGTGCATTACATCCAGTTATTTCCTCATCCGGTGGAAGTTCAATTGGTAAAGCTCTGATCTTTGGGGTCTTCTTCCCACAAACATCTCTTCCGATTGCAATACACATGCTAGATGTATCCCCTATTCTGGCGCATCCGGTTTTAGCTCGAGTAGAGGTGTCGGCATTGTTTAATTGAAACCTTAGGACGTCCAAGGGTTTCGATTTAGAGAGGAATTATGGATTATCGTTAAGAATTGGGGATAGAAGGAGGCCGCTGATGGAGAAATGTGATGGCACATTACGGAAGAATCGACAAACGAGAGGGGAAACAAATCACACCGTCGTGGTGCATCGTTGAAGAAGAAGCTCCAAAGTTCCTCCATTTGCAGAAACGGGGAAGGACTCGCGATGAAGACTCCAAGAGTCACACAACTTCTTAACCCTATAAACACTTGAATTCTGCATTTTGTTTATCCTTTTGTTCGTTTAATTTTGATTAAGTGTTAATTGATTTGAAAGTGTGATTAAGGGAATCAGAATTGGCTTTGGACTGAATTATTTTGTGAACCTTGGACCGGTTCTTGCTTCCATAAGCCCATTCGTTGTTTTCTGGTAATTGATGCTTGCACAAAAAAAACTGCGTATGGATCTTTTGAGGTGGGCCTTAGCGCCCAGATTGCTCCGGCCATCCTGGATTCCAGATCACACCCCCAAGCCCGTTATTGTTTTTGGCATACTTGATGTAGTTGGAACCTAAAAGGCCTACTCCTAGACAGTCAGTTTTGAGCCTAGCGGTCAGACTGTTTCAGCACCCCCTGACTTCAGCATAACACCCCCTGAGTTTACTCTTTTAATATTTTCTTTTGCATAATTTTGTGAATTGTTTAGATTTGTTTGAACCTTTCTTCATATGATAAAAATAATAAAATCAAATATAAAATTTGTTATATTTTTATTTATTTAGGTTTATAAATTAAATCCCGATTATATTTGAGATTGGTAATTCACCGTTGCTTGTTGAGATTTGAGTCTAATGCAGGTTTATCGCACGATATACGGATGCGCTTGAGATTTTCGATTGTGATTTATTTTCACATCGATGATGCTTCGATACTCATTCAGAGCGTTTGATTTTTGATTCTTCTCTTTGATTGGTAAAGCTTTTCTCGAAGATCGTCGAGTTTCTTTGTTTTGACACGCTTCGTTACGGGTGGATATCCGTTTGGTACTTTCTATTTTTTATCTTATTTCGCACTTTATTGTTTTCTAGATACCATGAGAAGTAGGAAATAGAGAGCGTGCGCTCGAAGTCGCTGTTTAAAGACCTGTAGCAGGCATTCCGTACTTCATTTGTTATGTGTTGTGCTTGTGTTTGTTTCTGTGATTGTTGATCGATGAGTCACTCAATTTAGAAATTGAGATCACGACTTCGCTCTCAGTGCATGTACCCTATAGGATTTTATCGCTTTCCTTTATTTCTTGTTGATCGATGAGTCACTCAATTTAGAAATTGAGATCACGACTTCGCTCTCATTGCATGTTCCCTATAGGATAGTTTTGTTAGACTTTCTTTGGCATGCTAACCTAGATAGGATCTCTTCTGGTGTACTCTCTTGAGTTTATTGGGTTGTTTGATTTACCCTTGTACATACCATGTTCCCTTAGGACGTGCTTGCTCCGTTCGGATGCAAGTTAGACCTTAGGTTGCAAACTATGCATGCTAACATTAGGTAGACGTTTCCCTTTTTGTTAATCCAAATCTTAGGACTACCATTGTATGATAACATTAGGTTAGAAATAGAGTAGTCTCCCTTAAACTATTTTCTTCCCCTTTTTGCATCCTTGCATCTAAAACAAAAACTTCTTTTCTTAGCAAATCAAAAACATTCTAATCATACTTAAACTCTTTTTAAGGGTAATAAAACACAAACCAATTCAAACCATTTTGTGCGCTCCAGCACCTTTTCTCAAAAAACCCTTTTCAGGTAATGACATGATTAATTTACTTCTGTGCCAACGCATAAGTCTCCAAAGGTCGAGCTGCGACAGAAGACGGAATTAACATTGTCCATTAAAAAACACAAACGAACAAAAACATGTGAGCCGAACTACGGTATCTCTGATTCCTCAAAAAGGATACGTAGGCATTGGGGTAAGGCCTAAGCGAGTACAATTTTATTTTCCCTACATTCTTCTCCCCTTTCTCTTGCATGCATTCTCCCTTCAGTAGTATAGTAAACAGTAAGCATAGAATAAATACACCCATAAGATAGACAACAAGAATGGATACCGTAGAGTACTACGGGCGCGTGGGGTGCTAATACCTTCCCCTCGCATAACATTCTCCCTTACCCGATCTCTCGGTCGCAAGACCGTGACTTCTCCCTTCTTAGGTTTTCTAGATGTTAACCTTTCCCTCCATGTGGGATAAAACACGTTCGATGATGACTTCATTGTTTGATGATTTTCAGTCGGTTGTTTCAGTTGGCGACTTCACTTGGGATAGATCGACCAAATGCTGGTCCATCCCGGAGTCGCTCCTAGCTCTTGTTTTCTTTTCTTTGGGTGTTTATTTTTATGCTTTCAGTTTGTTCATTCATTTTGTATATACTTGAGCATATGTATGCATTGTATTTTACTGTCTTCCATATACTACTGTTGTACTGGATCTGCTTCTTATTTGATGGGTGTTACTAATGAGGTAAAAGTCCCAATACCCAGGTCATAGTTGTGTATCATAGGAACCCTAGGAATAGAGTGGAACATAAACGGCTAGTTGACTTAGGTCTCACTATTGCCACCATGTCGTCCACGCTCAGATGAGGTACAAATAAGGGACTATCGTTTTCAAGTAGGTGATAAGTCGATAGTTTTTCAGGAGTACCCTCAATTCTGAGTTACCCGACCTTATCTTGATCTAGTTTTCACCCGTGAGTGGGAAGGGAATTATTATCACAGGTACAATTGGTGACTATGTTCAGATGGTGACTATGCTCAGACGGTGACTATTGGTTCTAATGGCTATGTTTTGGATTTCTGTCAGTGACTTTATGCAGATGTTATATTATGTTGATGACCATATGGTTCTCAGATTTATTTTCTGAGTTCCTGATTTATTTACTTGGAGGTTCGTTCGAGCCTTTGATCTTGGTATTCCCAGCATGTTCAGAGAAGACTCAACAATATCTGATTCCAGAAGTATTGATCCCGTACAATGGGAGATCTACATGGTACTTGGTTCTTATATGTGCGGAAGCTATGCCAGACCTTTGACTTGATGATATTCAAATGATTCTGAACAGTGCAACAATCATGTTCAGGAATGATGGAACCTTGATCCCATGTCTTTGCATACATAGCATGGTTAACCACATGCTTAACATACATGTTCTATTATTTCCAAGGAATCATATTTGTAAGCCTTGTGTTGAACCTTTCCTTCTTTTACTTGCGTAAAATCAAAATCAAAACATGTAAATCCCTTGGAAATGACAGAACATGACATGGCATTCATTCATGCACCCCATGCATATTCATGCATTCATAACAGGTACTCGAAGATTAGAGATTCTTACTCAGACCATGTGTTCTCCTTAGAGGTTCAACTTGTTTCTTGCTGCACTTGTTCAGGGATCAGTTATGGAATAACTTCGTATGGTATACATGCAAGCTTCGTCCCGTGGTCAGAAATCTATTCAAGCAGGAAGATAATTGATTGAAGACTCAGATAAGCCAGGTCATGGAAACTCTGATAATGATGTCAACAATCTTGCACTTATTGCTGCAGCAGGTTCCCTCTTCCCCTCACCTTTCGGGAATTGTTTTCAACCATGGAGTGCCACAATCTTTAGTTTTTGGAACATCTTATCAGCAGATGGCTACCATTTACCATGATATCTTAGATCAATGTTCCATCCTTCTTGACCAACGTCAGATGTGGTTACTACGCTGGGGCATCCGACTATTCAATCAGGGGCATTCTCCATAGCCTTGCGTTCCCTGATCTGTTCAACAGCAGTCAATCTTTATTCTCAAAGTGAATTCCTGGGGTGGGGCATCCGACTATTCAATCAGGGGCATTCTCCACAGCCTTGCGTTCCCTGATCTGTTCAACAACAGTCAATCTTTATTCTCAAAGTGAATTCCTGGGGCGAAGTTTTTAAGCCAAGACAAAAGAAGCCTGATGAGCATATTGATGCGATCCCAGTGCATTACATCCAGTTATTTCCTCATCCGGTGGAAGTTCAATTGGTAAAGCTCTGATCTTTGGGGTCTTCTTCCCACAAACATCTCTTCCGATTGCAATACACATGCTAGATGTATCCCCTATTCTGGCGCATCCGGTTTTAGCTCGAGTAGAGGTGTCGGCATTGCTTAATTGAAACCTTAGGACGTCCAAGGGTTTCGATTTAGAGAGGAATTATGGATTATCGTTCAGAATTGGGGAGAGAAGGAGGCCGCTGATGGAGAAACGTGATGGCACATTACGGAAGAATCGACAATCGAGAGGGGAAACAAATCACACCGTCGTGGTGCATCGTTGAAGAAGAAGCTCCAAAGTTCCTCCATTTGTAGAAACGGGGAAGGACTCGCGATGAAGACTCCAAGAGTCACACAACTTCTTAACCCTATAAACACTTGAACTCTGCATTTTGTTTATACTTTTGTTCGTTTAATTTTGATTAAGTGTTAATTGATTTGAAAGTGTGATTAAGGGAATCAGAATTGGCTTTGGACTGAATTATTTTGTGAACCTTGGACCGGTTCTTGCTTCCATAAGCCCATTCGTTGTTTTCTGGTAATTGATGCTTGCACAAAAAAAACTGCGTATGGATCTTTTGAGGTGGGCCTTAGCGCCCAGATTGCTCCGGCCATCCTGGATTCCAGATCACACCCCCAAGCCCGTTATTGTTTTTGGCATACTTGATGTAGTTGGAACCTAAAAGGCCTACTCCTAGACAGTCAGTTTTGAGCCTAGCGGTCAGACTGTTTCAGCACCCCCTGACTTCAGCATAACACCCCCTGAGTTTACTCTTTTAATATTTTCTTTTGCATAATTTTGTGAATTGTTTAGATTTGTTTGAACCTTTCTTCATATGATAAAAATAATAAAATCAAATATAAAATTTGTTATATTTTTATTTATTTAGTTTTATAAATTAAATCCCGATTATATTTGAGATTGGTAATTCACCGTTGCTTGTTGAGATTTGAGTCTAATGCAGGTTTATCGCACGATATACGGATGCGCTTGAGATTTTCGATTGTGATTTATTTTCACATCGATGATGCTTCGATACTCATTCAGAGCGTTTGATTTTTGATTCTTCTCTTTGATTGGTGAAGCTTTTCTCGAAGATCGTCGGGTTTCTTTGTTTTGACACGCTTCGTTACGGGTGGATATCCGTTTGGTACTTTCTATTTTTTATCTTATTTCGCACTTTATTGTTTTCTAGATACCATGAGAAGTAGGAAATAGAGAGCGTGCGCTCGAAGTCGCTGTTTAAAGACCTGTAGCAGGCATTCCGTCCTTCATTTTTTATGTGTTATGCCTGTGTTTGTTTATGTGATTGTTGATCGATGAGTCACTCAATTTAGAAATTGAGATCACGACTTCGCTCTCATTGCATGTACCCTATAGGATAGTTTTGTTAGACTTTCTTTGGCATGCTAACCTAGATAGGATCTCTTCTGGTGTACTCTCTTGAGTTTATTGGGTTGTTTGATTTACCCTTGTACATACCATGTTCCCTTAGGACGTGCTTGCTCCGTTCGGATGCAAGTTAGACCTTAGGTTGCAAACTATGCATGCTAACATTAGGTAGACGTTTACCTTTTTGTTAATCCAAATCTTAGGACTACCATTGTATGATAACATTAGGTTAGAAATAGAGTAGTCTTCCTTAAACTATTTTCTTCCCCTTTTTGCATCCTTGCATCTAAAACAAAAACTTCTTTTCTTAGCAAATCAAAAACATTCTAATCATACTTAAACTCTTTTTCAAGGTAATAAAACACAAACCAATTCAAACCATTTTGTGCGCTCCAGCACCTTTTCTCAAAAAACCCTTTTCAGGTAATGACATGATTAATTTACTTCTGTGTCAACGCATAAGTCTCCAAAGGTCGAGCTGCGACAGAAGGCGGAATTAACATTGTCCATTAAAAAACACAAACGAACAAAAACATGTGAGCCGAACTACGGTATCTCTGATTCCTCAAAAAGGATACGTAGGCATTGGGGTAGGGCCCAAGCGAGTACAATTTTATTTTCCCTACATTCTTCTCCCCTTTCTCTTGCATGCATTCTCCCTTCAGTAGTATAGTAAACAGTAAGCATAGAATAAATACACCCATAAGATAGACAACAAGAATGGATACCGTAGAGTACTACGGGCGCGTGGGGTGCTAATACCTTCCCCTCGCGTAACATTCTCCCTTACCCGATCTCTCGGTCGCAAGACCGTGACTTCTCCCTTCTTAGGTTTTCTAGATGTTAACCTTTCCCTCCATGTGGGATAAAACACGTTCGATGATGACTTCATTGTTTGATGATTTTCAGCCGGTTGTTTCAGCTGGCGACTTCACTTGGGATAGATCGACCAAATGCTGGTCCATCCCGGAGTCGCTCCTAGCTCTTGTTTTCTTTTCTTTGAGTGTTTATTTTTATGCTTTCAGTTTGTTCATTCATTTTGTATATACTTGAGCATATGTATGCATTGTATTTTACTGTCTTCCATATACTACTGTTGTACTGGATCTGCTTCTTATTTGATGGGTGTTACTAATGAGGTAAAAGTCCCAATACCCAGGTCATAGTTGTGTATCATAGGAACCCTAGGAATAGAGTGGAACATAAACGGCTAGTTGACTTAGGTCTCACTATTGCCACCATGTCGTCCACGCTCAGATGAGGTACAAATAAGGGACTATCGTTTTCAAGTAGGTGATAAGTCGATAGTTTTTCAGGAGTACCCTCAATTCTGAGTTACCCGACCTTATCTTAACCTAGTTTTCACCCGTGAGTGGGAAGGGAATTATTATCACAGGTACAATTGGTGACTATGTTCAGATGGTGACTATGCTCAGACGGTGACTATTGGTTCAAATGACTATGTTCTGGATTTCTGTCAGTGACTTTATGCAGATGTTATATTCTGTTGATGACCATATGGTTCTCAGATTTATTTTCTGAGTTCCTGATTTATTTACTTGGAGGTCCGTTCGAGCCTTTGATCTTGGTATTCCCAGCATGTTCAGAGAAGACTCAACAATATCTGATTCCAGAAGCATTGATCCCGTACAATGGGAGATCTACATGGTACTTGGTTCTTATATGTGCGGAAGCTATGCCAGACCTTTGACTTGTGAACAGTGCAACAATCATGTTCAGGAATGATGGAACCTTGATCCCATGTCTTTGCATACATAGCATGGTTAACCACATGCTTAACATACATGTTCTATTATTTCCAAGGAATCATATTTGTAAGCCTTGTGTTGAACCTTTCCTTCTTTTACTTGCGTAAAATCAAAATAAAAACATGTAAATCCCTTGGAAATGACAGAACATGACATGGCATTCATTCATGCACCCCATGCATATTCATGCATTCATAACAGGTACTCGAAGATTAGAGATTCTTACTCAGACCATGTGTTCTCCTTAGAGGTTCAACTTGTTTCTTGCTGCACTTGTTCAGGGATCAGTTATGGAATAACTTCGTATGGTATACATGCAAGCTTCGGCCCGTGGTCAGAAATCTATTCAAGCAGGAAGATAATTGATTGAAGACTCAGATAAGCCAGGTCATGGAAACTCTGATAATGATGTCAACAATCTTGCACTTATTGCTACAGCAGGTTCCCTCTTCCCCTCACCTTTCGGGAATTGTTTTCAACCATGGAGTGCCACAATCTTTAGTTTTTGGAACATCTTATCAGCAGATGGCTACCATTTACCATGATATCTTACATCAGTGTTCCATCCTTCTTGACCAACGTCAGATGTGGTTACTACGCTGGGGCATCCGACTATTCAATCAGGGGCATTCTCCATAGCCTTGCGTTCCCTGATCTGTTCAACAGCAGTCAATCTTTATTCTCAAAGTGAATTCCTGGGGTGGGGCATCCGACTATTCAATCAGGGGCATTCTCCACAGCCTTGCGTTCCCTGATCTGTTCAACAACAGTCAATCTTTATTCTCAAAGTGAATTCCTGGGGCGAAGTTTTTAAGCCAAGACAAAAGAAGCCTGATGAGCATATTGATGCGATCCCAGTGCATTACATCCAGTTATTTCCTCATCCGGTGGAAGTTCAATTGGTAAAGCTCTGATCTTTGGGGTCTTCTTCCCACAAACATCTCTTCCGATTGCAATACACATGCTAGATGTATCCCCTATTCTGGCGCATCCGGTTTTAGCTCGAGTAGAGGTGTCGGCATTGCTTAATTGAAACCTTAGGACGTCCAAGGGTTTCGATTTAGAGAGGAATTATGGATTATCGTTCAGAATTGGGGATAGAAGGAGGCCGCTGATGGAGAAACGTGATGGCACATTACGGAAGAATCGACAATCGAGAGGGGAAACAAATCACACCGTCGTGGTGCATCGTTGAAGAAGAAGCTCCAAAGTTCCTCCATTTGTAGAAACGGGGAAGGACTCGCGATGAAGACTCCAAGAGTCACACAACTTCTTAACCCTATAAACACTTGAACTCTGCATTTTGTTTATACTTTTGTTCGTTTAATTTTGATTAAGTGTTAATTGATTTGAAAGTGTGATTAAGGGAATCAGAATTGGCTTTGGACTGAATTATTTTGTGAACCTTGGACCGGTTCTTGCTTCCATAAGCCCATTCGTTGTTTTCTGGTAATTGATGCTTGCACAAAAAAAACTGCGTATGGATCTTTTGAGGTGGGCCTTAGCGCCCAGATTGCTCCGGCCATCCTGGATTCCAGATCACACCCCCAAGCCCGTTATTGTTTTTGGCATACTTGATGTAGTTGGAACCTAAAAGGCCTACTCCTAGACAGTCAGTTTTGAGCCTAGCGGTCAGACTGTTTCAGCACCCCCTGACTTCAGCATAACACCCCCTGAGTTTACTCTTTTAATATTTTCTTTTGCATAATTTTGTGAATTGTTTAGATTTGTTTGAACCTTTCTTCATATGATAAAAATAATAAAATCAAATATAAAATTTGTTATATTTTTATTTATTTAGTTTTATAAATTAAATCCCGATTATATTTGAGATTGGTAATTCACCGTTGCTTGTTGAGATTTGAGTCTAATGCAGGTTTATCGCACGATATACGGATGCGCTTGAGATTTTCGATTGTGATTTATTTTCACATCGATGATGCTTCGATACTCATTCAGAGCGTTTGATTTTTGATTCTTCTCTTTGATTGGTGAAGCTTTTCTCGAAGATCGTCGGGTTTCTTTGTTTTGACACGCTTCGTTACGGGTGGATATCCGTTTGGTACTTTCTATTTTTTATCTTATTTCGCACTTTATTGTTTTCTAGATACCATGAGAAGTAGGAAATAGAGAGCGTGCGCTCGAAGTCGCTGTTTAAAGACCTGTAGCAGGCATTCCGTCCTTCATTTTTTATGTGTTATGCCTGTGTTTGTTTATGTGATTGTTGATCGATGAGTCACTCAATTTAGAAATTGAGATCACGACTTCGCTCTCATTGCATGTACCCTATAGGATTTTATCGCTTTCCTTTATTTCTTGTTGATCGATTAGTCACTCAATTTAGAAATTGAGATCACGACTTCGCTCTCATTGCATGTTCCCTATAGGATAGTTTTGTTAGACTTTCTTTGGCATGCTAACCTAGATAGGATCTCTTCTGGTGTACTCTCTTGAGTTTATTGGGTTGTTTGATTTACCCTTGTACATACCATGTTCCCTTAGGACGTGCTTGCTCCGTTCGGATGCAAGTTAGACCTTAGGTTGCAAACTATGCATGCTAACATTAGGTAGACGTTTCCCTTTTTGTTAATCCAAATCTTAGGACTACCATTGTATGATAACATTAGGTTAGAAATAGAGTAGTCTTCCTTAAACTATTTTCTTCCCCTTTTTGCATCCTTGCATCTAAAACAAAAACTTCTTTTCTTAGCAAATCAAAAACATTCTAATCATACTTAAACTCTTTTTCAAGGTAATTAAACACAAACCAATTCAAACCATTTTGTGCGCTCCAGCACCTTTTCTCAAAAAACCCTTTTCAGGTAATGACATGATTAATTTACTTCTGTGTCAACGCATAAGTCTCCAAAGGTCGAGCTGCGACAGAAGGCGGAATTAACATTGTCCATTAAAAAACACAAACGAACAAAAACATGTGAGCCGAACTACGGTATCTCTGATTCCTCAAAAAGGATACGTAGGCATTGGGGTAGGGCCCAAGCGAGTACAATTTTATTTTCCCTACATTCTTCTCCCCTTTCTCTTGCATTCATTCTCCCTTCAGTAGTATAGTAAACAGTAAGCATAGAATAAATACACCCATAAGATAGACAACAAGAATGGATACCGTAGAGTACTACGGGCGCGTGGGGTGCTAATACCTTCCCCTCGCGTAACATTCTCTCTTACCCGATCTCTCGGTCGCAAGACCGTGACTTCTCCCTTCTTAGGTTTTCTAGATGTTAACCTTTCCCTCCATGTGGGATAAAACACGTTCGATGATGACTTCATTGTTTGATGATTTTCAGCCGGTTGTTTCAGCTGGCGACTTCACTTGGGATAGATCGACCAAAAGCTGGTCCATCCCGGAGTCGCTCCTAGCTCTTGTTTTCTTTTCTTTGGGTGTTTATTTTTATGCTTTCAGTTTGTTCATTCATTTTGTATATACTTGAGCATATGTATGCATTGTATTTTACTGTCTTCCATATACTACTGTTGTACTGGATCTGCTTCTTATTTGATGGGTGTTACTAATGAGGTAAAAGTCCCAATACCCAGGTCATAGTTGTGTATCATAGGAACCCTAGGAATAGAGTGGAACATAAACGGCTAGTTGACTTAGGTCTCACTATTGCCACCATGTCGTCCACGCTCAGATGAGGTACAAATAAGGGACTATCGTTTTCAAGTAGGTGATAAGTCGATAGTTTTTCAGGAGTACCCTCAATTCTGAGTAACCCGACCTTATCTTGACCTAGTTTTCACCCGTGAGTGGGAAGGGAATTATTATCACAGATACAATTGGTGACTATGTTCAGATGGTGACTATGCTCAGACGGTGACTATTGGTTCTAATGACTATGTTCTGGATTTCTGTCAGTGACTTTATGCAGATGTTATATTCTGTTGATGACCATATGGTTCTCAGATTTATTTTCTGAGTTCCTGATTTATTTACTTGGAGGTCCGTTCGAGCCTTTGATCTTGGTATTCCCAGCATGTTCAGAGAAGACTCAACAATATCTGATTCTAGAAGCATTGATCCCGTACAATGGGAGATCTACATGGTACTTGGTTCTTATATGTGCGGAAGCTATGTCAGACCTTTGACTTGATGATATTCAAATGATTCTGAACAGTGCAACAATCATGTTCAGGAATGATGGAACCTTGATCCCATGTCTTTGCATACATAGCATGGTTAACCACATGCTTAACATACATGTTCTATTATTTCCAAGGAATCATATTTGTAAGCCTTGTGTTGAACCTTTCCTTCTTTTACTTGCGTAAAATCAAAATCAAAACATGTAAATCCCTTGGAAATGACAGAACATGACATGGCATTCATTCATGCACCCCATGCATATTCATGCATTCATAACAGGTACTCGAAGATTAGAGATTCTTACTCAGACCATGTGTTCTCCTTAGAGGTTCAACTTGTTTCTTGTTGCACTTGTTCAGGGATCAGTTATGGAATAACTTCGTATGGTATACATGCAAGCTTCGGCCCGTGGTCAGAAATCTATTCAAGCAGGAAGATAATTGATTGAAGACTCAGATAAGCCAGGTCATGGAAACTCTGATAATGATGTCAACAATCTTGCACTTATTGCTGCAGCAGGTTCCCTCTTCCCCTCACCTTTCGGGAATTGTTTTCAACCATGGAGTGCCACAATCTTTAGTTTTTGGAACATCTTATCAGCAGATGGCTACCATTTACCATGATATCTTACATCAGTGCTCCATCCTTCTTGACCAACGTCAGATGTGGTTACTATGCTGGGGCATCCGACTATTCAATCAGGGGCATTCTCCATAGCCTTGCGTTCCCTGATTTGTTCAACAACAGTCAATCTTTATTCTCAAAGTGAATTGCTGGGGTGGGGCATCCGACTATTCAATCAGGGGCATTCTCCACAGCCTTGCGTTCCTTGATCTGTTCAACAGCAGTCAATCTTTATTCTCAAAGTGAATTCCTGGGGCGAAGTTTTTAAGCCAAGACAAAAGAAGCCTGATGAGCATATTGATGCGATCCCAGTGCATTACATCCAGTTATTTCCTCATCCGGTGGAAGTTCAATTGGTAAAGCTCTGATCTTTGGGGTCTTCTTCCCACAAACATCTCTTCCGATTGCAATACACATGCTAGATGTATCCCCTATTCTGGGGCATCCAGTTTTAGCTCGAGTAGAGGTGTCGGCATTGCTTAATTGAAACCTTAGGACGTCCAAGGGTTTCGATTTAGAGAGGAATTATGGATTATCGGTCAGAATTAAGGATAGAAGGAGGCCGCTGATGGAGAAACGTGATGGCACATTACGGAAGAATCGACAGACGAGAGGGGAAACAAATCACACCGTCGTGGTGCATCGTTGAAGAAGAAGCTCCAAAGTTCCTCCATTTGCAGAAACGGGGAAGGACTCGCGATGAAGACTCCAAGAGTCACACAACTTCTTAACCCTATAAACACTTGAATTCTGCATTTTGTTTATCCTTTTGTTCGTTTAATTTTGATTAAGTGTTAATTGATTTGAAAGTGTGATTAAGGGAATCAGAATTGGCTTTGGACTGAATTATTTTGTGAACCTTGGACCGATTCTTGCTTCCATAAGCCCATTCGTTGTTTTCTGGTAATTGATGCTTGCACAAAAAAAAAACTGCGTATGGATCTTTTGAGGTGGGCCTTAGCGCCCAGATTGCTCCGGCCATCCTGGATTCCAGATCACACCCCCAAGCCCGTTATTGTTTTTGGCATACTTGATGTAGTTGGAACCTAAAAGGCCTACTCCTAGACAGTCAGTTTTGAGCCTAGCGGTCAGACTGTTTCAGCACCCCCTGACTTCAGCATAACACCCCCTGAGTTTACTCTTTTAATATTTTCTTTTGCATAATTTTGTGAATTGTTTAGATTTGTTTGAACCTTTCTTCATATGATAAAAATAATAAAATCAAATATAAAATTTTTTATATTTTTATTTATTTAGTTTTATAAATTAAATCCCGATTATCCGATTATATTTGAGATTGGTAATTCACCGTTGCTTGTTGAGATTTGAGTCTAATGCAGGTTTATCGCACGATATACGGATGCGCTTGAGATTTTCGATTGTGATTTATTTTCACATCGATGATGCTTCGATACTCATTCCGAGCGTTTGATTTTTGATTCTTCTCTTTGATTGGTGAAGCTTTTCTCGAAGATCGTCGGGTTTCTTTGTTTTGACACGCTTCGTTACGGGTGGATATCCGTTTGGTACTTTCTATTTTTTATCTTATTTCGCACTTTATTGTTTTCTAGATACCATGAGAAGTAGGAAATAGAGAGCGTGCGCTCGAAGTCGCTGTTTAAAGACCTGTAGCAGGCATTCCGTACTTCATTTGTTATGTGTTATGCCTGTGTTTGTTTATGTGATTGTTGATCGATGAGTCACTCAATTTAGAAATTGAGATCACGACTTCGCTCTCAGTGCATGTACCCTATAGGATTTTATCGCTTTCCTTTATTTCTTGTTGATCGATTAGTCACTCAATTTAGAAATTGAGATCACGACTTCGCTCTCATTGCATGTTCCCTATAGGATAGTTTTGTTAGACTTTCTTTGGCATGCTAACCTAGATAGGATCTCTTCTGGTGTACTCTCTTGAGTTTATTGGGTTGTTTGATTTACCCTTATACATACCATGTTCCCTTAGGACGTGCTTGCTCCGTTCGGATGCAAGTTAGACCTTAGGTTGCAAACTATGCATGCTAACATTAGGTAGACGTTTCCCTTTTTGTTAATCCAAATCTTAGGACTACCATTGTATGATAACATTAGGTTAGAAATAGAGTAGTCTTCCTTAAACTATTTTCTTCCCCTTTTTGCATCCTTGCATCTAAAACAAAAACTTCTTTTCTTAGCAAATCAAAAACATTCTAATCATACTTAAACTCTTTTTCAAGGTAATAAAACACAAACCAATTCAAACCATTTTGTGCGCTCCAGCACCTTTTCTCAAAAAACCCTTTTCAAGTAATGACATGATTAATTTACTTCTGTGTCAACGCATAAGTCTCCAAAGGTCGAGCTGCGACAGAAGGCGGAATTAACATTGTCCATTAAAAAACACAAACGAACAAAAACATGTGACCCGAACTACGATATCTCTGATTCCTCAAAAAGGATACGTAGGCATTGGGGTAGGGCCCAAGCGAGTACAATTTTATTTTCCCTACATTCTTCTCCCCTTTCTCTTGCATGCATTCTCCCTTCAGTAGTATAGTAAACAGTAAGCATAGAATAAATACACCCATAAGATAGACAACAAGAATGGATACCGTAGAGTACTACGGGCGCGTGGGGTGCTAATACCTTCCACTCGCGTAACATTCTCCCTTACCCGATCTCTCGGTCGCAAGACCGTGACTTCTCCCTTCTTAGGTTTTCTAGATGTTAACCTTTCCCTCCATGTGGGATAAAACACGTTCGATGATGACTTCATTGTTTGATGATTTTCAGCCGGTTGTTTCAGCTGGCGACTTCACTTGGGATAGATCGACCAAATGCTGGTCCATCCCGGAGTCGCTCCTAGCTCTTGTTTTCTTTTCTTTGGGTGTTTATTTTTATGCTTTCAGTTTGTTCATTCATTTTGTATATACTTGAGCATATGTATGCATTGTATTTTACTGTCTTCCATATACTACTGTTGTACTGGATCTGCTTCTTATTTGATGGGTGTTACTAATGAGGTAAAAGTCCCAATACCCAGGTCATAGTTGTGTATCATAGGAACCCTAGGAATAGAGTGGAACATAAACGGCTAGTTGACTTAGGTCTCACTATTGCCACCATGTCGTCCACGCTCAGATGAGGTACAAATAAGGGACTATCGTTTTCAAGTAGGTGATAAGTCGATAGTTTTTCAGGAGTACCCTCAATTCTGAGTTACCCGACCTTATCTTGACCTAGTTTTCACCCGTGAGTGGGAAGGGAATTATTATCACAGGTACAATTGGTGACTATGTTCAGATGGTGACTATGCTCAGACGGTGACTATTGGTTCTAATGGCTATGTTCTGGATTTCTGTCAGTGACTTTATGCAGATGTTATATTCTGTTGATGACCATATGGTTCTCAGATTTATTTTCTGAGTTCCTGATTTATTTACTTGGAGGTCCGTTCGAGCCTTTGATCTTGGTATTCCCAGCATGTTCAGAGAAGACTCAACAATATCTGATTCCAGAAGCATTGATCCCGTACAATGGGAGATCTACATGGTACTTGGTTCTTATATGTGCGGAAGCTATGCCAGACCTTTGACTTGATGATATTCAAATGATTCTGAACAGTGCAACAATCATGTTCAGGAATGATGGAACCTTGATCCCATGTCTTAGCATACATAGCATGGTTAACCACATGCTTAACATACATGTTCTATTATTTCCAAGGAGTCATATTTGTAAGCCTTGTGTTGAACCTTTCCTTCTTTTACTTGCGTAAAATCAAAATAAAAACATGTAAATCCCTTGGAAATGACAGAACATGACATGGCATTCATTCATGCACCCCATGCATATTCATGCATTCATAACAGGTACTCGAAGATTAGAGATTCTTACTCAGACCATGTGTTCTCCTTAGAGGTTCAACTTGTTTCTTGCTGCACTTGTTCAGGGATCAGTTATGGAATAACTTCGTATGGTATACATGCAAGCTTCGGCCCGTGGTCAGAAATCTATTCAAGCAGGAAGATAATTGATTGAAGACTCAGATAAGCCAGGTCATGGAAACTCTGATAATGATGTCAACAATCTTGCACTTATTGCTGCAGCAGGTTCCCTCTTCCCCTCACCTTTCGGGAATTGTTTTCAACCATGGAGTGCCACAATCTTTAGTTTTTGGAACATCTTATCAGCAGATGGCTACCATTTACCATGATATCTTACATCAGTGCTCCATCCTTCTTGACCAACGTCAGATGTGGTTACTACGCTGGGGCATCCGACTATTCAATCAGGGGCATTCTCCATACCTTGCGTTCCCTGATCTGTTCAACAGCAGTCTATCTTTATTCTCAAAGTGAATTCTTGGGGTGGGGCATCCGACTATTCAATCAGGGACATTCTCCACAGCCTTGCGTTCCCTGATCTGTTCAACAGCAGTCAATCTTTATTCTCAAAGTGAATTCCTGGGGCGAAGTTTTTAAGCCAAGACAAAAGAAGCCTGATGAGCATATTGATGCGATCCCAGTGCATTACATCCAGTTATTTCCTCATCTGGTGGAAGTTCAATTGGTAAAGCTCTGATCTTTGGGGTCTTCTTCCCACAAACATCTCTTCCGATTGCAATACACATGCTAGATGTATTCCCTATTCTGGCGCATCCGGTTTTAGCTCGAGTAGAGGTGTCGGCATTGCTTAATTGAAACCTTAGGACGTCCAAGGGTTTCGATTTAGAGAGGAATTATGGATTATCGTTCAGAATTGGGGATAGAAGGAGGCCGCTGATGGAGAAACGTGATGGCACATTACGGAAGAATCGACAATCGAGAGGGGAAACAAATCACACCGTCGTGGTGCATCGTTGAAGAAGAAGCTCCAAAGTTCCTCCATTTGCAGAAACGGGGAAGGACTCGCGATGAAGACTCCAAGAGTCACACAACTTCTTAACCCTATAAACACTTGAATTCTGCATTTTGTTTATCCTTTTGTTCGTTTAATTTTGATTAAGTGTTAATTGATTTGAAAGTGTGATTAAGGGAATCAGAATTGGCTTTGGACTGAATTATTTTGTGAACCTTGGACCGGTTCTTGCTTCCATAAGCCCATTCGTTGTTTTCTGGTAATTGATGCTTGCACAAAAAAAACTGCGTATGGATCTTTTGAGGTGGGCCTTAGCGCCCAGATTGCTCCGGCCATCCTGGATTCCAGATCACACCCCCAAGCCCGTTATTGTTTTTGGCATACTTGATGTAGTTGGAACCTAAAAGGCCTACTCCTAGACAGTCAGTTTTGAGCCTAGCGGTCAGACTGTTTCAGCACCCCCTGACTTCAGCATAACACCCCCTGAGTTTACTCTTTTAATATTTTCTTTTGCATAATTTTGTGAATTGTTTAGATTTGTTTGAACCTTTCTTCATATGATAAAAATAATAAAATCAAATATAAAATTTGTTATATTTTTATTTATTTAGTTTTATAAATTAAATCCCGATTATATTTGAGATTGGTAATTCACCGTTGCTTGTTGAGATTTGAGTCTAATGCAGGTTTATCGCACGATATACGGATGCGCTTGAGATTTTCGATTGTGATTTATTTTCACATCGATGATGCTTCGATACTCATTCAGAGCGTTTGATTTTTGATTCTTCTCTTTGATTGGTGAAGCTTTTCTCGAAGATCGTCGGGTTTCTTTGTTTTGACACGCTTCGTTACGGGTGGATATCCGTTTGGTACTTTCTATTTTTTATCTTATTTCGCACTTTATTGTTTTCTAGATACCATGAGAAGTAGGAAATAGAGAGCGTGCACTCGAAGTCGCTGTTTAAAGACCTGTAGCAGGCATTCCGTACTTCATTTGTTATGTGTTATGCCTGTGTTTGTTTATGTGATTGTTGATCGATGAGTCACTCAATTTAGAAATTGAGATCACGACTTCGCTCTCAGTGCATGTACCCTATAGGATTTTATCGCTTTCCTTTATTTCTTGTTGATCGATTAGTCACTCAATTTAGAAATTGAGATCACGACTTCGCTCTCATTGCATGTTCCCTATAGGATAGTTTTGTTAGACTTTCTTTGGCATGCTAACCTAGATAGGATCTCTTCTGGTGTACTCTCTTGAGTTTATTGGGTTGTTTGATTTACCCTTGTACATACCATGTTCCCTTAGGACGTGCTTGCTCCGTTCGGATGCAAGTTAGACCTTAGGTTGCAAACTATGCATGCTAACATTAGGTAGACGTTTCCCTTTTTGTTAATCCAAATCTTAGGACTACCATTGTATGATAACATTAGGTTAGAAATAGAGTAGTCTTCCTTAAACTATTTTCTTCCCCTTTTTGCATCCTTGCATCTAAAACAAAAACTTCTTTTCTTAGCAAATCAAAAACATTCTAATCATACTTAAACTCTTTTTCAAGGTAATAAAACACAAACCAATTCAAACCATTTTGTGCGCTCCAGCACCTTTTCTCAAAAAACCCTTTTCAGGTAATGACATGATTAATTTACTTCTGTGTCAACGCATAAGTCTCCAAAGGTCGAGCTGCGACAGAAGGCGGAATTAACATTGTCCATTAAAAAACACAAACGAACAAAAACATGTGAGCCGAACTACGGTATCTCTGATTCCTCAAAAAGGATACGTAGGCATTGGAGTAGGGCCCAAGCGAGTACACTTTTATTTTCCCTACATTCTTCTCCCCTTTCTCTTGCATGCATTCTCCCTTCAGTAGTATAGTAAATATTAAGCATAGAATAAATACACCCATAAGATAGACAACAAGAATGGATACCGTAGAGTACTACGGGCGCGTGGGGTGCTAATACATTCCCCTCGCGTAACATTCTCCCTTACCCGATCTCTCGGTCGCAAGACCGTGACTTCTCCCTTCTTAGGTTTTCTAGATGTTAACCTTTCCCTCCATGTGGGATAAAACACGTTCGATGATGACTTCATTGTTTGATGATTTTCAGCCGGTTGTTTCAGCTGGCGACTTCACTTGGGATAGATCGACCAAATGCTAGTCCATCCCGGAGTCGCTCCTAGCTCTTGTTTTCTTTTCTTTGGGTGTTTATTTTTATGCTTTCAGTTTGTTCATTCATTTTGTATATACTTGAGCATATGTATGCATTGTATTTTACTGTCTTCCATATACTACTGTTGTACTGGATCTGCTTCTTATTTGATGGGTGTTACTAATGAGGTAAAAGTCCCAATACCCAGGTCATAGTTGTGTATCATAGGAACCCTAGGAATAAAGTGGAACATAAACGGCTAGTTGACTTAGGTCTCACTATAGCCACCATGTCGTCCACGCTCAGATGAGGTACAAATAAGGGACTATCGTTTTCAAGTAGGTGATAAGTCGATAGTTTTTCAGGAGTACCCTCAATTCTGAGTTACCCGACCTTATCTTGACCTAGTTTTCACCTGTGAGTGGGAAGGGAATTATTATCACAGGTACAATTGGTGACTATGTTCAGATGGTGACTATGCTCAGACGGTGACTATTGGTTCAAATGGCTATGTTCTGGATTTCTGTCAGTGACTTTATGCAGATGTTATATTCTGTTGATGACCATATGGTTCTCAGATTTATTTTCTGAGTTCCTGATTTATTTACTTGGAGGTCCGTTCGAGCCTTTGATCTTGGTATTCCCAGCATGTTCAGAGAAGACTCAACAATATCTGATTCCAGAAGCATTGATCCCGTACAATGGGAGATCTACATGGTACTTGGTTCTTATATGTGCGGAAGCTATGCCAGACCTTTGACTTGTGAACAGTGCAACAATCATGTTCAGGAATGATGGAACCTTGATCCCATGTCTTTGCATACATAGCATGGTTAACCACATGCTTAACATACATGTTCTATTATTTCCAAGGAATCATATTTGTAAGCCTTGTGTTGAACCTTTCCTTCTTTTATTTGCGTAAAATCAAAATAAAAACATGTAAATCCCTTGGAAATGACAGAACATGACATGGCATTCATTCATGCACCCCATGCATATTCATGCATTCATAACAGGTACTCGAAGATTAGAGATTCTTACTCAGACCATGTGTTCTCCTTAGAGGTTCAACTTGTTTCTTGCTGCACTTGTTCAGGGATCAGTTATGGAATAACTTCGTATGGTATACATGCAAGCTTCGGCCTGTGGTCAGAAATCTATTCAAGCAGGAAGATAATTGATTGAAGACTCAGATAAGCCAGGTCATGGAAACTCTGATAATGATGTCAACAATCTTGCACTTATTGCTGCAGCAGGTTCCCTCTTCCCCTCACCTTTCGGGAATTGTTTTCAACCATGGAGTGCCACAATCTTTAGTTTTTGGAACATCTTATCAGCAGATGGCTACCATTTACCATGATATCTTACATCATTGTTCCATCCTTCTTGACCAACGTCAGATGTGGTTACTACGCTGGGGCATCCGACTATTCAATCAGGGGCATTCTCCATAGCCTTGCGTTCCCTGATCTGTTCAACAGCAGTCAATCTTTATTCTCAAAGTGAATTCCTGGGGTGGGGCATCCGACTATTCAATCAGGGGCATTCTCCACAGCCTTGCGTTCCCTGATCTGTTCAACAACAGTCAATCTTTATTCTCAAAGTGAATTCTTGGGGCGAAGTTTTTAAGCCAAGACAAAAGAAGCCTGATGAGCATATTGATGCGATCCCAGTGCATTACATCCAGTTATTTCCTCATCCGGTGGAAGTTCAATTGGTAAAGCTCTGATCTTTGGGGTCTTCTTCCCACAAACATCTCTTCCGATTGCAATACACATGCTAGATGTATCCCCTATTCTGGGGCATCCGGTTTTAGCTCGAGTAGAGGTGTCGGCATTGCTTAATTGAAACCTTAGGACGTCCAAGGGTTTCGATTTAGAGAGGAATTATGGATTATCGTTCAGAATTGGGGATAGAAGGAGGCCGCTGATGGAGAAACGTGATGGCACATTACGGAAGAATCGACAGACGAGAGGGGAAACAAATCACACCGTCGTGGTGCATCGTTGAAGAAGAAGCTCCAAAGTTCCTCCATTTGCAAAAACGGGGAAGGACTCGCGATGAAGACTCCAAGAGTCACACAACTTCTTAACCCTATAAACACTTGAATTCTGCATTTTGTTTATCCTTTTGTTCGTTTAATTTTGATTAAGTGTTAATTGATTTGAAAGTGTGATTAAGGGAATCAGAATTGGCTTTGGACTGAATTATTTTGTGAACCTTGGACCGGTTCTTGCTTCCATAAGCCCATTCGTTGTTTTCTGGTAATTGATGCTTGCACAAAAAAAACTGCGTATGGATCTTTTGAGGTGGGCCTTAGCGCCCAGATTGCTCCGGCCATCCTGGATTCCAGATCACACCCCCAAGCCCGTTATTTTTTTTGGCATACTTGATGTAGTTGGAACCTAAAAGGCCTACTCCTAGACAGTCAGTTTTGAGCCTAGCGGTCAGACTGTTTCAGCACCCCCTGACTTCAGCATAACACCCCCTGAGTTTACTCTTTTAATATTTTCTTTTGCATAATTTTGTGAATTGTTTAGATTTGTTTGAACCTTTCTTCATATGATAAAAATAATAAAATCAAATATAAAATTTGTTATATTTTTATTTATTTAGTTTTATAAATTAAATCCCGATTATATTTGAGATTGGTAATTCACCGTTGCTTGTTGAGATTTGAGTCTAATGCAGGTTTATCGCACGATATACGGATGCGCTTGAGATTTTCGATTGTGATTTATTTTCACATCGATGATGCTTCGATACTCATTCAGAGCGTTTGATTTTTGATTCTTCTCTTTGATTGGTGAAGCTTTTCTCGAAGATCGTCGGGTTTCTTTGTTTTGACACGCTTCGTTACGGGTGGATATCCGTTTGGTACTTTCTATTTTTTATCTTATTTCGCACTTTATTGTTTTCTAGATACCATGAGAAGTAGGAAATAGAGAGCGTGCGCTCGAAGTCGCTGTTTAAAGACCTGTAGCAGGCATTCCGTACTTCATTTGTTATGTGTTATGCCTGTGTTTGTTTATGTGATTGTTGATCGATGAGTCACTCAATTTAAAAATTGAGATCACGACTTCGCTCTCAGTGCATGTACCCTATAGGATTTTATCGCTTTCCTTTATTTCTTGTTGATCGATTAGTCACTCAATTTAGAAATTGAGATCACGACTTCGCTCTCATTGCATGTTCCCTATAGGATAGTTTTGTTAGACTTTCTTTGGCATGCTAACCTAGATAGGATCTCTTCTGGTGTACTCTCTTGAGTTTATTGGGTTGTTTGATTTACCCTTGTACATACCATGTTCCCTTAGGACGTGCTTGCTCCGTTCGGATGCAAGTTAGACCTTAGGTTGCAAACTATGCATGCTAACATTAGGTAGACGTTTCCCTTTTTGTTAATCCAAATCTTAGGACTACCATTGTATGATAACATTAGGTTAGAAATAGAGTAGTCTTCCTTAAACTATTTTCTTCCCCTTTTTGCATCCTTGCATCTAAAACAAAAACTTCTTTTCTTAGCAAATCAAAAACATTCTAATCATACTTAAACTCTTTTTCAAGGTAATAAAACACAAACCAATTCAAACCATTTTGTGCGCTCCAGCACCTTTTCTCAAAAAACCCTTTTCAGGTAATGACATGATTAATTTACTTCTGTGTCAACGCATAAGTCTCCAAAGGTCGAGCTGCGACAGAAGGCGGAATTAACATTGTCCATTAATAAACACAAACGAACAAAAACATGTGAGCCGAACTACGGTATCTCTGATTCCTCAAAAAGGATACGTAGGCATTGGGGTAGGGCCCAAGCGAGTACAATTTTATTTTCCCTACATTCTTCTCCCCTTTCTCTTGCATGCATTCTCCCTTCAGTAGTATAGTAAACAGTAAGCATAGAATAAATACACCCATAAGATAGACAACAAGAATGGATACCGTAGAGTACTACGGGCGCGTGGGGTGCTAATACCTTCCCCTCGCGTAACATTCTCCCTTACCCGATCTCTCGGTCGCAAGACCGTGACTTCTCCCTTCTTAGGTTTTCTAGATGTTAACCTTTCCCTCCATGTGGGATAAAACACGTTCGATGATGACTTCATTGTTTGATGATTTTCAGCCGGTTGTTTCAGCTGGCGACTTCACTTGGGATAGATCGACCAAATGCTGGTCCATCCCGGAGTCGCTCCTAGCTCTTGTTTTCTTTTCTTTGGGTGTTTATTTTTATGCTTTCAGTTTGTTCATTCATTTTGTATATACTTGAGCATATGTATGCATTGTATTTTACTGTCTTCCATATACTACTGTTGTACTGGATCTGCTTCTTATTTGATGGGTGTTACTAATGAGGTAAAAGTCCCAATACCCAGGTCATAGTTGTGTATCATAGGAACCCTAGGAATAGAGTGGAACATAAACGGCTAGTTGACTTAGGTCTCACTATTGCCACCATGTCGTCCACGCTCAGATGAGGTACAAATAAGGGACTATCGTTTTCAAGTAGGTGATAAGTCGATAGTTTTTCAGGAGTACCCTCAATTCTGAGTTACCCGACCTTATCTTGACCTAGTTTTCACCCGTGAGTGGGAAGGGAATTATTATCACAGGTACAATTGGTGACTATGTTCAGATGGTGACTATGCTCAGACGGTGACTATTGGTTCAAATGGCTATGTTCTGGATTTCTCTCAGTGACTTTATGCAGATGTTATATTCTGTTGATGACCATATGGTTCTCAGATTTATTTTCTGAGTTCCTGATTTATTTACTTGGAGGTCCGTTCGAGCCTTTGATCTTGGTATTCCCAGCATGTTCAGAGAAGACTCAACAATATCTGATTCCAGAAGCATTGATCCCGTACAATGGGAGATCTACATGGTACTTGGTTCTTATATGTGCGGAAGCTATGCCAGACCTTTGACTTGTGAACAGTGCAACAATCATGTTCAGGAATGATGGAACCTTGATCCCATGTCTTTGCATACATAGCATGGTTAACCACATGCTTAACATACATGTTCTATTATTTCCAAGGAATCATATTTGTAAGCCTTGTGTTGAACCTTTCCTTCTTTTACTTGCGTAAAATCAAAATAAAAACATGTAAATCCCTTGGAAATGACAGAACATGACATGACATTCATTCATGCACCCCATGCATATTCATGCATTCATAACAGGTACTCGAAGATTATAGATTCTTACTCAGACCATGTGTTCTCCTTAGAGGTTCAACTTGTTTCTTGCTGCACTTGTTCAGGGATCCGTTATGGAATAACTTCGTATGGTATACATGCAAGCTTCGACCCGTGGTCAGAAATCTATTCAAGCAGGAAGATAATTGATTGAAGACTCAGATAAGCCAGGTCATGGAAACTCTGATAATGATGTCAACAATCTTGCACTTATTGCTGCAGCAGGTTCCCTCTTCCCCTCACCTTTCGGGAATTGTTTTCAACCATGGAGTGCCACAATCTTTAGTTTTTGGAACATCTTATCAGCAGATGGCTACCATTTACCATGATATCTTACATCAGTGTTCCATCCTTCTTGACCAACGTCAGATGTGGTTACTACGCTGGGGCATCCGACTATTCAATCAGGGGCATTCTCCATAGCCTTGCGTTCCCTGATCCGTTCAACAGCAGTCAATCTTTATTCTCAAAGTGAATTCCTGGGGTGGGGCATCCGACTATTCAATCAGGGGCATTCTCCACAGCCTTGCGTTCCCTGATCTGTTCAACAACAGTCAATCTTTATTCTCAAAGTAAATTCCTGGGGCGAAGTTTTTAAGCCAAGACAAAAGAAGCCTGATGAGCATATTGATGCGATCCCAGTGCATTACATCCAGTTATTTCCTCATCCGGTGGAAGTTCAATTGGTAAAGCTCTGATCTTTGGGGTCTTCTTCCCACAAACATCTCTTCCGATTGCAATACACATGCTAGATGTATCCCCTATTCTGGGGCATCCGGTTTTAGCTCGAGTAGAGGTGTCGGCATTGCTTAATTGAAACCTTAGGACGTCCAAGGGTTTCGATTTAGAGAGGAATTATGGATTATCGTTCAGAATTGGGGATAGAAGGAGGCCGCTGATGGAGAAACGTGATGGCACATTACGGAAGAATCGACAGATGAGAGGGGAAACAAATCACACCGTCGTGGTGCATCGTTGAAGAAGAAGCTCCAAAGTTCCTCCATTTGCAGAAACGGGGAAGGACTCGCGATGAAGACTCCAAGAGTCACACAACTTCTTAACCCTATAAACACTTGAATTCTGCATTTTGTTTATCCTTTTGTTCGTTTAATTTTGATTAAGTGTTAATTGATTTGAAAGTGTGATTAAGGGAATCAGAATTGGCTTTGGACTGAATTATTTTGTGAACCTTGGACCGGTTCTTGCTTCCATAAGCCCATTCGTTGTTTTCTGGTAATTGATGCTTGCACAAAAAAAACTGCGTATGGATCTTTTGAGGTGGGCCTTAGCGCCCAGATTGCTCCGGCCATCCTGGATTCCAGATCACACCCCCAAGCCCGTTATTGTTTTTGGCATACTTGATGTAGTTGGAACCTAAAAGGCCTACTCCTAGACAGTCAGTTTTGAGCCTAGCGGTCAGACTGTTTCAGCACCCCCTGACTTCAGCATAACACCCCCTGAGTTTACTCTTTTAATATTTTCTTTTGCATAATTTTGTGAATTGTTTAGATTTGGTTGAACCTTTCTTCATATGATAAAAATAATAAAATCAAATATAAAATTTGTTATATTTTTATTTATTTAGTTTTATAAATTAAATCCCGATTATATTTGAGATTGGTAATTCACCGTTGCTTGTTGAGATTTGAGTCTAATGCAGGTTTATCGCACGATATACGGATGCGCTTGAGATTTTCGATTGTGATTTATTTTCACATCGATGATGCTTCGATACTCATTCAGAGCGTTTGATTTTTGATTCTTCTCTTTGATTGGTGAAGCTTTTCTCGAAGATCGTCGGGTTTCTTTGTTTTGACACGCTTCGTTACGGGTGGATATCCGTTTGGTACTTTCTATTTTTTATCTTATTTCGCACTTTATTGTTTTCTAGATACCATGAGAAGTAGGAAATAGAGAGCGTGCGCTCGAAGTCGCTGTTTAAAGACCTGTAGCAGGCATTCCGTACTTCATTTGTTATGTGTTGTGCTTGTGTTTGTTTCTGTGATTGTTGATCGATGAGTCACTCAATTTAGAAATTGAGATCACGACTTCGCTCTCAGTGCATGTACCCTATAGGATTTTATCGCTTTCCTTTATTTCTTGTTGATCGATGAGTCACTCAATTTAGAAATTGAGATCACGACTTCGCTCTCATTGCATGTTCCCTATAGGATAGTTTTGTTAGATTTTCTTTGGCATGCTAACCTAGATAGGATCTCTTCTGGTGTACTCTCTTGAGTTTATTGGGTTGTTTGATTTACCCTTGTACATACCATGTTCCCTTAGGACGTGCTTGCTCCGTTCGGATGCAAGTTAGACCTTAGGTTGCAAACTATGCATGCTAACATTAGGTAGACGTTTCCCTTTTTGTTAATCCAAATCTTAGGACTACCATTGTATGATAACATTAGGTTAGAAATAGAGTAGTCTCCCTTAAACTATTTTCTTCCCCTTTTTGCATCCTTGCATCTAAAACAAAAACTTCTTTTCTTAGCAAATCAAAAACATTCTAATCATACTTAAACTCTTTTTAAGGGTAATAAAACACAAACCAATTCAAACCATTTTGTGCGCTCCAACACCTTTTCTCAAAAAACCCTTTTCAGGTAATGACATGATTAATTTACTTCTGTGCCAACGCATAAGTCTCCAAAGGTCGAGCTGCGATAGAAGGCGGAATTAACATTGTCCATTAAAAAACACAAACGAACAAAAACATGTGAGCCGAACTACGGTATCTCTGATTCCTCAAAAAGGATACGTAGGCATTCGGGTAAGGCCCAAGCGAGTACAATTTTATTTTCCCTACATTCTTCTCCCCTTTCTCTTGCATGCATTCTCCCTTCAGTAGTATAGTAAACAGTAAGCATAGAATAAATACACCCATAAGATAGACAACAAGAATGGATACCGTAGAGTACTACGGGCGCGTGGGGTGCTAATACCTTCCCCTCGCGTAACATTCTCCCTTACCCGATCTCTCGGTCGCAAGACCGTGACTTCTCCCTTCTTAGGTTTTCTAGATGTTAACCTTTCCCTCCATGTGGGATAAAACACGTTCGATGATGACTTCATTGTTTGATGATTTTAAGTCGGTTGTTTCAGCTGGCGACTTCACTTGGGATAGATCGACCAAATGCTGGTCCATCCCGGAGTCGCTCCTAGCTCTTGTTTTCTTTTCTTTGGGTGTTTATTTTTATGCTTTCAGTTTGTTCATTCATTTTGTATATACTTGAGCATATGTATGCATTGTATTTTACTGTCTTCCATATACTACTGTTGTACTGGATCTGCTTCTTATTTGATGGGTGTTACTAATGAGGTAAAAGTCCCAATACCCAGGTCATAGTTGTGTATCATAGGAACCCTAGGAATAGAGTGGAACATAAACGGCTAGTTGACTTAGGTCTCACTATTTCCACCATGTCGTCCACGCTCAGATGAGGTACAAATAAGGGACTATCGTTTTCAAGTAGGTGATAAGTCGATAGTTTTTCAGGAGTACCCTCAATTCTGAGTTACCCGACCTTATCTTGACCTAGTTTTCACCCGTGAGTGGGAAGGGAATTATTATCACAGGTACAATTGGTGACTATGTTCAGATGGTGACTATGCTCAGACGGTGACTATTGGTTCAAATGGCTATGTTCTGGATTTCTGTCAGTGACTTTATCCAGATGTTATATTCTGTTGATGACCATATGGTTCTCAGATTTATTTTCTGAGTTCCTGATTTATTTACTTGGAGGTCCGTTCGAGCCTTTGATCTTGGTATTCCCAGCATGTTCAGAGAAGACTCAACAATATCTGATTCCAGAAGCATTGATCCCGTACAATGGGAGATCTACATGGTACTTGGTTCTTATATGTGCGGAAGCTATGCCAGACCTTTGACTTGTGAACAGTGCAACAATCATGTTCAAGAATGATGGAACCTTGATCCCATGTCTTTGCATACATAGCATGGTTAACCACATGCTTAACATACATGTTCTATTATTTCCAAGGAATCATATTTGTAAGCCTTGTGTTGAACCTTTCCTTCTTTTACTTGCGTAAAATCAAAATCAAAACATGTAAATCCCTTGGAAATGACAGAACATGACATGGCATTCATTCATGCACCCCATGCATATTCATGCATTCATAACAGGTACTCGAAGATTAGAGATTCTTACTCAGACCATGTGTTCTCCTTAGAGGTTCAACTTGTTTCTTGCTGCACTTGTTCAGGGATCAGTTATGGAATAACTTCGTATGGTATACATGCAAGCTTCGGCCCGTGGTCAGAAATCTATTCAAGCAGGAAGATAATTGATTGAAGACTCAGATAAGCCAGGTCATGGAAACTCTGATAATGATGTCAACAATCTTGCACTTATTGCTGCAGCAGGTTCCCTCTTCCCCTCACCTTTCGGGAATTGTTTTCAACCATGGAGTGCCACAATCTTTAGTTTTTGGAACATCTTATCAGCAGATGGCTACCATTTACCATGATATCTTACATCAGTGTTCCATCCTTCTTGACCAACGTCAGATGTGGTTACTACGCTGGGGCATCCGACTATTCAATCAGGGGCATTCTCCATAGCCTTGCGTTCCCTGATCTGTTCAACAACAGTCAATCTTTATTCTCAAAGTGAATTCCTGGGGTGGGGCATCCGACTATTCAATCAGGGGCATTCTCCACAGCCTTGCGTTCCCTGATCTGTTCAACAACAGTCAATCTTTATTCTCAAAGTGAATTCCTGGGGCGAAGTTTTTAAGCCAAGAAAAAAGAAGCCTGATGAGCATATTGATGCGATCCCAGTGCATTACATCCAGTTATTTCCTCATCCGGTGGAAGTTCAATTGGTAAAGCTCTGATCTTTGGGGTCTTCTTCCCACAAACATCTCTTCCGATTGCAATACACATGCTAGATGTATCCCCTATTCTGGGGCATCCGGTTTTAGCTCGAGTAGAGGTGTCGGCATTGCTTAATTGAAACCTTAGGACGTCCAAGGGTTTCGATTTAGAGAGGAATTATGGATTATCGTTCAGAATTGGGGATAGAAGGAGGCCGCTGATGGAGAAACGTGATGGCACATTACGGAAGAATCGACAGACGAGAGGGGAAACAAATCACACCGTCGTGGTGCATCGTTGAAGAAGAAGCTCCAAAGTTCCTCCATTTGCAGAAACGGGGAAGGACTCGCGATGAAGACTCCAAGAGTCACACAACTTCTTAACCCTATAAACACTTGAATTCTGCATTTTGTTTATCCTTTTGTTCGTTTAATTTTGATTAAGTGTTAATTGATTTGAAAGTGTGATTAAGGGAATCAGAATTGGCTTTGGACTGAATTATTTTGTGAACCTTGGACCGGTTCTTGCTTCCATAAGCCCATTCGTTGTTTTCTGGTAATTGATGCTTGCACAAAAAAAACTGCGTATGGATCTTTTGAGGTGGGCCTTAGCGCCCAGATTGCTCCGGCCATCCTGGATTCCAGATCACACCCCCAAGCCCGTTATTATTTTTGGCATACTTGATGTAGTTGGAACCTAAAAGGCCTACTCCTAGACAGTCAGTTTTGAGCCTAGCGGTCAGACTGTTTCAGCACCCCTTGACTTCAGCATAACACCCCCTGAGTTTACTCTTTTAATATTTTCTTTTGCATAATTTTGTGAATTGTTTAGATTTGTTTGAACCTTTCTTCATATGATAAAAATAATAAAATCAAATATAAAATTTGTTATATTTTTATTTATTTAGGTTTATAAATTAAATCCCGATTATATTTGAGATTGGTAATTCACCGTTGCTTGTTGAGATTTGAGTCTAATGCAGGTTTATCGCACGATATACAGATGCGCTTGAGATTTTCGATTGTGATTTATTTTCACATCGATGATGCTTCGATACTCATTCAGAGCGTTTGATTTTTGATTCTTCTCTTTGATTGGTAAAGCTTTTCTCGAAGATCGTCGGGTTTCTTTGTTTTGACACGCTTCGTTACGGGTGGATATCCGTTTGGTACTTTCTATTTTTTATCTTATTTCGCACTTTATTGTTTTCTAGATACCATGAGAAGTAGGAAATAGAGAGCGTGCGCTCGAAGTCGCTGTTTAAAGACCTGTAGCAGGCATTCCGTACTTCATTTGTTATGTGTTGTGCTTGTGTTTGTTTCTGTGATTGTTGATCGATGAGTCACTCAATTTAGAAATTGAGATCACGACTTTGCTCTCAGTGCATGTACCCTATAGGATTTTATCGCTTTCTTTTATTTCTTGTTGATCGATGAGTCACTCAATTTAGAAATTGAGATCACGACTTCGCTCTCATTGCATGTTCCCTATAGGATAGTTTTGTTAGACTTTCTTTGGCATGCTAACCTAGATAGGATCTCTTCTGGTGTAGTCTCTTGAGTTTATTGGGTTGTTTGATTTACCCTTGTACATACCATGTTCCCTTAGGACGTGCTTGCTCCGTTCGGATGCAAGTTAGACCTTAGGTTGCAAACTATGCATGCTAACATTAGGTAGACGTTTCCCTTTTTGTTAATCCAAATCTTAGGACTACCATTGTATGATAACATTAGGTTAGAAATAGAGTAGTCTCCCTTAAACTATTTTCTTCCCCTTTTTGCATCCTTGCATCTAAAACAAAAACTTCTTTTCTTAGCAAATCAAAAACATTCTAATCATACTTAAACTCTTTTTAAGGGTAATAAAACACAAACCAATTCAAACCATTTTGTGCGCTCCAGCACCTTTTCTCAAAAAACCCTTTTCAGGTAATGACATGATTAATTTACTTCTGTGTCAACGCATAAGTCTCCAAAGGTCGAGCTGCGATAGAAGGCGGAATTAACATTGTCCATTAAAAAACACAAACGAACAAAAACATGTGAGCCGAACTACGGTATCTCTGATTCCTCAAAAAGGATACGTAGGCATTGGGGTAGGGCCCAAGCGAGTACAATTTTATTTTCCCTACATTCTTCTCCCCTTTCTCTTGCATGCATTCTCCCTTCAGTAGTATAGTAAACAGTAAGCATAGAATAAATACACCCATAAGATAGACAACAAGAATGGATACCGTAGAGTACTACGGGCGCGTGGGGTGCTAATACATTCCCCTCGCGTAACATTCTCCCTTACCCGATCTCTCGGTCGCAAGACCGTGACTTCTCCCTTCTTAGGTTTTCTAGATGTTAACCTTTCCCTCCATGTGGGATAAAACACGTTCGATGATGACTTCATTGTTTGATGATTTTCAGTCGGTTGTTTCAGTTGGCGACTTCACTTGGGATAGATCAACCAAATGCTGGTCCATCCCGGAGTCGCTCCTAGCTCTTGTTTTCTTTTCTTTGGGTGTTTATTTTTATGCTTTCAGTTTGTTCATTCATTTTGTATATACTTGAGCATATGTATGCATTGTATTTTACTGTCTTCCATATACTACTGTTGTATTGGATCTGCTTCTTATTTGATGGGTGTTACTAATGAGGTAAAAGTCCCAATACCCAGGTCATAGTTGTGTATCATAGGAACCCTAGGAATAGAGTGGAACATAAACGGCTAGTTGACTTAGGTCTCACTATTGCCACCATGTCGTCCACGCTCAGATGAGGTACAAATAAGGGACTATCGTTTTCAAGTAGGTGATAAGTCGATAGTTTTTCAGGAGTACCCTCAATTATGAGTTACCCGATCTTATCTTGACCTAGTTTTCACCCGTGAGTGGGAAGAGAATTATTATCACAGGTACAATTGGTGACTATGTTCAGATGGTGACTATGCTCAGACGGTGACTATTGGTTCAAATGGCTATGTTCTGGATTTCTGTCAGTGACTTTATGCAGATGTTATATTCTGTTGATGACCATATGGTTCTCAGATTTATTTTCTGAGTTCCTGATTTATTTACTTGGAGGTCCGTTCGAGCCTTTGATCTTGGTATTCCCAGCATGTTCAGAGAAGACTCAACAATATCTGATTCCAGAAGCATTGATCCCGTACAATGAGAGATCTACATGGTACTTGGTTTTTATATGTGCGGAAGCTATGCCAGACCTTTGACTTGATGATATTCAAATGATTCTGAACAGTGCAACAATCATGTTCAGGAATGATGGAACCTTGTTCCCATGTCTTTGCATACATAGCATGGTTAACCACATGCTTAACATACATGTTCTATTATTTCCAAGGAATCATATTTGTAAGCCTTGTGTTGAACCTTTCCTTCTTTTACTTGCGTAAAATCAAAATCAAAACATGTAAATCCCTTGGAAATGACAGAACATGACATGACATTCATTCATGCACCCCATGCATATTCATGCATTCATAACAGGTACTCGAAGATTAGAGATTCTTACTCATACCATGTGTTCTCCTTAGAGGTTCAACTTGTTTCTTGCTGCACTTGTTCAGGGATCAGTTATGGAATAACTTCGTATGGTATACATGCAAGCTTCGGCCCGTGGTCAGAAATCTATTCAAGCAAGAAGATAATTGATTGAAGACTCAGATAAGCCAGGTCATGGAAACTCTGATAATGATGTCAACAATCTTGCACTTATTGCTGCAGCAGGTTCCCTCTTCCCCTCACCTTTCGGGAATTGTTTTCAACCATGGAGTGCCACAATCTTTAGTTTTTGGAACATCTTATCAGCAGATGGCTACCATTTACCATGATATCTTACATCAGTGCTCCATCCTTCTTGACCAACGTCAGATGTGGTTACTACGCTGGGGCATCCGACTATTCAATCAGGGGCATTCTCCATAGCCTTGCGTTCCCTGATATGTTCAACAGCAGTCAATCTTTATTCTCAAAGTGAATTCCTGGGGTGGGGCATCCGACTATTCAATCAGGGGCATTCTCCACAGCCTTGCGTTCCCTGATCTGTTCAACAGCAGTCAATCTTTATTCTCAAAGTGAATTCCTGGGGCGAAGTTTTTAAGCCAAGACAAAAGAAGCCTGATGAGCATATTGATGCGATCCCAGTGCATTACATCCAATTATTTCCTCATCCGGTGGAAGTTCAATTGGTAAAGCTCTGATCTTTGGGGTCTTCTTCCCACAAACATCTCTTCCGATTGCAATACACATGCTAGATGTATCCCCTATTCTGGGGCATCTGGTTTTAGCTCGAGTAGAGGTGTCGGCATTGCTTAATTGAAACCTTAGGACGTCCAAGGGTTTCGATTTAGAGAGGAATTATGGATTATCGTTCAGAATTGGGGATAGAAGGAGGCCGCTGATGGAGAAACGTGATGGCACATTACGGAAGAATCGACAGACGAGAGGGGAAACAAATCACACCGTCGTGGTGCATCGTTGAAGAAGAAGCTCCAAAGTTCCTCCATTTGCAGAAACGGGGAAGGACTCACGATGAAGACTCCAAGAGTCACACAACTTCTTAACCCTATAAACACTTGAATTCTGCATTTTGTTTATCCTTTTGTTCGTTTAATTTTGATTAAGTGTTAATTGATTTGAAAGTGTGATTAAGGGAATCAGAATTGGCTTTGGACTGAATTATTTTGTGAACCTTGGACCGGTTCTTGCTTCCATAAGCCCATTCGTTGTTTTCTGGTAATTGATGCTTGCACAAAAAAAACTGCGTATGGATCTTTTGAGGTGGGCCTTAGCGCCCAGATTGCTCCGGCCATCCTGGATTCCAGATCACACCCCCAAGCCCGTTATTGTTTTTGGCATACTTGATGTAGTTGGAACCTAAAAGGCCTACTCCTAGACAGTCAGTTTTGAGCCTAGCGGTCAGACTGTTTCAGCACCCCCTGACTTCAGCATAACACCCCCTGAGTTTACTCTTTTAATATTTTCTTTTGCATAATTTTGTGAATTGTTTAGATTTGTTTGAACCTTTCTTCATATGATAAAAATAATAAAATCAAATATAAAATTTGTTATATTTTTATTTATTTAGTTTTATAAATTAAATCCCGATTATATTTGAGATTGGTAATTCACCGTTGCTTGTTGAGATTTGAGTCTAATGCAGGTTTATCGCACGATATACGGATGCGCTTGAGATTTTCGATTGTGATTTATTTTCACATCGATGATGCTTCGATACTCATTCAGAGCGTTTGATTTTTGATTCTTCTCTTTGATTGGTGAAGCTTTTCTCGAAGATCGTCGGGTTTCTTTGTTTTGACACGCTTCGTTACGGGTGGATATCCGTTTGGTACTTTCTATTTTTTTATCTTATTTCGCACTTTATTATTTTCTAGATACCATGAGAAGTAGGAAATAGAGAGCGTGCGCTCGAAGTCGCTGTTTAAAGACCTGTAGCAGGCATTCCGTACTTCATTTGTTATGTGTTGTGCTTGTGTTTGTTTCTGTGATTGTTGATCGATGAGTCACTCAATTTAGAAATTGAGATCACGACTTCGCTCTCAGTGCATGTACCCTATAGGATTTTATCGCTTTCCTTTATTTCTTGTTGATCGATGAGTCACTCAATTTAGAAATTGAGATCACGACTTCGCTCTCATTGCATGTTCCCTATAGGATAGTTTTGTAGGATTTTCTTTGGCATGCTAACCTAGATAGGATCTCTTCTGGTGTACTCTCTTGAGTTTATTGGGTTGTTTGATTTACCCTTGTACATACCATGTTCCCTTAGGACGTGCTTGCTCCGTTCGGATGCAAGTTAGACCTTAGGTTGCAAACTATGCATGCTAACATTAGGTAGACGTTTCCCTTTTTGTTAATCCAAATCTTAGGACTACCATTGTATGATAACATTAGGTTAGAAATAGAGTAGTCTCCCTTAAACTATTTTCTTCCCCTTTTTGCATCCTTGCATCTAAAACAAAAACTTCTTTTCTTAGCAAATCAAAAACATTCTAATCATACTTAAACTCTTTTTAAGGGTAATAAAACACAAACCAATTCAAACCATTTTGTGCGCTCCAGCACCTTTTCTCAAAAAACCCTTTTCAGGTAATGACATGATTAATTTACTTCTGTGCCAACGCATAAGTCTCCAAAGGTCGAGCTGCGATAGAAGGCGGAATTAACATTGTCCATTAAAAAACACAAACGAACAAAAACATGTGAGCCGAACTACGGTATCTCTGATTCCTCAAAAAGGATACGTAGGCATTGGGGTAGGGCCCAAGCGAGTACAATTTTATTTTCCCTACATTCTTCTCCCCTTTCTCTTGCATGCATTCTCCCTTCAGTAGTATAGTAAACAGTAAGCATAGAATAAATACACCCATAAGATAGACAACAAGAATGGATACCGTAGAGTACTACGGGCGCGTGGGGTGCTAATACCTTCCCCTCGCGTAACATTCTCCCTTACCCGATCTCTCGGTCGCAAGACCGTGACTTCTGCCTTCTTAGGTTTTCTGGATGTTAACCTTTCCCTCCATGTGGGATAAAACACGTTCGATGATGACTTCATTGTTTGATGATTTTCAGTCGGTTGTTTCAGTTGGCGACTTCACTTGGGATAGATCGACCAAATGCTGGTCCATCCCGGAGTCGCTCCTAGCTCTTATTTTCTTTTCTTTGGGTGTTTATTTTTATGCTTTCAGTTTGTTCATTCATTTTGTATATACTTGAGCATATGTATGCATTGTATTTTACTGTCTTCCATATACTACTGTTGTACTGGATCTGCTTCTTATTTGATGGGTGTTACTAATGAGGTAAAAGTCCCAATACCCAGGTCATAGTTGTGTATCATAGGAACCCTAGGAATAGAGTGGAACATAAACGGCTAGTTGACTTAGGTCTCACTATTGCCACCATGTCGTCCACGCTCAGATGAGGTACAAATAAGGGACTATCGTTTTCAAGTAGGTGATAAGTCGATAGTTTTTCAGGAGTACCCTCAATTCTGAGTTACCCGACCTTATCTTGACCTAGTTTTCACCCGTGAGTGGGAAGGGAATTATTATCACAGGTACAATTGGTGACTATGTTCAGATGGTGACTATGCTCAGACGGTGACTATTGGTTCAAATGGCTATGTTCTGGATTTCTGTCAGTGAGTTTATGCAGATGTTATATTCTGTTGATGACCATATGGTTCTCAGATTTATTTTCTGAGTTCCTGATTTATTTACTTGGAGGTCCGTTCGAGCCTTTGATCTTGGTATTCCCAGCATGTTCAGAGAAGACTCAACAATATCTGATTCCAGAAGCATTGATCCCGTACAATGGGAGATCTACATGGTACTTGGTTCTTATATGTGCGGAAGCTATGCCAGACCTTTGACTTGATGATATTCAAATGATTCTGAACAGTGCAACAATCATGTTCAGGAATGATGGAACCTTGATCCCATGTCTTTGCATACATAGCATGGTTAACCACATGCTTAACATACATGTTCTATTATTTCCAAGGAATCATATTTGTAAGCCTTGTGTTGAACCTTTCCTTCTTTTACTTGCGTAAAATCAAAATCAAAACATGTAAATCCCTTGGAAATGACAGAACATGACATGGCATTCATTCATGCACCCCATGCATATTCATGCATTCATAACAGGTACTCGAAGATTAGAGATTCTTACTCAGACCATGTGTTCTCCTTAGAGGTTCAACTTGTTTCTTGCTGCACTTGTTCAGGGATCAGTTATGGAATAACTTCGTATGGTATACATGCAAGCTTCAGCCCGTGGTCAGAAATCTATTCAAGCAGGAAGATAATTGATTGAAGACTCAGATAAGCCAGGTCATGGAAACTCTGATAATGATGTCAACAATCTTGCACTTATTGCTGCAGCAGGTTCCCTCTTCCCCTCACCTTTCGGGAATTGTTTTCAACCATGGAGTGCCACAATCTTTAGTTTTTGGAACATCTTATCAGCAGATGGCTACCATTTACCATGATATCTTACATCAGTGCTCCATCCTTCTTGACCAACGTCAGATGTGGTTACTACGCTGGGGCATCCGACTATTCAATCAGGGGCATTCTCCATAGCCTTGCGTTCCCTGATCTGTTCAACAGCAGTCAATCTTTATTCTCAAAGTGAATTCCTGGGGTGGGACATCCGACTATTCAATCAGGGGCATTCTCCACAGCCTTGCGTTCCCTGATCTGTTCAACAGCAGTCAATCTTTATTCTCAAAGTGAATTCCTGGGGCGAAGTTTTTAAGCCAAGACAAAAGAAGCCTGATGAGCATATTGATGCGATCCCAGTGCATTACATCCAGTTATTTCCTCATCCGGTGGAAGTTCAATTGGTAAAGCTCTGATCTTTGGGGTCTTCTTCCCACAAACATCTCTTCCGATTGCAATACACATGCTAGATGTATCCCCTATTCTGGGGCATCCAGTTTTAGCTCGAGTAGAGGTGTCGGCATTGCTTAATTGAAACCTTAGGACGTCCAAGGGTTTCGATTTAGAGAGGAATTATGGATTATCGGTCAGAATTGAGGATAGAAGGAGGCCGCTGATGGAGAAACGTGATGGCACATTACGGAAGAATCGACAGACGAGAGGGGAAACAAATCACACCGTCGTGGTGCATCGTTGAAGAAGAAGCTCCAAAGTTCCTCCATTTGCAGAAACGGGGAAGGACTCGCGATGAAGACTCCAAGAGTCACACAACTTCTTAACCCTATAAACACTTGAATTCTGCATTTTGTTTATCCTTTTGTTCGTTTAATTTTGATTAAGTGTTAATTGATTTGAAAGTGTGATTAAGGGAATCAGAATTGGCTTTGGACTGAATTATTTTGTGAACCTTGGACCGATTCTTGCTTCCATAAGCCCATTCGTTGTTTTCTGGTAATTGATGCTTGCACAAAAAAAACTGCGTATGGATCTTTTGAGGTGGGCCTTAGCGCCCAGATTGCTCCGGCCATCCTGGATTCCAGATCACACCCCCAAGCCCGTTATTGTTTTTGGCATACTTGATGTAGTTGGAACCTAAAAGGCCTACTCCTAGACAGTCAGTTTTGAGCCTAGCGGTCAGACTGTTTCAGCACCCCCTGACTTCAGCATAACACCCCCTGAGTTTACTCTTTTAATATTTTCTTTTGCATAATTTTGTGAATTGTTTAGATTTGTTTGAACCTTTCTTCATATGATAAAAATAATAAAATCAAATATAAAATTTGTTATATTTTTATTTATTTATTTTTATAAATTAAATCCCGATTATCCGATTATATTTGAGATTGGTAATTCACCGTTGCTTGTTGAGATTTGAGTCTAATGCAGGTTTATCGCACGATATACGGATGCGCTTGAGATTTTCGATTGTGATTTATTTTCACATCGATGATGCTTCGATACTCATTCCGAGCGTTTGATTTTTGATTCTTCTCTTTGATTGGTGAAGCTTTTCTCGAAGATCGTCGGGTTTCTTTGTTTTGACACGCTTCGTTACGGGTGGATATCCGTTTGGTACTTTCTATTTTTTATCTTATTTCGCACTTTATTGTTTTCTAGATACCATGAGAAGTAGGAAATAGAGAGCGTGCGCTCGAAGTCGCTGTTTAAAGACCTGTAGCAGGCATTCCGTACTTCATTTGTTATGTGTTATGCCTGTGTTTGTTTATGTGATTGTTGATCGATGAGTCACTCAATTTAGAAATTGAGATCACGACTTCGCTCTCAGTGCATGTACCCTATAGGATTTTATCGCTTTCCTTTATTTCTTGTTGAGCGATTAGTCACTCAATTTAGAAATTGAGATCACGACTTCGCTCTCATTGCATGTTCCCTATAGGATAGTTTTGTTAGACTTTCTTTGGCATGCTAACCTAGATAGGATCTCTTCTGGTGTACTCTCTTGAGTTTATTGGGTTGTTTGATTTACCCTTGTACATACCATGTTCCCTTAGGACGTGCTTGCTCCGTTCGGATGCAAGTTAGACCTTAGGTTACAAACTATGCATGCTAACATTAGGTAGACGTTTCCCTTTTTGTTAATCCAAATCTTAGGACTACCATTGTATGATAACATTAGGTTAGAAATAGAGTAGTCTTCCTTAAACTATTTTCTTCCCCTTTTTGCATCCTTGCATCTAAAACAAAAACTTCTTTTCTTAGCAAATCAAAAACATTCTAATCATACTTAAACTCTTTTTCAAGGTAATAAAACACAAACCAATTCAAACCATTTTGTGCGCTCCAGCACCTTTTCTCAAAAAACCCTTTTCAAGTAATGACATGATTAATTTACTTCTGTGTCAACGCATAAGTCTCCAAAGGTCGAGCTGCGACAGAAGGCGGAATTAACATTGTCCATTAAAAAACACAAACGAACAAAAACATGTGAGCCGAACTACGATATCTCTGATTCCTCAAAAAGGATACGTAGGCATTGGGGTAGGGCCCAAGCGAGTACAATTTTATTTTCCCTACATTCTTCTCCCCTTTCTCTTGCATGCATTCTCCCTTCAGTAGTATAGTAAACAATAAGCATAGAATAAATACACCCATAAGATAGACAACAAGAATGGATACCGTAGAGTACTACGGGCGCGTGGGGTGCTAATACCTTCCCCTCGCGTAACATTCTCCCTTACCCGATCTCTCGGTCGCAAGACCGTGACTTCTCCCTTCTTAGGTTTTCTAGATGTTAACCTTTCCCTCCATGTGGGATAAAACACGTTCGATGATGACTTCATTGTTTGATGATTTTCAGCCGGTTGTTTCAGGTGGCGACTTCACTTGGGATAGATCGACCAAATGCTGGTCCATCCTGGAGTCGCTCCTAGCTCTTGTTTTCTTTTCTTTGGGTGTTTATTTTTATGCTTTCAGTTTGTTCATTCATTTTGTATATACTTGAGCATATGTATGCATTGTATTTTACTGTCTTCCATATACTACTGTTGTACTGGATCTGCTTCTTATTTGATGGGTGTTACTAATGAGGTAAAAGTCCCAATACCCAGGTCATAGTTGTGTATCATAGGAACCCTAGGAATAGAGTGGAACATAAACGGCTAGTTGACTTAGGTCTCACTATTGCCACCATGTCGTCCACGCTCAGATGAGGTACAAATAAGGGACTATCGTTTTCAAGTAGGTGATAAGTCGATAGTTTTTCAGGAGTACCCTCAATTCTGAGTTACCCGACCTTATCTTGACCTAGTTTTCACCCGTGAGTGGGAAGGGAATTATTATCACAGGTACAATTGGTGACTATGTTCAGATGGTGACTATGCTCAGACGGTGACTATTGGTTCTAATGGCTATGTTCTGGATTTCTGTCAGTGACTTTATGCAGATGTTATATTCTGTTGATGACCATATGGTTCTCAGATTTATTTTCTGAGTTCCTGATTTATTTACTTGGAGGTCCGTTCGAGCCTTTGATCTTGGTATTCCCAGCATGTTCAGAGAAGACTCAACAATATCTGATTCCAGAAGCATTGATCCCGTACAATGGGAGATCTACATGGTACTTGGTTCTTATATGTGCGGAAGCTATGCCAGACCTTTGACTTGTGAACAGTGCAACAATCATGTTCAGGAATGATGGAACCTTGATCCCATGTCTTTGCATACATAGCATGGTTAACCACATGCTTAACATACATGTTCTATTATTTCCAAGGAATCATATTTGTAAGCCTTGTGTTGAACCTTTCCTTCTTTTACTTGCGTAAAATCAAAATAAAAACATGTAAATCCCTTGGAAATGACAGAACATGACATGGCATTCATTCATGCACCCCATGCATATTCATGCATTCATAACAGGTACTCGAAGATTAGAGATTCTTACTCAGACCATGTGTTCTCCTTAGAGGTTCAACTTGTTTCTTGCTGCACTTGTTTAGGGATCAGTTATGGAATAACTTCGTATGGTATACATGCAAGCTTCGACCCGTGGTCAGAAATCTATTCAAGCAGGAAGATAATTGATTGAAGACTCAGATAAGCCAGGTCATGGAAACTCTGATAATGATGTCAACAATCTTGCACTTATTGCTGCAGCAGGTTCCCTCTTCCCCTCACCTTTCGGGAATTGTTTTCAACCATGGAGTGCCACAATCTTTAGTTTTTGGAACATCTTATCAGCAGATGGCTACCATTTACCATGATATCTTACATCAGTGTTCCATCCTTCTTGACCAACGTCAGATGTGGTTACTACGCTGGGGCATCCGACTATTCAATCAGGGGCATTCTCCATAGCCTTGCGTTCCCTGATCTGTTCAACAGCAGTCAATCTTTATTCTCAAAGTGAATTCCTGGGGTGGGGCATCCGACTATTCAATCAGGGACATTCTCCACAGCCTTGCGTTCCCTGATCTGTTCAACAGCAGTCAATCTTTATTCTCAAAGTGAATTCCTGGGGCGAAGTTTTTAAGCCAAGACAAAAGAAGCCTGATGAGCATATTGATGCGATCCCAATGCATTACATCCAGTTATTTCCTCATCCGGTGGAAGTTCAATTGGTAAAGCTCTGATCTTTGGGGTCTTCTTCCCACAAACATCTCTTCCGATTGCAATACACATGCTAGATGTATTCCCTATTCTGGCGCATCCGGTTTTAGCTCGAGTAGAGGTGTCGGCATTGCTTAATTGAAACCTTAGGACGTCCAAGGGTTTCGATTTAGAGAGGAATTATGGATTATCGTTCAGAATTGGGGATAGAAGGAGGCCGCTGATGGAGAAACGTGATGGCACATTACGGAAGAATCGACAATCGAGAGGGGAAACAAATCACACCGTCGTGGTGCATCGTTGAAGAAGAAGCTCCAAAGTTCCTCTATTTGCAGAAACGGGGAAGGACTCGCGATGAAGACTCCAAGAGTCACACAACTTCTTAACCCTATAAACACTTGAATTCTGCATTTTGTTTATCCTTTTGTTCGTTTAATTTTGATTAAGTGTTAATTGATTTGAAAGTGTGATTAAGGGAATCAGAATTGGCTTTGGACTGAATTATTTTGTGAACCTTGGACCGGTTCTTGCTTCCATAAGCCCATTCGTTGTTTTCTGGTAATTGATGCTTGCACAAAAAAAACTGCGTATGGATCTTTTGAGGTGGGCCTTAGCGCCCAGATTGCTCCGGCCATCCTGGATTCCAGATCACACCCCCAAGCCCGTTATTGTTTTTGGCATACTTGATGTAGTTGGAACCTAAAAGGCCTACTCCTAGACAGTCAGTTTTGAGCCTAGCGGTCAGACTGTTTCAGCACCCCCTGACTTCAGCATAACACCCCCTGAGTTTACTCTTTTAATATTTTCTTTTGCATAATTTTGTGAATTGTTTAGATTTGTTTGAACCTTTCTTCATATGATAAAAATAATAAAATCAAATATAAAATTTGTTATATTTTTATTTATTTAGTTTTATAAATTAAATCCCGATTATATTTGAGATTGGTAATTCACCGTTGCTTGTTGAGATTTGAGTCTAATGCAGGTTTATCGCACGATATACGGATGCGCTTGAGATTTTCGATTGTGATTTATTTTCACATCGATGATGCTTCAATACTCATTCAGAGCGTTTGATTTTTGATTCTTCTCTTTGATTGGTGAAGCTTTTCTCGAAGATCGTCGGGTTTCTTTGTTTTGACACGCTTCGTTACGGGTGGATATCCGTTTGGTACTTTCTATTTTTTATCTTATTTCGCACTTTATTGTTTTCTAGATACCATGAGAAGTAGGAAATAGAGAGCGTGCGCTCGAAGTCGCTGTTTAAAGACCTGTAGCAGACATTCCGTACTTCATTTGTTATGTGTTATGCCTGTGTTTGTTTATGTGATTGTTGATCGATGAGTCACTCAATTTAGAAATTGAGATCACGACTTCGCTCTCAGTGCATGTACCCTATAGGATTTTATCGCTTTCCTTTATTTCTTGTTGATCGATTAGTCACTCAATTTAGAAATTGAGATCACGACTTCGCTCTCATTGCATGTTCCATATAGGATAGTTTTGTTAGACTTTCTTTGGCATGCTAACCTAGATAGGATCTCTTCTGGTGTACTCTCTTGAGTTTATTGGGTTGTTTGATTTACCCTTGTACATACCATGTTCCCTTAGGACGTGCTTGCTCCGTTCGGATGCAAGTTAGACCTTAGGTTGCAAACTATGCATGCTAACATTAGGTAGACGTTTCCCTTTTTGTTAATCCAAATCTTAGGACTACCATTGTATGATAACATTAGGTTAGAAATAGAGTAGTCTTCCTTAAACTATTTTCTTCCCCTTTTTGCATCCTTGCATCTAAAACAAAAACTTCTTTTCTTAGCAAATCAAAAACATTCTAATCATACTTAAACTCTTTTTCAAGGTAATAAAACACAAACCAATTCAAACCATTTTGTGCGCTCCAGCACCTTTTCTCAAAAAACCCTTTTCAGGTAATGACATGATTAATTTACTTCTGTGTCAACGCATAAGTCTCCAAAGGTTGAGCTGCGACAGAAGGCGGAATTAACATTGTCCATTAAAAAACACAAACGAACAAAAACATGTGAGCCGAACTACGGTATCTCTGATTCCTCAAAAAGGATACGTAGGCATTGGGGTAGGGCCCAAGCGAGTACAATTTTATTTTCCCTACATTCTTCTCCCCTTTCTCTTGCATGCATTCTCCCTTCAGTAGTATAGTAAACAGTAAGCATAGAATAAATACACCCATAAGATAGACAACAAGAATGGATACCGTAGAGTACTACGGGCGCGTGGGGTGCTAATACCTTCCCCTCGCGTAACATTCTCCCTTACCCGATCTCTCGGTCGCAAGACCGTGACTTCTCCCTTCTTAGGTTTTCTAGATGTTAACCTTTCCCTCCATGTGGGATAAAACACGTTCGATGATGACTTCATTGTTTGATGATTTTCAGCCGGTTGTTTCAGCTGGCGATTTCACTTGGGATAGATCGACCAAATGCTGGTCCATCCCGGAGTCGCTCCTAGCTCTTGTTTTCTTTTCTTTGGGTGTTTATTTTTATGCTTTCAGTTTGTTCATTCATTTTGTATATACTTGAGCATATGTATGCATTGTATTTTACTGTCTTCCATATACTACTGTTGTACTGGATCTGCTTCTTATTTGATGGGTGTTACTAATGAGGTAAAAGTCCCAATACCCAGGTCATAGTTGTGTATCATAGGAACCCTAGGAATAGAGTGGAACATAAACGGCTAGTTGACTTAGGTCTCACTATTGCCACCATGTCGTCCACGCTCAGATGAGGTACAAATAAGGGACTATCGTTTTCAAGTAGGTGATAAGTCGATAGTTTTTCAGGAGTACCCTCAATTCTGAGTTACCCGACCTTATCTTGACCTAGTTTTCACCCGTGAGTGGGAAGGGAATTATTATCACAGGTACAATTGGTGACTATGTTCAGATGGTGACTATGCTCAGACGGTGACTATTGGTTCAAATGGCTATGTTCTGGATTTCTGTCAGTGACTTTATGCAGATGTTATATTCTGTTGATGACCATATGGTTCTCAGATTTATTTTCTGAGTTCCTGATTTATTTACTTGGAGGTCCGTTCGAGCCTTTGATCTTGGTATTCCCAGCATGTTCAGAGAAGACTCAACAATATCTGATTCCAGAAGCATTGATCCCGTACAATGGGAGATCTACATGGTACTTGGTTCTTATATGTGCGGAAGCTATGCCAGACCTTTGACTTGTGAACAGTGCAACAATCATGTTCAGGAATGATGGAACCTTGATCCCATGTCTTTGCATACATAGCATGGTTAACCACATGCTTAACATACATGTTCTATTATTTCCAAGGAATCATATTTGTAAGCCTTGTGTTGAACCTTTCCTTCTTTTACTTGCGTAAAATCAAAATAAAAACATGTAAATCCCTTGGAAATGACAGAACATGACATGGCATTCATTCATGCACCCCATGCATATTCATGCATTCATAACAGGTACTCGAAGATTAGAGATTCTTACTCAGACCATGTGTTCTCCTTAGAGGTTCAACTTGTTTCTTGCTGCACTTGTTCAGGGATCAGTTATGGAATAACTTCGTATGGTATACATGCAAGCTTCGACCCGTGGTCAGAAATCTATTCAAGCAGGAAGATAATTGATTGAAGACTCAGATAAGCCAGGTCATGGAAACTCTGATAATGATGTCAACAATCTTGCACTTATTGCTGCAGCAGGTTCCCTCTTCCCCTCACCTTTCGGGAATTGTTTTCAACCATGGAGTGCCACAATCTTTAGTTTTTGGAACATCTTATCAGCAGATGGCTACCATTTACCATGATATCTTACATCAGTGTTCCATCCTTCTTGACCAACGTCAGATGTGGTTACTACGCTGGGGCATCCGACTATTCAATCAGGGGCATTCTCCATAGCCTTGCGTTCCCTGATCTGTTCAACAGCAGTCAATCTTTATTCTCAAAGTGAATTCCTGGGGTGGGGCATCCGACTATTCAATCAGGGGCATTCTCCACAGCCTTGCGTTCCCTGATCTGTTCAACAACAGTCAATCTTTATTCTCAAAGTAAATTCCTGGGGCGAAGTTTTTAAGCCAAGACAAAAGAAGCCTGATGAGCATATTGATGCGATCCCAGTGCATTACATCCAGTTATTTCCTCATCCGGTGGAAGTTCAATTGGTAAAGCTCTGATCTTTGGGGTCTTCTTCCCACAAACATCTCTTCCGATTGCAATACACATGCTAGATGTATCCCCTATTCTGGGGCATCCGGTTTTAGCTCGAGTAGAGGTGTCGGCATTGCTTAATTGAAACCTTAGGACGTCCAAGGGTTTCGATTTAGAGAGGAATTATGGATTATCGTTCAGAATTGGGGATAGAAGGAGGCCGCTGATGGAGAAACGTGATGGCACATTACGGAAGAATCGACAGATGAGAGGGGAAACAAATCACACCGTCGTGGTGCATCGTTGAAGAAGAAGCTCCAAAGTTCCTCCATTTGCAGAAACGGGGAAGGACTCGCGATGAAGACTCCAAGAGTCACACAACTTCTTAACCCTATAAACACTTGAATTCTGCATTTTGTTTATCCTTTTGTTCGTTTAATTTTGATTAAGTGTTAATTGATTTGAAAGTGTGATTAAGGGAATCAGAATTGGCTTTGGACTGAATTATTTTGTGAACCTTGGACCGGTTCTTGCTTCCATAAGCCCATTCGTTGTTTTCTGGTAATTGATGCTTGCACAAAAAAAACTGCGTATGGATCTTTTGAGGTGGGCCTTAGCGCCCAGATTGCTCCGGCCATCCTGGATTCCAGATCACACCCCCAAGCCCGTTATTGTTTTTGGCATACTTGATGTAGTTGGAACCTAAAAGGCCTACTCCTAGACAGTCAGTTTTGAGCCTAGCGGTCAGACTGTTTCAGCACCCCCTGACTTCAGCATAACACCCCCTGAGTTTACTCTTTTAATATTTTCTTTTGCATAATTTTGTGAATTGTTTAGATTTGTTTGAACCTTTCTTCATATGATACAAATAATAAAATCAAATATAAAATTTGTTATATTTTTATTTATTTAGTTTTATAAATTAAATCCCGATTATATTTGAGATTGGTAATTCACCGTTGCTTGTTGAGATTTGAGTCTAATGCAGGTTTATCGCACGATATACGGATGCGCTTGAGATTTTCGATTGTGATTTATTTTCACATCGATGATGCTTCGATACTCATTCAGAGCGTTTGATTTTTGATTCTTCTCTTTGATTGGTGAAGCTTTTCTCGAAGATCGTCGGGTTTCTTTGTTTTGACACGCTTCGTTACGGGTGGATATCCGTTTGGTACTTTCTATTTTTTATCTTATTTCGCACTTTATTGTTTTCTAGATACCATGAGAAGTAGGAAATAGAGAGCGTGCGCTCGAAGTCGCTGTTTAAAGACCTGTAGCAGGCATTCCGTACTTCATTTGTTATGTGTTGTGCTTGTGTTTGTTTCTGTGATTGTTGATCGATGAGTCACTCAATTTAGAAATTGAGATCACGACTTCGCTCTCAGTGCATGTACCCTATAGGATTTTATCGCTTTCCTTTATTTCTTGTTGATCGATGAGTCACTCAATTTAGAAATTGAGATCACGACTTCGCTCTCATTGCATGTTCCCTATAGGATAGTTTTGTTAGATTTTCTTTGGCATGCTAACCTAGATAGGATCTCTTCTGGTGTACTCTCTTGAGTTTATTGGGTTGTTTGATTTACCCTTGTACATACCATGTTCCCTTAGGACGTGCTTGCTCCGTTCGGATGCAAGTTAGACCTTAGGTTGCAAACTATGCATGCTAACATTAGGTAGACGTTTCCCTTTTTGTTAATCCAAATCTTAGGACTACCATTGTATGATAACATTAGGTTAGAAATAGAGTAGTCTCCCTTAAACTATTTTCTTCCCCTTTTTGCATCCTTGCATCTAAAACAAAAACTTCTTTTCTTAGCAAATCAAAAACATTCTAATCATACTTAAACTCTTTTTAAGGGTAATAAAACACAAACCAATTCAAACCATTTTGTGCGCTCCAGCACCTTTTCTCAAAAAACCCTTTTCAGGTAATGACATGATTAATTTACTTCTGTGCCAACGCATAAGTCTCCAAAGGTCGAGCTGCGATAGAAGGCGGAATTAACATTGTCCATTAAAAAACACAAACGAACAAAAACATGTGAGCCGAACTACGGTATCTCTGATTCCTCAAAAAGGATACGTAGGCATTCGGGTAAGGCCCAAGCGAGTACAATTTTATTTTCCCTACATTCTTCTCCCCTTTCTCTTGCATGCATTCTCCCTTCAGTAGTATAGTAAACAGTAAGCATAGAATAAATACACCCATAAGATAGACAACAAGAATGGATACCGTAGAGTACTACGGGCGCGTGGGGTGCTAATACCTTCCCCTCGCGTAACATTCTCCCTTACCCGATCTCTCGGTCGCAAGACCGTGACTTCTCCCTTCTTAGGTTTTCTAGATGTTAACCTTTCCCTCCATGTGGGATAAAACACGTTCGATGATGACTTCATTGTTTGATGATTTTCAGTCGGTTGTTTCAGCTGGCGACTTCACTTGGGATAGATCGACCAAATGCTGGTCCATCCCGGAGTCGCTCCTAGCTCTTGTTTTCTTTTCTTTGGGTGTTTATTTTTATGCTTTCAGTTTGTTCATTCATTTTGTATATACTTGAGCATATGTATGCATTGTATTTTACTGTCTTCCATATACTACTGTTGTACTGGATCTGCTTCTTATTTGATGGGTGTTACTAATGAGGTAAAAGTCCCAATACCCAGGTCATAGTTGTGTATCATAGGAACCCTAGGAATAGAGTGGAACATAAACGGCTAGTTGACTTAGGTCTCACTATTGCCACCATGTCGTCCACGCTCAGATGAGGTACAAATAAGGGACTATCGTTTTCAAGTAGGTGATAAGTCGATAGTTTTTCAGGAGTACCCTCAATTCTGAGTTACCCGACCTTATCTTGACCTAGTTTTCACCCGTGAGTGGGAAGGGAATTATTATCACAGGTACAATTGGTGACTATGTTCAGATGGTGACTATGCTCAGACGGTGACTATTGGTTCAAATGGCTATGTTCTGGATTTCTGTCAGTGACTTTATCCAGATGTTATATTCTGTTGATGACCATATGGTTCTCAGATTTATTTTCTGAGTTCCTGATTTATTTACTTGGAGGTCCGTTCGAGCCTTTGATCTTGGTATTCCCAGCATGTTCAGAGAAGACTCAACAATATCTGATTCCAGAAGCATTGATCCCGTACAATGGGAGATCTACATGGTACTTGGTTCTTATATGTGCGGAAGCTATGCCAGACCTTTGACTTGTGAACAGTGCAACAATCATGTTCAGGAATGATGGAACCTTGATCCCATGTCTTTGCATACATAGCATGGTTAACCACATGCTTAACATACATGTTCTATTATTTCCAAGGAATCATATTTGTAAGCCTTGTGTTGAACCTTTCCTTCTTTTACTTGCGTAAAATCAAAATCAAAACATGTAAATCCCTTGGAAATGACAGAACATGACATGGCATTCATTCATGCACCCCATGCATATTCATGCATTCATAACAGGTACTCGAAGATTAGAGATTCTTACTCAGACCATGTGTTCTCCTTAGAGGTTCAACTTGTTTCTTGCTGCACTTGTTCAGGGATCAGTTATGGAATAACTTCGTATGGTATACATGCAAGCTTCGGCCCGTGGTCAGAAATCTATTCAAGCAGGAAGATAATTGATTGAAGACTCAGATAAGCCAGGTCATGGAAACTCTGATAATGATGTCAACAATCTTGCACTTATTGCTGCAGCAGGTTCCCTCTTCCCCTCACCTTTCGGGAATTGTTTTCAACCATGGAGTGCCACAATCTTTAGTTTTTGGAACATCTTATCAGCAGATGGCTACCATTTACCATGATATCTTACATCAGTGTTCCATCCTTCTTGACCAACGTCAGATGTGGTTACTACGCTGGGGCATCCGACTATTCAATCAGGGGCATTCTCCATAGCCTTGCGTTCCCTGATCTGTTCAACAGCAGTCAATCTTTATTCTCAAAGTGAATTCCTGGGGTGGGGCATCCGACTATTCAATCAGGGGCATTCTCCACAGCCTTGCGTTCCCTGATCTGTTCAACAACAGTCAATCTTTATTCTCAAAGTGAATTCCTGGGGCGAAGTTTTTAAGCCAAGACAAAAGAAGCCTGATGAGCATATTGATGCGATGCTAGTGCATTACATCCAGTTATTTCCTCATCCGGTGGAAGTTCAATTGGTAAAGCTCTGATCTTTGGGGTCTTCTTCCCACAAACATCTCTTCCGATTGCAATACACATGCTAGATGTATCCCCTATTCTGGGGCATCCGGTTTTAGCTCGAGTAGAGGTGTCGGCATTGCTTAATTGAAACCTTAGGACGTCCAAGGGTTTCGATTTAGAGAGGAATTATGGATTATCGTTCAGAATTGGGGATAGAAGGAGGCCGCTGATGGAGAAACGTGATGGCACATTACGGAAGAATCGACAGATGAGAGGGGAAACAAATCACACCGTCGTGGTGCATCGTTGAAGAAGAAGCTCCAAAGTTCCTCCATTTGCAGAAACGGGGAAGGACTCGCGATGAAGACTCCAAGAGTCACACAACTTCTTAACCCTATAAACACTTGAATTCTGCATTTTGTTTATCCTTTTGTTCGTTTAATTTTGATTAAGTGTTAATTGATTTGAAAGTGTGATTAAGGGAATCAGAATTGGCTTTGGACTGAATTATTTTGTGAACCTTGGACCGGTTCTTGCTTCCATAAGCCCATTCGTTGTTTTCTGGTAATTGATGCTTGCACAAAAAAAACTGCGTATGGATCTTTTGAGGTGGGCCTTAGCGCCCAGATTGCTCCGGCCATCCTGGATTCCAGATCACACCCCCAAGCCCGTTATTGTTTTTGGCATACTTGATGTAGTTGGAACCTAAAAGGCCTACTCCTAGACAGTCAGTTTTGAGCCTAGCGGTCAGACTGTTTCAGCACCCCCTGACTTCAACATAACACCCCCTGAGTTTACTCTTTTAATATTTTCTTTTGCATAATTTTGTGAATTGTTTAGATTTGTTTGAACCTTTCTTCATATGATAAAAATAATAAAATCAAATATAAAATTTGTTATATTTTTATTTATTTAGTTTTATAAATTAAATCCCGATTATATTTGAGATTGGTAATTCACCGTTGCTTGTTGAGATTTGAGTCTAATGCAGGTTTATCGCACGATATACGGATGCGCTTGAGATTTTCGATTGTGATTTATTTTCACATCGATGATGCTTCGATACTCATTCAGAGCGTTTGATTTTTGATTCTTCTCTTTGATTGGTGAAGCTTTTCTCGAAGATCGTCGGGTTTCTTTGTTTTGACACGCTTCGTTACGGGTGGATATCCGTTTGGTACTTTCTATTTTTTATCTTATTTCGCACTTTATTGTTTTCTAGATACCATGAGAAGTAGGAAATAGAGAGCATGCGCTCGAAGTCGCTGTTTAAAGACCTGTAGCAGGCATTCCGTACTTCATTTGTTATGTGTTGTGCTTGTGTTTGTTTCTGTGATTGTTGATCGATGAGTCACTCAATTTAGAAATTGAGATCACGACTTCGCTCTCAGTGCATGTACCCTATAGGATTTTATCGCTTTCCTTTATTTCTTGTTGATCGATGAGTCACTCAATTTAGAAATTGAGATCACGACTTCGCTCTCATTGCATGTTCCCTATAGGATAGTTTTGTTAGATTTTCTTTGGCATGCTAACCTAGATAGGATCTCTTCTGGTGTACTCTCTTGAGTTTATTGGGTTGTTTGATTTACCCTTGTACATACCATGTTCCCTTAGGACGTGCTTGCTCCGTTCGGATGCAAGTTAGACCTTAGGTTGCAAACTATGCATGCTAACATTAGGTAGACGTTTCCCTTTTTGTTAATCCAAATCTTAGGACTACCATTGTATGATAACATTAGGTTAGAAATAGAGTAGTCTCCCTTAAACTATTTTCTTCCCCTTTTTGCATCCTTGCATCTAAAACAAAAACTTCTTTTCTTAGCAAATCAAAAACATTCTAATCATACTTAAACTCTTTTTAAGGGTAATAAAACACAAACCAATTCAAACCATTTTGTGCGCTCCAGCACCTTTTCTCAAAAAACCCTTTTCAGGTAATGACATGATTAATTTACTTCTGTGCCAACGCATAAGTCTCCAAAGGTCGAGCTGCGATAGAAGGCGGAATTAACATTGTCCATTAAAAAACACAAACGAACAAAAACATGTGAGCCGAACTACGGTATCTCTGATTCCTCAAAAAGGATACGTAGGCATTCGGGTAAGGCCCAAGCGAGTACAATTTTATTTTCCCAACATTCTTCTCCCCTTTCTCTTGCATGCATTCTCCCTTCAGTAGTATAGTAAACAGTAAGCATAGAATAAATACACCCATAAGATAGACAACAAGAATGGATACCGTAGAGTACTACGGGCGCGTGGGGTGCTAATACCTTCCCCTCGCGTAACATTCTCCCTTACCCGATCTCTCGGTCGCAAGACCGTGACTTCTCCCTTCTTAGGTTTTCTAGATGTTAACCTTTCCCTCCATGTGGGATAAAACACGTTCGATGATGACTTCATTGTTTGATGATTTTCAGTCGGTTGTTTCAGCTGGCGACTTCACTTGGGATAGATCGACCAAATGCTGGTCCATCCCGGAGTCGCTCCTAGCTCTTGTTTTCTTTTCTTTGGGTGTTTATTTTTATGCTTTCAGTTTGTTCATTCATTTTGTATATACTTGAGCATATGTATGCATTGTATTTTACTGTCTTCCATATACTACTGTTGTACTGGATCTGCTTCTTATTTGATGGGTGTTACTAATGAGGTAAAAGTCCCAATACCCAGGTCATAGTTGTGTATCATAGGAACCCTAGGAATAGAGTGGAACATAAACGGCTAGTTGACTTAGGTCTCACTATTGCCACCATGTCGTCCACGCTCAGATGAGGTACAAATAAGGGACTATCGTTTTCAAGTAGGTGATAAGTCGATAGTTTTTCAGGAGTACCCTCAATTCTGAGTTACCCGACCTTATCTTGACCTAGTTTTCACCCGTGAGTGGGAAGGGAATTATTATCACAGGTACAATTGGTGACTATGTTCAGATGGTGACTATGCTCAGACGGTGACTATTGGTTCAAATGGCTATGTTCTGGATTTCTGTCAGTGACTTTATCCAGATGTTATATTCTGTTGATGACCATATGGTTCTCAGATTTATTTTCTGAGTTCCTGATTTATTTACTTGGAGGTCCGTTCGAGCCTTTGATCTTGGTATTCCCAGCATGTTCAGAGAAGACTCAACAATATCTGATTCCAGAAGCATTGATCCCGTACAATGGGAGATCTACATGGTACTTGGTTCTTATATGTGCGGAAGCTATGCCAGACCTTTGACTTGTGAACAGTGCAACAATCATGTTCAGGAATGATGGAACCTTGATCCCATGTCTTTGCATACATAGCATGGTTAACCACATGCTTAACATACATGTTCTATTATTTCCAAGGAATCATATTTGTAAGCCTTGTGTTGAACCTTTCCTTCTTTTACTTGCGTAAAATCAAAATCAAAACATGTAAATCCCTTGGAAATGACAGAACATGACATGGCATTCATTCATGCACCCCATGCATATTCATGCATTCATAACAGGTACTCGAAGATTAGAGATTCTTACTCAGACCATGTGTTCTCCTTAGAGGTTCAACTTGTTTCTTGCTGCACTTGTTCAGGGATCAGTTATGGAATAACTTCGTATGGTATACATGCAAGCTTCGGCCCGTGGTCAGAAATCTATTCAAGCAGGAAGATAATTGATTGAAGACTCAGATAAGCCAGGTCATGGAAACTCTGATAATGATGTCAACAATCTTGCACTTATTGCTGCAGCAGGTTCCCTCTTCCCCTCACCTTTCGGGAATTGTTTTCAACCATGGAGTGCCACAATCTTTAGTTTTTGGAACATCTTATCAGCAGATGGCTACCATTTACCATGATATCTTACATCAGTGTTCCATCCTTCTTGACCAACGTCAGATGTGGTTACTACGCTGGGGCATCCGACTATTCAATCAGGGGCATTCTCCATAGCCTTGCGTTCCCTGATCTGTTCAACAGCAGTCAATCTTTATTCTCAAAGTGAATTCCTGGGGTGGGGCATCCGACTATTCAATCAGGGGCATTCTCCACAGCCTTGCGTTCCCTGATCTGTTCAACAACAGTCAATCTTTATTCTCAAAGTGAATTCCTGGGGCGAAGTTTTTAAGCCAAGACAAAAGAAGCCTGATGAGCATATTGATGCGATCCCAGTGCATTACATCCAGTTATTTCCTCATCCGGTGGAAGTTCAATTGGTAAAGCTCTGATCTTTGGGGTCTTCTTCCCACAAACATCTCTTCCGATTGCAATACACATGCTAGATGTATCCCCTATTCTGGGGCATCCGGTTTTAGCTCGAGTAGAGGTGTCGGCATTGCTTAATTGAAACCTTAGGACGTCCAAGGGTTTCGATTTAGAGAGGAATTATGGATTATCGTTCAGAATTGGGGATAGAAGGAGGCCGCTGATGGAGAAACGTGATGGCACATTACGGAAGAATCAACAGACGAGAGGGGAAACAAATCACACCGTCGTGGTGCATCGTTGAAGAAGAAGCTCCAAAGTTCCTCCATTTGCAGAAACGGGGAAGGACTCGCGATGAAGACTCCAAGAGTCACACAACTTCTTAACCCTATAAACACTTGAATTCTGCATTTTGTTTATCCTTTTGTTCGTTTAATTTTGATTAAGTGTTAATTGATTTGAAAGTGTGATTAAGGGAATCAGAATTGGCTTTGGACTGAATTATTTTGTGAACCTTGGACCGGTTCTTGCTTCCATAAGCCCATTCGTTGTTTTCTGGTAATTGATGCTTGCACAAAAAAAACTGCGTATGGATCTTTTGAGGTGGGCCTTAGCGCCCAGATTGCTCCGGCCATCTTGGATTCCAGATCACACCCCCAAGCCCGTTATTGTTTTTGGCATACTTGATGTAGTTGGAACCTAAAAGGCCTACTCCTAGACAGTCAGTTTTGAGCCTAGCGGTCAGACTGTTTCAGCACCCCTTGACTTCAGCATAACACCCCCTGAGTTTACTCTTTTAATATTTTCTTTTGCATAATTTTGTGAATTGTTTAGATTTGTTTGAACCTTTCTTCATATGATAAAAATAATAAAATCAAATATAAAATTTGTTATATTTTTATTTATTTAGGTTTATAAATTAAATCCCGATTATATTTGAGATTGGTAATTCACCGTTGCTTGTTGAGATTTGAGTCTAATGCAGGTTTATCGCACGATATACGGATGCGCTTGAGATTTTCGATTGTGATTTATTTTCACATCGATGATGCTTCGATACTCATTCAGAGCGTTTGATTTTTGATTCTTCTCTTTGATTGGTAAAGCTTTTCTCGAAGATCGTCGGGTTTCTTTGTTTTGACACGCTTCGTTACGGGTGGATATCCGTTTGGTACTTTCTATTTTTTATCTTATTTCGCACTTTATTGTTTTCTAGATACCATGAGAAGTAGGAAATAGAGAGCGTGCGCTCGAAGTCGCTGTTTAAAGACCTGTAGCAGGCATTCCGTACTTCATTTGTTATGTGTTGTGCTTGTGTTTGTTTCTGTGATTGTTGATCGATGAGTCACTCAATTTAGAAATTGAGATCACGACTTCGCTCTCAGTGCATGTACCCTATAGGATTTTATCGCTTTCTTTTATTTCTTGTTGATCGATGAGTCACTCAATTTAGAAATTGAGATCACGACTTCGCTCTCATTGCATGTTCCCTATAGGATAGTTTTGTTAGACTTTCTTTGGCATGCTAACCTAGATAGGATCTCTTCTGGTGTAGTCTCTTGAGTTTATTGGGTTGTTTGATTTACCCTTGTACATACCATGTTCCCTTAGGACGTGCTTGCTCCGTTCGGATGCAAGTTAGACCTTAGGTTGCAAACTATGCATGCTAACATTAGGTAGACGTTTCCCTTTTTGTTAATCCAAATCTTAGGACTACCATTGTATGATAACATTAGGTTAGAAATAGAGTAGTCTCCCTTAAACTATTTTCTTCCCCTTTTTGCATCCTTGCATCTAAAACAAAAACTTCTTTTCTTAGCAAATCAAAAACATTCTAATCATACTTAAACTCTTTTTAAGGGTAATAAAACACAAACCAATTCAAACCATTTTGTGCGCTCCAGCACCTTTTCTCAAAAAACCCTTTTCAGGTAATGACATGATTAATTTACTTCTGTGTCAACGCATAAGTCTCCAAAGGTCGAGCTGCGATAGAAGGCGGAATTAACATTGTCCATTAAAAAACACAAACGAACAAAAACATGTGAGCCGAACTACGGTATCTCTGATTCCTCAAAAAGGATACGTAGGCATTGGGGTAGGGCCCAAGCGAGTACAATTTTATTTTCCCTACATTCTTCTCCCCTTTCTCTTGCATGCATTCTCCCTTCAGTAGTATAGTAAACAGTAAGCATAGAATAAATACACCCATAAGATAGACAACAAGAATGGATACCGTAGAGTACTACGGGCGCGTGGGGTGCTAATACATTCCCCTCGCGTAACATTCTCCCTTACCCGATCTCTCGGTCGCAAGACCGTGACTTCTCCCTTCTTAGGTTTTCTAGATGTTAACCTTTCCCTCCATGTGGGATAAAACACGTTCGATGATGACTTCATTGTTTGATGATTTTCAGTCGGTTGTTTCAGTTGGCGACTTCACTTGGGATAGATCAACCAAATGCTGGTCCATCCCGGAGTCGCTCCTAGCTCTTGTTTTCTTTTCTTTGGGTGTTTATTTTTATGCTTTCAGTTTGTTCATTCATTTTGTATATACTTGAGCATATGTATGCATTGTATTTTACTGTCTTCCATATACTACTGTTGTATTGGATCTGCTTCTTATTTGATGGGTGTTACTAATGAGGTAAAAGTCCCAATACCCAGGTCATAGTTGTGTATCATAGGAACCCTAGGAATAGAGTGGAACATAAACGGCTAGTTGACTTAGGTCTCACTATTGCCACCATGTCGTCCACGCTCAGATGAGGTACAAATAAGGGACTATCGTTTTCAAGTAGGTGATAAGTCGATAGTTTTTCAGGAGTACCCTCAATTATGAGTTACCCGACCTTATCTTGACCTAGTTTTCACCCGTGAGTGGGAAGAGAATTATTATCACATGTACAATTGGTGACTATGTTCAGATGGTGACTATGCTCAGACGGTGACTATTGGTTCAAATGGCTATGTTCTGGATTTCTGTCAGTGACTTTATGCAGATGTTATATTCTGTTGATGACCATATGGTTCTCAGATTTATTTTCTGAGTTCCTGATTTATTTACTTGGAGGTCCGTTCGAGCCTTTGATCTTGGTATTCCCAGCATGTTCAGAGAAGACTCAACAATATCTGATTCCAGAAGCATTGATCCCGTACAATGGGAGATCTACATGGTACTTGGTTTTTATATGTGCGGAAGCTATGCCAGACCTTTGACTTGATGATATTCAAATGATTCTGAACAGTGCAACAATCATGTTCAGGAATGATGGAACCTTGTTCCCATGTCTTTGCATACATAGCATGGTTAACCACATGCTTAACATACATGTTCTATTATTTCCAAGGAATCATATTTGTAAGCCTTGTGTTGAACCTTTCCTTCTTTTACTTGCGTAAAATCAAAATCAAAACATGTAAATCCCTTGGAAATGACAAAACATGACATGACATTCATTCATGCACCCCATGCATATTCATGCATTCATAACAGGTACTCGAAGATTAGAGATTCTTACTCAGACCATGTGTTCTCCTTAGAGGTTCAACTTGTTTCTTGCTGCACTTGTTCAGGGATCAGTTATGGAATAACTTCGTATGGTATACATGCAAGCTTCGGCCCGTGGTCAGAAATCTATTCAAGCAAGAAGATAATTGATTGAAGACTCAGATAAGCCAGGTCATGGAAACTCTGATAATGATGTCAACAATCTTGCACTTATTGCTGCAGCAGGTTCCCTCTTCCCCTCACCTTTCGGGAATTGTTTTCAACCATGGAGTGCCACAATCTTTAGTTTTTGGAACATCTTATCAGCAGATGGCTACCATTTACCATGATATCTTACATCAGTGCTCCATCCTTCTTGACCAACGTCAGATGTGGTTACTACGCTGGGGCATCCGACTATTCAATCAGGGGCATTCTCCATAGCCTTGCGTTCCCTGATATGTTCAACAGCAGTCAATCTTTATTCTCAAAGTGAATTCCTGGGGTGGGGCATCCGACTATTCAATCAGGGGCATTCTCCACAGCCTTGCGTTCCCTGATCTGTTCAACAGCAGTCAATCTTTATTCTCAAAGTGAATTCCTGGGGCGAAGTTTTTAAGCCAAGACAAAAGAAGCCTGATGAGCATATTGATGCGATCCCAGTGCATTACATCCAATTATTTCCTCATCCGGTGGAAGTTCAATTGGTAAAGCTCTGATCTTTGGGGTCTTCTTCCCACAAACATCTCTTCCGATTGCAATACACATGCTAGATGTATCCCCTATTCTGGGGCATCCGGTTTTAGCTCGAGTAGAGGTGTCGGCATTGCTTAATTGAAACCTTAGGACGTCCAAGGGTTTCGATTTAGAGAGGAATTATGGATTATCGTTCAGAATTGGGGATAGAAGGAGGCCGCTGATGGAGAAACGTGATGGCACATTACGGAAGAATCGACAGACGAGAGGGGAAACAAATCACACCGTCGTGGTGCATCGTTGAAGAAGAAGCTCCAAAGTTCCTCCATTTGCAGAAACGGGGAAGGACTCGCGATGAAGACTCCAAGAGTCACACAACTTCTTAACCCTATAAACACTTGAATTCTGCATTTTGTTTATCCTTTTGTTCGTTTAATTTTGATTAAGTGTTAATTGATTTGAAAGTGTGATTAAGGGAATCAGAATTGGCTTTGGACTGAATTATTTTGTGAACCTTGGACCGGTTCTTGCTTCCATAAGCCCATTCGTTGTTTTCTGGTAATTGATGCTTGCACAAAAAAAACTACGTATGGATCTTTTGAGGTGGGCCTTAGCGCCCATATTGCTCCGGCCATCCTGGATTCCAGATCACACCCCCAAGCCCGTTATTGTTTTTGGCATACTTGATGTAGTTGGAACCTAAAAGGCCTACTCCTAGACAGTCAGTTTTGAGCCTAGCGGTCAGACTGTTTCAGCACCCCCTGACTTCAGCATAACACCCCCTGAGTTTACTCTTTTAATATTTTCTTTTGCATAATTTTGTGAATTGTTTAGATTTGTTTGAACCTTTCTTCATATGATAAAAATAATAAAATCAAATATAAAATTTGTTATATTTTTATTTATTTAGTTTTATAAATTAAATCCCGATTATATTTGAGATTGGTAATTCACCGTTGCTTGTTGAGATTTGAGTCTAATGCAGGTTTATCGCACGATATACGGATGCGCTTGAGATTTTCGATTGTGATTTATTTTCACATCGATGATGCTTCGACACTCATTCAGAGCGTTTGATTTTTGATTCTTCTCTTTGATTGGTGAAGCTTTTCTCGAAGATCGTCGGGTTTCTTTGTTTTGAGACGCTTCGTTACGGGTGGATATCCGTTTGGTACTTTCTATTTTTTATCTTATTTCGCACTTTATTGTTTTCTAGATACCATGAGAAGTAGGAAATAGAGAGCGTGCGCTCGAAGTCGCTGTTTAAAGACCTGTAGCAGGCATTCCGTACTTCATTTGTTATGTGTTGTGCTTGTGTTTGTTTCTGTGATTGTTGATCGATGAGTCACTCAATTTAGAAATTGAGATCACGACTTCGCTCTCAGTGCATGTACCCTATAGGATTTTATCGCTTTCCTTTATTTCTTGTTGATCGATGAGTCACTCAATTTAGAAATTGAGATCACGACTTCGCTCTCATTGCATGTTCCCTATAGGATAGTTTTGTTAGACTTTCTTTGGCATGCTAACCTAGATAGGATCTCTTCTGGTGTACTCTCTTGAGTTTATTGGGTTGTTTGATTTACCCTTGTACATACCATGTTCCCTTAGGACGTGCTTGCTCCGTTCGGATGCAAGTTAGACCTTAGGTTGCAAACTATGCATGCTAACATTAGGTAGACGTTTCCCTTTTTGTTAATCCAAATCTTAGGACTACCATTGTATGATAACATTAGGTTAGAAATAGAGTAGTCTCCCTTAAACTATTTTCTTCCCCTTTTTGCATCCTTGCATCTAAAACAAAAACTTCTTTTCTTAGCAAATCAAAAACATTCTAATCATACTTAAACTCTTTTTAAGGGTAATAAAACACAAACCAATTCAAACCATTTTGTGCGCTCCAGCACCTTTTTTCAAAAAACCCTTTTCAGGTAATGACATGATTAATTTACTTCTGTGCCAACGCATAAGTCTCCAAAGGTCGAGCAGCGACAGAAGGCGGAATTAACATTGTCCATTAAAAAACACAAACGAACAAAAACATGTGAGCCGAACTACGGTATCTCTGATTCCTCAAAAAGGATACGTAGGCATTGGGGTAGGGCCCAAGCGAGTACAATTTTATTTTCCCTACATTCTTCTCCCCTTTCTCTTGCATGCATTCTCCCTTCAGTAGTATAGTAAACAATAAGCATAGAATAAATACACCCATAAGATAGACAACAAGAATGGATACCGTAGAGTACTACGGGCGCGTGGGGTGCTAATACCTTCCCCTCGCGTAACATTCTCCCTTACCCGATCTCTCGGTCGCAAGACCGTGACTTCTCCCTTCTTAGGTTTTCTAGATGTTAACCTTTCCCTCCATGTGGGATAAAACACGTTCGATGATGACTTCATTGTTTGATGATTTTCAGCCGGTTGTTTCAGGTGGCGACTTCACTTGGGATAGATCGACCAAATGCTGGACCATCCCGGAGTCGCTCCTAGCTCTTGTTTTCTTTTCTTTGGGTGTTTATTTTTATGCTTTCAGTTTGTTCATTCATTTTGTATATACTTGAGCATATGTATGCATTGTATTTTACTGTCTTCCATATACTACTGTTGTACTGGATCTGCTTCTTATTTGATGGGTGTTACTAATGAGGTAAAAGTCCCAATACCCAGGTCATAGTTGTGTATCATAGGAACCCTAGGAATAGAGTGGAACATAAACGACTAGTTGACTTAGGTCTCATTATTGCCACCATGTCGTCCACGCTCAGATGAGGTACAAATAAGGGACTATCATTTTCAAGTAGGTGATAAGTCGATAGTTTTTCAGGAGTACCCTCAATTCTGAGTTACCCGACCTTATCTTGACCTAGTTTTCACCCGTGAGTGGGAAGGGAATTATTATCACAGGTACAATTGGTGACTATGTTCAGATGGTGACTATGCTCAGACGGTGACTATTGGTTCTAATGGCTATGTTCTGGATTTCTGTCAGTGACTTTATGCAGATGTTATATTCTGTTGATGACCATATGGTTCTCAGATTTATTTTCTGAGTTCCTGATTTATTTACTTGGAGGTCCGTTCGAGCCTTTGATCTTGGTATTCCCAGCATGTTCAGAGAAGACTCAACAATATCTGATTCCAGAAGCATTGATCCCGTACAATGGGAGATCTACATGGTACTTGGTTCTTATATGTGCGGAAGCTATGCCAGACCTTTGACTTGATGATATTCAAATGATTCTGAACAGTGCAACAATCATGTTCAGGAATGATGGAACCTTGATCCCATGTCTTTGTTTTAGGCAACTAGATCAATGGACACAAGGACTTACTAAGACGTCCTATAGTCGACGACCACGTTTCGAGGGACAAGGCAACAGTGTGATCACCGAAGTAATGGGAAGACACCTTAGAAGCTACCCTCATGCCAGGTTCCCGGATCATGAGGACTTACTAAGACATCCTCTACTCGACGATCACCTTTCGAAGGCAAGGCAACAGTGAGGCGTACCCTAGGGGTGGTGTGTGCGAATTGTGTGTCATTTTCATTTGCATTTGTCTTGTCATGTTAATTGTGATCTACGCTTGATTTTATTTTTAAGGCCATTCATTCTTGCATGCTTTGTTTAACAGTTAATATTTGCGAGGAAAAGTAAATCTAAAGCTATTACAAATGGCGCGGGTCCACATCGCCAAAATTAAACCGGACCCGATTTGACGAAAAGTAAAGCAAATAAAGTAAAAGTGCGAAAAGTAAATGTTACAAAGCTTCGGGACAGGTACATAATTATTCCAGCGACATAAAATAAATACACGAAATTAAACAATTAAGAACATGGGCGTTGGACCCTTTTGCAAAATATTTAAAGTCAATGAGGGATTAAAATTTAAAATTAAAAAAAGAATGTTTTTGGTATTTTTTAGTGTTTTTAGGAATTTGATAAAAAGAAAGAGTTAATTAAAATTAAACTAAAAGGCAAACCCTAATTCTAATAACTTTTAAATTTATTATGAAAATATTAAATTGAAACCTAAATTAAACCTAATTTTTATGCACAATTAATTATGAAAATAAATAAATAAATAATATGGTAAAAAAGGAAAACATTAAAAAGGGATAAAAATTAATTAAACCTAATTCTATATTTTTTTGTATTTTTTATAAAAAGAATTAATGTTGCAACCCTAATTTAAACTAAATTTATTTACATGCTAATTTATTTACAAGAAAATATCAAAATAAATAATCATTATATTTTATCTTTTTCTGAGTTTTTATGTATTTTTTTTTTGTATTTTGTAAACATAATTAATTAAATTAGAATAATAAAGAAAAGAAAATAGCAATTGAAAATAAAATAAAAAAAATATAGAGAAGGCAAACCAGGGGGGGGTTCAATCCCAAATTAGGAGGTATGATCCAAGAAACTGGCCCAATAAGCTTGAAATCTGTTTGACTTTTCCAGGCCACGTATGGGACTTTTGACTAAGGCTTATGGTGTTCAGCAACCTTGAGCCTTTGATCTGGATATGCTAGACGCGTGGCTGGCTTGATGGTGATGGAATATGGTGTGCCTTAACGCTAGCGCTGCATGGGAATTTACATGAAAAAATAATATTGGAAATTATACAGACCTGGGACTCGAACCCAGGTCTTGGATGTTGAAGCAATAAGCGTATGCCAGCTGAGCCATTGAACGCATTTGATTAGTAAATAAACAATGAATATTATAAAAGAAAAGCAAGTGGTCAGTGGTGTAACGCGCGAAATTTCAAACCGGCGTATCATTCGTTGACAGCACATCATCTTCTTCCTCACCCCTGTAAAACAAAACACAAAGGCAACGTTTTTTCACGCGTTTCATTAGGTGGGCTATTGGAAAATAGCGAATAGCTCTCAAGCGCTCATAAATTGAGCGCGAGGGTTGATTCTCGTTCGTCCCAAAGCGCTGATGTTAATGGTCATGGTCTTGAGTCCTAATTTTACTCCGTTTCAAAAGCCCCAAATTTGCAACCCTGTAAACCCTAGAAATCGCGCATGGTACAATTGCAGATACAACATAAAAATCAAATTAAACATCATGGTTAGCTTTAAAACATCACAATGAATATAAATCCACAATTAGAATGTCATGAGAATGCCTAGAATTGAAAATACGATCGTGACTTTTTTGCTGTACAGTTTAAGTTCAATGTACCAATTCTTGGGGTTTTGATGGCTGTTTGTGATTGGAATGTGTTCAGGGCGACCTTGGCAAGCTATTGAAACCAATATTATGCTTTGAATCGACCTAAAAAGCTGTTTTCAGAATTGAGTTTTTAAGTGAAAATTCCAAGTTTGTATATTGGTCTCTAGCGCAGCTTTCAGTCTATGGACATTAGGGTTGTGATCAGGCCTTTGTAGTGAATCAATTAGGTTAAGAAAACTCAATAAAATCCAATGAATTAATGGTTTTTGATATTTGATTTTTCACCATTATGTTTCATATCTTTTTCACATGGTTTTTGTATCAATTATGCTCAAATCAAACCAAATCTTTCCTAATTAGCCTATGCACGAAATCTTGATAGCAAAACATGCATGAAAAGATTTTTTTGGTCAAGTTACATATTTTCCACATATTTAAATGATTTAAATGAATTAATATAAATAATAATTCAAATAAATAAATAAAAAATGAGAAAATACTTCCCTTTGGGCCAAGTGGTCGTGCATATGCTTGGAATGATGAATCATGGAAGAAAAATGGGCCCCTTAGCAATTTTAGGTCATTTAGATCAAAGTTGACTTTTCAAAATATCCAAAAATTTCCCAACTTCTACAAGGCATAACTTGCTCAATTTTTAATCTTTTCTCATGTTCTTGGGCATTTTGGAAAGGTCTTTGAGTCCTCTAACCAATGCCTTTGGTCCCATGTCATTTTGATTTACCAATCTCAATTTATGGCCTTTGAATTAAAGTCCCTTTTTGTTGACTTTTTAAAATGACCTATAATGTTGAAATTGATAACTTTTTGTGAGAGCATTTCTTGGACTTGAAGTATGAAGATGAGTTGTAGGAAATGTCTTTCTCTTAAAAATGAGCTTTGGATGGAATTTTTCTGATAATCCATGTGAAAGTTATGCCCTGGTCAATTTCAGTTGACTTTTTCAACTGTCCAAATAAGGAAACTTTTGCACCTTTGATGATTTCTGAGCCAAATTTTGAGAATCATGATCAAGCATTGATCAAATGATGTTTGTGGCTTCAAAATGATATGTTGACCAAAAATTTGAACTTTTGACTGTCAAATGACCATTTTGCCCCTACAGTTGACTGTAGTGCAATTTAGGGTTTTGACTGTGCAATTTTGTGCTGAATGCCTTGAAACTTGATATGAGGATACTTGACCATATTTGTAGGCATATGAGACTTGATTGGGCCTTTGAAAACTTCCTTTTCTTGATCAGGACACAAACCCTAGTTTTGACTGTATAGGAGACCTTTGCACTGTGCAACCCTTGGGGAATTTTGTGACTTGACTTGGCAATTTCTTGGAGAATATGGGAGGGCAAATTTTGGGGTACAACAGTTGCCCCTGTTCAATCTTCTTAGACCTGAGGATGCAGATTGGCTGACGTGCCTTTCGTAATCCGAAGGTAGAAGATGGTTGAACACTAAAGTGCCCAGAAATTTGCGCTCACATAGTAGCAGTGATGGGGGAATGGGCTTATAGTTGCCATTTGGAGATTGCTGGATGGGATGATGGGCTTATAGATGCCATCTGGATGTTGATTGCGTAGGAGATTCCTTGGCGAGAACCTGCATACCTGCAAAAGAAAAAATGAGTACCTGACACGTTGCAGGAGCTGATTTTAGATGCTTGGTATAGATATGTCCTGACTGGTTACAGGAGCTGAATTTGGAGCTTCAAAAGATGATGAATGGACCAGGTATGGTTACTGCCTTAGCATGAATGGTAAGAGAACCTCGGGTGATTTTAACTTCAACAACGCTCGTTGAGAAAATCTTGGTGGGAAATACCATCTTCGCAGGATCGGAACGAGAACCATAGGCCATTATAATCTGAAAGGGAATCACCTCACTCGCCGTCGGAGAGGGAATCATAGGAAAAGGAATTGTCACCTCACTCACCGTCGGAGAGGGAACCACAGGAGACTATCACCTCACACTCACCGTCGAAGAGGGAAACATCTGAAAAAGGAATTACCACCTCACTCACCGTTGGAGAGGGGACCATAAGAGACTATCACCTCACTCACCGTCGGAGAGGGAAACATCTGAAAAAGGAATTACCACCTCACTCGCCGTTGGAGAGGGGACCATAGGAGACTATCACCTCACACTCACCGTCGGAGAGGGAAACATCTGAAGAAGGAATTACCACCTCACACACCGTCGGAGAGGGGACCATAGGAGACTATCACCTCACACTCACCGTCGGAGAGGGAAACATCTGAAAAAGGAATTACCACCTCACTCGCCGTTGGAGAGGGGACCATAGGAGACTATCACCTCACACTCACCGTCGGAGAGGGAAACATCTGAAGAAGGAATTACCACCTCACTCACCGTTGGAGAGGGGACCATAAGAGACTATCACCTCACACTCACCGTCGGAGAGGGAAACATCTGAAGAAGGAATTACCACTTCACTCACCATTGGAGAGGGGACCATAAGAGACTATCACCTCACACTCACCGTCGGAGAGGGAAACATCTGAAGAAGGAATTACCACCTCACTCACCGTTGGAGAGGGGACCATAGGAGACTATCACCTCACACTCACCGTCGGAGAGGGAAACATCTGAAAAAGGAATTACCACCTCACTCGCCGTTGGAGAGGGGACCATAGGAGACTATCACCTCACACTCACCGTCGGAGAGGGAAACATCTGAAATAACTTCTATTGAGTCTTTATCAGAAAAATCTGTTGGGAGTCGATTTAGCTGGACTAGAGAAGGCTTTGAAATATGTTCAAGCATTTTAACTGCGTCTCTCCTGAAAGGTAGAGGTCAGTCATATGCAATGCATGATATGGATCAAGCAATGATGTTCTCAACATAAATGAGATTTGTATGATATGATGCGTCTATGCATGCTATAATGATGTATGTGATGTTTTATGAACGTGTTCGTCTAGGAAAGTAGATCCTTGACGGATGCCGGAAAGTCACTCCTGGGCTGATGTTGGAGAATAGATTTTGCTTCCGCTGGGGATGATAGTTGCAAGAATACCGGTAGGAGAAGATGACTCCGTTGCGGAATAAACTTGGCGAATGGGAGATTCTGCGGGGAGAAAAGATATTCTGACGATCATGCTGGAGAGAAATACTCTGTGGGGAGAAGGATGCCTCGCTGAGTGTAGATAATAATTTGCTGGGGATACCCTTGTTGTTGGAAGTGTTGATGGACTTCGCTGGGGTAAGAAGGCTTTGTTGACGACGCTCTTTCCGAGGCTTTTGGCTGAGGATAACCCAGTTATATCCTATTAAGGAAATAATTCTTTAAGTCAAGCCGGACGACGCGTTCGTGTTCTGCGAGGGGATAAGCTTCCAGAATCTACTGGGGATAAGCTTACTGCTTGGGGATAAATTCCAACTTTCCTGGGGAAACTGGATTGGACTCTTTTTGGGGAGTTTTGATCTGCTGGGGAAGTGATCCCCTTGGATATTGAGATACCGCCGGGGAACAATCTTTAGACCAAGACTGCCGGGGATGCTTGTTAAGAATATATGGATTGCTGCTGGGGAAGTATTGAGATCTGCGGGAGGATACTCAATTTCCTTGAGATTTGATAATTTGCTTGGAGAGGAATGTACTGTTTTGCTGAACCACTCTCTGGGGATTTAAGGAATCTGGTTATGTTCTTTAGCTGAACCTACCTTGGTACCTTGGAGGATAGAACAATTAGACTGCTCAGACAACTCTTTTATTGCCCCTGTTTCTAGTGTCACCTGCAATTAATTCCTTTGTTTCGTATGTAAATATTTATGAGTTAGCAAATTATTGTCAATGCATATATCACAAATTGAACCTTGGACGTTCTTCGCAAAACAAAACGGAAAAAGAAAAAATACTTGGCACGTTTAACTGAAAATATATTTGTATTGATTTTTGAATGGCCTGAAAATAGGCATTTTGTGTACAAGAGGCTGACGTCCTAGTAAGAGGAACGTCGCCGAGCAAAAGAGTTTATACAGATTTCGTACAAAAGAAAAATAAAACAGCTGTGTGAAATATGAATGATCCACTGGGTTTCAACTCTGCTATTGTCTTTATAACTCCGAGCGTCTCATCACTTGATGACCTTGGTTGAGGGTGAAGCTGACTGATCGATGCCGTCTGAACTTGATGTAGATACCGAATTCTGGATGCAAAGTGATCCAATGAGACGTAGTATTACGCTTTTATCCCTAATTTTTGCCTGGACCGCCCTTTCGGGTTTTCAGTCCACCGGGATACCCATTTTTGCCCAAGCCGCCTTTTCAGGTTTTCGACTTGCCGGGTGTACAGATTTTTTTTCATTTTCATCCCTTCATTTTGCCCGAACCCTTTTGGTTCGACGGGAAGCCCTAATTTTTGCCTAGGCATGTCAGCCTAGCGGGTCTTTTTTCATGCGTAGTATCTTTTTACTATGTCTGCATTGGCGGGGTGAGGAAGGTCGTCACCATCCATGTTGGTCAATATCATTGCTCCTCCTGAGAACACATGCTTAACCACAAATGGCCCTTCGTACGTAGGGGTCCATTTGCCCTTTGGATCACTCTGAGGAAGGATGATTCTCTTGATTACCAGATCCCCAACTTGATATTCCAGTGGTCTGACTTTCTTGTTAAATGCCCTGATCATCCGTTTCTGATACGTCTGACCATGGCAGATAGCAGCAAGTCTCTTTTCATCAATGAGGTTAAGTTGATCAAGTCGTGTCTGGATCCAATCATCTTCGTTCAGATTTGCATCCTTCATTATCCGGAGAGAGGGTATTTGCACTTCGATCGGCAAGACTGCCTCCATGCCATAAACCAGGGAGAAAGGAGTTGCCCCGGTTGATGTCCTAGCTGAGGTTCGGTACCCATGTAGAGCGAACGGTAACATCTCGTGCCAGTCTTTATAGGTCACTGTCATCTTCTGCACGATTTTCTTGATGTTCTTATTTGCTGCTTCAACAGCCCCATTCATCTTCGGTCTGTAAGGAGAAGAATTGTGGTGCTGTATCTTGAACTGTTCGCAGAGCTCAGCGATCATCTTATTGTTTAGATTGGTACCGTTGTCTGTAATAATCCGCTCAGGGACGCCGTACCGACAGATCAGGTTGTGCCGAATAAACCGTGCCACAACAGTCTTGGTCACTGTAGCATAGGATGCCGCCTCAACCCACTTCGTAAAATAATCAATCGCCACTAAGATGAAGCGATGTCCATTAGATGCCGTAGGTTTAATCTCGCCGATCATGTCTATGCCCCACATTGCAAACAGCCAAGGCGCAGTCAGAACATTCAGGGGAACCGGAGGAACATGCACCTTGTCTGCATAAATCTGGCACTTGTGGCATGTCCTGGAGTGTTGGTAGCAGTCAGCTTCCATTGTGGACCAATAATATCCTGCCCGTAGGATTTTCTTAGCCATAGTATGTCCACTGGAATGTGTACCAAAGGTCCCTTCATGTAGCTCTTCCATGATCCTTTCTGCTTCAATCTTATCCACACAACGCAGTAAGGTTGAATCATGGTTTCGCTTGTACAAGATGCCGTTGCTAAGGAAGAATTTGGCTGCAAACCTCCTCAGGAATTTCTTATCATTGATAGAGGCACCTTCAGGGTATTCCTGAGCTTCCAGATATCTCTTCACTTCATGGTACCAAGGCTTCTCAGTCACCAATTCAGTTTCGAGATCACAACAGTATGCCAGTTCGTCCAGTTTCCAGATGATGATTCGGGGAGCCTCATTATCCCATTTGACCTTGAACATTGAAGACATTGTAGTTAACGCGTCCGCTAACTGATTCTCTTCTCTTGGAAAGTGCTCAAAGGTTATCTCTGTGAAGTGGGGAATCAGGGTCAACACACATTCTCTGTAAGGAATCAAGTTTGGATGTTTCGTATCCCACTCTCCTTTGATCTGATTGATCACAAGAGCGAAATCTCCGAAGACACTTAGAAATTTGATCCTTAGGTCGATCGCAGCTTGAAGACCCATGATACACGCCTCATACTCCGCCATGTTGTTGGTACAGTTGAAACATAGCCGGGCAGTGAGTGGAGTATGAGTACCTTGAGGAGATATGATGATGGCGCCGATACCATTTCCCAAAGCATTGGAGGCTCCGTCAAAGTGCATAGACCATCGGGATCCCGGTTCAGGTCCTTCATCCGGTCCAGGTACTTCACAGTCAGTTACAATCATAATGCTTTCATCCGGAAACTCGAAGTTCATGGACTGATAATCATCTACAGCTTGATGTGCCAGGTGGTCTGCCAATACACTTCCCTTGATGGCTTTCTGGGTTGTGTACTGAATGTCGTATTCCGTCAAGATCATTTGCCATCTTGCAATTCTCCCAGACAGAGCAGGCTTTTCGAATATGTACTTTATAGGATCCATCTTTGAGATCAACAAAGTAGTGTGAGTCAGCATATACTGTCTCAGCCGGCGAGCAGCCCATACCAAAGCGCAGCAAGTTTTCTCAAGCAGTGAGTATCGGGTCTCACAGTCGGTAAACTTTTTGCTAAGGTAATAAATGGCATGCTCTTTTCGGCCAGACTCGTCATGCTGCCCCAGCACACACCCCATTGAATTGTCAAGCACTGTCAGATATAGTATCAGAGGTCTCCCTTCAACCGGTGGCATAAGGATAGGTGGTTCTTGGAGATACTCTTTGATTTTGTCAAAAGCAGCCTGACATTCATCGTTCCAACGTACTACCTGATCTTTCTTCAGCAACTTGAAGATTGGCTCACAGGTAGCAGTCAGATGTGAGATGAAGCGAGCAATGTAATTCAGGCGTCCTAAAAAGCCTCTGACTTCCTTTTCTGTCCTAGGAACTGGCATCTCTTGAATAGCTTTGACCTTAGCAGGGTCCACTTGAATTCCTTTATCACTGACCACGAAGCCTAGCAACTTCCCAGATCTCACCCCGAAGGTGCACTTGTTCGGGTTCAATCTCAGCTTGTACAGTTTCAACCGGTCAAACAACTTCTGCAGATGATCTAGGTGCTCTTCCTCAGTCTGGGACCTAGCGATCATGTCGTCCACATACACTTCTATCTCATGATGGATCATGTCATGAAATAAAGCAACCATGACACGTTGGTAGGTTGCCCCAGCATTCTTTAGTCCAAAAGGCATGACTTTGTAGCAGAAGGTGCCCCACTGGGTAACAAATGTAGTCTTTTCCATGTCTTCAGGTGCCATCTTAATCTGATTGTAACCTGAAAAGCCATCCATGAAAGAGAACACCTTATGCTGAGCTGTATTATCAACAAGGACATCAATGTGAGGTCAGGGGAAGTCATCTTTGGGGCTGGCCCTGTTTAGATCCCTGTAGTCGACACACATTCTGACCTTACCGTCATTCTTCGGTACCGGCACCACATTAGCAACCCACTGAGGGTAAGAAGTCACTGCAAGGAACCCGGCATCAAACTGCTTCATAACCTCGGCCTTAATCTTCTCTGACATCTCTGGACGCATCCGACGGACCTTTTGCTTAACTGGAGGGCAGTCTTCCTTAGTCGGCAGGTGATGGACCACAATATCGGTGTCCAACCCGGGCATGTCTTCGTAGGACCAGGCGAAGATCTCCATATAATCATGCAGCATCTTGGTTAACCGTTGCTTCACGCTGAGCTCTAGGTTGGCACCAATCTTTACCTCTTTTCTGTCTGCTTCAGTACCCAAGTTTATTGTTTCCACTGGCTCTTCGTGGGGTTGAATTGCCCTCTCTTCCTGAAGCAACAGTCTAGCAAGCTCGCCAGGCACTTCGCAATCATCTTCACCTTCGTCTTCGGCTAAGTTGATCGGATTTTCGAAGTCATAATTGGCAGTAGCAGAGTTGTTATCAGTAAGATCCAGAGTGGATTGACACCTGTATGAGTGAGTGTGTGTGTGTAAATACAGCTGTTTTGAAAATTATGTAAAGGAAAAGAAAGACAGAAAAGGAGCACAATATTTGTAATGCGAAAAATACGTCCAAGATTTTCATTTATGACATATGAAATGACAGTTTGTATGCCCTCACAAATAGAACCACGGTGCCTCGGGTAAGACACCGGGCCATAGAGTTTATCATTGTTTATTACAAAATAACAAAACATAGGAATTCATTACTCCGTGACAAAAGAAACAGATAAGTTGTCCTTGGCGCTCCAATTGTTAGATCCACTGTCGGTTGCCGGGTAGATCCAGCTATCAAACTCAGCATCGTCCACTTCGTCCTCGTCCCCAATAGCATTTACTCCATGAGCAGGCAGGGGAGCTGTCACCACATTAGGCTTGTCAGATGCCTCAAACTGTACCTCCTTGGCGTCAATAAGGTCCTGCAGCTTGTTTTTTAACGCCCAACAGTCATCAGTAGAGTGCCCCGGGCTATCTGAATGGTAAGCACAACGAGCATTCGGATTGTACTTGGGAGATGTAGTATTGGGGAACTTTGGCGCCTCTCTGACAGTCACTAAGTTAGTGGATAGTAACTGTGGCAGGATCTGTGATAGGGTCATGCTTAACCGGGTAAACTCTCTCCGGGGTCTTTCAGCCCTTTGAGGATTGTTGGGCCGAGGAGCGGCAGCGGGCTTAGCAATCATCACCGCACTGACAGATTGGCGGTGCTCAGGTCTCTCTGATTTCCTAGAACCATACACGGCACTAGACTCCTTCTTGAATGGTTTCTTTTCCGAACTAGATGATGCACCCTTTGCAATCTTCCCAGACTTCAACCCAGCTTCAATTCTCTCTCCAGTCAGAATCAAATCAGTGAACCCAGCAGAAGAATTCCCAATGAGATGGTTGAAAAATGGCCCAGATAGGGTCCCCAAGAACATGTCTACCAGCTCCCGGTCAGTCAATGGTGGCTGCACCCTGCCAGCCAGGTCTCTCCACTTCTGAGCGTACTCCTTAAAACCTTCGCTTGCACCTATCGACATACCCTGGAGTTGGGTACGTGTGGGGGCAAGGTCGGCATTGTATTGATACTGCTTGTAGAAAGCAGTAGCCAACTCCTCCCAGTTACGAACCTTGGTCCCATCCAGCTGATAGAACCATTCGAGATGAGTCCCTGAAAGACTCTCCTGGAAGAAGTGGATCCATAAATTCTTATCCGCAGAGTACAGCTGAATTTTCCGAACATAGGACCTTAGATGCAGCTTGGGACAAGATGCCCCGTCATACTTAGAGAAGGATGGTGCCTTGAATTTGTGGGGGATGATCACACCAGTTGACAAACCCAGATCTCCGAAATCCAGCCCAGGTACCTGTTGAACTTCCATAGCCTTCAACCTATCCTCCAGTTGCTTGTATCTATCATCTGCCGGAGGGTACTGCTCTTCATCAAAATCTGTCTCGTTGTCGGAGACTACCGGACTAGGGACCTTTACTTCTGCCTGAGAAGGACTCTTGCCAACAGAAGAACCAGCCTCTTCATGCTGCAGAGTATTGCCAAACCTTCGGCCCGAGTTGAACAGAACAGTTCTTCTCTTCTTCTTTTTCTCCTTCTTCAGGAGCATAGCCTTTAGTTCTTCTTGGCCTTTAGCCAGACCCTTGATTAGTTCTTGAAACTGCGCATTCTGCGCCTGGAGAGCCTTGATCGATGTCTCGGTTGATGCAGATTCGGGATTCATGATGCTGAAATAAACAACGAAGAACTGTGAGCAACCTGAAAAAGAGAAAACTCTGCTATGCACATGATGTATGAAATGCGTATGAATTATGTTTTCAAAGACAATCGGGAATCAACTTTGTAAACAAAAAGGAACACACTTTATTAGTTCAACTTTGCAACTGAAATTATTCAACAAGTTGCCCTTAGGCGTTACATGAAAGGAAATACTGGAAAGGAAATAAAACTGTAAAGGCACATTCAGAGCTCCTTATTGATCCCATGGTCTCCTCTTCTCAGTACGGATGTAGGCATTCAGAGCTCTCTCATTCTCCAACTGCTTTGTCAGCTTCTGGATCTTTGATTCCTGCTCGTTGAACTTTTCCCGGTAAGAATCCCGCTCTTCTCGCAGTTGCGACCAAGATCTCTTCAATGTCTCATAATCAGTAGGTATCTGAGGAGGAAGGACAGTTGGAGGAACACCATCTTTATCAGGACACTCAAGAATGACGGGTCTGACAGCTTCATACGGCATACCTAACTTCTGAGCACGGATGCGAACCCATTTGTAGTAGGCTTCCATAGGTAAAGAAGTCTTTGGCCCTAGCTCTTGTGGGTCAGCTTTATGAATTTTGTCCCAAGCTTTGATGAACCTACGACGTAGCTCGTCACTATCCACCTGAAACTCGAAACTGATGTGAGGCACCAACATCTCATGGGGACCTGCTCTTCTTGCTCTTCCAAACTGACGGAGTGCTAGACATGGATTGTAAGAGATCCCTCCTTGAGTACCAATCAGAGGAACATTAGGATACTCCCCGCATCGATCAATAATAGCTATCTCATCCAAACCTCTGCAAGTCCAAATGATGTCTTTGTCGGTGAGAGACATTAATCTGTGAGCCCAACCTCTTCCTTCTTGGTTCTTCAGTACGAACTTAGGGAGGTGCGAAATAAACCACCTCACCAACAAAGGGATACAACACCATAGGGTTCCTCGTCTTCGGGTAGTACGGGCATGAAGTTGTTGCAAGATGTCACCCAAGAGAGTGGGCACAGGATTCTGAGACATAAAGATCCTTATGGCAGTGACGTTGATGAAGTTGTCAGGATTAGGAAACAGGACTAACCCATAGATTAGGAGAGCCAAGAGGTCTTCATATGCCCTAAAGTCCAGGTCATTCCAGAAATTGTTAGCTTTACCAATCAGAAACTTGGCCAAGAAACCCTTAACTCCGCTTCTAGTTACCCAGTTGTCTGTTACCTCTTGATGGGTCAAAGGAAGGGCTGCAGCAACGTCCTCAAGCCTGAGGGTCTTTTCCCAACCAGTAAAGGGAGTCTGATCCAAGATAGGGATACCAAGTAAATCAGAGAACTCTTCCAGGGTAGGGACCAGCTGGAAGTCTTGAAAGGTGAAGCACTGGTACAGAGGGTCATAGAACTGGGTCAGAACACTCATCAACTGTTGATCCCGCTTTGCAGTGACTAAACTGAGAAGGGAGCCATGCCTCTGAATGAAGGAAGTGGTATTTGGAATTCTGCTAACCAACTCATCAAGCAACTCAGGTGAACGAACAAAGTTGAACCAGATAGTATTCCTTCGCACAGGCATCATAATGTCCTACAAAACAGAGCAAAGATGAAACCCTCTTGTCTTTGAAATGGTCAGTCCTTATGCAGGATGCATGCAATGCTCATGATGCTATGATGTTATGATAAAGCACACCACATACAGATACAAAGGCAAACATGGTAAGGCACACAAGTCACACAAGGCAAGCCCCTAAAGTTTAGGCCAGCACGAGGTCTAGGTACTACCCTCTTTCAGTTTGTTGGTTCACACCTGTCCTAATCAAAAGTAACCGGGTTCTTAGAGGATCCCAATATCATTGACTACCCTCAATCGGTCATAACTCCAGCATCGCAATCTTTTCTTGCGGCCAGAACCATCACGAGAGTTTAGCCTCAATGGGCGTAGCATACTGCTACTGTTCTAATGGCCAAGTTGTGTCATATAAGGTTCTAAGGTTGTTGGTGCTTAATGACTCCTCAGAAGACCTATATTCTCCTCGTTGCAACACAAGGGATATCGGTACAGACCAAGGTGCCACACCAACGTAGCCACTGTTTCACCCGTGTCGGTCTACGCCGGACAGGTCCCTCACAGCTTATGCTACCTAAACAGGGTATCCCCAGATCCGGGTTAGGATCTATGTAACTCCCATGCAACCCACAAATTTAAAGCAGACAAGTCAATACAATTGAAAACACAGTTATGAACTAACCCTAAGGTACACCTTACTTTAAAAAGTCCCCAGCAGA